>CM064571.1:1724345-3062901 GCA_032716605.1 Paralithodes platypus | reverse complement strand
GGATCATCATGAATTTTGCTCACCTTTTGCACAAGCTCCCAGAACACCTGAGAATTGCTGTTTCGTTTCTCTTGAAAGTCTTAATAATAAAATAATTAATGCTGATACATGTATTTCCTTCAACCTCGCCTGCCTTAAAGAAAATTTATTACCTGGCTACACCAACATATACTGTATATATATATATATATATATATATATATATATATATATATATATATATATATTTATATATTGGAAGAATGGGTGGTATGGAAACATTGTCACAATGGATAACACATATACAGGGTGATTCAGTAACCCTTTTCATAAATTTAATGGCAAATTCGGGAGACAAAAATAAGACTAATTTACTCTATGACCCTTAGGGTGAGTCTTTGATATGATGGAGATATTACACCTTTAAAGTTATCGATAGATAGAAAAGACAAAAATCTAAGGAGTGAGAATGAAAATGTCGTTGCTAACTGGCAGGGTAGCGTAACCAAGACTTGGTATCAAAATGGCTGCATACGGTAGCTGGATGCAGTTGGTTTCCCAATTTACAAAGGTACATTACTATTTGTACTATCATCATCATCATTATTATACGTACATTATTCATAGTAGTAGTAGCAGTAGCAGTAGCAATAGTAGTAGTTGTTGTTGTTGTTGTAAGGGGAGAAGCGGGCGGAGGAGGGATAAGTGGAGAATGGATAAGTGGAGGAAGAGGGGTAAGTGGAGGAGGACGGATAGGTGGATTAGAAGGGATAAGTAGAGGAGGAGGGATAAGTGGAGGAGGAGGGATAAGTGGAGGAGGAGGGGTAAGTTGAGGAAGAGGGTTTTTCTTGCCGAACTCGAATTTCGAAACTACGGTCGTCAGTATGAATCGTGAAACGATTTGTACATGATTCATAATTTTATCTCTGCCTACACATGGTATCAAAACGGTTATACGGTAGCTGGTTTCCTAATTATTATCAAAGGAACATTACCATTTTATCATCATCATAATTAAGATTCATAGTAGTAGTAGTATTACTTGTTGTACAGTAAGGGGAGTAGCAGGCGGATGGTGATAACAAAGGTGAGGAGAAGCGTTTTTCTTGCTGACTTGGAGCTTCGAAACTCATCTCATCTTAATGAATACAATGATACTTAATACAATACAATGATTATTAATAATAATGATGATGATAATACAAATACAGTAGTAATGTACCTTTGTAAATTGAGCAGCCAACTGCATCCAGCTACCGTATGCAGCCATTTTGATACCAAGTCTTGGTTACGCTACCCTGCCAGTTAGCAACGACATTTTCATTCTCACTCCTTAGATTTTTTTCTTTTCTATCTATCGATAACTTTAAAGGTGTAATATCTCCATCATATCAAAGACTCACCCTAAGGGTCATAGAGTAAATTAGTCTTATTTTTGTCTCCCGAATTTGCCATTAAATTTATGAAAAGGGTTACTGAATCACCCTGTATATATATATATATATATATATACAGTATATATATATATATATATATATATATATATATATATATGTATATATATATATATATATATATATATCCGTAACCGATCTAAACAAGTTCTTCTTGTTCAAGTTTAGCTCATTATGGTTCAGAAGTATGATTGTGCTAAACCAAGAGGATAATAAACTTGAAGTTATGAAGGTAGGACATCACTTATTCTGTCCGTGGGTGTACGAACCAATTAGTGTAATGCCACACACTTGCCACCTCACACACACATTTATATAATAAAAACTATTCAACAACACCAATAAATTGTTTGGTTACCTAATGTTAGTTATACGCGTAACACTAATTTAACACTAATTTTTAGCTAAAGCTAATTGAACTGGAAACAATCTGAGGCCTTTCAACATTTGAAATAAGTAAAAAATTTCAGTTAGTTAGATAGGATTTTTTTACACTAGGCTACGCTTTGCCCGGCAGTTAACTTCGTGTCAACCCTTTGAAGCAGCGACTACTGCATTTTATCCAGGTTACCACAGAAGGGACGTCACAAATGGCTCCAGGTTTCTGTTCACTGCTTGGTAATCAGAGGCATCAGGTGTATGTAGATATCCCCATCCGTGACATCATACTCAGGAATTGAATTGGAGTTTACTATGTGAGCCGAGTGCATACATTATTGTACTACAGGACAATTTGGGGGCGGGTAGCTAAGTATCCTCTTCCCTTTGTAAATTCACCTATCAGACGAGACAGAGAAAGTGGTGAGGGAACGCGAAACTAGTCCCGGACCGTAAGAATTGGAACCTTAAATATTGTTTCTGTTCGGTCTCTGTCTCGAATCGGCCACCCCCAGCTATGGAGTATGTACAGTTGGTCAAAGTTCCAGCTGACCAACCCTAGCTCTGGGGCTCGCAGAATTATCTGGCAATACTGGTGTAGGGAGGAGGTGTGTCTTACAAAGATTGGGATTGGTAGATCTGATTTCGGCTATATCATTGTTAGAACATATACTAAACAAGGGAAAGTAAGCCTATCTCAAATAAAAAAGCATACATCGCTATGTATGATCCCGAACATTCACCCAAAGTTCTTCAGATTTGCTTAAATATTAAAGTTATTATATCCACTGATTGGCAACTACACCAGTAATGCCAGCTAATTCTGCGAGCCCCAGAGCGAGGGTGGGTCAGCTGGAACTTTGACCAACTGTACCTGAGTATATACATACATACATACATACATACATGACAATTATTCAGTAATAAATATAAAGCTGATTGGCGCTTGAATATATTTTACTCCAAAACAAATCAAGTTAGAGGCATTTCTCTGGATTACAAAGTCACTCGCTGGGCACACAGCTGTATCGTACAGCTGCCGCAAATGCTTCGTAAGTTATTTGTTGATTTTCTGTACATATGCCGCATTCGCCATGAAAGGAGAACTGCAACGAATATGCCGATGAAGCTGCATCCCTTGGCGAACTAATTGCGAAAAGAATGTTTGCAGAGCGAGCTCCCGATGATTTTTTTATTCTCATTGATTTTTGGAATTTCCAAAATATCTGGACGACAACGGTCGACTGTATAAGAATTTCCGCGAAATATTGGAGAATGTGGACGAATATTGAAGATTACTTGGGGGATAACACAAGAATAGGCCAAAAAGGCACTCGTAACGGCCTCGACGTCAAAATTCGTGGTTTGAAGGCTACCCGGTACCTATAGCTAGTTTGTGGTCGGAACACTTTATACCTTAACTCTTGTCTGGCGGGGGTGGACTTAAGTCGGGCTAGAGAAAAAGGACTATGTGGTGGGGCCCGACTTAAGTCTGTGTGCAATATTGGAGCAATAATGGCTCTGAGAGATATACGAGCAGGTGGAGGAGCTTAGGTCGGCTCATGACTGCTCGGCACGGGTCCCGCGCGACTACTGACGTTTACTCCACACACACCGTCACTCACTGCCTCGCTACACAGGGAATTATGTAAGGAAATTACCTTATTTTAGGGATTTTGCACTCGACTTGCACGATCGTTGCAAGAGAACGCGTGGTCGTAGAAGGATGGTTCTGGTGTCATTGGAAAGCTCAATTTATGCCCTTTCAGGGATACATAATTGTATTACGCTCTGGCTCTTGTTTATGCATGAAAAAGAGCACGGAAACAAGGTCGTTTTAGGGTAAAACCCCCCGCTTGGCAGGTAGTAGAAGTTACCGACCTAGCCGCTCGTAAGGTGTTAAAGGGGAGATTTTGACTTTAGAGGGTTTATTTCTGGACCCCCTTCTGCCTCATGTTCAGTCCATTTGTTTCGAGATTTTAAGACGTTTGCCCCATTTGTTCGACGAATTTAAGACCTTTCACCCCATTTCTGTTAACTTTAAACCTTTCATGCCATTTAGGTGTCGATTTTTTCCTGGCAAGCAATAGCGAGCCTGTAATTTAGAAGGAATCGGGCTTTGGGCGGGACATTTCTCTATCGAAAAATGTACAAATTTATCTGGAAGGGGGATCTTGGAGGCATTTTTATTAAGCATGATGGAGGTCTAGGGAGCAAACTAAAAATCTCCTCTTACACCTTGTGCCTGGAATCCGTTCTCTATGTTTCTTGAGGGGTGTCTTCGGTATCTTGCTCTTACATCTCATCCAGGTTGTAGCCGTAATGGTTGGCCAAGTATTATTTCTTAAGAAGGGATGGTTGGGTTTTTTGTCCCTAATTCTCCTTCATGTTTAGCCCCATTAGTTTTCAGATTATAAGACGTTCGGACTGATAGTTTGGCAATTTTAAGACCTTTTGTCCCACTTGTTTATCAATATCAAGATCTTTTCTGCCACTTACTGTAGGTGTCGTTTTTTTCCTGGCGAGCGATAACGAGCTTGTAATATTGGAGGTATACCGAAAAAATTACAAATTCATATCAAAGGGGGATCTAGAGGATATTATACTAAGCTTAACCCTTAATTAGCGGCGAGCAACATAAGTCGAGTTAAATAAAGCTGGACTATGTGGCGGCGCTCGACATAGGTCGTGTGGCAATTTCAGCACGTAATGTTGCTGAGAGAGAGAGACAAGTGGTGGCAGGAGAGTAGCGAGCGTATGACTGCTCCAGACCACCGCGGCGAACCTACTGACACGAATCCCACCTCCTCCCTCCCTCTCTCACTCGCTATATACGGAATTGTATGGGGAAAGTGCCTAATTACATGCTTTTTGCACTCGCGTTGCACGGTTATTGCAAGAAAACTAGCCATCATAAAAGGATCGTTATGGTGTCATTCGAAAGCTCTGTTTATGCCCTTTCAGGGATAGATACTTGTTTTACGTTCTGGGTCTTATTTAGGCATGAAAATGATCACGTAAACAGCCCTATTTTGGCTAAAAACACCCCGCTGGGCGGTACAAATAAATAAACCGCATTGGCCGCTCGTAAGGTGTTAATGGAGGTTTAAGGAGGAAACTAAACCAATAATAAATAAATTAATAAACTACCGTAATAAATATACCCCCCTGGAGGTAAGGAGTTAGAATATGCCTCACATATATCCTGCGTTTCGTAAAAGGCGACTAAAGAGGTTAGGTCGGTTGGGCTTGCAACCCTCCACCTGGAAAAAATCTGCAGCAACAAAAAACGAACACACGTCCTCAGACACGGACTGTTTACTAACTTTGACTGGATACGGACTGCTTAACCCCGTACTAGCAGGCATAATTGCCAGTAATTACCTTCATTCCCTACTAATCTTCATGCATAAGCAAAAGCCAGAGCATAATACAATTATATATCTGTGAAAGTACGGTAAGAGAGCTTTCAAATGACACCTGAATCATCTCTATACAACGTCTGGTTGTCTTGCAACGATCTTGCAAACGAAGGGCACAATCGCTAAAAATTAGCAATTTTTAGCTGTTTTCCCTATGTGTGACGCTGCAGATGTGCGACAGAACTCTCTCTCACAGTTCAGTATGTTCCTGAAGTCCAAGGAGTCCGTAGCCTCTCTCCCAGGCCACATAATAGCTTGAAAAACCTGCCCATCACGTGACGGTCTCCGTGAGGAATGGGTTAAGGATTACTACTTGGAATGTAAGAGGCGTGAATGATTACACAAACGAGAGAAAGGGTCTGGAAGTTTTAGTGAATGCCAGGCTGGATGTGTGCAGAACGACCGAGAGCAAATGCAAGGGTACAAGTGTGAAAGAATGGGAATGTGGAATAGGTGTGTGTGCTGGAGTGAATGAGAATGAGAGAGTGAAAGAAGGTGCGTGTTTGTTTGTAAGTAACAAATGGAAGGAGCGTGTAAGGGACTATGATTCTATAAGTGCAAGGATTGTGTGGATAAGATTGAAAATAGGAATACAAACATGGGTGGTTATGTGTGTGTATGCTCCAACAGAGGATAAACCTTTAAGAAAGAAATAGGAGTTCTGGGTGAATGTTGAGGCGTGCCTGGATAAGTTTGGTAAGAACGAAATAATATTTCTGATTGGGGATATGAATGGAAAGGTGGGTGATAGGAAAGTTGATGGGGTGGTGGGAGGGTGGGGTATCCTGTCAAAGGTAAATGGGAATGGTAGTGCACTTGTAGACGTAATTGTGGGGAGGAGGCTGTGGATAGCCAACACCTTCTTCCAACACAGAATGATACACATGTACACATGGAAAGTGGAATGGAAGAGGGAGAACGATACAGTGGAATGAAAGGCACTGATTGATTATATATGTGTGGATGAACGAATGAAGAATTCTGTGCTAGATGCTAGGGTATATAAGGGTATTGGGGGGAGGGGGGGTTTGTCTGACCATTATGTAGTAGTAGCTAAAATTAGGATACAGAAGAAGTGGGTGAAGAGAGCTGGAGGGAGGTGGAGTGCTGAAGCGGGTGGCAGGGTTGCAGGAGGAGGAGATCAGGGAAGAGTTCAAGAGAGCAGTAGGAAGATGACTAGGTAGGTTTGCTTGGAGGATATGAAGGAAGTGGAAGAGATGAGCAAAGTATTTAAGGAAAAGATGTGTGCAGCATGTGAGGAGGTATGTGGAGTTAGGAGAAGAGGGAGGGGATTGATGGGTACAGCATGGTGGACTGAAGAGGTAAAATTAGCTGTTGAAGAGAAGAAGAAAGCATATATAGAGTGGTTGGTTAGTAGAGGGAATACAGATGTGAAGAGACAGAAAATTGAGAAGTACTTGGAAAAAAAGAGAGTGGTGAAAAGAGTAGCAAAGGAAAGTAAGAGAAGAGTAGATGAGTAATTTGGAAGGAACCCAAGTGTAAAATGGAGATAGTGCAAGAAACTGTTCTGGAAATAGGTCAAGAAAGTTAGGGAGGGTAGCAAGGTAAGTAGTAAGGGTTTGAAAAATATGAATGGGAGAGTATTGGCCGAGAATCAAGAGAGAGACAATAGATGGAGGGAGTACTTCAACGAATTGTTGAAAATAAGGAATGAAGCGTCAGTAAACATAGTTGGATAGTGTATGGGATGAGTGGAGATGGGGAAAGCATCAGGAATAGATGAAGTGAGTGGGGAAATGCTGAGGTATGGTGGTGAGATAGTGATCGAATGAGTATGAAAAATGTGTAAACAAGCATGGGAGATTGGAAGTGTGCCTGATGACTAGAAGACAGGCATAATAGTCCCCCTGTAAAAGAGTAAAATGGAAAGAGGAGTGTGTGCTAATCATGGGGGGATATGTCTTCTAAGCGTAGTAGGGAAGATGTACAGTATGGTAATGATCAAGAGAGTGAGAGCGAAAACGAAAAAATGGGTAGGTGAGGGGCAGAGCTGGTTTAGGAAGAGAAGAGGATGTGTGGACCAGATATTTGCCCTTGAAATGTGTGGTGGAGAAATATCTGGAGAAGGAACAAAAGTTGTATGCTGCCTTTATGGACTTGGAGAAGGTCTGTGACAGAGTTGATAGAGAAGGTCTGTGGAAAGTACTGAGAATATACAGAATAGAAGGCAAGTTGCTGAACGCAGTGAAGCGAATGTATGAGGGTGAAAAGGAGTCAGTACGTGTGGAAAATGAACAGAGCGAATTCTTTTGTCTGAATGTTTGGATAAAGCAAGGGTGTGTAATGTCCCCATGGTTGTTCAATATATATATGGATGGAGTTATGAAAGCAATACAAGGAAGATCAGTGGATGTTGGTGTACTGCTGATAAGGGAAGGAAATTAGTGGAAGTTGCTTGTACTGCTGTTTGCCGATGATACAGTTCTGATGAGCGATAGTGAATGGGAATTGCAGGGCCTGGTAAATATGCTTGGAACAATGTGTGAAAAACGGGATCTGAAGGTAAATGCGGGGAAGAGTAAGGTTATGGTCTTTGAAAAAGGTGCAGCCACAGAGTGGGAGGCAAGTTTGAATGGTCAGGCTATGGAGAACGTCATTTTATTTAAGTATTTGGGCAGTGTATTGAGTAAAGATGGGAGTATGGATGAAGAAGTGTTGGAGATGGTGCAACAAGGGATGAGGGTTGTAGGAATGCTGAAAGCAGTATCAAGAAAAAGGATGGTCAGCATTGAAGTAAAGAAATCCTTGCATGACAGTGTGGTAATCCCATCATTTACTTACGGGAGCGAAGCATGGACGTTGTTGGAGAGACACAAACCATGAGTGAGAGGGGTGGAAATGAGTTACTTGAGAAATGCGTGCGGAGTTACATGGAGGGATAGACAGATGAATGAGAAAGTACTAGAGTGGTGTGGTGAGGATGTAGATTTGCTACAAAGTGTGAAAACGAACCCCCTGAGATGGTTCGGCCATGTGGAATATATGGTAAGCATGAGAATGACTAAGAGAGTGTACTTGAGTGAGGCGGAAGAACAGAGAAGGAGAGGTAGACCGAGAGAGAGGTGGGAGGATGGAGTTAAAAAGTATATGCATGAAAGCAGTGCTGAATGGGAGGAGGGGCGTCGACTGACTGGGGACAGAGGCGCATGGGACCGCTTCGTTCGTGGCCACCCCTTTGGGAATCACGGCGTCCGTCAAATAGATAGATAGATAGAATTTATAAACCCTATCCCCTTAAATGTGAACCGTAGCAGCAGCAGGGAAGAATGCCCCTGAATGCCGAGCAATATTGGGGGCAGGCTGGATAAAGATATGACAGATTTCCAGCCCAAGCACAAAGGTTGGGGAACGAGAAAATCTATCTTGGTATGAGGCGTACGGTGCTTGACGCATTTCTAATTCTCAGCCAACACACAAACCTCTCTCTCTCTCTCTCTCTGTTCTTAGAGAGAGGCCACGAAAGAAAAGCAAAGGTATGTATGCAATGCTTTTCCATTACCAACTGTCTATGAATTCTTTCAGGTGATATCCCAAACTTGATGAGGTCACCAGTTCTAATAATGTCCGTTGTGGGGTAACTTATTAAAGGTGAATGTGATGTTGATAGTGGTGGCGTTGATAACAGTTGTTTTGATGTGTTGGTGTTGGTGGTGGTGGTGTTATTAAAGGTGATGGTGGTGGTGGTGTTGCTGTAATGAAAAAGTGGGGAGTCAGTTTTCTGTTGTGAAATCCTTTTCTTCTCCATGTCTTATTTTGGGTTCTGCTAGCTCTACTAAATTTGAAACTTGACCACCTCGTTTGATTTTTTTTTTTTTTTTTTTTTTTTTTTTTTTTTTAAAGAGACAATGAACGGAGGAAGGAAAAACACAGATAAAACAAAAAGGTCCATGTGCCTAAAGGCATCCTCCATTCATAAAATGTTTGTAACAACTGGATTTAAACTTTTGTAGATTGTAAGTATGTGGAAAGCAACTCGAGGGAAGTGAATTCCATAGAGTAGTAGTTCTAGGGATAAATGAATTTTGATAAGCAGAAGTTCTGCATTGTGGAGGAGAAAGTGTAAATTCATGGGCACTCTCAGCTTCCCTAGTTCTACGGGGAAAGATGTGGAGAGGCGGCACAATTGAAGCAAGTTCCTCGGAACAATTGCTGTGAAAATATCTGTAGAATAATGCAAGGGATGCAACGTTTCTTCGTATGGATAATGTAGGAAGGTCCTGTGTGATTGCAGGGTTATTGATTAATCTAATAGCTTTATTTTGAATTTTGTCCAACTGCCTCAATGCAACCACTCCACTTCCACTCCACAGAGGTGAACAGTAATCCATCTGAGAACGCACATGACTTTTATATATTACGGCCAACTGCTCGTCAGTGAAGAATTCTCGAACTCTGTACAGGAGTCCTAGTTTTGTAGAGGCATTCTTAGCAATGCTTCTAACATAATGTGTCCAGCTCAAGTTAGTAGTTAATGTTACACTGAGAATGTCAATACTAGGGGAAGTGGGAATATTTACATCATTAAAAAATATATGGGAGTCAGTGAGATTCTGTCGGTTAGAAAATTTAATGTACTTGGTTTTCTGTGCATTAAAGGAAACTAGATTTTTTTGTCCCCATTCATTAATTCTAGAAAGGTCCTGGTTCAGAGAAATTGCAGTGTTTATTTTTGAATTTATAAGATCGGGTTGGGTGAAAGAATTGGTAAATGTGAAGGAACTGTGGAGTGTTGAGTCATCTGCGTAGGAATGTATTGGATTATGAGTGGTAGATATGAGATCATTGATATGAATGAGGAACAGAGTTGGGGCCAAAACTGATCCCTGGGGAACACCAGCATTTATTGAGTGAAATTGAGAATAAAGGACATCTACCATTACACATATTTTTCTGTTATGAAGATAAGAAGAAATTAGTGGAACTAATGATGCAAGGCCGTAGTGTGACATCTTCGACAATAAGGATTGATGCCAGACTCTATCAAATGCCTTTGATATAATTATCCAGTGCTATTGTATGTGTTTCACCATGTTGGTCTGTAGCTTGGTTGATTTGATGCGTAAGAAGGCAAAGAATGTCTGCAGTTGATCGACATCGTCTAAAACCATATTGCCTATCACTGATTAATTTATTATTCTCAAGATGCTTAATTATGTGATTATTTAATATAATTTCAAAGACTTTACCAAGAGTGGAAGTTATAGCTATTGGTCTGTAGTTTGATGGATCTGAAGAGGCACCTTTTTTAGGAACTGGATGGATGTTTGCTTCTTTCCAGGGTACTGGGAAGCATGAGGTATGAGTACACAGACGGAAATTTGTTGCCAATACAGGAGCGAGCACCAAGGAGCAATTCTTAAGTACTATTGGAGGAATTTCATCTGGACCAGGAGCCTTATCTACTGAGAGATTCTGCAAAATAGTTTTGACATGTCTGGTGTGGATCTTAAGTGAGGGAATTTGAGGCGAATTAAAATTAAGTACAGGGACATCTTGATTTATTTCATCTAAGGTTGAGTTGGTGGAGAAAATATCCTCAAGAAGGTTAGCTTTACCTCGTGGGTCACTTACAAGATTGCCAGTCGGAGATTTTAATGGTGGAATGGATGAAGCAGTAGTGAAGTTGGATTTGAATGAGTTAAGAGTAGACAAAAATATTTTGTTATCATTTAGATTATTTAGAAGTTGATTTGCCTGCTTGTGGAGAAAGTTTGATTTAGTTAGGTTTAATACAGTTTTGGCATGATTTCTGATGTTTCTAAAGTAATTAAAGGCTTCATGTGTTTTTGATCTTGTGTATGCATTGTAGGCTATTGCTTTTTGTTCAGTTACTCTAGCACAATTATGGTCAAACTATTTAGGTGAATTAGATCTTTTACTGTACTTTTGATGAGGAATAAAAGTTTCCATTCCAATTTTTACAAAATCTTGTATGTGGCTCAAGGTGGTGTGTGCATCATTAGAAAAGAAAGAAGTCCAAGGAATATCAATAAAGAAACCTTGAAGACCCTCCCAGTCTGCCCTATCGTAATGCCATTTAGTCACCAAAACAGGTTCAGAGTGGGAAGGTGTGGTAGGTGATAGACAGGTGGCCTGTATCAGACAGTGATCAGAAGATCCAAGTGGGGACCTCACTGTAACATCATAATTTTCTGAATTGGTTGTTAAAAATAAGTCCAGTAGGTGGGAATTATGATTAGGATTATCTGGTACACGGGTGGGTTGGTTGACTAGTTGAGTGAGATTAAATGAGTCTGCAAATAGCTCACATTGATGACCAGCATCATCAGTCCTGGCTGAATGAGTGAGCCATTCAACATTATGGACATTAAAATCACCCAACACAGTGATTTCAGAAGAAGCATTTAAGTTGAGGACACTGAGTTGTGAGGACAGAGAATCAAAAAAGACTTTGCTCTGGAGGAGTATTTGGGAAACGGTAGATGCAACATCTGTATTTAAATTTACCAGCAGAAATTAATTTGTATGTAGAATAATCAAAATAGGGACAATTGAAACTAGTAACCTCCTCCAGGGCAATTTAAGATTTTGCGAAGCAACATACACCTCCTTTAGGTCTGAAATTTTGGAGCAGTTGATAACCTGGAAAATTAAATCTAGACGTGTCAGATGTGGATGTTACTTGAGTCTCTGTCAAAAAAAGGAGAGTAGGGGATTCTCCTTGAAGAAATTGATGTACAGAATTGATGTTAGAGTGAAGTCCCCTTATATTGCTAAAGAAAAAGCTGCACCGACGAGAAGCTTTGGGACGTTGCAATGCTGTTGACACAGTCGCATAATGACGACCAGGAGGGCCCTGTGTCAATGACCCAACCCTGCCGATATCCGAGGGACCACCAGGTTTGCTCTTAACAATTGTACTGCCATATTTATTTGGTAAAGGTGTATGGTGTTACATGTATGATATGTAGTGGGAAGAGTAGTGTTTTATGGATAGAGGATAGCGATGTAGGGCAATGTCGTGAAGTTGGATGTGTATGTTATATAAAGAGGGTTTTCCTGATACCCCTGATGTGTGAGGCAAAAAGATATGTATCCAGCTACCAAGGCCTGGGAGAGAAAATGGAATTCAGGCTATTCCCTGAGTCTCCCGAAACCTTGGCGGTAGTACTTCCCTGGGCGGGGCTGCCTACCCCTACTACCTAGGATTTGGAAGGTCTGTGTGGTTAGTATTCTTATTTAAATCTCTCGCTCTCTCTCTCTCATTAGAATTGAAAAGGTTCAGCACTAGTATTTGTTCTACCTGAAACAAACTTCCCTCCGAAGTTGTAAACAGTTCTTCAGTAGAGCAGAGAGTAGATAGTATTTTGCACTCTCTGTAATAGTACGGTAGCCATGGCGCTGCACCATGTTTTGTCGGAAAAAGTTTTTTTTTTGCTGTTTCTTATAGCTTGGGGGTACCTCTTCAAAATTCAGGAGGGTGCCCAGTGGGCACTCTTGGGCATTTTGAGATATTAACCCCATAAACACCAAAATCACAAATGAAACGTGATTTATTATCAAGTACGTCACCAGAGATGTCAGGGAGACAGTGGTCAACAAAAATCATCATCTCCTCCTGTCAACCAAACTACCAGCCCAGAAAGTTGTCCTGTCATCCATTGAAAACAAAAAACAGCTGAACAAATTACTGTGTGAGGAACTGAGCAAAGACAGGCTATTTCATCTACGGAGCACAAAGAAGCACAAGTTGGTGGTGACAGGTGAGGACCCATGTCCCATCGAGATCAGGATGGAAGAAAGACGGGACAGATATGATCTAGAAAATCAGCAGGAAGAAGCTGACACCATCATCGTCCAACAAGTCCTGAGGTGTGCTGGAGAAGCCCATCACATCACTGTGGTTTCTGATGACACAGATGTGTTTGTCCTCCTCCTTCACCATTACCGTCAGACAGGACTGGATGTACCACTAATCATGGATTCCCCCCGCAAGGACAGAACAATAGTGGACATCAAGTCAACACTGGCCAAGCAGACACAAATTGTCGAACACCTTTTACCAGCCCATGCCATATCAGGATGTGACACTGTAGCATCGTACTATGGGTTGGGAAAAGGCTCTGTCATCAAAGCCCTGAAAGCTGGTTATGACCTATCAGCCATTGGCAACATGGATGCACCATTCCAGCAAGTCCTTCAACAAGCCACTGCCTTCATCTCAGCCTGTTATGGCATAACAGAGAGCATGGACATGTCCCACACAAGGCTACTTGTCTGGGGAAAAAAGAATGGGAAAGGACATAATATTATGTCTGCACCAAATCTGGCTGCTCTACCACCAACAAAGGAAGCATTCCTTGAAAATGTTAAGAGGGCCCACTTCCAAGCTTACTTGTGGCGAAATCTCGATGTGAATCAGCTACCAGCACTGGACCCAGAGGAATTTGGATGGGAAAAAGACACCTGTAACAGGGCACTGATCCCAATCCACCTACCAGAAGATGCCAAACTTGTATTGTATTGTTTTGTAGATGTTTAGGTGACAATCACCACGGTTGATCTGGGGATCCGCCGATTATGAGCTCGTCCTGGAATCTTTACGACTCTGAATCTTACGATTCTTTACAGGACTGAACATGCCATTTTTATCGGCAATAGCTCAGAGAAGAGTGTTGAGAGGGGAGAAAGGGTGTTGGAGAGAGAGGAAGGTGTTGGAATAGCTTTGTTATGTGTGTTTTGTCTGTATACGTCGTCAGGATGTCCCCTGACTGGGTGCAAGCATGTGAAACATGCTAGGACGTACTACCGCACCCACTAAATGTCCGCTGTGGCAGGGATTCGATCCCGGGTCTTTCAGATTCACACGCGAGCGTGCTCACCACTTGACCACCACGGCCTGGGACACTTGTCCCAGACTACATCCTGAAGATGATCCGGTGTGGCTGCAAGAGTGAGACCCCTTGTGCTTCCAAGAAGTGCAGCTGTAAAGCACATGGTTTGCCATGCACGATGTTCTGTGCATGTTTCAGGGTAGGATGCTCAAGATCCTAAGTTTTGGGCATGAAGGGGTTAATATCTCAAAATGCCCAAGGGTGCCCACTGGGCACCCTCCTGTATTTTGAAGAGGTACCCCCAAGCTACAAGAAACAGCAACAAAAAAAATCTTTATCCAACAAAACAAGGTTCATCAATAAATCAGGCTATGGCTCCCTGACTATAATGAGTGTAGTGCACTAAACAGTCTCTCTCCTTCCACTGCGATTGTTTCCTCGGAATGGACCGCAAGGTCTCTGAGATACAAATGTTTCCTTGTAAATCCTTGTAATGCTCTTGTGAATTTTCTGTACACAAGACTGAGTGCTGCTATTGCAGGTAAAACCAGTGTGATCTTAGGTGACTTCGATTGCCTAGTAGACTAGGAAGCAAGAACTGCCAATGCTGAAGGTAGGCGTCTTGTGGACTTTGCTAATGATAACTTTTTGACCAAGTGAGTGAATGAGGCAACTAAAGGCAATAATATACTATATATTGTGTTCACCACTGACGAAGAAAGTGTGACCAGCTTATCTGTTGGGGAATCACTCGAAGGTAGTGACCACAATCTAGTTAGGTTTTTTCTTTACAGCTTTAGCAGCAGACCCACCAGTCCTCAGAGTGCAAAACTAGATTTCCACTGTGCAAATTTTGAAGGCCTTCGGGGAAGCTTATCCCAGATCAGACTTGAGGGTGAGGATGGTAATGCAATTTGGTGCTCATTTAAAGAACAGTTTATGGATCGACAAGCTGCATTCGTTCCTACTAAGCTTAGCAAATCAGGCTCAACCCAACCAAAATGGTTCACAAGTGACATAACTTCAGCAATTAGAAAGAGAAAGGTTGCTTACAGAAAGGCCAAAAAAAGTCAATACCAAAAATATTTAGATTCCTTCAACAATATATATAGGAGAGGGAAATATCTTATATAGGAAGCAAAGCAGAATGAAGAACTCAGAGCTGCAGCCTTCTGCAAAGAGACTCATAAAGAGTTCTTCAGCTATGTGAACAGCAGGAAGCTATTCAACAGTAGCATTGTACCTCTAAAGTATCCAACAGGCCAACTACAAACCCCTGACACTGATATAGCTAAATCCCTAATTAAACGACTATTTTGTTTCAATATTTACAAGGGAAAATACCAGTAACAAGAAAAGTACAGTATTATTGCATGAGGGTGAAGTTCTTAGCAGAATAAGATGTACCCCAGAAGAGGTAGCAAAAAGAATAGATAAGTTTAATAGGTTCAAGCCATCCGGCCCAGATAGCTTTCTTCCCGAGTTGTACGAGAAGTGTGAGGTGAAATCGCACCTTTTTTGGCAGAAATCTTCAATAAACCACTAGAAAATGGAGAGGTCCCTGAAGACTGGAAACTGGCCAATGTTACCCCAACCTTTAAGAAAGTGGATCATGAGTGTCCCAAAAATTATTGGCCAATAAGCTTGACTTCTATCATAGTAAAACTCTTAGAAGGGACAATTAGACAAGATAGTTGACTACCTAGAAATCCACAATTTAATTAAATATTCCCAACATGGATTCAGGCGACACCGATCATGTCTTACCAATTTGCTGGAATTTTTCCACAAAATGCTTAGTGAGTATGACACAAGTAGAGCCATAGATATCCTTTACTTGGATTTTCAAAATGCTTTGGACAAAGTGCCTCATTGCAGGCTAATATCAAAAGTAAGTGCACTAGGTATCAATTCAGAGGTCACAAATTGGATAGAAAGTTGGATAACAGGTAGACAACCACGAGTGGTAATCAATGGTGTTTCTTCTGACTGGACTCCAATCACTGCTGGAGTTCCACAGGGATCTGTCCTTGGCCCACTTCTGTTTATTATATATGTCAATGACATCGATATTGGCCTGTTGAGCGTGATCTCCAAGTTTGCAGATGACATAAGCTAGGAATAAATGTGAAGAACCCCAAAGTAGTTGAACATCTCAGGATGGACCTCAACAGACTGGGTGAATGGTCAGAGACATGGCAGATGCCTCTAAACTTGGAAAAGGGCAAGGTGATGCATATCGGTCAAGCAAACCCTAAGCCGGCCTATTCACTAATGGGAATGCCTCTGGAAGTGACTACCTTGGAAACAGATTTGGGTGTTCTGATTAGCAGTGACCTAAAGTGTTTCAACCAGTGCATTGAATTAGAGTAGAATGCTCAGAAATTATTGGGCTATATCAGGAGGCAATTTAAGTTTAGAAATATGGAAATAGTCCTCACACTTTACAACGCTCTGCTATGACCTCTCCTGGAGTATGTTGTTCAATTCTGGTCTCCAGTACTCAGGAAAGATATAGAGCAACTTGAAAGAGTACAAACTAGGTCTACAAAGCTTATTCCATCGATAGAAGACGAAGCTATGAGGACCGGTTGAGAGCTCTTGATCTCTTTCCATTGGAACTACACAGACTACGAAGTCAGCTCAATGAAGTTTTTAAAATAAGATATGGGTTTGACAATGTGGATTATAGCAAAAGGTTTAGCCTCAATATGAATACAACACGCAACCAGGGCTGGAAAGTAGATTTGAAAAGGTTCAGCACTAGTACTTTCGGAAACTTGCTCACTTATTAGATCTGTTCTACCTGGAAATATTTTCCCCAGAAATTGTAAACAGTTCTTCAGTAGAGCAATTCAAGAAGAGAGTAGATAGTATTATGCACACTCTGTAACGAGTATAGTGCACTAAACAGTCTCTCTCCTTTTACTTCGAGTATCTCCCCGGAATGGACCGCAAGGTTTCTGAGATACTAACTATTCATTGTAACTCCTTTTAACTCTTTTCCCTCTTCCCCAGTTTGCCGTTCCATGACTTACAGCTTACGTCCACATAAAACTACATACCCCCAAAGAAAGGACGTATACCGATATTAGCAGCGGAGGGTGTGCATGAATAAGGGTTAATGGCAGATGGTTCACTTTTTGGTCGATTCTTTAATGTATTTACAATTTTTGTAGTTTCTTCCTTAGACCTCCTTCAAACTAAAAAACAAATCCATTAGATCTGCCTTCTAGATTAATTTGTAAATGTTTAGGTAGAAAAATGTCCCAGTCGACGGCCTGTTCTTATAGGCTCACTATCGCAAAAAAATCGACACCTAAATAGCACGAAAGTTATAATATTGACAACAAAATGGAGCGAAAGGCCTTAGAATCGACAAACTAATGGGGCAAGCATCTTAAAATCTGAAAACCAATGGGGAAGAAGGGGGATCAGAAGAACTACCCATCTCCCCTTAAATAGCGGACAATGAAGGTTCTGTATACTCCCTCAATTATCTCTCCCACCGAGGCCATGTATATATTCTCGGCCGGAAGGAGGAAGTAGGAGATGAGGTATTTTTCCCTCCGGCAGTGTTTTATGTGGCGGTGCTCCCCATCTTTATCACAGCATTTCTCCCCGGCTGGCTCACAGGATCCTCTTTCCTTTGGTACCAACGCATTTCCTTTTCTGACCATCTCGCCAGGAAATAATATTTTTTTTAGAAAATTTGATATAGAACCTTGTTGCTAATCCTAACTTTCTCAAACTTTGGTTAGTTTTTTATGTAAAGTGAGGTATGTTCCTTTAACACCC
Source organism: Paralithodes platypus (assembly GCA_032716605.1). Lineage (NCBI taxonomy): Eukaryota > Metazoa > Arthropoda > Malacostraca > Decapoda > Lithodidae > Paralithodes > Paralithodes platypus. Next base: position 3,045,054 of record CM064571.1, on the reverse strand, counting down.
ATTCACTACCAGTGATGTTCTTTTAACTTTATTCTGGCTACTATTAGACAACTTCCTTTAGTTTAGAAAGGGTCTCCAGCAATAAACAGGTTTCGAACTGTTTCACTTAACCCTTTTAACTACCTCAGATCCTTCTTAAACTGTACAAATTCGTCTAAATACAGCAAGAATGAAATTCAAAAGACGTCGCCGGTACTGAACGGGTTAACCTATTCAGCACCAGTGACGTTTTTTTCATTATATTCTACCAATTAAAAAGCTACAGCCTAATTCTATATTCATCCTTTTAGCTACCATATGTCCTTCTTAAGCTACAGCCTAATTCTATATTCATCCTTTTAGCTACCATATGTCCTTAAGCTACAGCCTAATTCTATATTCATCCTTTTAGCTACCATATGTCCTTCTTAAGCAGCACAAAATTGTCTAAATATAGCTAGAATATAGCTAGAATATAGCTAGAATATAGCTAGAATATAGCTAGAATAAAATGAAACAAAACGTCACCGGTAACATAAAAAGGGTTAAGAGGAAGTATTTGTTTAACCCCTTCTCTTTCATGTTTAGCCCAATTAGTTATGGGATTTTAAGATGTTCGCTCCATTAGTTTGGTGATTTTAAGACCTTTCACCCTATCTAGGTGTCGATTTTTTCCTGGTGAGCGATAGCGAGTCTATAATTTAAGAAGAGCCGGCCTTCGGCCAGGACATTATTCTACCGAAAAATGTACAAATTTATCTCAAAGGGGGATCTTGGGGGTATTTTGTTTAAGCTTGATAGAGGTCTAAGGAGCAAACGACAACAAATATATGTACCGGTAGTAATAGAAAACAAACATATATATATTCTAACATTACCTTACTATGCGCGGGATTGACGAATATAGTAACAATGACAATAACCAAATGTTCTGGGATATAGCCTTTTTAATGGCATATTCCTCTATTTGTTTACCCCTATAGTACCGGTGACGTATTTTTTTATTTGATTTCAGCTATATTTAAACGATGTTATACCGCTTAGGAAGGCTATATGGTAGCTAAAAGGAGCAATGGAGATAGTCTGTAGCCTTTGCATTGGTAGTCGTCCCTCCTAACCGGACTAAAATCCTCTAATAGTTGCCAGAATATATTGAAAAGGATGTGACCGGTACTAGATGGGATAATTTTCAGCATGCATGAAACTATAAGGCTATTATAGAACCAAGGTAGCCACACATAGCCAAGCTTAACCCACAAGACCCCAGCGACGCACGTGTTGCATCAGTAATGTATGTAATGCTAAACCCCAGCGACGCAGCACATGCGTCCGCAACTTCGACTTTATTTACTCGGCTCGTATGGTAGGAAATGGCTTGAGAATGGTATGGGATATTCCTTACGGTGTTGCCAAAAAGTGGCGGTACTTAGCAACCGCCTAGGCCAGCCGCACGGGTGGGTACGGGCGGATGAGTGGCGCCAGTTTACCCACAAAATTCTCCGCGACTTCCGACCTTATTTACTCCTGTCGTATGATAGCTAGAGGCTTGAGAATTATGTGGGATATACCTTAGGATGTTGGCATTATTGGCCATACTTGGCAACCCCCACGTTCCGCCGAGCGGGTGGTGATGTGCAGGATGATGGTGAAATCACTGTACCCGCTTATCTCACTACGACTTTCGACCTTATTTACTCTTGTCCTATGGTAGCTAGAGGCTTGAGATTCGTATGGGATATTCCTTAGGATGTTGGCAATACTTGACAACCCCTATGTCTAGCCTTGCTGGGACAAAGGACGCGCATGGTGAGGGACAGTCAGTTTACCCGTACATCTCGCGAGTGCAACATCATGTCGGATTTACCTCGCCGTTACCCATGCAGGGGATTGAGCCTTGCTGATGCCATGGCCATACTTGATGACAGTGATGAGCCTGATAGTGACACTGGATCGTCAGATAATGATTCAGATGATGAGTATCATCCAAGTAATATGGAAGTTGAGGACAAGAACGAGGAGGAACCCTTTGTCCCCGTCTCTCGTCGCCTCGCTATGCTGGAAGAAAGGAGGAGAGTGGGTATCGCTCCCCCATTCCTCCCCGTGACATAGTTGACTCCCCAGCAAGTGGGGAAGAGGAGGAGGATGAGGAGGCAGATGATCCAGACCCAATGGCATTCCTCAACATTCTGCTTGGTCATCGTAGGGGTGAGAAGAGAAGAGCTGAGGATGATAGGGGTCAATGTCCAACACACCACGTGCCTCGCCGTGGTCCTCCCCCGCGTCTGCCTTCGCCACCACCACGCGTTGTCTCTCCACTAAAAGCGCCAACCCCTAACACCTTCTATGGGTTGTGCAGGGGTGCAGGAATCTTAGCAGTGCAGCCATTGAGTTCATCAGGGAAAGAAACAGATGAGGAAATGCCTTCCCTCGAACCTCGTCAACAAAGGCAGCTAGCACGCCGCTTGTTTCCTACCATGGCTGCCCGGGATGACTCAGCGCATTCTCCGCCTCACCACCAGACTCTCCACCACCACCATCACCCCCCCGGCCCACTATCTTACTCACCTGTACCCTCACCTCAGCCTGGGACCTCCCACGGACACGACACTCAGACACCATCACCGCCTGCATCACCACAACACCCTGATCGAGCGCAACGCCCTACCAGCCAACGTGGGCGTGCCCGTGGCCGAAGGGGTTTCAAAGTGACCTTATTACTGGAGGAATCTCCAGGTCGACGACCCGATGAAGGTCGAGGTCGAGGTCAAGGTCAAGAGGCAGGGAAGGACCTTCCGCCGCCCTGGTGCCCCTGGTGGTGACTCCTCGCCTGACACTCTGGCGACGAAGGTGCTGCCGATAGACCCGATGTGTAGAATTGGGTGGATGGGGAGAACTTTGTGCCCACCAACTACAACTTTGTGGGCGCCGGGATTGCCGGCCCTGCGCTCCCAAACCAAGGCAACCAGACCACGAGACTTGATATCTTCCTGCATTTTTTTACTGCAAACCTCATGTGTCTAATTGTTGACCAGACCAAATGGTACAATTACTATTTTATGGCTGGGAAAAAACAGCACAAGTACTCGGCATAACTGTCATGGACCACACTAGATGTCCCAGAATTTTACATGTTCTTGGCCATAGTCATCCTGATGGGGGTCACGAAGAATTCCTCTATCAAGAAGTACTGGTCCTGGGATCCCCTCATCCGAACCCCTATCTTTGGCCAAATAATGAGCAGAAATAGGTTCACGGCCATAATGGGGACCTTCATTTTATAAACAGCCTGGCAAGCCACACCAGAAATCAGAATCAACCAAGAGCAATGAAGGACCCCATGGAGAGGATAAGACCAATCTTCGAGTACCTGAAGGTGAAGTTTGCTGCCGCCTTCATTCCCCATCAGAAGCTGATAATTGATGAGAGTTTGCTGCTGTGGAGGGGAAATATCAGCATCCAGCAGTACCTGCCCAGCAAATGACATCGTTATGGCCTGAAGACCTTCGTGATGTGTGACTGTCGCACCGGTTATATCCAGGACATCATACTGTACATGGGCAGGAAGACAGAATTGGTGGAATTGAGAACCTACAGAATTTCTGGGGCCGTCGTGATCACCATGCTGCAGGGCTACTTGGACAGGGGCCACATAATGTACCTGGACAACTGGTACACCAGCCCCTCCCTTGCCAAGTTCCTACATAGCCGCACTACAGGAGTCTGTGGCACCATCAGGAGGAATCGGACCTTCATGTCCGATCTACCACCCAGGCGGGAAAAGGGCTCCATCATCTACCAGTAGGCTAACAATGTCCTCATGTCCTGGATGGATAACCGGGATGTGAATGTCCTCACAACAGTCCACCGTCCCATCTTCCAAGAAAGCAGACGTCGTGACAGAGTAACAGGTGAAATAATCAAGAAACCATTGGCCATCTGTGATTATAATATAAACATGCGTCTGGTCGACAAGTCTGATGCTGTTATCTCGTCAGTCGAGTATGCGAGGAAGATTTTGAGGTGGTATAAGAAGTTATTCTTCCACCTCCTCGATATCACCCTATATAACAGCCACATCCTCTTCGCAACAATCACCGGCAAACACGAAACGATGGAGAACTTCTGCATCGAGTTGTCCAGGGAGATGTTGATGAAAAACATAACTGCCCCCCACGCCCAGCAACCCCCTGCACATCGACAGCCAGCAGCAGAAGGGATTGCCAGGCTGACAGAACGCCACTTCCCTGACTATGTGCCGCCCACAGATGGCAATGCTAGACCCCGAAGACGGTGTTATCTGAGCCGGAACACGACACAGAGTCCCCCACAAGATCAGATACCAGTAATATATGCCTAGAATGTGGTGTTGCACTGTGTTTCCCCGTCTGCTTTAGGGAGTATCGCACCCTTGAACATTTCTAAAACAGTGTGTTCAAAGACTGGGATAAAAGACGCTATCAAAAGTGAAGTGTGTGTACAAAAACGAAGTGTAAATATTATACATACAAAGTGCCGAACACAATATGTAAGTGATAGTGACACTCAAATATACGTAAAACAGTGACGGACACCAATAAGTGTAAATATAGCATAACCTTGTGAACAATGACGATAACAGTGAGATAAAATACGATAAGTACATAAGTACAAAATACCAGATCAAAATACAATGTGAAAATCTAAGTCAAAAGTGCCTAAAACAATGTGTAAAACTTATATTATATCTATAAAACATACGAGAAAGTCTAAATTCAATAAACAGAGTGCATGAGAGAGGGAGACAATGAAAGTGAAAGTGGTGGGTGGCCCGTGCCGATCAGCTGGTTGTGTGTACGTGCATGCGTTCCGTTATTGTCTGAGACCATGATGGCCGCCAGTCGCCATGGTAACCAAGACGCACGCGAGGCTTGCCACTCGTGGGCACTTATAAAACTTAAATCTATGCACTTATCACACTGTAACTTTACTTATAATGACATTATGTGCTACATCTTGCTAATATATATAAACTATGAAGGCACACATGATGCTCGGGTGGTGTAAATAACCGTCACTCGAAAACTGGACGCATCGTACATGGTTGAAACTGCCCCCCCCAGGACCCCCAAATGACCAAGGTGAGTGATTTTTTTAGTGTTATTCTTTATTTCTCACCTATTTAAGCTATTTTAGCAAAAAAAAATTTTTGACAAAACCGGCCGGTCCCACGTCGAACTTTTATTAATAATTAGCTGGTGCTCAGTGGGTTAAGGGGAAGTCTATCTATCTATCTATTGCCTGACGCCGTGATCCCCGAAGGGGTGGCCACGAACGAACCGCCCCCATGCACCTCTGTCCCCAGTCAGTCGACGCCCCTCCCCCCAACCAGCACCGCCCTCGTTCATGTACTTCCTCACTCCATCCTTCCACCTCATATTCGGTCTACCTCTCCCTCTCTGTCCCTCCACCTCGCTCTCGTACACCCTCTTAGTCATTCTCTCGCTTTCCATACGTTCCATATGGCCGAACCATCTCAAGTTGTTCCTTTTCACAAGTACTTGGGCTATTTTTTCTTGACTCCTTCTCCTTCATGTTTGGCCCAATTAGTTAGCGAGCCTGTAATTTAGGAGGAACCGACCGTCGGCCGGGAAATTTTTCTACCGAAAAATGCATACATTTATCTCGAAGGGGGGTTTTAGGGGTATTTTGTTTAAGTTTGATAGAGGTCTAGGGAGCAAACAAAAACAAATATATTACATCTCACTATTATACTATTATACTTTGAATCATTTATTACATCTCTCATATACTTTTAAGGTGTTTTAGTTACAATGTCTCTATATTTATGTGAGGGACTGTACACCTAGGAGGTCACTCCTCCCTTCAGATTCTGTCACGCCAGTCCTGCCTCCCACGTATTCAAGCTTGCTCTTGCATCTTTGAACACCGGAGACTGCACACGAGGATCGGAAGTTAAGATCACGTGTTGGAGGTGTGTAGGAGAGGTGAGAGGTGTGGAGAGGTTTGAGAGAACAGATAGACTCGAACCTTGGGCACGACAACAAGCCCTCAGAGATTCCCTCTCAATATAGGGAATTCTCTGTCATATATATTATTAGTACATCTGTATACTCTTTCAGTTGTTACTTAACCCTTTCCCTGTGGGAGACATTCTAGAACGCATAGGCAATTTACAGCAATTTCCAGACTTCAAAAGCCTGTAAAAGCCGTAGAAATCGAGTGTCAGTGGGCGGGAGCGTGAGGGACCTCCGTCCGACCCTCAGAGCAGCCAGCCGCTCACTGAGGGAGACTGTGGTCTCGCGCGGCTGTCTCGACAGTGTTGCCGAGCGAGCGAGAGCTAATAATTAGCGAGTTTTCCCGAATGTCTATGGCAACGCTGCGGGTGAACCCCGCCACCTACGAAGCTCGTTCTGGTGTCATTTTGAAGCTATTTTCACCTAGTTTTCGGCAGAATACAGTTCATTTAATGCAGATACTTGATTAATCATTCAGGAGTGCCTAAATATGCCCTAAATAGTGCAAATATAACCGCAGCCTGAAGGTTAATAAAGTTGGTTTGGATACCACATTCCTTTAATTTACCTTTACCTATAAGTATCAATATTATATTTATTAGGTTAAAGACGTTACGGTGGCAGCATTACTTTTACTAAAATAAAGATAGTACTATTATATATCTTATCTATCTATCAACGAGCAGAGGACGGAGAGCTGAGATTTTAACCTACTATCTTCAATCAACCCTAAACTACATTAAATATATTTAATATATTATTTTAAGTTTGATGGAGGTCTAGCGAGGAAATTTAAAATTACACTAATATATAGGTAGATAGACCAACAAAAAAAGGACTATCCCCTTAAATTAGTTCGAAAGGACTGCATCCTCCTTACACATAGGAATCACCAAAATGGCTTTGTAATGCTTTTAAGGGGCTTAGTTGGTTTTTCTGGACCCTCTTCTCCCTCATATCTAGCCGCATTTTTTCTGAGATTATAAGGCGTATTCCCCATTAGTTTGGCGATTTTAAGATCTTTCGCTGCATTTCTTTGCTAATATTAAAACCTTTCATGCAATTTAGGTGTCGATTTTTTCTTGGCGAGCGATAGCGAGCCTGTAATTTAAGAGGAACCCATAATTCGGCCGGCATCTTTTCCTATAATTTTGTTTACAAATTTATCTTGAAGGGGGGGGGGGGAGGAAGGGGGGTCTTGGGGGTGTTTTTTAAAGCTTGGTGGAGGTCTAGGGAGGAAACTAAAATAAATAATTTATTTATTTATTTATTTATTTATTTGTTATGTCCTTTTTTTTTGGGGGGGGGGGAGATTTTCTTCGTGTACCATCTCGTTCTTAGTATTATTATTATTATTATTATTATTATTATTAGTATTATTATTATTATTATTATTATTATTATTATTATTATTTTGTTTATGTTTATTTTTGTTGAACCCCTTGAGGATTATGACATATTTTGACAGTATATTCTGGCTATCAGTAAGATATTTTGACAGTATATTCTGGCTATCAGTAAGATATTTTGACAGTATATTCTGGCTATCAGTAAGATATTTTGACAGTATATTCTGGCTATCAGTAAGATATTTTGACAGTATATTCTGGCTATCAGTAAGATATTTTGACAGTATATCCTGGCTATCAGTAAGATATTTTGACAGTATATTCTGGCTATCAGTAAGATATTTTGACAGTATATTCTGGCTATCAGTAAGATATTTTGACATTATATTCTGGCTATCAGTAAGATATTTTGACAGTATATTCTGGCTATCAGTAAGATATTTTGACAGTATATTCTGGCTATCAGTAAGATATTTTGACAGTATGTTCTGGCTATCAGTAAGATATTTTGACAGTATATTCTGGCTATCAGTAAGATATTTTGACAGTATATTCTGGCTATCAGTAAGATATTTTGACAGTATATTCTGGCTATCAGTAAGATATTTTGATAGTATATTCTGGCTATCAGTAAGATATTTTGACAGTATATTCTGGCTATCAGTAAGATATTTTGACAGTATATTCTGGCTATCAGTAAGATATTTTGACAGTATATTCTGGCTATCAGTAAGATATTAGACAGTATATTCTGGCTATCAGTAAGATATTTTGACAGTATATTCTGGCTATCAGTAAGATATTTTGACAGTATATTCTGGCTATCAGTAAGATATTTTGACAGTATATTCTGGCTATCAGTAAAATATTTTGACAGTATATTCTGGCTATCAGTAAGATATTTTGACAGTATATTCTGGCTATCAGTAACATATTTTGACAGTATATTCTGGCTATCAGTAACATATTTTGTACAGTTTAGGAAGGGTCTTTTGGAATTAAATGGGTAAAAACTATCTCAATTAACCCTCTGACTTCCACACACCCTAAATAATCTGAATTAAATCGTCAGAAAAAAATGCTATAATGCGTCATGATCCTCAAAGGGTTAAACTATTAAATAATTGTTTCATTCTTCATGGCTCAGAACGTGATGAACAGTTCTGACTAATAACACACTCAACAAAGCCACTCCAACAACTTCCTCTCTCTCCAACACCCTTGCTCCCCTCTCAACACTCCTTGGAAAGTAGATACGAGGTGCCGTTATACAGGTTTATCCCTCAATAACTTTACCTATTTCGGAGAAGAAATCGACTCAACATAGGACAACCAGGAAGGAGGACCGAAGACAGCGAGGACGGCGACCTGCAAAGGACTTAAATGCTAATCACTCAAGAACCACGAATTTGGATAAAGCTCCATTAACAAACCCCAATTCCAAAACTGCCAGGGATGAGGACCGAGGACCGAGGACATCCATGAACAACGTAAATGTAGATTCGATCAAATATGAAAAATTTGATTTAAGAGCGTTCCGTGAGTTCTAAAGCCACAACTTTAAAAGTTTTCTATACTAACGTTCGTAGCATACGCAAATTTTCAGATTTAGAGGAACTAGTGTTTACAGAAAATTATGACGCAATGGGCATTACAGAATCTTGGCTCAATACAGAAGACAGAAGCTTTTTAGCAGAGTATTTCCTTCCTGGTTATATAATGTTTGAGAAAAGCCAAATTAATAAAAATGGAGGTGATGTTTTATTTTGTATCAAAGAAAGCTTTAATATAACTCGATCCTCTTGTCAAAACCCCAAATTGTGAACGTCGACACATCCTTTGTGCTAATAAATAATATTAAAAGTACAAAAATAATACTTGCATTGATATACAGACCTCCAGCTCAATCAATGTAAACTGACCAAGAAATTTACGAACAAATTGCAGATGTAAGTAACTCACAAGATACCATAATTTTTGGCAAGTTTAATTTACCTGTGACCATGTAGGGCGATACTCTTACTTCACACTCGGGACATGACTTGTATGCAAACTTGCAAGAGAGTTCACTCTATCAATTTGTCCGATTGCCGACCCGTGGAAAATAAGCTTTTGACCTTGTACTTGCAACAAATGAAGAATTAATAGAGAATTTGAATGTTAATGATGAATTCAGTAATAGTGACCTTCGTATGATCACTTTCCATTTAAAATTCAATAGCAATGAACTCAATACCAGCAAAGAGAAGGCCTCAAATTTCAAGATAGCAAACTTCTGTAAACTTAGAGCAATACTCAAGGAAATCGACTGGAGTTCTATGATTAACAATGATGATCTAAACCAATCAGGGAGATTTTTCACCTCCACTTATTCGAATGCAGTTTATAAGTGTATACCATTAAAAAACCGAAGATCAGTACATAAAAATAGGCCTAAGTGGTGGGATAAAGACATTGTCTGCTTGCTAAAAAGAATGCTCATGATCAATTAAAAATCTCTGACACCCATGAAAATAAAGTGATATGTGTAGATCTACGACGCAAAGCAAAAAAGTAAATAAAACAAAGTAAAGACACACAAGAATTACATGTTGTAAATCAAAGTAAGACAAACCCAGCAGAATTTTATAATTACATCAGGAAGAAGAAAGTAGTGACGTCAACGATAGGACCGTTAGTTGACGATAAAGGAGATTACACTAAAGATGAAGCAAAAATGAGTAACACCCTCAACACCTTCTCTGCATCAGTTTTTACAACAGAAGACCTTAGAAATATCCCTACAGCATCGCTATTTCAAATAGATAATTCTGATGTTCTAAGCAATATCAGCATTACAGGGAGAGAAGTTTTGAAATGTTTAGATACATTCAAGGTAAATAAATCGCCTGGACCTAATATGATATCGCCTAGAGTTCTAAAGGAAGCTAAGTATGAGCTCTCCAAACCACTGACATTGCTCTTCAATAAATCCTTACAGTCTGGCACTATGCCTGATCAGTGGAAGCTCTCCAACGTAACACCGATATTTAAAAAAGGCAGCTAATCCTTAGCTAGTAACTATCGTCCAATTAGCTTAACCTCAGTTGTATGTCAAATGCTAGAAACACTCATAAGAGACAAACTCGTAAATCACTTAGATGACAATAACATACTTAAAGAAACTCAACACAGCTTTCGTAACAAACGTTCCTGCTTAACAAACCTCTTAGACTTCTTCCACTATATGCCTTACCGTTTATGACTACTCTTTGCTTTTTGTCGCTGAGCCAATTTTCTATCTATTTCAACACACCGTCTTGTATTCCATGCGCTTTTAGTTTTAGCAGTAAATGCTTGTGAGGAACTTTGTCAAAGGCCTCAACCTCTATGATGAGAATAAAGCTGTAGATATTATTATATATACTTTGATTTTCAAAAGGCCTTTGACAAAGTTCCCCACAGGCGTTTACTGCTAAAACTAAAAGCGCATGGAATACAAGACGGTGTGTAGAAATGGATAGAAAATTGGCTCAGCGACAGGAAGCAAAGAGTAATCATAAACGGTAAGGCATCTAAGTGGACCAATGTAAGTAGCGTGGTACCCCAGGGTTCGGTATTAGGAACAAATCTGTTGCTAATTTACATCAACGACATAGATGAGGGTCTCGAAACCTGTACAATCTCAAAGTTTGCTGACGATACAAAAATTGCAAATAGCGTACTCTCAAAAGAACAAGTTGACTATATGCAACATAATCTAGATAAGTTGTCATGTTGGGCCCAAATTTGGCAAATGAGTTTCAATGTAAAGTACTACATATCGGAAACCGAAATGAGAAAGCAAATTATTCGATGAATGGCACTCAGCTTAAGAGTGTAGACAGAGAAACCAATCTGGAAGTAACAATATCGAGTAACCTAAAACTGAGTCAACAATGTTCAGAAATTGTTAAGAAAGCAAACAAAATAATTGGCTTTATAGGCAGGTCATTTGAGGATAAATCCAAGGAAGTTATCCTAGTTATCCTAACTCTTTACAATTTGTTAGTTCGCCCTCTTCTGGAATACTGCGTTCAATCCTGGTGCCCTTATTACCAAAAAAATATAGACAAACTAGAACGAGTTCAACGTAGAGTTACCAAAATTATACCTAGCCTAAAGAACAAACCATACGAGGAGCGTCTTAGAGAATTATTTCTATTTCCTTTAACCCAGCGCAGATTAAGAGGCGACTTAATTCAAGTGTAAACAATCATCAAGGGCATCAACAATATGAACTGTAGTAAGTACCTCACTATCGACCAATCTAATTACACGAGAGGAAACGGTTGCAAAATATTTGGTAAATCTTTGAACTCACACGAATTATAAGAATGTCTTCTTCAATCAAATTGTCAACTTGTGGAATGGGCTTCCCCGAGACGTTATAGACTGCAGCACCGTTGATTCTTTTAACTTCGCTTAGACAAAAATCTTGCATCAAACCTGTGACTGACTGCGTTTGTAAATGAATAACTTTTTATTATTCCCACCCCAGATTCATCAATTAAAATGTAAAACTTGCAAACTAAACAAACCAAAACTGGGACAAAGACAATATAAAGGCAAAATAAATGATCAAAATCGCTATGTGGAAACAACGCTTACTAAAATAAAAATATATAAATAAAAGAAAACAATCCACCACATAGGGTGTACATCACTATATGAGCAAGTTAATCTGGTTCCCAAGCAAACTGATCGCACACATAACAATGCACCATCGTCATATGACGTTCAAGGAATTAGTCAATTTGGGAAGTCCGGGACGTTCTGGCAAATTTACTAAACTCTGCATGAATAAAGAAACTACAATTAGTGTCAAAATGTTCTATTAAAATAAAATTTGCAACATGACAAGACATTAACAATAGTACAAAATACAAATGGCACACACTAACGATAGTGCTATCGGGTAGGTACCTGTAAGCATAGCATGCCTCAAGGGACCCCTATCAATAACTACCCTACAAATAACCTACATTTATCGTACAAATAAACTAAGGAAATCGCAAAAGCAAGCAATTGATACTATCGACAATGAATAGATACAATATAATAAAGACAAATAATTGCAGAATATGAAGCAGCAACAACAGATTTAAATAAAGAGTACTCTTTTAACAAGCACAATTAATTTAAAAAATCAATAATAGTAGAAACAGAAAAACAATAAATACAGACAAAAAGTAAGCAGAGGTTATACAAGAAACTTCAAGTTAAAAATGCTTGATTAAAATTATTGATGTAACATTTTAGAATACAGTCACAATAATTGACCCTAAAAAGATTAAATTTCCGTAACAATTTACTTGTCTCAAAACCTCTGTCTACTAAGGGTTTGTATAGTAACCTAGCTCTAGCCCAAAAGTCATCTACTTTAGTGCAAATTTTACAAAATCTTATTAACTGGGAATAAAAACAATTGTATGTTATTTTACTATCGATATTACTACTAGGGAAAGGAAAGTTAATTACGTTAACATTAAAATCATCAACTTTGTTCATCGATTAAGTTATCAATACTCATATTATTTTGAATTTCATAAACAGAATTACCACAAATATATTTGTTTATATAATATGTTACCTCTATTGTCTAATTCTGTTTTAATGTTTTCAAGATGCAATTTCTTACATGTGAAGCTATAATTATTGCTGGCTTTATCTACTGTAGTGATTACAAAATGTTTATGTAAATTTATCAAATCAACTTTAAGCTTATTATAATTATATTCTACAAAATCAGAACGATTACATTTATTTTTAAGCGAGACAATTTTATTTCTAATTAACTTATTAATAATTTAGACCATGCTTCTAGCTCCCTCGCATCGCAGAGCACAATGTTAAACCCTTTCTCTTTTAATATTTTCACTGAAAAAACAATATCTTTTAAAATGTTGTCCCAAGCTACTTTATTATTCCCTATTCTATATGTAAAACCCTTTCGACTTAGCTCCGCTAATTTGTCGTTTGCAAAATATTTAACTAGTTCTACATCACCTGTTTATATATGACCTATTGGACTATATATGTGCTTTATTAATGCATTACGGCTGTTAGCTGGCATATCCATGACTCTTTATATATGACCTATTGGACTATATATGTGCTTTATTAATGCATTACGGCTATTATCTGGCATATCCATGACTCTTTATATATGACCTATTGGACTATATATGTGCTTTATTAATGCATTACGGCTGTTAGCTGGCATATCCATGACTCTTTATATATGACCTATTGGACTATATATGTGCTTTATTAATGCATTACGGCTATTATCTGGCATATCCATGACTCTTTATATATGACCTATTGGACTATATATGTGCTTTATTAATGCATTACGGCTGTTAGCTGGCATATCCATGACTCTTTCACATACGCATTTATTATTATTGAAAATATCATTATCTGAAAGATTTCCTAAAACTTTATTATAATTACAAATAATAGACCCAACAGGTCGTTCATATGAATACACTATTAATGGTTTGACAGTAAATATGAAATACTAGTAAAAATCGTATTTTGACCTTTGACCTTGACCTTTAATTTCGACCTTCGTCCTTAGAAATTCTTATCGAGAATTTAGTTAGCTTAACACCATTGTTAGCATTAACAAGCATTATGAATAAGGTGTAATTCAAATAAAAACTTATAGATAAGAAATATTGATCATATACTGTGACCTTGACCTTTGACTAAAAAGAATAAACATATATTTGAATGGTCGTCGCATTAACCAACTGAATTTGCCTGCACAATTTGGTGAAAAACTGAGAAATTTAGGGAAAATTAAAAACACTCTTGTTTTGACCTTTGACCTTTATGTAAGAGTACATATTTGTTTGCATTGACATTACCCTGGAAAATAAAAATGTACGCCTAATTTCATTAAAACCCATCAGTAAAATTCATATATATATATATATATATATATATATATATATATATATATATATTGTTATGCCCTGATTTTATGCAGGATTAACGATTGAGTAAGGTGAGTTCTACAAGACTGGGATATCGGAGTTCATGCAAGTACATATAAATAACCAATAGAGGACATGTATAATATCGATCTATAAATTGTAATACAGCTTTATTCACTTACTCACTAGTTACATATGTAGGACTGATAAACACTTTAACATGGGATACTCATAAGTGACACAACTTTAGTTTCTATTCTCCCAGCACGATCACGGATCTAGATGGAGATCAGGTATATTCACTTCAACTAATATACATAATATTCTCCTTGTGAAATATGCGCACTCTTCTCTTCTCGAAAGTTTATAATGAGAACTATCACGAATTCAGATGTTATTTGGATTCACTGTAATTATTGAGTTAACTTTTCCTCATAACTAATAGTGGACGATATGATACTCTTTCCTGTATTTCTTGGCACGAAATCAGGAAGCTTAAGTATTGATGAACTTTTTCAGTTTGAGTTCAAGTTTGTGGACTCTAATATTATTATGGCATCCACTGAGATATTTTCAGAATTCATGAAGGTGTACGTAAATTGTCTTATTTAAATTAAATTCACTAGTATCATACTACGGTATCACAGACGCATTTTATAAGTGAACACATTAGCTACTATGATTAGGATATTCACTAGATATTATAACACTTCGTTTCTATAACTCAAAGTTCATATGGGACGGGCTCTGTTTATTTTTCACTTGGCGGAAATATGACAGAGTTGATGACTAGGTAACAATCTGTCTTAATTTAGTATATTGATTATTTGCTGAGTTAAAAACGTCGTACTAAAGAGCTTTATTTCTAGGACGTCTGTTTATTTGTTTCTTTATATATTCCCTTCGTAGGACACTTTTTATACACTTTTCATATATTTCGAGGTATTCAGAACTCTATTTATTTCGGTCACTTTGAACTTTAACTTTTCTGGTATCTCGTCACTGATACTGAATTGAAGTAGTTTCTATATTATTTCTTTTCTTGATGGAGAGATGCACTTAGTTGATATTTCTTCTGATGCTCCGTGGGCCGTCCAGGTTGGCCGGTCGTGTGAAGAAGTACAGTTGGATTAATGGACTTCGGGTCTTGAATATGGTTCCGTAACTATTATAGAAACAGTTGGTCACCATATCGGATTAACGCAAGTATTCTCGGCATATATCTTCCAACAAATACTTGACTATCCTGACCTTTATATCAATTGTTGATGGAGTTCTGTTCAGGTACTCTTGAAATGAGGTTTTAAATACTATGTCTCAGGTCTTATAATATTGGACTAACGCAAGAAGAGTTTAGATAGTGGCTCTTCTTGACTGTCTCTAACCCTTATAAGAGGTTCAAGGAACTCGGGGCGGTGTTAACCTTTTAGTCGCAAATCCTGGTGGGGTGCCACAGACAATTTGTGCCTAGGATTTATATATGCAGAGTGCCCGTGAGGGTGTCTCGCTAAACCCTTATAACACAAAAGATCTTTCTACCTTAGATCTCTGTGAGAAAATGCTAGTATAACTTCTTAATAGAAAGATGATGAAAGGTAGGGCTGCCTGGGTATTTCAACGTTTTCACTATACTGAAATTAACCTAATAGGTATAACTATATTAAGTTCTGGGGTGCCAGAAATAATAAGGTTAAACATATATAGGTACTATTGCACTATTAAAGATATTAAAACATAAGTGGAGGAGGATATACCACTTTATGATTTTAATACTTATATATATATACATAACTAATAAAGGTCTCTATGTTAAGTGATTGGGTTGCCACAAATAACAAAGATCCTGAAACAAAGTTTATAGATATTCACAGACAGTATAAGGACTTCTAGAAGTAAGTCATCTTCTATCTTTGTAACATATGGGTTGGTTATTATTTTAGAAGTAGAACATAGAGAACATACTTTTGGTATAATATTGTTAGCTTGCTGGCAAGTCTTCACAAAGGGGAAGGGGGTTTACAACTTGTGTTGTCTGACCTCGAGAAAGTATTATTTATTCTTATAGGAGCTGTGCACTGGTATTGTTAGTAAAAGTTATAGAAGTAAGTCATCTTCTATCTCTGAAGCATGGGCTAGCTATTATTTTAGAAGTAGAACATGGAGAACATATATTTTGTATAATATTGTTAGCTTGCTGGCAAGAGTGTTGAGTTGGCAGCTCTGAGGTCACTATAGGATCGCGATCCAGCTCGCTTGTTGACAAAGAGGGGGAGAAGGGGGTTTAGAACTCGGTGTTGCTTGACTCCGAGAATGTACTATTTATTTCTATAGAAGGGGGCACTAATATGGTTAGTAACACAATATGGAATTCAATCGTCTTAGCCTTCTGGAACATTTGTTAGTGATTATTTTAAGGATAGTACATAGAGAACATATCATTATATAATGTTCCTAGCTTGTTGGTGAGAGGGTTAGGCTGGCAGCTCTAGGGGTCACGTCTGTCACACGTGGCTATCCTCCCGGGTTGTAAAAATTTTAATTTTCCAGTACGGCTTACAATGGTTCTTATGTAAATTTAAATTAATCAGAACATTTTACCCTGATTCCCCATAGGTAATGCGATAGTTTATTAGACACAAATTATGTTAGAACGATCGTTATTAGGTTCTACTACTACAACCACCGACCTGCGGGGTTGGTACGTCTGATGGTCAATTTTGTTTATCTTTTGACCATAAAAGGCAAAGTTCGTTGGCTTCCAACACCGTGAGAGAGGAGTGTGTGTTTTGTTTGAAATTAATATATAGAGTTGTAGAAGTATAGAAGACATGTACATAGTTATATTATTTTAACAGTTTTAAAACATCCCTAGGAAATGGTTTCAATATAATTCTTGTAATATGACGAGACCTTCAACCTAATTTGTTTGATCGTGTATTGAGTTCTTTATCCTCTTAATCTGTCTTGCGACAGGTTTACCTTAATCATTAATTACTCTGTACATAATGTTTTTTTGTAATGTTTATTTATTTTCTTAAGATTAGACATTTAGGATATTTTACAGGTGGTATTTAGAATGACTGAGAGAATACAATTCTCCCGGGTGCTGGCAGTCCCCTCAGGCGAATTTCCTTTCCGGATGGGATAGGGTCGTCTCTTTTGGTCTTGATTTTTCCCGGCTGGATAAGGCGATCTGTCACCGACGCCAGTCTGCTTCTCCTGGGGTGAGGATCCTTCGGGGTTGACCTTGACCTTCCTGTCTCAGGCGTTGCTCTGGTCTGTATTCTTGTTTTGTTTTCGGTGACGGTGGTTTTCGTTTCTTCCTCCTTTTTCCTTTTTTCTTTTCCCGTTGTTTTCGGTGACGGTCGGTTCTTTCTCCTTTTTCATTTTCCTTGTCTCTTTTATTTTATATATATATATATATATATATATATATATATATACCGGTATATATATATTTATATATAAATATATATATATATATATATATATATATATATATATATATATACAATATTTGACCCTGACCTTTATCTTGACCTTTTTGATGTGTCTCAAAATGTATTTGTTTCCTTTTCATTTAAAATGTAATAATCTCACCAAATGTTGTGAAGTTTGCATTACAAGTAAAGAGAATAGCACACCTTATATTTGACCTTGACCTGTGACCATAACCTTGCATATGGATTTGTAAAGTTTTTGTATGACCTTGGCCTAGGTATTCCAAATATACATTGTAAGCCTAGTGAGAATATAACAGTTAGTATAAGAAATACTATTAAAAACCTAATTTGACCTTTGACCTTGACCTTTGACCTTACCCTTTAGAATACGTATCTAAGTTTTGGGCAATATGATATCAAGGTTACCAGTAACTTGTATAGTGAAAATGAGGACATTTGAGTAAAAACTAAAAATAAATAGTAAAATTTAACCTTTGACCTTGACCTGTGACCTTGACCTATGTGTAAGACTACATTTGTTGTTTTCATTGACATTGCCCAGGAAAATCAAATAAGCATGCCTAATTTTATTATTACCTATCAGTTAGTTTCATATATATTAATAGAATAGTTGACCTTGACCTTTGAACTTTATCTTGACCCTTATGGGATGTGTCTCAAAATTAATCTATCTATCTATCTATTGCCTGACGCCGCGATCCCCGAAGGGGTGGCCACGAACGAACCGCCCCCATGCACCTCTGTCCCCAGTCAGTCGACGCCCCTCCCCCCCAACCAGCACCGCCTTCGTTCATGTAGTTCCTCACTCCATCCTTCCACCTCATATTCGGTCTACCTCTCCCCCTCTGTCCCTCCACCTCGCTCTCGTACACCCTCTTAGTCATTCTCTCACTTTCCATACGTTCCATATGGCCGAACCATCTCAAGTTGTTCCTTTTCACACTTTCCAGCACATCTACCTCCACACCACACCTCCTTCTTACTTCCTCATTAGTCTGTCTATCCCTCCATGTAACTCCGCACGCACTCCTTAAGTAATTCATTTCCACTGCTCTCACTCTTGGTCTGAGTCTCTCAACCAACGTCCATGCTTCGCTTCCGTAAGTCAGTGTCGGGATTACCACACTGTCATGCAAGGACTTCTTCACTTCCATACTGACCACCCTATTTCTTGTTACTGCTTTTAGCGTTCCTACAACCCTCTTCCCCTGTTGTACCCTCTCCCGCACCTCTTCAAAATTAATGATTTTCTTTTAATTTAGAGTGCAACTATCTCACCCAATGTTGTGAAGTTTTCATGAAAAGTAAAGAAAATAGCATATTGATCTTATATTTGACCTTGACCTTTCATATGGAATTGTGTAGTTTCTTGTATGAACTTGGCATTGGTATTCCAAATATACATGGTAAGCCTAGTGAGAATCTAACACTAACACTTAGTATAATTAATACTAGTAAAAACTTAATTTGACCTTTGACCTTGACCTTTGACCTTACCCTTTAGAATATGTATCTAAGAGTTGGGCAATACGATGTCAAGGGTACCAGTAACTTGTATAGTGAAAATGAAGACATTTGAGTAAAAAGTAAACCTAAATAGTAAAAGTTGATCTTTGACCTTGACATGTGACTTTAACCTATATGTAGGATTACATTTAATATTTGCATTGACATTGCCCAGGAAAATCAAATAAGCATGCCTAATTTCATTACAACTCATCAGTTAGTTTCATATATATATTAATAGAATAGTTTACCTTGACCTTTGACCTTTATCTGGACCTTAACCCGTTGAGACCCAGCGTCGCACGTGTTGCGTCGGCAGTCTTTGATCACCAACTCCCAGCGACGCATCACGTGCGTCCGACATATAAAAAACACTTACGTGGCTCGTAAGGTAGGAAATGGCGGGAGAATAGGAGGGGGCGGTACCGTAGTGTGTGGGGGAGCCGGGCCAGTAGGTGTGAGCGGGCCGAGACAGCCGCGCGGCTGGTGGTGGTGGGCTTAGTGGGGATAGTTTACACCCCTAGTTTACCGCCACTTTGAACCTTCATTACTCCGGTCGTATGGGAGCTAGAGGCTTGAGATTTATGTGAGATACTCCTTAGGATGTATGCCGTACAATGCCATACTCAGTTTTTACCCTAGTGCTCCCGGGCGGGTGGTCATGCTGGGGAGACGAACTATTGAAACCCCCCCCCCCCCCGCCCCCCAAATGACCGAAATGAGTTTTTTTTTTATTTGTGTGTTCATTTCTCACCATTCTCTTCCATTTTGGCTCAACAAATTTTTTTGAAGCTCCCCCCCCCCAACCCCCCACCGGCCACCCCCCCCCCGCCCAAAAAAATTGTCACGGGTGATTTTTTTTTGTTTTTTTTTCATTTCTCATCCTTGTCTTCCATTTTAGCAAACAAAACAAATAAGTGAAAATGGCTTGGGACTGGGGTGAACAAAATATTATAACTAGCCGGGGCTCAACGGGTTAATGGTATGTGTCTCAAAATTCACTATTTTCCTTGTCATTTAAAGTGCAACTATCTCAACAAATGTTGTGAAGTTTGCATGAAAAGTAACAAAATTAGCATATCAACCATATATTTGACCTTGACCTGTGACCTTTACCTTTCATATGGAATTGTATAGTTTCCTGTATGACCTTGGCCTAGGTATTCCGAATATACATGGTTAGCCTAGTGAAAATCTAACAGTTAGTGTAAGAAATACTAGTAATAATCGTATTTTGACTTTTGACCTTGACTTTTGACCTTATCCTTTAGAATATTTATCTGAAATGTGTTCAATAAAATATCAAAGTTATCAAAATATCAAACTAGTATAGTGAAAATGAAGAAATTTGAGTGAAAATTCAAAATATGAAATATTTACCTTTTTTTTTTAACCTTGACCTTTGACCTTAACTTTTAAGTTAAATTGAAAATTTCTTTACGACTGACCATCGCATTGACCAAATGGATATAGGCCTACCTGTGAAATTTTGTGAAAATCCATAGAACAGTCTAGGAGGAGTTACCGGACAGACAGACGGACGACGGACGACGACGACGGCGGACGACGACGACGACGGACAAGCTGACTTGTAGTGCACAGTATACGGATGGGATCTGTGTGCGCAATACCACTCTGCTTTGCAGAGTTGATAATAATACACAGTGATGTTAGGTCTCAATCACAATAAGTAGTCTCCTGAAAGAGAATAATGGAAAGCTCTAAATATGGCTTCACTTAGAGTAAATAATAGTTACTGCGCTAGCATACACGTGGTACTGAAGGTATGTAAATTAAGACACTACTTGACTTCAAAACAAACAATAAGTTATGTTAACTTGAACTATAGATAAAACTCTAATAACTCAAAGAGTAACAATTATGAATATAAATTCATGAATACATAAGATTTAGATAATAGTCATGTATGCGTGACAGAACTACAAAGTGATCGATAAGTTAATGCAACTTGAATAAACATAGAGCTAGAATAACTCAAAAGGTACACGAATGAATTATACTTCATACAGCATGATAATAATAATTGTCATATATATGTGACTGATGAGAAATACTCTGTGAATAAACTATCTATGATAGTGTTGTACCCAGATGATGAAAATAGCATAAAAACTAGGTCTGAATAAGCGTTCACTGGTTTTTATGTGTAAGTGCATGTATTTATTCCCGGACAAACATATGTATATTTCCACGTGAAGAATACAGGAGACAGTACTCGGGGAAGTATATAAATATTTATCCCACTATAGATGTGTAATTGTTCTCCCTTAACAGAGTCACGGAAAATAGATAAAGTAGGGAAGAATGAATAATCTTCGATTATTGCGTTAATCTATGAACCTCAACACACCAAGTTAACCCTAATTGCAATCATCGTTACCATTACGAAAGTAAAGAACACTTAAAGGTATAGGTAGAAGAAAGGCACTGGTAGAGCGTTTGGCGAGCACGTTTCACTTGTCCAAGTTGTCCAATGGTTGATCACATGGACCTGGAGGCTTCACACACGCTCCCTAGGTTCTGGTCCAAACCACTTGATGCACCTGTCTCTATCTTCTTTCTTTCTACACGACACTCTCGAATACTCTCTGCGCTGAGTTGGGTTGTTAAATTGACTTGAGATATATTACGAATATCGGTTTGGTACAGTGATACTAATCTAGCATCTAGATTAGCATCAAGGCTACTAGCTTATTCTGAGGTACTAAAACTTCCTGTATGTGTGTTGTTAATTCCTCGAATAACCGGATGTGTACTACTTGTTAACAGCACAGGAAGTTCCTCACTAGAGGTTACACTTGACTGATCCCTTTCTAACCTAGGGATCCCGATGTTGTAATCTAAACTCGGAATAAACCCAGTAGGCTGGTTGTTTGACTTACCCTTGGTCAGTGCAGGTAGTACCTCCTTTTTAGTCGGCATTAAGGAACTTTGATCTCGGGGTAATAGTGGTGTGCGTGATATCCTGATTTTGAGTTTAGGAATGGAAGGAGTTGCACTAATATTTGTTTGACTGTGTGACTTGTTTGACAAGGATGCTTGGGAAGTTTTGGACTTCTTATTTGCCCAAGGTTTGACCTGATGGTACTTAGGGGGGTTTGGTTAGAGTTGGGGTTTTCTTCATATTTAGTATTGGGGGGATAAGTTGAATCTGAAAGGGCTTGGGGTTTAGTGGTGGGAATGACTATGTTGGAAGGGATGGGGTCACATGGTAGAGTCAGAGAGTAGGGGGAGGGGCTTAGAGATATTTACTTTAGGCAGAGTTTTGCTGATATTTACTTTAGGCGGAGGGGGGGGATTCTTGGTAGGTACAGTGTGCGATGAGCTTTTTTTTCTATGTGATTGAGGGAGGCAAAAGGCAGAACTGCCTATAGCGAGTGCCTCCCCCATAGTTGAAAGAGTGACAGGGTCAAAATCAAGGGACGTTCGAGCCAAAATGCCTGGACACACGGAGTTTGAAGCAATTTAAGTCATAGGAAGAGGGAAAGACTGATTCTGGGAGAGAGTTCCAGAGCTCAGCTGTTGAGTAGAAGAAAGACTGAGAGTAACGTTTCACTCTTGGGTTGGAGAGCTGCACAGAGCAGGGGTGGGACTGAGTTGCAAGACGGGTACCACGTGCCCTACGTAAAGCAGGTGGTATACACTGGGAGAGCTCTGAGGAGCACTGATTATTATAGTAGCGATAGAATAGCGAGAGAGATGCAACATTGCGGCGGAGAGAGAGAGATTGCAGAGAGTTGGTGAGTGGATGGGAGTTAATGATACGAAAGGCCTTCCTTTCAACTTTGTCTAAGAGAGCGGTGTGAGAGGAACCTCCCCACACATGTGAACAATACTCAATATAAGGATGCACAATGCCCCTGTACAGAGCAAGAAGCTGTGCAGGGGAAAAGAAACCCCTAAGGCAGTTGAGCACACCCATCTTCTGGGAGGCTGCCTTAGCAAGACTGGTAATATGGTCCTTCCAACTGAGAGCAGAAGAAAAAGAGACACCAAGAATATTGAGAGAAGATGAAGGATTGATTTTTTTATTGTTGAAGAATAACGGATAGTCCACTGGGAGTTCCTTACGGGTAGATAGATGGAGAAATTGGGTTTTGGAAGCATTAAAGGTAACAAGGTTTTCTCTGCCCCAATTGGAGATAGTATTTAGATCAGAATTTAAGAGTTCCATGGCTTCATTACGTTTGTCATTGAGGGATTGCTGGCTGGGGCGTTCTGAAAAACTAATAGAGTCATGTAAGGTTGAGTCGTCTGCGTATGAATGGATGGGAATTGAGGTACAGTTGAGGAGATCATTTATAAAAATTAGAAAGAGAATAGGAGATAGGACTGAGCCCTGAGGAACACCGGAGTTTATAGGGTGAGGAAGTGAACAATGGCCGTCCACAACTGCGGCTATGGAACGGCCGGAAAGGAAATTAGAGACAAAGGCACAGATGGAGGGATAGAAACCTAAGGAGGGTAGTTTAGAAATTAAAGATTTATGCCAGACTCTATCGAAGGCTTTCGGTATGTCTAGTGCAATAGAAAAAGTCTCACCGAAGTCCCGAAAGGAGGATGACCAAGAGTTAGTAAGATATGAAAGAAGATCACCAGTAGAGCAACCCTTAAGGAAGCCATACTGGCGATCTGAGAGCAGATTATGAGAAGAGAAATGCTTAAGAAATTTGAAAGCAAGAATAGTTTCAAATACTTTAGAAAGACATGAGATGAGAGCAATTGGACGATAGTTGGAGGGTTGAGAGCGGTCACCCTTCTTTGGGACAGGTTGGGTACAGTGTGGGAGGAGCTTGAGGTTACTGCGGTGTTAGAATTGTTTTTGTTTGAGTAGTGGCGAGATGGGGTGGGGGAGTCAGGTGTACTAGGAGATGGTGGGAAGATAGGTGGTGCTGGAACAGGTGCAGGGTCGGCAGGTGTAGGGTCGACAGGTGCAGGGTCGGCAGGTGTAGGGTTGACAGGTGCAAGGTCGGCAGGTGTAGGGTTGACAGGTGCAGGGTTGGCAGGTGTAGGGTTTACAGGTGCAGGTGTGGGGTTGAGTGGTTGAGCAGGCTTGGAGGTTGTGGTGGCAGATTTCGGCTTGGCGACAGCAGGCTCCCATCTTTGTGTTCTGGTTAAGGCGTCTGCCAAACTTAGAGTACCTCGGCTGTGAGATAGGAGGTGGAGATGGAGTTAATGGTGAGGATGTGCGAAATCGGGGCTGTCGTCGTTTGGAGTGGGGTTGAGGAGGAGAGATAGATGGAATGGGAAGAGGAGAGGGAAGGTTTCGAGGAAAAAGGTTTTGGGGGTTGGTTGACAGGTTTTGGGTTGGGATAAAAGGATGGGTTGGGGTGGATAGGTGAGTAGGAGGGGATGGGGTTAAAAGGGGAATTTCTGAATTGGCTGAAAATGAGGGTTTGGATGAGGATTGAGGAGAGGGTATGGTAGGTTTTGTGGGGGATGGAGTTTTCTGGATAGGAGTTGGTTGGATTGGTAAAGGTGGAAGGGGTGAGGATAGAGGTTGGGTGGTAGGAATGGCGAACCCAGGTGGGGCTGATAAGGCTCGAGTAGGTGGAGGAAGGGTGGTAGGATAGCTGGGAAAGTTAGGCGTAGGGGTTGGAATAGGTCGAGGGATAGGTAGAGGGCATTCTGGTTTGTGATAGGAAGTGGTAGGGGGGGTGGGTTTATTTCTCTGTTTGGGGTGGTAAAAGGTTTGGATTATTGGATGCATCATCATCATCAGGTTTAGCTAGCATAAATACATTTTCATCTAGAAGTTGGAACCGGCGTACATAACGATTTCAATATGTGTGTGACTCTCCGTAGTAATTTACTGTGACCTGATAGCAGTTAGGTACTGTCAGTATTTCAAATGGTCCTTTATATCTTGGTCTGAGTTTAGATGGCACGGGAAGTTGTGCCACTATGACAAGATCGCCGACATGATGAGTGTTGACTTTTGGTGTTTCGTCGGGCTGGAGATCTTGGAAGTTGGAAGTACTGGAGTTGTCTCAATCTGTTTTTTAGGTGTACAAGTGACTGATTTAAGTTTGGTGAGGGCTCCGATGGGACGGACAAGTGTCTTAACGGAAGTAGCAGCGGGGGCTCTCCGAAAATTCCCTCGTGAGGTGTTATTCCATCTTGTCGAGGGCAGGTGTTGATGCCCCATTGCACAATGCGGACTGGGCTAGGCCAATCTGTGGTGTTCATTTGTTGCAACCAGGTTCTCACTTACTTAGCAATGTTGCAGTGACTCCTTTCACAGATTGAATTCCCTTGAGGCCAATAAGGGGAGGAATGGCTGATTTTGAAACCGAACATCTGGGATATCTGAGTCCAGACATGGCCTGTGAACTCGGGGGCGTTGTCGGAGTGGATGGTTTGGGGTGATCCGAAGTAAGGGAAAACATGCTGTAGAAGAGCCTCGGCAACGGCAAACGCAGAGTGTTCTTTGGCAGGGCAGGTTATTACATACTTGCAATATGTGTCTACGAATGTTATTATATATTTGAACCCTTTGACTCATTCCATAGGTCCCATAACGTTGACTGCCAAGAGTTGCCATGGTTTGGAGGCTATTAATTTTCCTGTAGGTCCTGGAGTTCTGGTCTTGTCTTTCCCCAACGCGCAGGCACGGCAAACTTCTGTGATCTTTTTTGCGAGGTAGGTTGATGGGGTCCAGTATATCTCTTGGAAGGTGGTGACAAGTTTTCTTTGGCCTAAGTGGATGCCGGTGTAAGAATGGAGAGATTGCATAGTAGCTATACTAGCGCTGTGGTAGAACTAATTACTATTTTTCCTTCTGTTGTGTAGAGGTTGTCTCCTTTTTGTTGCAATTGTGAGAATATGTGTCTTGGAGTCCAGTCAGGTTTTTCTTGGTGTTGGAATTGTTGTAGCAGTTGTTGTTGGTCCTGGTCGGTGGAGTCCTGGTGGTGGATGGCTCGAACTGCTGCAGTAGGTGGTGTGGTTTGAAGCGGCAGTCTGGAGAGGGCATCGACGTTGGTATGTATGTAGTTTGCCAGGTTTTATGCTATTTCAAAATTAAATTCCTCAAGGGATTCTCGCCATCTGACCGTAAGGCGTTTTTTTTGTCAGATTTTCTAAGCCATTGAAGGGCATGGTGATCTGTGATAATTGTGACCTTGACCCCTGCCAGATAAGCTTTAAAAAACTGCAGTGCCCAGATGATGCCTAAACACTCTCTCTTGGTGACGGGATAATTTATTTCTGCTTGGTTGAGGGTTCTGCTGGCACAGGCAATTATGTATTCTCTTCCTTCCCTGGTTTGAGCAAACACTTCTCCAATTCCGAACAAGGAGACATCTGTATAGAGGCGGAATGGTTGGGTGTAATTGGGAAAGGAAACAACTGGTGCAGCTACTAGTAGATCCTTGAGTGTGTTGAAGGCTTGTAGACGTTGAGTAGTCCAAAGGAAGGGTTCTTCTTTTCTCGTGAGGTCGTGGAGGGGCTTGGCGATGGTGGCAAAATTCTTCACGAACTGTCGGTAGTAAAAAGCTAACCCTAGAAAGGCTCGAACTTATTTGACATTATTTGGTGGTGTGATGGCACTTATGTCTTTCAGTTTGGCTGCATGTGGAGAAATCCCCTTATCAGATACTGTGTGGCCGAGGAATTGTACTTCTTTTTGGGCCATGGTGCATTTTGAGGGCTTGTGTTTAAGGTTGGCATCACGTATTCGTTGGAATACTTGGCTTAGGCATTAGAGGTGTTCAGCCCAATTTTTGCCGAACACAATAATGTCATCTAAATATGTTAAACATGTTTCCCAAGTTAACCCTTGTAGGACTGATTCCATGAGCCTGGAAAATGTTGCTGGTCCGTTACATAGTCCAAATGGCAGTACGGTAAATTCCTAGAGTCTACCCTGGCTGGTGGAGAAGGTCGTTTTCTGTTGATGCTGGAGGACTATGGGCACTTGACAATACCCTGCCTGTAAATCTAAGGTGGTGAACCATCTAGCTCCTTGTAAAGAGTCTAGGAAGTCATCAATGCGGAGTAGAGGTGAGGCATTCTTGATGGTGACGTCATTAAGTTGGCGGTAGTTTATGCAGAATCTTTAAGAGCCGTCTTTCTTTCTTACCAAGCCTACAGGGGAAGACCAGGGGATGGTTGATGGGCGAATAACTCCAGTGTCTAGCATCTCTTGTACTTGGTTGTCTTCTTCTTGACGTTGGATGGGTTTTTTCCGTCGAATGGGTTGACGAATAGGGTGTCCGACAGTGTGAATAGGATGGTGAAGAAGTTGCGTTTTTCCTGCGTCGCGGTTGGATGTGGCGAAGTTATCTTGGAATGAAGTCATCAATTCTTGTAGGTCTTATCTTTGTTGGCTGGTTAGTTGTGGGGGAATCTCAGGGAATTTAGGTGGGGGGGATGAGGCTTTGTCTTCGGGTAGAGATAGTTCTTCATCATGATTTTCTAATTCACCTATTGCTAACCCTTTTGGCAAGGTAAGGAGATGATCAGATATGTTGGCAATTTTGACTTGATTTTATTTATCAGGCATAATAGCAGGAGCGGTAAAGCAGCCTCTATTAAAGGGACTTTGGAGGTTAGGTGTAATTATTAATTTGCCTGACATTGTGGGTAAGATGGAAATCCACTGTTCATGGTGAGGGGGTAGCGTAACAGATTTGGATAGTATAGCCTGAGATGTTCTGATGGTGCGAACGGAATGAGTTACGTTAGGTTCGCTGCGAAGAGAGTTAGTTACGTTAGGTTTGCTGAGAGGGGATTTTTTTTTTTTTTTTTTTTGAAGTCGTTTAGAAGCAAAATTGATCACTCTTAACACAATCTATGGTGGTACGTAGTGAGGTCAGCAAGTCAAAACTTAGGTACCCATCATAGTTTGATTCAGTGGATGGGAATATCATAAAGGAATGATGATGACCGTGATCAGGGATTTTGGCAGCTACGTAGAGGGGAGCTGTTTGCCCTCAGTTAGGAATTAAGCTCGGTTCACACATACCCGTCTTGTGCTCCCGTCCTTCCCCGACCACCAAAAATTGTTGGACGGCATCAAACGGAGGACCTTGTGTCCCGAATGGCCACGTGTGGCCACGATGCCTGACCTCAATACGTCACCGCCCTGGCAGACGGCGCATGGACAGGGAATGGACGGCGACCTCAACACGTCACCACCCCGGCAGACGGCGCATGGACGGTGACTTGGTGCCACTACCAGTCCCGTTGGACGGCAACCTAAGAAGTCGGTTTACGACCTGTCTGCAACGCACTGCGACGGCACTGTGA
Source organism: Paralithodes platypus (assembly GCA_032716605.1). Classification (NCBI taxonomy): domain Eukaryota; kingdom Metazoa; phylum Arthropoda; class Malacostraca; order Decapoda; family Lithodidae; genus Paralithodes; species Paralithodes platypus. The sequence continues at coordinate 3,016,507 of CM064571.1, read as the reverse complement.
CGCCATTGCGACCACAATACGATGGACGCAGTGTCGTCGGCGATGGCCACCACCATGAATATATAATAGGGGCGTGGCACTGACACATCTCAGTCATCAACCAGGTTCCGCCGACGTAACTTCTCCTGCCGATTGTCCCTCAACATGGACGACCACGCCATTCTGTTGAATCAAGTGCAGCTGTACATGGAGTGCAACGAACAACTGTGCTCCACGCTACTAAATCTCACCCAAGTTATGTCCAATCTGAAGAGAAGGAAGAAGCAAAGTGTGTGGGTGAAGCCATACCTAATGAGGAGGGAGACCTATGGCCTATGACCCTCATGAGGGAATTGTCAGCAGAGGATCCAGAACTGTACCGGAGCTTCCTGCGGCTCGACGAGGGTCTCTTCGACGAGATATGCGAGCGTGTGCGGCCTCGGATGGAGAAGAATATCACCTTCTGGAGGAGGTCCCTGGAGGTAGGGCTGAGAGTGGCCATAACCTTGCGATTTCTCGCAAGTGGCAACACCTACGCCAGTCTCCGATTCGCTTTCCGTGTAGCCAAGAACACCATCTCCCTACTTGTTCTCGAGACGTGTGAGGCCATCGTTGAAGCCTTTTCTGACGAGGTGTTCCACTTCCCCACGACACCCGAGGAGTGGAAGGCTATTGCACACAGGTTCTCAAGTCGGTGGGACTTCCAACACGCACTAGGGGCGATCGATGGGAAACATATTCGGATCAGGAACCCATCATTCGGTGGATCAAAGTATTATAACTATAAAAAGTTCTACTCTGTTGGCCTACTTGCAGTCGTGGATGCGAACTACAAGTTCATCCATGTGGACATCGGCAGCCCTGGATGCGAGTCAGACGCCAGGTGCTTCACTAAATAGCCACTAAATGAACTCATCAACGCCAACCATGCAAACTTCCCACAACCTGAGCCCCTGTCCGACGCCCCTCACAAAGATGTACAGTCGGTCACCTTTCCGACTGGGCCACCTAATGGTAATTTCGCTGGGTCTTTCGCTCTGGTATTACAAAGATCGCTCACTCACCCCCACCCTGAATCTGTTGCATATTATGTCCCATAGATGGCATCATTAGATTTGCTGGGAAGAAGTGGGGTGGGCTACACGGAGAAGGGGGGGGGGGGTTATTGTGTAGGGAAACTTGGAAGTATGTAGGGTGGGGGAGGGGGGTTACATTAATTATTTCGCCAGTGTTATGGTTACTGTTTTATCTCTTGATATTAATTAAGATGTAAATAGTTTTTGCTATGAAATCTGCCTTTAAGAAATATATGTTTATGTGTAATTATTGTTTACAAACCAATTTGTAGGGATTGCTAGATTCACTATCTATTTAGTAAGACAGCTCTTTCTCACTCATTCTCTCACACTATCTATTTATCTATCTATCTATATCTATCCACATTATAGATTAGTCTTTTCCTTAGCTGATGTTCATTTGCTCTTCTTTGGGTTAATGTTGGCCTCTTAATTTTGGTTGAGGTCCCGGGCTGGCCCGTATTGTCGATTTGCGGCATTTGTTTTGGGGCTCCTCATACCTCTCTGTCTCATGCCTTTGTCTTCAAATACAGCATTATGTGTAGCATTGTGTTGTTACTTAAAATCACATAATGTATTGCATATCCATATCCATCTAGTCGTCATTAGTGAAATTCCCATACCAAAATAACAGCTTTCATAACTAGTCGCTTACACCAAAGAATCCTACACTGTTAGATAAAATAGGTCATTCAGCAATAAAAGCAGTGCAATATATATTGATATAATTATGATATTCTCCAGATGTGTATTTTGTGTTTGAGAAGGGGATTTGGAGAAGAAAAAATATATATATGACTATAATACAGTACAAAAATATCAGACTTTAGAACTGGTAACCTACTTAAATAGAAACAAATAAATAATTTGCTCGGAAATAAGTGCTACAAACTTCAAAGTCGTTATAACTTATAAGAAAAATAGGTCCTACTTAAATGTCATTGGAAAACGCTATATACTTTCAAAGTAGCCCCAGAGAAGTGTTAGTGGTTTGCATTTCCCAATGTTGATATGTATGATAAAGGTGTTTGTTATTAGCATATACATTTGGATATCAATGCAAATATAATTAACCCGTTCAGAGAGAGAGAGCGAGAAGGAAAGGGCGAGACGAACTAAATGGACGAATACATCGAAGAGACTTATACACGAAAGCTTGACTCTAATATCTGTGGATAGAGTATTTATTAATCAAAATAATTAGTATTCGGTAATGTTTACTCTATATATTCATCTAAACATATGAAAACAATTACCCGCAGAGCCACTTCACCTATGTAATGCAAATTCCCATTACAAGCAACCCAATTCCTCGATATGACAATCAAAGGTTTGATGTTCTCCACTTCCCTTTACCTAATAAATTGTTTCTCTGCGTATGAAAGAGACAAGAGGCAAAACTACTTATAAACAATTTGACGTCCTATTGTCCCCCTTACCCCAGTCAGAACAGAATGCTTAGTACAGAACCATATTCAAGGTGCACCGGAATGTAACTGCAGGACACGCAAAACTTGAAACAAAGTCATAGGGTGAGGGATAGGCACATTTACGGAGTGAATTCCATACTTTACTTGTTGAGTTGAAAAATTACGGGGAAATTTAAGTTAACTGTTGGCTTTGAATGGTGAGCAGAAAGGTGGTGGGAATGAGTTACGAAGCGGGTGGCCCTCTGTCTCTGCAGAGTGAGAGGTATACGCTGGGACAGCTGGGAAAAACACTGATTATAATAATGGCATAAAAGTAATATACATGCAGTTTTCACAATGTGGAGATATTGTACACAATATGGTGGAGAAGAGTAGAGATTACATGCCTTTGACTGCACCCTTTCAGAGGCATTTTTAATATGCGAACAATACCTGATACGCTTACAACAGTGTCCCTGTACGGAGAAAGAGGCTGTACGGGGATAAGGGGGTAACAGACGATTGAGCAAACCTAACCTCTGGGAAACTTTTTAATCAACAATGCTAATATGATCTTTCAAAGACACACACACACACACACACTTGTGTTTCGATAAACACTAATATTTCACTGCATGCACGCGCATATCAGTATATGTTTTGGCTCTAGCCATCTCTTTTTCTCTCTCTTTCTCGCTCTCTCTCTCTCTCTCTCTCTCTCTCTCTCTCTCTCTCTCTCTCTCTCTCTCTCTCTGTGTGTGTGTGTAGGAATAGTGGTTTGGCAGGAGAGTCACAGGGACCGCACTTTCTACCAATTATTATCTTTCGCAACTAACTCAGCGTGTTACAGGTTGCCAGGGTAGCTCATGAAAAAGATATATCCACTGATATTTTTACAACCAATCATATTATGACTTATACCTATTGGCTTCTGGAAGAGAAAAACATGCGTAGGAACTATTTAAGATATACTGAAACTTAGCAACCACGCTAGGCCTGAAGAGACCATAATTATATCACAATTCCACGTGGCAGCTGTATGTGTGTGAGTGTGTCTGTGTGTGTGTGGGGGGGGAGGGGGGGGGGTTAAATGCCGATATAACTATGTTAACGTTAAATATCTCATGATTAAGTCTATGCAAGGGTAACTATATATTATGTGCAGTAAAATGTATAAGTTAGATAAGAGACTGTCACCCTATATAATCATTAACCCTTGTTTAGCGGGACCCGACTTAAGTCGGCCTAGAGAACCAAGGACTAAGTGGCAGGGCCCGACTTAAGTCTGTGTGCAATTTTTGAGCAATAATGGCTCTGAGAGAGAGACGAGCGATGGGAGGAGCGTAGGTCGGCTCATGACCGCTCGGCACGGGTCCCGCGCGATTACTGACGTTCCCTCCACACAAATCCACACTCACTGCCTCGCTACACAGGGAATTATGTAAGGATATTACCGTATTTTAGGGATTTTTCTCTCGTCTTGCACGATCGTTGCAAGAGAACGCGTGGTCGTTGAAGGATGGTTCTGGTGTCATTGGAAAGCTCAATTTACGCCCTTTCAGGGATACATAATTGTGTTACGCTCTGGCTCTTGTTTATGCATGAAAAAGAGCACGGAATCAATGTCGTTTAGGGTAAAACCACCCGCTTGCCAGGTAGTAGAAGTTACCGACCTAGCCGCTCGTGGAGTGTTTATAACTATATGCGTAACCTTAAACCGAGTGCACTGTGAGGAATACTGGAGAATTCTCCCCGAAACAAGTTCGCCCCGCTTTGAGAAGTAGCCCCGCCGCGAGTTCGCCCCATTAATGTCCCCCCTCCACCCTTAAGGGGTACTGAAGAATTCCCCCTCTATTCATCTATCTAACCTAACCAAACCAAACCAAACCTAACCTAACCTAAACTAACCTTACCCTAACCTAACCTAACCTAACCTAAAATAACCTAACCCTAACCTAACCTAACCTAACAAATGAGTACAAATGAGTAATGTCCTCAATTCCTTCTTTGCATCAGTTTTTACTACAGAAGACCTCAGGGGTTGGGGGAGGGATGGAAATAAGTGGTAAGCTCCAGGAGTGGTGGTGGTGGGAGGATAAACGGGGCGAACTCGTTGTCCAAGAGCGGGGCGACTTGGTTTCGGGGCGAATTCTTCTGTAACCACTGTGAGTGATGGCAGATAATATCTGTAGGACGGTGACTCCGAGGACCATTAGTTTGTAAAACCCTGTTGGGTATTGCTAATGTGTCCATTATGTGGGCTGCTGGATCACTATACTCTGTTTCAGCGACGCTGAGGTGAGATGTCAATAAGTCTAGCTGATTGACTCATGCGATAGTGTTCAATGTCTCGTCCTTTAGTAATTATTAATTCTTAAAGATTTAAATAATCATGGACGCACAAGTCAATCAGCTGGAACTTTTTTTTTTTTTTTTTTTTTTTTAAAGAGACAATGAACGGAGGAAGGAAAAACACAGATAAAACAAAAAGGTCCATGTGCCTAAAGGCATCCTCCATTCATAAAATGTTTGTAACAACTGGATTTAAACATTTGTAGATTGTAAGTTTGTGGAAAGCAATTCGAGGGAAGTGAATTCCAAAGAGTAGTAGCTCTGGGGATAAATGAATTCTGATAAGCAGAAGTTCTGCATTGTGGAGGAGAAAGTGTAAATTCATGGGCGCTCTCAGCTGCCCTAGTTCTACGGGGAAAGATGTGGAGAGGCGGCACAATTGAAGCAAGTTCCTCGGAACAATTGCTGTGAAAATATCTGTAGAATAATGCAAGGGATGCAACGTTTCTTCGTATGGCTAATGTAGGAAGGTCCTGTGTGATTGCAGGGTTATTGATTAATCTAATAGCTTTATTTTGAATTTTGTCCAACTGCCTCAATGCAACCACTCCACTTCCACCCCACAGAGGTGAACAGTAATCCATCTGAGAGCGCACATGACTTTTATATATTATGGCCAACTGCTCGTCAGTGAAGAATTCTCGAACTCTGTACAGGAGTCCCAGTTTTTTAGAGGCATTCTTAGCAATGCTTCTAACATAATGTGTCCAGCTCAAGTTAGTAGTTAATGTTACACCGAGAATGTCAATACTAGGGGAAGTGGGAATATTTACATCATTAAAAAATATATGGGAGTCAGTGAGATTCTGTCGGTTAGAAAATTGAATGTACTTGGTTTTCTGTGCATTAAAGGAAACTAGATTCTCTTGTCCCCATTCATTAATTCTAGAAAGGTCCTGGTTCAGAGAAATTGCAGTGTTTATTTTGAATTTATAAGATCGGGTTGGGTGAAAGAATTGGTAAATGTGAAGGAACTGTGGAGTGTTGAGTCATCTGCGTAGGAATGTATTGGATTATGAGTGGTAGATATGAGATCATTGATATGAATGAGGAACAAAGTTGGGGCCAAAACTGATCCCTGGGGAACACCAGCATTTATTGAGTGAAATTGAGAATAAAGGCCATCTACCATTACACGTATTTTTCTGTTATGAAGATAAGAAGAAATTAGTGGAACTAATGATGCAAGGCCGTAGTGTGACATCTTCGACAATAAGGATTGATGCCAGACTCTATCAAATGCCTTTGATATATCCAGTGCTATTGTATGTGTTTCACCATGTTGGTCTGTAGCTTGGTTGATTTGATGCGTAAGAAGGCAAAGAATGTCTGCAGTTGATCGACATCGTCTAAAACCATATTGCCTATCACTGATTAATTTATTATTCTCCAGATGCTTAATTATGTGATTATTTAATATAATTTCAAAAACTTTGCCAAGAGTGGAAGTTATAGCTATTGGTCTGTAGTTTGATGGATCTGAAGAGGCACCTTTTTTAGGAACTGGATGGATGTTTGCTTCTTTCCAGGGTACTGGGAAGCATGAGGTATGAGTACACAGACGGAAAATTTTTGCCAATACAGGAGCGAGCACCAAGGAGCAATTCTTAAGTACTATTGGAGGAATTTCATCTGGACCAGGAGCCTTATCTACTGAGAGATTCTGCAAAATAGTTTTGACATGTCTGGTGTGGATCTTAAGTGAGGGAATTTCAGGTGAATTAAAATTAAGTACAGGGACATCTTGATTTATTTCATCTAAGGTTGAGTTGGTGGAGAAAATATCCGCAAGAAGGTTAGCTTTACCTCGTGGGTCACTTACAAGATTGCCAGTCGGAGATTTTAATGGTGGAATGGATGAAGCAGTAATGAAGTTGGATTTGAATGAGTTAAGAGTAGACCAAAATATTTTGTTATCATTTGGAATATTTAGAAGTTTATTTGCCTGCTTATGGAGAAAGTTTGATTTAGTTAGGTTTAATATAGTTTTGGCATGATTTCTGATGTTTCTAAAGTAATTAAAGGCTTCATGTGTTTTTTATCTTGTGTATGCATTGTAGGCTATTGCTTTTTGTTCAGTTACTCTAGCACAATTATGGTCAAACCATTTAGGTGAATTAGATCTTTTACTGTACTTTTGATGAGGAATAAAAGTTTCCATTCCAATTTTTACAAAATCTTGTATGTGGCTCAAGGTGGAGTGTGCATCATTATAAAAGAAAGAGGTCCAGGGACATCTACCTGGTCGCTGAAACAGTATAATCATTAGTATATAACAGACAGCACCTGGTCATACTAATGCTACCACAGAAAGTGTAACAGGCAGTCAGACAGTCAATAGCCAACCCTTCATTCCCGTTAAATAGATGGGGAGGATTAGCAAGGGACATTAGAAAGGGAACAATGATGACCGGGAGAAAATGAATACAATAAACACCTTCCAAAGCAAGTATCTTAGCATTCGGAACAACATTCACCAGGCCTCAATACCATTGACTTCACCTCAGATGATATACACTTCCACAACAAAGTCTCTTCACAACATCGGGGATGATGACCTTCCAGGTTTGTCAATTAAAAGGTTACAAATACCTTCACATGTTCTTCCTAACAAACCTCCTTCATGCATTCCTGTAACAACAATCGCATATAATATCCGTGTTAATAGTTCATACATCGACCATGAACCTCCCGACCATGGTTCACCCTTATTGTTTTGGCTGCAATCATACATTTTATTGAGACTAGTGCTTGATAATTTCATTCAGCACTGGAGCCACGGCGATCGAGTGGCAAGCACGCTCACGTGTGAATCTGCTTGACCTGGGTTCGATCCCAGCCAAGGCTGACATATTTAGTGGGTGTGAAACTCAGGTGTCTGAAGCAACTGCCATCAGCCCCTTCTCTGTATCCTCCTACTTTCTCTATCCTAGTTTCAAAGCCAAAGGCAGATGTTGTGCATACTTGCACAATAAACACACTTGCTCTCGTATTTCCGATTGTGGCTCCTCTGAATTCTCCACTTGATGGCTCAAACTTTCCTGTCATTCTCATGTTAAATATTTATGTGATATCTGTCTTTCCCCTAACTCTACCGACTTTCCCAAATTGTTTGATTATCTAAACTCTAAAGTGGAACACATTCTAGCCATTTCTCCTTTCTCTGAATCTCCATTTTAGGAGATTTCAACGTTCATCACCACCAATGGCTCTCCTCTAATTCTACTGACCAACTTGGTGAAAAAGCCTACGTCTTTTCTATCCTAAATGACCTAGAGCAGTTGGTTCAGCAACCTACCCATATCCCGGATCGCCTCGGAGATTGGCCCAACATTCTTGACTTGTTTCTAACTTCTAACCCTTCTTCTTATAGTGTCGATCTTTTCTCTCCTTTGGGCTCCTCCGACCATAAACTTATCTCTGTCATCTGTCCTATCTCTCCAGTACGGCCACCTGATCCTCTTAGCAGGCGGCGCTTGTGGCACTTTGTCGCTGACGACTGGGAGGCTCTCTGGCAGTACTTCTTTGATTTCCCATGGAATGAATATTGCTTCTGTGGCCGAGGACCCTCGGAGAGTGCTGAAATCATTACCGAGGTAATCCTATCGGGCATGGAGGCATACATTCCATTTTCTTTCTCTCTGACTAGTACAAACATTCTTGGTTTACTCATGCTTTTTCTACTGCTGTCTGCAATAAGGAGGAAGCATTTAAACGGTACCGACGCCTTAAACCTCAAGAATCTCATTCTTCCTATATTTCTGCCCGGAATCAAGCCAAATCTGTTCTTCGACTTGCCAAACACTCTTTCATCAATAATAAATGCACTGAAATATCCAACTCTAGCTCTTCCCAAGCATTCTAGCATCTAGCCTAAAACCTGTCCGACAATTTTTCTTCCTCGTTTTTCCCTCCCCTTTTCCACTCTGATGGCACAACCATCACTTCTTCCTCTGACAAAGCTCAACTATTCGCTCAAACTTTGGCTAAAAACTCCACCTTGGATGATTCCAGTGCTATTTATCCCTCTCCACCCCCCTCTCTCCTACTTATGCCTAATATCCTAATCTCTTCTAAAGATGTACTTTCTATCCTCTCTGGGCTTAGTACATAGAAGGCGTATCGTCCGAATGGTGTTCCTCCTGTTGTACTAAAAAACTGTTATTCCGTGCTGACTCCCTGCCTAGGCAAACTCTTTTGTCTCTGTCTCTTCTCTAACGTCTTCCCTTCTTGCTGGAAGTTTGCTCTCATTCAACCTGTCCCAAAGAAGGGTGACCATTCTCAACCCTCCAACTATCGTCCAATTGCTCTCATCTCTTGTGTCTCTAAAGTTTTTGAAACTATTCTTACTTCCAAATTTCTTAAGCATTCATCTTCTCATAATCTACTCTCAGATCGCCAGTATGGCTTCCTTAAGGGTCGCTCTATTGGAGATCTTCTTTCATATCTTACTAACTCCTGGTCATCCTCCTTTCGGGACTTCGGTGAGACCTTTTCTATTGCGCTAGACATATCGAAGGCCTTCAATGCAAGAGTTATAGAGTTATAAGAGTTTCTACCGTATTTCGTCATTATTATGTAATCCACTTCCATTCTCTCGTATATTTTTTGTGTGTTTCTATGTAATATTCCCTAATATCAATATGTCCTTTTCCTTTATCCGTAAACCGTTTATCCTTAGAATGTGGCGACCACCTAAATTACATAATTGTGTTAATAGTTCTACTCAGTCTTTCTTATCTCCTTTCGTACCGGCGACGTCTTTTTATTTTCTTCTAGCTACTATTAGACGACATTTTTCTGCTTAAAAAGGGCCTCTAGCAATTAAGCGGCTTTGAACTATCTCAATTAACCCATTATTCTACCACAGATCCTTCTTATTAAGCTGCACAAAATCATCTAAATATAGCTAAAATAAATTAAAAAGATGTCGCGGTACAGAAGGGGTTAAACCTATCCTACGATTACCTTATCTCAGAGAACCTAATCTGTTTACAATAGGAGTACTCGCCTAAATTATACGAGGTTAAGGGGAGATGGGGCTTTTTTCTGTTCCCCCTTCTTTCTCAAGTTTAGCCCCATTTGTTTTCTGTTCGTGTCATTTAGGTGTCGATTTTTTCCTGGCGAGCGATAGCGATATATTAGTGTAAGTCTGTATGAATGAATGGGTCTTCGTTCTGTAAAGAGGGATGTGAGTGGTCATTTTGAGTTTGGTAGATGTAATAATAGTTTGTAGTACAACCTTTAACACAATTACATTATTGTATTAATCGTTACCATAATCATTAAATCTATTGTATATGCCAATACAAAATAGTTAAAAGTATATAACTTCAGAAGAATATTTACATATTTAGAATTACATGTTATGCAGACAGTAGCCATCATACATTAGCCAACCTTATTTCACCAATGTGGAGCCTGGCGATTTCGATTTGCTTCATATATATTTGTGCGAGAGATTAGGAATGTCAACGAATCATGCTAAAATGTGAAGTTATGCACGACACAAATATATTGTTTACAGGATTATAAGCATAATGCAAAATAATTAGCCAAAATACAAGTTTCAGTCCATTTTCATAAATATAGATCGGGCACGGATTATGTAAAGTAATCGATAGGTGTGACCCATGGTAGAGCAAGGAAATAATCTGATTATTATCATACGATTGTGACACAATTTGTATAAGTGTACCCAACATGTCACGTTTAACAAATAAGTAAAAAGGAAAACAAGCAACAACAGATCTACTGATCCTTACGAGGTTGCTTATAAATATGATTGCAAAAGAGCAGATACACATATAATGATATGGAGTAAAATAAGTCCACATATAACGTCATTATCACCATATAAAGCATTGTTTTTTTCTTCTGTGTTAGACACATTATACTTGCGTGACCCGCCATCGAATGTTGCCATATTTGATAACTTGCATCTACTATTGGCCTATATATAACCTGTTTAAAATCCATATTATCATTTGGTGTCACATAAGTCGTGGGGATAAATATGCTATAATTAATGATATAGTATAGATTTTCGCCTACTCTTATGACTTCAGAGAGCTACCTTACATTTGTTATTTTTTAAAATGTACCATTTAGTTAAACTAATACAGCATTGTCTTTTCTTTTATATGCTGTGCATTTATATCTCAGACAACTAATAACATATTCTCATGCAATTGACAACAGTGATAGTAATTGGTCAACCATCACTCTCTAACCTCGGAAACACAAACTACGTCAACTAATCATTACTCTTGGCATAATTGGTAATCACACACATACACACACTCAGAATATTGTGTGCCTCAATAAGCATTATCGGAGTGAATATGCTTTTTATAGATAATTATTTTTGGTTGTAACATGGAACACTTAGCAAAGTCATTATTTAGCAACAGTACTCAATGTATGCTACGCAATTGAGATATGTATCATGATTGCGTGACACCTCATGTAATAGCGGGTGGACATAACAATAGCCATAATGTGCGTTTGCGTATGCGTGCGTGTGTGCATGCCTGCTTGTTTGCATATGCTTGTGGCGTGTTATAGTGTAGTAATTATAGTTCATAAATATATACATATAAGTTATGTTGTAAGAACAGAAATATATATTTATTTGAATATAGTATTTATTCAAGTTCCAAATCAAATTACCACAGTAATCCTTTGTAGTTTAATTAGTATAACTATAATAATGGTTTCCAATGCAAGTCACGAGGACATATTGTCTCCAGGCATACCAACAGTTATATTTTGCAAATTTTTCTAATTAAAACAACTTCACAAGAAGCACATCAAGCACCTGTTATTTGTTAGCATTGAAAGATAACGTAGGTGGGTCAAAACCATTATATTGTTAAGGACAGTAAAGATAGAGGGTATATATTGATATCGTGACTCATGTTGGCATGCCTGAATATCTGTAAGTGTGGCATTTTCAGAGGTGTTACGGTGGCAAGGAATTGAGCCATACCATTTTCAACTTTCTGTCATGAGACAAAAGAGGTCAAAATAGCATACACGTCTAGAGTAATGTAACGGAAGTTTGATGGTGCAGAGTATTTCAGTCCTTATCTAGCTGTGCAATAGATCGTTAATACAATCAATCATAAAATACGGTTGCCAGCTTCATTTTAATTTTTGACATACCAATTTTCCTGGATGGCATAGAATACATACCGTAGTCATTTTCTTTATTATACTGTATATACCTACGGTAGTTCATCAACTAATTTACTTTCGGAATACGATTATCTTGAGTTAATAGGCATAGGCCAAATAAACAAAGGTTCATGGCCAGTAAATGTTTGTAAACTGGGTTGTAAAAAGTTAAATGATAGTAAAATACTGTATATCAAATAAGATTAATATGTAAATCGCCCATGATCAAATTGTACAAACGGCTTACACACTATTTTTGTTTGTTTGTTTGTTTGTATAACCAACCTTTCCTACACAATAATACCTACACAATAATACCTACACAATAATACGTAGTTAGATTTGCGGGGGGGGGGGGGGGGGGTCCCCACCCGCCAATCTAACTACGCCATCTATGAGACATTATATGCAACAGATTCAGGGTGGGGGGAGTGAGCGATTTTACTAATATCAGAGCGAAACACTCTCAGCAAAATTACCATTGGTGGCCCAGTCGGAAAGGTGACCGACTGTACCCTACTACTTGGGCGTCTGCCATTTGTTGGTGGGGGCTCGCCGATTCTTTGACTCAGACTTTGGTGGTATGACGAAGGTTGGAGCTTAGAGGCAAATCTAACTACGCCATCTATGGGACATAATATGGAACAGATTCAGGGTGGGGGGAGTGAGCGATCTTACTAATATCAGAGCGAAAGACTCTCAGCGAAATTACCATAGGTGGCCCAGTCGGAAAGGTGACCGACTGTACCCTACTACTTGGGCGTCTGGCATTTGTTGGTGGGGGCTCGCCGTTTCTTTGACTCAGACTTTGGTGGCATGACGAAGGTTGGAGCTTGGAGGCAAGAGCTTGTGCGAGGTGGTGAGTTGTTGCTGGGGTGACGGTGGCTTGGGAAGTGAGATCGGACCACACACCGCTCGCCCTATTATGGACAGGCGGGGTGTGCGCGGCGTGGTCACGTGACGCGACGTTGCTACATCGCCGTCTCAACTTTCAAATTGTTTGGTCGGCGACCACTCCCGTCTGGTGGCGTTTAGGCGGCGCATAGACGCCAACAGACAGCGTCTATGCACCGACAAGTCCCGTGGGTGTCACGTGGGTGTCCCGTCCTATCCCGTTTTTTGGCGGTTGGTCCGTCCTGAGGGGTTTGTTTTTGGCATACCAAAAATGTTCAGCGCCTTTGCTGCCGCGGCCCGTGTTGTGGCATCACTGTACGATCATGAACCGACCATACCCGTTTATGTCGGCTTCCTTGCACGTTTGCATACGAATTCAGTGGTCGGGGAAGGACGGGAGCTCAGGACGGGTATGTGTGAACCGAGCTTTATGCCATCGTTTGCATCGATTAAGACAATGGATGAGGGTTGAATAGGCCCAAAAGTGACCTTGTTTATTGGCAAAATATGAGGAAAATAGACATTAACGGGAGGCACCCATGTCAATTAAAAGTCTAGCTTTGACACCTTGAATAGTACGATTATTTTAAATGGGGAGTTTTCCTGCATTTGAGATTGTCCCATCACGAGCCCCCGCCAGTTTGGCGACAGGTGGGCGGGCCGTGGGGGCAGATTAAAAATCTGGGTTATCTTGATTGTTGGAAGATTTCTCTAGTACCATGATCTCTTCTGGTAGTCTTTCTTCAGGGACGTCGTCTATTCCTGCTGTTCCGTCTTCAGTGAGGGTGGCAACTCGCCGTGGCTTAATCCAGGGAATTTGTCCCCAGAATTGAGGTAGTTTAAGACCAACTCAGAAAAAGATTTCTTGAGTGAAAGTAGAGGGCATTTTGGGTTGCAGGGTTTCCAATCTGAGGGTCTGACCCTGGCCCAATCTTCCATCTTTTCTGATGAACGAGTATATGAGGTTGCTGAAGAAGGCGTTGAAGGAGGCTGAGGTTGGGTAGTGGCACTACTAATGACGGCGATCTTGTCTTTCTTATGGCTCTTTTGCAATGCCAAGATACGCCGGATAATCTGTAGATCCTCGTCATAACCCTTGGGCTCGGTGATGGCGAAGTGGTCCCGGATTGACGTAGGAAGTACGCGAAGCAAGGCATTGAACACACTCTCTTTTCTTGCGATAGCAGTGTCTTCCGGAAATGCTGTTACCACTAGCTGGTTCAGTTGGCTAATGGCATTATCTAAATTTCCTGAAAACTTTACGCTATGGAATTGCTGGTTCGCAATTATTTTCCCGAGAGATGGGTTAATGGCTTCATTGGTATACCTTTCAAATTGAGCCCAGGTCAATTCGGGGGTGTCACGCACATAACCTGAAACGAGGGACATATGCCGGCCCAACTTCATAACAACTGTGTGGATTTTAGAGGTATCATCTTCTTTAAATACAATGACCACTTCACGATAAGTGACAATATCGTGATCTTCTGGCTTGAAAGGAATAATTTTGAGCGATTTTCCAGCCATGATGTTTGTGTTATTGGCTATATGTAGTGATTAATAGAAACAAAGGTTGTTATTCCGAGTTGAGACACCGCTGCAACCAGTACCACATTATAATAAAATGTGAAATAATCTGATTGCGATTTCCACCTTAGGAATCAGCGCTAATCAACAACTTGGGTTCCTCTCCGCTGGAGAACAACTAGCCTTAGCTCTATAACTTCACTCAAATAATAATCAATGGACACAAAATACACAGTAATGGTTCACAAGTTTATTCCTTAATAGCTAGGGTACATTCTCAATATGACGTTGGAAGATAATATATGGATGATAATAATAGTATTTATTCAGTTAGCATTTTACAAATGTTGGTACAACATAATATGTTACAAATATGACATGTACCATCTTTGCATAATTCCAACTAAGGATAGCCCAATAAGGCCGTTAGGCGTATTTCCATTGGGGTCCTTGTGGGATTAAATTAAGGGGAGACAGAACCTTACTCCACCAATTCACCCTGTATATAAGATTTTGTTTCTGGCATTATACCATCTTAATACCAATGGAAATACTAAGACTCGCTGAAAAAAATCAGGTCTCTATGTGCGTGCGCGCGCGAGCGCAGAATTTCATTGCACTATAATTATGAAAAATCATCTAGTTATTGAAAATTGTTCAAATTTCATGCAATTTTTTTCTGGCGTATCCTACAAGCATCCCCTACAACTAAATGATCTAGTTTTCCCATATTGAATAATAGAAGGTGCTGAAAAAAATATATAATATATATTTTTTTTTGGTAGCGCAAAATTCGACATGAAAACTTTCAAATCTTGGCCAATATGGGAGATAAGGCCATTATCTAATCATTTTACCATTGCTATATAGTCCTATATATAGTGTGTAGAAGGGGAACGAAGTAGAGCAATATACAAAAATGTAGTTGCACTTGGAGTTGCCAATATATGATCTCCGGAAATCGCAAAACGTTTAAATTCATATCTAGGAAGTGACAATTTTGGGGAAAATAACCAAGTTACTCCTGCCAGAGACATTTTCTATTACTAAGCTGTTAGAGAAAACCAAGTTATATGGCAACCTCATGTAAAACATCTTGGTGCAATGGCTTTAACCCTCCTCTAGCGGGTGCTCTGTGGCCGTTTTGGGCCTTTCTGGGCCGTTCTGACTGCTATATCAACCATCAGTATGAAAGGAACTGTATTGCGCCGAAAACTAGGTGGAAATCGCTACACAATGACGCCACATACAGCTACGTAGCACTCGTGGAGCACTGACAGTGTTACCTCGAAGATGGAAGTTTAGCTGATTTTGCTACCTTGCTCACTTTTAGCGAACTATTGGTTACACTGTCATCCTCACGCGCGGTGGGGGAACTGGAGTTAGTGTGGGCCGGGAGGCCACAGATGTCGGACGTATGGATCATTACTATCCCACCCATTTTCACTCGATTTCCACCCTTTTTTCACCCGGTTTTTGCCAGTTTTTTCAACACGACTTATGTGGTGAGCCGCTTTTTAAGGGTTAAAAAGCGTTATACCAATTTTATTTATAGAAAATCCATGATATTGGGGGCCACGGGGGGGGGGGGGCGGGCTAGGGATGTCATATGGGTGTTTATGCCCTCATATGATAGTTTCTATTATTTACAGAAGCCTTTTAGACAACACCAAAAAAAAAAAAAATGGGGGCAGAGGGTAAAAAAATTTGTTGATTGGGGATTGCGGTTGAACCCCCGTTCGGGGGTGTTATGGATGCGATATGTTTTTTTTTTTGCCCTCCTATGCTATTCTACTATGTTGAAAGAAGCATTATAGAATAAAAAAAACAAAAATATATGATTTCAAGGTTCAGCCTTGGTTCTGCCCCCCCTTAGTTAGCTGGGGAAAAAGGGGAGAATAGAAAATGTAAATGAATATGATTAGTAAATAATTTAGATTAGTATTTCTAGGGGGCTAAACTAAGATAGCTTATATTCTATAGTTGGACTGGATAAAATATTTAAGTAATCATTTTTAGTTTGTTTTTGCCTATCTCATATGTCGTATTTAGTAGTAGACATAAGCTTGGTGCTCCTTTCTCGCAGCTGTTTGGTTCAGGTGTTCCTTCAAGCTACGTCTGAAGAAATACAATGTTCTCTTTTCACGGACTATCTGTGGTAGGTTGTTCCAGTCTTTGATGGCAGTGAAGAAGAATGTTAGCTTACCCTGTCCTTGGATTCTCGGAACTGTAAAATTATACATCCTATTCCGTGTATTGTGTCCATTCCTTTCATTTGCTTTAACAATATTACTCTTTAAATACTCAGGAGCCCTATCATAAAATATATTGAAGGCATTAATGAGTCTGATTTGTTTGGACCTGTTAGAAACATTGAGGATACCAAGTGACTGAAGTTGTTCCTGGCCAACATGCGATCTGGGTCCTAGGTTCAGCATGAATCTAACCATTTTATTTTGAGTGACCTGAAGTTTTCGCTTTGCTGATTGAGATGATGCAGAGTACCAGGATGACACAGAATAGTCAAAATGACATTGAACAAGCGCTTGGCTTGGGTCTTTTTGGTCGCCACTGGTAAGCATCCCACCTGTCTATACAGGTATTTTATACATGTTCTGCATTTACTAAGGATAGATTCCAAGATTCTTTCACCTGACAGAGTCGAGTCCAGTTTTAGTCCAAGATATTTCACTTGTGACACTGTTGTTGTAGGAACATCATTACAGTTAACCGAGAAGCCCTCAATGTCTTTCAATTTGCGTTTTGTTCCACATAAGATGGCTTCTGTCTTGCCCAGGTGAAGTGATAGTCCATTGTCCACTAGCCAATCACTACATGATTCTAGTTCTTTGGAAAGTGAAGCAGCAATACTTTTTGGGTCTCTTTCTGAAACCAGAAGCACACTGTCGTCAGCATACAGTATTAGTTTACACGAGATGCTCGGTTCCATGTTCACATAACAGAGAAAGAGTAAGAGACCAAGGATGCTTCCCTGTGGGACCCCACAGTTAATTGGCATTGGATCTGATAAATGATCATCAATTTTGACTCTTTGTGTTCTAACACTAAGATAAGATTTAAACCAGTTCACTGACCCAATGTCCATTGCTTGTAGTTTATTACAGAGGATATCATGGTCCACTGTATGAAACACTATCTGTAAATCAAGAAGAACCATGCCGGTGTAGTTACCTTTAGACATTTCTTTACAAATGTAATCTGTTAAGTGGATGAGTACATACCTCTGAAACCTGATTGAAACATGTAGACTAGATCATTTTCTTTGAGGTAATGTTCAATATGGGTGAATACAGCTCTTTCAAGGATTTTTGATACTATACATAATATGCTAACCGGTCTGTAGTTGCTAACATCTAATTTGTTTCCCTTCTTGAATATAGGGGTTACAATAGCTTCCTTAAGTTCATCAGGTACAGTGATGGTGTTTATTGACAGGTTGATGATGTGGGTAAGGGGACCTGCGATACCAATAGCTCCATCCTGGCAGGAATTTTATCTGGTCCTGTACTTTTGTGTACATTTTGATTACAGAGCTCCTCAAATGTGTATTTTGGTGTAACATTTTGCAATCCAAATGTGTTCGGGTGTATGCTTTTATCCATGTAGAAATTTTAAAAGGTGGCAGTGGTTGTGGTGTATTTATTGAGAGGTTGCGGTAGGTACTGCGCCAGTGTGTTTCCTATTGAGGTAAAGAAGGAGATGAAGTAGTTTGAAATGTGACGTTTATCATGGCAAACCTGATCATTAATTTTGAGAGCAATATTAGTGTTAGATGAATCCCTTGCCTTGTTACTGTAGCCCGTTGATTGTAAGTGCCTCCATAGTTTTTTGGGGTTATTCTGATATTCCTCTGCCTTACTGTGGAAATAATTACATTTCGCTAATTTAATTTCCCTACTTAGTTTATCCTAACCCTGTTGAACTCCTGTTTCAGACCATCATCTTGTCTATGTTTCACTAGCCTTTTTAAAAGTTTGTCTCTATGTTATAGAAGGTGTAGAATGTCATTGTTAATCCATGGGTCTGACCTTGCTTTAATTCGTATATTTTTCAGAGGAGCTATTTTGTCTAGGAGGTGTGCGATGATGATTTTTTTTTAAAGAGACAATGAACGGAGAACACAGATAAAAAAAAAAAGGTCCATGTAGTCTAGGACCTGGCTTAGATATGTATGCACATAATTTAGGAGAGGATATCTGAACTGGTATAGACTAATAAGACCCCAAGGAACAACTTGGGATGTGTGCCAAAATCTCTATCCGGGACGAACAACCCGAAAATTAACACGCCATTTTGAAATTGACCCCGCCATTTTTCATCGGAAGTGCTACTTCCGACATAGCTGTATCTTTTAAACCATTGGAGCTACAGATTTTCTGAGGTGCTCAAAATGTTCAGAATGGCCAAGTTTAGGGGGGTCATAGAAGAGTGGAAATGTTTTAAATTTGATAGTTTACGAGAAAATTACTTAAAACTGTTACATCAAATTCTTACAACTACCTTCATACAGGAATTATCATATATTATTTATAAATTTAAACTTTTCGGGCTTAGCAAAGTTAGAACATTTGTGTCATCTACTTGAGTTGTACTGACAATTTGGACTTTGAACAATACAAGGAATTTCTTTAAAAGAAAGAAAACGAGCATTTGATTAATATAAAGAAATTGTATTTTCAATCATACTACTATCATTGAAATGTTGACATCAGCAGCAACACAGCCAACAATACAAATTTGAACACCACATTAGTACTGTTTATGTGTCACGTTAACCAGGGTCAGGAACATGAAGAGTAACACAGAGTCCACAGTATGTGGATAATGAGCAGTATTCATTCGTTGATGGGTTTTTTACAACAATCACCTCCCTTGCATTTGCAGTACTTGCAAGAAGGGATCCCAGCTACCCGGCAGGGACACCCATTCTTGCGTGCACACTTTCCACACATGCAGGGATCTGGCAGGCCTTCGGGTTTTGAGACCACAATCTCAGGGACTAATATACTGCCCTTTCTTACAAAACCAAAAGACGGCATTCATAATCAAGCTGGCATCTCTAAATGGGGCTTGGACCCACAGCTGCAGTTGGTAATAGCCTCTATGGATATGTTTCCTTGCATTAGTTGAGGTGCAAGGGGTTCTCTCAAAGTCCATCTTGAGGGCATTGCTATTAACCCGTACAGCCCCAGCGACGCGTCTGACGAGTCACCCTAATTGCTCCGACCGTAACCTCAGGTGTAGCCACTCGAGAGGGCTCAGATTTGTATGGGAACTGTGTACTTATCCCACGCAACCGTGCCGATTGTTGAAAACTCTCAAAGTCCACGTGCGTGCGCGTGAGCGCGCAATAACCTAGTTTTTTGGGGTAATTGCCTTCAATTTTTTACTCTTGTAAAATACGTTTTCGGGGCTCTGTAGGACCATTCTTTAAGCTTTTTGAGCGGTTTTTCGTGGTTTTTCCTTCATTCCTAACCCATTCGCTATTGTTTCTGGAATAAAACCATTTTTTGAAAACCGGCCGGGTTCTGGTGAACAAACAATACAAAACTAGCCGGGGCTCCACGGGTTAAATGCAGCAAGACGCAGGTCGTCAAATGTCTGCAGGTCTGTTGATGGTTTCAAACACTTGACCAAGAATGTTTCTGCCATCTGTGCACTTTCCGTTAGCTGTGGACAGTCAAAATTTTTGATCAGAGAGGAATTTTTTGGTTTGTGGACAACGTTCATGGCTGCAAGTTTAGTAGATATCTTGCTGGTTGTGTCGCACCCTGTCAGCGCATGGAGTGCTGGGAGACACCTTGTGAGCTCGTCTCCCAGCGCTATGCAGATCTCGTGGAGTGGTAGTATTAATCTTTTCACTCCTGAGTTACAGACAAGCCAGAGCTCTTGGATGCCAAGATCTCTCCAATTGACTGTGATGTGGTATAATAGGCAAACAAAGACATCTGTGTCATCTGATAGCAGCATTAGGGATGTTGGTCCTGGCCGGTGACTTACAATGTCCTGCACATGGAACATCAACCTGTCATCAGCTTCCTCATGTGTGCAGTTGAGCCGAGGGAATGGAGAAGCACACCCAGCTGACACAATCCATGCCTGTGGTGATATACCAAGGTGTAGAGGTTTGATTTCTTGGTAATTGGTGGTGAGCCACTCCACATTGAATGCCTGGAAAGCAGTTTTGCTGATGGAAGATGACCAAAAGTTATCTAATACCACTGGAACATTTTGATTTGGTGATATCACATCAAGGACAACCATGTCTTTTGACTTTCCTCTTCTCCCCCTCTCTCCATTCTTGATGCTGTCATCTCTGTAAGTGTCGCAAACGATGTGGATCTCATCACAGTTGTCCCCAACTTTGGTGACCATATATTTCCAAAATGGGGATTGGGCCTGAGCATATAGATATAGATAGAATAGCAAAGTCATGGAAAGTCTTGACGGGCGGATCAAGCTTCTTTAACCCTTAAAGATTGGGGCCGGACTTAAGTCCACCTCCAATTTGCAGCAAGTTAGGAGCATTATTAAGGCTTTTAAAGGGTTAAAATTGAGTGCAAATGGCCGGGAGCGCAGCGGGCCAGACAGCCGACTCCCAGGGCTTACCGCCGCCCATTAACTCATGTTCCCTGTGTTCTCGAGAGGCCGGCAGTGTAGCCAGTAGTGAGCATAGCTGGGGAAAATATGCCGCTATACGCTAAACTCCCATGTTACTGCTACCACTGTATGAGAACCACGAGTGCTACGTAGCTCGTTCTGGTCTCATTTTGAAGCTTTTAGCTCCTAGTATTTTGCTGAATACATTTCTTTTCATGCAGATACTTGATTTATCATTCAGGAGGGCCTGAATATGCACAAATAAGCCCAAAAAAACCTGCTAGACAAGGGTTAAAGGGATCTTTCTCACCAAGGCCATGAAGTCGATAACGATGGCATGAGTTCGTGGGGAGGTTTCTGGCCCTTTTTTATCTATTAGTGGGCACAACTTCAGCAGCTCAGTTCCAAGTTGTGATTTGACACTCTTTCTCAAATAACCATCTTTGTCAACCAAGAAGAATGCAGAGTTGGTGATCTCATGCTGGAGTAACTCCTCAACAGTTAACCCCCGGTGACAGCCATACTCCAAAAACATAAGAGCTTTGATTGTCTCATCTTTGATGTTTGATTTGGAAGCCAAAGTCAAGGTAGTCTTAGATGTAAACTTGATCTTGCTAATAGTTGAATGTATCGATATTGACCTATTTCTGAGTCGATCATCGATAAACTTAGCACAAGCAACGCTGCCCTCCTTGATACAGCACAACAACTTGTCTATGTTTACGTTGGTCACAATTTCTCCAGTGAGAACATTCTTCAGTGCTACCTGGTCTTGTAGAGGACTGCATACCTTCTGGAGATACTCCTCTATGTCTTGCACCATGCTAACTATCTTCATTGCAGTACTCGGGTTGAAGTCGTGGTGAAGTGACAGTTCTCCTTTGACATCATCTTTCATCTCAAGGAGGTCAATGTACTGGTCTTTTTTATGCTTGATGATATTCCACAGAGCTACTGCTTCCTTCTTCCTGGTGACCCAATTATACCCCCACTCACTTTGGCAGGCCGGTTGTAGCACTGCTCTAGCGCCTGGTCAAAGGGCACTCCACTACCTTTCTTGGTGGTGTTCATAACAAATTCACCATTCATGTAGGAGTCGTAGAGGAGTGGGTACTTTTCCTTCAGTTGATAACGATCCTGCAGAAACACTGGTGTCCATCGACAGTAGTTTGTTCTCCCCCCTCCAAAAAAACAGTGAAGTCGCCCTCTCCATAGCACTGAGGTAGAGAATTCAGTCTCCAGAACGCAGAGAATTGGTCAGATCCCTGAGTATTGGGAACAGGTCAGAAACGTATGTGTTCCAGTAACCAAAGGACTGAGACAGCGATGCCCTTTCTTTAAGGTAAACTTGAAAGGCTGCTTGGATACTGTCAGCGCGCCACTTTGTGCTGTTCCATTCTTCGCCTGTTAGCTATTTGGACTGACACTTGACTTGCAGTGCCGCTAGTTCCGTTCGTCTCTCAGGGTATTTGGAGAGGAATGCTTCCAACATCATAGATGTGAGGGCCTCGTGCATCATTGAATGGGCAGTGCGGGCCCGGGAATAATGGGAACCGGAGATCACGGTATTGATGATATCAGTACCATAGCACTCTGTCTCTACTAGAACAGCAAATAATCCAGAGGGTTCCAGGTATGTACCAAGACAGGCCAACACAATCTTCTTTATAATTATGAAACCCACCTAAACCAAGGAATATATTGTTAAACTGGTCTGGTTTCATGAGCTGGATTTCCTTGGCAATACGGTACACACCTTCGTCGGCCCACAACCCACCATAGGTATCACCCTTCTGTTGCGCATCTTGAAAGTTAATCATTGTGGTGAGGATTGCATCGTATGTTGTAACTGGATAGGGAAGGATGGGAGTAAGAATTTTGGTGGTAGGATTAAAGTTGCAATTCACAGTTGCACTTCTCACAGCTGTAAATCCTGGGACATTGTCACTCTCATGTGCCGCTCTTTTGGAGAAGCGATTGACTATCAACAAAAAATAGTCAAAATTTATTGACTTGGTGGACTCAGTGA
Organism: Paralithodes platypus; assembly: GCA_032716605.1. NCBI lineage: Eukaryota > Metazoa > Arthropoda > Malacostraca > Decapoda > Lithodidae > Paralithodes > Paralithodes platypus. Next base: position 2,993,441 of record CM064571.1, on the reverse strand, counting down.
AGCTTGTTGCTGAGGCGGAGCTGCCAGTTGTTGTGGAAGAGGGGTCTGTTGACATATCCGAGACATTTTCTGCTGCAGTAGTGGAGCTCGTTGGGTTGGGAGTGGGCTCTGCTGCCATTGTGATGGGTCCTGTTGTCATAGGTGAGGGGTCATACGTGCACAATATCTCATAGAGGAAAGCATTTGCTGCCTATTTTTTTATAATAATATTAACCGTTGTTAAATCAGCTCCGATCACTGAAAATGCGAAATAATCGCAAAATTCATTATATTAAAGCCACTATCGAAAAATTATGTGCATATATGACGTCATACTCGTGACGTAACGTATGAAATGTTCCCAATCCGTGGCGTTCCGAATGCACCCATAATTATTAGAAGACCTGGCTTAAACATATATGCACAAAATTTAAGCCTGGAAAGTTTAACACCTTACGAGCGGCCTAGGCGGTAATTTCTATGTACCGCCCAGCGGGTGTTTTTACCAAAAATAGGGTTCTTTCCGTGCTCTTTTTCATGCATAAACAAGACCCAGAGCGTAATAAAAGTATGTATCCCTGAAAGAGCATAAATTGAGCTTTCCAATGTCACCAGAACCATCCTTCTACGATCACTGGTTGTCTTGCAACGATCGTGCAACCGAAGGGCAAAATCGCTAAAATACGGTAATTTTCTTACATTATTACGTGTGAAACGAGTGAGAGAGGGTGGAGTACAAAGGAGTACATCTCAGTAGGCTCCACGGCCACCGTGGCGAGTGGTCAGGAGGTAATCTACGCTCCTCCCACCGCTCCGCTCTCTCTCAGAGCACATTACGTGCTCAAAATTGCATTCGACAATAGTTGGGCCCCGCCCATTGGCCACATTTATTTCACTCGACAATAGCCGGGCGCCGCCAGTTAAGGGTTAAGTTAATTTATACATGACAATTTCTGTATGACGGTAGTTGTGATGGTAGTTGACGTAACGGTTTTAAGTCATTTTCTCGTAAAATATCATATTTAGAAAATTTTCACTCTTCTATGATCCCCGTAAACATGGCCATTCTGAACATTTTGAGCACCTCAGAAAATCTGTAGCTCCAATGGTTTAAAAGTTACAGCTATGTCGGAAGTAACACTTCCGATGAAAAATGGCGCAGTCAATTTCAAAATGGCGTGTTAATTTTTGGGTTGTTCGTCCCGGATAGAGATTTTGGCACACATCTCAAGTTGTTCCTTGGGGTCTTATTAGTTTATAACAGTTGAGATATCCTCTCCTAAATTATGTGCATACATATCTAAGCCAGGTCCTCTACTAATGTGCCTAAAGGCATCCTCCATTCATAAAATGTTTGTAACAACTGGATTTAAACTGTTGCAGATTGTAAGTTTGTGGAAAGCAACTCGAGGGAAGTGAATTCCAAAGAGTAGTAGCTCTGGGGATAAATAAATTTTGATAAGCAGAAGTTCTGCATTGTGGAGGAGAAAGTGTAAATTCATGGGTGCTTCCAGCTGCCCTAGTTCTACGGGGAAAGATGTGGAGAGGCGGCACAATTGAAGCAAGTTCTTCGGAACAATTGCTGTGAAAATATCTGTAGAATAATGCAAGGGATGCAACATTTCTTCGTATGGATAATGTAGGAAGGTCCTGTGTGATTGCAGGGTTATTGATTAATCTAATAGCTTTATTTTGAATTTTGTCCAACTGCCTCAATGCAACCACTCCACTTCCACTCCACAGAGGTGAACAGTAATCCATCTGAGAACGCACATGACTTTTATATATTACGGCCAACTGCTCCTCAGTGAAGAATTCTCGAACTCTGTACAGGAGTCACATTTTTTTAGAGGCATTCTTTGCAATGCTTCTAACATAATGTGTCCAGCTCAGGTTAGTAGTTAATGTTACACCGAGAATGTCAATACTAGGGGAAGTGGGAATATTTACATCATTAAAAAATATATGGGAGTCAGTGAGATTCTGTCGGTTAGAAAATTTGATGTACTTGGTTTTCTGTGCATTAAAGGAAACTAGATTCTTTTGTCCCCATTCATTAATTCTAGAAAGGTCCTGGTTCAGAGAAATTGCAGTGTTTATTTTTGAATTTATAAGATCGGGTTGGGTGAAAGAATTGGTAAATGTGAAGGAACTGTGGAGTGTTGAGTCATCTGCGTAGGAATGTATTGGGTTATGAGTGGTAGATATGATATCATTGATATGAATGAGGAACAGAGTTGGGGCCAAAACTGATCCCTGGGGAACACCAGCATTTATTGAGTGAAATTGAGAATAAAGGCCATCTACCATTACACAAATTTTTCTGTTATGAAGATAAGAAGAAATTAGTGGAACTAATGATGCAAGGCCGTAGTGTGACATCTTCGACAATACGGATTGATGCCAGACTCTATCAAATGCCTTTGATATATCCAGTGCTATTGTATGTCTTTCACCATGTTGGTCTGTAGCTTGGTTGATTTGATGCGTAAGAAGGCAAAGAATGTCTGCAGTTGATCGAGATCGTCTAAAACCATATTGCCTATCACTGATTAATTTATTATTCTCAAGATGCTTAATTATGTGATTATTTAATATAATTTCAAAGACTTTACCAAGAGTGGAAGTTATAGCTATTGGTCTGTAGTTTGATGGATCTGAAGAGTCACCTTTTTGAGGAACTGGATGGATGTTTGCTTCTTTCCAGGATACTGGGAAGCATGAGGTATGAGTACACAGACGGAAAAATGTTGCCAATACAGGAGCGAGCACCAAGGAGCAATTCTTAAGTACTATTGGAGGAATTTCATCTGGACCAGGAGCTTTATCTACTGAGAGATTCTGCAAAATAGTATTGACATGTCTGGTGTGGATCTTAAGTGAGGAAATTTCAGGTGAATTAAAATTAAGTACAGGGACATCTTGATTTATTTCATCTAAGGTTGAGTTGGTGGAGAAAATATCCGCAAGAAGGTTAGCTTTACCTCGTGGGTCACTTACAAGATTGCCAGTCGGAGATTTTAATGGTGGAATGGATGAAACAGTAGTGAAGTTGGATTTGAACGAGTTAAGAGTAGACCAAAATATGTTTTTATCATTTGGATTATTTAGAAGTTTATTTGCCTGTTTGTGGAGAAAGTTTGATTTAGTTAGATTTAATACAATTTTGGCATGATTTCTGATGTTTCTAAAGTAATTAAAATATCTGCAAGAAGGTTAGCTTTACCTCGAGGGTCACTTACAAGATTGCCAGTCGGAGATTTTAATGATGGAATGGATGAAACAGTAGTGAAGTTGGATTTGAACGAGTTAAGAGTAGACCAAAATATGTTTTTATCATTTGGATTATTTAGAAGTTTATTTGCCTGTTTGTGGAGAAAGTTTGATTTAGTTAGATTTAATACAATTTTGGCATGATTTCTGATGTTTCTTAAGTAATTAAAGGCTTCATGTGTGTTTGATCTTGTGTATGCATTGTAGGCTATTGCTTTTTTTCAGTTACTCTAGCACAAAACAAAAAAAATATATTTATAAATATATTTATATATATATACCTGTATATAAAATATATATATATATATATATATATATATATATATATATATATATTTTCTTTAATACATACGAGGTTGAAAGAAATGGCAATTTCTGCGTTGGAAATTTTATTATTCAAAGTTTCCAGGTCTCTGATGAGTTTTCGCTGGGTGGCAGGAAGTAGATGAAGGAGATGAGCAAAATTCATGGTGGTACAGGGTTACATTAAAGTACATGAAGATACAGGATATACGACGCGTTTCACTGGACAACCAGCATTATCAAGTAAGGAAGGAATGATATAAAAGGTAAACAGGAAGGGTATATATAGAGGGTGGAGGATCAGAGGAGGCGGAAAACAGGGGGCAAAAGTCTGCTATTGGTGGAGCGGTAATCTACCGCCTTCTGCCAAAAGGCACTACCCTACAGGACCTAACACCCCTCCTCGCCCCCCGGTGCCCTTGACGCAGCCCCCCGCGCTACCTTCTTCAGCTTCGTCTCCCGCAGGCACCACACAACTTAGGCCACGCCCCTCGACACACAGCCAATCAGCTTCGACCCCACCTACCGACCACCATCCCGCATCCAGTGCGCATGCGTGAAGCGGTTACCCCCTTTCTCTCTCCTAGATTACCGCTCCACCAATAGCAGACTTTTGCCCCCTGTTTTCCGCCTCCTCTGATCCTCCACCCTCTATATATACCCTTCCTGTTTACCTTTTATATCATTACCTTCCTTACTTGATAATGCTGGTTGTCCAGTGAAACGCGTCGTATATCCTGTATCTTCATGTACTTTAATGTAACCCTGTACCACCATGAATTTTGCTCATCTCCTTCATCTACTTCTTGCCACCCAGCGAAAACTCATCAGAGACCTGGAAACTTTGAATAATAAAATTTCCAACGCAGAAATTGCCATTTCTTTCAACCTCGTATGTATTAAAGAAAATTTATTACCTGGCTTTACCAACATATATATATATATATATATATATATATATACATGAGGTGTTAACTTAAAAACGGTAAAAAGGCTCGGATCCCCCTTTGGCTCTGTGACGCCTCAATTATGGTCAAACCATTTAGGTGAATTAGATCTTTTACTGTACTTTTGATGAGGAATATAAGTGTCCATTTCAATTTTAATAAAATGTTGTATGTGGCTCAAGGTGGAATGTGCATCATTAGAAGAAAAAAAGAAGTCCAGGGAATATCAATAAAGAAATCTTGAAGAACCTCCCAGTCTGCCCTATCGTAATGCCATTTAGTCACCAAAACAGGTTCAGAGTGGGAAGGTGTGGTAGGTGATAGACAGGTGGCCTGTATCAGACAGTGATCAGAAGATCCAAGCGGGGACCTCACTGTAACATCATAATTTTCTGAATTGGTTGTTAAAAATAAGTCCAGTAGGTGGGAATTATGATCAGGAGTATCTGGTACACGGGTGGGTTGGTTGACTAGTTGAGTGAGATTAAATGAGTCTGCAAATAGCTCACATTCAAGACCAGCATTATCAGGCCTGGCTGAATGAGTGAGCCATTCAACATTATGGACTTTTAAATCACCCAACACAGTGATTTCAGAAGAAGCATTTAAGTTGAGGAAACTGAGTTGTGAGGACAGAGAATCAAAAAGACTGCTCTGGAGGAGTATTTGGGGAACGGTAGATGCAACATATGTATTTAAATTTACCAGCAGAAATTAATTTGTATATAGAATAATCAAAATAGGGACAACTGAAACCAGTAACCTCCTCCAGGGCAATTTCAGATTTTGCGAAGCAACATACACCTCCTTTATGTCTGAAATTTTGGAGCAGTTGATAACCTGGAAAATTAAATCTAGATGTGTCAGATGTGGATGTTACTTGAGTCTCTGTCAAAAAAAGGAGAGTAGGGGATTCTGCTTGAAGAAATTGGTGTACAGAATTGATGTTAGAGTGAAGTCCCCTTATATTGCTAAAGAAAAAGCTGCACCGACGAGCAGCTTTGGGATGTTGCAATGCTGTTGACACAGTCGCATGATGACGACCAGGAGGGCCCTGTGTCGATGACCCAACCCTGCCGGGGGTGGATATCCGAGGGACCACCAGGTTTGCTCTTAACAATTGTACTGCCATGATTTATAAGGTAAAGATATGTTTAGTGTTACATGTATGATATGTAGTGGGCAGAGTAGTGTTTTATGGATAGAGGATAGCGATGTAGGACAATGTCGTGAAGTTGGATGTGTATGTTATATAAAGAGGGTTTTCCTGATACCCCTGATGTGTGAGGCAGAAAGATATGTATCCAGCTACCAAGGCCTGGGAGAGAAAATGGAATTCAGGCTATTCCCTGAGTCTCCCAAAACCTTGGCGGTAGTACTTCCCTGGGCGGGGCTGCCTACCCCTACTACCTACATGGTTCTGATGGTTCTGAAGCTAAACCATGCATCATCAACGTTTGTACTTCCAAACACTGGAGGCCAATCTGTACTCCATAAAATGACAAAAAAACAAATCTTTGCTGTGACCTTGTTCTAATGACCTTGTGATTCTCTAGGGTAATTTTTGACGTTTTTCGGGTGCAATACATGACGAAGTGATCACTTATCCCCGTCTGTATAACCCCTGATTGTGATATTTTGTCCTCTCTGTTACAACTTACATGGTCTAGTATTGTAGCAGTGTTATCAGTAATACGCGTGGGGGTTGTAATGAGATGTTTGTGATTGTGCATTGACAGTGTGTGCCTATACTCTCGCACAAGCCTATTATTTTGTTGTTTGTAACACAAGTTAAAATCTCCTAGTACAATTGATTCATTCGGGGGTCTAGTAGTGACAGAGTTCGTTCAAATGTGTTCAAGAATTGTGTGTCGTCTGGCGGCCTATAGCACACTCCGATTGTGATGGGTTTTGTTCTAGGCAGGTGTAAGTCAATCCAAAGAGCTTCTTGTTTTTCTATGTGAAGGTCATTCCTAACTGTGTGTGGTAGGTTATTTTTTACATACAGACATACTCCTCCCCCTTGTCTATTACGATAATTTCGAACCATATTGAAACCTTGAATGGTTATTTCACCATCGTTAATACTAGAGTCCAGCCAGGCTACTGTAATTGCAATTATTGCAGCTTTGGTCTTATCAGCTAATTTTTTTATTTCTGACAGTTTATGATACATTGATCTGGCGTTGATGTGGATGCATTGAAACCCTTTGTTGGTGAAAACTTTCTATTCATCTTGGACTGTGTCCTGGCTGGATTCTGTGGTGTCATTTGGTTCATCTACTTTAATATTCGGTAATGAAAGCAAGGCACACTTATTGCATACAAATTCACGTTCTTCACTGTTGGTCTTCTTAGAGATGCATTTCATGTGAGCTACAGTTTTACACTTAACACAGTTTAGGATCCTTTGTCGTCGTGTTATGAGTGATTCACATATATCACAAATATTTATAGGATTTGTTATAGCTGATTTTCCACATTCATCGCATTCCACTTCGTTTCTACTAGTAACGTAAGTACATTGATCGTGTACTGTTTCATGACAACTACTGCATTGTGAAGTCATACTCCTATTGTTGAATCCAATATCACAGACTATACATAATTTCCTTTTACTGTTTATCGTATGTCTTGAGGTGTGGTTTGGCTCAGGCCAATCAGCTGAGCGGCGGCAGCGTGTGAGCGAGAGAGGGGGACAGGGTGCGCCTATGCCTACTCCTTGGCCTATCACCCCTACCTGTACCTCCCCGCGGCGGCACGGTTGAGGTTGGTTGCTGTTGCTGTTGTCCTTGGCCGTTGCTGCTACTTCACTGTTGATGTGGTTGCGAATGCTACCTGATTTGTTTTAGTTGTTCTGGTTTCATGTTGAGCCACTTTGCTGATAACATTCATATAAATAATAATAACGTTACTGATGGAACAAATAAATAATAATACACAAAGATGTTAAGTCTCAAACACAATAAGTAGTGTCCTGAAAGAAAATAATGAAAAGCTCTAAATATGGCTTCACTCAGAGTAAATAATAGTTACTGCGCTAGCATACACGTGGTACTGAAGGTATGTAAATTAAGACACTACTTGACTTCAAAACGAATAATAAGTTATGGATTTAGATAATAGTCTTGTATGTGTGACTGAATTTCAAAGTGATCAATAAGTTAATGCAACTTGAATAAACATAGAGCTAGAATAACTCAAAAGGTACACGAATGAATTACACTTCATACAGCATGATAATAATAATTGTCATATATATGTGACTGATGAGAAATACTCTGTGAATAAACTATCTATGATAGTGTTGTACCCAGATGATGAAAATAGCATAAAAACTAGGTCTGAATAAGCATTCACTGGTTTTTATGTGTAAGTGCATGTATTTATTCCCGGACAAACATATGTATATTTACACGTAAAGAATACAGGAGACAGTACTCGGGGAAGTATATAATTATTTATCCCACTATAGATGTGTAATTGTTCTCCCTTAACCCTTTACGAGCGGCCTATGCGGTTTATTTATATGTACCGCCCAGCGGGGTGTTTTTAGCCAAAATAGGGCTGTTTACGTGATCATTTTCATGCCTAAATAAGACCCAGAACGTAAAACAAGTATCTATGCCTGAAAGGGCATAAATAGAGCTTTCGAATGACACCATAACGATCCTTTTATGATGGCTAGTTTTCTTGCAATAACCGTGCAACGCGAGTGCAAAAAGCAGGTAATTAGCCACTTTCCCGATACAATTCCGTATATAGCGAGTGAGAGAGGTAGGAGGGAGGTGAGATTCGTGTCAGTAGGTTCGCCGCGGTGGTCTGGAGCAGTCATACACTCGCTACTCTCCTGCCACCACTTGTCTCTCTCTCTCAGCAACATTACGTGCTGAAATTGCCACTCGAGTTATGTCGAGCGCCGCCACATAGTCCAGCTTTATTTAACTCGACTTATGTGGTGAGCCGCTTTTTAAGTGTTAAAGGTGAATTCCAGGGATGAAACCTATTCAAACTACAATGTCCATTGGGATCTGCTTGGTTTTAGGTACATGATACTGAAGAATTTTCATCAATTTGTTTTAACAATATAGAAATATAGCTTATCTAAGTTATTTTATGTGGCGCGAACTGGCGTGTTTACCATGACGTAACTCTAGCCAATGGCAGGAACTCTCGACATGGGAAATGGGTGAATCTGTGTTTTTTTTTATTTGAGAAACTCTTATAATTTGTATGCATGTTTACAGCTCAACATTTGGCTTCACCACTGTCTGGTCAAGGGACCGCGATATATAAATTGAACAGAAAACGATATTATCATTACGAAATAGGCCTTAGAACCGAGTTCCCTCAACTCTGGACCAGGCTAAACATGCATAAACACTGCATGTATGTTAATTGCTGGCGAGCTGGGGTTATTTCTTGATGTACACCACATCATCAGGACGTTGGTCTATCTTTTGCAGAGCTTGAGTATTGAATTGAAAGGTATTAATTACGAAAAACAGACCTCACTGTTCAGGACCGCATATCTTTGTTTACAAACGGCGTCTCTACACAATGGAGTCACTCCAGCTGGCTGAAAATGCCAATTCGTCACCAATGACTATATATATTAGTATTTTGTTCTGGAGTTTAATGGAATTATATCGATATTGCCCATATACATATTACAGTATATTCATGCCAAGTTATGACCCTGTATTAATCTTTGTTTTTTCGTTCATCCCTGTAGTTCACCTTTAAGAGAGTCACAGATAATAGATAAAGTAGGGAAGAATGAATAATCTTCGATTATTGTGTTAATCTATGAACCTCAACATACCAAGTTAACCCTAATTGCAATCATCGTTACCATTACGAAACAAAAGAACACTTAAAGGTTTAGGTAGAAGAAAATCACTGGTAGAGCGTTTGGCGAGCACATTTCACTTGTCCAAGTTGTCCAATGGTTGATCACATGGACCTGGAGGCTTCACACACGCTCCCTAGGTTCTGGTCCAAACCACTTGATGCACCTGTCTCTATCTTCTTTCTTTCTACACAACACTCTCGAATACTCTCTGCGCTGAGTTGGGTTGTTAAATTGACTTGAGATTTATTACGAATATCGGTTTGGTACAGTGATACTAATCTAGCATCTAGATTAGCATCAAGGCTACTAGCTTCACCTGAGGTATTAAAACTTTCTGTATGTGTGTTGTCAAGTCCCCGAATAACCGAATAACCGGATGTGTACTACTTGTTAAAAGCACAGGAAGTTCCTCACTAGAGGTTACACTAACTTGACTGATCGCTTTCTAACCTAGGGATCCCGATATTGTATTCCAAACTTGGAATAAAGCCAGTAGGCTGGTTGCTTGACTTACCTTTTTGTTTTCTTTTTTTAGTTAAAATAAGACTTCAGAGGCTATCAACCCTATTCGATTATTACCCTATAAAGAGCGAGCTGTATATAGTGGACACCATTTAACTGGGCGACGATATTAGGCATCTTTCCAGCCTAAAATCGTCATTTTACGATAAATATCTTTATTACTTATTCATATGCGCCTATTTTACCATTACTATGAAGATAGTAACCAGTAACAACAATAAAACAAGTGGGAATATAGTTTTTATGGTCAAAATCGCAAATTATACTCGGCCGCTCCAGTCATGAGTTGTGAGCCAGCCGTGATGTACACCCTCCCTCTCTGAAGCCTACAGCCACACTGAACCTCTCCTCCCTCATTCTCTGGCATCTATACCCTCTCTAGCAACATGAGCATGGTTTAGACCGGGTTGGAGATATTGGCATGATAAATACACCAATAAAGATGGTAATAAGAGGAAAAGTAGGTGATAATTGAAGGGAGGGGGGGAAGGAGGGGATATTGACACATGTGGATAAGTGATATGAGGTATGGAGGAAAAAACAAAATTGTTTTAAGTGCTACTGGGTCCTTTTAAACGTTTTTTTTTAGGCCTGCCCTCTTAAGAGCTTTGCTGCCGTCGCCCAGTAAAACCTCTTAAGAGCTTTCTCGCCATTCCTGGGTTAAGCCAGCACACTGTAAGTCAAAAATAATGTCAGGACTGGAGCCTCTCTGTGAAAACTCCAGTCCCTTGGCCTTGACTTACCCTTGGTCAGTGCAGGTAGTAACTCTTTTTTGGTCGGCATCAGGGGTCTTTGATCTCAGGGTAATAGGGGTGTGCGTGATATCCTAATTTGAGTTTAGGGATGGAAGGAGTTACACTGATATTTGTTTGACTGTGACTTGTTTGAGGAGGATGCTTGGGAAATTTTGGTCTTCTTATTAGCCCTAGGTTTGTCCTGATGGTTATTTGGGAGTGAGATGTTACTTTGGCGGTTTGGTTAGAGTTGGGGTTTTCTTCATAATTAGTATTGGGGGGATAAGTTGAATCTGAAAGGGCTTGTTTGTTAGCGATGCTAGTACTCTTTGCATAATTAGTTTGGTACTCTACTGGGGGGCATTGGGGGTTTTGATTGTAAATTTGCATAACTTCAGGTGTGTCAAGAATTATCACGTAGGTTTTGGGGGCTGTAGGAGCTCTCCCTGGAATTCCTGGCATTCCCACGCTCATCGTTTTCTATGAGAGCTGTTCCTGGGGGCGCATATTCTGGTATGGTTGAGTCCCGTCTTCTGACTTGATGTTGATGGTGGCCCTGGGTCCTGGAGGGCCCGGGCTGTGGTTTCTGACTTATGGAAGAAATACGGCAGATTTGGTCTGAGGTGTTATGTGAAGACGGGAACAGGTGGTTGGAACTTGGATATATTTGTCATATCTTGTTCAGACCCCGTCATCTTACAAATAGTCGCCTACAAAAGTGTATTCGCCTCTCTACCACCGAAACAATCAATGAATCGATAGTGTGAAATGCTAGGAACAGTATCATAATATTGTTACAGGCAGCTTTGCCTTTTGTCTCACAACATTTAGAAAGGCATGAACAGTGAACTAAAATTATGTTGTACAGTTGTTCACATGAATTAGGATCCGCTCCGAAGTACAAATCGTAGGATTGAATTACTAGAGAGAAAATATTAACTGTTAACCCTTCAGTACCGGCGACGACCTTTTCATTATAGACTGGCAACTATTAGACGATTTTGTTAAGCTTAGGAAGTACATATACCTATTAAAAGGCTGCAGTATATCTCAATTAATTGTTATAGCTACCATATAGCCTTCCTAAGTTGCATACAATCGTCTAAATGTAGCTGAAATCATATCTAAAAAACGTCGCCGGTACAGAAGGGGTTAATTGATCATTATGAATTACCTACTACATAATAAACTATACTCGTAGCTTAATTACCTACTACATAATAAACTATACTCGTAGCTTAATTACCTACTACATAATAAACTATACTCGTAGCTTAATTACCTACTACATAATAAACTATACTCGTAGCTTAATTACCTACTACATAATAAACTATACTCGTAGCTTAATTACCTACTACATAATAAACTATACTCGTAGCTTAATTACCTACTACATAATAAACTATACTCGTAGCTTAATTACCTACTACTTAATAAACTATACTCGTAGCTTAATTACCTACTACATAATAAACTATACTCGTAGCTTAATTACCTACTACATAATAAACTATACTCGTAGCTTAATTACCTACTACATAATAAACTATACTCGTAGCTTAATTTATATTTTCTTTCATAAATACAATTGTAAATAAGTTACAAACTCCTGTGGGTAACTATACATGCCTGTTCATCTGTGTCATGTCCCGTAGTCGCCGTCTGCCTTCTCTTACATTCATCATAGACAATTAAAACTGTTCACCCCCTGACCAAGGAGATAAGTGCCAAGAAGAAAAAATGCCTTCATAGTAATAATAAAAATTATTATAAATGGTTTATTCATCATTGAAGATTACATGCACATTGATTGCAACCCAATGGCTGAAAATACACATATACCGTGAAGTTACCTTTACACTTGATGGATAAAATCTGACAGGATAAAAAAAAAAAAAAAAAAAAAAAAAAAAATGGTTAGGAAGTCATGTCTAAGAATTGATGTGTAACATTAGAAATATGAATTATTAATAAATTTGAACTTCATTAAAAAAACTCCCTTGCTGGGCATAATCATTGTTCAAATACTGTGTAATTTGTGGTATGGCACGTTTCTTATATATCTCCGTTCTACATCTAATTTACTGTAAACAATTCATACGTCTTAAATTAAGGTTATGTTCGGTAATATATTGAAGAGGTAACAACAACCTGTGTTGAGGATCATTGAGGATTTTTTTGCAGTCTCTCTTAAAGTTCTCAAAACGTCTACATGCTAAGCTCTGAAGCATTAACTCTCAAGGCCTCTTGATAGCTTATACAAGTTGGACCTAATTATGTAATTTTGCAAAACCTTTTCTGAACCCTATCCATAGACTCCACCTCTATAAATAGAGGCTCTATAATGACATCCCACACCTGAATGACGTGGAAGGGAAGCTGACTATGGCAGGATCTTCTTTCAACAGGTCGTCTTTAAAACCTAGTCTCTTATCCGATGCTGTGCCTTCATAAAGCGAGGCAAGTACCCTAACCCTTTTCAGATAAAATGCATTCCGCTGCAGAACCGAAGTTTAAGAGTATCATGAATATAAAGCATAAACGATACAAAATCACAAGTATCGGCCTCATACTTTCCACAATTTGGAAGATTATTGTGTTTATCATACACTCATGATATAGATAATAGAAAATAAAAACTTACAAAACATAAAGTATTGCTTTTCCCATATCCAAGCAATAAATATTTGCAGTGTTTTGTTTAACAAGCCATGGCTAACACAAAGATAACGTTTAATAATATGGCCATACCATTCAACGTATTCTCAATTACCTACCATCATTTGTTTATTTTCCCTCAAAACCGGAAAATACTAATCTAACACCGAAGCAGATAAGATATCCTGCCGTTAATATCGAATATGAAGTGGTTCGATTCCAAGTCTCCTCCCTCAACCACAGATAACTTTTAACCACTTAAGGCCGGATGAAGCCATATGGCATCAATAGGGTTAATGTGCAGCACCCCGGGTGTCGTCAGATGGCATCAACATGTGTCGTGCCAAGCAATCAAATTGTACATGGTATAAACTCAGCCATATCAGCCTTGTGATGATCTAAGGTCCATTCTTAGACCCTCCTTCAGTCCGCATAGCGTCTCCCTACTCCCCCCACCATTTCCCCCACCCAGACGCACCCCCATCCATCTCCCCTTCCCCCCAACCTCTCCTGTGATTACATCATCTTTCCCGGAAGGATTAAGGTAGTGATATACTGGCTGTGAGGGTGAAGGGCGACTCGCCACTCTCTCTCTCTGTGCTCACGTGATAGACATACATACACAAACACACACTCACACACACACACATAATATGTACATGCTTAAATGAGAATTGATCGAATTTCAGTCCCACACATACTGTATATGCGCACACACGCTCAAGGAATGGAGTTTTGCATTAGCCTCTCGCTGTGATAAACAAGGAACAAAGAAACATAGAGCCATTCTTAGCTGAATGAATGTATACGATCATGATATTTGGTTGATTATTGTTTGTTAAGCTTGTATGAAGTTACAAAATTTGTAAACAAGGCAATTGCACGCCAAATATGCCTGGGTGGGCGGTTGTGAAAATATTTATAACGCCCGAAATCTGGGAGTTATTGATATGCTCTCCTTTTACCAACACACAATTCCACCACAGTCATTGTACAGTCGCGGTCAATAATGTTTATACAGACAATTTCGAAAGTACAGTCACAAGCATAAATACTGAGACACTAGCCAAATAATGTTCGCCCCTTCGTTTTGAAAGCATTGCTAAACTTTGTTTTCAAACCCACAACAATGTTCATACTTCCTTCTAGCTGCGCAGCCGTCAAACGATATTATTCATCTTAGCATAAACCTCTCATGATGAATGAGTTGACGTCATCTGGTTAATGTTGCAGCATTTATGCTCGTGACTGTACCTAAGGGCAAACTGAATCTCCTTGTTAATTGTGTGCGTGATATTTGTGTTTCGGAGGTTCATTTAATCAATTTGAGGCTTCAAAATGTATCAGAATTAAGGGGGTATGGGTTATTTATTTGTTAATAACTTAATATATATATATCTTTTAACATTTTTAGTTTCCTCCCTAGACCTCCATCAAGCTAAAAAAAAAAACCCACTAATGACCTTTCTTCAAGATAAATTGGTACATTTATCGATAGAAATAATTCACGGCCAAAGGCCGATTTCTCTTAAATTACAAGCTCGCTATCGCTAGCCAGGAAAAGAATTGACACCAAAATGACACAAAAAGTCTTAAAATTGACAAAGACATGGGGCGAAAGGACTTAAAATTGCCAAACTAATGGGCCCAACGTCTTATAATCTGAAAACTAACGGGGGTAAACATGAGAAAGAAGGGGGGTCAGAAAAACGGCCCATCTTCCCTTAATGGCTGTGACTGTACATTGACCACACTTGTCCTAACTATTCTAACTTAACACTTATTCTTTCTGTTTAACTCTCTCAGTCCCCCATAAGTTAGAAAGTTGTCCATGGACAGACACAATTGGTTTTGGGAGAAATATTTCGCCCGGGAGCGTTTTCGAAGCCTTGTGTATTTCTGTATTCCCATCCACCAGAATGCTGTTTATTGTGATGTATCATATGTCAATGGAAAGAGAAATGACTATACCACATAATAAACAAAAAAAATGTAAATAAATCGAAATATGAAAGTGTAAACGAGTCCGTCATAAAATTATTTCCCGCGCAATTGTGTTCACACCGTCCTATCTCAAAATTGTGAGTGAAGACCATATATTTGTATATGCTCAAATAATAGTATTTGTTCTGCTCTTTCCCAATCTGAAAACAAAAATTGTCTATCTTCAATACTTCTCAAGCTGTGACCGAAAACAAAACAAGTATGATTTTGTATGATATGGTTTATAAAATGTTCAAATTTTTCTTTGTTACGAGGTCTATGGTTTTCAATTTAATCTGTATGAATACGGTAGATAATGCTGAAGAGAATAAAAAAACTAGAAGTTCCTACGACAAATACTTTTTGCTATATGAATATTTGAAATAAAGAGCCAAAATGCGAATATTTACGCTTCACCAGCCTCCGTTCCGCGGACGCAAGCTGGGCTCCGAGCAATTTCCCACCTCGGCATTGCGCTATTTGCTCGGATACGTATATAACTGTATATATCACCGGAATCGGAAATTTATGCTCTTTCTAATTGTGAATACCAAAATAATATAGCATAATTGGTTTGCGAGCTATGCCAAATTGTTTTCATGCATTGTTATTTGTTGTGCCGGGTTCTGATCGATGAGTTCCCTTGATACAGTCCGTAAAACAATCCAATTCTGGTTTGATGGACCTAAATATACTTGACAGGAACGTACCAAGTAGGTTCTATATACAGTAAAAATGGTATTCAAAGGTTCAATATAGTACTCAATAACAACACAAGGAAGAACATATATGAAGGTTTTATTTAATATGCATGAGAGTAAGATAATAATAAGGATCATAAGGGAAGATCCAACAATAGTAACAAACATATATATATTGTCCTTATTTCAGAACAATGTTACTAATACCAGAATAACTCAATAGTGAGAGTCTAGTATTAAATCAGATCATGTGGAAAACATACATAGGGGCATAATGTACAAGAATCAATTTTAACCTTCAATGCAATAATAAATCAGAATCAAATATCTTCCATTTTCAAAGAGACTACAATGCCCTAGATAATGATCCTAGGGTCACAATGAGGAGGATTGAGGTTATAAAGATATTGTCATAGGAGGCAAGGTGAGTCACGCGTAGGGCTCAGCTGACCCTTACAAACTGACCGCGTGAACTTGCCCTCAGGTCAGGTCACTGGGAAGGTCACCAGGTGAACTGAGGTAGTGATAAATACTTTTTCTAGTTAGTGCAACTATGAACTTAGCTGAAATGCGATGTTAATTTACTTTACAAGAAAGGGCTGAGATTATTATTTACAATTAATGAGAAGTATAAAAATCGCCTTCAAGGGAAGTTATATCTTATCACAGAATTATATTACTTGAACATATGCTACGATAATGAACCGAACTTAGGAATTCGTGTTTCTATATTTTTCTTAGGTAAAGCAAAGTAATCACGTGAATTTAATAAGAGTGAAAAGGTAGTTTATTTGGTCTACTGGTTGGTATTAATTAGGTCAAGATGTAATCTTCAATATTCGTAATTAAGGCAACACACGAAGATATGCAAAATAACTAACTGAGTTCCAAAAGACTCAGACTTGAATGAACACTACAATTTAATCTCAAAACGCGAGAATTTATTGATTAACAGATATCGATCGGTAGATCGTACTTAGTAATTAAATTGGCGCTAATGACGAAGTTTAGCTCATTGATATTTAACGCAATATCAGATTCGCTTCTGGACGAGTTAACAGGGCGAGGAAAATAAAATGTACAGGCACAATTAGTACATGGACGTAGGCGATGAAGTCCTACTCATTGATACTTAAAACAGGCAGTACCAGGCTCGGGCCTGAACGGGTTAACAGGGCGAGGTGAATAAAATACACAGATACAATTAGTGTAGGGTGGATGAAAATGACACGAAACACGGAGGAAAGAATTCCTAAACACGGTATTCGAAATATCACAACATCAAGATTTACAAGAACATAAGGGCATGTCTATAAGATATATTTCATATGCGATTACTGAAGAGAATTTAGGAATTACACTGAGCACTCGTTGGAAAATTGGGCGTAGGTTCTAGGTAAAAACGATTATATAAATGGATTGATCACGGAATATATTGGGCCTCCAACTCACAATTAATAAATCAACATACACGTAGTCAGTAAATCTGCGAGCGTGGGGGCCTGAATATATGTTAATGACACTGATATATAATGGATCGTAAGTTATGAATTAAATAAAGTCTTGAACAAGGGTCAAGGAATTAAGGCAAGATTAACACAGAATAGCACAGGTTCAGAAGGATGAAACTTATCACACAAGTACGGGATCTTGGACACGGATCACAAGTAAATCAGGACACAACACGGTTCACATATTTACATAATCAATACCTCACAACAATAACCAACAGAGAGAGACACAGAAACACTTAAGTATTTGGGAGGGCAGGGAGACGAGAATGCTGGTCTGGCCGGCGTAGAGGGTAGTAGCCAATCTTGCACAGCTGGTTACCTCCTCGAGCAGGGGTCCTCGATCTAGGCCTGGTTACGTAATTCGAACAGGGGTCCTAGGTCCAGGCCTGTTTACGTAATTCGAGCAGGGGTCCTAGGTCCAGGCCTACGTCCATAGCTCGAGCAGGGGTCCTCGGTTCAAGGCGCCAGGCAACAGACGGGTGGCCCTTCAGCAATCCGGAAGGGGGGAGGCGTAGTCCAGGGAGCACTCTCGAGGGGCAGGTGGACGAGGTGGGAGGGGGCACCGTAGCAACACTGTCCTTTACTAGCCCGTTCCAGAGAGGTCAAGCCTAGTCAGTAGGTGAGGTGGTTGGGTGCCGTAGCAACACTGTCCTTAACTAACCCGTTCCAGAGAGGTCAAGCCTAGTCAGTAGGTGAGGTGGTGTGTACTTTCCTCAGGTTTTCCTGAGGTCCAATGCAAATATTTTCTTGCTTCCGGTGTCAATGAACTCGGGGAAAAAGGGGTATTGAGGAAAGAGGAAAAATGGTTGTTGTGAGGTACGTATACATTCTAGTCTTGGAACTCAGGTATTTTCCTGTCGGCCTGGTTCCAAGGTAATATTATAATACTTAATGGGGCGGCTGGAAGGTTCAGGGCTGCTGTGAAAAATAGAAAACACTTAAAGCTAAAAATGGAGCAACTGTCTTGCAGGTCTTCTAATTATTCGAGGACATACACATAGAAGATTGTAGTTGTATCCTTGGGGGCCTGGAGTAGTCAGGATTTATCAGGTTCATGTGTTCCTGACATATTCGGGGTGCTGGTGAGTAGATTGCATAAGGGAGTGTTCATCATGCTCCAAATATGGCGGAACAATACAGGGAGCGTCACTTCTGGTGGAGGCTACGTAAAAGGAGGGTTCTAATTGGTGGTCCCAGGGCGGTTGTGGTTGGCTCAGGAATACGGCTTGTAACTGGCTGAGAGAGTACTCCGTTCTCTTAGATGGCTGTGGGCGTGAAAGAGAACTGTGGCTGGGCATGGTCAACTTAGGTAGATTCTGGTAGGTTCGTAGGGGGGACTCAGGTAAACGTCCTCCTCGTCTGTCCTGGGGTTTTGAGGTTGCCTGAGTGGTTATGCAGGTCACTCGGTGTAACGTTGATTTGGGGCCCGTCATCTCATTATTGTTATGTAAATATTTGAGAATGTTTATGCAGTTGTATATCTTTGCAACAATATACAACACATTTATACAAATTTCCTTGGCAATAGTTGTATAATGTTCATAGAACACCTGTTAGTCATGAAGGTTGTCAATTTGATGTTCTAAATTGCACACAGCTTTGCTAAACTGAAGAAATTGCACAGTCAGGGAAATGACTCCTGGGTTGACACTGAAAAAAACAAAACAAGAAATCCAGGTTATCTTCAAATAATACATTTCAGGAATAATTATGTTGTACACGCAAATACAATAATGAATATATACAAATATATTTCCTGAAAACAAAATGTGTACACACACACAAAATAAAATAAATAAAATAAAGTGAATGGTAAAAATAATGTGTGTATGTGTGTGTGTATACAGTATATATATATATATATATATATATATATATATATATATATATATATATATATATATATATATATATATATATATATATATATATATATATATATATATATATATATATATATATATATATATATATATATTGTGACGCACCCCAGTGCTGGGCAACGCAACCTGATTGTACTCCTTGGTACTCCACTGTACCGCCCGTGATCTGGCTACCGTCAGCCGCTATGTATATTGAGTGTGACAACTTATAACTATGTTCTTTGTATCTCTGCAAAGGTCTCGTCATGTGCTAACCAGTGGTGGGTTTTGTTTTAAGCCATGTCGAGACCTTCCATTTAATATGTAGTATCAATAGAGAAGTTGATAGATAGGATAATGGGAATTCAGAGAGAGAGAGTGAGTTGGGCTTCAGAGCAAGAGGGTAGCAACACGCCGCGCTGCCGGCCGGGTGGTTGCCAGACGTATGGACTGGTTGGCAGCCTTGCCCTTATAGCTAGGCGCGATAGGGTTGGTAGTCCATTGTTGCCTGCCTGGGCTGGGCCCATGTTGTCGTACAGCACACTGCCTGGAGGTTGGCTGTGTGTTCCTGGACTAGGTTGCCTAGAACCTTTGAGATTCTAACATCCCTTGCTCTCTCTCCCCACTTCTCACGGTTGCACTCTTTCTCTCTGACGACATTACTCTCATTTCATTCTTCTCTCTATTTAAATGCATAACCTTCCCTTGAGGTCCTAAAGGAGTTTCAGCACTCACCTCTCGTATTACTCTTAGGACAAGCATATATTTACATGTATTAGATTTAAGGGGTTAATGTGAACAGCGATCTTCTTGATGAGGATAGTTGGTGAACGTTCTACATGTTCACGAGTTATATGCCCTGCTCATCATCCCATTTGTGACTAGACTGGTGCCATGTGTAAGAGCCCGACCATGCCCAGGAGTTGTCTGTAGAGGGACGAGGACTTAGCCTTGATTTGCATACCGAGCCAGGAGCGAGTGTAGCACCCGAGACTACAGCTCGCTCGTAGTGCCGGTATAGTAGAGTAACGTAATTTATCTGTCCTTGTGTTCTCTACAGTCTTCTCCTGGGTTCTCGCTTTCGGTGCTGGGACTCGTTGTTCCTGTGACTTGGCCTGCTAGCTAGAACACATGGGGATGATGAGTGGGATATATCTTTATTTTACTATGCATTGCAGCTCTCTTTAAGTATATATCTATAACACTTTACAATACACATTACTCACACACAAGACAACACTATTAATACTTTCATGTATCAATTAACTGCACTGTCGTTTTGCTGCTGTGTCCGGAGTTCTGTTGCGTAGGGCGCATACGGACTCGGAGGGGAGACAGAGTGAGAGAAGCGAAGTAGCCTATGCGGTAGTAGGCTACCGGCGCAGTACTGTTGCCTGCAACCTTTTAGTTATTCCAAGTATAGATTCATTATTATAATAAGTGACTACTGTTTATGTTCCTCCCATGTGTATTATTAGGTATCTACTGGATCATGAACATCTTGTATGCTACATGCTAGTGCATGTTAGTAGGGGACAGTTAGTGTAGTGCACGCGCTTTCAAGTAGGCGTGTACATTTGTCATTTAGCATTTCACTGTCATACCTTTAGCCTGCTTCTATTCTACATTATTAGAGGCTTAATATTAACGTAGTTTCTTGAGTATTGCATTTCTTTAGTAATAACGTAACCTATAAATGTCTGAGGGAGTTTAGCCTCATAGCCTACCCTTGTTGTACACTTTCGCCGAGTTAAGGTACCTCGTTACCGTAGACGATAACTCTGTAGGGCGTTGGTGCTTTTGTTGTCTGGAGCATATAGTATTTGGGACTGGAATCGAGCGTGTCGTTGTCACTTAAGCCATTTCTGTCCTACGATCAAGAATCCCGAATATGTATTGCCGATCCAGCCGTAACAAAATGGCGACCTTGCACAAGATTCAGTAGTATCCTATCACATGTTTTTTGGAGAACTATTCTATGCTACCTAGTAGAGCTGGCTAGAATTTTCTTGCATATTGGAGGAATTTTTATTGTGTCATTATTGTATTGGTGGACTTGCAGATTGTTTCGTTAGGTGTCTAGAGTAGAGTCATTCAAGCATCTTTAACATTTTGTGAGTCGAGACTGCAATTAGTAATAAGCACTTTTTTTTGTTTATGAACAGCAATTGTATAACCAGCACTATGTCTAATGACTCATCATTTACGGGGGAGGATAACACGGTACAGCCTAGTGACCAGCAAGTACAGCAGATATTTAGGGAGGGGAGTGTTATAAGTGGAGAGAGGGATGCCCGGGCATTTTTGCAGACACCTTTGACTGAACAGCGCCTGCAGGCTATTGATTGTTACGGTCTTCGCTGTTTAGCCACGGTTTTGGGGCGGGACTGTCCTGACAGTTGGCCCAAGAAGAATTTGGTGGCATGTTTGTTGGGTGATGGCGATGGGGCGGTGGGTGGAGTGGGGTCTTGGGGGTTCCCTCCAAGCCTCCATTCCACTCTACCCCTGAGCTGGGCCCTCAGCCAGCGAGTCTTAGCACGATGCAGCAGGAGAGTTCTCAATGGCAAGCTGGCTTACCCGTAAACACGTCTCGGTGTGGATCCCCCATTTTGTGCTCTCCCCCCCCAGGCCTGTCTCCTGAGATGTTATTTCAGCTAGAACTAGCTAAGTTTAAGCTGCAGGAGACTCAGATACAACAGGCTAGTATAGAACGCATAGAGGTTGCTAGAATCCAAGCCAATCAGGATGCAACCAGGTACCAGGCTGAAATGGATGTCGAGAAGTCTAGAGTAGAGACCACGGGGCGTCATCTCGGTGGTGGGCACCGGGTTACAGACTCACTTTCGCATTTAATTAAGTTAGTACCCGCATTTGATGAGACAGCAGTGACTGAGTTTTTTGCTCGTTTCGAAAAGAAGTGTCGTGAGTATGACTGGCCGGAGGTTAAATGGGCAGCATTAGTTTCATCACGTCTAGTGGGTAAGGGGTTGAAAGCCTACGATGCACTGTCACTGGACGAGAGTGTCGTGTATGGACTGGTGAAGGAGGCTGTGCTCCGGGCCTACGAACTGCAACCCGAAACTTATAGATTGAAGTTCCGTGGCGTGAATAAGAAGAGCGACGTCAGTTTTATGGAGCACGCACGGGACTTAACAGATGCATGTAATAACTGGTTTCGGTCCGAGCACGCAGAGTCGGCTGAGGAAATTAAGCAACTTTTCTATCTGGAACAGTTTTACAAATGTACTGGAACCGATCTAAC
Source organism: Paralithodes platypus (assembly GCA_032716605.1). NCBI lineage: Eukaryota > Metazoa > Arthropoda > Malacostraca > Decapoda > Lithodidae > Paralithodes > Paralithodes platypus. The sequence continues at coordinate 2,970,845 of CM064571.1, read as the reverse complement.
GCTGAACATTAAGGAAAAATGTCCCAAGACAGTAGAGGAGGCTGCCAAGATGGCAGACCTCAGATTATCATTGATTCGTGGTTGCGGTGCCGCTCAGAGGGCTGAGTCAGGGCAGAAGGGGCGCTATACCCCACCCACCAGAGTTTTCGATAATAACAAATCCTATGACACACATAACCACACTAAAAGCATTGCACCTAATAACACCTACAAACACAAGCCTCTCCCGTTTACTAAAGGTCAGGCCCCTTCTTCGCCCGCACAAGGGAAGAAGCCCATTGGGGATGTGAAATGTTACAAATGTCAGAAGCTAGGCCATTATTCACGTGAGTGCCCTAGTAACACTCCCGCTAAGCCGGTGTCATTGGTTCACAGTATCGGTGTGTCTCTGAAGGCTGCAGCAACTGCCCGGGGTAGGTTGTCAGCAGCTGAGGCACACGCGGTAAAGAAGCGTACGGAAGGCTCGACACCTGTCCGGGACACTTTCTGTAGCCATCGGGGACACGGGTTTGTGAGCTGGGGGAGTGAACTACGGAGGGTTGACTTGTTGAGGGATACGGGGGCTTCGCAAACTTTGTTGAGGAACTTCACAGGGAAACCGATAAATGCGGCCAGAGTTGTTGTGGTGCAGGGTATAAATGCTACGAGGTCATACCCACTTGTGAGGTTGGAGTTGAGAGTGGGAGAGGTGTGCAGGGAGCTGGATGTAGGGATCGTTGAGTGTTTGCCAGTTGAGGGCGTCGACCTTCTTCTCGGCAACGACTTTGCGGTGCCCACTTCCGGGACTCCACCCTTAGTCGTTGCCGAGAGGGCGGCCGACGTGGATGGTGAGAATCGGGAATGGGTTGGGAGGTGCCAACAGGATGAGATGGCCTGTGTGGTAACCCGATCTCGCTCTGCGGCTCCTGCACAGCCTAGCACTCAACCTCGGGGACAGTGGAGGAAGGATCAGGAGAAGGTTGCTAAGGGCAGGAAAAGGGACATTGATTCTGCTGCACTTCTCGGTGATTCGGTACTTGGACCTATAATAAACACGGGAGTTGACTCTGGCCCAGAGATGGTGTGTAACAAGGCAGAGTTGGGTAAGACTTCGCGTGAGGCAAGAGCTGTAGCGAGAGCCACTAAGGCAGTAGAGCCTACTAGCCGGGGTAATGTCTTATTACAAAACCATCTTGATGCATTGACGCCCGGGGACATAAGTGAGCAGCAGCTGCAAGACGCTAGCCTAGCTCGTTATAGCAATGGTGCCATAGAGTTGGAGGAAGATGGGGATGCGAAGCCGGGAGATTTCTTTAGGCTCAACAGGATATTGTACCGCAGATTTTTAGACCCCAAATCGAAGTGGGAGGGCGGTGCGAGGGTAGTAGACCAGGTGGTTGTTCCAAATAAGTATAGAGAGTCCTTATTGTGTCTGGCGCATGATGTGCCGGTGGCGGGTCATTTGGGGGTAACAAAAACATTGGCGGCATTGGGCAGGTTTTTCTGGTGGCCTGGGGTCAAGGCTGATGTCTGTGCATGGGTGGCTGGGTGTGCGACCTGCCAGACAACGGGGAAGCCTAACCAGACAATCCCGAAGGCACCTTTGTTTCCCATACCTGTCACCGGGCCTCCGTTCAGCAAAGTTGTAGTAGATTTGGTTGGCCCTTTCCCGCCTACTAGTAGTGGCAATAAATTCCTGTTGACAATCATGGATGTGGCTACGAGATACCCGGACGCATACCCCATGAGAAACGGCTCGGCAAAGGCAGTTGTTAAAAACTTATTATTGTTCTGTTCCCGTTATGGATTTCCACGTGAGGTGCAGTCAGACCAGGGAAGCAATTTTACATCCAAATTGTTCAAGCAAACCCTTCAGTTGCACGGTATATGTTCTGTAGTGTCGTCAGCCTACCATCCCGAGAGTCAGGGAGTCTTGGAGCGGTGGCACTCGACCCTGAAGAGTATGCTACGCTGTTACTGTGCAGAACATGACACTGATTGGGATTTGGGTCTGCCGTATGTTCTGTTCGCTGCACGTGAAGTCCCAGGAGAGAGCCTGGGGTTCATTCCAAATCAGCTAGTCTTTGGCCATAATGTGAGAGGACCTTTAAGTATGGTGAAAGAGATCTGGGAGGGCGAAGAGAAGCCGGGGTCTGTACTTAAATATGTCCTTGAGAGCCGGGAGAGACTTATAGGTTGCATGGCAGCGGCAGGTAATAACTTGGTTAATGCACAGGCGGTCATGAAGCACCAGTATGACGCCAAGGTGAAGCTTCGGGAGTTTTCGGTGGGTCAGGAGGTAATGTTGCTTTTACCTTTGCCTGGACACCCCCTTTCTGCCAAGTTCATTGGGCCGTATGTGGTGGCTAAGAAACTGTCCGACCTTGATTATCTCGTTGCAACACCTGACCGTAGAAAAAAACATCAGTTATGTCATGTTAACCTCATGAAAGAGTATGTGAGACGCCCCTCAGAGCCTCTCACTGTCCCTGTGCTGGCCTGCAGCGGCCAGGGTGGAGAAGGAGGTGGGGACAGTCATGCTGCTGAGGAGGATAGCTGGGACTGTGTCATTTCCGCGGAACAGTGGGCGGGGAATACTGAACAAGAGGCTAGGCAAGCTGTAAGTCACCTGCCTGAGCACCAGGGTGCTGCTGTCCTAGGCCTGTTCAGGTCATACCCCTCTGTTTTCGCCGAACACCCAGGTCTCACTACTCAGGTAACGCACGACGTGGACGTCGGTGATAATGTGCCCTTCAAGTCAGTGCCCTACCGTGTGCCCCCGGTAAAGTTGCCAGCTTTACGGGAGGAGTTAAAGTACATGGTTGAGAGAGGGATGATCACTGAAGGTTATGTGAAGTGGACATCACCCGTCACGTTGCAGCCAAAACCTGACGGCAAGGTGCGGTTCTGCATAGATTTTCGTAGGCTAAATGGCTTGACCACCACCAACCCTTACCCTTTGCCTCGAGTTGACGACAGCGTGGACAAGATAGGGAATGCAAAGTACCTTACTAAAATTGATCTTGTAAAAGGCTACTGGCAAGTACCCCTGTCGGACCGAGCTAAGCAAGTTTGTGGTTTTGTGGTAGATGGCAAGACCTACCAATGTAACGTAATGCCTTATGGGCTTAAGAACGCACCTGCCACGTTTCAAAACCTGATGAACGATATTTGTGACGAAATCCCTAACTGCACGGTCTACCTTGATGACGTGATAGTATATGATGACGATTTTGAAAATCACCTAAGGCACTTAGAGACCCTGTTTAGGAAGTTGCACGATGCTGGGCTGGTGGTGAACCTGAGGAAGTGCGAGTTTGTAAAGGCTACTGTGCAGTATCTTGGCTTTGTGGTCGGGTTAGGCCGGGTGTGCCCCCCCTGAGCAAGATACAGGCTATCAATATGTCTCCCAGGCCCACCACTAAGCGCCAGGTCATGCGGTTCCTAGGTATGATAGGCTATTATAGGCGCTTCATCCGGGGATACTCTACTGTCTTAGCACCGTTAACTGATCTACTGTCGAAGTCAGTGAAGTTCTGTTGGGCTGCGGAGTGTCAGAGGGCTTTCGACCTAGTCAAGCACCTGCTGTGTACACATCCGATTTTGAGGGCCCCAGACTTCTCCAGGAGTTTTCAGCTGGCGACTGATGCCAGCGGTGTGGGTGCCGGGGCAGTGTTACTGCAGACTGATTCCGAGGGCTTGGAACACCCAGTGAGCTTCTTTTCTCGCAAGTTTAATTCGGCACAAAGGAATTACTCGACTATAGAGAAGGAGCTTCTGGCTATCGTTTTGTCGCTCAAACATTTCGAAGTTTATGTTCCAGCCTACGGCCCGGTAGTGACGATTTATACGGACCATCATCCCTTGAAATTCCTAAATCAGTTTCACAATCGGAATATGCGGTTGACCAGGTGGTCCCTAATGCTCCAAGAGTATAATCTCAACATTCAGCATATTGCCGGGAGTGAGAACGTGATAGCAGATTGTCTATCAAGGGTTGATGATCCAAGATAGTCGTGCACGGTGTGTGGGTTGAGCAGGAATAAAATTAGGCTATCATAACGCCGTCCAAAAAGATTATAAAACAATAAAATAAACGAGAAAACTCTTTCTTTTTTTTAGTTTTGTAACTCTTTATTGTTGTAGCATGATGCATGCAATATTGTGTTTTATGTATAATTCACACTTCAGTTGTTGTGCACCTTTTGCAATTAGTGGCAGCTAAGGGTAGCAGGTCGGTTGGTTGCCTGTCAGATTTTGATAATGCTTCTAAGGTCGATTATCTAAAGTCTTGGGGGGGCTGTGACACACCCCAGTGCTGGGCAACGCAACCTGATTGTACTTCTTGGTACTCCACTGTACCGCCCGTGATCTGGCTACCGTCAGCCGCTATGTATATTGAGTGTGACAACTTATAACTATGTTCTTTGTATCTCTGCAAAGGTCTCGTCACGTGCTAACCAGTGGTGGGTTTTGTTTTAAGCCATGTCGAGACCTTCCATTTAATATGTAGTATCAATAGAGAAGTTGATAGATAGGATAATGGGAATTCAGAGAGAGAGAGTGAGTTGGGCTTCAGAGCAAGAGGGTAGCAACACGCCGCGCTGCCGGCCGGGTGGTTGCCAGACGTATGGACTGGTTGGCAGCCTTGCCCTTATAGCTAGGCGCGATAGGGTTGGTAGTCCATTGTTGCCTGCCTGGGCTGGGCCCATGTTGTCGTACAGCACACTGCCTGGAGGTTGGCTGTGTGTTCCTGGACTAGGTTGCCTAGAACCTTTGAGATTCTAACATCCCTTGCTCTCTCTCCCCACTTCTCACGGTTGCACTCTTTCTCTCTGACGACATTACTCTCATTTCATTCTTCTCTCTATTTAAATGCATAACCTTCCCTTGAGGTCCTAAAGGAGTTTCAGCACTCACCTCTCGTATTACTCTTAGGACAAGCATATATTTACATGTATTAGATTTAAGGGGTTAATGTGAACAGCGATCTTCTTGATGAGGATAGTTGGTGAACGTTCTACATGTTCACGAGTTATATGCCCTGCTCATCATCCCATTTGTGACTAGACTGGTGCCATGTGTAAGAGCCCGACCATGCCCAGGAGTTGTCTGTAGAGGGACGAGGACTTAGCCTTGATTTGCATACCGAGCCAGGAGCGAGTGTAGCACCCGAGACTACAGCTCGCTCGTAGTGCCGGTATAGTAGAGTAACGTAATTTATCTATCCTTGTGTTCTCTACAGTCTTCTCCTGGGTTCTCGCTTTCGGTGCTGGGACTCGTTGTTCCTGTGACTTGGCCTGCTAGCTAGAACACATGGGGATGATGAGTGGGATATATCTTTATTTTACTATGCATTGCAGCTCTCTTTAAGTATATATCTATAACACTTTACAATACACATTACTCACACACAAGACAACACTATTAATACTTTCATGTATCAATTAACTGCACTGTCGTTTTGCTGCTGTGTCCGGAGTTCTGTTGCGTAGGGCGCATACGGACTCGGAGGGGAGACAGAGTGAGAGAAGCGAAGTAGCCTATGCGGTAGTAGGCTACCGGCGCAGTACTGTTGCCTGCAACCTTTTAGTTATTCCAAGTATAGATTCATTATTATAATAAGTGACTACTGTTTATGTTCCTCCCATGTGTATTATTAGGTATCTACTGGATCATGAACATCTTGTATGCTACATGCTAGTGCATGTTAGTAGGGGACAGTTAGTGTAGTGCACGCGCTTTCAAGTAGGCGTGTACATTTGTCATTTAGCATTTCACTGTCATACCTTTAGCCTGCTTCTATTCTACATTATTAGAGGCTTAATATTAACGTAGTTTCTTGAGTATTGCATTTCTTTAGTAATAACGTAACCTATAAATGTCTGAGGGAGTTTAGCCTCATAGCCTACCCTTGTTGTACACTTTCGCCGAGTTAAGGTACCTCGTTACCGTAGACGATAACTCTGTAGGGCGTTGGTGCTTTTGTTGTCTGGAGCATATAGTATTTGGGACTGGAATCGAGCGTGTCGTTGTCACTTAAGCCATTTCTGTCCTACGATCAAGAATCCCGAATATGTATTGCCGATCCAGCCGTAACAATATATATATATGCATATAATACAACCAGGAAGGGGTGCTTGTTTATGGCCTTGGTCTTGCTTGGGACAACCTGGGGAACAGCAACAACAACACAACAAGGAAGAGGAGAAGAATAGAAAATAAAAAAATAGAAACTAAATATATAAAATAAATAAAAATATATATACAAAAAATAATAAATAAAATAAATTATAAATAGGCCTACAGTCTATATATATATAGATACTATATATACAGTATTTATACAGTATATATATATATATATATATATATATATATATATATATATATACCGGTATATATATATATATATATATATATATATATATATATATATATATATATATATATATATTTTCTTTAATACATACGAGGTTGAAAGAAATGGCAATTTCTGCGTTGGAAATTTTATTATTCAAAGTTTCCAGGTCTCTGATGAGTTTTCGCTGGGTGGCAGGAAGTAGATGAAGGAGATGAGCAAAATTCATGGTGGTACAGGGTTACATTAAAGTACATGAAGATACAGGATATACGACGCGTTTCACTGGACAACCAGCATTATCAAGTAAGGAAGGAATGATATAAAAGGTAAACAGGGAGGGTATATATAGAGAGTGGAGGATCAGAGGAGGCGGAAAACAGGGGGCAAAAGTCTGCTATTGGTGGAAGGGTAAACTAGGAGAGAGAAAGGGGGTAACCGCTTCACTCATGCGCACTGGATGCGGGATGGTGGTCAGTAGGTGGGGTCGAAGCTGATTGGCTGCGTGTCGAGGGGCGTGGCCTAAGTTGTGTGGCGCCTGCAGAAGACGAAGCTGAAGGAGGTAGCGCGGGGGGCTGCGTCAAGGGCACCGGGGGGCGAGGAGGGGTGTTAGGTCCTGTAGGGTAGTGCCTTTTGGCAGAAGGAAGGATCTGAAGGTCCAGAGTTTGGTTGTTGATGTTGGGATGTAAGGCTTGGATATAAAAAGCTTCGAGTATAGGTAATCTCCTTGGGTCACTTTCTTTATCGAGTATGGTGGTGTGTTTCTCTAACTCGTTGCGTGTGAGGTGAGGGTGGTTAGGGGTGAGATAGTGGTCTTTGATGGCTCCAGCCTGAAGGAGAAGAGTTAACCGACGTGAAAGACGAGTCTGCGTCATACCAATATAGGAATGAGGTCCACAGTCCTCATAATTACAGGTATGTTGGTAAATGACGTGATCGTCGGTCATCGGGCTCTTTATCTTGGTGGAGGCTGGTTTGTTGCGGAGAACAAGGTTGGAGGTCTTGGGGGATTTGTAATAAATTATTAATTTGATTTTGTTTTCCGGGTTGGTTGGGTGGACATGCTTGGAGATTATTTCTTTTAAGACGGCCTCGTCATTTTTGTGTTCAGAGGACATGTAATTGCGGTAGAAGATCTTAATTTCATTGGGGGGGTCAATGTTGGGAGGGCTTTGGGTGTACCATTTTTCAAGATGGTGGTTGATGGTGCTGGAGATGTCGGAGTTGGAGTATCCGTTATTTACTAAAACTTGGGATAGTCTTTCTAGTTCCTGGTGGGTGTCGGCCCAGGTAGAGCAGTGCGTGAGGGCTCTCCTAACATAGGCGGAGATGGAGGATAGAAGATAACGGCGGGGGCATTCACTATCGCCGTTGAGGCATTGTCCTGTGTTAGTTGGTTTAATGTAGACGGTGGTTTTGAACCCATGGTCGTTCAGAGCTACGAGGATGTCGAGGAAGTGGAGTTGTCCATTGTTAGATTTTTCAAAGGTGAAGTTAAGTCCGGAGGAGGTCATGAAGCGACGCTGGAGTTCCTGTAGTTCGTGGAGGTCCTTGATTTGCACGAAGATGTCATCCACGTATCTACAGTAGACGGCGGGTCGTTGGGCAGCTAGGAGCTCTTCCTCGATGGTACCCATGAAAAAGTTCGCAAAAAGAACTCCTACGGGGCTGCCCATTGCCACACCGTCTATCTGCTTGTACATGTTGCCCCGGGGGCAAAAGAAGGGGGCCTCCTTGGTACATAGCTCCAGTAGTGTTTTCAGGGCCTTCTCCGGGATGTCCAGTGTAGGTGTATCAGGGCAATGATAAATTCGACGTAGAATCATGTCAATGGTCCTATCCACTGGCACGTTGGTGAACAGGCTTTCTACGTCGAGAGAGGCGATTGTGTGGTTGTTGTTACGGTGGGCGTCTCGTAAAATTTCCAAGAAACTTTTTCATGGGTACCATCGAGGAAGAGCTCCTAGCTGCCCAACGACCCGCCGTCTACTGTAGATACGTGGATGACATCTTCGTGCAAATCAAGGACCTCCACGAACTACAGGAACTCCACGGCACGGGCGGCCGTGGGCGGCACGGTCAAATATACCGCCTAGGCCGCTCGTTGAGTGTTAAGGTACTCTTGCAATAGGATCTTGAATATCGTGCCGCAGTGAGAACGTATATGGCACGATATTGGACTAACGCAGTAAGTTTCGTAAAAGTATTCTTACTGACTGTCCTGATCTTTTTGAGAGGTTCGGGGGACCCAGGGCGGTGTTTAATCCTTTTAGTTACACAGTCTAATGGGATGCCACAGACTCAGTGCACCTAGGACTTGTATTTGAAGAGTGCCCTTGAGGGTATCTCGCCAAGCCCTTTCTCACAGCGTTCTCCGATGGTTCGAGACTTCCTGTGAAAAGTGGTAGTGCTCATTTTCAATAGTAATAAGTAGAGAGGTCGGGATGCTAGAGTCTCTCAACTCTTACTAGGGAAAATGTAACCTAGCAGAGGGGACAATTATGTTAGGTACTGGGATGCCAGTAATAACAAAGTTCCTCTGAAAGGACACTTTTGTACAGTGTTCACTTCCAAGAGTAATAGCAGAGAGATCGAGATGCCGGAGTCTCTCTACTTGTACTAGGGAAAGTGAAACCTAGCAGAAAAGACAATGTTAGATACTGGGCTGCCAGTAGTAACAAAGTTCCTCTGAAAGGACACTGTCACAAGTTTCACTTCTAGGAGTAATAATGGAGAGGTCGGGATGCCGGAGTCTCTCCACTTTTACTAAGAGAAGTGGTACCTATCAAAAGGGACAATGTTAGATACTGGGATGCCAGTAGTAACAAAGTTCCTAGAGTAGGACTTAGCACTTTTCGCTCTAGAGAATATTGAGGACGGGATGCCGTTCTCCTCAACTTCTTTTAGAGAGGGTGCTTGTGGACTAACTTTAACTAGAAGGAAGGGGCGGGATGCCATAACCCTTCTTCCTAAGTTAAGGAAAGCTTTGTACCAGTAACAGTAACTATGTTAATCACTGGGATGCCAGTGGTAACAAAGTTTCCGGTAACAGGCCACAGTTTCGGTCACTGAAGAATAATAATGAAGTTCCGGGAGGCCGTCCACTTCACTACTATACTTATAGTAGACACCGCCTATCAAGGGTCTCTATGTTAGCCGGGTGGTGCCTCGTCACTAACAAAGATCCCTACAATAGGATTTTTTATCTCACAGACAGTATATTGAACTTCGGGATGCCGTTCGTCCAACTGAATGAAGGGTTAATTATAAGACTTCTAAAATTGGGATACCAGTGTTTCAGAAGCCTTAAAATTGCTTAACTCTCCTAAAAATATCCTGACATGGTATTGAGGATTACTGCGAGGGATCCTTCCTAACCTATAGGATGGTAAGGGCATGAAGAGGTATCCTTAAAGAGGTCTATAGAACCTTCTTGCTCTGATGGTCAAGATATCTTCTTTCTAAATCAATTTACTAAGTGATGCTGTGATGCTTATATCAAAAATACATCTCAACTGTAAAGGTACTTCATCAATGGTTAATTAAATAATTGTATCATATATAGGTGAGCTCAATAAAGCCTTGGGAATCAATAATTATGTTTAAGGAACAAGAGTTCCTTAAATCTTAACTTGAGCGGGATATTTGGTGTCATGTGCACACAAAGTGAGGAAGTGTGAGATGTGCATTGGAGTAGTTTATTTATCATGCTCATTCCTGGGGGTCTGAAATGAGGATCTATTCATGTATCATTTTTAGTAGGATTTATGTTGATAATAATTCATAAAACATATCGTGGTAAGTTATATAGATAGTATTTAAGTAGGCTTCCTTCCCAGAGCGTGTTGGTATGCCTGAGAGGTTTAGCGCGTGAGCCGCCCATTTCCGGCGTGTGTGAGAGCACACCAGCGCTGTTCGGCGTAGTGTCGACTTTTGTACTATTGTATAAACATAATATCTTATTTAGAAAGAAGAACATGTGGTTTGTGTAATTAGAAGAGGTAATCAGAGTATAACAAGAAGGCATATATATATGTGTGTAGGAAACGATGTCCCAAAGGTCTATTGAGGTATTATTGCATATTAATATTGCATAATCAGGTTTTAACAAAACATCATATATATTCATTTCATACTGGTGGGTTATATTCTTACTATGCTAATACATATTATTCACAATCATAATTAGTGCACATCCTTATCTTCTATACATGGTATATCTTAGTTTTAGAGAGGAATATAAGTGAAGAAACATATGTGGTGTCTTAGAAAGGTTGACTAAATACGATTCTCTTCTTCGGGGATGTGCTGGGGCGAATCGTCTTCCCCGGCGTGGTTGGACATTTCTTCTTCGGTGTTTCTCTCTTCAGCATAGCGATTCTTCCATTTCGGAGTCTCGCTACAGCTGCAGATTCTTGAGGTGTTGTGTTGGTTATTGGTGTCCTCGTCCTTGCCTTTTCTTTCTTCGGCTCGTCCGGTCCCTTTTTCTTTCTGGGTCTTCCTCCGTCTTCTACTTCTTCAGTCTTCTCTGCTTGGGGCTCTCTCCTTTTCCGGGGTATTTTAATAATATATATATATATATATATATATATATATATATATATATATATATATATATATATATATATACCGGTATATATATATATATATATATACTGTATATATATACATAATATATTTATGATATATACTGTATATATATAATATATATATATATATATGATATATATATAAATCATAATATTTTATATAGGCATATAATACAGGGGTGCTCGTTTATAGCCTTGGCCTTGCTCGGGTCCTTGGGGATGTTCGGCGAGACAGCCTGGAGAACAGCAACAACAACAACACAACACAACAGGGAAGGGAAAAATAATAGACCTAATAAACTCGGGACCTTAGGGCGGTTCGGCCAGACAGCCTGGGGAACAGCAACAACAACAATACAACAGGGAAGGGGACAAGAAAGAAAATAGGCCTAATAAAAAAATAAAAATAAATAAAGAAAATCTATTTTTTTTTTTTTTTTTTTTTTTTTTTTATAAATATCCTATATATATAATACTATATATATATATATATATATATATATATATATATATATATATATATATATACTGTACATATATATAGATATATATATATATATATATATATATATATATATAATATATATATATATATACTGTATATATAAAGAGTAAGACCAGTGCTGATATATACATCTTTATTGATTGTGGGACGCGTTTCGGCTGATGCACACGCCATCTTCAGCCTAAAAAGCAAAAAAACAGCCTACATAAATATCTACAAATCATAATAGATTTCATGAAATAATACAAACGTGTAGGGGGTAAATGGGGTTAATGAGAGATCAAAACATTTTTGGAAAATAATTGAATTCATGTGTGCCTAAATATCCAAATATACCGCAAAGTATTTATATCTACGAAAAACTAAAAGTTATTATATGTGAGAAGCGTAGAAATACGTGTACATTATGTTGAGTTAAATATAAATCTGATAACCTAAGTGAAATGAAATACAAGATATAGTAATATTATGAATGCTAAAATATAACATACCACATATCACATATATCTCAAAAGCACAGTAAGGGTGTTGAGGACTCCTGGGGACCTAGATCAGGACGAAACTGTTGTGTTAATAAGCTCTTGGCTATCAGGCGGGAACTGTCATTAGAAGAGGTGTACAATATGCTAAAATAATTTGTGCGTATTGGGTGTTTGAAGCTTAAAAGTAGCAGGATTTCCTCTGCCCCAATCAGAAATAATTGATAGCTCAGAAGATAGGCATTCTATGACCTCGTCACATTTGTTTTAGAGTGGTTGCATGCTGGGTTGATGTGAAAACAGTTTAAAGTAGAAAGTAGCGTTTTTTTTTTTTTTTTTTTTTTTTCTATATTCCAACTTACTTCCTCTCGGGCATAGGCTGAGAGCCTTAACATTCACCGCTTTACAATGAACAGTGAAGCCCGTGAGGTCTTGTTCCAGTCTAGGGAGTGAGACATGTGAAGCACGTAGAGTACAACGAGCACCTGCCATCTTGCCTTCACACGAGGCACGGTGCTCACTCATGGCCCGAAACGACCCCATCTCTGAAGCCACCTCGTTCCCGTGCTTCACTGTCTCACCCCCTATACTCGGACTCTCACACTTACACACACACAACGCCACCTGTTGAGCAGATAACTCACGCAGAATGATCTCGTATAGCAGAGAATGAAGGTTTGGACAATGGAAAATCCATTCTAAAAGACCTTCCTCGATGCTCCGCGATCCTGGCGGTGAGATGGCGTTTGGTTTGACAAATGTAAGAGGAATTACATCCACTACACTTAAACTGATACACCACTGACGATCGCAAAACATCGGGGATTTGGTCTTTAAATTTGAAGCAATTACCTAACGAAGTATGTGATTTGAGCACAACTATCAACTGTATCTGTGGATAGCATTCTCGAAACTAATTGGTGGCACGGTTTCGTATTGCAAATTATTGTTTTCCAATGTAGGGGATAGAAAAATAGATTACTGCTTTCTGAACTTTTTTTTTTTTTTTTTTTTTTTTTTTTTTTTAAGATTTATTCAGGCATGGTGATATGTCCAAAACCGGGCCTTTGTCATTAGACGGCCCACAACTCAAAAACTAACCTGCTAAGCTATTTGACATTTGAGCTCTGTGTAACAGTTCGAACTAGGCTGACCTGCTCAAGCTGAGCTAATATCATCGTGGTGGGGGGGTGTCTTGTACTGTCTGGATGAGTAGGTCTGGGTTGTCAGTCCAGGACTTTCTGATGAGCTGTGTTGCAACCTGGATTGCACTGGCATCTGCTGGATCGGTCGTAGGTATGTTGTTTCCTGCTCTTAGGGGTTCGGTGTCTTCGCACTCCAGCAGCCAGTGAAGGAGCGGTAGGGTTGTGTTTGTCTGACAGTGTTTGCAGTCCCTTGCTTCCGGCCTCTTTAATTGCCAGTTGCATTTGTAGCCGAGTCTGAGTCTATGGATGTTGACTCTTACTGCCCTGGGTGTGTTACTGGGAAGGCTGAGCTGCTGGTATTTTGTTGCATTCCTGTACCAGTTGCATGAGAAGGATCCTCTGCTTGTTAGCCCTCTGTGATACTCCTTGCGGAGCTGGTCTTCCTTGTTCCTGATTTTCGCTTTTACCAGGGAGAGGGATGGTCTGACTGTATAGGTAATTTGGGCTATTTGGGTGGCTGACTTGGCTGCTTTGTCGGCTTCCTCGTTTCCAGCAATACCCACATGGCTCGGAATCCAACTGAAATCTACAGTTTTCCCAAGATTGTCAAGTTGGCTAAGGACCGCCAGTATGGATGTTGTGAGGCGGATGTTGTCTTTGAGCCTGGTGCTTTGGAGGTTTTCCATAGCAGATCTTGAGTCCGTGTGTATAACCACTCGATCAGCTGGGTTGTGGAGTGCATGCTTGCAGGCTTGAAATATTGCGCAGAGTTCTGTTTGGAGGGTGGAGCATCCGTCTGTTGTTCTCCAGCAGTAGGACTGTCCTTCGTGGTAGAAGGCAGCCCCGCATCGTCCAGTCTCCTGGTTGACGGATCCATCTGTATAGTAGACGGTTGCTCCTTCTCCTTCTATCCTCGCAATACTGAGCTCCGCCTCAATCCTTGCGACTAGCGGTTCTTCGTGTTTCTTCACTGTGATCTTGGCAAGTGTGTATGATGAGTTCTTTCTTGCCCAGGGCTGTGTTGGGATATAGTCTGGGTGGGGAAGGTCCTCACCAAGATGTGCGATGTGCTGCATTCCAAACATTTTTACTATTTCGGCTACCCTGCGACTCCACCTTCTGTCCTGGAAGAGATCTGGCCTTTGCCGAAGGGCTGTCATGATCTTGTCCTTGATGATGCTATATCTTGGTCTCATGTAGGTCCTAGCCACCAGGCACGCAACATTCTTGCGGATGCGCGTCTCGATGGGTGCTATCCCAGTCTCCATCTGCATGTTGGCAATGCGTGTCCAACCAGTAGCACCTAACATTAGCCTAAGTGCTTGGTTCTGAGGAACTTGTAGTTTCTGTATCTGGTCCTTGTTGAGCGCTACCAGGGCAGGCGTTGCATAGTCGACCAGAGTCCGTACAGCATGGGTGTAGTAGAGTCTCAGGACCTCTTGATCAGCTCCTGCGTGGAGACCCGTAAGTGATCTCATGATACGTACTCTGCCGATAGTCCTGGTTCGGAGGTAGTCCACTTGCCTGTTGAAGTTTAGGCCTGTGTCGAACCATACTCCGAGGCACTTATGCTCCCTCACCCATTCTATGTTTTCTCCCTGCACCTGGAGCCTCCGATCTGGATGTTGGTGTTTGATGGCCATGGCCTTGGTCTTCCGTCCGTTGATTTTCAACCCGAGGGCAGCACAGGTCTCCTCTATCAGGCGCAGTGCCCTTTGTGCATTTCTGAGTTTGTTTGGTCCCCGTGCGATGAGCTGAAGATCATCAGCATAGCCAAAGAGATGTACGCCGCGGCCAAACTCGAGGTTTACGAGTGTGACGAGTATCTCCATGAGCAGGTTGAAGAGCAGGGTACTCAGGATGCCGCCCTGGGGGGTCCCATTTTCAAGAAGCTTGTATAGAGACTTCTTCCCCTGGAATTTGACTCTGACATAGCGACCACTGAGGTAGTCTCTGATCCATTTGATGAGTTGCCCTCGAACCCCTTTGTTGACGAGAGCTTCCAGTATGGCCGCAGGGCTGGCGAGTTCGAAGGCTTTTTCCAGGTCGAGAAAGACCACCACTGACTGCTGTCCGTCGATTGTTCCAAGGATGGATGCAAGGTTGTCAGCTGTACCCACCCTGTCAGTGTAGGCGAACAGGTGGTTGTGCAGCGGTCCGATGCAGTGTTGCAGCCTCTTTTTAACCATCTTCTCTGCGGTTTTGTTGAGGCAGCTGAGTAGGGTTATTGGGCGTAGGGACCCAGGGTCATTTGGTTTGGGTATTGGTTGTATGTCTGCCTCCTTCCAGGTCGTGGGCAGCCGGCCCTGCTCCCATGACTTGTTTATTAAGTTTAGCAGCATTCTCTGGCTCCCCAACCCGCTTTTGGTGATCATCGTGTAAGTGATGCCGTCCGACCCTGGAGCTGTGTCCTTTCCTGACTTGCAGATGGAGGTCAATTCCTCAATGGTGAAAGGGTGGTCGAATTCAGAGTCGGTACGGCCGGCCTCCTCGATGATAGCTTCTCGTTGGGGTAGGAGTATCAGCTGCTGCTGCTGCACGGCAGGTGGGAGCTGGATTGTGGCAGCCCGACCAGCAAACAGGCCCACTAGTCTTTCTGCCTCTTGCTGTGGCTCCGGGTGTGTTGGCTGCCTTCTTGTTCTCTTCCCTGAGGCGGTGCGGATTTGTCCCCAGAGATCGGCTAGGTTGGTGTGAGCATTCAGGGCCGAGCACCATTCGAGCCATTTCCTCCTCATGATTGCTCGAAGTTGATTATTTGTGATGCTCACAACTGCTTGTAGTAGTTCCCTGTTGTCGTTGGTCCTGTTCCTCCTGTAGAGCTTTCTTGCAGCGTTGATCCTTGCATACAGCTTTCGAACATCCTTGTCGTAATACCAGTGATCCTTGTATGTTCTGTTGCCATTCCTCATTTGTGGGCAAGCCTTGTCCGCTGCTCTATGTATGGCATTGACCAGGTCTAGTTCAAGGACTTCGAGGCTGGCATTGGGTGAAGGGTTGTAGTTGATGCTCCACTCGTCCATCACTCTTTGGAACTCTTCCCAGTCAGTCATTTTCATGTTCCATTTGGGAGGAGGGGGGGGTGGCTGTGGTGGTTGTAGTCTGTTGATGATTGTGAGTATTGCGAAGTGGTCGCTTGTGAGTGTGGGGTGTATCTCCCAGTGGGTGTTGGGAAGCAGGTCCGTTGATACAAAGGTAAGGTCAAGAACTCCTCCTTGTATGTGAGGAGTTGTTAAGGATTGTTATCTCAGGGTTGAGGCTTAGGGTGTCGATTATGTGGGTTCCATGTACATTTCTCGTAGCACGTTGTGGGTTTAGGAGGGGATGGTGAGCGTTGAAGTCACCCCCTACTATGACTTGTTCATAGGCAGCGAGGTTCAGAAGTTCTCCTATTTCTAGCTCTCCCTCATGCTGCCTGTAGATATTGTATGCTGTAATTTGCACATTCCCAATTTGCACCTCGACCCCGAGAGATTCGACTTTGTCGCCGCAGAAAATTGGGTTCGGGATTTTCCTTGATGATAATTTGTTGGAGATCAGCGTAGCAAGGCCCCTATGGTCGTCATCTTTGGGTAATGTGTAGAGAGTGTACCCTGAGATGTTGAAGTTTTTTGTAGCAGGGAGTAGTGTTTCCTGTAGTATGAAGATGTCGATGTGTTCTGTACCAGCTGCTGCTCTTAAGTTGTGTGCTTGCGCTCGGATCCCTCGGACGTTCCACTGTAGTATTTTTAGAGAGTTGTCAATATCTGAACTGTAGGTAGTCTTAAGGGGAGGTCTCCACTTGAGGGATTTTTTTCTTGACCCCTTTGTCCCTCATGGTTAGCCCATTGTTTTTGAGATTTTAAGACGTTTGCCCCATTAGTTTGGTGATTTTAAGAATTTCCGCCCCATTCTGTCAATTTTAAGACCTTTCGTTCAATTTAGGTGTCGATTTTATCCTGGCGAGCGATAGCGAGCCTGTAATTTAAGAGTAACCGGCCTTTGGCCGGTACATTTTTCTACCGAAAAATGTACAAATTTATCTTGAAAGGGGGTCGAGGGGGTGACATTTTAAGATTGCTGGAGGAGTAGGAAACAAACTAGAAACCTCTCCTTAAGGGAGGTGAACGCAATTAACTGATTTGTAGGCCAATGTAAGTGTTGATAGAGTTAAGGGGGACACCATTAAGATTTAAGGTATTTCGTAGGTGTTCGAGTTCAATATGCAAAGCAATATACTATGAACAATACTCAATACTCAAGGGGTTAACCAAGATTCACTCCCCTCAGTCACCAAAAGTCATAAGTAACATATTATATACATATACTATATAATTCGAATTATTCACTAAACTTGTAAACACTTTCACTTGGTAGATGAAATAATCCATACTTGCCCGCCTATAGCTAGGCATGGCGGGCGAGAGGGAGAGACCCAAAAATTAAAGGGCCGGGACCCTGGCTCACAGTCTGGCGGCTGGGAACCTACTGAGTTAACAAAGTCCCGGGCTCCTCAGAGAGGGACGCTATGGGGTTGCTAGATACTTTATTTTGTAACTTACTGTTGCCTAACTTAGCAGTCCAAATTGCGTCAAAATCGCGTCATAAACTTATTTTCGGCGAATATTTTTAAGTTGCAGGTGGCAAGATGAC
Source organism: Paralithodes platypus (assembly GCA_032716605.1). Lineage (NCBI taxonomy): Eukaryota > Metazoa > Arthropoda > Malacostraca > Decapoda > Lithodidae > Paralithodes > Paralithodes platypus. The sequence goes on along the minus strand of CM064571.1, from coordinate 2,953,158 downwards.
GCAATTGTGTCATAAGGTCGCGCTTCGGATTATGTCGATATGACGCGATTGCGTCATAAAAGCGCGAGTTAAATTAATTGAAGTAATTTTTCAATTTATTTCAAATATAAACGGAAATCCTTTGTATATTTCAAATATAAACGGAAATCCTTTGTATATTTCAAATATAAACGGAAATCCTTTGTATATTTTGCATAAAAGAGATTTTTCCTAATCTGAATAAATTTATCAAGTATGAGCAACATTAAAACAAGTTTTAAAAACTGGGAATTAGGATGAAATGGCCCTGAGTCCAATGACCACAGAGTGTTGTACGAATGAGCTATGCATGTCCTATGAGTTACTACGAGTGCTGATGACCGACCTGCTAATCTGCTACAAGTTATGACGAGTCACCACGCAAATTTTAAATTTCAAAATTTAACGGTCAAACCAGGTCTAAGCATTGCTGTGATCGACCTACGAATAGCTACGACGGTGCCACACTCAAATACGAGTAGGTATAGCCACGTTACAAGTGTTCATGGAAGAATGCCCCGGTTGGCCTGACGAATATATGCTACCAACTCTTGGCTATTCATAGCAAACACTTGGGTACTTGGTGCAATTGCGTGACTACTCTGTGGACTTGTGTAGCTACTCTTGTACGCTCATGGTATTCATGGCCACTCTTTTCGTACTCATGGCACACTCTTGTCAACTTGTAACTACTACTCGTGGATACTCGTGAATACTCGTGGCTCGATCGTGGCATAAAAAATTGCGCCTTTTTTCCGACACTGTCACACCTTACGTACCTACTCTTGGCCACTCTAAGCAAGCTAATCAAAACTTATCCAAACGTGTGGATACTCTTCATGGTTATGACACCTAGAGTCACCACAAGTTGTAAGGAGTATATACGAGTAGTTGCTAATAACTGCTAATGAAAGCCGACCAACCTATGTTTGTGCTACAAGTTGCTGGTCGAAGTTGTGGTCAAACTTCAAGCATGTTGAAAAATAATCCTTTTTTTTCATGTCTCAACCTCAGGACTGTAGGCTGTTCAGTAGCTTGTAACTCTTATGAGGCCCCGAGATTATCGATTGAAGCTTCGAAACGTTGGGTGCTTCATTTGTGTCATACTAGATGGTGACAGTGGAGCTTCAAGGTGTTGGTTGCTTCCTTTCTACAACTCTAGATGACAACACCTTATTTATGCATGTCACTTGATTTGGAGAGAGCAGCTACAGTATACAGTCGTTCACAGCATCTTCGAATATTGTCAGGCATCTTCTATGATATGAACTGATGACAATATAGGGGTATTTTCTTTATGTGTCGGTTTAGCCAGAATAATTGTAGAACGATCAGATCATCTCAGAAAACCTACTGATATTTGGCAAGGATTCGATCTTAGGTCCATTTGGTCTGCAGTCCACGACGCTATCAACTCCCACAGAATTCCTGTGACCGTACCGCGACCATGCTAACCTCACTACTACATAGGCCGTGTATCGTGCCGAGTCCTTCACAAGTCCAAACTCGCCACTACTGAGGATTTGACTCATAAATGTGTGAAAGCCCCTTTACTATCAAACCAAGTGGTGCAAGGAAAGGAATTTCTATTCTAAAGTTTGGAAGCCAACCTGTGTATGTATGAGGGTATCGCCACTATTATAATTTGTTGTAGGAAGGGCGTTGCAATTATTAACACTTACGGTGCGAGCATATTTCCGCCTATTTCCGCCATATTAGGGCTCATTCAGGCACTCCTGATTGATTAGGCAAGTATCTGAATGAAATGAAATGTATTCAGGTGAAAACTAGAAGAAAATAGCTTCAAAATGACGCCAGAACGAGCTTCGTAGCTCGCGGGGTTCACCCGCAGCGTTACCATAGACATTCACTAAAATGAGCAATTCTCACTAATGTCGAGCTATTTTTGCCTTTGGCAGCTCTGTGTATCTAGCGAGACTCTGACTCAGAGCCTTCAGTGTACCAGCCGGCTGGCTGGGAGAAGGAGGGGTGGCCTGTCGCGCTCCCGCTCCCTCGCACTCGATTTTACAGGCTTTAAGAGGCTTTAAAAGCCTGTAGATTGCTGTAAATTGCTATATGGCGTTCGGGAACGTCTCCTGCAGCCAATGGGTTAACTAAATATTCGAGCAATACTATTAAAGCTTTATTTTGTTTTTTCAGCCAAATAGTTTGACTTCAGAAATCCCAAATTGGACTTATAAAGCATCAACGAAGTGACGTTCAGTAATATCGAGTAAAAAAGTTTTGTCAAATTCAGTAAATTTTGAAAGTACTGTATAAATAAGGTTGAGATTTTCATTATAATTATACAGACAATATTTACAAGTATATGTTCAGAGTTTGGAAACAGTTATAATATTCGCTTGTCATTTATTAAACACCAGTTCATCCACAGGAATCCAATAGCATTCAGAACCATAGTTTATTATCCCAGATGGGGCATCACAAATGTCGCTAACTCCTGATCCCTGTTGACTGCTAGGTGAACAGAGCAATCGGATATTAGGCGGTTTGCTCAAATGTCAAAAAGATATATAAAACAAAATTAAAATAAATATGATAACATTTACCATCATTATCCCCTTGAGGATCATGACGCATTTTGACAGTGTATCCTGGCTATTATTAGACGATTTTATTAAGGATCTGCGTGAGTCAAAAGGTTAATTAAGATCGACTTTACCCCTTTCATTGCTAGAGGTCTTTCCTAAGCTGTATAAAATCATCTAATAATAACCAGATGAAACTGCTAAAACACGCTATGATCCTAAAAGGGTTTTAAGGGGAAGTATTTGTATTTTTCTGAACCCCCTTGTCCTTCACGTTTAGCCCCATTATTTTTCAAATTTTAAAACTTTCGCCCATTGCTTTGTCAATATTAAGACCATTCATGCCATTTTATAGGGGAAAAGGGGGCCTTCATCTTATGGTGGAGTAAAAAAAGAATATGCCCCACGCATCCTACTGCGTGTGTGTCGTACAAGGCGACTAATAGGGGGAATGGGAATTGGGGCAGATTGTAGGCACCAATAGAACAGGGCTATACCCAGGAGAGGCTGTAGGCATTTGATAAGGAGTCGCTGGAACTCCTATTTAATTTGTTTGGCCTCTCTTACTGATTCCCTTTGTGCCTCACTTACACTGAGAGTAGTCCAGCATGCTCTCACAAACACCTCCTCCTCCTATCTACTTCACTACACTTAATTAACATGCACACCATGCACATATATGATGATAAACGAAACCCAAGCCTTAGAGTCCCCAGGGGGGGAGGGGGGGGGGACCCATAAATGCTCCCACACCCTCCCGACCTTCCCCTGACGACCCTTCTAAATTGCTCTGGACCAAGGCCTGAACACCATCTCTCCTCCTCCAAACCTGATCTTCTTTTCCTCACTGAAACCTAGGTGTCTGTAGCAACTGCCAGCAGTCCCTTCTCTGTATCCTCCTACTTTCTCTATCGTAGTTTCAAAGCCAAAGGCAGATGTTGTGCATACGTGCACAACAAACTCATTTGCTATTGTGTTCCCGATTTTGACTCCTCTGAATTCTCAACTTTATGGCTCAAACTATCCTGTCACACTCATACTAAATATTTCTGTGCTGTCTATCTTTCCCCTAACACTACCAACTTTCCCAAATTCTTTGACTATCTAAACTCTAAAGTGGAACACATTTTATCCATCTCTCCCTTCTCGGAAATCTCCATCTTAGGAGACTTCAACGTTCACCACCGCCAATGGCTCTCCTCTCTTACTACAGACAGACCTGGTGAACAAGCCTTCGTCTTTTCTATCCTAAATTACCCAGAGCAGCTAGTCAAGCAACCCACCCATATCCTGGATCGCTTCGGAGGTCGGCCCAACATTTTTGACTTATTTCTGACTTCTAACCCTTCTTCTTATACTGTCAATCTTTTCTCTCCTTTGGACTCCTCCGACCATAAAATTATCTCTGTTACCTGTCCTATCTCTCCAAAACGACCACTCAATCCTCCCAGCCGGCGGCGCTTGCGGCACTTTGGCGCTGCCGACTGGGAGGCTCTTCAGCAGTACTTCTTTGATATCCTACGGAATGACTTCTGCTTCCGTGGCCAAGGATCCTCGGAGAGTACTGAATCCGAGGTAATCCTCTCGGCCATGGAAGCGTACATTCCATTTTCTTTCTCTCAGACTAATGCAAACAAATCTTGGTTTACTCACGCTTGTTCTACTGCTGTCCACATCAAGGAGAAAGCATTCAAACAGTACCGACGCCTTAAAACTCAAGAATCTCATTCTACCTATGTTTCTCCCCGGTATCAAGCCAAATCTGTTTTTCGACTTGCCAAGCACTCTTCATCAATAATAAATGCACTGAACTATTCAACTCTAGCTCTTCCCAAGATTTCTGGCATCTAGCCAAAAACCTCTCCAACAATTTGTTTTCCTCATCTTTCGCTTCCCTTTTCCACTCTGATGGCACAACCATCACTTTTTCTTCTGACAAAGCTGAACTCTTCGCTCAAAATTTTACTAGAAACTCCGCCTTGGATGATTCCAGTGCTATTCCTCCCTCTCCACCCCCCTCTCTCCTACTTATGCCTAATATCCTAATCTCTTCTAAAGATGTACATTCTACCCTCTCTGAGCTTAATATTAAGAAGGCTACGGCCCGGACGGTGTACCTCCTGTCGTACTCAAAAACTGTGCTTCCGTGCTGACTCCCTGCCTAGGCAAACTCTTTCGTCTCTGTTTCTTCTCTAGCGTCTTCCCTTCATGCTGGAAGTTTGCTCTCATTCAACCTGTCCCAAAGAAGGGAAACCGCTCTCAACCCTCCAGCCTTCGTCCAATTACTCTCATCTCTTGTATCTCTAAAGTTTTTGAAACTATTCTTGCTTCCAAATTTCTTAAGCATTTCTCTTCTCATAATCTGCTCTCAGATCGTCTGTATGGCTTCCTTAAGGGTCGCTCTATTGGAGATCTTCTTTCATATCTTACTAACTCTTGGTCATCCTCCTTTTGGGACTTCGGTGAGACCTTTTCTATTGCACTAGACATATCGAAAGCCTTTGATAGAGTCTGGCACAAATCTTTAATTTCTAAACTACCCTCCTTCTATCCCTCCATCTGTGCCTTCGTCTCTAATTTCCTTCCCGGCCGTTGCATAGCTGCGGTTATGGACTGCCATCGCTCACTTCCTAACCCTATCAACTCCGGTGTTCCTCAGGGCTCTGCCTTATCTCCTATTCTCTTTCTAATTTTCATAAAAGATCTTCTCAACTGTACCTCCAGTCCCATCCATTCATACGCAGACGACTCTACCTTACACTACTCAATTAGTTTTCCAGAACACCCCAGCCAGCAATCCCTCAAAAACAAACGTAATGAAGCCATGCAACACTTATCTTCTGAGTAGGAACAGTAACACCAGTGATGAAATAAACAACATCATTATTGGGGCAGACATCATCACGGGGTGGGGGGGGGGGGGGGGGGGCACACATTTCGGCAAGTCTTATGCCATCTTCAGTGGTCTAAAACAGATACAAATAACACATACATTTTAGGAGTTCATGTACTCGTAAAGGGTTAAATAAGTTACATTTTATCACTCAGCTATGTGATAATTCTGTTAAACAAGAACATTTTGAAATTCTCGATTGTTCCTCAAATATTAACATAAGAATACTGGAATCTTTATATATATCAAAAATGAAACCTTCACTTAATGGTAACCTGTCTTCCCACTTCATATTGCTTATGTATTCCAGCTATTTTTTGGTTTAAATAATTTCATTTTATCCAATCAATGTAACCTATATAACCCTTTACGAGTACATGAACTCCAAAAATATATGTGTTATTTGTATATGTTTTAGACCACTAAAGATGGCATAAGACTTGTCGAAATGTATGCCCCCCCCCCCCCCCCTGCTGATGTCTGCCCCAATAAAGATGTTGTTTATTTCATCACTGGTGTTACTGTTCCTACTAAGGATTAGGTTTCCTGCGAACAAGCCTATCTAGCTCTGATGTACTTATCTTCTGATCTAACTAGTATTTCCAATTGGAGCAGAGAAAACAATGTTGCCTTTAATACTTCCAAATTTTCAAAACCAAATTTGACCATATATCTACCCGTTTGGAACTCCCAGAGGACCATCCCTTATTTATCAACAATACAAAAATCAATCCTTCATCTTCTCTCAATATTCTTGGTGTCTCTTTTTCTTCTGCTCTCACTTGGAAGGACCATATTACCAGTCTTGCTAAGGCAGCCTCCCAGATGCTGGGTGTGCTCAACTGCCTGAAGGGGTTCTTTACCCCTGCGCAGATTCTTGCTCTGTACAGGGGCACAGTGCGTCCTTGTATTGAGTATTATTCACATGTGTGGGGAGGATCCTCTCACACCTCACTCCTAGACAAAGTAGAAAGGAAGGCCTTTCGTATAATTAATTCCCGCCCACTCACCAACTCTCTGCAAATTCTCTCTCTTCGCCGCAATGTTGCATCTCTCTCGTTATTCTATCGCTACTACAATATTCAGTGCTCCTCAGAGCTCTCCCAGTGTATACCACCTCCTCTACGTAGGGTACGTGGTACCCGTCATGCAACACAATTTCACCCTTACTCTGTGCAACTCTCCAACCCAAGAGTGAAACATTACTCTCATTCTTTCTTCTATTCAATAGCTGAGCTCTGGAACTCTCTCCCAGAATCAGTCTTTCCCTCCCCCTATGACTTGAATTGCTTCAAACTCCGTGTGTCCAGGCATTTTGGCTCAAACGTCCCTTGATTTTGGGCCTTTGGCCCTGTCACTCTTTCAACTATGAGGGAGGCACTCGCTACAGGCAGTTCTGCCTTTTGTCTCCCTCACTCACATAGAAAACAAAAAACAAAAAAGTGGTGTAATGTTTTCCTGGCGAGAGACAGCCAGCCATTAATTAGGAAGCGGGACATTTATCTCAAAAAGGGGTCTTTGGTATTTTTGTATTTTTGTATTGAGGTCTATGGAGCAACCTAAAACAAATTATATATATATATATATATATATATATGTAGATAGATATAGATAGATATATATATATATATATCTTGATAGCGTACCGGTAATGCATAAGTGCGCGGAATTTCGGTGTTAGTATCCTAGGTTCGAGTCTTTGGAGTGCCACATGTATTTGTTGATTTCATTAATTGAGTTTAGAAGTGAAGTTGGTTGGTGAAAAAACATTATACTATATATATATATATATATGTATATATATATATATATATATATATATATATACAGTATATACATTCTGGAGCCTCGAGTGAGTAGCGGCCTATATACTGTATAAGCGCGACGCACCCTGTGACTAGGACTCCAGATTTACCAGCTGTTAGCATCACGTCTCTGCCTCTCTGTCTCCTGCCTGTACATAGTCACTTTGTACCTAGTGTAGTGAAACAATTATCATATATCTTGGCTACAATCAAAAGATAAAGCAGTCTGCATCTTACCTGTGATCGAGGAGTTGAGTATATAAGTGTGTCACCTATTATAAACTACTTATTATTATGTGACATTTTGTGTAGCCTACTAGTTATAAGATAATAATTAATTATCATTGGGTGTCTGCAAATTAATATTATTTATCTATTTCCTTTTGAGTGGTTTAATTATTATTAGAAAGCATTGAATTAATTTGTGATAAGTTTCCAAATTTGTGAATTTGATCAGCTTAATTTAGTTATACCTCATTATTGTATTTTAAGAAGGAATATCTTCTCAAGTGTCAGAGTAGAGCTCATTTCTCATTTAAATAATAGTATTAGTTACTTGTATTGCTTTTATTAAGGTCTTGTGCATTTCTATAAAATATTAAACATACTGTATATTAACCATTTCCAGTGATCTTGAGAAAATATTAATTCTTGTGTGATTTAGCTATTTGCATTGTTTCAGTAGGGGTATATACTTATTGATTTTTCACTTGCATTTTTTTGGTGAATTATTCTTTTACCGTTAAGCCAAATCTCAGTGCATTTTATATTCTTATCTCGTCCTGAAGAGCCATTAATTTTATTTGTATATTATAATACTTTTATCGTGGATTCACGATAGTCAGTGGTATAATATACGTTTCCTATGTATCATACCCTATCATATTTGTATGTACAGTATGGGAGTATGTAAGCTTGACAGTATGTATGTAAGCTTGATAAGTTAAATAAAGCCTATTATACGAAAGTATAGTATTTACGAGTTTAGGAATAAATATATGATGATTATCTCATACCGGTAACTATGTTCTAATATTATAAAAGCGGTACGATATTTACCGCTAGATATCCGCTACAAACTTAGCAGTATCCGCTAGATTCGTAGCGTAAAGACGATGACGTGTCTGAATAGATGCCTCGAGCTAGAGCACAATCAGGTTTCGTCCAAGCAACATCTCCACTCTCAGTTCGCCGCGATCCTGGTTCCGGCTTTCATGCAGCTCTCATCATTAGTAACTTCATCCGACTGACTGACATACAGACAAGCTAAGCCATTATCATGATTTAAGCCTCTTCAATATTATTTAGCCTATTACCTTTATAGTTCAAGTGCGCACCTCGTGGCCACTTCGGTGTAAACAACCTCCCAATAATGTTCCAACAGTAGCCATTTGTCGACCATCATCAGTTCATACAATACCTGACTACAACATAACTTTTGATGGTGATTCATTTACGATTTATGCGGACCTTTTTAGTCTAGGTAGAGTAAACTCAACTTCCTTAAATCCGCCATATTGGTGCCCAGACCCGTGACTTTGACCCACAGTTTAAATTTCCTATAGTTAGTACAAAGGAGTACAAAGGAAATCAAGCAACAACAGATCTAGTGACCCTTCTAGGTTGCTTGTCCTCCAAAACACTGAGGATCAAGTGTCCAAACAGTGGTTTAGAGTGGGTAAGGGAACATCGGAAAGGGAATTACTGTCCTGGAACTAATGTCCGTGGCAGGATTAGGAAGTGAGTAGAGGACAGATGGGTTAGTAACTGAGGGGGGGATAAAATAAAGTTATTCATTTACAAACGCAGTCAGTCGCGGGTTTGATGAGAGATATTTGTCTAGGCGGAGTTTAAATGAATCAACGGTGATGCAGTCTATAACGTTTCGGGGAAGCCCATTCCACAAGTTGACAACTCGATTGAAGAAGAAATTCTTAGATTCGTGGGAGTTAAAAGATTTTCCAATAATTTTGCAACCGTTTCCCCGCGTGTAATTAGATTGGTCGATAGTGAAGTACTTACTACAGTTCATATTGTCGATGCCTTTGATGATTTTGAACACTTGAATTAAGTCACCTCTTAATCTGCGCTGGGTTAAAGGAAATAGATTTAATTCTCTAAGACGCTCTTCGTATGGTTTGTTCTTTAGGCTAGGTATCATTTTGGTAACTCTACGTTGAACTCGTTCTAGCTTGTTTATATCTTTTTGGTAATAAGGGCACCAGGATTGAACGCAGTATTCCAGAAGAGGGCGGACTAAGGAATTGTAAAGGGTTAGGATAACTTCTTTGGATTTATGCTCAAATGACCTGCCAATAAAGCCAATTATTTTGTTTGCCTTCTTAACAACTTCTGAACATTGTTGACTCGGTTTTAGGTTACTCGATATTGTTACTCCCAGATCGGTTTCTCTGTTTACATTCTTAAGCTGAGTGCCATTCATCGAATAGTTTGCTTTCTCATTTAGGTATCCAACATGTAGTACTTTACATTTATCCGCATTTTCAATTTTCATTTGCCAAATTTGGGCCCAACATGACAATTTATCTAGATTGTGTTGCATATCGTCAACTTGTTCTTTTGAGAGTACGCTATTTGCAATTTTTGTATCGTCAGCAAACTTTGAAATTGTACAGGTGAGACCCTCATCTATGTCGTTGATGTAAATTAGAAAGATAATTGGTCCTAGTACCGATCCCTGGGGTACTCCGCTACTTACATTGGTCCATTTAGATGCCTTCCCGTTTATGACTACCCTTTGCTTTCTGTTGCTGAGCCAATTTGCTATCCATTTCAACACACCGTCTTGTATTCCATGCGCTTTTAGTTTTAGCAGTAAACGTTTGTGGGGAACTTTGTCAAAGGCCTTTTTGAAAATCAAGGTATATAATATCTACAGCTTTACTCTCATCGTAGAGGTTGAGGATATCGTGGAAGAAGTCTAAGAGGTTTGTTAAACAGGAACGTTTTTTACGAAAGCCGTGTTGAGTATCTTTAAGTATGTTATTTTCCTCTAAGTGATTTACGAGTCTGTCTCGTATGACCGTTTCTAGCATTTTACATACAACTGAGGTTAAGCTAATTGGACGATAGTTACTGGGTAGGGATTTGCTGCCTTTTTTGAATATCGGTGTTACGTTGGCTAGCTTCCACTGATCAGGCATAGTTCCCGACTGCAAGGATTTATTGAATAGTAATGTTAGTGGTTTGGAGAGCTCATCCTTAGCTTCCTTTAGAACTCTAGGCGAGATTGTATCAGGTCCTGGCGTTTTATTTACCTTGAGTGTATCTAAACAATTCAATACTTCTCTCTCTGTAACGGTGATATTGCTTAGAACATCTGAATTATCAATCTGAATCGGCGATGGTGTAGGGATATCACTGAGGTCTTCTGTTGTAAAAACTGATGCAAAGAAGGTATTGAGGGCATTACTCATTTGTACTTCGTCTTTGGTGTATTCTCCATTTTCATCGACTAACGGTCCAACAGTTGAAGTAACTACTTTTTTCTTTCTGATATAACTATAGAATTCTTTCGGGTTTGTTTTACTTTGATTCGCAATATGTAACTCTAAGGTCTTTTTACCTTGCTTAATTAACTTTTTGGCTTTGCGTCGTAGCTCTACAAATTTCACCCGTTCTTCGTCATTTTGTGAGGATTTTAATCTATCATTAGCAAATTTTTTAGCAAGCAGGCAGTTTGAAATATCTTTATTCCACCATTTGGGCTTATTATTATGGCCTGGACGCCGTATTTTCGATGGTATGCAGTCTTGCACTGCTTTTAGGTAAGTGGTTTCGAATAACTTCCAAGATGTATTTATGTCGTTATTGTTAATTAAAAAGCTCCAGTCAGTTTCTTTAAACATAGCTCTAAGTTTATGGAAGTTTGCTTTCTTGAAATTAGGGACTTTTTCGATGCTACTATTTGGTTCGTTACTAGTAAAGTTTAAAGTGAAAGTTATCGTACGATGGTCGCTGTTACTGAATTCATCACCAACATTCAAATTCTCTATCAATTCTTCTTTTGTTGCAAGTACAATGTCAAGAACGTTATTACCACAGGTCGGCGTTCGAACAAATTGATAAAGCAAACTCTCTTGCAAGTTCGTATATAAGTCATGTCCGGAGTGTGAAGTAAGAGTATCGCCCCACTTGGTCACAGGTAAATTAAAGTCGCCAAAAATTATGGTATCTTGTGAGTTACTTACATCTGCAATTTGTTCGTAAATTTCTCGGTCAGTGTGCACTGATTGAGCTGGAGGTCTGTATATTAACGCAAGTATTATTTTTGTACCTTTATTATTCTTTATTACCACAAAAGATGTGTCGACGTTCACAATTTGAGGTTTTGACACGAGGGTTAAGACTTTCTTTGATATAAAATAAAACGCCACCTCCATTTTTATTTATTCGGCTGTTCTCAAACATTACATAACCGGGAAGTGAATACTCTGCTAAAAAGTCTCTATCTTCTGTATTGAGCCAAGATTCTGTTATGCCAATCACATCATAATTTTCTGTAAACACTAGTTCCTCTAAATCTGAAAATTTATTGCGTATGCTACGAGCGTTTGCATAGAAAACCTTTAAAGTTGCGGTTTAGTTAGTTAGCTAGGTATTATGAGCAAGGGCAATATTGATGGAGATTGTGGATCAAAGGATCCTAGTGGGGGTAGATCTCGGCTATCACCATCATACCCTATATTTGTTTCCCTATTTCATTATTATTTACTATTTTTTACTTAAGGCTGACCGACCATCACATATTTCCTTCATTGTTTTGTTGCTTCATCCTATCATATCCAAGCCTCTCATGGTACTGTGTAAGGTAAGCTGTTCAAATATAAGTACAGTATTGCATATGAGGACTAAAAGTGTAAGTTCATATGCCAATTAACAAAGGGTTGTGCTTATGTTTCACGATTGCGGCTTATGATAGAGGTCCATATTGGCTGACGAAGGGTTAGACTAATTTGTGTACATTATTTAATGGCTAGTAAATCAGAAGATAAACCAGCTAAAACTATGTCTATCACAGTCTTGAAGAACCAGAGAGGGGGTTTAAGAGGTGTCATCACTAGGCTAACGTCCAATTTGGAAGACTTTATAGCCATTGCAACTCCTGAACAGCTAGAGGCCAGGTTGGAGTACCTAGAAACTACCTATGATCGTATAGTTACCCTAAGTGAGAGTATAGTATCAGAGTTAGAGGGCGAGTCAGAAATTCATGCGGAGTACAAGGAGCGCGCCATCCATTATATTGCCGTTTTGAAGCAAATCATTTACTGCGAAGGGCGGTAAAGAAAACTGAAGTAACCCAGAATGGTGACGCTGCCAAGCGTACAGATCCCCGCCGTGAAGTAAACTTACCCCAACTGAACTTACCAAAATTCAGGGGAAACTTGACAGAATGGTTGGCATTTTGGGATGTTTTCAAATCGACTGTGCATGATTCAACTCTTGACGATGTACGAAAGTTCCACTATCTTAAAGGCCAACTTGAGGACGAGGCCTTGCATTTGGAAGAAGATTTTTCCATCATAGGTGAACATTATGATAGCATTGTGGAGTTATTACAGGCGACATATGGAGACTCACCAGCTCAAGGTAGCCCACGTGAACGCCCTGTTGAACCTAGCACAGCCTAGGTACAGGGTCGATGAATTGACAAATTTCAGGGCAGACATGGTATATCACACAAGGTCGTTAGATGCATTGGGTGTAACATCACAAGAGATGCTAGTCATAATATTGAGACAGAAATTACCTCTAGCTATTCTCGATAAAGTTCGTACCTTTCAATTGGATGAGTTCAAAGTGTCATTTAGCAAGGAGATTAACACACAAAGAGCGGGTGGTAGGGTATTTTACACCCGCCCAGCGGGTTTTTATTACCCTAAATTGGGTTGTTTCCGTGCTCATTTTCATGCATAAACAAGACCCAGAGCATTAAACAAGTATGTATCCCTGAAAGGGCATAAACAGAGCTTTCCAATGACATCCGAACCATCCTTGTACGACCACTGGTTCTCTTGCAACGATCGTGCAACACGAGTGCAAAAAAACTAAAATAAGGTAATTTCCGTACATAATTCCCTGTGTAGCGAGTGAGAGAGGGAGGGGGAGGGTAGAATACAGTTCAGTACATCCACGGTGGTCATGGGGAGCGGTCATAAGGTTACTACACTCGTCCCACCGCTCAGCTCTCTCTCTCAGCAACATTACGTGCTGAAAATGGCACTCGACAGCTGTCGTGCACCGCCACATAGTCCAAATTTATTTAACTCGACAGATGTCGTGTGCCGTTGGTTAAGGGTTAGCAACATACAATTGAACAATGGTAGGACGGTGGGTGGGTCAGAAGGGGCAAAGACAAGGGGTTCAATTAATATAATGGTAGGATCTAAAGGGAAGGTTGAAGAGTCGCGCAAGAAACCACAAACTTCATGAAGGCTATTTAACAATACCAAGCATAAATGGCTAAACTGTACCAAATATCAAACCAATGAAGCCAAATTACCTCAAGCAAAGAAGCTAAAATTGTGCAAGGGTTGTTTGAGTAAGGACCATGGTATGCAGGGTAAGTGTACTGCTACCTATTTGAGGCCCTGTCGCAACTGTGAGGGCCGTCATTTTGATAAATTGTGCCCCACAAGTAATCAGGTCAAGGAGGAAAAGGTAGGGGGTACTGCAAGACTAATGCTAGGCAGTAGGAAAGACACCACCATTTTACCCACAATCAAGACACCCATAGAGGGTTATGGCAGGACACAAGTCTGTCGGCTACTCTTAGACCAGGGCTCACAACGATCCTTCATAAAGAGATCGGTGCTGGACGGTCTAAAACACAGTGTAGTAGGTAGTGAGACCCTTAGGTTGCAAGGTTTTACAGGAGTAACCGACAGTAAAGACTACGAAGTTGTTGAAGTTGCCTAGATCTACCGTAAGAAGAAACACTTCTTACAGTGTGTAGTGGTAGATGAACTCCCAGACTATCAATCTGTAGGAATTCACAAGGTAGAGCATGCACTTCGTAGGTAAGGTATTTACCTGTCTGATCCCGTAGGTGACTTGAAGGAGGTGCACATATTGTTAGGAGCAGATTATTATTATGATGTAGTACACCCTGGGTTTAGAAGAGAGAGTGGAGTGATTTTGATCCCCACTAAGTTTGGCTACTGCATGAGCGAAAGTCCAAACTACACAGTCAAATATTCTGGTTGACACGGTATCCGTGTTGAGGATGAGCACGATCACGGCAGAAGAGCTCATTATAGATGAGTCTCTCATAAACGACCCAAAGTTAGCTGCCGAGTTCGATCTAGAAAGACTGTGGAAACTTGACCACATAGGGATTAAACCTATGGAGAATGACTATGAATCAAAAATTGCAATAGAAAAGTTCTCGGAATCTGTGAGTTACTTGGACACAGAAAAATAATACGAGGTTAGTCTACCCTGGAATCATGAGAATATCAGTTTGCCCACAAATTATGGTTTAGCGTTGGTTAGATTGCGCGCCTTGCAGCGGAAACTACCCCACGAACCAAGCACCTACATGGCTTATGACGAGGTATTCAAATATTATCTCAGCCGAGGGTTCATTGAGGTCGTCGATGTCGGTGAACTAGGGAATACCGGGAAAATCCATTACCTCGCACATCATATTACCACTCCCATCCGAGTGGTGTATGACTGCTCAGCCCATCTAGGCCACAGTCCCAGTCTAAATGACTGTTTACTAACCGGCCCTTCAATGGTGTCGGACCTATCGCAGCAATTACTGCTCTTTAGGCTGGGACGTTACGCATTCACCAGCGACATAGAAAAGGCCTTCTTGATGGTGAAATTGCAAAAGGGGGATAGAGACGTCACCCGGTTCCTATGGTTCAGGGACATCGACGACCCGGAGAGTCCCATAGTGACCTATCGGTTTAAGGTAATCTTGTTTGGCGCTACTTGTTCACAATTTTTGTTGAACGCAACCATTAAAAAACATCTTGATGATTCTGAAGAAAACACGACTGAACTCGCTCGTGGATTGTACATAGACAATTTGCAGGGGTCTAGTGATAGTGAAAAGGAACTAGTCGCAAACTATAGGCAGGCTAGTAGGTTATTCACTGAGGCCCATCTGTTTCTCCGCGAGTGGGTTTCAAATTCTGTGTTGCTTCGGGATGGTCTGATTATTGATGGGGTAGCTTCTGATAACCAAGAATATGCCAGAATCTTGGGGATGATATGGCAACCAGGGAAAGACACACTTATGTACCGGAACAAAGATTACACTAAATAGACAGGGACGCACACAAAACGTAGTCTGTTGAGTAAGGCCGCGCATTCTTTGATCCTTTGGGTTTAGCATTACCTGTCACCATCAGAGCTAGGATTCTAATACAAGAAATATGGAGACACAACGTAGGGTGGGACGAAAATTTACCCGATGATCTTGTTGAACCGGGTAGGTCCTTGCTAGAAGATTATAACACCTTATGTACTATAGAGTTACCGCGCCAAGTGGCCGCATTTGAACCTGTGTCTTTACATGCATTCTGTGATGCGAGTGCCACAGCGTACAGAGTAGCTATATATTGTGTTACCTCATTTGGGATTCATTTACTCACCGCCCGGGCTAAGGTTGCACCGGTAAAGGGGGTCACAATTCCCAAATTGGAACTAACTGCCATGCTGCTATTGGGGCGTTTGGTTAATCATGTCCGCACTTCATACGATAAGGAACTGCAACTAATTACCTAGGGCGGTGCACGTATGGTGCGATAGCCAAATTGCACTAAGCTGGGTGCATAGTCAAAGGACATTGCCGGTCTATGTGCGCAATAGGGTGGATGAAATACGATTCCTACTACCAAAGGCCATCTATCACTATGTACCAACCAAGGGTAACCCCAGTGACTTGATAAGTAGGGGAGTAACGGCGTCCAAATGAATTAAGTCCGACCTGTGGTGGCAAGGCCCAAATTGGCTGCTCCACGAAGGGGATTGGGCTGTCTGGAATGCCGAGGTTGAATCAGCTTTGCCTTTAGAAACAGTGACAACCGTCATTCAACCGACATTAACACTCAAGCCGCGGGTCCCGACATATGTCGAGTGAGAGAACCATGGCCTATCCCGCGGGTCCCGACATGTAGCAAGGGATGTTGAGTACATTATCGGCTCTGAGAAAGAGTCCACGTGTTGGGAGGACCGCAGGCAGGCTCTGACCGCTCAGCTTGAGCCTAGCGAGGCAACTGATGTCCCCGCCACACCCCTCCACATTCCTGGCCTCGCTAGACAGGGTAAAATCTTGGTAATTTACCGTATTTTAGGGTTTTTGCCCTCGTGTTGCGCAATTGTTGCAAGAGAACCCGTGGTCGTACAAGGATGAATCAGGTGTCATTGGAAAGCTCTATTTTCGCCCTTTCACGGATACATAATTGTATTACGCTCTGGCTCGTGTTTATGCATGAAAAAGAGCATGGAATGTAGCTCGTTTAGGGTAAATATGCCCGCCACACAGGTAGTAGAAATCACAAATATCCCCGTTCGACAGGGGTTAACACCGAGTCCTATGTTAGAGTGGGTAGGGATTGGTGGGTACAATAAGTTAGTCAGGGTCATAGCTTGGGTGTTGCGTTATATCGCCAACATAAAGGTCAAGCTACAAGAACGGCTCTGCAATCTGGGTCAAAGCTTAAATGCAGAAGAAATAAAAGCAGCTGAGGTAACACTAATCAAATGGGTTCAAAGGGAATCCTTTAGTCAGGAATTAGAGTCCATAAGAAGTTCTGGTAAGAATAAAATACCTAACATTGTGCGTCAACTATTGCTACACCTGAAGAATGACATAATTAGATGCGAGGGACGTCTGAAGTGGTCAGGTGTAGACGACTAATAACCCTATCTTGATGCCAGCAACACACCATGTCACCGATCTACGGGTACAATGCACACACGAGGAAGTAATGCACTACGGGGTCTACCACATTATTTCTAAATTGCGTCTCAACTGGTGGATACCCAGAGTTTGACAGGTAGTTCGACGAGTAGTCAAAAGGTGTGATGTGCCGTAGACTAAAGGGAAGACCATTTACGACTGGACCTGCTCCACCCTTGCCAGAATGCCGCGTTAACCATCTAGAACCCTTCAGAGTTACAGGACTAGTCTATACCGGCGCACTGAGAACTAGGGAACTGGACGAGGTTTATGTTTTGCTATTTACTTGTGCCAATTCACGTGCGATACATATAGAACTGTGACAATATGTCTTGTGAAGAGTTTATGCTGGCATTCAGGAGATTTTGTGCACGTCGTTCCTTCCCTCATTTGATTCTTAGCGACTATGGTCCCACTTTTCTTCAAGCTTCCAGGTACTTGAAAGATATAAGCAAAGGTCCAACAGTTGTTGCTTAATTGGGAGAGCGGAAGTGCGAGTAGAAATTTATACCAGTCAAACCGCCGTAGTTTGGTGGAATGTGGGAACGGTGTGTAGGCATCGTGAAGTCAGGCTTGCGGGCAGTTGCTGGACGCGCCTTGTTAAAGAGGAGCGAACTAGTAACTGTACTCACTGAAGTCGAGGCGGTTGTTAATGATCGTCCTCTCACCTACATATATACTGACCTGCAAGAACCACTGCCACTAGCACCAGCGCATTTGCTCTACGGCAAGCCGTTGACTGCATTTCCTACTGATTTGCAGTCTCAGGCAGACTTAGAGGACCCTTCAATGTTCACCGAAGCTGCGGTGTCACGACGGTACCAGTATACTTCTAGGGTTATCAGTGATTTTAAAAAGAGATGGGTGAATGATTACTTATTGGCACTGTGTGAGAGGACATCTAAAATTGCTGGTCATCCATCAGCACCCTCTGTAGGCGAGATAGTTCATCCATGATGAAAATCCTAGATTGTACTGAAAGTTTAGCCGCGTAGTGGAGGTGTACGAGGGCGAAGGCTCAGTAGGGCGAGTAGCGCTGCTCACGACAGATACTGGGACTACAGTCCGTCCGATCGCACGCCTGTACGCTATGGAGCTAGGCTCTTCTACACATGAGACAGCTCCACCTGATGATGCTGGATCCGAGGAAGCTAACTTAGTCGATCCACCACAACACGTTAGGGATCCGCCTCGGATCGGGACTAGACCCAGACGCGCAGCCCGTGGCGCCGTTGATATGTGGGGACACAAGATTGCTTCTGGGCAACTCTAGATATAAGCTGGGGTTCAGGTATTGTGTTTTGGGGGGAGTGTATCGTGGATTCACGATAGTCAGTGGTATAACATATGTTTCCTATGTATCATACCCTATCATATTTGTATGTACAGTATGCAAGTATGTAAGCTTGACAGTATGTATGTTAGCTTGATAAGTTAAATAAGGCCAATTATACGAAAGTATAGTATTTACGAGTTTAGGAATAAATATATGACGATTATCATATAACTATGTTCTAATATTATAAAAGCGGTACGATATTTACCGCTAGATATCCGCTACAAACTTAGCAATATCCGCTAGATTCATTGCGTAAGACAATGATGTGTCTGAATAGATGCCTCGCGCTAGAGCACAATCAGATTTCGTCCAAGCAACATCTCCACTCTCAGTTCGCCCCGTTCCTGGTTCCGGCTTTCATTCAGCTCTCATCATTATAAACTTCATCTGACTGACTGACAGACAGACAAGCTAAGCCATTATCATAATTTAAGCCTACATGTAAGAGACCAAGAACACAATATTGACTGGAAAAACGCTAGTTCAATCATGTCATGAAAAACATTTATTGACAGAAATTTAATAGAATCTAGTGTGATTAAGTATACAAATAATTTTAATATGAACATAAGCAGCGGTATGTAGAATCTAGTTAATTTTATAATAGATTTTATTTGTAAACAAATACAAGTTTAGTTCTATATTTTTAATCACAGTACCATTGTTATTATTTGTTTCGTTTATTTTATTTCATGACGAGATTCGTAGAACAATCGAAACCTTTATGATCATTTGAGCCTTGATTGATGAATTTCACTATGTATTATTTGTTTTGCTTTCTTTTGACTTATGAGTAGACATTCTCACTTTGAGTATTTTTATGTATGTGCCTTCACTCTCAGTCTGACCTCCCCTGAAGATGTAATAATACACGAAAGCGCTTGGGACTCCGTGTTTTTCTTCTTTCCTTGTGGATTTTCCTGCATCTGTTCGTTCAGATGTTGCTGTGACTTTATTGCATATATATATATATATATATATATATATATATATATATATATATATATATATATATATATATATATATATACCAGTAATAATAATAAAATAATTGATAAGTAAAATAACGTCTCATTTCATCCATTTTGTGGTAGAGTGTGATAAATATTATGTTTCTTGTCCCTGCAGGTCTTCCTGTGCTGTTCCGGATACTGCAAGGGAACGAAGTGGGTCACTTCTGGGTCCACCCTAACTCTGGCCGCCTCGCCCTCCGCGCCCCCCTGGATTATGAGGTGCAGAATGAGGTGAGGCTGATATATGATGAGGGGTCAAGGTGGCGCGTGTGCTTTAATGTAGCGCGTAGGATTTATGTTATTTTTAATGTAGCGTGTGAGCATTGATTTGGTGTGCGTGCTTTAAAGTGGAGTGTGTGCTTTAATGTGGCGTACGTGCTTAAATGTAGTGTATGTACTTTAATGTATTGTGTGTATTTAATGTAGCTTGAGTGCTTTAATGTAGCATGTGTGCATTATTATGATGTGTGTGGTTTAGTATGACGTATTTGTTCTTGTGTAGCATGTGTACTATATTGTGATGGGCGTGGCGTGTGTGCGATAATGTAGCGTGTGTGCTATAATATGACGCTTGTGCTTTAATGTGATGTGTGTGCTTTAATGTGAAATTTGTGCCAAATGTGACGTGTGTGCTTTATTATTGCTGTGCTTTAATGTGACATGTGCTTTAATATGACATGCACACTTTCTTCCCTCCTCCTTCGATTTCTATCCTCTATCTGTGCCTTTGTCTCTAATTTCCTTTCAGACTGATCCATAGATACAGTTGTGGACGGCCATCGCTCACTTACTCAACCTATCAACTCCGGTGTTCCTCAGGGTTCTGTCCTGTCTCCAATTCTCTTTTTAATATTTATTAATGATCTCCTCAACTGTACCTCTAGTCCTATCCACACATATGCTGGATAGTTTGGTGAGTTATCTGCTCAACAGGTGGCGTTGTGTGTGTGTAAGTGTGAGAGTCCGAATGTAGGGGGTGAGACAGTGAAGCACGGGAACGAGGTGGCTTCAGAGATGGGGTCGTTTCGGGCCATGAGTGAGCACCGTGCCTTATGTGAAGGCAAGATGGCAGGTGCTCGTTGTACTCTACGTGCTTCACATGTCTCACTCCCTAGACTGGAACAAGACCTCACAGGCTTCACTGTTCATTGTAAAGCGGTGAATGTTAAGGCTCTCAGCCTATGCCCGAGAGGAAGTAAGTTGGAATATAGAAAAAAAAAAAAAAAAAAAAAAAAAATGCTACTTTCTACTTTAAACTGTTTTCACATCAACCGGCGAGCAACCACTCTAAATAAAAATGTGACGAGGTCATAACTCGAGTGGCCTATCTTCTGAGCTATCAATTATTTCTGATTGGGGCAGAGGAAATCCTGCTACTTTTAACACCTCCAAGACCCAATTTCTCCCTTTATCTCTCCATCGCAATCTTCCGCAAGAGTATCAATTACTCTTCAACAATGCACAAATCAACCCTTCATCTTCTCTTAATATGCTAGGTGTATCTTTTTCATCCGATCTTTCTTGGAAAGATCATATTACCACTTTTGCTAAAACAGCTTCCCAAAAGTTAGGTGTGCTCAACCATCTCCTGAGGTTCCGTCACCCCCGCACAGCTTCTTGGTCTGTATCGGGGCACAGTGCACCCCTGTATTGAGTATTGTTCGCAATGCGTGGGGAGGCTCCACCCATACCGGTTTCCTCGAACGAGTAGAATCAAAAGCATTTTGCGTTATCAACTCAATATCCTCTTACTAGTTATCCTACAATATCTTTCTACACGCCGCAATGTTGCATCTTTCTACATGCCGCAATGTTGCATCTTTTTCACTCTTCTATCGCTATTACAACAATCAGTGTTTATCAGAGCTCTCTCAGTCAATACCCCTCCCTTGCGGTGAGTGCGGGGCACCCGCCTTTCAACACAGTCCCACTCCTATTCTGTCCAGCTCTCCAACCCAAGAATTGGCAAATGTTCTCAGTCTTACTTCTACTCAACAAGTGAACAATGGAACTCTCTACCTCAATCAATCTTTTCTTCATCCTATGACTAAAACTGCTTTAAACTTTGTGTGTCCAGGCTGTTTGACCACAACGTTCCTTGAATTTGGCTTTGTCACTCTTTTGTTTTTTGGGGAGACACTCATTACAGGCAACTTGTATTTTGTCTCCTTCATACACACAGAAACAAAAACTAGGATCTCTGCATCATCTGCTAAATAAAGATCTGTGGTTTTTATATTGCCGATGTCTGCTCCGCAGCGACTCTGCCTGACTGTCCGGCCCAGTAACCAGTTCATACAACTGTTATAAAGTGTAGGTGGTAGAACATACCACTGTCTCACACCTGAATTTAAAGAGAAGAAGGAAGATGCTCCCCTACCACACTTAACAACACTCTCTATAAGTCCTGACACCGTCAATAATCGCTGCGGGAGTCCCGTATAGCCATAGGAGTTCCCAGAGTGTCTTGTGATGTACCGAGTCAAATGCCTTCTTGAGATCAACATAAACTGCAAGCAGCCCTTTTTTTAATCTCGAGTCGGCCTTCCACGAGCACCCGGAGCGCCAGCATCCAGTCAATTGTTGACTTCTTCAGTGTAAATCCAGACTGCTCAGGTGGACTCAGATTCGTACCAATAGAATATGGTCAAAGATCTTGCTTGGCACACTGAGCAGTGTAATACCACAGTAGATATTGCAGGCCTGTTGGTTCCCTTTCCATTTCCAGATACGGGTGACCAGACCCCATTTCCAGTCAAGAGAAATGGTACCTGTCTGCCATACAGCAGTCAGGACTGCATGTAACCCATGGACTATGGACTCAACCTCAGCTTTCAGCAGTTCTCCAGGAATGCCACTACACCAGGAGCCTTCCCACACTTCAGCTTAGCCACAGTCTCCCTTACCTTGGCAAGTGAAAAAGGGTCTTCATAAATTGGTGGATCAGGCACTGGTGGTTGGATGTCCACTGGAATAAGCTGTCTGTTGGGAGCACCTGCCATGTACAATTGCTCAGAGTACTCAGCCCAGCGGGTTATGCACTTATCATTAATCAATGCGAGTTAGTTATCCACCATCCGAACTGAAATAGCCTGAGGGGTAGGCATAGAGCGGAGCTTCTTCAGGGTTCGGTAAGCAAGCTGAAGGTAATTTGCAGAGAAATGTCCCTCGACCTCCTCAGCGATTCCTCTGATTTACCTATCTTTGTCTCTCCTCAGATTAGTTCTCGCTCTGCAAGAACGGGCCCAATGCTGACCCAGATCTCTATCCAATCTGGCAGCACAACTCTCTTCTATTATGCCCAGTGTCTCACCCAATAGGAAACCTCTCCTTAATCTCCATTTGACACTAATGCATTCATCAACTGCTGACAGGGCTCCACTTTTTAAATTTTACCTCAATTCTACAATATCTTCCAGGGAGCGAATCACTTCAAACCAGGTTGAGACTGCCCCTGCATACTCCATTGCACACTCCTCATCCTTGTGACTGGGGATTACTTTTTGAGATTTTTTAATTTTTGAATCGTAGCTTGAGTGTAGTAACAACAAGCCTGTGTTATGTCACAAAGAACTTAACACTCCTAAAGACCCTGCAGTTCTGGGGGGACCTCCAATGAGTGCTTACAAATATGTGATTGATCTCCTTAGCCACACTACCGGCGTTGGAGTACCAAGTCCAGCAGTGTAGATTTGGTCTCTGAAACCAGGACCCCGCAATCCTCAACTTCCTGGCCCTTGCGAAGTTCAGGAAGAGAGAACATTCCTGGTGCCAAAGCCATTAGGACTGACACATACATTGTAGCTAGCCATTAACTGCATTGAAGTCACCAAGGACAGGTTGTTGTTGTTCCCCAAGCTGCCTGGCCGAACAGCCCCAAGGCCCCGAGCAAGGCCAAGGCCATAACCGAGCACCCCCACAGAACCCTCCCTGCCGGCCACAATAAAGCCTGGCTGACTGAAGTCACTCCATGGCGGGGAGCTGAGGAGGGTGCGGAAACGCCCGGGAAACAAAAGCCCCACCCAGGGCCCTGTGCCCGTCAGCAATTATGAAGAGAAAGTTGAGGGGCAAAGGAAAAATGTGACGCTTTGGCTTCCAATCTTGGTAGATTGGAAGAGACGCCGTCACTTGAGATCTAGAAAATATATAAGTAAAAGGAACAGTCAGAGTAAGCTATGGGTATGGCAGAGATCGCTCAGTTCTCACTCTGATAAACCAGCCCATCACCACGTGACTAGAACCCAATCCTCTCAGCATCAGCTAGGGAAGGCCCTAGAAAGCCGCCTTTGGCGGGGGGATAGCTCCCCTATTTCAACCCCTTTCGGGGTTAGGCACCCGCCTTCAAGGACAGGTTAGTCCTGTGGGTTGCACTATTTAACAGTAAAGTTGAGCTTGGTGTAAACAAAATAAATCTCTTCTAAATTACTTATCTCAGCATGAGCAATCACTACAATAGGAGAAATGAAGCCCATCAAGTACTTCATCCTCAGCAGCAGTATACACTTGTCAACAGGTGTAACCTCCACAACTGTGAGAACCAGGGTGGAAGAGATTGCAACAGCCAGCCCCATTTGGCAAGCACCATTGCTACAGCCAGACCAGTAGTATGTGTAACCATCGCAGCTAATCTCACCATTGTCAGGCTGCCTTACCTCAGAGAGGGCCACTATGTTGACCCCCAGCCGCCGCAACTTCCCAGGTAAAGGGGGTAGTCAGTCATCATCGGAGAGGGTCAATATTTTCAAGACTCCAACTCAAAGACCCCTCGAAAAGCTAAGCCTCGGAGCAGGTCTTTGGGATCGGGATTTGTTTGCACTACCATTACCACCATGTAAGTCAGGAGTTTCTCTGGAGAATCCGCTGCCATTTAGATTGCAGGGGTCCCGAAGATTTTGCTCTGCACCCGTTACCCCCAGGGGGTAAGGGGGCCTTCACTTTTTGTGGAGGAAATAAGAATATGCCCCACGCATTCTACTGCGTATCGTACAAGGTGACTAATAGGGGGTATGGCGTTAGACTTGCGGACCAACAGCCATTACTATACAATGAAGCCTTGTTAATGGTGCTGGCATTGTTTTCATAAGACAGCGCTGTGACAGGGCTTCATTGTTCTAGTCCAAGTTGCCTAATGGGGGCACACTGGCGGTGAATGTCCCTCCCTCTGGACCTCGACCTGGCGCTTTGGGCCCAACCTGGACAAAATGGATCCAGAAGGTACAGTGTGTAGAGTTTCTACGGACTGGCACTCTCCGCCCCACAGTATAGGGACGAGATCCTGGTGGTAGCGCTCCAGGAGGCTGCCCTGTCATTGGGTGAAAAATACCAGACCAGTCGTAGTGCCGTGTACGTGCATGGGGTGCGTCCCTGCGGCTGGTTCTGGTGGGGCGCACCAAGGCCACTGGATCCTACCCCCTTGTAATCTCTTGAACTCGGTTCACACATGCACGAATTAACGTCTCGTCCATCCCCGACCAAGAAAATAGGCAGGACGGCATCAATCTGGAGGCCCCATGTGGCCACGATGGCCACTAGGGCCGTTCCAACGTTTTTTTACCGCCGTTCTCATCCCGTTAATCGTCGTCTAAACACCGCCAATCGTCGTCTAGACGACGACTGCTCCCGTGTGTGTCCGTGTGTGTCCCGGGGGTGTCCCCGACATAACACTTTTTCTGGCAGTTGCCCCGACCCACACGGACCATTTTATGCTGCACAAAAAGGACGGCGCCTAGGCACGGCGAATTAAGGGGTCGGGGACGGACGGGACGTTAATTCGTGCATGTGTGAACCGAGCTTTGGGGGAAGGTGCTGGGAATGGTCCCCGAGGTAGACTGGAGCCGGAGTTCTGGAAGGGGGGGGGGGGGTTTCCATTTGCCAGCCTAATCACCAATTATGACTAAACCTAAAGAGAAACAACGTAAGTCCGATGATCCAAAACCGCACAGGATACGGACAAATGCCCCCCACAGTCTCAGACTTGCTAGTGTGAATGTTGGTAGTTTGAATCTGCATGCAAATGAAGTGGCTGAGATGTGAGAGGAGGCGAGTGGACGTCTGCTGTGCCCAGGAAACACTCTGGAAAGGGTATGGGGTACAGTTGATTGTTGGAAGAAAGAAAAGATATAGGATCTACTGGAAGGGGGTTGAGACGGATAAAGTGAAAGGAGGAGTGGGTGTTCTGGTGGCTGAAGAGTGGGCGGAAAGTGTGCTTCAGATTACGAGAGTTAGTGAAAGGCTGATTGTTATGAAGTTGAAAGTTGGTGAAAGAATTCTGAATATGAATTCTGCATATGCCCCACAGGCTGGCCTACAGAAAGAGATAAAAGAAGACTTCTTGAATGACACCGTCAGTGTCATTTCAGGCCTCTCGGAGAATGAATGGTCACGTGGGAGCATCTGCAGATGGATACGAGGGAGTACATGGAGGAAATGGTTACGGAAGGAGTAATCTGGAAGGCGAATATATACTGGAGTCCTGCGTTGCACTCAACATGGTTGTGTGTAACACGAAGTTCAAGAAAAGACAGCGCCATCTGGTCACATATAACTCTGGGGTCTCCAGTAGCCAGATAGATTATTACTTCTTGGTTAACAGGAAAGACTGGAAACTGGTTCGGGATGTAGAGGTCATCCTGAGCGAAAAATGTTTCCCCCAGCATAAGCTACTTGTGTGCGACATGAGCTTATACAGAGATCCTAAGCGCAAGAAGGTATACATGCCCAAAAGGAGAGTGTGGCTGCTGAAGAACAAGGAAGTTAGGGATAGGTTTCATAGGGAACTGGAGGAAATTAATTGAAATAAGGAAGCTAGGCCTAGCGATATAGTCAATGGAATTTCCTTAAGCATAGCCTTCTCGCTGCCACTGACAAAGTATGTGGGAAAACAAAGGGTCACCCCAGGAATAAGACCTCCTGGTGGTGCAACAATGAAGTAGAACATGCTGTTAAAGAGAAAAGGAGATGCTTCAAAGCATGGAAGAAGGGAGGCAGTAAGGAGGAATACCAGGCAGCTTAACGAACTGCCAGAAGAGCTATTTACAATGCTAAAAATGGCATTAAGGACCTAGTCCTCGAACAAGTGTGTAACACTGACAAGTACAGATCAAACATGTATAAGTAGAAGCCCGAAAACGCTTCTTCTCGTGCAGAATAGGAGAGCTCTGGAACTCCCTCCCCGAAGAAGCTGTTATGGCCCCAAATACCACTTCCTTCAAGAGACTCCTTGCCCAAACTCTCCCCGAAACCCTTCAAAGCTGACCTACACAGACCCCCTTCCCTCCTGACCCTCCCCCCCCCTCCAAAATCCGTACTCCCCCCCCCCCCCCCCTACAAAACTTCCCATACCCAACTCCCCACATCACACCCATATCAAATAAATAAACAAAGAAATTCCATTATCTTGTAGAAGAACCCCCATGTCATAGACCAACACCCAAATCAAATCAAAGAAGATACAAACAACCAGGTACCCAAACATATTACATACACCTAACTTTGTAACTTTTGTATGTGTTTAGGTGCAATCCCCATGGCCAATCTGGGGATCCGCCGTTATTGAGCTCGTCCTGGAATCTTTACGACTCTGAATCTTACGATTCTATACAGGCACTAGCTCAGAGAAGAGTGCTGAGAGGGGAGAAGGGGTGTTGGAGAGAGAGGAAGGTGTTGGAGTGGCTTTGTTATGTGTGTTTAGTCTGTATACGTCGTCAGGATGTCCCCTGACTGGGTGCAAGCATGTGAAACATGCTAGGACGTACTACCACACCCACTGAATGTCCGCCGTGGCGGGGATTCGATCCCGGGTCTTGCAGATTCACACGCGAGCGTGCTCACCACTCGACCACCACAGCATAATCTAAGGGGTACTTCACACAGTCAGGAATGCGAGCTAGAATCACTAGGAGTAGCTGAAAATTTGGATTCCTGGGCCTATTCGCGGTGAAAATCGATGACTCCTAGTGACTCTAGCGATATCCTAGTGATTCCTGTTGACTCCAAACCAGTCCCGGCCGATTGGCCCTGTCCGACAAAATGTTCACCGTGTTTAAGGTTCTCGCCGCGAATCGGACCATTCCCAGTGATTCCCAGTGACTCCCAGTGATTCCCCAGTGACGCCCAGTGAGTCCTGGTGATTCTGGTGAGAACTGAAACTGAAATCGAAACCTGTCCGTGAATCAGATACGAATCACCGAGAATCACCAGGACTCACTGGGAGTCACTGGGGAATCACTGGGGATCACTGGGAATCAACTGGGAGTCACTGCGAAAGGTCCGATTCGTGCCGAGAACTTTAAACACGGTGAACATTTTGTCGGACAGGGCCAATCGCCCGCGAGTGGTTTGGAGTCACTGGGAGTCTAACAGGAATCACTAGGATATCGCTAGTCGCTATGAGTCATCGATTTTTCACCGCGAATAGGCCCAAGAATCCGAATTTTCAGGTACTCCTAGTGATTCTAGCTTGCACTCCTGACTGTGTGAAGTACCCTTTAATAAATATATTATTCATATAAACCTGTAATACTTCTCACGTGAAAGTATAATATACAGTATACGGGTAGTTAACTTTTCTTGGTCAAACACTATAAATAGGCCTAGTATTAACCTGTGTAAGTACAATTTCCCACAAGACATTGTATTCACCCAGTGATTGTGTGTAGAGAAGGAAATTACGGTAGTTCAGGTAATTAAATAATGTGAACAATGTATCGGTCAATGTTACAATACCCTACTTGTAGTCTACAAGTTCTGCAACTCCCCTTACCTAACATAACGAGAGTGGTGGATATGTGTTTGTATGTGTTGTGAAATGTCAAGTTTGCTACTTCGAGGGGCGTTGTAGTCGCCGGGGTAAACTTTGAGCCAGCGTAATCATGGCTTGGTTGTTTAGGGGCCGTTGTAGTCGCCGGTTAATAATCTAGAAGTTCTGCAACTCCCCTGACCTAACCTAAGCAAACTAACACAACCTATAAGTGTTACCTATTTTAGGTAATTGTATGAAATATTACAGAACTCGGTAACGAATGAAAAGAAGAAGGTGGGAAGGATTAACTATCCACTATTTAGACAATAGTTTAAATATATTTGTTTCGTAAAGTATAGTAAGCATTGATATTATGACCTTACGGTACATAATAATACAGACTTATTGTATTATATTAATGTCTGTAATGATGTATGAATACAGTCATAATACTTAATGATGATATTAGAGGACTGTAGTTATAGTGCCCGTGGGTCGGTGGTGAGTGTGCATGTGGTTTGGCACAGCTTGGGGGCCCCTTATATAGGGGCTGTGCACAATGGGGGCCTGGCATACTCGCATCTCATTCCTAACAAATCCCAGTGATGCTCGGTGACTCCCAGTGACTCCTATCTAATCCCCAGTGATTCCTATATTACTCCTATCGACTCGTATATTACAGTAATCCGAAATGTTCAACTTTTCAACAACTCGCACTTCATTCCTGGTTTTATCCTGGTGATTCCCAGTGATTCCAAGTGACTCCCAGTGATTCGCAGGTACACTCCCACTGGTTCCTACGGTGTTGTGAGTGCACGGGGAATTGCAGACATTCGCGGTCGTATTCCCAGGAATCATTACTCCTAGTGATTCTAGCTCGCATTCCTGACTGTGTGAAGTACCCTTAACTGGAGTATCCGTATACCTGTACTAGGGCCTGGACCCTCTGTAAGTATTGTCATGTGACACAAGCAGGAGGCCGCGGCCCCACGAGGTAATATAACTAGGTAAGATCCCAATGGGATCTTCAACCTAGTTAGGCGAGTTAAAGATGATAGTAGGGATATTATAGGTGAACAGTGTGTTAGAAACGATAATGGGAAGATTGTGTATGCAGTAGATGTAATCAGAGAAGCATGGAAGGCACACTATGAACGATTGCTATATGTAGAGCTTTAACCCCCTCCGACATCTATGACGCGATTGCGTCATATGGCGGTATTCTCAAGAGTATCATATGACGAGATTGCGTCATATTAACTTAGTGAAGTAGCTCAATAAGTAAGTTATATGTCGCATTTGGGTCATATTGAACTCAGTAATTTAGGTAAGTTAGATCAGGATCTGTCGGTTGGTGGCAACCCCAAATACCTCCGACTTCTACCGGTACCTCAGTGTCAGAGAGAGTGTTGTGAGGGAAATACCGGGCGCTCTGCCACCCCGTCAGTAAGTTAGCAACTTATGTCGGACAGGGTTAATGGGATAAGGAACAGCTTAGTATCGAAAAAACAATATCTGGACCCCCTCATTTGCTAGCACGAGCTGTAGTGAGAGACGCAATCAATAAAATGAAGGACAGTAAAGTTCCAGGGTGCTCTGACATTGTCGCTGAGATGATAAAAGGCTCAGGGGAGACTGGTGTCAGCTTTGTCACTGAGATGATAAACACCATTATTAAAGATGAAAAAATACCCGAAGATTGCCACAAAAGTGTAATAGTAAATATATACAAAGGAAAAGGGGATGCTATAGATAGAGGTAATTATATGGGCCTGAAAATGTTTCACCAAATCATTAAGGTCTGTGAGAGAGTCTTTGAGGGTTTGATCAGGCAAAGCATCTCCATTGATGATATGCAGTTTGGTTTTATGCCAGGACGTGGTACAACCGATGCTATCTTCATAGTCAGGCAGATACAGGAAAGATACTTACTAAAAGGCAGGGATCTTTACTTTGTGTTCGTAGACCTGGAGAATGCCTTTGACAGGGTGCCTAGAGATGTTGTGCAGTGGGCTATGAGGAAACTTGGTGTTGAATAGTGACTAGTGCGTGTGATAATGAAGATGTATGAGGATTCGCGAACTGCGGTGAGGGTGAAAGGTGTATTGAGTGAGGAGTTCACAGTCCGTGTTGGAGCTTATCAGGGTTCAGTGTTAAGCCCCTCCTCTTTATTATGGTTCTGAAGGCACTGTCTAGAGAATTTAGATCCGGACTCCCGTGGGAACTGTTTTATGCAGACAATTTAGTCCTAATAGCTGACAATGTGCAAGATGCTGAGGCCAAATTCAGAAGATGGAGAGAGGGTATGGCAAGCAAGGGTTTAAGACTCAATATTAACAAAACCAAGGTTATACATTGTAGATTGAGACGAGGCAATGTGGAAAAGAGCGGTGCATACCCATGTGCAGAGTGTGGAAAGGGTGTGGGCGCTAATTCGATTCGGTGTAGCATCTATCGATGTTGGGTTCACCATGGGAGTAAGCGCTGTAGTAGAATAAAAGGACCCCTGCTGAAGGATAAGTAAAAAATCGAGAAATTTGAGTGCGTAGTGTGCAAGGGCGAGGTTTTGTTAAATGATGATCTTGTGGCTGTGAATTTTGGAAATGAGTCATTGGAGCTGGTGGACAAGTTTTGTTACCTAGGAGATACCATCTCTGCCGGTGGTGGGGCCGAGGCTGCCACTGTCGCTAGAATTAGATGTGGCTGGGGGAAGTTCAGAGAACTGCTGCCAATTCTGACCATGAAAAAAATGCCTCTCCCCCTGAAGGGAAAGGTGTTTGCCTCATGTGTTAGAAGTGCAATGACGTATGCCTCAGAAACATGGGCCGTTAAGTAGAGGATGTCAACAGAATGGAACGTAATGTGATGAGACTGGTGAGATGGATGTGTGGGGCAGGATAGAATAACAAATGATGAGCTGAGGAGACGTTTAAGTATAAAGATTATTAGCGAGGAAATGCGTACAAGTAGACTGGGATGGTATGGGCATGTGGAGAGAATGGATGAACAAAATTGGGTGAAAAAATGCAGGTCTGTGAATACGTGCCAATCTCATATCCAAAAACATGACAAGTGAAGCAGCCCTTAACAGGGTTGCCTGGTACACCGCCATTAGGACAAGAGACTGAAACTGCACGTACGTGTGGAGCACTCGACTCGCAGGAACAGTAGGACTGGTCCCGCCAGTCAAGCCATGCATGCTTGGCATTTGGCCCCTCAGAATGAATGGGCCGGGGTCGAGGGCACCCGCCCGGTAGTGTTTACCACGATCCCCGGTCCCTATTCCTCAATTGTGTGTGGTGGCGGCTTTGTTTTTTGTGGGGTCAGGTCTCAGGCCCTACCCTAAACCAGCTGGCTCTCACCCATGGTTGCTGGAATCCATGAGGAGGTTTTTTGTTTCGCTCCCCTAGGCTAGATTGTCTGCCAAGGCTAACAAGTCCCGTCTAGCCATACTTTTTAGTTGCCTCCTAGGACACGCAGGGATTACGGAGGAAGTATTCTTTTTCCAGTGAAGCCAGTGCACTGGCAAACTATTATATCTCAATAGAATGAGGAAAGTACGATCTACAATATTACCATACCAAACCTACAAACAAATAATGTTCATTGATAAAGGTGATGCCAAATAAATAAAAAACAAAAAATTCAACATCTTTCAACTTCACACTAACGTAAATATAAACATTTCAACAAGGACACTAAATGTTTACATATGAAATTACTAGTATTTTTCATGCACTTACCAAAATTGTAATCAGTTTGTCCATCGTCGATGTTTTTGTTTATATGCATAAGTATACCCTCACAGTCCTAAAACTCATACAACCAACATTATTCTTGTTTTCTTATCCTAAGATATTTTTAGAGCTATAATTATAGTGATAGGTATAGCCCATTGTATGACGAAAAAATATAACAAACCCAAAGTCGCTACCCCTAATAATTGATTTTATACAATTTTTTATAAAACGCATTCGTCGGATGTGGATTTTAGCACTTGTAACAGTATTACATTCAAATGAGTTATACAGGACACTGATCTTAGCTTACAGTATATATACATAATAAAAATAAATATTCTTAGAACCAATAGCCTATCATAAAGTATTTTAGATACACTTGCCAGTCGTCCTGGCAGAATATCCAGCATGTTTAAAGGGACAAGAGACTGCACCAGAGTGTGACTGACTGAGAGAGACTGACGACTATAACTCTCCTGACCTAGCGGGAGAGGGTAGATTGACATAGCAGTGATGCCAATTATTTTAGTCAGCAAGCCACTACCAAAACTTATTGTAGCCTAATTTATTCGAAATTTGAGGATTCACTTATCAATCAATTGATATATGAAGTATCCAATACACTAATCATGTATCCGTGCATTTAAGGACACCCTACCTGAATACACTATTCGAGTATCGCAATTGCGACAGACATGATTTTTAAACGCCCACCAGTGCAGCATATTTAGCTTCAATTCTGACAAAATGTAATTATATTTAGCAAATAAAGCAATATTACTACTTCATATGCAAATATTTTATTTGTAGGGTATAGGGTACATGTGAATATTGAGGAACCAGAAAATAGGTGTAAAGAGGAAATATCCAGTGTGAAACCGTATATTTATTAGTGGCCCCTCCATCATTGACGATTATGCCTATTACATAAGGCACCCTCTTCAAACACTCATCCGCCGAAGTTTGAATCTACCGCGCAGAGCATAAAAAATTGAGGAGCCTTCATCATGAGCGCACGCAACCTCACTCATGGTTCAGTCATTATGAAATTGGGTTCTCACTACGAAAAAACTTTGTAACAAATAAAATACAAAAAGAAAATAAGAATAACTATTCATAAGCTTTCCATATAATCGTGGATGTACTTGTGTGGATCTTTGACCAGACGCTGACTCAGGCGTCATTCTTCCTTCTCTGCTCTGCGCTCACCCTACCCAGACGTGCCTCCCCACGCTCCGCTAGTTCCGCATTTGTTGCGTCCCTAGTGAGTTTTTTCTCATTTGTTTACTCTGGGATGTATCGAGTAAGGTTAGGATATGCGTAGCAGGGATGTCCTGGGTGGGTTGCCCGCAGTGCAGTGTATTTTGGGTCGTGTGTTTGGGGCATCTATTTCGGGTGTACCCTCGAGGTCCCGTGGTGGACGCGTGAACTTTTTTGCGGTTAGCTAGCTTTGTGATGTAGGCGGCTTTCACTACGCGTTATTATGCTTCCTTTTATCTTTCTGATGAGGTAGCTTTTTCTTCTCTGACGTTCCCAGCGTATTTTTCTTCACTTAGGGAAGTTTTTTCTGGGTCCCGAGTCAGTTCTTCCCTTTGCCGGGAAATTTTTGCTACAGTGGTGTGTTGACGGTGGTTCCTGTTGTGATATAATTCAGTGCTTTTTGTTTTTATTACGACATGATTACTTTTTATTTCCGTCTGCCTAGGCCTAGCCAGCCTCTCGTAGCTTTGCCACATGTACAAGTGTTATTGATTTATGTTATAAATATGTTCTACTGTGTCATGTGTGTCCTGGTTTAGTTGTGTATTGGCTATTTCCACGGACTATTTGTGTGTTCTGGATTAGTTGTGTATTGGCTATTTCCACGAACTAATTATGTGTCCTGGGTTAGTTGTGCTTTGGCTAATTCCACGGTCTATTTGGTGCATTCAGATTGAATCTGAACGGGGTGGGTTGCCTTTTCCGGCAGGTTTTCTCGGTTACACCATGAAAACCCGGCTGGTTGCCGAGTTTTAATCACGAGTGGTTAAAAAAGGCTTGTTTCCCCCGGCGAGTGGTGGCTTGAGGCTCTCCAGGACTACGTCTCTGTGGTGGTGCCTGTGTTCAGGCTTACTGTGTTTCCCGGCGGGATGGCTTTACCCATTTAACTAAGTGTTCATGCGGACACTTGGTGAGTTTAGTTTTTCCCGGTTTTGCAAAGCCAGTAAAACTAGGCTGTTTGTTGATTGGTCTTTCCTCCCCGGCGATCTTTTGCAAAGAAGTGGGGATAGGAATAATTGGGGTTAACGTTATACTTAAATTCACACCCGGCGGTTGCACCTGGGGAGGGTGGGATTAACTGATTTGCAATTCAGTGTAGTTGACCAGACAATTGAGGGATACGATACGTATCGCCGCCATTCAACATACGGCGATCTAGGACGCTTCGGGAGAAGCCAGATCTAGCATTTTAGACAGGCTTCCCAGTTTTTGATCTGCGAGATAATACGGGGGCCGGCGTCTTTTTATGGGTTTTCCAGTAAACTTAACAAACACCACTGGGAAGACTGCGTCATTTATAAAAAGCCATGCTGGTCTTTATATCATGTCAGAGGATATTCATAAATCTTTTGGACAGGTTAAGATATTCTGAAATCTTTAACTATGAACCTCCCGCGTAGCGAGCCGTGATAGATGTGTATTACTTCTCGTTACCCGGCGGGTTATTCAACACTTGTGTTCGATCATGTTGGTGTAGCCTTATGAGCAT
The DNA here is from genome assembly GCA_032716605.1 of Paralithodes platypus. Classification (NCBI taxonomy): domain Eukaryota; kingdom Metazoa; phylum Arthropoda; class Malacostraca; order Decapoda; family Lithodidae; genus Paralithodes; species Paralithodes platypus. Next base: position 2,918,375 of record CM064571.1, on the reverse strand, counting down.
TAATTCCTGGAAATTTTCTATATTGTCTATAGAAAACCTGGAGTAAACCCGGGGGTGGGTTCGTTTTCCACCAGTCTCTGCCATGGCTACCCTAGACCCTGTTTTTGCTTTGTGTGTTACAACCTCCTGTTCAGGTATCCCTATCTTTGCACACACTCTTTGCATTAGATGTGTTAAATGTTTAGATCGCTCAAGGGGTTTGTGGGTGACGGGGAACTGTACCTTCTGTACTCAATTGAGTGTTAAAGTATTGCGAGACAATGATAGACCCGCGGCGGTCGCTTTACGGGAGGTCAGGCAGCTGTTGTCCACTTATGCTACCACAGTGGCTCATAAAGCGCTTCAATGTGATAACGTAATTCTTTGGGATAAATTACTGATTGAGCACCTCCCTATTAAACGTATCTCTAGAGTCATTGTACGAAAGTCGGCAGAGACTGGGCAGGGTAAAGTACTTACTCTGGCCCCTAGCACATCGAAGAGACCTCGTGAACCCATGCCCCCGGTGACAGCCTCCACGTCACGGGCGCGGTCCAGGTCCAGGTCGCCCCTCAGACAACAGCCACCTAGTCACTCTTCTTCACCTGCGAGAAAGAAGAGCAAAGAGGAAAAGTCCAAGGGCAGTTCTAGTGATAAATCTGAGAAGTCCAAGAGCAGTTCTAGTGGAAGATCTAAGTCACACCGCAGCCACAAATCTTCCAGGAAAGATTCTCAGGAACGAAAGGCCTCCCAGCGTTCGCCGGAGCCTCGTGCCTCACTTTCTGCCTCTACTCCCGACTTATCTAGTGTCCAATCTGATCGGGCGGGAGTGGTGTCAGAGACTGTGGTGGGGGTGTTACCGGCGGACAGGTTACCAATGGATATTGTAAACTTAGAATTAGAGAGTTCTGTGGGCAGTGATCGCCCTTTAGAAGAGTCTAGTGGGGGCTCAGTGGTTGATGGTGTATCTGACTCTCAAGGGAGTTCGGGCCAAGGCCTGGGTGTATGGCGGTATTCCCAACCAGGGCATGAAGGCCCACGTCTGGTTCAGGAGCCACAGGTACTGGCGGACGTACACCGGGACGCTGTGATCCCATCATCCATTCCAGACTTAACATGGCACCACGACGGGATTCAGGCTTCGGCGGAATCCTCTCATGATGGGCCAGATGACAAGGATGAGGTGTCTATAATCTCTGACATGAAGGTGCAAGAGTCGGGTTCAGTTCTAGACGACTCACAGGATAGGAATGATTCACCTCTTAGTTCTTCATCTGCTAAATTTGTCACGGCGGAGGAAATAGAGGGGTTATTAGCTACTGCTCTAACAAAAAAAAATGGCCAACAGCCGGAGACTCCTACAGTGGACCTGGGAGCTTCCATGACAAGTTCAAGTGTTCGGCCTCTGATCGCTTCCATTGCTTTAACTAAGATTCCGCACCCTCCCTCTATATCACCTACTATGGTCACTAGGCCTGCTTCGGCGGCACTGACTACTTCTAGTGTAAGGGTGGTAGCGGATGTGAATCCTCCCCCTTTAGATAAAGCACCGTTAAGAAAGGTAGCTATGCCCCTTTTATACGGTCCAGATGATTCATGGGTACAAATGATCCCAACTAAGCCAGAGGCGGCGCAGCCCACTTTGTCAGGGGAACTTCCAGTGCCACGTGAGTGGGTAATCCAAGGAAATAAATCTAGAAAGTTAAGAGCTTTGGATATTGCGGGTAATGATCTTGATGTTAATATTAAGGCCATTCCGAACCATTATCACCATGACTATTTTGTGTATACAGCTACACCTGCACTGCCCCCTGCCTCAGCTTCAAAACTGTTTTCTGACTGGACCAAGCATGACGGTTTTAATGATATAAAAGCACTGTCAGCTCTCACTCCAGAATTAGATTTACAAACGGTCACAGACACAGCCTCTAACCCAGCATTGAAGGTGGGGCAGTTGGGTCCAGGACCTTGGGTGGAATGGGAGGTAGAGGCTCAGAACTTTGCGACCACCTTCACCTCAAAATCTTCGCACCAGATTCCTCAGGACAGCCATTCTTGGTTCTCTCAGCCAGTCTTTTCGGCCGGCGGAGTGCCATCTGCTTTGTTTGCTTTTTTAGCTGCCCCCAAAATCAATCTATGCGAACTTAAAGATCCTTTCACTACACCTTCCCCAGCTCACCTAGACCGGGAGTTTAGGCTACGGGGGAAGGCGTATAGACTTTTTTCCCAATACATTGTTATGCACCAGGTGGCGAAATCTATGCTCAGATCTACTCAGGCAATCGCGGACGCGGATGTCAGAAGATCGATTGAACTAGCTCGGCGGTTACTCCTTCAGACTTCTATTCAGTCATTGGGGGATATCCGTACAGCCTTGCTCGAGGCGATGCGGGCGAGACAGGATCTTAGGATGTCCCTGGTGAGGAAACTTCCTGATAGAATTACGAACCAGGTGGTCATATCGCCGGTGCTAACTCCCTCTTTAATGTCCCCTGATGTGTGGAGAACTGTTTTCAACATGGCTCAGGCCTTTAAGCACAGTCCCGCCCCTTCTAAGAAACCTGCTTTTAACTTTCCCAAGCCCAAACCAGTCGCAAAAGCTCAGCCGGGTGGGTCAAAGCCCTTTCATATACCTAAGTCCTCTTCCCCCCAAGGTCAGTACAGGTATAAACAAAGTAAGTTTGCAGGTCATAAAGGACGAAACTATAACAGACCGGGCCAGGGCCCGTCTTCTGCCAACGCCGGCCAGTCGGCTAAGCATCCACCACCACCACCGCCACCACCATCAAAAAACTAAAATCTCTCTCACTCCCAGGGCCGGTCTCATGGCGGGCGGATCAGAGGGTAGTACAGCCGGTGAACCCTTGTCTGCCGGACGTGTCACCGCGCATGCAAAATCACCTCAGTGTCTAGGCGGGCAGAGCAGCCGCAAGCAAATGTCTTTAGAGAGTCACTGATCCAGGAAATGATCACCAAGAATGTCATCATCTCAATCGTTTTCCTAAAAAATTTCAGTCTTTACATCCAAGTCGTCTAGTTTTATCCCATATCACAATGTCATTCTACATGCTGACAGTATTCCAGTCATTCAGGCTAACACTTCCGCCGGGAGGATGGATGTGTTCTTCAGACCTGACAGACGCGTATTGGCACGTCTCGGTAAACAAAAGATTTCAACGGTTTCTGGCCTTAAGAATAAAGCATCAGACTTATGTCTTTCAGAGGATGCCGTTTGGATTGAACCTAGCACCTCGCTTATTCACGAAATTAGTCCGGCAACCCCTGATGCCCTTGTTAGAGCAAGGGATCAGGATTTTGTGGTATCTAGACGACTGGCTAGTGGTGGCAGAGACAGAACAAGTATGCATAAATCATGTCAACATAACATTAAATCATGTCAAAACTCTAGGGTTCAAAGTCAACCTGGTAAAGTCAAACCTTGTTCCCTCACGAGTAGTTCAGTGGATAGGGCTGGTCTGGGACACAGCTACTCTCACTCTGAGTCAGAGTGTGGACAATCGCAACAGATTTCGCAGGAAATTGTTTCTGTTCCTTCACAGTCTGACTACGACACGGAGAATCTGGGAGTCTCTGGTCGGCTCTCTCAACTGGATTCAACTAACTGTAAGGTTGGGCCGGTTGAGAGTCAAACGTTTAATATTGGAGGGCAACAAATATTTTCCGCTATTGGCGGCGAAAAAATTATGGCCCATACCAAAATTAATCCACAACTTACTAGCGGTCTGGGAGAAGAGGGAAACGTTACACTCAGTCATGTCATGGACCTCTCCTCCGCCGACAGTATGGGTAGACACGGATGCGTCAGGAATGATAGGTTGGGGCTTTCAGTCAAACCAAGGGCACCGGGGTCAAGGGCTTTGGTCCCATTTAGAAATCTCCCACATCAATGTCAAAGAATTAATAGTCCCCTTATATTTCCTTCAGGCTCACGGCTCTACTTTACGGGGCAAGTCGGTGGCCTTCAGAATGGACAATCTGAATGCAGTTCACTGTATTCAGAAACAAGGGTCAACAAGATCTCGGAAGTTGCTAAACGTGTCAGAAAAGATTTTTATTCTGGCCAACAGGCTGGACATTCATCTTCACGCATCTTATCTCCCAGGCGTAGCAAACGTCGGGGCAGACGCTCTGTCTCGGAGACAGAGCACAACAGTAGAATGGGCGCTCAAGCAAACCATTTTCAACCAAATGATTGCGGAGCCTTACCATCCACAAGTGGAGTTATTTGCGTCAGAGGAGACTCACAAACTCCCACTGTACCTCACCCGCCGGACGATAACGCCGGCGGGCGGGCCAGACGCACTGGTGACAGACTGGAACAGGTGGAGTTCCATTTATCTGTTTCCGCCGCCAGATGCGTCTCTAATGTGCCACGTAGTAAACAAACTACAGGATTATCCGGGCGTAGTCTCGCTAATCGCGCCCCTGTGGCCGGCGCAGTTGTGGTACCAGCAATTGAAGACGTGGTGCCCGCACCCGGTGTCACTCCCGGTCGGGTTTTTCCACTTAGACACAATTGGCAACCTAAAGACCTCGCTGACTTTTGCATTATGGACATTCAGGAGGCCAAATGGCTAGCACCATATGGTAGAGACGTGACCAATAAATTCATGAATCAATATACCCAGTCTACTAAGCGACAGTATCAATCGCATTGGCAAGCCTTTACTTCTTGGATTCTTAGAACAGAACAAACTGCGCCCTCGGTGGCTTTGGTTTTTAATTATTTAAATTATCTGTTCGAGCAGAAACGTTTATCTGTAGTAACGTTAAAAAATCACTTAACAGCGATTAGGATGCCGTTTTTGGACCTTACCGGCTCACCATACCTGTCGCGGAGGAAACAAGTTTTATGAGGGCATGTTTTAAACTCCGCCCACCTCCCTGTCAGCTCATGCCTACCTGGTCTCTGGACAAAGCATTGTCGTTACTTCATTCCCGTCTGTACCAAAATACTGCAGACTTTACATTACTTTTAAAAAAGGGCAGTATTCCTTATGGCTTTGGCTACCGGGAACAGGGTATCTGAGCTGGCGGCGATGAGCAACACACCTAATTGCCTCAGGTTTGGTAGGCTTAATGAGTGTATTCACATTGCACCTTCCCCAGGGTTCATAGCCAAGAATGAGCACAGTGAACACGTGTTTTCAGAGTTCATGGTGCCGGCGTTGAAAAGGGGAAAGGTGCACCATAATTTATGTCCAGTGCAAGCTCTAACCAAATATTTGAGAGTGGCACCTCTAAATCACCAGGGTGCTTTATGGGTAGCAAGTACGGGTAAACGCTTGATGAAACGTAGACTGGCTTCTCTCTTAGTCAAGGTCATTAAAGAGAGTAATCCCGGCGTCGTGGTTAGGGCCCACGATTTACGCAAGTGGGCAGCTTCTTTACGTTTCCTTAAACAAAATTCTGTTGAAGATATTACGTCCACACAGTTGTGGGCCTCTAATCATAAGTTTTTGACTCGATACCTTTCAGTAGCTCTAGACAAACCTTCCTTGCCATGTATAGCTTTAAGGCAGAGGGTCTAGGTGGCCCCTAAGTCACTTATTGTTTAATTTCAAGAAAAGGGGGGGGGGGGGGTGCAGTCAGTGTAACATAGGACACCCTAGACCCTGCCGGAGTATGAGAGCTGTGATACTGTTTATGGATGTTGTGATATGTAAATTTCTCTGTACTATTCATTACAGGAAATTGTGCTAGTACAATTATAGTACAAACAACAGTGTTGTTGTAAGTAGTTTTTGGGCTGTGAAGCAATCTAATTTTAAGCATTGGTTATATTTTGCAAGATATATCCACTAATTTTATGGGGTTTATATGTGCACATGTAAACTTATAAGTTTTATTTTTTCACCACTTAATTTAAGTGGGGTGCCTTGTTAACTGGCGGATCTGTTCTCAGAATCTCAGAGTTAACCCCTTTTTATCAAGCAGGCTTCTTTGAAGCACACTCCTGCTTGTACCCCTTTTGTATATATGTGCTGTATAAAGTTTATGCGCCAAATATATATTTTTTACAAAGTAAGAATACTATGTGGTTGTTTGATTATCTGCCTTTGCTAGAGTTATGATATGATTACGAATGTCCCCCTCCAGTCTTAGATATCAGGCATAATCGTCAATGATGGAGGGGCCACTAATAAATTATAGGTTTGACTCCTGCAAGGAGATAAAGAAAACCTAATATTTAGTAGTGGCCCCGTAATCATTGACGACTGGGGCCCTCCCGACCACCCCCTTCCCATTCGTTGATGTATTAAGGATTTTGGTTGGTTTACTTGATATGTCAGTGAAGGAAGAATGACGCCTGAGTCAGCGTCTGGTCAACGATCCACACAAGTACATCCACGATTATATGGAAAGCTTATGAATAGTTATTCTTATTTTCTTTTTCTTTTTTATTTGTTATGAAGTTTTTTCGTAGTGAGAACCTAATTTCATAATGACTGAACCATGAGTGAGGTTGCGTGCGCTCATAATGAAGGCTCCTCAATTTTGTATGCTCTGCGCGGTAGATTCAAACTACGGCGGATGAGTGTTTGAAGAGGGTGCCTTATGTAATAGGCATAATCGTCAATGATTACGGGGCCACTACTAAATATTAGGTTTTCTTTATCTCCTTGCAGGAGTCAAACCTATAATTTGTGACGGGAGTGGTGGGGAGGGAGGCGTGAGGGAGTGCGACATAAGTGTGCTTCCTCTGGCTGCCTGAGGCACAATGGCATATCTGGCTGTTTCCCGTACCTATATGAGGGGTAGGGGGAGTGTACAGGAGTGTGACTAAACATATTTGAGGTGGAATAGACAAATTATAGGGAGTGGGAGAGGGAAAATATTGGATAAATGAGGAGGGGGAGAAGTGGAGGGAGAAAGAGGTGAGGAGAGGGAGGGGGTGTCAGACACATGTAAGTGGAGGACAGGAGGAGGTGGTAAGGAGACATACATCATATTGCTTCCATTTCACCGGCCCTGGGTTTTTTTTTCTTTTTTTCTTTAATGTGCTTGCTACAAGCAGAAGCGTCGCATTCACCCAGTAAAAATCTTCCAGAAGTGTCACACCCTTTGGGTTAATATTCTATCCTTTTTATGTCTAAATTTTATATCTTGATCGTGTAGTTACAGGTAGTACGCTAGGGCATTAGTAGGGTATTAAGCCTGGATAATGACATGAGATTATGAAGTGAGATTGTGTGTGTGTTGAGTTAATAATTATCGGATTATTGTTCATTTGCAGCCGTTAGGCTGAACATCTACAGCGTTTTTTCTTAACCCGTTCATTACCGATGCCGTCCTTATAACTTTATTGTGACTACTATTAGACAATTTCATTCGGTTTAAAAAAGGCCTTCCAGCAACTAACAGGCTTCGAACTATTCCACTTTACCCATTTTACTACCACATATTTTTCTTAAACTGCACAAATTCGTCATAATATAGCTAGACTAAAATTAACAGACATTGCCGGTACAGCAAAATTTAACCTAGGTGCAGTACAATACATGTTCTACCTTAACTACGAGGTCACATGCGATCATTGGCGATCGTGAGGTGCCTGGGTTCCAACTATAGTACATACATATACAGATGCACTGGTGAGAAGTACGTGTAAGCTAACACAAGCTGATAGATGAGCCGCCATCAGGATTGTCGAAAAAAAACTAGGATTTTGGTGGATTTGAATCCACAACATCGCGGTTACAGTGTGGGCGCCTTAAACCGCTCGGTCATCCCGACCTGTATGTGTGTGTGTGTGTGTGTGTATGTGTGTGAACTCTTGAAAAAAGGAAAACAAATTCATATTTGTGTAGCTTTCAAGATGATTTTCGCTATATAATGGCAGCAGCTTGCTTGTACACACCACAACCTTTTACATTGATAGATGTATTTCTGTTACTTGCAAAAATTATGAACATAGCCAGATAGTCACTATATTGTGCATGTTGTTTGTAACTCCGACCATAAACTTATCTCCGTTACCTGTCCTATCTCTCCAGTACGGCCACCCGATCTCTCCAGCCGGCGGCGCTTGTGGCACTCTGGCGCTGCTGACTGGGAGGCTCTTCGGCAGTACTTCTTTGATTTCCTATGGGATAACTTCTGCTTCCGTAGCCGAGGACCCTCGGAGAGTGCTGAACGCATTACCGAGATAATCCTCTCGGGCATGCAAGAGTACATTCCATTTTCTTTCTCTCAGACTAATGCAAAAAATCTTAGTTTACTCACGCTTGTTCTACTTCTGTCCGCAACAAGGAGGAAGCATTCAAACGGTACTGACGCCTTAAAACTCAAGAATCTCATTCTTCCTATGTTTCTACCCGGAATCAAGCCAAATCTGTTCTTCGACTTGCCAAGCACTCTTTCATCAATAATAAATGCACTGAACTATCCAATTCTAGCTCTTCCCAAAACTTTTCCATAAAAAATTCTTCATCTTTCCCTTCCCTTTTCCGCTCTGATGGCGTTGTACAAACATCACTTCTTCCTTTGACAAAGCTGAACTCTTCGCTCAAACCTTTGCTAGAAACTGCACCTTGAATGATTCCGGTGCTATTCCTCCCTCTCCTACTTATGCCTAATATCTAATCTCTTCTAAAGTTGTACTTTCTACCCTCTCTGGGCTTAATACTAAGAAGGCGCACGGTTCGGAGGGTGTTCCTCCTGTTGTACTAAAAAACTGTGCTTCCGTGCTGACTCGCTGCCTAGGCAAACTCTTTTGTCTCTGTCTCTCCTCTAACGTCTTCCCTTCATGCTGGAAGTTTACTCTCATTCAACCTGCCCCTAAGAAGGGTGACCGCTCTCAACCCTCCAACTCTTGTATCTCTAAAGTTTTTGAAACTATTCATGCTTCCAAATTTCTTAAGCAGTTCTGTTCTCATAATCTGCTCTCACATCGCCTTTATTGCTTCCTTAAGGGTTGCTCTACTGGTGATCCTCTTTCATATCTTAATAACTCTTGGTCATCCTCCTTTTGGGGCTTCAGTGAGACCTTTTCTATTGCACTAGACATATCGAAGACCTTCGATAGAGTCTTGGAAAAATATGTCATTTCTAAACTACCCTCCTTCGGTTTCTATCCGTCCATCTGCGCCTTTGTCTCTAATTTCCTTTCCGGCCATTCTATAGCTGCGGTTATGGACCGCCATCACTCACTTCCTCATCCTATCATCTCGGGTGTTCCTCAGGGCTCTGTCTTATCTTCTATTCTTTTTCTAATTTTCAAAAATGATCTTCTCACCTGTACCTCCAGTCCCATCCATTGATACGCAGACGACTCTACCTTACACTAGTCAATTAGTTTTCCAGAATGCCCCAGCCAGCAATCCTTCAAAGACAAGCATAATGAAGCCATACAACACTTATCTTCTGATCAAACTAGTATTTCCAATTGGGGCAGAGAAAACCTTGTTGCCTTTAATACTTTCCAAACCCAATTTATCCATCTATCTACTCGTTCTGAACTCCCAGAGGACTATCCCTAATTCTTCAACAATACAAAAATCAATCCTTCATCTTCTCTCAATATTCTTAGTGCCTCTTTCTTGTGCTCTCACTTGGAAGGACCATATTACCCGTCTTGCTAAGGCAGCCTCCCAGAAGCTGGGAGTGCTATAACGCCTCAAGGGGTTCTTTACCCCTGCACAGCTTCTTGCTCTGTACAGGGGCACAGTGCGTCCTTCTATTGAGTATTGTTCACATGTGTGGGGAGGATCCTCTCACACTTCACTCCTAGACAATGTAGAAAGGAAGGCCTTTCATGTAATTAATTCCCGCCCACTCACCAACTCTCTGCAAATTCTCTCTCTTCGCCGCAATGTTTCATCTCTCTCGCTATTCTATCGCTACTACAATAATCAGTGCTCCTCAGAGCTGTCCCAGTGTATGCCACCTCCTCTATGTAGGGTATGTGGTACACGTCTTGCAACACAATCCCACCCTAACTCTGTGCAACTCTCGAAACCAAGAGTGAAACGTTACTCTCATTCTTACTTCTATTCAATAGCTGAGCTCTGGTACTCTCTCCCAGAATCAGTCTTTCCCTCCTCCTCCTATGCTTCAAACTCTGTGTGTCCAGGCATTTTGGCTCAACGTCCCTTGATTTTGGCCCTGTCACTCTTTAAATTATGGGGGAGATACTCGCTACAGGCAGGTCTGCCTTTTGTCTCCCTCACTCACATAAATAAATAAGGCTTAAATAAATAATTAATATAGACATATATAAGTTAGGCATACAACTGCATGCAAAAAACATAAATTATAAAGATATAAATATAAATAAATTAAATATAAATAAGACAAAATATGTGTCAAGACTTATTATAGGTTTGACTCCTGTAAGGAGATAAAGAAAACCTAATATTTAGTAGTGGCCCCGTAATCATTGACGAACATGCCTATTACATAAGGCATCCTCTTCAAACACTAATCCGCCGTAGTTTGAATCTACCGCGCAGAGCATTTAAAAACTGAGGAGCCTTCATCATGAGCGCACGCGACCTCACTCATGGCTTCAGTCATTATGAATTGGGTTCTCACTACGAAAAAACTTCGTAAAAAATAAAAACAAAAAGAAAATAAGAATAACTATCCAATAAGCTTTCCATCATATCGTGGATGTACTTGTGTGGATTTCTGACCAGACGCTGATTCAGGCGTCATTCCTCCTTCACTGACATATCAAGTAAACCAAAATCCTTAATACATCAACGAATGGGAAGGGGACGGTCGGGAGGGCCCCAGTCGTCAATGATTACGGGGCCACTACTAAATATTAGGTTTTCTTTATCTCCTTACAGGAGTCAAACCTATAATTTATTAGTGGCCCCTCCATCATTGACGAACATGCCTGATATCTAAGACTGGAGGGGGACATTCGTAATCATATCATAACTCTAGAAAAGCAGATAATAAAAACAACCACATAGTATTCTTACTTTTGAAAAATGTATTTAATACGGCGTAGGCCGGAAATATACAAGAAAAAGGGGTTCAGGCAGGTGCGTGCTTCAAAGAAGCCTGCCCGACAAAAATGGGTAACCCTGAAGATTCTGAACACAGATCTGTAGTTACAAAAGGCACCCCACTCAACGAGTGGTGACAAAAATAATAAGTTATAAGTTTATATGTGCACATCATAAACCCCAAAATACATGTGGAGATCAATTGCAAATGAACTCCATTGAACTAATATTACATTGCTTTCGCAGCTAAAACTACTATAACAACACCGTTGTTTTGTACTAAACCTTGTACTAGCACAATTTCTCGCAGAGAAATTTTCATATCACATTTTAACCTTAAATTGTATCACAGCTCTCATACTCCGGCGGGGTCTAGGGTGTCCTATGACAACTGACTGCACCCCCCCCCCCCCCTTCCGTGAAAGTAAACATAAGTGACTGCAGGGCCACCTAGACCCTCTGCCTTAAAGCTATACATGGTAAGGAAGGTTTGTCTAGAGCAACTGACAAGTATCTAGAGAGAAACGTATGATTAGACGCCCACAACTGTGTGGACGCAATATCTTCAACTGAAAAGTTTTTCAGGAAACGTAAAGAGGCCGCCCACTTGCGTAAATCGTGGGCCCTACCCACAACGCCGGGATTACTCTCTTTAATGACTTCTACCAGAAGAGAGGCTAATCGCCGTTTAAGTAAGCGTTTACCCGTACTCGCTACCCATAAAGCACCTTGGGGGTTTTGAGGAGCTATTCTCAAATATTTGGTTAGAGCTTGCACTGGACATAAATTATGATGCACCTTTCCCCTTTTTAACGCTGGCACCGTGAACTCAGAAAACACGTGTGCACTATGCTCATTCTTGGCTACAAACGCCGGGGAGGGTGCAATGGAAATTGAATCATTAAGTCTACCAAACCTAAGACAATTAGGTGTGTTGCTCATCGCCGCCAGCTCAGACACTCTGTTTCCGGTGGCCAAAGCCAAAAGGAAAACTGCCTTCTTTAACCCTTATTTAGCGGCGAGCAACATAAGTCGAGTTAAATAAAGCTGGACTATGTGGCGGCGCTCGACATAACTCGAGTGGCAATTTCAGCACGTAATGTGGCTGAGAGAGAGAGACAAGTGGTGGCAGGAGACTAGCGAGCGTATGACTGCTCCAGACCACCGCGGCGAACCTACTGACACAAATCTCAGCTCCCTCCTCCCTCTCTCACTCGCTACATACTCAATTATGTACCGAAAGTACCGAATTACCTGCTTTTTGCACTCGCGTTGCACGGTTATTGCAAGAAAACTATCCATCATACAAGGATCGTTATGGTGTCATTCGAAAGCTCTGTTTATGCCCTTTCAGGGATAGGTACTTGTTTTACGTTCTGGGTCTTATTTAGGCATGAAAATGATCACGTAAACAGCCCTATTTTGGCTAAAAACACCCCGCTGGGCGGTACACATAAATAAACCGCATAGGCCGCTCGTAAGGTGTTAAGATTAAAGCAAAGTCTGCAGTATTTTGATACAGACGAGAATGAAGTAAAGACAAAGCTTTGTCCAGAGACCAAGTAGGCATGAGCTGACGGGGAGGTGGGCGGAGTTTAAAACACGCTCTCATAAATCCTGTTTCCTCCGCCACCGGTATGGATAGACCTGTAAGGTCGAAAAAGGGCACTCTAATCGCAGTTAAGTGATTCTTCAAAGTTACCACAGATAAACGTTTCTGCTCAAACAGATAGTTCAAGTAATTAAAAACCAATGCCACTGAGGGTACAGTTTGTTCCGTTCTAACAATCCAAGAAGTAAAAGCTTTCAAATGTGATTGATATTGTCGCTTAGTAGACTGAGTATATTGATTGAGCAATTTATTGGTCACATCCCTACCGTATGGTGCTAGCCACTTGGCCTCCTGAATGTCCATAATGCAAAAGTCAGCGAGGTCGCTAGGTTGCCAATCGTGTCTAAGTGGAAGTACCCGACCGGGAGCGATACCGGGTCCGGGCACCACATTATTAATTGCTGGTACCACACCTGCGCCGGCCACAGGGGCGTGATTAGCGAGACTAAGCCTCGATAAACTCGTAGTTTGTTCACTACGTGGCACATTAGTGACGCATCTGGCGGCGGAAACAGATAGATGGAGCTCCATCTGTTCCAGTCTGTCACTAGGGCGTCTGGCCCCCCTGCCGACGTTATCGCCCGGCGGGTGAGGTATAGAGGGAGCTTGTGAGTCTCGTCGGACGCAAAAAGATCCACTTGTGGATGGGAGAGCTCCGCAATCATTAGGTCGAAAATGGGTTGCTTGAGCTCCCATTCTACTGTCGTGCTCTGTCTCCGGGACAGAGCGTCTGCCCAGACGTTCGCTACGCCTGGGAGATAAGATGCGTGAAGATAAATATCTAGACTGCTGGCTAGAACAAAAATCTCTTCCGACACGAGTAGCAACTTCCTTGACCTCGTTGACCCTTGTTTCTGAATACAGTGAACTGCATTCAGATTGTCCATTCTGAAGGCCACCGACTTGCCCCGTAACGCCGGGCCGTGAGCCTGAAGGAAATACAAGGGGACTAGTAACTCTTTGACATTTATGTGAGAGATTTCTAAGTGGGACCAAAGCCCCTGACCCTGGTGCCCCTGATTTGACTGAAATCCCCACCCTATGGTGCCTGACGCATCCGTGTCTACCCATACCGTTGGAGGAGGAGAGGTCCATGACATGATTGAGTGCAATGTTTCCCTCTTCGCCCAGACCGCTAGTAAGGTGTGGATTAATTTTGGTATGGGCCATAATTTTCCCGCCGGTAAGAGTGGGAAATATTTGTTGCCTTCCAATATTAATCGTTTTACTTTCAACCGGCCCAACTTGACAGTTAGCTGAATCCAGTTGAGAGAGCCGACCAGAGACTCCCAGACTCTTCGTGTCGTAGTCAGACTGTGAAGAAACCTGAACAGTTTCCTGCGAAACCTGTTGCGATTGTCCACACTCTGACTCAGAGTGAGAGCGGCGGTGTCCCAGACCAGCCCTATCCACTGAATTACTCTTGAGGGAACAAGGTTTGACTTTACCAGATTTACCTTGAAGCCTAGAGTTTTGACATGATTTAAAATGATATTGACATGTTTTATGCATAATTGTTGTGTCTCTGCCACCACCAGCCAGTCGTCTAGATACCACAACACTCTGATTCCCTGTTTTGACAACGGCATCAGGGCTTGCCGGACTAGTTTCGTGAATAGTCGAGGTGCTAGGTTCAAACCGAACGGCATCCTCTGAAAAACAAAATTTTGGTGCCTGATCCTCAAGGCCAGAAACCTTTGAAATCTTTTGTTGACCGACACGTGCCAATAGGCGTCTGTCAGGTCTAGGGAACACATCCAGCCTCCCGGCGGAAGTGTTAGCCTGATTTGATGAACTGTTAACATTCTGAAAGACTCGTTGTAAATGTGAAGATTCAGATAAGACAGGTCTACGACCGGCCTCATCTGAACACTGTCCCGTTTGGGAACCAAAAACAGTTTTGACGTGAATACAGGGTAATCTGGAGGGACCGGGATGATGACATTCTTGGCAATCATCTCCTGGACCAGCGACTCCACCTCTAATGAAACACAATTTGCCGTTGTCGGCTGACGTAAGCGAGGTCGCCGGAGCCACTGCCAAGTGATGCCTTTGCGTGCCACCATCCGTGCCCAGGTTTTTAACGGCCATGCTTGGTGACACGTTCGGAACGATCCAGTTAGCAGACAAGGGTTCGCCGGCTGTACTTCCCTCGGTTCCTCCGGCCTTAAGATAGGCACTGGGAGTGAGAGAGACTTTAGTTTTTTTATGGTGGGTTTGGTGGTGTTGGACGCTTCGCCGGCTGGCTGGTGTGGGCCGAAGACTGGCCCTGCCCCGGCTTATACTGGCCGCGTCCTCTCTGTCCTGAAAACCCTCTCTGTCTATGCCTGTACTGACCCAGGGGGGATTGGGAGGACTTAGGCGGAAGAAAAGGCTTAGAACCCCCTGGCTGAGCTTTAGTAGGAGGCTTAGGTTTGGGGAAGTTAAATGCAGGTTTCTTAGCCTGTGCGGGACTGTGCTTCACGGCCTGTGCCATGTTAAACACTGTTCGCCATACATCAGGGTACATTAAAGAAGGAGTAAGTACTGGGGACATTACCACCTGGTTAGCAATGCGATCAGGCAGCTTGCGAACTAATGACATCCTAAGATCCTGTCGTGCTCGCACCGCCTCAAGTAAGGCTGTGCGTATGTCACCTAAGGATTGAATCGACGACTGAAGAATCAGACGCCGGGATAACTCAACTGATCTTCGAGCATCCGCGTCTGCGATTGCCTGAGTAGACCGGAGTAAAGACTTAGCCACCTGCTGAGAAACTATGTACTGTGAAAACAGGCGGAAAGCTTTTCCCCTTAGCCTAAATTCTCTGTCTAGGTGAGTAGGGGTAGGGGTAGTGAATGGGTCCTTTAGTTCACAAAGATTAATCTTAGGGGCAGCTAGAAAATAAAATAAAGCTGACGGAACTCCGCCGGCAGAACCTACCGGCATGGAGAACCATGAATGTGTATCCTGAGGGATCTGGTGGGAAGATTTAGAAGTGAAAGTGGTTGCAAATTTTTGAGCCTCTACCTCCCAATCCACCCAAGGTCCTGGTCCCAACTGTCCCACCTTCAACACTGGATTAGCTGTCTCGTCTGTGACGGTCTGTAAATCTAGTTCAGGAGTAAGAGCCGACAGAGCCTTAATATCATTAAACCCATCCAGCTTAGACCAGTCTGAAAAAAGTTTTGAAGCTGAGGCAGGGGGTAAAGCAGGCTTAGATGCATAACCAAAATAATCCTGATGATAATAACTAGGTATAGCCTTGATATTTACGTCCAAAACATTACCCAAGGCATCCAATGCCCTTAATTTCTTTGACTTATTTCCCTGGATAAACCACTCACGTGGTACCGGGAGTTCCCCTGACAAGGTAGGCTGGGCAAGCTCTGGCTTAGAGGGGTTCAAAAGAACCCATGACTCGTCTGGCCCATAAAGCAGGGGCATAGCTACCTTTCTAAGAGGCGCTTTGTCTAGAGGGGGTGGATTAACATCCGTGATGACCCTGACATTTGACGTAGTGAATGCCGCCGTAGCTGGCTTAGAGCTCCCTGCCGGTGACAGAGTAGGAGGGTTAGGAATCTTAGATAAATCGATTGACGTTATCAGAGGCCGTACCGCAGAACTTGTCAAGGGAGCCCCCAAGTCCATTGTGGGGTTTTCTCGTTGTTGACTAAAGAATTTAGATAGAGCATGAGTAAGTAACCCATCAATTTCTTGTGCTGTAACAAACTGGTTAGATGCAGAACTTTCAGGTGAATCAGTATTATCATGGGCGGCGTCCAGGCCTGAGCCTGACCCTTGTCCTTCCCTATCTGAAATTATTGACACTTCATCTTGTTCCTCCCGATCCTCCTGAGAAGACCCCGCCGAGGCAGGGGCACCTTGTTTCCAAGATAAGTCAGGGATAGAGGATGGGGTCGCCGTGTCCCTGTGGACATCGGCTACTGTGTGACTCGTATGAGTCGGACGTGGATGGTCAGACCCTGGTTGAGCAAACCGCCAAACACCGAGGCTCTGGCCTACGCTCTCTTGAGAGTCTGAAACATTCTCAATTATTGAATTTCCTGAACTTTCCATTTCTAGGGTTAAAATATCAATAGGTAAATCTTGTTTAGGGACAGGCGCTTCACTATACTCTGAGGCTGTAACAGAAACATTTTCAGGTGTAGAGGTACGACGAGATGCACTAGACTTAGGAGAATGTCGAGAGGACTTCCTATGGGAATCCTTTTTGGAGGATTTGTGGCTACGGTGTGACCGCGAACTAGACCTAGATTTGGAAGAATCACCACCATGACCACTGGTGGAAGCTTCCGTCTTACTCTTCTTACTCGCCGGGGAAGAGGCACGACTTGAAGACTGCTGTCTGAGAGGTGACCTTGACCTCGATCTCGCCTGCGACGAGGAGGTGGCTGCCGGGGGAGTAGGCTCTCTCGGGTGTTTAGACGTATCCACAGACGATACAGAACCCTGGCTAGTCTCTGTCGGCTTAAAACCCGTTACTCTAGAGGTACGTTTAGGGGGAGGGTGCTCTGACAGCAACTTATCCCAAAGTGGGACGTTGTCACATTGAAGTGACTTATGTGCGACAATGGTAGTGTAGGCCGACATTTGTTGTCTGACCTCTCTCAACGCTACCGCCGCGGTCTTGTCATTGTCACACAGGACTTTATTGGCTAATTGGGAGCAAAAGGAACAATTAAGTGTAACCCAGAGACCCCTTGAACGGTCTAGACATTTAACACACCTTATGCAAAGGGTATGCGCAAAAATCGGGATACCCGCGCAAGTAGGGGTAATGCACAGGGCAAAAACTGGGGCCACAGTAGCCATGACAGAGACTGGTGTGAGGAAACTACCGCCGGGTCTGTATTGGTCCGCCGGAGCTCAGCTCTGGAAAAATAAAGAAAAATTTCCAGGAATGAATGCTCATAAGGTTAACCCAAGTGTTCGCATACAAGTGTTAATAACCCGCCGGGTAACGGGATGCAAAGACACAGCTAACACATCTCGCTACGCGGCGGGTGTAAAGAGGCTAAACAAATCTTTTTAGCTAAAGAACATGAAGAATACCCTCTGATATAATGGTCCAGCATGGCACTTATAGTCTGTAGGAGGTGGTGACTGTCTCAAGATTCAATTTTGTAACAAAGCCCCCCTCATAAAGACGCCGGCCCTTGAAATATTTTAGTAGAATAGCCCAGGGCAGGAATATACGAGATCTGATTTTTTAACGAATTGTCCCAAAAGATCGTCGTAAAAATAGAAGGCGGCGATACTGAATGTATCACCAAATTAAGGTTAATCGAAATTGAATTTGTTATAAATTCCTAAGTTCCTCCACTTAGGAGCACCCGCCGGGTGTGGGCATCGATTTGGTTAAACCTCATTGAACCTTCAATTGCCGTAAGAGTAAAGGCAGCGATACACAGAGTATCACTAAAATGGATTGGTTAACTATATGAGACCTAAGTCGTTTATCCCACCCTGCTCAGGTGCACCCGCCGGGTGAGAAGTCTAAAAGTTAACCCCACAAGTTCCTGACCCCACTTCTTTGTAAAAGATCGCCGGGGAGGAACGCCTAAACAACAGCTAGGTTTTCCATGTGGTTGTCGTAAACCAGGTAGAAAAAACCTATAAAAACGAATGTTCGCAAGAACGTCGTTTTTTATATATATATATATATATATAAGGATGGGTACAGCCATCCCGCCGGGAATTAAAGGAGGCCTGAAACCAGGCACCCACAGAGACGCAGTCCTGGAGAGCCACAGACACCTCCCCACGCCGGGGAACCAGCCAGAGTTAAAAACCACGTGTGGCCCAACACTGCTCATCGGTCAGGATTTTTCATGGTGAAACCGAGAAAAAACCCGCCGGAAGGCAAGCCCCACCCTGAACAGACACCATCTGAACAATACGACACGAGGAGAGTCACGCACGACTAACCAAGGTCACAACATAATCCGTGGAATTAGCCAATACACAACTAAACCAGGAAACAATTATAGTCCGAGGAATTAGCCAATACACAACTAAAACCCGGATACACATGACACAGTAGGGCATATTTATAAAATAAATAATAACACTAGACATGTGGCAAAGCTACGAGCGGCTGGCTAGGCCTAGGTAGACGGCATGAAAATAGTTGAAATATAAACACACACTGGAATATCACAACAGGAACCACCGCCAACACACCACCGTAGCGACAACTTCCCACCCCGGGAAGCCTGACAAGGACCCAGAAAAAAATTCACTAAGTGAAGAAAAATACGCTGGGAACGTCAGAAAAACACAGCTTACCTCATCAGAAGGATAAAAGGCAGCAATAATTAACGCGTAATGAAAGCCGCCTGCATCACAAACTAACACAACTGTGAAAAGTTCACGTGTCCACAACAGGACCACGAGGGTACATCCGAAATAGATGCCCCATACACACGACCCAAAATACACTGCACTGCGGGCAACCAGCCCAGGACACTCCTGCTACGCCTATCCTAACCTTACTCGATACATCCTAGAGTAAACAAATGAGAAAAAACTCACTAGGGACGCAACGAATGCGGAACCAGCGGAGCGTGGAAGGTACGTCCGGGCAGGCTGAGCACAGAGCAGAGAAGGAGGAATGACGCCTGAATCAGCGTCTGGTCAGAAATCCACACAAGTACATCCACGATATGATGGAAAGCTTATTGGATAGTTATTCTTATTTTCTTTTTGTTTTTATTTTTTACGAAGTTTTTTCGTAGTGAGAACCCAATTCATAATGACTGAAGCCATGAGTGAGGTCGCGTGCGCTCATGATGAAGGCTCCTCAGTTTTTAAATGCTCTGCGCGGTAGATTCAAACTACGGCGGATTAGTGTTTGAAGAGGATGCCTTATGTAATAGGCATGTTCGTCAATGATGGAGGGGCCACTAATAAATATAGATATATACATTTACAATATAGTGGATTGACAAAAATCGTGATCATGTTCGGATTTTTGGTGATTGCTAAAAGTTTTTGATTGTGTGCTATTCCTCGAAACAGGCACCCTGACAGAGGCTGACGTCACATTCTTGGCACTTCAAGCTTACCCTGGTGCTGTGCTTGGGTCTCCTGGTGGTGTATGCACAGCCGTGGCAATTCATCTGCATTTTACAATTGCCTATCATCTAGGTTAGTGCAGGGTGATGGCGCACATAGACATCGTCGACACTGCAGCGACCTTTACCTTCGATATTGGTCTGGCAACACTGGCAACCCATCCAGTAGCTGGTACACAACATTGTATACAAACTCCTGGAACTTTAGCTTCTTGTTTGGTTACATTTTCCTCTTGACTAGCCACATGTTGTTCATGTTGAGCATTGATATGTCCACTAAGTGAAGGAACAACTTGTGGTACAACTTGATGGATGTCCTAACACACTCAACGTCTGAAAGCTGACATTCTGATTTGTCCACAAGGTGCATGTTTGTTGTGTAATCCACTACCATGTCAGGCTTTTGGATAGTCTTCTTGGTGCGGTAGTGGACTTTTGGAATGTAAACCATGTCACCCTTGTGGATTGTGGAGAGAAGATGTAATTTCATTTTTGCTACAATTTTTCCTTATTTCTCAAGCTGTAGGTAGCGGTCCTTTTTCTTTCTACGGCGTCGTTCCCTGCGTCACTCGTAGTGGGCCTCTGCTTCTTCTTCGGCAACAGGATTGTCGCTGGAGGAGGGGCTGCCCAACTGTACTTTCTGGCCAACAAACTTGGGCATATGCTTCCTGTTACTCTGTACAGTTCCACATGACCCCATCTGGTGATCATGCAAAAACTGGCAGAGAGCATGACTTATGTACCAATTGTCGGTATGCAACATATGACCCTTGCCCATGTATGGTTACATCATCTTCTTCACAGTTGAACCAGACATGCCCAAGGGGTTGTTGGAAGCGACTTATGGTACGTCTACATCAGGGCCTGTGTAAACGAGTATGTCAACCGCTATGCCCGTCTCACAAACGCAATGGACGAACAACTTTATTCCAAATCTATGCTTCTTCAGGATGATGTACTGCTTGAATACAAGACACCCTTTGAACAGAAAGAGAGATTCATCTATCACCAATTTCTGGAAGGGATAAAAGAACCTCTTGAACCTCTTCAAGATCATGGTGAACACCATCTGTATTTTCCAGATTCTCTCCTGCCTGTTTGAATTGTCTTTGTCTGCTAAATGCATGAAGTGAAGCTGCATATATTTCCGGAAAACAGGGGTGGGGATGGTCAAGTCATGCCTCTAATAATGTTGCAAGACATGCTTCTTGCAAAGGGGCTTGACGAGCAAATGGGTGAAGAAAAGAAGCAGTTCTGCTGGATTTGTGTCGACCCATACCCTTATCCTTGCCTTTGATGAGATGACATCTAGGCAGTCGTAAACCCAGCAGTATTAGGCATTGGTTTTTATCTGAAATATATGTCATGTGTGAGGGGGTTGGTTGGGCTGGCAGTATTAATAGTGGAGGCTGGTGACCCCTTTGTTTGTTTAGAAAGGGTCAGGTTACCGTTTCCCTTCCTCCCTGCTGCCCATGAGGGTCCTACTGGCCCCACAGATATGGCTGCCTTGGGTGGATGTTTGGAGGTCTTCCCCCCCCCCCCCCACCTCCTATTTGAGACCTATCGCCTTTGCTGTATAGAACCTCATTCGAGGCCTATCACATTCCTTGGGTTAAGATGATTATTTGTACTTGCATAAATTCAAAGTTGAAGTAATACAAATTCTGAATAACGCTTGTAGTGATACTTTGTCATGGGGATGAGAAATCCCAAGGAATGTGATTATACAATGTGGTCTTAATATTCAAGCCCTGTCAGTATAATTTTAACTTGTTTCAATTAAAAGTTGGGAATGCAATATAATAAGGAGAGGTAGTTATTGAAAAAGAACTTGTCTGCTAGACAGGATTCAATTGATTGAAAGATTTATGTAACTATTGAATTATTCCAACCCTCTATGTATAATATTTTTATTCTATGGTACAAAATATATATATATATATATATATATATATACAGTATACATACTGTGTATATATATTGTTACGCTGGCCAGCTTGCCAGAATGCGCTCGTGACTCGCTAGCGCTCGCCAGGGCAGTGATATGGGCTACAATAATCGTAGAACGATGTTCTTTCTTTCATAGAGTACATGTTGTCACAGACTGATCAGTGGTGATCTTTATTCTTGTCTGTGACTCTTGGAAGTATTTTGTATCGTTGCTGGAATATGGGATGCATGGTGTGAAGTTAAGGAGAGAGAGAGCGGGGTAGGCAGCATGGTGGTGGTTTGTGCGTGTGTATGTACGTTTGCCTCCCGCGCTCCGAGGAGTTTCCCATGCCCGTGATTGGCCGGCGGCCCTGTCGACGTCATAGAATGCTTGCTCTTCATGACATAGTCGTCTGTGATTGGCGGCCGCGGTCCTGGGACGGTGGTGCGGGCTCCTATCCTTGTGTTTCCTGCAGAGCTAGGCTTGGTGTGCTAGGTCCTACATGTCCCTTGCAATTCTGTCCCCCATATAACCCCCTATACTACTATCTCTCTCTCTGAACTTCTTCGGTTTCATACTTCTCTCTTTATTCAATTACTTATCCCTTCTGGTTCTGCATATGACTTCCATAGTCGGCCAGTCGTATTACCAGCACCAGCTCTCCATATATGTTTGCACTAGTTTTAGGGATTATTAGAGTCATAGTCAAATGGTACCACAGTGTTGGGGTGCTTCTAATTATTGAGCTGTTCTCTCTTATTATTTAATGCTAGACAGTGGAAGGTATCTTTGGTCGTTGTCTGAGTTATGTATGTGGCAAGTCAGAGCCTGTACAACATCGACGAAGCTAGCTAGCCTGTAACCCTTGTGCATATTTTCCTTTGCGAGTGTAGCAGTATACAAGTGAAGGGCTTTTTCCTACTCTCACCTGCATACTTGCTACCTCATTGTGTTGACCTTTGTGGAGCGCCAGGGTAAGACCAGATACTTGTGATCTGGACTTACCAAGAGAGCCTCCAAGTCACTTAACGTAACATAAGGGAAATCTGTTCAAGGGGAGACAGTAGGCTACGAGCATGCTTGCGCTCTGCCTAGTTTCTTAGTACCTTTTTTTGCCACTGCTAGACTTTATTAGTGAGAAAGACAGCATTGTGTTTATTAACTTTAATTGTGTATGCTTTAGGAATTATTCACGCCTTATTTTAGCCTAGGTTGATGCATAGTGCACAACCCAGTTTGGCTGTTACGTTGGCTAAGGAAGTACTGTTTTGAGTGGCGATTATTAGGGCTGTCACAGAGTTGTTGCACTCCCTTGTTTTATATAAATGTATCCTACTTATTGGTGTATTTAAGATACACGCTTTGGTGTCCTGCCCCTGCATTATTTCTGTTCTATATTAACGAGCATCTTAGAGCATCAGACGTTTTCAGAAGATTCTTTATCTGATTGCTGTAGGACTAGACTTCCAGTGTTTTCATAGAGCATTGTAGAGTTTAGTGTTAAGTACAGACTCACACTAAAGTTAACGTAAGCATATACTTCTTTATTAAATCTTATCATAGTTTATTCAAGCATTGTTATTACTTAAGAGCATTTTATTAACGTAAACTACTCCTGTTGTGAGTAGGCTTTGCCGTCATCGGTAAGCCTTTGTAGAAGTGCACTAAAACCCAGTTAATTGATACCCCGTTATCCAGTAGATTAACTCTGGAGGGTTTTAAGTGTTTTGTTCACCGGTGTAATAGTTCGAGGGTTTGGAATTAGCGTACCGTTGTTGCAGATATAGCCTATCATCTAGTGCAATATTGAGTGCCCTTGTTTATTCGTAGTGCCGGTCGTAACAAATGGCGACCTTAGACCAGAATATAGTGAACTGAATATTGCAGGGTTTTTTTTTGAGAAATCTTGTTGCCTCATTTGGGGGTTGAATTTATTTCTCGCATTGTTGGCAGTAGACATTGTTTTGAGGATACATAGAACTTGGAGTTATTGGTGAACTAGTATTGCACTCAAGAACATCTTCGAATATTTTTTGGTGAATAAAGCTGCGCAAGAGTTTGGCTATTTATTATCTGGACTTGAGAAATTTTTTTTTTTGACTCCATCATGTCACTGGACGGGTCTGAGCATAGTGAGGGCACAGTGCGAGAGGCAGGCGAGGAGGTGGAGAAGGTGGAGTTGTTAAGCGGCGCTAGGGTGGTGAACAGTGAGGAGGATGCTCGGATTTTTTGGGGGAAGCCTATGTCGGCGGACCGGGACTAGACCGGTACGGACTGCAGTGTGTGGCCACGGTCTTGGGGTTTTCCGGTACTAGCGGTATGTCGAGCTGGCTGCCTGTGTGCTGGGTGGGGTGCATGGGGTTTCGGGTGGAGCGGGAGCTGGGGCACCTTTGGCCCAGCCCCCATTCCACTCGACTCCTATCACCCCTCGGCGCCCCCTCGGGCTTCGGAGCCGGGTACGTTCCCGCAGGCCGATGCCCGCTGGCGGTTGGGTATGCCTCTAGGTGATTCACGGGGTGGGTCCCCGATAGTAGCACCCCCTCCTCAAGGTTTGTCTGCCGAGATGTTGTTTCAGCTCGAGCTCGCCAAACTTAAGCAGCAGGAGCGACAGGCTGAGGCTGAGCTCGAGCAGCGAAAGCATGAAGCTGAGCTTAAGTATGAGTCTGAAAGGTATCGTGCCGATGTTGATCTAGAGAAAACTCGTGTAGAGGTGACGAGGAACCGGGTCGTCCAGGGGGGTCGAGCCCAGGACCAGTCCCTGTCGCATCTATTAAAGTTGGTTCCAGTGTTTGATGAGTTGGGAGTTACAGAATTTGTTCTCCGGTTCGAGAAAAAGTGCCAGGAGCACCAATGGCCCGAGGAGAAGTGGGCAGCCCTTGTCTCTTCACGATTGACGGGGAAAGCACTCAAGGTGTACGATGCTTTGCCCCTAGATTCCTGTGTGAATTACGAGTTGTTGAAAGAGGCTGTCCTGAGGGCGTATGAGCTACAGCCAGAGACCTATAGGCTGAAGTTTAGGGCGGTTCCAAAAAGAAAGGAGAGTACTTTCCAGGAACACGCTAGAGAGCTGTCAGATGCATTAGAAAATTGGTTAAGGTCGGAGAAGGCAACCACTTTTGATTCAGTAAAACAACTAGTGTTGCTCGAACAATTTTTTAAATGTACTGGCAGTGACTTGACTCTTAACCTTAAAGAAAAGCAACCAAAAACTCTGCAGAAGGCGGCTGAGCTGGCTGACCTTAGGTTGTCATTGATTCGTGGGTGCGGGTCTGCACAGAGAGCTGAGGCAGGTAACCAGGGGGGCTCCCGGACGGATTGCCGACGGACATTTGGCCGAACGGACATTTGGCCGACAGACCCTAACCTAACCTAGCCTAACCTAACCTAACCTAACCTAACCTAACCTAACCAACCTAACCTAACCAACCCAACTTAACCTAACCTAACCTAACCTAACTTAACCTAACCGTTCGGGCCAAATGTTCGGCAATCCCACAAGGCCACGAACCAGGGGCGTACCACTCCCCCCCCCCCCGAATTAATGACACAAATTATCCATTTAAGAGTACTGTTGCCAATTATGAACCCAAGTCGAAACCCTTCCCGTTTAAGAAAGGCCAGGGCCGTTCCTCACCTCAGAGGAAGTCCAAGAGTGAAGTGGAGTGTTTCAAGTGTCATGAGAAGAGGCATATTGCGCGCTCATGTCTGAGCACACCGCCTACAGCAGTGGTGTCACTAGTGAGCAACATCGGTGTGTCTTTGAGGTCTTCCGCGTTTGCCCGGGGTAATACGTCGGTTGCGAAGTCACAGTCGGTGCAGAAGCAGCAGGAGGGCTCGTCACCCGTCCGAGATGCTTTTTGTGGTCATACGGGGCACGGCACTGTGAGGTGGGCTGGTGTGAAGCATAGGCTTGAGTTGTTGCATGATACGGGCGCTTCCCAGACACTTGTTACGAATTTCACTGGCAAGCCTGTTAACGTGGCTCGGGTTGTGGTGGTACAAAGGAGTACAAAGGAGTACAAAGGAGTACAAAGGAAATCAAGCAACAACAGGTCTAGTGACCCTTCTAGGTTGCTTGTCCTCCAAAACACTGAGGATCAAGTGTCCAAACAGTGGTTTAGAGTGGGTAAGGGAACATTGGAAAGGGAACTACTGCCCTGCCACTAACGTGGCAGGACTAGGAAGTTAGTAGGGGACATATGGGTTAGTAACTGAGGGGAGGATAAAGTTATTCATTTACAAACGCAGTCGGTCGCGGGTTTGATGCGAGATATTTGTCTAGGCGGAATTTAAATGAATCAACGGTGCTGCAGTCTATAACGTCTCGGGGAAGCCCATTCCACAAGTTGACAACTCGATTGAAGAAGAAATTCTTAGATTCGTGCGAGTTAAAAGATTTACCAATAATTTTGCAACCGTTTCCCCGCGTGTAATTAGATTGGTCGATAGTGAAGTACTTACTACAGTTCATATTGTCGATGCCTTTGATGATTTTGAACACTTGAATTAAGTCGCCTCTTAATCTGCGCTGGGTTAAAGGAAATAGATTTAATTCTCTAAGACGCTCTTCGTATGGTTTGTTCTTTAGGCTAGGTATCATTTTGGTAACTCTACGTTGAACTCGTTCTAGCTTGTTTATATCTTTTTGGTAATAAGGGCACCAGGATTGAACGCAGTATTCCAGAAGAGGGCGGACTAAGGAATTGTAAAGGGTTAGGATAACTTCTTTGGATTTATGCTCAAATGACCTGCCTATAAAGCCAATTATTTTGTTTGCCTTCTTAACAACTTCTGAACATTGTTGACTCGGTTTTAGGTTACTCGATATTGTTACTCCCAGATCAGTTTCTCTGTTTACATTCTTAAGCTGAGTGCCATTCATCGAATAGTTTGCTTTCTCATTTAGATATCCGACATGTAGTACTTTACATTTATCCGCATTGAAACTCATTTGCCAAATTTGGGCCCAACATGACAATTTATCTAGATTGTGTTGCATATCGTCAACTTGTTCTTTTGAGAGTACGCTATTTGCAATTTTTGTATCGTCATTTAATTTTGAGATTGTGCAGGTGAGACCCTCATCTATGTCGTTGATGTAAATTAGAAAGAGAATTGGTCCTAGTACCGATCCCTGGGGTACCCCGCTACTTACATTGGTCCATTTAGATGCCTTACCGTTTATGACTACCCTTTGCTTTCTGTTGCTGAGCCAATTTTCTATCCATTTCAACACACCGTCTTGTATTCCATGCGCTTTTAGTTTTAGCAGTAAACGTTTGTGGGGAACTTTGTCAAAGGCCTTTTGAAAATCAAGGTATATAATATCTACAGCTTTACTCTCATCGTAGAGGTTGAGGATATCGTGGAAGAAGTCTAAGAGGTTTGTTAAACAGGAACGTTTTTACGAAAGCCGTGTTGAGTATCTTTAAGTATGTTATTTTCCTCTAAGTGATTTACGAGTCGGTCTCGTATGACCGTTTCTAGCATTTTACATACAACTGAGGTTAAGCTAATTGGACGATAGTTACTGGGTAGGGATTTGCTGCCTTTTTTGAATATCGGTGTTACGTTGGCTAGCTTCCACTGATCAGGCATAGTTCCAGACTGCAAGGATTTATTGAATAGTAATGTCAGTGGTTTGGAGAGCTCATTCTTAGCTTCCTTTAGAACTCTAGGCGAGATTGTATCAGGTCCTGGCGTTTTATTTACCTTGAGTTTATCTAAACAATTCAATACTTCTCTCTCTGTAACGGTGATATTGCTTAGAACATCTGAATTATCAATCTGAATCGGCGATGGTGTAGGGATATCACTGAGGTCTTCTGTTGTAAAAACTGATGCAAAGAAGGTATTGAGGGCATTACTCATTTGTACTTCGTCTTTGGTGTATTCTCCTTTTTCATCGACTAACGGTCCAACAGTTGAAGTAACTACTTTTTTCTTTCTGATATAACTATAGAATTCTTTCGGTTTGTTTTACTTTGATTCGCAATATGTAACTCTAAGGTCTTTTTACTTTGCTTAATTAACTTTTTGGCTTTGCGTCGTAGCTCTACAAATTTCACCCGTTCTTCGTCATTTTGTGAGGATTTTAATCTATCATTAGCAAATTTTTTAGCAAGCAGGCAGTTTGAAATATCTTTATTCCACCATTTGGGCTTATTATTATGGCCTGGACGCCGTATTTTCGATGGTATGCAGTCTTGCACTGCTTTTAGGTAAGTGGTTTCGAATAACTTCCAAGATGTATTTATGTCGTTATTGTTAATTAAAAAGCTCCAGTCAGTTTCTTTAAACATAGCTCTAAGTTTATGGAAGTTTGCTTTCTTGAAATTAGGGACTTTTTCGATGCTACTATTTGGTTCGTTACTAGTAAGCTTTAAAGTGAAAGTTATCGTACGATGGTCGCTGTTACTGAATTCATCACCAACATTCAAATTCTCTATCAATTCTTCTTTTGTTGCAAGTACAATGTCAAGAACGTTATTACCACGGGTCGGCATTCGAACAAATTGATAAAGCGAACTCTCTTGCAAGTTCGTATACAAGTCATGTCCGGAGTGTGAAGTAAGAGTATCGCCCCACTTGGTCACAGGTAAATTAAAGTCGCCAAAAATTACGGTATCTTGTGAGTTACTTACATCTGCAATTTGTTCGTAAATTTCTCGGTCAGTTTGCACTGATTGAGCTGGAGGTCTGTATATTAACGCAAGTATTATTTTTGTACCTTTATTATTCTTTATTAGCACAAAAGATGTGTCGACGTTCACAATTTGAGGTTTTGACACGAGGGTCGGGTTAAGACTTTCTTTGATATAAAATAAAACGCCACCTCCATTTTTATTTATTCGGCTGTTCTCAAACATTACATAACCGGGAAGTGAATACTCTGCTAAAAAGTCTCTATCTTGTGTATTGAGCCAAGATTCTGTTATGCCAATCACATCATAATTTTCTGTAAACACTAGTTCCTCTAAATCTGAAAATTTATTGCGTATGCTACGAGCGTTTGCATAGAAAACCTTTAAAGTTGCGGTTTTAGAACTCGCAGATCGTTCTTTCATCGAATTTTTGGTTCTGGTCGGATCTACATTTACATTCATAGCTGTCCTCGGTCCTCGGTCGTTATCCCTGACGGTTTTGAATTTGGGTCGTGTTGGTGGAGCTTTATCCAAATTCGCGGATCTTAACGGATTAGTATTTAATTCCTTTGTAGATTGCCGTCCTCGCTGTCTTCGGTCCTCCTTCCTGGTTATCCTGTGCTGAGTCGATTTCTTCTCCGAAAATCCTTCACCGCATCGTTGAGTACAGGGCATCAATGCTATGCGGTCTTACCCGCTGGTCAGAATGGAGCTTGAGGTGGACGGTGTGACACGGGAGTTGGATGTGCGTGTGGTGGAGAAGTTGCCAGTTGAGGGGGTCGACCTCCTTCTTGGTAATGACTTTGCGGTGCCCACTTCCGAGGTTCCACCCTTAGTCGTTGCCAAGAGGGCGGCCGACACGAGTAGTGAGGAGCAAGAGGGGCTTGAGAGATCTCAGTCCGTTCAGGTCTCACAGGTGTCCCAAGTTCTAGACCAGCGGAGGAAGGGTCGGAAGGAGAAAGTCGAGGCTGATGGTCGGGTTGAGAGTTTGGACCCAGCGACACTCCTTGGTGACTCGGTACTTGACCCAAAGGTGAGCTCCGGAGTGGCCCCAGAACCTGTCCCCCCTAGTGACATGGTAGGGCGTGATGGCACTCCACGACAGAGTAGTTCCCAGGTGGAGGAGAGTTGTGGGAACGGGGCTATTGAACTCGAGGACGGGGAAGCATGTCAGGTGAACCTGTTAGAGGAGTTTGTGAGGCAACCACCTGAGCAGCCTACTGTCCCTGCGTTGGTCTGCAGCGGCCAAGGTGGAGAAGGAGAGGGGGGCAGTGGGGCACAGGTGGAGGAGAGTCGGGATTGTCATGTCTCGGTGGAGCAGTGGGCAGGGGATACGAGTCAGGTGGCTGTGGAAGCGCTAGAGCACCTGCCTGAGCAGCAGTGTGCAGCGTTCCAGCCCCTGATCGGTCCATACCCCACTGTTTGTACCGAGCACCCAGGCCTCACAAGTCATGCGGTGCATGAGGTTCCGCCGGCTGGTCACTTGAGTGTCGGTAAACCGTTGGCCTCGTTGTTTCAGTGGTTCAAGGTGGGCGACGAGGCTTTGGCATGGTTGTCAGGTCAGGGTCGACCCATGGCTGCCAAGGGTGGTGGTCAAAAGGAGGACTTTGAGCAGATTGGTGAGGTTGGCTGGGGAGTGGATGCGCCCGGCCGTCGCATAGCCTCCCAATGCTGCTCTAGTGAAATGCAACAGCCCTACCATAGACCGACTGTATCTGGCCATGTCGCTGAAGGCGGTGATGCTTTGCAGGCAGATGTAGTTGCAAGGAATGCGGGGGTGCACATGTACGGTATCGGCGGGGAAACCTTAGCAATTATGAACTATGGGAGTGACTGCACAGGTGGTACTGATGGTCCCTCTCATGACCTGGCTGTTCTAGGGACGAAGGTGGAGAAGGAGGGAGACTACAGGTTAGAAGCTGCAGTCTCGGCTGGGTTGTGGGAGGGCACTAGGCATGTTGTTCGTGGAGACAGTGCAAGGCAGTTGTTTACTAGGCTATGGCAGTACATTCGCATGTTTGTTCATTCTCCAGGCCTGATGTACGGGGTAGAGTCCGACATGGAGGCTGGAGACAGTGCCAGGCAGTTGTTTACTAGGCTATGGCAGTACTTTCGCATGTTTGTTCATTCTCCAGGCCTGATGTACGGGGTAGAATCCGACATGGAGGCTGGAGACAGTGCAAGGCTCAGTTTAATTCCCTTCCGTATAAATCCTGCTTGACAGCCTGTTGTGAAAGCAGAGCTAGACGACATGTGGAAAAAGGGTCTGAGGGATAAAGGATATCGTGAGTGGTCGTTGCCAGTAACTTTGCAACCTGAGTTAAGTGGCAAGATCCGTGTGTATGTTGATTGCAAGAGTGTGGAAGCATTATCCCTGGCAGACGCCTATCCATTACCCAGAGTTGACGACACCATAGACCGCTTCGGGGCTGTCTCGCTCATCACGAAGGTAGAACTAGTGAAAGGTTATTGGCAGGCCCCGTTGCCAGAAAGAGCGAAGAGAAATGCCAGTCTTGTGATGAACTGGGCAGTTTATCAGTGCCAGGTGTTGTTTTGCTGCCGGAACACAAGTTGGATGTGTGGCATGTTAAGGGCACTGATAATGTTCTGGTTGATTGTTTGTCACGGGAGGGTATGTGTGAAGGAGAACCCTCGCCGTTCAGTCAGTATTTGGTGAAGTGGAGAAAAATTAGGCTTGCCCTTGTAGTGCAACGCCGCCAAAAACACTATTAACAAAAAATATAAAAACCTCGCATAAAAAAACTCTTTCTTTTTTATAGTATATAAGTGCAGTATATCACAGCAAGAATCTAAGACACTCTGAGCTGTTTTCTTAGTAGGCTAGGCTTGGTGAAGCTTGCTCGCTGAGCGTGATATAATTATTATGATGCTATTTTTTGGGGGAAGTGTTGTGCAGATTTGTTTTATAATGCATTGTTTTATGTTTGTGATCGTGCCTTGTTTTCACAACTTGGGAGAGTGGCTAGGTGATGCGGGGTTGATGGGCATTCTGTCTGGTCAGATGTGGGGTTCGCCTGTGGCTGAAACGTCCCACATCTTGGGCGGGTGTTACGCTGGCCAGCTTGCCAGAATGCGCTCGTGGCTCGCTAGCGCTCGCCAGGGCAGTGATATGGGCTACAATAATCGTAGAACGATGTTCTTTCTTTCATAGCGTACATGTTGTCACAAACAGATCAGTGGTGATCTTTATTCTTGTCTGTGACACTTGGAAGTATTTTGTATCGTTGCTGGAATATGGGATGCATGGTGTGAAGTTAAGGAGAGAGAGAGCGGGGTAGGCAGCGT
Source organism: Paralithodes platypus (assembly GCA_032716605.1). NCBI lineage: Eukaryota > Metazoa > Arthropoda > Malacostraca > Decapoda > Lithodidae > Paralithodes > Paralithodes platypus. Next base: position 2,886,842 of record CM064571.1, on the reverse strand, counting down.
GGTGGTGGTTTGTGCGTGTGTATGTACGTTTGCCTCCCGCGCTCCGAGGAGTTTCCCACGCCCGTGATTGGCCGGCGGCCCTGTCGACGTCATAGAATGCTTGCTCTTCATGACATAGTCGTCTGTGATTGGCGGCCGCGGCCCTGGGACGGTGGTGCGGGCTCCTATCCTTGTGTTTCCTGCAGAGCTAGGCTTGGTGTGCTAGGTCCTACATGTCCCTTGCAATTCTGTCCCCCATATAACCCCCTATACTACTATCTCTCTCTCTGAACTTCTTCGGTTTCATACTTCTCTCTTTATTCAATTACTTATCCCTTCTGGTTCTGCATACGACTTCCATAGTCGGCCAGTCGTATTACCAGCACCAGCTCTCCATATATGTTTGCACTAGTTTTAGGGATTATTAGAGTCATAGTCAAATGGTACCACAGTGTTGGGGTGCTTCTAATTATTGAGCTGTTCTCTCTTATTATTTAATGCTAGACAGTGGAAGGTATCTTTGGTCGTTGTCTGAGTTATGTATGTGGCAAGTCAGAGCCTGTACAACATCGACGAAGCTAGCTAGCCTGTAACCCTTGTGCATATTTTCCTTTGCGAGTGTAGCAGTATACAAGTGAAGGGCTTTTTCCTACTCTCACCTGCATACTTGCTACCTCATTGTGTTGACCTTTGTGGAGCGCCAGGGTAAGACCAGATACTTGAGATCTGGACTTACCAAGAGAGCCTCCAAGTCACTTAACGTAACATAAGGGAAATCTGTTCAAGGGGAGACAGTAGGCTATGAGCATGCTTGCGCTCTGCCTAGTTTCTTAGTACCTTTTTATGCCACTGCTAGACTTTATTAGTGAGAAAGACAGCATTGTGTTTATTAACTTTAATTGTGTATGCTTTAGGAATTATTCACACCTTATTTTAGCCTAGGTTGATGCATAGTGCACAACCCAGTTTGGCTGTTACGTTGGCTAAGGAAGTACTGTTTTGAGTGGCGATTATTAGGGCTGTCACAGAGTTGTTGCACTCCCTTGTTTTATATATATATGTATCCTACTTATTGGTGTATTTAAGATACACGCTTTGGTGTCCTGCCCCTGCATTATTTCTGTTCTATATTAACGAGCATCTTAGAGCATCAGACGTTTTCAGAAGATTCTTTATCTGATTGCTGTAGGACTAGACTTCCAGTGTTTTCATAGAGCATTGTAGAGTTTAGTGTTGAGTACAGACTCACACTAAAGTTAACGTAAGCATATACTCCTTTATTAAATCTTATCATAGTTTATTCAAGCATTGTTATTACTTAAGAGCATTTTATTAACGTAAAGTACTCCTGTTGTGAGTAGGCTTTGCCGTCATCGGTAAGCCTTTGTAGAAGTGCACTAAAACCCAGTTAATTGATACCCCGTTATCCAGTAGATTAACTCTGGAGGGTTTTAAGTGTTTTGTTCACCGGTGTAATAGTTCGAGGGTTTGGAATTAGCGTACCGTTGTTGCAGATATAGCCTATCATCTAGTCCAATATTGAGTGACTTGTTTATTTCGTAGTGCCGGTCGTAACAATATATATATATATATATATATATATATATATATATATATATATATATATATATACATACAGCGTGTTTCTGAACTTTACCGACCAACTTTGTGGGTTAATAGATGAACAGAATCTAAGTATACATGCCTAATTAAAAATATAACGTTAATGCATTATAAGAGAGGTACAGGACCTGCTAGCAGAAACTGCTAACAACGAGTTTACATAACTTGAAACTAGAATATGATGTCGTTAATAACTGTCAATGCAAAGTACAAATCATACTTAGCATGAATAATGTTATGGAAGACATATGAAAAGGAAAACATTTGTCCAATGGAGCTTAGCACTTTTGTGCTTATCCTATGCTAAACTCGCTAGTATGAAATGCTAAACAGAGACATTACTGGCTGTGATAAAGGCAACGCCCTATTTACGTGATCAGAATAGCCTACACAGCCACAGCCTGTGGCCGAACGATCGAACACGTCAAATCTCCCCCTACCCCACCCTCACCTCCCCCCCACATCCCTGTCCTTTCTCAGGTAATCGAGGGAAGGTTTTAAAGCTTCTCTTACGAGCGGACCTGACTATGTCAATCTGTATCTGTCTGTAGCTTGAATTCTGCGTTGTTTTGGTGATTCATGCACCAGCGATAATCCATAAAAACCGTAGAATTTAGGGTTACTAATACAGTACTGAAATTATGGAATACGTAGGGCCTATCCATGTTCCGATGGTTCGTTTGGGTATTGTAGAGTTCATACAGTATTAAGCTAGGAGTTGTCCCACAGCCTCGGGTTCAATAATTCGAAGCCTACGAATCTGATCGAATCCCGTGATTGAGATACTGTACTGTTTTGTTAACCGTTCGGACACTTGGCTACGGTGTTGCCTTCGTCACAACCAGTACGGTAAAGCCTCTGTTTATCATTTTACACCAGTGTTGTCAGCATTTTCTGCTAGCAGGTCCTGTACCTCTCTTATAATACGTTTACGTTATTATTTTTACTTAGGCATTTATATTTCGGATCTCCCCATTAATTAACCCACAAAGTGTGTTGGTAAAGTTCGGAAACACGCTGGTGTATTGAAACAACACTTACAGACTTCAAGTGCTAAGTACAGATTAAAAAAACAAGTTCACTTTATTCTATAATGAAATATAAAATAATTAAGCATTAATGATTTACAGGATATACAGTAAAATAATCAGTGTCGTCCAAGCATGTGCTATAAGCCGAACACTGGCATTGGTCACCCCCTTCCTCCCCCCCCCCCCCTTCCTCCCCACAATCTTCTAATTTATACCCAGGAATGTTGATTTATAAACATAATTAGTTTTCGGGTTGACATAATGTAATTTATGTTCCCTTTATAAACTGTTTACAACTAAAATTATTTTCTGTTAATATCAAACATTTATGTATCTTTCTTTCAACATAGGAAACACCGAAGGTATCTTGGATGAAACAAATTACGATCTTCAAGTGGTCTGCAGATTTTACTGTCATATGTTAGTAATTATTATCAATGTTGAATGATAAATAGAACCACAAAATGTGGGCATTACGAAGTTATTGCCCAATGTTATTTATTGTATTGTACAGTTGTGAACATTTATTCAAATACAAACATATTCGAAGCGGTCTCGGGTTGAATTGAATCTCCTAACTAATTTATACTGGGTATTTGAATTTCAGAGATTCTTTTAATCAGTTCGACACTTCTAAATCGATCAGAATTAATTACCACTGCTGTACAGTCACGAGCACAAATGCTGCGACATCAACCAGATAACGTCAACTCCTTCATCACTAGAGGTTTATACTAAGCTGAATAAAATCGTTTGACGGTAGCTAGAATGAAATACAGAAATAATTGTGTTTGAATACAAAGTTTTGCAATACCTTTGGAGACAAAGGGGCGAAAATTATTTGGTTGGTGTCGCAGTATTTATGCCCGTGACTGTACATGGTCATAACAGTGTAATAAGAAGATTAATTGAAACAAATACTGTATAATTCCCACCAAGTGATGTAATACAGTTTTGAAAAATTATTCGAGGCGTTTTATGAAGCTTTGGATTCCACTCGAATCTGCTCAAATATCGAATTATCGGCTTGGACATGATATCATGCCTGTTTTCCAAATATCTAACCTATTTTGTGTACAGTACAACTGTTACACACCAATATTGTCAGTAATAGTCGATGACGCTGTAATTGAGACAATGAACAATGATTAAGGAAACTTCAATTCACACACACACACACACATCTCCCTTTGTCACGCTTATTTTATTTACCTTGCATAAACATGGAAATGAGAGGTTTATATGTGTGTGTGTATGTATGTCTGTGTATATCATTAATTTTCTTTAACCTCACTCTTTTATAACATGAGTGTTTGGCCAGGTATGCGTGGTCACAATTGTACGATATGTAACATTTGGCTCCTATAACTTTTCGTATTGCTCGATGACTCTTCATTCCTGAACATAACTGTACATGCAGTATACTATCTTCATAACTGTACATGCAGTATACTATCTTCATTCCTGAACATAACTGTACATGCAGTATACTATCTTCATTCCTGAACATAACTGTACATGCAGTATACTATCTTCATTAAATACGTAACAATTGCGCGAGAACGATCAGCCACCAATAGAACTACGCTTCATAAACGATTGAATTACTTTCTGCTTCGTTCGGATACCCGACCCAGACTTGGGCATCAGCATTATGTCCCATGACCAGAGTTACAAATGTTACATATATTGTTTACGCTAATATGTTCCTAATAATTAGTATTTTTCTGCTAACCACATAATATCATCACCACATTCTAAGATACTTTTATTTCGTAATTACATGCTTTCCCTTTAGCTAAGTCGATAATAAATAGGTTTATCATGTATTAATAATTTAGCGCTTTACTTGTAACCCTGTTTTGCTACATTTCTAATAAGGCTTTTATCTCTAAAATAACACATCTATGTGAAAAATGTGATACAACAATATATGTTATTTTTCCATTTTACAATGTGTTCGTCATAGTCTGTAACAGTTGTTTCAATACACCCTGTATATAAATACTGTATATATATATATATATATATATAATTATATATATATATATATATAGACAGATATATACATATATATTATATTATATACATATATATATATCTATAATATTATATACGGTATATATATATATATATATATATGCACGTCTTCCCTTCATGGTGGAAGTTTGCTCTCATTCAACATGTCCCAGAGAAGGGTGACCGCTCTCAGCCCTCCAACTATCGTCCAATTGCTCTCAAAATTTATTAAGCATCTCTCTTCTCATAATCTACTTTCAGATCGCCAGTATGGATTCCTTAAGGGTTGCTCTACTGGGGATCTTCTTTCATATCTTACTAATTCTTGGTCATCCTCCTTCCATGACTTCGGTGAGACCTTTTCTGTTACGCTAGACATATCGAAAGCTTTTGATAAGAGTCTGGCACTAATTTCTAAACTACCCTCCTTCGGTTTCTATCCCTCTATCTGTGCCTTTATCTCGAATTTCCTTTCTGGCTGTTCCATAGCTGCGGTTGTGGATGGCCATCGTTCACTTCCTCAACCTATCAACTCCGGTGTTCCTCAGGGTTCTGTCCTATCTTCAATTCTCTTTCTAATATTCATTAAAGATCTCCTCGACTGTACCTCCAGTCATATCCATGCATATGCTGATGCCTCTACCCTTACACTATTCAACTAGTTTTCGCGAGCCCCCCAACAAGTAAGCACTCAAATAATTATGCAATGATTATCACTTGAATTCTGACCTATCAACCATTCCCATTTGGGGCAGAGATAATCTTATTGCTTATACTTCAACAATACACAAATCAATCCTTCATCTTCTCTCAATATTCTAAGAATCTCTTTTTCTCCTGATCTCACTTGGAAAGACCATATTACCACTGCTAAAACAGCTTCCCAGAAGCTGGGTGTGCTCAACCGCCTCCGGGGGTTCTTTACCCTTGCACAGCTTCTTGCTCTGGACAGTGTGTCCATGTATTGAGTATTATTCGCATGTGTGGGGAGGATCCTCTCACACAGCACTAAAGTAGAAAAGAAAGTCTTTTGTCTCATTAACTCACGTCCACTCAATGACTCTTTGCAATATCTCTCTCTTCACCGCAGTGTTGCATCTGTCTCGCTATTTTACCGCTATTACAATAATCAATGTTCCTCAGATCTCCCTCAGTGTATACCACCTCCTCTACGTAGATTATGTAGCATCCGTCATGCAACACAATCCCATCCCTACTTTGTGCAACTCTCCAATCCAAGAGTGAAATGACATTTCCAAACTTTTTTCTATTCAACAGCTGAGCTCTGGAGCTTTCTCCCTGAATCCATTTCCCCCTCATCCTATGAATTACATTGCTTCAAACTGTGTGTGTTCAGGCATTTTATCTCAAACAATCCTTGATTTTGGCCCTATCACTCTTTCAACTAGGGGAGGCACTCGTTACAGGCAGTTCTGCCTTTTGTCTTCCTCATCCACATAGAAAAAAAATATATATACAGTATATATATATATATATATATATATATATATATATGTTAGTAAAGCCAGGTAATACATTTTCTTTAATGCATACAAGGTTAAAGGAAGTAGCAGTATCGGCATTCAATATTTTATTGTTCAGCGTTTCAATATTTAAATTAATCAGAAATATTGAAACGCTGAACAATAAAATATTGAATGCCGATACTGGTACTTCCTTTAACCTTGTATGCATTAAAGAAAAAAAAAAAGAAAAAAAAAAGAAAAAAAAATATATATATACAGTATATATACTGTATATATATATATTATATACATATACAGATTAATATATACATACATTTTGTATACTCATTTATTTCCTTCTAATTCGTTGTAATCTTTAACCACACCATCTCTTTGTGACTCTCCTTAGTACTCCCTGGTGGTGGAGGCCCGGGCTGGGGAGGCTACCAGTGAGGCCCTAGTGACAGTAATAGTGATAGACCAGAACGACCACGCCCCCGTCTTCCCCACTTCCCTCCACGAGACACAGATCACAGAGGAGGACGACCGACACCTGCCCAAGACCATACTCACGGTCAGTATTTAACCCATCCTGTACAACCGCCGAACACCATTCGTCAGTATAAAAGTTATTAGCTAGTACGAGTGCCGAACACCTTTCGTCGTCACTCGTACATAAGCTGTGTTCTCTGCTAATAGCGAGCACTCTTCGTTAATATGTATAGCCTACTAGGCCTCACTGCTAGGTATTGTCAACACTCCCCAAGTGGTAGGCAGCTGTTCCGACCATCAGAACTCAGTTACTTCCCAGTTTTCGTGAGTGATACATCATTTTGTGTATCGGAAAAATCCTTTTAGCTAAAATGGCTGGTATTGAGGGGTACTTACACTGGAAAATCCTCTGGTATAGTAAGGGACAGTATGAACAAAATGCTTTAACCCTTCCTCCCCGGGCAGCATTTATAGAGGTCGATAGGCCTATCCGGGCGATCTGGCCAAAAATGTTGCATGCAAACATAGGCCTATTTTTGTTATTCTAACTGCTAGAGAATTCACACAAATCTCAAAATGTAGCCCTTACTTGTATCTGTAGACTGCCGTTGAGTAAAGCTCTCTAGGTCAACTGGTTCAGTTGTGATGACGATTTCCGTGGAGAGCATTTTTCCGCGGATATAGCAATATCGGACACTTAGAAACACTAAATTTCGCTTTAACTAGCAATGGCGGACAAGGTCAGACTTCTTCTTGCTGAGGCTTGTCGTCGCCAAGATCGGCTTTGTAAACAAACGTTTCGCCGCGCGGCTTTCAAAACACGCTTAATAAGCTTTCAAGCATACGGATTTTAAAAGGACGCTCCTGACCTTCGCAAGCCACGTAATTTTAAAATTCTGCCCGGGCGGAAAGGGTTAATAGGGTAACCATAATAATCAATCAGTAAACAGATTTACCCTTTCAATATGGTTGGCATCTTATATATTTAATAATAGTTATACTTAGACGGTAATTTACAGCTCTGTCTCGAGTCTGCCACCCCCAGCTATGGGGTATGTGCCTTAGTATACTGTATACATACATACATATATTTTACAGTTTATCTAATCACAAATGGCTTTGTTTTGAGTGCCACTGGGGTGTTTTAAAAGTTTTTTTTTAGACCTTGGATCTTAACCCTTCTTTGGCGGCGCGCAACTTATGTTGTGTGAAATAAATATGGAGTAAGTGGCGGTTCACAACTTATGTTGTGTGCCATTTTCACCACGTAATGTTGCTGAGAGAGAGAGATAAGTGGTGGGAGGAGAGTAGCAAGCGTATAACTGCTCCAGACCACCGTGGCGGACCTAATGACATGAATCCCACCCTGCCCCACCCTCACGCACTCGCTACACAGGGAATTATGTAGGGAAACTACCTAATTACATGGTTTTGCACTCGTGTTACGTGATCGTTGCAAGAAAACTAGCGTTGCAAGAAAACTAGCGGTCGTACAAGGATGGTTGGGGTGTCATTGGAAAGCTCTGTTTATGCCCTTTCAGAGATAGATACTTGTTTTACGCTCTGGGTCTTATTTAGGCATGAAAATTATCACGTAAACAACCCTATTTTGGGTAAAAACACCCCGCTGGGCGGTACATATAAATTACCGCCTAGGCCGCTCGTAGCCTGACAGTAAAATAGGTTACGCGGCAGGGTGAAAAGGGGTCTTCGGATCCTCCGGCCCTTCAACCCATTAAAAAAAAAAAAAAATAGGCTGCTCGTAAGGTGTTAAGAGTCTAGCCGCATTTGTCCAGTAGATCCTCTGACCGCAGTCCAGAGGTTAAGATATGGTTTATGCCTGTCATACCGATAGGTTTTTCCTTATATAAAAAAAAAAAAAATGTATATACTGTATATACCGGGTATATATATATATGTTCTAATGATAGCTAGAGTAAAACAATTAGGCTATCATAGATGGCAGACTTTGCCACTGCCGTGCTGTCGGTGGCTACCACAAAATGTTTTGGGCTGTTTAAGACAATCACCATCACCATCCCTATTACTACCACAATCACCCTACTACCGCGCTCAACACCACCATCACAAGCACAAATACCGACCATCACTACTACCACCACAATCACCACCATCATCACTACTACTACTACTACTATCATAAACACTATCATCACCACAACTAATATTTGTTTACCACAATCACCACTACTATCACAACTACTACCACAATCACCAACACCATCACTAGCACTACTATAATCACCATCATTATCACGACTGTGATGTGTGACACACCCAGACAGACGCACTATTAAGGGGCACACACAGACAGACCGGGAACAAACACCACCCCTACGGAGGGCTCCGTAACGAGGAAATGTATCCTGGTATACTGAAAAGGTTAGACAACTTTCTTATGTAAATGTGATTTTAATAATATATAATTATATATATATATATATATATATATATATATATATACAGTATATATATATATATATATATATAATATATATAAATTATATATATATATATATATATATATATATATATATATATATGTGTATTTGTATATTTGGCAAGAATATTTTCTTAAATGCAAAAACTGTTGAAGACCTGAGCATATTTATTATGTATCAGCTTTTTAGATTTGATTTCAATACATCTAACAGTATTTCTTATGCTAGGGTGAAGTTGGTATAGTAAATTGCCAAAATTAATTTAACTTTATTTCTTATTCAGTACGTTTCGGGTACATTACCCATCTTCAGCAAATAAAATATTAAAAGTAGTATTAAAATTACGAATTAAAAATGATAAAAGATTTAAAATGTGAATTGAAAGTATTAAAAGGCTAGGCAGGGCCTTGGTCAGGTGTGTTCCTCTCTGTTCCTCGGCTTGGACTGGCTACTACGTAGGTTGTATGGGCAGGTGGTGTGCCCTGTGTTGTTGTTGTTGTGGCGCCCTCTGTTGTTGTTGGGCCCTCTGTTGTTATTGTGGCGCCCTCTATTGTTGTTTTATCAGCTCTGGACGTGGAGCCATGGTGAGGAGCTGTCTGTGGTGGTATGTCACACGGTGGTCTTGGTGGCTGGGTCGCTGCTTCGTCTCTGGTTGTCTGGTTCACAAGCCTGTATGTTGGTTCATGGACAACTTCTGTGTATGAAAAGAGCTTAATATTCTTTCTTGTCCTGTTATTTGATTGTTTATGATGTTTTTTTTGTTTTTTTTATATATACTGCTTCGGTGATCCTAGGGTGTGAAAAATCGTGGCATTGATTCAAAATGGATGTGTTTTCCACCAGTTGTTGTTTGTTTAATGTATATTTATGTTGTATCATATGGTCTTTTATGGAACCTTTCTGTAAGTGCATGGTGAGACGTCTACTGAGGGTTGTTGTTGTCATACCGATGTAGCTTACTTTGCGAGGCTTGCAATCCTCGTGTGGACAAATTATAGGTTTGATTCCCGGAGGGAAGTAAAGAAAACCTAATATTTAGTAGGGCCCCGTTATCATTGACGATATGCCTATTAGTATAATAGTCTCCCATCAAACACCCCGGTCGCTAGTTTGAATCTACCGCGCAGGAGGGCAGGAGTACTACACAAGGGTAACGCGTATTCTCTTATGGAATCGTCTTATGATTGGGTACTCACTACAAAAAAACTTTCTAAAAAATAAAAAAATAAAATTAACTTAATAATTGCTATACTCAAGCTTCCCCATGCGTGGATTTCTTGCGTGTGGATTCCTGACGCTAGCCCTCTAGCGGCCATACTTCCTTCACTGACATATCAAGATAAAACTCAGAAATCAAGCGAATGGGAAGGGGATGGCAGGGAGGGCACTAACATCGTCAATGATTACGGGGCCCTACTAAATATTAGGTTTTCTTTACTTCCCTCCGGGAATCAAACCTATAATTTAATAGTGGCCCCTCCATCATTGACGATATGCCTGATATCTAAGACTGGAGGGGGACATTCGTGACAATATCAAAACCACCAACCTAAATACCATAGGTAACAGAGAATCCGTATAACATTATAAGTTTTTTAGTGAGTACATACAATATAAAAATATAAAAAGAAGGTAAGCAGTGCGTTACTTCAAAGAAGATCTGCTTGTACATGACTGGACCTTCACTTGAGATCTATTGCATGTTTAGTGAGAACATTCTGGTACTCTCATCACGTGAACCTTAATCCCTTGGATTATGTTCAGGCCTTAAAAAATGTTGTACAATATAATCTGTTTGTACATTCTGTTAATACTACATAGATGCAACTATGATAGATTTCTTAAAATAAAAATAAAAATTTGATTAAACTGTATAACCAGTTCTATTCATATCACAGCTCGTGATTTATCACAATCTCCGGCGGAAGGGTTCTAGTGGGTCTTTGGGCTATTTTGCACATCCCCCCCCCCCTTTTTCGCCTGAAGAATAAACTTACATAAAATTAGCACATGGACTACTAGACCTGCTGCCGCAATGCTACACAGGTCATCTTTGGTTTGTCCAGAGCGACCAACAGGTATCGCGTAAGGAATGTGTGATTAGACGCCCACAACTGAGTGTCGGCTATGTCGTTAATGGAAAAAAAAAAATTGCATAAATCTGAGAGAGAGGGCCCACTTTCTAATATCGTGGGCTCTGCCTACCACGCCGGGATTACTTTCCTTAATTACATCTACGAGTAAAGAAGCCAATTTCCTTCTCGTGACGCGAGTACCTGTCTGGTTGAACCATAGGAAGCCTGGTTGTAGAGGTTGTGCAATCCTCATAAGCTTAACTGAAGCTTGTACCGGGCATAAAATGTGATGCGTATGTCCACGTTTAAGCGCCAGGACTGAGAATTCTGAGAAAACATGATCACAATGTTCGTTTTTGGCAATAAATTTGGGAGAAGGCGCGATCTGCACATGTTCGTGCAGTCTCCCAAACCTGAGACAATTTGCCTCGTTGCTCATCGCCGCCAGCTCTTAAACTCTGTTACCTGTCGCCAAATCCATAAGGAACACAGCCTTTTTTAATACTGACTCAAAATCTGGCGCATGGTTAAACTTGCGCGACTGAAGTAATGATAACGCTTTGTCTAGCGACCAGATAGGCATGAGCTGATGTGGTGGTGGGCGTAGTTTGAAACATGCCCTCATGAACCCCTTCTCCTCCGCCTGCGGTATGGATAGACCAGTTAGGTCATAAAAGGGGTTTCTAATGGCAGATAAGTGATTCTTTAATGTAACAACTGAGAAGCGCTTCTGTTCAAACAAGTAATCTAAGTATTCAAAAAGTAAAGCCACTGAGGCATCAGATTGCGCTGTTTCTACTATCCAGGTTGTGAAAGTTTTCCAATGTGATTGGTATTGTCTCCTGGTGGACAGAGTGTATTGATTCAGAAATTTACTAGTGACACTTTCCCCATACCGAGTTAGCCATTTGGCATTATAAATGTCCATAAGGCAAAAGTCAGCGGGGTCTGAAGGTTGCCAATTGTCTCCAAGTGGAAGGCAGAGACCGGGAGTGACACCGGGTTCCTGCACCACGTTTGCAATTGGTGGTACCACACTTGGCGCATATTGGCGCGATCATCGAGACTATGCCCCGGTAACCCCGTAGTTTGTGAACTACTTGACACATGAGAGAAACGTCTGGAGGAGGAAAAAGATAGATTGAATTCCACCTGTTCCAGTCCTCCAGTAAAGCGTCGGGACCCCCCCCCCCCCCCGGAGTTATTGCCCGGCGGGTCAGATAGAGAGTGTAAAGGCTATCAGCCTATGCCCGAGAGGGAGTAGTTCGAATATAGAAGAAAAAAATATATATATGTTTGGTAACAGAGCTGTAGATATGTGGAATAGGCTACCGAGTGGGATCAAGAACAATAAATTGGTTGATTAGGGTTGGGTGGTTGATTTGAGTTGGGTGGTTGATTTGAGTTGGGTGGTTGATATGGGTTGAGTGGTTGATTTGGGTTTATTTTGATAGAGTGGTTGATTTGGAGTGAATGGTTGATTTTACTTGGGTTGATTGGTTTATTTGGGTTGAGTGGTTGATTTGGGTTGAGTGGTTGATCTGTTGATTTGGGTTGAGTGGTAGATTTGTGTTGAGAATTTTAATTGGGTTGATTGGTTGATTTGAGCTGTGTGGTTGATTTTGGATGAGAGGTTGATTTGAGTTGAGTTGTTGAATTAGGTTGCGAAGTAGATTTTTGTTGATTGGTTGATTTGGGTTGAGTTGTTGATTTGGGTTGATTGGTTGATTTGGGTAGAGTTGTTGATTTGGACTGGCCTTAAGGAGAGTGGTGTTTTTGGTAGTGGCCTTTTATGAGTGTGGCTATTTTTGTTGTGGCCGTCATGAAGTATTCCCTTTGTATTTCAACCTAGTACTACAAGCCCCAACACTACTTGGAATTGTTGTTTTTGAAGGTATAATTGCCTATGTGTACATCTCCCACCACTCTATACAGTATATATGTTGTTGCTGAAACTATAATTGTTTACATGATTATAATACAAGCCCCAACATACCATTGGATGTTGTTGCTGCAAGTGAAATGGCGAAAGTGAGATACGGTATCATACAATACTGGACGAGAGAGAGAGAGAGAGAGAGAGAGAGAGAGAGAGAGAGAGAGAGAGAGAGAAGTTTCGTTCTAATTCATTCATATCATACGTTATATTATTATCACGAATGTGTAAATTGGACTGTTATAATTACATTGAATTTGATGCTTTACCTAAGCATATTGTAGACCAAATATTGAATGATCATAAAACTTTAAAATACATGCAAATAAAATATAGGCCTAATAGGCCTACAGTTCACACATATAATCTTATATAACTTGACAAATGGCGATCCCATCTGACACACACACACACCCACAACTCCCGCCACTGTAGACCATCACACACACACACACCCACAACTCCCGCCACTGTAGACCATCACACACACACACACCCACAACTCCCGCCACTGTAGACCATCACACACACACACACACCCACAACTCCCGCCACTGTAGACCATCACACACACACACACACCCACAACTCCCGCCACTGTAGACCATCACACACACACACACACACACACCACTCCCGCCACTGTAGACCATCACACACACACACACACACCCACAACTCCCGCCACTGTAGACCATCACACACACACACACACCCACAACTCCCGCCACTGTAGACCATCACACACACACACACACCCACACCACTCCCGCCACTGTAGACCATCACACACACACACACACCCACAACTCCCGCCACTGTAGACCATCACACACACACACACACACCACTCCCGCCACTGTAGACCATCACACACACACACACACACACACCACTCCCGCCACTGTAGACCATCACACACACACACACACCCACACACACCACTCCCGCCACTGTAGACCATCACACACACACACACACCCACAACTCCCGCCACTGTAGACCATCACACACACACACACACACACCACTCCCGCCACTGTAGACCATCACACACACACACACACACACACACACACCACTCCCGCCACTGTAGACCATCACATTTTTTTTTTTTTTAATAAAAAAAAAAAAAAAAAAAAAAATTGTGTGATGGTCTGTAGACCATCACACACACACACACACCCACCACTCCCGCCACTGTAGACCATCACACACACACACACACACACCCACCACTCCCGCCACTGTAGACCATCACACACACACACACACCCACCACTCCCGCCACTGTAGACCATCACACACACACACACACCCACCACTCCCGCCACTGTAGACCATCACACACACACACACACACACACTCCCGCCACTGTAGACCATCACACACACACACACACCCACCACTCCCGCCACTGTAGACCATCACACACACACACACACCCACCACTCCCGCCACTGTAGACCATCACACACACACACACCCACAACTCCCGCCACTGTAGACCATCACACACACACACACCCACAACTCCCGCCACTGTAGACCATCACACACACACACACACACACCACTCCCGCCACTGTAGACCATCACACACACCCACAACTCCCGCCACTGTAGACCATCACACACACACACACACACCACTCCCGCCACTGTAGACCATCACACACACACACACACACACCACTCCCGCCACTGTAGACCATCACACACACACACACACACCCACAACTCCCGCCACTGTAGACCATCACACACACACACACACCCACCACTCCCGCCACTGTAGACCATCACACACACACACACACACACCACTCCCGCCACTGTAGACCATCACACACACACACACACCCACCACTCCCGCCACTGTAGACCATCACACACACACACACACACACACACACCACTCCCGCCACTGTAGACCATCACACACACACACACACACCACTCCCGCCACTGTAGAACATCACACACACACACACACACACCACTCCCGCCACTGTAGACCATCACACACACACAACCACACTAAAACAAGCACACACACGCCTATCTAGCGACAATTACTTAGGCTCCATGTTGTCTGCGCATTCATGTCATTCAGAGATGCCCATATACTATATTTCAGCTTTCAAAGGGTAAACAAATACTTCCGATATATATCTATCCTTGTATTTGAATCATGCATCTTGCTAGATGTCCGTACTTAGTAGAGACACGTGAATAGGTTACAAATATGTGAATGTTGTATGAGGAAGGGAGTAAGGGCGGTAATGATTATCTCTCATTGTCTATCGGGAGAATTCGGCCATCTCTTCTTAGTTCTTATTACACACCATTTCAGTTCCCTCCACTCAATAATTTGCCCGTTAGTGCCAGTTATAAAGAGCGTATAAATGCGTATTATGCCCAGAGAGAGAAAGTGAGAGCATGGAGATAGAGATGGGATGGGAAGGGAATGGAGAGAGAGACAGAGCATAATTATTGGCGATAAAAGGGAGAGACGTAGGTGATAGTCTGGGGAGGGTGGGAGGAAGGTGGTGGTTCCAGTGTTGCCAGTTGTACCGCTACATATTACCGCTAGATGTAGAGCTATTTACTCCAATCTAGCAGCCATTTTTTTTATATCTAGAGACAATTACTAGGGATAATTTGAAAATTTCAGACATTCTAGTCATATTATATTGTAAAATTTGCAAAACAAACAAACCAAAACTCTTTAGAGAATGCGGCATTATTCTAGCATTGTTTGACTATGTAGCAACATGCTAGCGACTTTTGAGAAAGGATCTAGAGGTATTTTGTGGTAACAGTATGGGGAGGGTGGGAGGGAGGTGGTGGTTGCAGTGCTGACAAGTTGTACAGCTACATATTACCGCTAGATGTAGAGCTATTTACTTCAATCTAGCAGCCATTTGTTTATATCTAGAGACATTTACTAGGAGTAATTTGAAAATTTCAGACATTTTAGTCATATTATATTGTAAAATTTGCAAAACAAACAAACCAAAACTATTTAGAGAATGGGGCATTATTCTAGCATTGTTTGACTATGTAGCAACATGCTAGCGACTTGAGAACGGATCTAGCGGTATTTTGTGGTAACCCTTAAGTTAGGGTTGAGGGAGGAGGGTTAAAATACGAGTCACACAGGCAATTGTCCAAACTTTAAAGGTCTAGAACTTTGTTATTAACCCCTAACCATCGGGGCCTGACTTAAGTCCGTATCTAAAAATCTGGACTATGTGGTGAGGCCCGACTTTAGTCCGTGTGCAATTTTGGCGCAATATTGGCTCTGAGAGAGAGACGAGCGACGGGAGGAGCGTAGGTTACCTCATGACCGCTCGCCACGGCTGCCGTGGACCTACTGACATTTACTCCACACACATCCACCCTCCCTCCCTCGCTACACACGTAATTATGTAACGAAATGACCGTATTTTAGCGATTTTGCCCTTCGGTTGCACGATCATTGCAAGACAACCAGTGATCGTAGAAGGATGGTTAAGGTGTCATTGGAAAGCTCAATTAACGCCCTTTCAGGGATACATAATTGTATTACGCTCTGGCTCTTGTTTATGCATGAAAAAGAGCACGGAAACAAGGCCATTTATGGTAAAAAAAAAAATGCTGGGCGTGTAGTGGAAAAAAACTGACCCGCCCGCTCGTAAGGCGTTAAACTAAGCATTTGGCAAAGGGAGGAATTGTTAAAAACCTTATCCAAAACTCTGCTATTCACCAAGAATAAATTTGAATTATCATTATTTGGTAGGGTAGGTACGTATAGGTATTTTTTTTTTTTTTTTAAAGACCTCCGTCTACGTATTGTGAAAAACCTGTTGTCCTCCGGTAAATAGCTGGGGTGAGAGACAGTGAATTGTATGATGGATACATGTTTTTCATAATACGTGTTGCTAGCCCCAAACACGCGAGCAACTGTGGCTTTCAACCATCCGACACATCTCCTTTTATTTATGTACATCAAACATGTTAAATACAAACAAAGTTTATTTTTATACCCTACTGTGGAAAGACAACGGATACACCACTCCTGCCTGGGCCTCACACAGTGGCATGGCCCAGTCGTACTGAGCCCATGGCGCTGGTGGCATTGCCCCGGAGGATGGCCATCCCTAGTCTTTGCTTGAGCCAGAGGGTTTCCTGGGGTTCTCCTTAAACTTCTCTGATTTTACGGCCTATTTCATTCACCATCTTAACCCGTTGAGCCCCGGCTAGTTATAATATTTTGTTCACCCCAGTCCCAAGCCATTTTCACTTATTTTTTTTGTTTGCTAAAATGGAAGACAAGGATGAGAAATGAAAAAAAAACAAAAAAAAATCACCTCTGACATTTTTTTTTGGGGGGGGGGGCCGGTGGGGGGTTGGGGGGGGGGAGCTTCAAAAAAATTTGTTGAGCCAAAATGGAAGAGAATGGTGAGAAATGAACACACAAATAAAAATAAACTCATTTCGGTCATTTGGGGGGCGGGGGGGGGGGTTTCAATAGTTCGTCTCCCCCGCATGACCACCCGCCCGGGAGCACTAGGGTAAAAACTGAGTATGGCATTGTACGGCATACATCCTAAGGAGTATCTCACATAAATCTCAAGCCTCTAGCTCCCATACGACCGGAGTAATGAAGGTTCAAAGTGGCGGTAAACTAGGGGTGTAAACTATCCCCACTAAGCCCACCACCACCAGCCGCGCGGCTGTCTCGGCCCGCTCACACCTACTGGCCCGGCTCCCCCACACACTACGGTACCGCCCCCTCCTATTCTCCCGCCATTTCCTACCTTACGAGCCACGTAAGTGTTTTTTATATGTCGGACGCACGTGATGCGTCGCTGGGAGTTGGTGATCAAAGACTGCCGACGCAACACGTGCGACGCTGGGTCTCAACGGGTTAAGGGTGGTAGGGCCGAAGACTCCTGAAGTTTCGAATGCCAGGGGCTCGAACTGATGACTTGTGGCGATGACTTGATATTTTTCTCGCTTTCTATTTTCTGCTATCCGGGCGGCTTCACCTGCTTCGTTGGCGCTTCTGGTGATGTTGGTCATGGAGAAAGTGTCAACACATGTGGCATCCCACACGAGGCACCGGCTATTCTTGTAAGGGAAGGTGGTCATCCCATCTGGCCAATTGCCGTCTTCTCTGAGAAGTTCAAGTGGTTCAAGGATTGATGCACGGTTAGCACTCTGCAGGGCCCGTTTTATGACATCATTTAGTGCAGTGTCTTGGCAGGCGGCCTGCGCTGAGACTACATGACAAGGCATGGTGACCTTTAGCATCCATCGACGCACCACACTTGCAAGTGTGTGGGTGACAAACTCCCGCACCCACTCTGAGCGCGATGGCAACCCGGAGTGCTTCAGCATCCAAGTGAGTTCCTAGAGGTGGGATGGGGATGGCATGTAACCACAAGCCACTCTCCAAACGGGCGGCTGCCTGGAGGCGTGCTTTTGCAACCTGGTCTGCATTGGTTAGGAGATTTTCTTGAGTTTTCTTCGCCGAGATGGTATCCCACGCTTTCTGCTTGCTCCTGGAGGTACCCTGAGGCTCCTCCTCTGCTCCTGTACTTTCCTTCCAGGTGTTAATCGCTTCTGCTATGTCCCTATTAAGTGTCATTCCGGGTTGAGAAGGAAGGATGGACACTACAAAGTCGTTGGTCGCGATAAGGGAAGAGATAAAGGCAGGGGAGGCAATATCTGAGGCTCTCCGTATGCCCAAGCCCCCGAGGCGGACAGGAAGAGTGGCTTGTGTCCAGGTCCGATCTTGAAATTCCACGTTGGTGATGCTGGTCACTGCTTCTCGGATTATGTTGTCTAATTCTTGGAGGCCACCATTGTTTGTGTAAGTCATCGATGTGCGCAAAAGGTATTGGAGTTTTGGGATGGAGAAACAATTCTTGAGAAGGGCCAGAGCTGAGTGGGCATCGATGTGTATCAGGCGACTCACAAGGTGTTGAAGCTCCTCCTTTTTACCTTGAAGTGCTGGTGGGATTGCTGCCAGAGTTAGTGGGGAACCTAAGAGAGTTTGCTGGTGCTCCTGAAGGATCCTTACCCCTGGCAATGTGTCTTGCAATTGGGCCTGAGTGTGTTCTCTTTCTTCAGGTGTGTGGTTGAGCAGGACAAGTTCACATTTGGTGTCATTTATCTCTAGCCCAGCCTGGCCGAGGTCAGTTATGATGTTGTTTAGATCAGTTAGAACATTCTCTACAGACCCGCCCAAGGTTGCATCGTCCAGGTACCAAACATTCAATTCTGACCTTACTTTGTTAGCTGCTGCATCCACCCCTATTGAGAAAAGAGCAGGACCACCTGGATCTCCCTGCTGTAACCCAGTCGCTGATGAGATTACCGTCTCGCCGAAAATCAGAATTGAAGGTTTGGAATAAGCCTGTCAAAGTAGGGGGTACAGAGTGGGGATGTGCTCTTGAGCTGCATGGAGGAAGACATCCCTGCGAATGCTGTTGAATGCGTTCCGCATGTCAATCTTTAGAAGCACTCGTTTTTCTCGGTAAGTGCGGGTTGCGTGTACAGTGGCTTTACACCCCCCTGGAGTTCCAAAACCTAGTTGAACTGGTCTTAAGTGTTGACCTAGGCCATTCGAAAGTGGCTTCAAACCCACCTTTGTGGATAGGTGGCGGAAGGTGTTCCCTACTGCTATTGGGCGCACACCGCCATCTTTTTTCGCCAGTGCACAGAGTGATGCCCAAAAAAATAGGGGTGTGGCACAGTCGGGTACTTCCCCTCTTAAAACCATGTTGATAAATTTGGTGAGGGTTTCCAAGAGTGCCTCCCCAGCTGCTCCTGATCCCTGACACAAGAGGCCTTTGAGGTGGGCGGGTCGGATACCATCTGGGCCTGCGGCTGAGCCTGCTGGGAACGAAGTCACTGCGGCAACCACCTGCTCCTTCGTGACAACTAAAGGTTGGGGCATCTGGTCATTTGGGGCTGGGGGGAGGCTTAGGTTTACAGGTGTAGGTGGGTGCTTTCCTCGTAGGGCTTCGACAACTTCGGTGCCATGGCCAGCAAAACCTTTTGAATAGGACAACAGTCTGACGGCCCCTTTGATGTCACTATCCGCCAGCTTCGCTGCAACCCTCTTATGTAGCTGTTCAGCCTCTTCCTCTTCCTTGTCCTGTTGCTTCTGGGCCCTATTTGGTTGCTGTTCGGGGGGGTCCACCAGCCTGTTTGTCTCCATATACTGTGCTACTTGACATTTCACTCTGGTGGCTAGTGAAACCTGGAGATGGTCTTGTATGTTGGTTCTGGGTGGTTTTCGGAGGGCCCCATAAGAGAAACCAAGGAGCCGTGCCCATGCGAGGGATGTCTTGAGCTGTAGGGCCTGCTTTATGATGGTTGTAAGGGCCTCCGCCACTTTGATTCTGGCTCCTTTAGGTACCCGGGCAAGGCCCTGGATCCGCACCTTCCATTTGGTCACAAGTTGGATCAAGTTGGCGTCCGGTGTTGCCCTGGTTGGCTCTGCAGTGGGACCTGGGCATGAGGGACATTTCCAGTTTGGTTGTTCTTCTGATGTCTTCTTTGTCAACCTAATTGCTGGAATTCGTAGGGACTCCAACTATTTTGAGAGAGTTAAATTTAAAAAAATTATGGAACTACTATTAAGCAAAACTAGGGGATGCGGGGAAACCTATAGACTGAAGACTGAAAACGTTGTGTGGGTAGCTAATACGGTTTTAAAGTAATTTTTAAATAGACAGTTTTCAATGCTGCGGCCAAACTATTCCACCAATTTCTATTCTTTTGGTACCAAAACGTTCGGAATTGCGAGCCTCACCCAACTACACAAACGTGGCTTTAACCCTTAACTGGCGGCGCGCAACATATGTCGACTATGTGGCGGTGCACGACAGCTGTCGAGCGCCATTTTCAGCACGTATTGTTGCTGAGAGAGAGAGCTGAGCGGTGGGACGAGCGTAGTAACCTTATGACTGCTTCCCACTACCACCATGGACCTACTGAACTGTATCCCATCCTTCTCCCCCCTTTCTCACTCGCTACACAGGGAATTATGTACGGAAATTACCTTATTTTAGGGGTTTTGCACTCGTGTTGCACGATCGTTGCAAGAGAACCAGTGGTCGTACAAGGATGGTTCGGGTTTCATTGGAAAAATCTGTTTATGCCCTTTCAGGGATAGATACTTGTTTTACGCTCTGGGTCTTATTTAGGCATGAAAATGAGCACGGAAACAACCCTATTTAGGGTAAAAAAAAAAACGCTGGGCGGTACGGTCAAATAGACCGCCTAGCCGCCAATAAGGTGTTAATCATCCGCATAGTTTCAAGATGTGGATTTTTCAGTGTTTCAAGTTTTGTTCAAGATTGCCGAAAAAAACCCATGTGCAAAGCAAAACCTTTTCAATAACATTTGCGGAGCATTAGTAGTGGAGTTCATATGCCAAAGCCCAATAATTTCCTATGAGTGGGAGAGACGGAATTTAGGTGTCAAATATTTCGGGAAATCGGCTGCCACGGACCTGTTTAGCCACCATGTCAGATGTTTAGCATATCAAAAGTTGCCTAATACAAAAACGCACCTCGTGAAAGTTTGATCCTGATCCAAAAAGCGGTTCTGGAGTTAATGCGTAAAAACCGGCGTGGAAAAACAATTTGGAAGAATGAGAAGATTTAATGATTACAATAGGGGTTCCCCGTAGGGGTCGAACCCCTAATAATAATAGTTAAAGTTACAAGCAACGTTGTCCGGGCTTCGAGCGGTTTTGCACGCAGGGTATTGTGTTGGATACAAGAGCTGTGTCACAGATATCAAAAGATCATTTAACTTATCAGGCATGGAGAAACTACAGCCATTTTGGCTGTGGACATTTAGGAGTGTAGCTCTTTTGGTTGTGGCTGTTGATGAGTGTGGCTGTTTTCTGGTTGTGGCCATGTATAAGTGTGGCCATGAATGTTGTGATTATTTTATAATTCTGACTTTTGTTTTAGCCTTTGTGGCATTGTCCTTATATAATTAGGTTATTACTTCAACATTACTAAATACAACAATGTACTGTACTTTATTATATGTTTTGAGCACTTTTTACCTAAATATTGTTTGATTATCCAGGAGAAGTCTTAGAAATAAGCTGACATGGAGGTGATTCACTCATGTATATATATTATTGAGCTAGGAATAGCTATATTATGGCCTAGATGTAAAAATATGATCATGTATATAAAAAAGTAGTATAATTTGATCATTCCTACATATTGACAAGCACTTAAATTTAAGTAAAGTACATAAAGTAAATTATGTATAATTATATGGAGGTGACACATTCGTGTATATATTTTATGTAAACGTAAGGAAGACCGATAAATGAGAGAGAGAGTGAGGGTCGAGTTGGGTGTGAAAGGGATCTTCCGTGTGTGGGCTAATCGTCTTTCTGCAAACCCCCGTTTTCCTATGTTCTCATTTGTGAGAGAGAGAGAGAGAGAGAGAGAGACTAGGATGTTGTAATCATAAGGAAGACAGCGATAAATGAGAGAGAGAGAGACCTGCCTAATTTGTACAGGGGTGCAAACAAACAAGAGCAAAAGAGAGTGATTGGTTGTGTAAGGGATTTGCCTCTATTCGTTTGGTAACAGAGTTATAGATATGTGGAATAGGCTACCGAGTGTCTTGTGTGGGCCAATTGGCTCTCTGCTGACTCCTATTTTCTTATGTTCCTATGTTTTACAATTATATCATGGTTGCAGGTATATGATAACATTGGTGTACAGTAAGTAGTGTAAGTAACATATAAAGCTTATGAGATGAGTTAGGTGTGAAAGGGATCTGCCTTGTGTGGGCCACTTGGTTCTGCTGACTCCCATTTTCATCTTGGTTGCATGTGTAAGGGATTTGCCTAATTTGTACAGGTATGCAAACAAACAAGAGCGAGAAAGAGATTGGCAGTGTAAGGGATCTGCCTCTATTAATTTGGTAATAGTTGTAGATATGTGGAATAGGCTATCAAGTGCTATAGCGGGATGAATAACAATAGAGCTTCAACATTAAATATGATAGGACGAGATGGGTTGGATGTGAAAGGGATCTGCCGTGTGTGGGCCAATTGGCTCTCTGCAGACTCTTGTTTTCTTATGTTCTCATTTGTGTGTGAGAGAGAGAGAGAGAGCATGGCGATAGAGAAAATAGAATGTTGTAAATATAAGGAAGACAGAGAGAGAGAGAGAGCGGGATGGGTTGCGTGTGAAAGGGATCTGCCGTGTGTGGGCCAATCGGCTCTCTGCAGACTCCCGATTACTTATGTTCTCATTTGTGTGTGAGAGAGAGAGAGGAAGAGTTTATAAGATGGGTTGGGTGTGAAAGGAATCTGTTTTGTATAGGCCATTTGGCTCTCTTCTGACTCCCATTTTCTTACTTTCCTATTTCTTACAATTATATCTTGGTTGCAGGAATATGATAACATTGGTGTATAGTAAGTGGTGTAAGTAACATATGTGTATGAGATGGGATGGGTGTGACAGGGTGCCTTGTGTGGCCCACTCGCTCTCTGCAGGCTCCCATTTTCATCTTGGTTGCATGTGTAAGGGATCTGCCTCATTTGTATACCAGTGTACAAATGAGAGAGAGAGAGATTAGCTATGTATGGGATCTGCCTCTCGTAACAGAGTTGTAGATATGTGAAATAGGCTACTGAGTGCTATAGTGGGATCAATAACAATAGAAAGCTTCAAGATAAAATCAGATAGGGATATGGATGAGATGGGTTGGGTGTGAAAGGGATCTGCCTTGATTGGGCCACTTGTCTCTCTGCTGGCTCCCATGTTCATCTTGGTTGCATGTGTATGGGATCTGCTTCATTTGTACTGGTGTGCAAACAAACATGAGCGAAAGAGAGAGAGAGAGATTGGCTGTGTAAGGGATTTGCCTTTATTCGTTTGGTAACAGAGTTGTAGATATGTGGAATAGGCTATACTGAGTGCTATAGTGGGATCAAGAACAATATAGAGCTTCAACAACAAAAATAGATAGGACGAGATGGGTTGGGTGTGGAAGGGAGCTGCCGTTTGTGGGCCAATCGGCTCTCTGCAGACTCCCGTTGTCATGTTCTAATGTTCTCATTTGAGAGAGAGAGAGAGAGAGAGAGCACGCTCATGTGTGAATCTGTAAGACCCGGGATCGAATCCCTGCCACGGCGGACATTTAGTAGGTGTGGTAGTACGTCCTAGCATGTTTCACATGCTCGCACCCAGTCAGGGAACATCCTGACGACGTATACAGTCTAAACACACATAACAAAGCCACTCCAACAGCTTCCTCTCTCTCCAACACCCCTTCTCCCCTCTCTACACGCTTCAGAAAAATAGAAAAAGTAGAATGTAAATACGAGGTGCCGTTGTAAAGGCTTATCCCTCAATACTTCATCTGATCTGACAATCCCCCTCCATCAATCACTTCGTATCTACGATATTATTTCCGTCTTTTTTACTGTGTATGGATTAAGTTATTGGTGTTCACTCTTGACATAAGTCTCCTGCTACTTCTGCATGCATACATAATAGCATGAAAGTGATCAATACGCGCATATGAAGCTACGTATCTCGTATATCGGGGTCCCTTCCCTCCCACTATCTTGTGGGTGAAGTTTGACGTCTATGGGGAGATATCGGCCATCTCTTCTTATTACACACCATTTCAGTTCCCTCCACTCAATATTTTGCCCGTTAGGGCAAGTTATAAAAGCGCAAATATGCGTATACGCCCAGAGAGAGAGAGAGAGTGAGAGTATGGAGATAGAGAGGGGAAGAGAGGGGAATGGAGAGAGAGACGAGGGAAGGATATATATAGCGATATGTAGGCAATGAAAAGGAATGCTCTCTCTCTCTCTTTAGCACAGATATTAATACCTACCATTTGTACAAAACATTTATTTCAGCTTTCCGAAGGCAAATAAGTACTTCCGATGAATATCTAGCCTTGTATTTATATCATGAATCCTGTTAGATGTTATTACTTAATAGAGACATGTCTAAAGGTTACATTTATACACAGGATAATATATGTAAATACGAATTTCAGACCATAATTTTTCGGCGAGGTGAGGGAGGGAGGTGGGTAAGTGCCACATATCACAGTCTGGGGAGGAGGAGGCTTTGCAGTGCTGCCAGTTTTAACGTCGCTACATTATCGCTAGATGTGGAGGTATTGACTTCAATCTAGCAGCCATTTTTTTATATCTAGAGACATTTACTAGAGATAATTTGAAAATTTCAGACATTCTAGTCATATTACATTATAAAACTTGCAAAACAAACAAACCAAAACTCTTTAGAGATTGTGACATTATTCTAGCATTGTTTGACTATGTAGCAACATGCTAGCGACTTTTGATAACAGATCTAGCGGTATTTTGTGGTAACACTTAAATTAGGGTTGAGGGAGGAGGGTTAAAATACGAGTCACACAGGCAATTGTCCAAACTTTAAAGGTCAAGAACTTTGTTATTAAACTAAGCATTTGGCAAAGGGAGGAATTGTTAAAAACCTTAGCCAATACTCTGCTATTCGCCAAAAATTAATTTGAATAATCATTATTATTTAGTAGGGTAGGTATGTATAGGTAGGTTAGTTAAATAATTGCTGGAATTCCTAGGGACACTAACTATTTTGAGAGAGTTAAATTTTAATAATGTATGGATCTGAATAATTATTATAACTATTATTAAGCAAAACTAGGGGATGCGGGGAAGCCTATAGACTGAAGACTGGAAACATTGTGTGGGTACCTAATACGGTTTTAAAGTAATTTTTTAATAGACAGTTTGCAATGCTGCGGCCAAACTATTCCACCAATTTATATTCTTTTGGTAGTAAAACGTTCGGAATTGCGAGCCTCACCCAACTACGCAAATATGGCTTTGATCATCCGCGTACTTTTCAAGATGTGGATTTTAAGTATTTTCAATGTTTTTTCAAGATTGCCGAAAAAAATCCCACATGCAAAGCAAACCTTTTCTATAAAATTGGCGGAGCATTAGTAGTGGAGTCTATATGCCAAAGCCCAATCATTTCCTATAAGTGGGAGAGACGGTATTTAGGTTTCAAATTGTTTGGGAAATAGGCTGCCACTGACCTGTTTGGCCTCCATTTCGGACGTTTAGCATATCAAAAGTTGCCCAATACAAAAACGCACCTTGTGTGAAAGTTTGATCCCGAACCAAAAAACGGTTCTGGAGTTATTGCGTAAAAACCAGCGTGGAAAAATAATTTGGAAGAATAAGATGATTTAATAATTACAATAGGGGTTCCCCCGCAGGGCTCGAACCCCTAATAATAATAATAATAATAATAATTCAAATTATCCATCTATGAATGACAGAGTTTTGAATAATGATGTTAAAAAAGACTTACTTTCCCAATGCTTACAAACATACCGAATTATATAGACGACAAAGTGTTGATTGCCAAAAACAATTACCCGTGTGAATTCACCTTGACTCCGTAAATACAAATGTATGCTTACATTGACCTTATGTGCCCCAAAGAATTCTGATTTAGGCTTTCAGTAATACTACATCCCACACTTAACTCACTGCCATAACTTAACATAACTAAGGTTTGAACAAATGTAACTAGAGGAGTAATGTTATGTCGAAGTGAGAGAGAGAGAGAGACAGAGAGAGAGAGATAAATTTCTTCTGTATTAATATGAAATAACTGATATTAGACAAGACCAATATCCTGAGCATCTTTACTGGAAAACAAAATGAACACACTGGTGACAGGGTTACCAAATGAAAACTCAAACTACCACTAGATCCATTATCAAAAGTTGCTAGAATGTCGCTCGATAGTTAATAAATGTAAATAATTGCTAGAATAATGCCACAATCTCTAGAATAATACTAAGAATGATGTCACTAGATGTAAGAAATTGCATCTAGAAATATATACCTCTAGAACTATAGATAGAACAGCTGATTTGCCAAAACTTGACTGGTGATATTAAATGTGGCTGTAATGTAGCGGTCCGCTACATATCTAGCAGCAAGTACTTTATTTTACAATGGAGATTTATATTTTAGTTAGTCAGTATTTTGGAGATTTCAGAGCAATGTCCAAGTAATATTATATGGATTTTGCCATTGTTCTAGCAATATGGCAGAGCTAGTGTCACATGACTCAATATGGCAGAGCTAGTGTCACATGACTCAATATGGCAGAGCTAGTGTCACATGACTCAATATGGCAGAGCTAGTGTCACATGACTCAATATGGCAGAGCTAGTGTCACATGACTCAATATGGCAGAGCTAGTGTCACATGACTCAATATGGCAGAGCTAGTGTCACATGACTCAATATGGCAGAGCTAGTGTCACATGACTCAATATATTGTACATGTTATACTATCTTGCGGCTTTTGAGGATGTATACTGTATAGCAGTATTATTTTGAGGATGTATTTTTGTTTGTCTATGTGATTGAGGGAGGCAAAAGGCATAACTGCCTATAGCGAGTGCCTCCCCCGTGTTAGAGAGAAAGGCTATCAGGGCAGGTGAGCTCCAGCAGCAAATAGAATTAGCCAAGATAGAAGAGAGAAAAACTATCAGTCAGCAGTCTCAGCACATAGAGCTAGCAAAAATCCAAGCGGATTTAGAGTCGACTAGGTACTGTGCCGACATGGACGTAGAGAAGTCGCGAGTAGAGGCAACGGGACAGCGACTTGGGGCTGGTAACCGTGTTCATGAGCAGTCTCTCTCGCACTTATTGAAACTGGTTCCGGTGTTTGATGAGAGTGGTGTTACAGAATTTTTCGCACGCTTTGAGAAGAAGTGCCAGGAACACCAGTGGCCAGAATAAATGGGCAGCACTTGTATCCTCTAGATTAATAGGCAAGGGTCTTAAAGCCTACGATGCGTTGCCTATAGAGTCGTGTATTATCTATGAGAAACTCAAGGAGGCTGTCCTGAGAGCATACGAACTACAACCAGAGACGTACAGGTTGAAGTTCTGGGGTGTTACCAAGGGTCGGGAGAGCACCTTTTTGGAGCATGCCCGGGAGCTGTCCGATGCTTTTGGGAATTGGCTGAGGTCGGAGAAAGCTACTACATTTGACGACATTAAATAGTTGGTGCTTTTAGAGCAGTTTTTCAAATGCACGGGCGGCGACCTGACGTTAAACCTTAAAGAAAAGCAACCAAAAACTCTACAGGAGGCAGCTGAGATGGCTGACCTCCGGCTATCACTAATTCGTGGGTGCGGGTTTGCCCAGCGTAGTGAGGCAGGTAACAAGGGGCGTGATGCCCCACCCCCCCGAGTTAGTGATATACCTTATGCAAACAAGTACAAGAGCCATGATACCAAGACTGACCACAAGACTAGCACCGTCCCATTTAACACCTTACGAGCGGCCTATGCGGTTTATTTATATGTACCGCACAGCGGGGTGTTTTTAGCCAAAATAGGGCTGTTTACGTGATCATTTTCATGCCTAAATAAGACCCAGAACGTAAAACAAGTACCTATCCCTGAAAGGGCATAAACAGAGCTTTCGAATAACACCATAACGATCCTTTTATGATGGCTAGTTTTCTTGCAATAACCGTGCAACGCGAGTGCAAAAAGCAGGTAATTCGGTACTTTCCCCATATAATTCAGTATGTAGCGAGTGAGAGAGGGAGGAGGGAGCTGAGATTCGTGTCAGTAGGTTCGCCGCGGTGGTCTGGAGCAGTCATACGCTCGCTAGTCTCCTTCCACCACTTGTCTCTCTCTCTCAGCAACATTACGTGCTGAAATTGCCACTCGAGTTATGTCGAGCGCCGCCACATAGTCCAGCTTTATTTAACTCGACTTATGTGGTGAGCCGCTAATTAAGGGTTAAGAAGGGGCCGGGCCCTTCCCAGTACCAAGGGAAGCCCAAAGGGGAGTTGGAGTGTTATCATTGTCATGAAAAGGGGCACTTTGCAAGAGTCTGTCCTAGCAAACCACCTACAGCAGCTGTGTCTTTGGCCTGCAACATTGGTGTGTCTCCGAAGTCATCTGAGTTTGCCCGGGGCAGTTCGTCAGAGGCTGAGGCACAGCCAATGCAGAAGCACCTGGGAGGCTCGAACCCTGCTCAGGATGTTTTTTGCGACCATAGAGGGCGGGGTTGCGTGATGTGGGCGGGGCGCAAGCATGGAGTAGAGGTCTTGCGTGATACAGGTGCTTCCCAGACTCTGATGAAAAACTTGACTGGCTACCCTATAAACGCGGCTCGGGTGGTGGTGGTGCAGGGTATTAATGCAACTCGGTCATACCCGCTGGTGCGGTTGGAGTTGGAGGTGGATGGTGTGGCACGTGAATTGGATGTCGGGATTGTGGAGAAACTGCCAGTGGAGGGCGTCGACCTTCTTCTCGGCAACGACTTTGCAATGCCCGCTTCTGAGGTTCTACCCTTAGTCGTTGCCGAGAGGCCGGCCGACGTGAGTAGGGAAGAGCAAGAGTGGGTCGAGCGGTGCCAGACACAACCCATGGCGTGTGTTGTCACCCGAGCTCGGGCAGCTAAAGTTCCACAGCCTAGTCCTCCGTCTTCAGACCAGCGGAGGAACGATCAACAGGAGGAGGCTAAAGCTGGAGTTGGTTTTAAGAGTTTTGACTCGGCGGCTCTCCTGGGTGATTCAGTATTAGCACCATTACTTAATTCTGGAGTAGCCCCTGGGCCTGTCATCGAGAGTGACGAGGCTGGGCTTGACGAGTCTCCACGACAGCAACGTTATGTACATCGAGAGAGACAGAGGGAACAGCCCAGTATCGGGGAAGGTCATGCATTGCTCCGGGAGCAGTTAGATCGCTTGGCACCCTCAGATATACGTCGGTTGCAACTAGAGGACCCTGAGCTCCAAACGTGTGCTAATGGAGCTGTAGAGCTCGACGAGGACGGCGATGCACAGCCAGGAGATTTCTTTTATTTAGAAGGCATCCTCTATAGGCGTTTTCAAGACCCTAAACGTAGTTGGCAAGAGGGGTCCGGAGTTGTGGACCAGTTGGTGGTGCCACGGGAGTGCAGGGATAGCCTACTGAGGTTGGCGCATGACATATCACTGGCAGGACATCTAGGGATGAGAAAAACGGTGGCGGCTTTAGAATGTTTTTTTTGGTGGCCGGGGTTGAAGGGGCAGGTGGTAACCTGGATAGCAAGGTGTCATACGTGCCAGAGGGTTGGTAAACCTAACCAAACAATTCCGAGAGCCCAGATGCACCCCATTCCTGTCAGTGGACCGCCCTTCAGTAAGGTCATCATTGATATGGTCGGACCCCTACCCCCTACTAGTGCCGGTAATAAATTTCTAGTAACTATCATGGATGTGGCCACTCGTTATCCTGATGCATATCCAATGAGAAATGGCACGGCGAAAACTGTTGTCCGGAACCTGCTCTTGTATTGCTCGCGGTATGGTTACCCGCAAGAGGTGCAATCGGACCAAGGTTCTAGTGTTACATCTAATCTGTTCAAACAAACTATGATTCAGCATGGCATCAGCACTGTCGTCTCTTCTGCGTATCACCCGGAGAGTCAAGGGGTGTTGGAGAGGTGGCACGCCACGCTGACAAGCATGCTTCGATGTTATTGCGCAGAGAACGGAAAGGATTGGGACCTTGGTCTGCCGTATGTTTTGTTCGCGGCAAGAGAAGTACCTGGAGAGAGTCTCGGTTTCAGTCCGAATGAGCTTGTTTTCGGGCATCAGGTGAGGGGTCCTCTCCACATGGTGAAGGAGATGTGGGAGGGCACTGGGCATGTTGTTCTGCGAGATGGGTTGCAGCATCTTGTTCCTGAGCGACGGGAGGAGTTGTTTGCTAGGCTGTGGCAGTCCGTCCACATGTTTGTTGCTTCTCCAGGCCTGATGTACGGGGTAGAATCCGACATGGAGGCTGGAGACAGTGCAAGGCTCGAGTTGGTTCCCTGCCGTGTGAATCCTGCTCGACAGCCTGTTGTGAAGGCGGAGCTGGATGGC
The DNA here is from genome assembly GCA_032716605.1 of Paralithodes platypus. NCBI lineage: Eukaryota > Metazoa > Arthropoda > Malacostraca > Decapoda > Lithodidae > Paralithodes > Paralithodes platypus. The sequence goes on along the minus strand of CM064571.1, from coordinate 2,855,783 downwards.
GTGTGGAGAGGGGGTCTGAGGGATGAGGGATATCGTGAGTGGTCGTTGCCAGTGGCTTTGCAACCTGAGTTTGGTGGCAGAGTCTGTGTGTATGTTGATTGCAAGAGTGTGGAAGCATTATCCCTGACAGACGCCTATCCATTACCCAGAGTTGACGACACCATAGACCGCTTCGGGGCTGCCTCGCTCATCACGAAGGTAGAACTAGTGAAGGGTTATTGGCAGGCCCCGTTGCCGGAAAGAGCGAAGAGAAGTGCCAGTTTTGCGATGAGCTGGGCAGTTTGTCAGTGCCAGGTGTTGTTGTGCTGCCGGAACACAAGTTGGATGTGTGGCATGCTAAGGGCACTGATAATGTTTTGGCTTTGTTTGCAGGAGAACCCTCGCTGTTCAGTCAGTGTCTGTCGCGGGTGGAGGATCCGGGGTAGGCTACCACAGTATGTTGGTATAGCCTCCTGTCTTGGCTCGCGGTGTATTTTTGCGCTGGTGCTTGTTGGCTCGCGTGTGTAGCATCAGCGTAGGGTCGCAGGGCAGGAGTTGTTGGCTTTGATTAGAAGAAAGTTAGGCTACATCTATAGTAGCCACCAAAAACAACATTAAAATAAAATATGAAAAATTAAATAAAAACTCTTTCTTTTTGATAATTAATTTTAAGATAATATTGTAGCTGAGTACTGAGGGCAGATGATTTTCCCTCAGTAGGCTGTGCTTCTTAATTAGCGGCGAGCAACATAAGTCGAGTTAAATAAAGCTGGACTATGTGGCGGCGCTCGACATAGGTCGAGTGGCAATTTCAGCACGTAATGTGGCTGAGAGAGAGAGACAAGTGGTGGCAGGAGACTAGCGAGCGTATGACTGCTCCAGACCACCGCGGCGAACCTACTGACACAAATCTCAGCTCCCTCCTCCCTCTCTCACTCGCTACATACTCAATTATGTACCGAAACTACCGAATTACCTGCTTTTTGCACTCGCGTTGCACGGTTATTGCAAGAAAACTATCCATCATACAAGGATCGTTATGGTGTCATTCGAAAGCTCTGTTTATGCCCTTTCAGGGATAGGTACTTGTTTTACGTTCTGGGTCTTATTTAGGCATGAAAATGATCACGTAAACAGCCCTATTTTGGCTAAAAACACCCCGCTGTGCGGTACATATAAATAAACCGCATAGGCCGCTCGTAAGGTGTTAAAGCTCGCTCTGGGAGCACAATGTTATGAATTAATGTATTATGTTTGGGAAGGGTGATAAGATTTTTGTTTATATATATAAATGTTGTTGTATTTTTTTTTGAGGAGACTGAGCTTGCATTCCATGAGTGGCAGAGTGGTTAGGAGTGGCAGATTCTAGCGACATTCTGTCTGTTCAGATATGTTTGGGAAGGGTGATAAGATTTTTGTTTATATATATAAATGTTGTTGTATTTTTTTTTGAGGAGACTGAGCTTGCATTCCATGAGTGGCAGAGTGGTTAGGAGTGGCAGATTCTAGCGACATTCTGTCTGTTCAGATATGGGCTCATGGTTGAGTGTCCCATATCTTGGGGGGAGGGGGGGGGGGGGTGACGCCTCCCGGCGCTAGCAGAATGGTTGCGTGGGTCATTGCAGCTCGCTAGCGCTCGCCAGGATGGGAGGATGGGCTACAGTTGTCCTAGAATGATCTGCTTTATGTTATTAGTGTCGTGTTGCCACAGACAGTCTAGAAATGGTCTTTGTTTTGGTCTGTGACCGCGCCTTGTATTTTATATTCGCTATAATATAAATGTTGCTTGTGTGAGAGGCGAGCGAGAGAGAGTGACGGGGTACACCTGGCAGCGGGGTTAGCTATCACGCGGCCCGCTTGGGCGCTGATGGCGTTGGCGGCCGGGTGGTCAACTAGTCCCTGCCCATCGCGGCCGCGTGTTCTTTACCAGCTCAGAGCTTGCCTGACACGCGTATCGTCTACATCCTTTGCAATTCTGTCCCCCATACTCGTCACTTTGCATACTATTTCTCTCTCTCGACTTCTCCTTTCTCATTCTCTAATCTTTTAAACTCAACATCCCTTCTGGTTTCAGCATAGACGTTCACCGTCGGCCAGTCGTATTGTACGCGAAGCTCTCAGATATTTCCATGTATTAGGCTTTAATGAGGTTTGGAGAGACGGACTTTTCCGTGTGTGTCCTCTCTCGGGAAGGTTGTAGACCGGTATATGTCTCCCTGGCAAGGTGTTGAATGATTCTGCTGGGTTATTTAAAGCTAGACTAGGGGTAAGGTTACTGTGTCGTTGTCTCCGATGTGTGCAGTGTTAGCTAAGCCCTGCACGACATCGACAGGTACTGTGGGAGCCTAAGTTGTCTTCGGGTGGGTTTACCTTGCGAGCACAGCGCTGTGGTGTGAGAGGGCCATAGCCTATCCCTCACAACATAGTGCTGCCTCTTTGTGTTGACTTCTGAGGGATCGCCAGGATAGAACTAGGTACTAGAGACCTAGATTTATCAAGAGAGCATCCCCGTCATATAACGTAATCTTCATTATACCACCTTCGGACAACGTTAGGCTACGAGCCGCATGCTCGCCCATTGTTGCCCTGCCTTGATACCCCAGCTAGACTTTATTAACTAAGCAGACACTGGTTAGAGATAAGCTCCATTATTATATGTATGCCACATTATTATTCACTGCACTTTTGAGCCGAGGTTGTTGAGTTGCACAACCCTAGTAGGCTGTTGCGTTGTGTCACGAAGCATTTCTTTAGTTGTCGAGCATTACTACCTTTGCGCAGTCTTTATTATTCGCCTGCCTATTATTACTATAATTATGTCCTAGCATTTATTGTGACCCGTATTCTGCATTATAATTGTTCAAGATTCTTTACGAACATCTTCCCAGCATCAGACTTATTTCAGAAGTTTCCAGTTGATGTTGCAGGACTAGCATTGCACTTTCTTTAACCCTTAATTAGCGGCGAGCAACATAAGTCGAGTTAAATAAAGCTGGACTATGTGGCGGCGCTCGACATAACTCGAGTGGCAATTTCAGCACGTAATGTGGCTGAGAGAGAGAGACAAGTGGTGGCAGGAGACTAGCGAGCGTATGACTGCTCCAGACCACCGCGGCGAACCTACTGACACAAATCTCAGCTCCCTCCTCCCTCTCTCACTCGCTACATACTCAATTATGTACTGAAAGTACCGAATTACCTGCTTTTTGCACTCGCGTTGCACGGTTATTGCAAGAAAACTATCCATCATACAAGGATCGTTATGGTGTCATTCGAAAGCTCTGTTTATGCCCTTTCAGGGATAGGTACTTGTTTTACGTTCTGGGTCTTATTTAGGCATGAAAATTATCACGTAAACAGCCCTATTTTGGCTAAAAACACCCCGCTGTGCGGTACACATAAATAAACCGCATAGGCCGCTCGTAAGGTGTTAATACAGGATGCCAGTTATTTGAGTATCTACCGTAACGTTAATTAATCACGTTAACTATCTTTTCTTTGTGTAACCTAATCGAGTAATCTTTTGCTGTTTGAGAATAGGCTGTTTCATCGAGCGTCAGCCTAGTGTGTGTGCACCAGTTACCGAGTCATAGGATACCTCGTTGTCCAGGCACGACTCAGGGCGGTAATGGTGTTTTGTTTTCCAGTGTTTAAGGCAGGGGTTGGATCTAGTGTTACCGTTGTTGCATTTTGCCATTATCTAGTCCAATGTTGAAGAGCCCTGTGTCTTTGAGAACCTGGATCGTAACACCATCCATCTGCAAGTCGTCACTGAAAGAAAAGACCTGCTATAATACTAACTGCCACGATTTTCATATTAGAGGTACATGGAGGTATGCAAGTAACATCACAAATGGTACTGGCAACCCAAAAAAATCTCCAGCTTCGCGAGGACGAGACAGAGGAAGAAGGCAAGGAGAGAACTGGCAGATGAAGATGAGGAGATTGAAGGAGATGGAAGAGCACATACAACACCTAGAGCACCTCCTGGCCACCCAAGAGTGGCGAGTACCTCTCGAAGACTATTAGAAACACATAGTTCTCCAATAAATCTCTCCCAACTCTTGTTTGCAAATATCCAAGGCCTAAAAAACAGAACTACAAACAAAGTACCCTTTATTAGGGGCCTGCTAGAAGAAGGAAACGCTATATTTGCGGCTCTCATAGAAACTCACATTAAAGATCAAGAGGATAGTGAAGTATGGATTCCTGGTTATAACCTACACAGAGCGGACAGAACGCATAGAACACGTGGAGGTGTAGCCTTGTACATCCACGACTCACTGATATGTACTGAATTCCTAAATAACAGTAATGAAGTGGTGGAAATACTGGGAGTTAAAATAGAATCCATAAATTTAGCAGTTATTGTAACATACTCCGGACTCATCCCTAGAAGAATTCAAAACCCAGCTCAACAAAATAAAAACAGAAGTGGAAGCACTGGGGAACCCAACACCAAATATTATGTGGCTAGGAGACTTTAACCTACCAAACATTAAATGGAGACAAGTAGAAAACCAAGTAGTGGCAAATAACACCATGGAAGCAAATCCGAGAGAGCTTTTTACACTTTGCGACTATTTTAGTCTTAACCAGCATATTGCCGAACCCACATGGGAAAACAATATCTTAGACCTTGTCTTCACTAACAATAACTCTCTAGTACACAGCATAAAATATCGGACACAACATACTCAGATCATAAATTAATTGAGATCAAAACAACCTTAGCAAGTGTTCAGACAACCTCAGAATCGAGACCAAGAACCGGCCCTTTCAGTAAATTTAACTTCAATAACAAAAATATTAGGTGGGAAGAGGTAAATCAAGAAATGGAGGAAATAGACTGGGAAGATTTAATGAATAACCTGACACCTGCAGAATGTCTTGTCCTAATAACAGAAACCATGACCCAAATCTGTAGCCACCACATACCTGAAAGACAAACAAGACGAAGAAGCAAACAAGATCGGGAAAGAAGGAAGCTGTACAGAAGAAGAAAATTACTCACACAACGACTCACACATCCAAATCTACAGGATAGGCAAAAGGCCAAAATAGATAGAGAAATTGTGGAAATCGAACATAGGCTAAGAATATCATATGAACTACAACATATGGAAGAGGAGAGGAAAGCTATTGCAGGTATAAAGGAAAATTCCAAGTACTTCTTTTCATATGCCAAACTAAAGGCTAAATCAGCATCAAACATCAGCCCACAAAGCAAAGGGGATGGTTCATTCACAGGGGACAAAAAGGAAATGAGCGAACTCTTACACCGGCAGTATGAAATGGCCTTCAGTGAGCCTGATGAAACAAAAGCCATCAGAGACCAAAATATATTTTTCATGGAAGCCTCCCCCACGGAAGCCCCCCAGATGCTGGATATTGATTTCGGTCCAAAAGACATAGAAGAGGCCATTTTCAACATGCCATCCCACTCGGTACCAGGCCCGGACTCATGGAATTCGATCCTAATGAAGAAATGTAAGGAAAACCTCTCAAAACCCCTGGCTATAATGTGGAGAAGGAGTCTAGACACTGGTGAAATACCAGATAGCTTAAAAAACGCAATAATTGCCCACTGCATAAAGGAGGGAGTAAAGCACTACCAAAAAACTACCGCCCGGTAGCTCTAACCTCCCACATCATTAAAGTTTTCGAGCGAGTCCTGCGAAGCAAAATCTCAGCTTTCATGGAGGCAAATGAACTACACAACACCGGTCAACATGGGTTCAGAGCGGGAAGATCATGTCTCTCACAACTTTTGGAACATTATGACAAAATTCTTAAAGCGCTAAAAGAAAAGAAAAATTTTGATGTCATTGTTATGTGTGTCCCAGCTAACTCCATAGATGCACAACAGGCCTATCTTGGGTTGGGGAGTAAGTAGACACGCTGTAGATATATAGGTTCTTATTGAGAAGGATATGGGATACAGGCACGAAGCAGAGCCTACAGGGTGATAGCTCTGTCTCGTGGTACACAAACATGTATTGGCCCTCTGGTGAGAGGAGCCCCAGGCTTGAGTTGCCAGAGTGGCTATATGACATAACTAATATGACTGCCTGGATGCTAACATGAATCTTACTCATAGAGAGATATTACATATGCATAAGTGACTGTACTAGATATGAAAGTGATACTGTACAAGGTAAATCATATACATACACCTCCCCCCTCACGCTCGCAGTTCATTCTCGAGCGGACTCTTTCCTACTGAGCCGTTCTGATCGACGTGGGGTAACTTGGGGGTCAGAAGCTAAGGACTGTTCAGCGTCATTGAAAGGGGCCACAGGGTTGAGGGAGTCACCAGTTTGGGGCACGGGGCGGAGGAATCGACGGTTTCGCCACCACACACGGCCACTAGGGAGACGTACCTCATAGGCCCGTGACCTGCCAAGGCTCATCACAACCCCCACCTTGTCCCAGCGTTTCGTGGTCGGGTCTTGAATCCGCACTTGCTGACCGACACGTAACCTGGGAAGGGGTTGTGCGTGCTCATCGTACCGGGTCTTAACCTGCTCGGCACGGTCGGCTGCACGTCTATCACAGTCCTCGGCCTTGGCTTGCCATTCCGCAGCAAAGGACTTGGGATGGGCCGGGAGACATGTCCTAAGAGGATGACCATACAGGAACTGGGCTGGGGAGCGGCCTGTGAAGTTTGGAGTATTCCGGAGTTCCAAGAGACCCCGGTCGAAGTCCTCACAGTCAATGTTGCCAGAGGGTGCAGTCTTTAAGGTGAGGTGCTTGAGAGACTTCACCGCAGCCTCGGCATGGCCGTTCGCCTGTGGGTAATGCGGTGATGTTACCACATGACGAACTCCCCATCGCTTCATAAAGTCCCGGAACTCGTGGCTGGTGAATTGTGGGCCCCCGTCAGTCCTCAGACGAAGGGGCACACCAACTTCCCGGAAGTAGCGACAGAACATCCTGATGGTCGCAGAGGCGGTTGTGTCGCCTGTGCAGGGGACAACAACAGGCCACCCCGAGAGACGGTCGACGACTACCAGGAAAGACTTCCCGGCGACCATGAAAAAGTCGGCCGACACAGACTCAAAGGGCCTTGTAGGGTTGTCATCATTCATGAGTGGTTCCTTCTGGAGGCTAGGCTGAAGGATCTGGCACGACTCACACGCTTGAACAGTGTTGGTGATGTCGGAATCTATCCCCGGCCAGAAGACAGCCTGCCTTGCCCTGCGTTTAGTGGCCTCCACACCACGGTGGCCGTCATGAAGATGCTGTAGGGTGCGTCGGCGGAGGGCTGCAGGAACCACGATCCGAGCTCTATACAGGACGAGGTCATCATCAGCGTAGAGTTCGTCCCGTATCTTCCAGTATGGGAGCAAGGAATTGTGAAGGTCGTATCGGTTGGCAGGGAATCCTGAGGTCACACAGTCGAGTAGACGAACATACGCAGGGTCCGCTCTTGCCGCGACCCGGAGATCCTGTAGCATCCTGTCTGCGTCTGGTGCCGAAGATCGTGCCGAAGATCGTCCTGAGTTGATAACGTCCTTGGTTGTCACTATAGTCCTGAGGTAGGTGGCGGCGTCGGCACAAGCGATCTCATCCTCTGGCGTGGGGCGGCTGACCGGGGCTCGAGACAGGGCATCAGGGATGCAGAGCAACTTGCCGGCACGCCACACGGCCTTGAAGATATAGGGTGAGGTCTTCTCCTTCAGGCGTTGGAGGCGGGGATTCTCCACAGCGTCCAACGTGTAGTGATTGATGATAGGGATGAGGGGGCGGTGGTCAGTCATCAGTGTGAAATCCTGTAGACCCTGTAAATACAGTCGACACTTGGACATGGCCCAAACAGCAGCCAACATCTCCAACTCGATAGTAGCATAGCGGGTCTCAGCGTCCGCCAGGAACCGAGAGCCACACTGGATGAGCCGCAGGTGGCCACTGCCATGGTCCTGCAAGAGGGCATACCCAATGTCGTTGAGTCGCGATGCATCAGTCTGAAGAATGGTGGGTAGGTCTGGGTCGAAGTGTGCGAGAACAGGAGGACTGACAAGGGCTAACTTGACTCGCCTGAAGGCCTCATCGTGGTCAGGAGTCCACACAAATGTCCTCTTGGGGCTCATCAAAGGGCGGAGGGGCTGAGCGGCGGCGGCGATGTCAGGGGTAAACTCTGCCAGCTGGTTGACCAGACCCAGGAATGACCTGAGGTCGGTCAAGTTGGTTGGTGCCGGAAAGTCCCCGATTGCAGCCACGTTGCTCGTGTCAGCCGCATGGATCCTCATGGGTTGACCCACCATAGGCTTGAGGGGCACAGTCTTTAGGTCGTCTTTGGACATCAACACGTCGCTAAACTCCCGCAGGAAGTAATTCTTGGCTTCAGCAGGCGACGTGGAGACTGGAAGTGGTGTAGCCTTACACCTGTTGACGTGCTTGACCTCTTGTATGGGCGTTGGGAATGCCAGAGGTATGATGGCTAACTCCCTGCAGTGGCTGTATGAAAGCAGAGGAGTCTGGACACCCTCGTGCACATGGATCAGGGCAGTACACACTCTCTGTCCCAGAGTGAGGGTAGCCTGAAATACCCCCAGAGCAGGTGCCATCGGGGAGCCGTCCGCCGTGAACGTTGTCGTGGGCGAAGGGGCTCGCAGGCTGCTCATGGGGATAGCCAAATCCTCAAGGTGACGCCGGCCAATCACGGTGACGTCAGCGCCCGTGTCCGGTAACATCCGTAGGCGGGATGTAGCGTCGCCAAAGAAGAGGGTAACACAGATGGGTTGCGGCGTCGAAGCTGTAGAAGGAGTCGATCCCACCTGACGACAGCTATTACTTCTAGCGTCGGGGGGCTTGCCAGAGTTGGAGGGGGCACCCGTATCGCCTGGGGGGCCACCTTGGCGTCTTTCCTTCTTCTTAGTCGACGGATAACACTTGTCATAATGCCCCAGAAGACAACAGATGCGGCACTGAACCTTGTGAGCAGGGCACTTAGCTGTCCGAGCCCAGTGACCGTGGCGCCCCCAGTTGTTACAGGTGCTGCCAGCAGCGGGACACTTGTCAGGCCCGTGTCGGCGAGCGCAACTCTGGCAGGCATCAGCTGCATTCGATGGAGGCTTGTGGGGTTGGGTCCTGTCACTGCCCTGTTTCTTGTTTTTCTTGTATGAAGAGACGGCCCTTACTTGTTCATGGGGCGCACTAATGGCCGTGGTCGCAGATTTGGCAGCCTCATACGAGCGGCACATAGTGACGACATCCTGTAGTATTGACTTGGAGTCCAGGGCGATGAGTTTCTGGACTAACTCCTTGTCCCTGAGGCCCATGAGGATGATAGTCTTGAGTTGTGTCTCCACACAGATGGGTGAGTTACCAGGGCACACATCCACTTCTTCTGCGAGACGTTTGAGGCGGACGTAGAACTCTGCAAAAGTTTCCCCTTCATGCTGTCTGCAGCTCAACAATTCACGACGCCGGAGTGCCTCATTCCTTAGACTCTTGATATGAAGCTGCAGGGCGTCCAACACCTCTTCAACAGTCTTGTCTGTGGAGGGAGCGATCTGGAGGGTGTGTTCTAAGACACGCTGTGTCTCGAGAGTCAGGCACATGCGTAGTTGTATCATCTGTTTGGCCGCAGGCAGGTTGGACAGGTCCACCATGACAGCATAGTCGTCCCAGCGTCTCCTCCACTCCCGGAACATCTGGAATGTAGCGTCAGGCTTCAATGGTGGTGGTGTCTGGGCCGTAGCCTTCTGTGGTGGAGGATTGTGTGAGGGATGTGGAGAAGAATGTGGCTGCTGTCCGCCAAGGTGACCAGCAGGTGTGGAGGAGTCGGGAGGGGTCCTGGTGGGAGCCAACAGCTGAAATAAGCTCTGGAACTCCTGTCTCCTTATAGCCTCATCATGCCTGCGAGACTCCTCCAGGACACGATCTCGGCGGGCCTCCTCCTCTTGTCTCCTCTGCTCATCATACCTGCGAGACTCCTCCAGGTATTTGAAAAAATTGCAGGAAATCAGCTGAAGAAGGGGCTGAAGGTGTGGTTGGGGACTGAGGGTGCTGATAATAAGGTGTGTATTCCTCCCCATCATAAGGCAAGTTTGTTCCTGCCCCTTCGTCCTGTACATCACCAGAGTCTGACATCTTGTGTGGGTGACAGACAGACAGGGAGATAACAAACACACAGTTATTAGCCTCTCACATATACAAGTGGGGTATCAAAATGACTGGCAAAAACAGCAGAATATTTAGAATACACACCAGCTGTATCCTCACCCATGTATAAAACCCAATTACAATTAGCACTGAAGGGAATGCTTGGGTGATGAAATAAAAGTTTGCCAGTTGTGTGTGTGCGTGCGTATGTACCGAGCGGTGGAGCGGTGCCGGTGGTGCGCGGCCTCCCTCACCTCAGTATCTTGCTGGCAGTCAGAGGGGGAGGATCTCACGCCCCGCTCTCTCGTGGCTCGGACTTGTGCGGGCGTTATGCTTATGCCACACACAATACATATAAAAAAAAGCACACAATATAGCACTGGCACATATAATATCACTGGCACTGCACTGGGAACGTCGGCACCGCACTGTTGAGCACTATAACACTGTAATCCAAGCAGTGAGACGGTGGCTGGGATGCAGGGTGTGTGGACAATGGCGGCTGGCGGCGTCTGGCGAAATCCACATAAACTTCTCATCCTACACACTGCGCCATGTTATGTGTGTCCCAGCTAACTCCATAGATGCACAACAGGCCTATCTTGGGTTGGGGAGTAAGTAGACACGCTGTAGATATATAGGTTCTTATTGAGAAGGATATGGGATACAGGCACGAAGCAGAGCCTACAGGGTGATAGCTCTGTCTCGTGGTACACAAACATGTATTGGCCCTCTGGTGAGAGGAGCCCCAGGCTTGAGTTGCCAGAGTGGCTATATGACATAACTAATATGACTGCCTGGATGCTAACATGAATCTTACTCATAGAGAGATATTACATATGCATAAGTGACTGTACTAGATATGAAAGTGATACTGTACAAGGTAAATCATATACATACAGTCATCTACACCGATTTTGCTAAGGCATTTGATAAATGTGACCATGGTATAATAGCCCACAAATTAAAAGCAAAAGATATAACGGGGAAAATCGGACGGTGGATATATAATTTCCTCGTAAACCGGAAACAATCAGTAGCAGTAAACCAAGTCACATCTGAGCCTTCGGATGTAAAAAGCTCAGTGCCCCAAGGAACAGTGCTAGCGCCCCTTCTGTTCCTCATTCTAATTTGCGACATAGATACCAACACAAGACACAGTACGGTGTCGTCTTTTGCGGATGACACAAAACTAAGCAAGATAGTAAACACACAAGAGGACACGGCCCAGCTGCAGGAAGACATAAATGTAGTGTTCCAGTGGACCAGGGAAAACAACATGCAATTCAATGAAGAAAAATTCCAATTAATAAGGTACGGAGAAAATAATGGCATTAAAGTGATCACAAACTACCTAACAGAATCTAACCACATAATAGAACGGAAAGACAGTGTGAAAGACCTTGGGGTGTTAATGTCTGAAAATATGTGTTTCAAAGAACATAACCAGGTCAAACTTGCGGCTGCGAAACGTTTAACGGGTTGGATTCTGCGTACATTTAAAACACGCGGTGAATTACCTATGATAACGCTCTTCAAATCTCTAGTGCTACCGCGGCCTGAATACTGTAGCGTATTAACATTCCCATACAAAGCAGGTGAAATAAATGACTTAGAGAGTGTACAAAGAAATTTCACTTCGCATATAAGTTCGGTAAAACAGCTACACTATTGGGATCGTTTAAAAGCACTGAACCTGTACTCGCTGGAACGTAGAAGAGAAAATTACCTAATAATATACACGTGGAAAATCGCAGAGGGTTTAGTACCAAACCTACATACTCTGATAGTCATGAAATTCAGTGATAGGAGAGGCTGGGAATGCAATATCCCCCGGATGAATAACAGGGGTGCTATGGGCTCTCTGCGAGAGGGCTGGTTATCACACAGAGGCCCACGTCTCTTCAACAAACTCCCACGGCGAGTAAGAGACATGAGGGGCGTCTCTTTAGACAACTTCAAGAGAGCCCTCAATGTCGAACTGCAAAAAGTGCCAGACGAGCCCATCTTAGCAAGGGAGCGGGCTGTCTCTTCAAACAGTCTGCTGCACCAAATCACAACCTACAACGAGGGGCGACGCAATCCTCGGTGCTGCTAGGAGAGTGCGAACACAACCTAAGGTAAGGTAAGTAACGGCGCTAGGGCGAGTGAAAGTGAGCGAATATTTCGGGATTATGCCCGCTGGGCGGTACGATGTAAAATACCTTACCACCCGCTAAATAAGGGTTAAAGAGTAACCAGCCTTCAGCCGGAACATTTTTTTACCGAAAAATATACACATTTATTTTGAAGGGGGGTCTTTTTATGACAGGTTGATGGATGTCTAGGGAGGAAACTAAAACAAATAATATATATATGAAAAAATAAACGGTCGCAACCATAAGAGGTACACTCCTCAACGGCCACATTCTTGAACAGTCACACTCCTTAACAGCCACAACCATAAGAGGTACACTCCTTAACGGCCACATTCTTGAACAGTCACACTCCTTAACAGCCACAACCATAAGAGGTACACTCCTTAATGGCCACATTCTTGAACAGTCACACTCCTTAACAGCCACAACCATAAGAGGTACACTCCTTAACGGCCACATTCTTGAACAGTCACACTCCTTAACAGCCACAACCATAAGAGGTACACTCCTTAACGGCCACATTCTTAAACAGTCACACTCCTTAACAGCCACAACCATAAGAGGTACACTCCTTAATGGCCACATTCTTGAACAGTCACACTCCTTAACAGCCACAACCATAAGAGGTACACTCCTTAACGGCCACATTCTTGAACAGTCACACTCCTTAACAGCCACAACCATAAGAGGTACACTCCTTAACGGCCACATTCTTGAACAGTCACACTCCTTAACAGCCACAACCATAAGAGGTACACTCCTTAACGGCCACATTCTTGAACAGTCACACTCCTTAACAGCCACAACCATAAGAGGTACACTCCTTAATGGCCACATTCTTGAACAGTCACACTCCTTAACAGCCACAACCATAAGAGGTACACTCCTTAACGGCCACATTCTTGAACAGTCACACTCCTTAACAGCCACAACCATAAGAGGTACACTCCTTAACGGCCACATTCTTAAACAGTCACACTCCTTAACAGCCACAACCATAAGAGGTACACTCCTTAATGGCCACATTCTTGAACAGTCACACTCCTTAACAGCCACAACCATAAGAGGTACACTCCTTAATGGTCACATTCTTGAACAGTCACACTCCTTAACAGCCACAACCATACGAGCTACACTCCTTAACGGCCACATTCTTGAACAGTCACACTCCTTAACAGCCACAACCATAAGAGGTACACTCCTTAACGGCCACATTCTTGAACAGTCACACTCCTTAACAGCCACAACCATACGAGCTACACTCCTTAACGGCCACATTCTTGAACAGTCACACTCCTTAACAGCCACAACCATAAGAGCTACACTCCTTAACGGCCACATTCTTGAACAGTCACACTCCTTAACAGCCACAACCATACGAGCTACACTCCTTAACGGCCACATTCTTGAACAGTCACACTCCTTAACAGCCACAACCATAAGAGGTACACTCCTTAATGGCCACATTCTTGAAGTCACGCTCCTTAACAGCCACAACCAAAGCATTCCATAATAACCAAAATGGACACACTCATAAACAGCCACAGCATAAATGGCCACACTCCTTAATGACCACAACTAAAACGGCCACATATTTCACATTCACTCTTAAATTCATTATTCTTATGATCCTAAGTTCGACGCTGAAATAAATCAAATAGTGAATAACGTTCAAAATGGTGAATTGTCATGTGAATCTTTAAGGGGACCACCTCGTTCTTTTTCTCTATTTTTTTTCTCTCTCTTTCTGGGTTGAATCCATTTGGCCCCATTCAGCCTACTGTTTTAAAACGTTTAGCCCCATCCAGGTGTCTATTTTTCCCCCTGTCGAGCAATAGCGAGCCAGCATATTTTGGATAGAGAATTAGACAGCAGCCTAAATTTGTACATATCTCAATTGGAAAATGTCTCCGTCGAAGCCGGATTTCTCCAAACAATGCTGACTCGCTATCGCTCCCCAGGAAAAAATTGACACTTGGAAGGAGATAAACGTCTTAAAGCAGTCGGCTGAAAGCGGCCGAATGGATACAACCCAAAGACAGATAAAAAAAGGGAGAGAGAAATAAAGGCGAGGTGGTCCCCTGAAATCCAAGGGACAAAGTTGCGCAATGTGCCCATAGCCCATAATACGCATACCCTGATTATTGATTTGAATTTACCTCTGTTAGAAGTGAGGGAACACAAATACTAAGGAAAGAAAGTACCTGGATAAGAAGGGTTTATGAATTACAGTCAACTCCATAATTAACTGTCCAATTATTCCAAACCCATAGGTATTTTTGTTTTTGTACTTTGTGATTGAGGAAGACAAAAGGCAGTATTGAGTGCCTCCCCCAGAGTTGAAAGAGTGCCAGGGCCGAAATCAAGGGACGTTCGAGCCAAAATGTCTGGTCACACGGAGTTTGAAGCAATTTAAGTCATAGGAAGAGGGGAAGACGGATTCTAGGAGAGAGTTCCAGAGCTTAGCAGTTGAATAGAAGAATGAAAATAACATTTCACTTTTGGGTTGGAGATTTGCACAGAGTAGGGGTGGGATTGTGTTGCAAGACGGGTATTACATACCCTAAGTAGAGGAGGTGGTATACATTGGGAAAGCTCTGAGGAACATTGATTATTGTAGTAGCGATACAATAATGAGAGAGATGCAACATTGTGGCGAAGAGAGAGAGATTGCAGAAAGTTGGTGAGTGGATGGGAGTTAATGATACGAAAGGCTTTCCTTTCTAGTTTGTCTAGGAGTACGGTGTGAGAGGATCCTCCCCACACATATGAACAATAATCAATACAAGGATGCACTGTGCCCCTGTACAGAGCAAGAAACTGTGCAGGGGTAAAGAACCACTTGAGGCGGTTGAGCACACCCAGCTTCTGGGAGGCTGCCTTAGCAAAACTGGTAATATGGTCCTTCCAATTGAGAGCAGAAGAAAAAGAGACACCAAGAATGTTAAGGGAAGATGAAGGATTGATTTTTTTATTGTTGAAGTGTAAGGGATAATCCTCTGGCAGTTCTGGAAGGGTAGTAAGATGAAGAAATTGGGTTTTGGAAGCATTAAAGGCAACAAGGTTTTCTCTGCCCCAATTGGAAATAGTAGTTAGATCAGAAGATAAGAGTTGCATGGCTTCATTACGTTTGTTTTTGTGGAATTGCTGGCTGGGGCGCTCAGAAAGACTAATTGAGTAGTGTAAGGTCTAGTCGTCTGCCTATGAATGGATGGGACTGGAGGTACAGTTGAGGTAATTTATGAAAATTAGAAAGAGAATGGGAGATAGGACAGAGCCCTGAGGAACACCTGAGTTGATAGGATGAGGAAGTGAGCGATGACCGTCCACAACCGCAACTATGGAACGGCCGGAAAGGAAATTTAAGACAAAGGCACAGATGGAGGGATAGAAACCGAAGCAGGGTAGTTTAGCAATTAAAGATTTGTGCCAGACTTTATCGAAGCCTTCGATATGTATAGTGCAATAGAAAAGGTCTCACCGAAGTCCTGAAGGAAGGATGACCAAGAGTTAGTAAGATATGAAACAAGATCACCAGTAGAGCGACTCTTAAGGAAGCAATACTGGCGATCTGAGAGTAGATTGTGAGAAGAGAAATGATTAAGAAATTTGGAAGCAAGAATAGTTTAAAAAACTTTAGAGATACAAGAGATGAGAGCAATTGGACGATATAGGGTTGAGAGCAGTCACCCATCTTTGGGACAGGTTGAATGAGAGCAAACTTCCAGCAAAAAGGAAAGACGTTAGAGGAGAGACAGAGACGAAAGAGTTTGCCTAGGCAGGGAGTCTGCACGGAAGCATAGTTTTTTAGTACAACAGGAGGAATACCGTCCGGACTGTACGCCTTCTTAGTATTAAGCCCAGAGAGGGTAGAAAATACATCTTTAGAAGAGATTAGGATATTAGGCATAAGTAGGAGAGAGGAGTGTGAAGAAGGAGGAATAGCACCGGAATCATCCAATGTGGAGTTTCTAGCAAAAGTTTGAGCGAAGAGTTCAGCTTTGTCAGAGGAAGAAGTGATCTGTTGTGCCATCAGAGTGGGGGTAGGGAAAGACGAGGAAGAATTTTTTTTGAAGAGGTTTTTGGCTAGATGCCAGAAAGCTTGGGAACAGCTAGAGTTGGATAGTTCAGTGCATTTATTATTGATGAAAGAGTATTTGGCAAGTCGAAGAACAGATTTGGCTTGATTCTGGGCAGAAACATAGGAAGAATTAGATTCTTGAGTTTTAAGGCGTCGGTACCGTTTGAATGCTTCCTCCTTGTTGCGGACAGCAATAGAACAAGCGTGAGTAAACCAAGAATATTTTGCATTAGACTGAGAGAAAGAAAATGGAATGTATGCCTCCATGCCCGAGAGGATTACCTTGGTAATGCGTTCAGCACTCTGCGAGGGTCTCTGGCCACAGAAGCAAAAGTCATTCCATGGGAAATCAAAGAAGTACTGCCGAAGAGCCTCCCAGTCAGCAGCGCCAAAGTGCCGCAAGTACCGCCGGTTGGGAGGATTGAGTGGCCGTACCGGAGAGATAGGACAGGTGACAGCTATTAGTTTATGGTCGGAGGAGCCCAAAGGAGAGAAAAGATTTATAGCTTAAGCAGAAGGGTTAGAGGTTAGAAATAAGTCAAGAATGTTGGGCCGGTCTCTGAAGCGATCCAGGATACAGGTGGGTTGCTGGACTAACTGCTCTAGTTCGTTTCAGATAGAAAAGATGTAGGCTTGTTCACCAGGTTGGTCAGTGGAAACAAAGGAGAGCCATTGGTGGTGGTGAACATTGAAATCTCCTAAGATGGAGATTTCTGCGAAAGGAGAGATGGATAGAATATGTTCCACTTTAGAAGTTAGATAGTCAAAGAATTTTGGATAGTCAATAGAATTAGGGGAGAGATAGACTGCGCAGAAATATTTAGTTTGAGAGTGGCAAGAAAGCTTTAGCCAGAGAGTTGAGAATTCAGAAGAATCTAAGTTGGGAACACAAGAGAAAGCAAGATTGTTGCGTACATCCACCTTTGACTCGAAACTCAGGATAGAGATAGTAGGAGGATACAGAGAAGGGTTTGCTGTCAGTAGTCCCAGACAACTGTGTCTCAGTGAGAAAGAGAAGATCAGGGTTGGCAGAGGAAAAGTGGTGTTCCACAAAGTGGAAGTTAGAGGAAAGGCCACGAATATTACATAAATTAATATTAAGAGTAGAAGGAGGTGATCCAGAGCATTTTGGTGAATCGTTTCCAGGGGTGGGGGGGGCATTTCTGGTCGCCCCCCTTGGGGACTCCGAGGCGGGTCGAGGTTTCGTTTTTTTTTTTTTTTTTTTAAGTTAGTGTAGTATGTAAGGTGTTTGTAGTATAATGTATTGATAGGAGGAGAAGATGTTTTGGAGGGCAGGCTGGGGTTGCCCTCAATATTGATGAGACACTGAAAGGATCAGCTAGGGAGGCCAGGTGTTGATACAGGAGCTCCAGCGGTCCTTATCAGCCACCTAGCACTCCCCCGGGAATACCACCCTGTTCGGCTGGCGTCTACAGCCTCCTCCAAACAATAATTCTGGAGGTGGGATTCCCGGTCCCAACCTCCATGGGCTATCTGCGCCACTAAGTGACGGGCGGTGGGGTCGCTACATTCCTACGCCAAATTATTTTATCATTATTATTATTATTATTATTATTATTATAATGTTTATTTGTATTATTATTACTATTATTATTATTATTATTACTAATATTATTATTACATGCGACTTTACATGCTGGTGGCTTGGAGGTAATTCAGTTAAGCATGGAGGAAAACTGTGAACTAATATTGGACCAAATGGTACCACAAATTACTTTCAGTTCGCCAATCTATGCCATTCTTATGCACCTTTTTTATAATGTTTCCAACATTTTGCCGATAACCTTTGTCTGGGGGCGGGGGAGTATTGGAGGAGAGGGGGCCCCCCCCCCTCTCCTCCAAGGGGAGGGGAGGGGCTAAGGGGATGTCAGGCTTTGATATAAAGTAATATACTGGATGGGTAGGTTGAGAAAATTATAAACCAAAATAAACAATGCTATTGAATAACAAAATATGCCATATACTACGCTATTTTAGCACATATAAATGATGTAAAATGAACAACATTTGCTGAACAGTAATAACAGCAATTATAAATAAAAGGTCACGGATTTGGGGACCGTAATTAATGAACTAGGTGCATGGGACTCGTTAGCCTTCGTCAGCAACCCATCTAGGGGATATAACCTTATAAAAAACCGGGTGGATGGGACTCATCAGCTTTGGTCGGCAACCTGTCTAGGGGAGTAAACCTGATACAAATCCGTACTGCTTACCTATGGGTAAGGCAGATTATTGGATAGACTAGCCGAACACCACTGTAGAAAAATAGTGGTTAAAAGATACATAGAGGGTCTCGGGGTCGGATGGATCCTAATTTGAGTGGTCAATCCTGTAAGTCCTTCAGTAAACTGGCATGGGTTGTCCCTCTTACAGGGGATTGGTCCGCTTTGGGGGCTTTCTGTGTATGGTCACCCTCATTAACCCTTATTTAGCGGGGCCCGACTCTAGTCCGTATAGAGAACACTAGCACAAAGAGCGGGGCCCGACCTGAGTCTGTGTGCAATTTTGGCGCAATATTGGCTCTGAGAGAGAGACGAGCGACGGGAGGAGGATAGGTTGCCTCATGACCGCTCGCCACTGCCGCCGTGGACCTACTGACATTTATTCCACACACATCCACCCTCCCTCCCTCGCTACACACGTAATTATGTAACGAAATGACCGTATTTTAGCGATTTTGCCCTTCGGTTGCACGATCGTTGCAAGACAACCAGTGATCGTAGAAGGATGGTTCAGGTGTCATTGGAAAGCTCAATTAATGCCCTTTCAGGGATACATAATTGTATTACGCTCTGGCTCTTGTTTATGCATGAAAAAGAGCACGGAAACAAGGCCATTTATGGTAAAAAAAAACTCGCTGGGCGGCACGGTGAAATATACTCCACCACCCGCTCTTAAGGTGTTAAGGGGAGAAAGGCGTCCGGCAATAGATAGATGGATAGAATTAATAATCTTTTAGGGGGCAATGTATATAATATAACTGGAGGACGAGGACTAGAACAGAGTGCACGGTTACATCATTTGTTTTATGTGTAAGGTACAAAAGGAGGGCATATATGTATTGTATTTATATGTGCATGAGGGAGACATAAGGCAAAGCTGCCTGTAACAAATGTCCAAGGTTGAAAGAGTAATAGTGAGCCAAAATCAAGGTACGTTAGAGGTAATTTAGGTGTGATGGAAAGAAGTATGTGTGCGTGTTAAGTGTAGTGAAATGAAAAGGAGTAGGAAGGGTTTGTGAGAGTTTGCTGGACTACTCTCTGTGTAGGTAAGGCGCAAATAGAGACAGTTGGGGAAGCCAGGCAAATGAAACACGAGTTCCAGCAAATACTTATCATATACCATATATCATATATCATACCCCTAGCTATGGGGTATGTGCCTGAGTACATACATACATACATACATACATACATACATACATACATATATACATGCATGCATACATACACTACATACATACTGTATATACTTATCACATGCCTATGTGGCTTCCTCTGGGTAGGGCCCTGCTCGTTCTCCCCACCAATGTATTAGATTAATTTATCTAAGGATATATAATAAGCAAAGGATTGGATGCATGTATGTACAATTCAATAATAGGGTAGAACCTGAAATATGCAGAACATGGATATGGCAGGGAGAGGTGGGGAGCATGGGAGGGTAGCTAATAAGTGTTAAAGTAGTGTTGTGAATATATTCTGACATTAAGAGGAGATGGGTCGTTTTTCTGGACATTCCTTCTTCCTCATGTTTAGCCCCATTAGTGTTCAGATTGTATGACGTTCGGCCCATTAGTTTGGCGATTTAAAGTCTTTTCGACCCATTTTTGTCAATATTAAGACTTTTCGTGTAATTTAGGTGTCGATTTTTCCTGACGAGCGACAATCCTCTCTAAGCTTGTTAGGAGGTGCCTTTCTTCTTACTGTAATAATTAAATTTTATACCTAATCTCAGTTTGGTTTTCGCAAGGGTTTGGGTACATGTGATGCACTTTTGACACCTACTCATGATCTACAGTCTTCGTTGGATCTCGTGTTGTGGCTATTGATTTCAGAACATAAGAACATAATATCGCGGGAAACTGCATAAGGCCATGCGGCCCACATGAGGCAGCTCCCATTCACACCCAGCCCATATCATCCATATGGGAATCCAACTTACGCTTAAGGCTTTCAACTGTTCCTGGGCTAATCACTGCTCTGGGCAGTCCATTCCACATGTTAACAACTCTATTCCCAAACCAGTGTTTTCCTATATCTTTCCTAAACTTATCTAACTTGAAACCATTTTAGCGGGTTATGTCGCCGTTCTTTAGTTTTAATACCTCATCTATATCGCCCTTATTTATACCTTTTATCCATTTAAATACCTCTATCACGTCTCCTCTACATCTTCGTCTTTCTAGTGATTGCAAGCCTAAGGCTTTCAACCTCTCCTCAAACGATAAGTTTCTAATATTATGTATCATTTTCGTCATTCTTCTTTGGACTGCCTCTAAAGGGTCTATATCCATTCTGTAATAAGGGCACCCAACTTGGACAGTATAGTCTAAATGTGGTCTTACTAGTGCTAAGTATAGCTTTAAGAAAACTTCAGCAGTCCTGTTGCTAACACTCCTAGATATGAATCCTAGAACTTTATTTGCCCTGTTTCTAACACTTATACATTGTTTTCTGGGTTTCAGATCATTACTAACGAGCACCCCCAGATCCTTCTCACACTCCGAGTTACCCAATTCTACATTGTCTAGTTTGTATTTCGCTTCAAATTTACGATTTTCAATCCTTAATACCTTACATTTGTCTACGTTGAAACTCATCTGCCAATTTATGGACCACACATGCAAATGATCGAGATCCTTTTGAAGACATTCCCTGTCGCTAGCTGACTCTATTATCCTACCCATTTTAGTATCATCAGCAAATTTACTGATCCTACTCTTTATGCCTGAGTCAAGATAATGTATGTAGATAATGAACAGAAGGGGTCCCAAAACCGACCCTTGGGCGACCCCACTTTTAACTAATCCCCAGTCCGATTTTATACCATTGACACTAACTCTCTGCTTCCTACCAATCAGCTATGACCTAATCCACTTGAGTAGCATCCCCCCCATGACATGTCCTTCTATCTTCCTTAACAGCCTTTCATGTGGAACTTTATGAAAGGCCTTACTGAAGTCTAAGTAAACTATATCATATGACTTGTCTTTATCTACCGCTTCATATACCTCGGAGTAAAAACTGAGTACATTAATTTTGTTAGGCAGGATC
The DNA here is from genome assembly GCA_032716605.1 of Paralithodes platypus. Classification (NCBI taxonomy): domain Eukaryota; kingdom Metazoa; phylum Arthropoda; class Malacostraca; order Decapoda; family Lithodidae; genus Paralithodes; species Paralithodes platypus. The sequence continues at coordinate 2,834,175 of CM064571.1, read as the reverse complement.
GTCCTGGAGTGAATCCATGTTGAGATGGTTTAATCAACTTGAAATTTTCTAAGTGATTTCTAATTTTCCTGGCAATAATTGGTTCTAGCAATTTCTCTATAATTGATGTGACACTACTCGGACTGTCATTTGATGCTATGGACTTATCACCTTTTTTAAAATATCGGAATCATATTTACAAGCTTCCATGAGTCATAAATCTAAGCCTAAATCTAGTGAATTATTAAATAGGTGAGTAATTGGGTAACTTAATTCGTCCTTGCATTCTTTTAATACCCTAGCATACACCTCATCATGACTTAAAGATTTCTGAGGTTTTAGTCTATCTATTTCCTTAATTACTTCGTCACTAGTGACCTGAACTGTGCTTAATATGTCGTCTATACTACCGTTAAAAACTTGGATGACTACTGGAACTTTATCTAAATTTTCATTTGTAAAAACCGAAAGGAAATGACTATTTAGAGTATTGCACATTTCTAACTCATCATCTGTAATCTCACCTATCACATTCATTACCTTAAATTTATACAATTGATAAAATGCTTTAGGGTTGTTTTTGGATTCATTTGCTACCTTGATTTCGTAGATTCTTTTGTCCTTCCTAATTTCCTTTTTTACCTGCCTCGACAAGTTATGGTGGCATCCTATTAGGTGGATTTTGCCTTTCTGTATTTTTCTGTACACACCTCTCTTTCTACCTATAAAATAAAATAATTTATTTGGCATCCATTTTGTTTGGCTTGTGTGGTATACTATCAATGGAAGTTAAATATCTCTACTCTAAGCTATAATGATTCAAATAAAATCAATCTAAATTAAAATTACTCCTCCATATTTAAATTGAAATCAATCTGAAACAAGCTAATTTATATCCAAAGGTCTCACATAATATTTTATATATAAGGTAAGGTTATAAGGGTTAATATTATCCAGGAATTAACTCACCAATAGTTCCACGTGGCAATGAGACAAAGGAGAACCTTTACCCAATATGGCGGACAATGGGGAAGCAAGTCATCGGCACTGAGGCTCGAGTCAAGTGAAAGAATCAAATTATTATATGGGAATGGACATGGATACTATGCTTATCTGTCAGTCAGTCATGGCATCGGTGAGACCGTCGTGATGGTGTAGATGTATGTATTGCTGTCAGTGTATTGTGATTAGAGGCACAAAAGCTCGATCAACTGAAGGCGGAAATTTTGATGTTAACTGGTTGGTGGTCGTGGAGGCTCTGAGCTGTCTTCCTCAGAGTCACACCTTGCTGCCTTGGCAAACGCCCGGCGCCCAAATTATCGTACCGTATCTATGTTGCTCAGTATGATAAATTAAACCAATAGATACAATAAATTCATATATACTACATAAGACCATGTCAATATTGCTTAATAGCATATTAGGCCTTTTATAATCTTAACTTACTTACAATCTTATAATATACGATCTACTCGTCCTACGCCGTGCAGCGGGAACGACCGTGATGTCACAGAGATGTACGGTATCACAAAAGAGTCATACCCTATCATATTTACACGATACACTCCCCCCACAAAAAATACCTGAACCCCACCTTAATCTTAAAGTTGCCCAGAGGCTATCTTCTGACGCCACGTGTCGACGGCGCCAGCAGCAGCGCGTCTGGGACGCGTCCCGGTCCGAGATTGATCACCATCAGTAAGAGGTGAGTCGTTACTTTGAGAATCCTCGGACCCAGCAATAACAGGTGGAGTCTCCGATTGTAATGTGGAATCGAGCTCCAAAGCGTACAAACGTGCGATAGGACGAACAGTAGTACCAGTGGCTGTCTTCAATAGCGCCACCCGCTCTACAGAGTCTTCCCCCTTGTATACCTCTAACACGCGGCCCAATTTCCAGTATAAACGAGGACTATCTTCTTTAATTAAAACGACTTCACCAACAGTAGGTGCCGTCGGTCTACCCGAGGGTGTAACACTCCTTTCCCTAAATGCTAGCAGATATTCATTAATCCACCTTTTTCTAAAATCCTCGATTACCCTCGATATATACTGGTATCGCTTAGACACCGCTGCTTCACAGTACAACGAGGGATCCTCTAATTCTACAATGGATTGGAAATCAGATGGAAACGCAGTCAATGGTTTACCATATAGCAAGTGAGCTGGTGTTAATGATAGTGGTTCTTGCAGGTCGGTGTACACATATGTGAGCGGACGATCATTCACGACTACCTCTATCTCTGTGAGGACTGTCGTCAACTCACTCTTCTTTAATAAAGCACGTCCTACTACCGCTCTGAGTCCTGACTTTACTATGCCGACACACCGTTCCCACATCCCACCAAACCAAGGTGCCTTAACTGGGATGAACCTCCATTTGCACTTCCTCTCTCCCATAGAAGTGATGATTGTAGGATCACTGCTCATATCCTTTAGATATTTTGATGCCTGGACATACGTAGGAGCATTGTCGCTAAGAATGAGTTGAGGGAATGAACGACGGGCACAAAACCGTCTAAACGCCAGCATAAATTCTTCGCTAGACATATTATCACATAGTTCTAGGTGTACCGCTCGAGACGTTGCACAGGTAAACAATAATATATAAATATTCTCATGCTCTCTCGTCTTTAATGCACCTGTGTAATCTAACCCTACAGCTTGGAAAGGTTCTATATGCTTTACACGGCATTCAGGTAGAAGTGGAGCTGGTCCAGTTGCATATGGTTTACCCTTTAGTCTCTGACAGATTGCACACTTTCTTACTACGCGTCGAGCTACTTGTCGAACTCTGGGTATCCACCATGTGAGATGCAAATTTGATATAATATGATATACCCCGTAGTGTTTTACTTCCCTATGTGCACGTATGATCAATAGATCAGTAAAGTGATGTCTTGTTGGCATAAGTATAGGACGGTTTGTGCCGTCCGTTACACCCGACCACTTCAGGCGACCCTCACACCTGATGAGGTCATTATCTAGGTGCAACCTCAATTGACGCACTAAATTAGGCATTAATGTCTTATTCGAGCTTTGCAAAGATTATCAATTATGTACGATTATGGAATTCATTGGAAAAGGTTTCTGCTTGAACCCACTTGATCAAAGTTACTTCAGCTGCTTTATATTCACGAGCATCAATGTTGTGACCCCTGTTGCAGAGTTGGCCCGTTACTTTAAGCTTGATATTGGATACATATCGCAATACCCAAGCGACAACTCTGACTAGTTTATTATAGTCACCGAATCTTTCCCACTCTATTACTGGACCCGGTGGCTCATTTGGTCGGGCTGTAACTGCCACTGTTTCCAGTGGCAGAAGTCCCTCACCAACAGCATGCCAAATCGTCCATTCATTTTCATGGAGCAGCCACTTTGGACCATGCCACCACAATTCAGACTTCACTAACTGGCTAGCCGTTATACCCCTAGTTATGAGATCACTAGAGTTGTCTTTTGTATTTACATAATGATAAGCAACGTCTGGCAAAAGGGCTCTAATCTCATCTACTCTATTCCGCAGATAAACTGGCAGAGACTTCTTGTTATGTATCCAGTTGAGTGCGACCTGACTATCGCACCAAACGTGAACGATTTCAATATTTAACTCGCTCTCGTATGCTGCGCGTACATGTTGCACCAGACGTGCTAATAGCAGCATGGCAGTCAATTCCATTTTAGGGATAGTTACCTTTTTGACCGGGACTACTGTAGCCCGGGCGGTAACTAAATGTGCCCCAAATGAAGTAACGACATATATAGCTACCCCGTATGCCGTGGCACTAGCATCGCAAAACGTGTGTAATGTAACGTCACCAAACGCCGCCACTTTACGAGGTAATGGTTTAGTACATAGGATGTCATATTCTTTCAACAACAATGTCCCTTGGTCATTCAAATCCTCGGGCAAACTGTCATCCCATCCTATTTTGCGTCTCCAAACTTCCTGCATCAGAATCCTAGCTCTTATGGTAATGGGTAATGCTAGACCCAAAGGATCAAAAAATTGCGCAACTTTGCTCAACAGATTTCTTTTTGAGTGCGCTCCCGTCTGCTGAGCAAAGACCTTGTTTGAAAAGTTAGTATGTCTTGTTTAGGTTTCCAGATCATCCCCAAATTTCTGGACTTTTCCTGGTTATGAGACGCCGTACCGTCCACCTGTATCAAACTCTGAAGATCTTCACTATTAGTAACCCCCTCGCGGAGAAATAAATGTGTAAACAATCTACGTGCTTGCCAGTAGGTATGTAACAAATCATCCTGACTATCGCTAGAACCCTGCAAATTGTCTATATACAACCCGCGAGAAGATAGTTTACTTGTGTCCTCATGAGTATCTGATAGATGTTTTTTGATTGTGGCATTTAACAAAAACTGTGAAAATGTAGCACCAAAGAGTACGACCCGAAAACGGTAGATTACGACCGGACTTTCAGAGTCGCTAATGTCTTCGAACCAAAGAAAGCGGGTAACATCTCTATCTTCCTCTTTTAGTTTAACCATCAAGAATGCTTTCTCGATGTCACTAGTAAATGCATACTGCCCCAGCCTAAACCGCAATAGATGTTGGGACAGATCCGACACCAAGGACGGACCTGTCAGCAGGCAGTCATTTAGACTGGGTTGTTGACCTTGGTGGGCAGAGCAGTCATACACCACCCATATTGGTGTGGTGACGCTGTCTTTCCTCACCCAATGAGGGGCCAGATAGTGAACCCTTCCCTTCCTACTCGGTTCCTTTACATCGACTCTTTCAATGAAGCCCCTATCTTCATAACTCCGAAATACATCGTCATACGCCTGGCGTGTGCTCGGTTCATTTGTTAATTTACGCTGTAATGCGCGCAAGCGACCTAATGCCAATCCATAGTTGGTTGGCAGGCTCATCTCACTGTTCTTCTAGGGTAAACTAACCTTGTATTGCTTGTCTGAGTCACAGTAGCTCACAGACTCTTCAAATTTCTTCAGCGCAATTTCCGAGTCATAATAGGTCTCCATAGGATTAATGCCTATGTGATCCAATCTCCACAGTCGTTCCAGGTCGAACTTGGCAGTCATTTTAGGGTCACTAGGTTGGGAATCCTCCCTTCCCAACTCCTCTGCCGCGGTTACATTCACTCTTAATATCGAGACCGTGTCGACCAGGACATTTGACTGTGTAGTGTGCACCTTTCCGCTCATGCAATAGCCAAATTTAGTGGGGATTAAAATTACACCACACATTCTTTTAAATCCAGGGTATACTACATCATAATAATGATCCACACCAAGTAGAACATGCACCTCACCCTGATCTCCCATGGGATCTGACAAGTTAACCCCTTTGCTACGTAATGCATGTTCCACCTTCTTCACTCCTACAGATACATATTCTGGTAGAGTGTCATAAAGTACCTGTTTTTACGGTAGAAATATGAAATCTACGCTATCTCGTAGACTTGTTTGTCAGTAACCCCTGTGAAGCCCTGCAATCGAAGAGTCTCAGCCCCTACGATTCGGTGCTTAAGTCCCATTAATACGGACCTTTATATAAAGGATCGTTGAGACCCTTGATCAAGAAGTACCCGACAAACCTTGTTACTGTCATTACCTTCCATGGGAATCTGTATTGTGGGCAATATAGTGGTGTCTTTCGTGCTACCTAGTGTCAAAGTTGTAGTACCCTCTGGTTTGACGTCTTTGACTTTGTCTGCTGTAGGACACAACTTGTCAAAGTGATGTCCTTTACAGTGGCGACAGGGCCTTGAGTATGTAGAAGTACATTGTCCCTGCTTACCATGTTCCTTACTTAGACAACCATGACATAGCTTCAACTTCTTTGCCTGTGCTAGTTTTGTCTCATTTGTTGGGTATTTTACACAGAAACTCCATTTATGCTTATTATTGCATAGCTTAAATAGAATCTGAGCAGGTTTCTTATATGTACCCTCTTTCTTTCCTTTAGTCCCCGTCGTCATGCTTACTGTTCCCCTCATTTCCACATTCCCAATCCCTCCTGACACATACATTCTCCCATTGTTCAACTGTAGATTACTAATTTCTTTACTGAACTGAGTTTTGAACTCCCCCAGATCAAACGATCTAACCTTGTCAAGTATTGCCATAGGAAGCTTCTGACATAAGATAATGACTATCATTTCCTGTGTGGCACTCCATATTTGCCCTAAAATTTGCTAACTCCTCAACCTTATACCGTGGTTCTGCGAGCTTTAACAAGGCAACAACATGGGCCATCTTCAACTGCTCTTGATCCCTGTATGTGGACTGTAATAATTGTACTGCCTCCAGATAGCTATCACCTACTAACGCAAAACCCTCTATCAAATGTAAGGCCTCTCCTTCCATTTGTCCTTTCAGGTAGTGAAACTTCCGGACATTATCCAAAGAGGATTCATGAACTGTAGACCGAAATACATCCCAAAAAGCTAACCACTCAGTCAATTTGCCCCCAAATGTAGGAAGATTGGGCTTTGGGAGGTGCACAGTGTGTTTCGGGTCAACCCTTCTATGGGCATCATTCTCGCCTCCCTTATTATTTGCGACAGCGCGCTGTAATAGGTGCTTCGCTTTAAAGACAGGTTCATCATAGAGGGTGCGATTATCACACTCTGCAATTATCTCTTCCTCCTCTGTCATGCCTGCCACAATCACCTCACTTAGAGCAACAATATGACCGTTGGTAGCCTGGACATTGTCTAACCTAGCCTCTAATTCCTCGAGGTCAGCAGTAGTGATGAAAGTGTTGACATCAATAATTAACCTATTTAATGCTCCCCGAAGTCCCGCCCTTTGATTTTTAGGGGCTTTGCTCTGCACCCCAGTAGCCTGTGTCTCTTCCGGTTACTCATTTTGTATACAAGCCTGTAGGCTCTTTACACCTAAAATGTTACAATTACAATGGCAAAATAGTGGCCTAGGTAAGAGACGCCGACCGGCGGACTTCCATGTTATGGAGAAAAAATAGCACACCAAATAGCAATACCTACACTAAAGGGTCATATTGAACAAGAAAAAATGTTAGGTCAGGTCATATGTCACAGGAAGTCTGAAATGAAAAAGAAAATTATTGGAGGAAGATGATGGGTGGGATGCAGGACTTAGGCAGGCGCAACGATGTGACCCTGCATTCCGGCTCTAACCATCGCTTGGTTAGTCCTACCAGTTTATCATAGAGTTGTTCCTGCATCCTGTTATATGTCCCCTTGCTCATTGCCATAAAAAATCCCTTACTGGTAGCTAATACCCGGGTCTGGGCACCAATGTGGTAAACTATCAATGGAAGTTAAATATCTCTAAGCTATAATGATTCAAATAAAATAAATCTAAATTAAAATTACTCCATATCTAAATTGAATTCAATCTGAAACAAGCTAATTTATATCCAAAGGTCTCACATAATATTTTACATATAAGGTAAGGTTACAAGGGTTAATATTATCCAGGTATTAACTCACCAATAGTTCCACGTGGCAACGAGACAAAGGAGAACCTTTACCCAATATGGCGGACAATGGGGAAGCAAGACATCGGCCCTGAGCCTCGAGTCAAGTGAAAGAAAGAATCAAATGATTATATGGGAATGGATATGGATACTATGCTTATCTGTCAGTCAGTCATGGCGTCGGTGAGAGCGTCGTGATGGTGAAGATGTATGAATTGCTGTCAGTGTATTGTGATTAGAGGCACAAAAGCCCGATCAACAGTACTGAAGGCAGAAATTAGATGTTAACTGGTTGGTGGTCGTGGAGGCTCTGAGCTGTCTTCCTCAGAGTCACACCTTGCTGCCTTGGCAAACGCCTGGCGCCCAAATGATCGTACCGTATCTATGTTGCTCAGTACGATAAATTAAATTAATATATACGATAAATTCATATATACTACATAAGACCATGTCAATATTGCTTAATAGCATATTAGGCCTTTCATAATCTTAACTTACTTACAATCTTATAATATACGATCTACTCGTCCTACGCCGTGCAGCGGGAACGACTGTGACGTCACAGAGACGTACGGTATCACAAAAGACTCATATCCTATCGTATTTACACGATAGCTTGTATGTGATCTAAATTTTCTTTTTGGTATATATTTATCTTGTTCGCTCTGTAAGGCAGAGATGAACTGATTATACACACTATTTAAATTTTCAGATGGTTGTCTACCTATCTCAGCTGTGTGACCTACCTGGCCCCGACCTCTCTGGTCTGCTGGAACTAATTGGTGTACCTGAACTAAATGTCCTGCCCCACCTTTAATTTTGAGTGACCTTTTTAATCCCCTAAAATTCGCCTTTCTTAAGTCAGGGATAAGAACCTTATTTTCCTTTGGTTTATAATTATATTCTATATTGATTTATGATCACTGTTTCCCAGCTCGTCGCCTACCTCTAAATTGTGTATCCAATGTTCTTTGTTGTTAAGAACTAGGTCCAGAATATTATATCCTCTAGTTGGCGAATTTACAAATTGAAAGAGAAAGTTGTCTAGTACTACTTCAAGAAAATCTTCGGATTCGTTATTGCTAGTTTGATTAACCCAGTCTATACCTGGAAGATTAAAGTTGCCTAAAATGCAAACATTATTATTCTGAGAAGCCTTACTGATTTCTTCCCATAATAATTTACCTAAATTTCGACAAAGACAGGGTGCCCTATATATGGTTCCCATAATAATTGCCTCACCTTCCCCACTAATCTCTACCGATACGTTTTCATTATCGCTATTTGTTTTAATATCGGATCTAAGGCAACATTTTAAAGTATCCCTGACATAAATTGGAACTCCACCTCCCCTGCTGTCTGTTCTGTCGTACTTAAATAAATTGTATCCTGGCATATGAAATTCTGCTAATAGATGTCTAGTCAGTATTTATCCAGGCTTCTGTAATCGCTACAGTGTCTATATTTTCCTTGCTAACAATTGCCCTAAGCTAATCCATTGTGTAACATAAACTTCTACAATTTTCATAATATACCCTCAACCTATTTTTATTATTTGCAACTAATTTTCTATTGCTTTTAACTAACTTATTATTTCCTGTTGAACTACTAGATCTAGACGGAAAATCTACTCTATCAGTATTCTCATCTGTACTATCAGTTACATGTGTTGTGTTATCGCTATTACTATTACACATCACTATATCCGCACTATCTTGATTGATTATTTCTGTTTTGCTCACTGGTTTCTTTAACAAAATCCAGCAACAATCCTATCTAGTGACCTAGCTAAAGTAGACACACCTATACGAGAAATGTGAACCCCATCCTGAGCATACAGCTTATCCTGCATATTCTGCTTTTGATATTGTCAACCACTGAACCCTCCAATATAAGCTGCAACTCCTTGGTATTGGTGTAAATTTGTTTATTATACAATATACAGTGTTTAAAGATTTTTCAACTAAACGATCTCAACGAATTGTCATTGATGGAATTTGTTCTGTTTCTGCCCCTATTGATGTCCTGCAAGGCAGCGTCCTAGGGCCCCTGTTCTTTGTTATTTTTTACTGCTGACTTAAGTTCTGGGCTTGAAAATAAACTAATTTATTATGCTGATGCATAGACTACAGTAGATCTGGACTGGGCACGAAAATGGAACTTTGCAGTAAGGGACCCAAAATCGGAGAACGAACCCCCAAGTTCGAACCTCGAAACATCGAAAATGTGATATTTTCGCCATTTCGAGGTTCGAACTTGGGGGTTCGTTCTCCGATTTTGGGTCCCTTACTGCAAAGTTCCATTTTCGTGTCCAGTCCAGATCTACTGTAGTCTATGGCTGATGATACAACTTTATATTCTCCAATGCTGTCACCCAATAACAGAATTGAAGCTGCAGCATTTCTAAACAGGGACTTGGCTTAAATTACCTCCTTGTGTCAACTTTGGGGTATGAAGCTTAATGATAAAAAAACTCCCTCCAAAATAATTCGAAGAGCCTTCTCATCCTTGTTTGCGTATTTCTGATGAACATATTATGGATGTAACAAGTTCTAAATTTACTTTTGAGATGCATCTCCGCTCCTTGTCTTCTTCATTTGCTCAAAATATGGGCTTGCTTTGCAAGTGTTTTAAAACATTTGCTTGTGACACCGCTGTTATCAAATCATTGTATGCATTTATTTTGCCACATTTTAAATGTTGTCAGCTGCCATTTGTCATCTAAATTTGCTTGACAAAGCTTTTAATTCAATCAAATTAATTTTTCTTACGTTATCTCTGGACTTCAGTCATCGGTATCAAATTGGATCTCTCAGCATGTTATTCAAAGTTCTTAATAATGGTCAGCATCCTATGCATGGTGTTTTACCAGAGCCATTTGCTTCAACACGTGTAAGAAGGTCTACTTAATTTTGAATGACTTTGCCTTTGACTAAGGGTAAAATACTTGATTTAATAGAAGGTTAAATCCTTGTTCCTAAATATGAAGACTTGCCAATTACCTTAGAGTTTTTATGTATATATACATATTTGATTGTTAAAGAGTTAAGTCTGTTGTATGTATATATTATGAGATTGTTAAAGAGTTAAGTCTGTTGTATGTATATATTATGAGATTGTTAAAGAGTTAAGTCTGTTGTATGTATATATTATGAGATTGAAATATTTTTGTGACATAAGTCGATATATTTTCTGTTGCCACGAGCACAGTCAGTTGTTGTTGTTGGTTTCGTTCCTTAAGCTGCCTGGCCGAACAACCCCGAGTCCCTAAGGAAGGCCATGGCCACGGTCGGGCTTTCCCACAGAGCTCTCAAGGAGTGTAGATTGTATTGTTGGCGTAAGTGATTGTGTGAAATGCAGTCTTCTAGGATGTGTCCAATGGTATGGGGTGCTGTGTTACATCCCGAGCAGGTGTCGTCGACGGAGACATCCAGTCTCATCTGATAGCTCAGAAGAGCTGGATGGTGCCCACATCTCAGCCTGGCCAGGTGGGCTCTGTCCTCACGAGGAAGGGAGGATTCACAAGGATGGATTTCGGGAGGTCGTGCCTGCAGCTGCGTGTTGTCTATGTGTGATTTAATGGAACGGCAAGAGATATGAGTATGGATGTGCTTCTATAAGCTGGTTGGGGGTGGGCAGGGAGGGAGAGAAGACAGTATTTGCGTGTGATACCGTGTACTGGGTTTTGTTTTGATATGTGTTGCTGTATGTGGGTGTGTTACCATGTAGTGTAGTGGGTGGTGTTGGTTTTTGGAGGCTGCAGCCAGGAATTGAGTGCCTCTCATGTCCATTGACTTTGAGGACTATGATGTAGATGATCTATAGGTGTATCACAGTCAGTATATACATATTGCAGGCGGAAACTGCCGGCTATATCCTAGAAAAACTTTTCAACCTGAGCAGGGATTAAACGTGAGACGGCTGGGATGGTAAGCAGAGCCGTTATCAACTGAGCCAGCCGGAAGGATAGAGAAAAACAATACTAGTATAAAGCTCCGCTATATCCAAAAGGTAGCCTTTCCAGGTGCCTCAGGAAGGCCCTGGTCATCTCGCCTCCTTCCTCTTCACTGCTTTTCTGGTGTTGTCTGGGTATTGGTATTTGTGGTGCCTGATTCTCGCTTTCTTTCTGCTGGGCTGGTGGCGGCACTGGTGAAGGTGTTGGGTGCCTGAGGAACAATAAGGTCACAGTAGCATGGGTAACTGATGCTGCACTAGTGACCTTAGTAAGCGACACTGGTTGTTCCACAAGGGTAAGCATAGAACAGGGGAAAACCTGGGAATGTTATAGCTGAGTTGTCGATTATCGCCACATCCTGGCCTCTACCCATGTCTGGTGCTCGTCAGTGAAGGCCAGCTTCCAGGGAAGATGGCAGGGGTGGTCCTTATTATGGGGCCAAAGGTAAGCCCCTCTATCCTGGAGGTGTTAAGTGTAGGCCTAGCGCGAGGTGGAGCAAGTAGAAGAAACTCTTGTTTTCTGCTAGTTGACTGTAGAGGAGAGACTGTCCTCTTCCATTCTCTATGGTAGGAACTGCTGGGGAAGACCGTTGTATTTCTGGAAGTACGTAGGCCCTTCTTCGTTGCTGTATCAGACAGAGAATATATTAAGGGCAAGGTGTCCACCAATGGCATGATGAGATGCAAGGCCGCCGGCTGGTAGTGGTGGCCCGGGTCAGTTGGTGGTGCTGTTAAGGCTGGTGGCGATGGTTGGAATATTGTATTTTGGCATATCAGTACATTTATAAAGAATAAGAGTGGTTTGCTTTAAGTCCTAAATACCTGTTTGATACACATATGAGTAGATTATCTCTCTCTCACTCTCTCTCTCTCTTACTCTCTCTCTCTCTCTATCTATCTCTCACACACACACACACACACACACATACACATCATTTAATATACTAGCATATACACACACGCTGACACACACACTAGATATCACCTTTAAGCTTTACTTACAGCAGTAAAATATAATGGACTGCATAGAATTTAATATGCATTCCTTTCTGACTACGCTCTTGAAAATATTTTCTTCGTTCTGGATAAACAATTTCTTGCATGTTTTCTACTTAAAAGAACGAGGTAAAGAAGATTATCATATACTAAGCTGTCATATCAGTTTAATAATCTTAAGTTTAACCCATTTACATTGTATAATATGAGGGATTAGTGGTCGAGTGGTCTTGTTACTGAGAAAGTAAACACAAGTTATCGGGTTCGATACATTAGTGGGGGAAACTTGACAAACAAATTATAATATAACCAAGTGTCAGTGTTTCACCACAATGACCTCTAACTACTCACACACAAAAGTTTGCATTTCTAATAAATTAGTACAGTATTGTATGATTGCTCCCATAATCAAAATAATGCAATCAAACCCCTAGTCAGTTGGACTGCCTAGTGAGAAACTCACTAGTTCATGTGTAAATTGGAAATCTAACAAGCAACGATCGAGCGGGCTATCTATTCACTTAACCAGACATATGGGGCCTAACAGCGATCTGACTAAAGATACTGATTGGCTAATACATCCGCGGTTAAATGGGTAGAGCAACATCTCTTCATAATTTGTTATAATCAACTTCATAAACATTTTCGTGGCTTAGAAAAATACAACAGATTAAACTGTATTCTGCAGAGATGAGCAACGCGTACTGTAATAAGGGGTATCAGAGGTGCTATTACTGTAATAAGGGGTATCAGAGGTGCTATTACTGTAATAAGGGGTATCAGAGGTGCTATTACTGTAATAAGGGGTATCAGAGGTGCTATTACTGTAATAAGGGGTATCAGAGGTGCTATTACTGTAATAAGGGGTATCAGAGGTGCTATTACTGTAATAAGGGGTATCAGAGGTGCTATTACTGTAATAAGGGGTATCAGAGGTGCTATTACTGTAATAAGGGGTATCAGAGGTGCTATTACTGTAATAAGGGGTATCAGAGGTGCTATTACTGTAATAAGGGGTATCAGAGGTGCTATTACTGTAATAAGGGGTATCAGAGGTGCTATTACTGTAATAAGGGGTATCAGAGGTGCTATTACTGTAATAAGGGGTATCAGAGGTGCTATTACTGTAATAAGGGGTATCAGAGGTGCTATTACTGTAATAAGGGGTATCAGAGGTGCTATTACTGTAATAAGGGTATCAGAGGTGCTATTACTGTAATAAGGGTATCAGAGGTGCTATTACTGTAATAAGGGGTATCAGAGGTGCTATTACTGTAATAAGGGGTATCAGAGGTGCTATTACTGTAATAAGGGGTATCAGAGGTGCTATTACTGTAATAAGGGGTATCAGAGGTGCTATTACTGTAATAAGGGGTATCAGAGGTGCTATTACTGTAATAAGGGGTATCAGAGGTGCTATTACTGTAATAAGGGGTATCAGAGGTGCTATTACTGTAATAAGGGGTATCAGAGGTGCTATTACTGTAATAAGGGGTATCAGAGGTGCTATTACTGTAATAAGGGGTATCAGAGGTGCTATTACTGTAATAAGGGGTATCAGAGGTGCTATTACTGTAATAAGGGGTATCAGAGGTGCTATTACTCTATGATCCTGTGGTGCAGTCTGGTTCAGTCAAAGGTTATATGTGGACTCAAATCACTAACCATACACATACGGTGAGGAAAATAATCTATAGGGTACTATCGCCTAATACTAGGTACTCTATTACCGTAATAATCTATAGGGTACTATCGCCTAATACTAGGTACTCTATTACCGTAATAATCTATAGGGTACTATCGCCTAATACTAGGTACTCTATTACCGTAATAATCTATAGGGTACTATCGCCTAATACTAGGTACTCTATTACCGTAATAATCTATAGGGTACTATCGCCTAATACTAGGTACTCTATTACCGTAATAATCTATAGGGTACTATCGCCTAATACTAGGTACTCTATTACCGTAATAATCTATAGGGTACTATCGCCTAATACTAGGTACTCTATTACCGTAATAATCTATAGGGTACTATCGCCTAATACTAGGTACTCTATTACCGTAATAATCTATAGGGTACTATCGCCTAATACTAGGTACTCTATTACCGTAATGTACACTCGGATGCCATAGTCTCTAGCCCACTCGTAAGAATTCGTGGACCCCCTATGTTTTTGTCTATGCAATTATAACTGTCTGGATAGATATTTGGATAAAACTTGCTTTTCGATAGATAATATATATAGTTTGTAATTGATTCATAAATTCATTTCCAGATATATATATATATATATATATATATATATATATATATATATATATATATATATATATATTGTATCCGAGTGTAAATGTATTATGGAAACGGAATAAACACCAAAACATTAAAGAAAGGTGTGTAAACATTGTGTTGTAGCTTATAACAGTTTCGTTATTTCATTAAGTGGACAATACATGCTAGGTAACCAAATTAACTTCTAACTTTCCCCAACCAAAGTATTGTTCCAAACTGTTTGCGATGGCCAATCACAATCATCCATTCTCTTTTCTCAGATGTTTGGCTTAAGCGAATAAGCCTTTGACTTCGATGTCATGCTTAACCCCTACTGTACCGGAGGATACAGTAATAAAAGTCCCCCCCACCCCCCACCCCCCCCACCCCCACCCCCTCAGTCCCAAGCAATGTGGCCAAAATGGCAAGATAGAACAACCTTTCACTTTAACACCTTGAGAGCGGCCTATGCGGTTTATTTATATGTACCGCCCTGCGGGGTGTTTTTAGCCAAAATAGGGCTGTTTACGTGATCATTTTCATGCCTAAATAAAACCCAGAACGTAAAACAAGTATCTATCCCTGAAAGGGCATAAACAGAGCTTTCGAATGACACCATAACGATCCTTTTATGATGGCTAGTTTTCTTGCAATAACCGTGCAACGCGAGTGCAAAAAGCATGTAATTAGCCACTTTCCCGATACAATTCCTTATATAGCGAGTGAGAGAGGGAGGAGGGAGCTGGGATTCGTGTCAGTATGTTCGCCGCGGTGGTCTGGAGCAGTCATACGCTCGCTACTCTCCTGCCACCACTTGTCTCTCTCTCTCAGCAACATTACGTGCTGAAATTGCCACTCGACCTATGTCGAGCGCCGCCACATAGTCCAGCTTTATTTAACTCGACTTATGTTGCTCGCCGCTAATTAAGGGTTAAAAGATGAAGGAATACTGGCTCTCCCAGCCTGCAGAGGCATGGATATAAGCTGAGAAGTGTTGCCAACTCGAGAGCAGTGCTCAAACGGCCGTGGTACCAGGCACTGCCAGGCATGAAATCACTCCAAAACTCATGTTATAAGGCCATGGCATGCCTATCTTCTGATCTGGGGAGAGAGAATCCTGTTACTTTCAATGCATCTAAAACCCAATTTCTCCATTGATCTACCCGTCAAGAACGTCTATATCCCTTATACTTCAACAATACACAAATCAACCTTTCATCTCCTCTCAGTATTCTTGATGTTTCTTTTGCTGCTAGCATTTCTTGGAAAGATCATATTACCACTCTTGTTAAAACAGCTTCCCAGAAGTTAGGTGTGCTGAACCGTCTCTCTGGGTTCTTCTCTCTTGCTCAGCTTCTTGCGCTGTATAGGGGCAGAGTGCGCCCATGTATCGAGTATTGTTCGCATGTGTGGGGAAGTTCAACCCATACCACACTTCTCGAAAGGGTAAAGTCAAAAGCATTTTGTCTCATCATCAAACCTCCTCTTACTAACTCCCTACAATATCTCTCTACATGTCGCAATGTTTCATCTCTCTCACTCTTCTACTGCAATTACAACAATCAGCGTTTTTGCATAACTTTCTCAGTGTATACCTTCTCCCTTACGGAGAATGGAGGGCACCTGCCTTTCAACACACTCCCTCCCCTATTTTGTCCAACTACCTAACCCAAGATTAGACCGATTTTCCCAGTCTTTCTTTTACTCGACAAGCAAGCTTTAGAACTCTCTCCCTCAGTTTGTTTTTCCCGCATCCTATGACTTAAGCTGCTTCAAGCTCTGTGTGTCCAGACATTTTGACTCTAACATACCTTGGATTTGGTTCTGTCACTTTTTCAACTTCGGGGAGACACCTGTTACAGGCAGCTTTGCATTTTGTCTCCTTCATTCAAAAAGGAAAAAAAGGAACTTTTCCAAAAACAATAATTGAAATGTATTATTCAAGATCCGCCTCAGAGTCCCTGGGTGTGGGTGGGGGTGGGGGAAGGGGGAGGTTACCAGAAATGCCGCCATTGGTTTGACGCCACGCAAAAAGTCCTAAGAATGCTCAGGGACATCACTTTCTAATCTTGCTATCCATTTCTGCAACATATGTGGCCTTCACCTAACTACCACTCTGTAGACGCCCACCTCTCCTATGCCAATCCTGATTTTCTCTTCTTATCGAAACTCAATTTTCTGAGTCTAATGATAGCAAACCCTTCTCTGTATCCTCCTACTATCTCTATCCTCAGTTTCAAGTCAAAGGTGAACGTTGCATGTACGTGCACAACAATCTTGCTTGCTCGCATGTTCCCAACTTTGATTCATCTGAATTCTCAACTCTCAGGCTAAGACTTTCTTGCCACTCTCTAACTAAATATATTTGCAATGTTTATCTTTCCGCTAATGCTTCTGACTATCCACAATTCTTGGTCTATCTAAGTTCTAAAGTAGAACATATTTTATTCATCTCTCCCTTCGAAGAAATCTCCATCTTGTTTTCTTTTTCTATGTGTATGAAGGAGACAAAAGGCAATTTGCCTTTAACGAGTGTCTCCCCCAAAACCTAATGAGTGATAGAGACAAATTCAAGGGACGTTGGGGTCAAAATACCTTGAAACACAAAGTTTAAAGCAGTATAAATCATAGGATGATGGAAAGATTGATTGAGGGAGAGAGTTCCAGAGTTCACTTGTTGAGTAGAAGAAAGACAGAAACTTTGCCAATGCTTGGGTTGGAGAGCTTGACAGAATAGGAGTGGGACTGTGTTGAAAGTCAGGTGCCTCGCACTCGCCGCAAGGGAGTGGGTATGTACTGAGTGAGCTCTGACTTAGTATTAAAATCTTGGGTGATTTCAATGTACAGTTCCATGGCTGGGAACCCTCAGAGAGTGTCGAGCGCATTACTGAGGTGATCCTGTCATGCATACAGGCATACATTCCATTTTATTTTTCTCAGACTAATGCACATAAAGCTTGGTTTACTCAGACTAATGTACATAAAGCTTGGTTTTTCTCAGACTAATGCACATAAAGCTTGGTTTACTCAGACTAATGCACATAAAGCTTGGTTTTTCTCAGACTAATGCACATAAAGCTTGGTTTACTCAGACTAATGCACATAAAGCTTGGTTTTCTCAGACTAATGCACATAAAGCTTGGTTTACTCAGACTAATGCACATAAAGCTTGGTTTACTCAGACTAATGCACATAAGCTGGTTTTTCTCAGACTAATGCACATAAAGCTTGGTTTACTCAGACTAATGCACATAAAGCTTGGTTTACTCAGACTAATGCACATAAAGCTTGGTTTTCTCAGACTAATGCACATAAAGCTTGGTTTACTCAGACTAATGCACATAAAGCTTGGTTTACTCAGACTAATGCACATAAAGCTTGGTTTACTCAGAGTAATGCACATAAAGCTTGGTTTACTCACGCTTGTTCTACTATTGTTCAAATTTAGGAGGAAGCATACAAACGGTACCGGCGCCTTCAAACTCCAGAATCTAGAACTCTTTATATTTCTGCCCAGAATAATGCCAAATTTGTTCATCAACTTGCCAAAAAATCTGTCATCAATTGTAAATATAATGAACTCTCCAATTCTAGCTCTTTCCAAGGTTTCTGGCACCTAGCCAAAAACCTCTCCTACAACTTTACTTACTTGTCATTTCCTCCTCTTTGACACTCAGATGGTACCACCATCAATTCTTCCTTTGACAAAGCTGAACTCTTTGCTCAAACTTTCTGTAAAAACTAAATATTATACGATTCTGGGCCTGTTCTTCCCTCTTCACCACCCTCTCACTCCTTTTGTGTTTGTTTTCATTGTGTATGAAGGAGACAAAAGGCAGGTTGCCTGTAACGAATTTCTCTCCCCAAAGTCGAAAGAGTGACAGGGAGCCAAATTCAAGGGACTTTGAGGTAAAAATGCCTGGACACACAAAGTTTAAAGCAGTCTAAGTATCCTAATTTCTTCTAAGGATGTAATTTCTGCCCTCACTGGGCTTAATACTAAGAAGACTCCTGGTGTACTAAAAAACTGAGCTTCTGTGCTGGCTCCTTATATAAGTAAACTTGTCCACCTTTGTCTTTCTTCTAACACCTCCCCTTCTTGCTAGAAGTTTGCTCTCATTCAACCTGTCCCAAAGAAGGGTAACCGCTCTCAACCCTCCAACTATCGTCCAACTGCCTTCACATCTTGTATTTCTAAAGTTTTCGAATCTATCCATAACATTTTCTTAAGCATCTGACTTTCCATAACCTTCTTTCAGAATGCCAGTATGGCTTACTTAAAGGCTGCTCTACTGATGATATTTCCTATCTTATATTAACTTTTGGTCATCCTCCCTTCGGGACTTAGGTGAGACGTTTTCTATTGCCCTAGACATATCAAACCCCTTTGATAGAGTCTGTCACAAATCACCTATTTTCAAACTATCATCTTTTGGCTTCTATCCTTCTATCTGTGCATTTATCGCTAATTTCTTTCTGTGAGTTCCATAGCTACTATTGTGGATGGTCATCGTTCACTTCCTCAACCTTTCAACTCCGGTGTTCCTCAGGATTCTGTCCGATCCCCAGTCCTATTTTTAATTTTCATTAATGATCTTCTCAACTGTACCTATAGTCCTATCCACTCATACTGTATACTGATGACTCTACCTTACACTATTCAACTAGTTTTCCACAACCTCCCTCCTCACAGTCACTCTAAAACTCACATGATGGTGGCGCCTCTGATCTTCCAATAATTTCTGATTGAGGCAGAGAAACTCTTGTTAATTTTAATGCCTCTAAAACCCAATTTCTCCATCTCTCTACCCGTCACAATCATCCATACAACTACCATTTACTCTTCAGCAACACACAAATCCACCTCTCATCTTCCTTCAATATCATTGATGTCTTTCTACATGCCGCAATGTTGCATCTCTTTCACTTTTCTAATGCTATTACTTCAATAAGTGTTCTTCTGAGCTCTCTCAGTGCATACCCCCTCCCTTACGCCGAGTGAGTGGCACTCTCCTTTAAACACAATCCAACCCCTATTTTGTCCAGCTTTCCAACCCCATATTTAACACATTTTCTCAGGCTTTCTTCTACTAATAAGCAAGTTTTGGAACTCTCTCCCTCAATCTATAATTTCTTCATCCTACGACTTAAACTTCATAAAGCTCCGTGTGTCCAAACATGTTTACTCTAACGTACTGTACCTTGAATTTGGCTCCCTATCTTTCTTTCACCTATGGGTGGGGGCGTGGGGGGACTTGTTTCAGGCAACACTATATTTTGTTTCCTTCATAAACATAGAAACAAAGAAACATATGTACAGTAAATAAAGATTCGATGGACAGGGATTATGCATTTTTCACTACACGTTTTTCCATCTCTCTTACTCGTGAGTGAATGCCCCATTAAAGGTCAATCGTGGTTTGCTCATGATTGCATTACAATACACTTTTACTAGGGTCCAACGCACAGTTCTCTTTGCTCTGTGCTGTTTCCAGGCTGGAGGATTTTTCCCCTCGCTCACCCATCTACACAGCACTGGGGTTTCTTTCAACCTTGTTATGCTTCAACATTTAGATTTGCCTTTTCTCTTGTTGGAGATCTCTCTGGCTGCCCACTCTGCAGGCCGGGCTTCAGCGTTCTATCTATAAACTCTTACCTGCAGGCAAAACTGAAGAGCTATGATTGCTGACCAATACAAAACATAGCATTACAGTCATCATACTTTTTAACGGTACATTATACAGTATGTTTGTGAGCAGGTTAAGCACGAAAAAGCTGGAGTTATTAATTTTCAGGCTAAGGTAAGATGTGGTAACATGACTTATGTTTTTGCCTCTGCATATTAACCAATGACTAAAACAAGGTGGGATTTTCGTGGCAGTGTAGTACCTGGTATTTGCAAACTTAGTGTGCCACGTACTGTTTCTATTCTTTATATTGCATATCAAGCAAATTAAGTTAGTTTGGTTCGTTAGTATAAGTAGCTTATGATCATTGAAATGTTTCGAGGAGAAGCACCAATAATGGACATTTAGGTCTATAAATTGGGGTCATTGTCATGGGTATGCCTCATTTCCACACTCAAGCGCGTCAAATGAGGCCTCAAGGGAGATCATATTATGATCTCTCTTGAGGCTTCATTATTACTAATGCAAGTTTCCTAACTGAAGCTTCAAAATTATGACTGAGTATAAAGAACTAAACAAATACATACACATATTTTATAGATACACACACCATATTGTATATTAGATTAGTTTCACGAGCATATAATATATATTTTAATACAAGTTATGAAAATGCAACTCTGAAGCATATTTCCATGACTCGAAATTTCTTTAAAAAAAACATTGGTCCAAGTATGTTCTTTCTAATATGCTATTTTTGGTAACTTTGGTACAGGTACTGTACCTTTGAATGTTGTCCCCTGTTTCGTGCATACAAAACATAAAATTTCGCCATGTTTATCGTAGTGTCTGTAGTGAGTCAGTTTGTGTTGGGTCCACACTAGACCAGTACTAATTACCTCGGGCAGGAGGGCACAGTTTACTCCTCACTGCTTCAAACACACACACATATACACACACACACACACACACACGCACACACGCATACATACAGACACACACACACACACACACGCGCAAACACATACACACACACAAACACACACACGCACATACACACGCACACACACAAACAAACACACATACATGCGCATACATCATAATTGTGAGATCAAAATAAAATGTAATAGCATAGACTACAGAAGATCTGGACTGGGCACGAAAAATGGAACTTTGCAGTAAGGGACCCAACATCGGAGAACGAACCCTCAAGTTCGAATCTCGAAACCGCAAAAATGTGATATGGTAATAGCTATCACCTAACGGACTAGACAATAGTCCGTCCGGCACCTTGCACGGGGAACCGGTGTATATATGTGATATGGTAATAGCTATCACCTAACGGACTAGATAATAGTCCGTCCGGCACCTTGCACGGGGAGTCGGTGTATATATGTGATATGGTAATAGCTATCACCTAACGGACTACATAATAGTCCGTCCGGCACCTTGCACGGGGAGCCGGTGTATATATGTGATATGGTAATAGCTATCACCTAACGGACTAGATAATAGTCCGTCCGGCACCTTGCACTGGGAGCC
This sequence comes from Paralithodes platypus, assembly GCA_032716605.1. Classification (NCBI taxonomy): domain Eukaryota; kingdom Metazoa; phylum Arthropoda; class Malacostraca; order Decapoda; family Lithodidae; genus Paralithodes; species Paralithodes platypus. Next base: position 2,812,353 of record CM064571.1, on the reverse strand, counting down.
GGTGTATATATGTGATATGGTAATAGCTATCACCTAACGAACTAGATAATAGTCCGTCCGGCACCTTGCACGGGGAGCCAGTGTATATATGTGATATGGTAATAGCTATCACCTAACGGACTACATAATAGTCCGTCCGGCACCTTGCACGGGGAGCCGGTGTATATATGTGATATGGTAATAGCTATCACCTAACGGACTACATAATAGTCCGTCCGGCACCTTGCACAGGGAGCTGATGTATATATGTGATATGGTAATAGCTATCACCTAACGGACTACATAATAGTCCGTCCGGCACCTTGCACAGGGAGCCGGTTTATATATGTGATATGGTAATAGCTATCACCTAACGGACTACATAATAGTCCGTCCAGCACCTTGCACTGGGAGCTGATGTATATATGTGATATGGTAATAGCTATCACCTAACGGACTAGATAATAGTCCGTCCGGCACCTTGCACTGGGAGCTGATGTATATATGTGATATGGTAATAGCTATCACCTAACGGACTACATAATAGTCCGTCCGGCACCTTGCACAGGGAGCCGGTGTATTATGTGATATGGTAATAGCTATTACCTAACGGACTAGACAATAGTCCGTCCGGCACCTTGCACGGGGAGCCGGTGTATATATGTGATATGGTAATAGCTATCACCTAACGGACTAGATAATAGTCCGTCCGGCACCTTGCACAGGGAGCCGGTGTATTATGTGATATGGTTGTTGTTGTTGTTGCTGTTCCCCAGGCTGCCTGGCCGAACAGCCCCAAGGCCCCGAGCAAGGCCAAGGCCATAACCGAGCACCCCAACAGAACCCTCCCTGCCTACCACAATAAAGCCTGGGTGACCGAAGCCACTCCATGGCGGGGAGCTGAGGACGGCGCGGAAACGCACGGGAAACCAAAGCCCCTGCCCTGTGCCCCTCAGCAATTATGAAGAGAAAGTTGAGGGGCAAAGGAAAAAAATGTGACGCTTTGGCTTCCAATCTGTCAACTTCTAGGTTGGCAGATTGGGAGGTCAATCCACGGAAGAGGCGCCGTCACTTGAGATCTAAAAAATATATAAGTAAAAGGAACAGTCAGAGTAAGCTATGGGTATGGCAGAGATCGCTCAGTTCTCACTCTGATAGACCAGCCCATCACCACATGACTAGAACCCAATCCTCTCAGCATCAGCTAGGAAAGGCCCTAGAAAGCCACCTTTGGCGGGGGGATAGCTCCCCTATTTCAACCCCTTTCGGGGTTGGGCACCCGTACTGTGATATGGTAATAGCTATTACCTAACGGACTAGATAATAGTCCGTCCGGCACCTTGCACGGGGAGCCGGTGTATATATGTGATATGGTAATAGCTATCACCTAACGGACTACATAATAGTCCGTCCGGCACCTTGCACGGGGAGCCGGTGTATATATGTGATATGGTAATAGCTATCACCTAACGAACTAGATAATAGTCCGTCCGGCACCTTGCACGGGGAGCCAGTGTATATATGTGATATGGTAATAGCTATCACCTAACGGACTACATAATAGTCCGTCCGGCACCTTGCACGGGGAGCCGGTGTATATATGTGATATGGTAATAGCTATCACCTAACGGACTACATAATAGTCCGTCCGGCACCTTGCACAGGGAGCTGATGTATATATGTGATATGGTAATAGCTATCACCTAACGGACTACATAATAGTCCGTCCGGCACCTTGCACAGGGAGCCGGTGTATATATGTGATATGGTAATAGCTATCACCTAACGGACTACATAATAGTCCGTCCAGCACCTTGCACTGGGAGCTGATGTATATGTGATATGGTAATAGCTATCACCTAACGGACTAGATAATAGTCCGTCCGGCACCTTGCACTGGGAGCTGATGTATATATGTGATATGGTAATAGCTATCACCTAACGGACTACATAATAGTCCGTCCGGCACCTTGCACAGGGAGCCGGTGTATTATGTGATATGGTAATAGCTATTACCTAACGGACTAGACAATAGTCCGTCCGGCACCTTGCACGGGGAGCCGGTGTATATATGTGATATGGTAATAGCTATCACCTAACGGACTAGATAATAGTCCGTCCGGCACCTTGCACAGGGAGCCGGTGTATTATGTGATATGGTTGTTGTTGTTGTTGCTGTTCCCCAGGCTGCCTGGCCGAACAGCCCCAAGGCCCCGAGCAAGGCCAAGGCCATAACCGAGCGCCCCAACAGAACCCTCCCTGCCTACCACAATAAAGCCTGGGTGACCGAAGCCACTCCATGGCGGGGAGCTGAGGAGGGTGCGGAAACGCCCGGGAAACCAAAGCCCCACCCCAGGCCCTGTGCCCCTCAGCAATTATGAAGAGAAAGTTGAGGGGCAAAGGAAAAAATGTGACGCTTTGGCTTCCAATCTGTCAACTTTTAGGTTGGCAGATTGGGAGGTCAATCCACGGAAGAGGCGCCGTCACTTGAGATCTAGAAAATATATAAGTAAAAGGAACAGTCAGAGTAAGCTATGGGTATGGCAGAGATCGCTCAGTTCTCACTCTGATAGACCAGCCCATCACCACATGACTAGAACCCAATCCTCTCAGCATCAGCTAGGAAAGGCCCTAGAAAGCCACCTTTGGCGGGGGGATAGCTCCCCTATTTCAACCCCTTTCGGGGTTGGGCACCCGTACTGTGATATGGTAATAGCTATTACCTAACGGACTAGATAATAGTCCGTCCGGCACCTTGCACGGGGAGCCGGTGTATATATGTGATATGGTAATAGCTATCACCTAACGGACTACATAATAGTCCGTCCGGTACCTTGCACGGGGAGCCGGTGTATATATGTGATATGGTAATAGCTATCACCTAACGAACTAGATAATAGTCCGTCCGGCACCTTGCACGGGGAGCCGGTGTATATAGGTGATATGGTAATAGCTATCACCTAACGGACTAGATAATAGTCCGTCCGGCACCTTGCACGGGGAGCCGGTGTATATAGGTGATATGGTAATAGCTATCACCTAACGGACTAGATAATAGTCCGTCCGGCACCTTGCACGGGGAGCCGGTGTATATATGTGATATGGTAATAGCTATCACCTAACGGACTAGATAATAGTCCGTCCGGCACCTTGCACAGGGAGCCGGTGTATTATGTGATATGGTAATAGCTATCATCTAACGGACTAGATAATAGTCCATCCGGCACCTTGCACGGGGAGCCAGTGTATACTGTATATGTGATATGGTAATAGCAATCACCTAACGGACTAGATAATAGTCCGTCAGGCACCTTGCACGGGGAGCCGGTGTATATATGTGATATGGTAATAGCTATCACCTAAGACTAGATAATAGTCCGTCCGGCACCTTGCACAGGGAGCCGGTGTATATATGTGATATGGTAATAGCTATCACCTAACGGACTAGATAATAGTCCGTCCGGCACCTTGCACGGGGAGCCGGTGTATATATGTGATATGGTAATATCTATCACCTAACGGACTAGATAATAGTCCGTCCGACACCTTGCACGGGGAGCCGGTGTATATAATATGTGATATGGTAATAGCTATTACCTAACGAACTACATAATAGTCCGTCAGGCACCTTGCACGGGGAGCCGGTGTATATATGTGATATGGTAATAGCTATCACCTAACGGACTACATAATAGTCCGTCCGGCACCTTGCACAGGGAGCTGATGTATAAATGTGATATGGTAATAGCTATCACCTAACGGACTACATAATAGTCCGTCCGGCACCTTGCACTGGGAGCCGCTGTATATATGTGATATGGTAATAGCTATCACCTAACGGACTACATAATAGTCCGTCCGGCACCTTGCACTGGGAGCCGCTGTATATATGTGATATGGTAATAGCTATCACCTAACTGACTAGATAATAGTCCATCAGGCACCTTGCACTGGGAGCCGCTGTATATAGGTGATATGGTAATAGCAATCACCTAACGGACTAGATAATAGTCCGTCCGGCACCTTGCACGGGGAGCCGCTGTATATATGTGATATGGTAATAGCTATCACCTAACGGATTAGATAATAGTCCGTCAGGCACCTTGCACAGGGAGCCGGTGTATATATGAAAGGCCATGCCTAAAAGTAATGTGGTGTGTTTTGCTGCATGTCTACCTTTGGACACCTGAACCTCTCCGGAAGGTCTGGAACCTGGGGGTTGCTGGAGGCCCTTAGTAAAACTTGGTTTCTGGGTCTTCTCCTGGGCGACCTAGATGAGTGTGAGTTTTTTCTGTTTGGGCTCTGTCTCAAGTCGGCCACCCCCAGCTATGGGGTATATGCCAGAGTATATACATACATACATTCAGTACATACAACATTCTCATTTACACAGTGGATAGTTTATTATATTTCAGTGAAAGTACCGTACAGTTTGGGTCAGTGTGTCATGACTTGTGATGCTATTTATTAATTTACCAATGACATATGTACAGTACTTACAATATTCTCACTCTGGTGCTCAATGTTGATGAATATTAATGTGTGTGTGTGAGTATATGTGTGTGAGTTAGTGCTCGTCGCCGTGTGAGTGTGTGGCATTTATTAATAAGAGCGATAGTAAGTATGACTGACTTGGATGAGTGTGTTGTGTAATTGTGGCTCTGGTAGTCTCCCGTCAATACTATTGCCCTGGCTGGGGATGTCTAGCACTACTACTCATAAATATACATTAAAATACCAAGGTTACCTTGTATAGGAAAATTATTGGTTTAGTTTAATTTACATAATTATAATCAAAGTTATATAAACCTATAGACATTTAATTGAGTATATCTTTAATAACTATCTATCTATCTATTGCCTAACGCCGTGATCACCGAAGGGGTGGCCACGAACGAAAAACATCCATGCACCTCTGTTCCCAGTCAATCGATGCCCCTCCTCCCAACCAGCACCGCCTTCATTCATATACTTCTTCCCTCCATCCTTCCACCTCTCTCTCGGTTTAACGCTCCCTCTCTGTCCTTGCACCTTGCTCTCATACACCCTCTTAGGCATTATCTTGCTTCCCATATGTTCCATATGGCCAAACCATCTCAAGGTGTTCCTTTTCACACTTTCCAGCACATCTACCTCCACACCACACCTCCCTCTTACTTCCTCATTTGTCTGTCTATCCCTCCATTTAACTCTGCACGCATTTCTCAAGTAACTCATTTCCACCCCTCTCACTCTTGTTCTGAGTCTCTCCACCAACATCCATGCTTCGCTTCCATAAGTCACTATCGGGATTACCACACTGTATGCAAGGACTTCTTCACTTCCATGCTGACCACCCTATTTCTTGTTACTGCATTCAGCATTCCTACAACCCTCTTCCCCTGTTGACCCTCTCCCACACTTCTTCATCCATACTCCCATCTTTACTCAGCACACTGCCCAGATACTTAAATGAGCTGACAATCTCCATAGCCTGACCGTTCAACTCCACCTCACACTCTGTGGCTTCACCCCTTTCGAAGACCATAACCTTGCTCTTCCCCGCATTTACCTTCAGATTCCGTTTTTCGCACACTGTTCCAAACATATTTACCAGACCCTGCAACTCCTATTCATTACCGCTCATCAGAACTGTATCATCAGCAAACAGCAGTACTGGTAGCTTCACTCGTTTCCCTCCCTTACCAGCGACTCACCAACATCCACTGCTCTTCCTTGTATTTCTTTCATGACTCCATCCATATATTCAGTAAACAACACCAGGGACATCACACACCCCTGTTTCAACCCAACATTCAGGTCAAAGAACTCGCTCTGCTTATTCTCCACACGTACTGCCGCCTGTGCACCCTCATACATGCTCTTCACTGCTTTCAGCAACTTGCCATCTACTCCGTATATTTTAAGTACTTTCAACATACCTTGTTTATCCACTCTGTGATAAGCCTTCTCCAAGTCCATAAAGGCAATATACAGCTTTTGTTCCTTCTTCAAATATTTCTCCACAACACATTTCAGGGTAAAAATATGATCTACACATCCTCTTCCCTTCCTAAACCCGCCATGCTCGTCACCTATTCGTTTCTTCGTTCTCGCTCTCACTCTCTCAATCACTACCCTACTGTACACCTTCCCTACTACACTTAGAAGACACATTCCTCGGTGGTTACCACACACTCCTCTTTCCCCTTTACCCTTATATAAAGGGACTATCATGCCTGTTTTCCAGTCATCAGGTGCACTCCCCTTCTCCTATGCTAGTTTGCACATTTTCCATACCCATTCGATCACTATCTCACCAACATACTTCAGCATTTCCCCACACACTCCATCTATTCCTGGTGCTTTCCCCAACTTCACTCTGTTCATGGCTTCCCACACCTCTGACCTCCTGATCCCCACCTCCTCCTCCACTACTTCTCTTTTTCTCCATCCCATACCCCATCCAACTATGTTTGCTGTCGCTTCATTCCCTACATTCAACAATTCGTTGAAGTACTCCCTCCATCTTTTGACTCTCTCTTGCTTCTCGGCTAGCACTCGCCCATTCTTATTTTTTTCACACCCCTATTGTTTCCTTTGCTACCTTCCCTAACTTTCTTGACTTCTTTCCAGAAGTCTCTTACACTCCCTCCATTTTACACTCAGATTTCTTCCAGATTCCTCATCTGCTCTTCTCTTACTTTCCTTCACTACTCTCTTCACCACTCTCTTTTTCTCCAAGTACCTCGCTCTATTCTGTTTCTCCAAATCTTCATTCCCTCTACTCTCTATACACTTTCTTCCTGTCTTCCACAGCTATTTTTATCTCTTCTGTCCACCATGCTGTACCCTTCACTCCCCTCCCTCTTCTCCTTACTCCACACACCTCCTCTCATGCTGCACAGATTTCTTCCTTAAACACTTTGCTCACCTCCTCCATACCTTCCAGGTCAACCCTACCTAGTCGTCTTTCTACTGCTCTCCTGATAATTAGATATACCTTTCAACCCTTAGTGGGTGAGTATATTACTATGGATACTTTATTATAACCAATCATACTGTTTTTAAGTCAATATACATACAATGTACATAGCTAACAGTGTATTTGAAACTGTATAGACACATGATTTCGACCAGGGCCAGAAGGAGCCCAGCATAGAGAAGGTATAACTTACAATAAAAACAAATCAGCGGATGATGAGAGTTTTTTTTTTTTTTTTTTTTTTTCTATGTGAATGAGGGAGACAAAAGGCATAACTGCCTGCAGCGAGTGCCTCCCCCGATTTCAAAGAGTGACAGGGCCGAAATCAAGGGACGTTCGAGCTAAAATGCCTGGACACACGGAGTTTGAAGCAATTTAAGTCATAGGAAGAGGGAAAGACTGATTCTGGTAGAGAGTTCGAGAGCTCAGCAGTTGAATAGAAGAAAGTCTGAGAATAGTGTTTCACTCTTGGGTTGGAGAGTTGCACAGAGTAGGGGTGGGATTGTGTTGCAAGGCGGGTACTACGTGCCCTACGTAGAGGAAGTGGTATACACTGGGAAAGCTCCGAGGAACACTGATTAATGTAGTAGCGATAGAATAGCGAGAGAGATGCAACATTGCGGCGAAGAGAGAGAGATTGCAGAGAGTTGGTGAGTGGATGGGAGTTAATGATACGAAAGGCTTTCCTTTCTACTTTATCTAGGAGTGCGGTGTGAGAGGATCCTCCCCACACATGTGAACAATACTCAATACAAGGACGCACTGTGCCCCTGTACAGATCAAGAAGCTGCGCAGGGGTAAAGAACCCCTTGAGGCGGTTGAGCACACCCAGCTTCTGGGAGGCTGCCTTAGCGAGACTGGTAATATGGTCTTTCCAAGTGAGAGCAGAAGAAAAAGAGACATCGAGAACATTGAGAGAAGATGAAGGGTTGATTTTTGTATTGTTGAAAAATAAGGGATAGTCCTCTGGAGGTTCCTGACGGGTAGTAAGATGGATAAATTGAGTTTTAGAAACATTAAATGCAACAAGGTTTTCTCTACCCCAATTGGAAATAGTAGCTATCTCAGAAGTATTTTATGGCTTCATTACGTTTACTTTTGAGGGACTGCTGGCTGGGGCGTTCTGGAAAACTAATTGAGTGGTGTAAGGTAGAGTCGTCTGCATATGAATGGATGGGACTGGATGTACAGTTGAGAAGATCATTTATGAAAATTAAAAAGAGAATAGAAGATAGGAAAGAACCCTGAGGAACACCGGAGTTGACAGGATGAGGAAATGAGCGATGGCCGTCTATCGTATTCGTATCGAACCCTTATCTATTTATTACTTTATTAGGTAAGTCTCAGTGGTAGCTTCAATGCTAATTACTTTATTATCAATATCCAAGAGGCTATAAGGGATTAACAATAGAAATACATTTGTTTATGCTCCTGTGATTATGAAGGATCTCTTACTATGTTATAGTTATAGGCTGATAACCATACTCCACACGATGTAGATAGATACACATATCTATTGTATCTTTAAGTCTCTTTGTTTACTCTAGCTCTCGTTATAATTGCTATATGTATTGATATATAAGAATTATGATAGTTTTACTATAGTTGGAGTATCGTTATATATTTATAAGAATATATTTCGGTTATAAAAACAAAGTTATGAATTGTGTTTATTTGCACTTTTTTATAGCTTTTTGTTTATACAGTATATAGTTTAAATATTATTACACTTCAGATAATAGTTTCACAGAGTTTCACAGAGTTGTAAAGGACTGAATAATTTACCAAGACGACTTGGATTGTTATAACACGTATTGAATGATATTATATACTTGGTTATATTTAATGTAGTTTGTATGATAACTAATAACACCTTTGTTTCCTATAAGTTCCAACCATTACTATTTTATACATCTAATATTATATTTAATTGGTACTCACTAGGATTAAATGTGTCTTTCTGGGACTCTCTCTTTTGGAGTCCATGATGAAACTGTGTATGGCTGGGGAGCCTTGTTTAGTTAGGGCTGTGGTGTTCTGGACGGCTACTGGCTGGTACTGGTACTAACTTTTAGAGTTTTAATCTTGAGCTTATATAGGGCTCAAGTGAATATGTCCACGTCCACACTCACGTGTGAATAGCTTCCACGTTTACACTCACGTGTTTAAATTATATATATAACTCTATGTAATTAAACTCTGGACTTGGAAGTAATCTCTTAGGACTTGTAATCTTGGATGAGATTTCCAGTGTTTACCAACATGGTAGTGTTTATTTAACATATAGTGCTACTTGATCTACTTCCACAGTAGATACCTGAATTACACTTTAAAACTGAGTTATTAGTTCATCACTTAATCTATTGATACATATATTAACTTCTAATATATACTATAAATCATAAATCCATTATGTAAACAACAGCTGATCAATGATTACTCACAGATATACACAGGGAAGGTTCTGGACTATTGTATACATTGGCTGATAAAGATAAGGAGACTCTCCGATCCTTATCTTCTGTACCATTATCAGTGTTCTCTCTTAATTCCTTATTCGTAGTGGGAATATATCTTATTCTAGCCTTTATTTACATTCTTCATTCTTTATTTACATTCTTTATTCACTAGAAGATTCATTCATGTTAAATACATCTGTTCTCGACATCACTCCCCGTTTTGGGGAAGCCTGCGTCCGCGCTGGCCAATCGTTGTAGTAAGTTGGGGACCCTCGTCAGCTGAGAGGGGCGACAGTGCAGGAACGGAAGTGATGGGTGTAGATGATGTAATCTGCTTCATGTTGATCACAGACGGCTGCATCGTTGCCTCGGAGTTGTGCTGCTTCTTGATCTTCTCAGCTCGACGTGTACGGGCTAACACGACGTTGTAGATTATATATGCTGCTCCTACCAGGACGAGGATAACAGCTATCGCCAAGGTCGTATTCTGGAATATTTTCTGTTGAAGAGGATGGTGTATCTCGACACGTTTGGCAATTACGGCTAGTTGTAGTAGAACACTTGTAGACAATGTTGGAGTAGGTAGATCTCGTAGTTGTAGTAGAACACTTGTAGACAATGTTGGAGTAGGTAGATCTCGTAGTTGTAGAACACTTGTAGACAATGTTGGAGTAGGTAGATCTCGTAGTTGTAGTAGAACACTTGTAGACAATGTTGGAGTAGGTAGATCTCGTAGTTGTAGTAGAACACTTGTAGACAATGTTGGAGTAGGTAGATCTCGTAGTTGTAGTAGAACACTTGTAGACAATGTTGGAGTAGGTAGATCTCGTAGTTGTAGTAGAACACTTGTAGACAATGTTGGAGTAGGTAGATCTCGTAGTTGTAGTAAAGTGGAGTTTATCTCTTGCAGTAGGTTGTGGGTGTGCCGTGATATCGGATGAGACACGTTGAAGTTTGTAGCTCTTATATATGTCTCTTCTCGCCGTCTCTTCCCCATAGCCGGTAATTGAAGAATTGGGCTATGTGCACCACTACCTTCATTGGGCTATGTGCACCACAACCTTCATTGGGCTATGTGCACCACAACCTTCATTGGGCTATGTGCACCATAACCTTCATTGGGCTATGTGCACCACTACCTTCATTGGGCTATGTGCACCACAACCTTCATTGGGCTATGTGCACCACAACCTTCATTGGGCTATGTGCACCACTACCTTCATTCAGTGTGAGAAGTCCCAGGTTATGTTTTATCTGTTTTTTTAATTTAAGTGTAGTTGATGGACAAGCAAGTGTAAAAGTAATTTGAATAGGGGTTGAATATATCCATCCTTCATTGAGTTTGATAAAGATAGGAGTGAAACTATGTATTATATTAGTATGACATAGTGTCGGGTGTACTTTATCATTAATAAATGTAGCAACTTCACAATTAGGGGTATGAATACTATAAAGAGGACCGGTTGGGGGCATATACAAATTTTGTTATGTGCCTTGCAATGGGAAAAATAATTATACATTGCATACGTATTCCGTATTCCAGTCTTCAGAAATGGCTAAAAATTGATTATTTATGTCAACTTGTAAGTACAAGTGTGTCTTGGGTGCTGGAAAAGGTAAAGTATGAATTTTAAAAACATCAAAGGTATGTGCTGGTTGTCCACGAAGGGGTACAATTACATAAAAATAAAAGATGTGATTAGCAATGGTTGGTTTGGAAACAACTATTATTGTATCTCTATATAAACTTAAATATTCTGGTCGTGCTGGGTACAATAATCCTGGTGAATTCAATGAAGCTTCTGATAAAATTTCAAGCAATTTATCTGTTGGCATTAAATAGGGAGAAATTTTAGATTCTAACATCTGATCCAATCCAATTTTATCGTTATTTACGTCAGCATCAATATCAGACAATACTATTTGTAATGATATTAAATTACCAATTAAATCTGATTCATCCTCCAACTCTTGCAACTTATTTCCAACTCGTGCGACAATGTTTAAAATATTTCGAGTGCTATTATGTAGCCTATCAATTGCATAATTTAAAGATTCCATACGTCGAGTAGTAATATTGAGTATTCTAGTATGTACATTTAATTGTTCACGTTCCTCTTCTGTAAGGACTTGTAAGTTGCCTAATTTATCGTGAACTGCATCAATTTGATCTTGTGTTGCAATACCGAAAAGAGAATTAGCTAGAGATCCCACAAAATCTATTGCTCCTCGTTTATTTCGCTTGGATGTCGATGATATATTTTCTACCGGACTTTCGGACATGACGTAACGTATGTAATTATGAAAATCTTGTTCAATCCTATACAATTCATTTTTTATCGAGTTGATCAAGATATCCCAATTTCCATTTTCTTTTACTAACTTAGGACTATGAGCTTCAGAATATAGTATAATGTCCTGAACGTAAGCCTGAGCTAAACGTAATGGGTGTAACACAGTTGTAGTGTCAATTTGGTAGGGAATGACATAAGTATTTCCCGTAACCACCAATCTCGCCTCTTTAGTAAAGATGACTGGATTACTTAATGTTGATTCACCCGTAGCTGCTGCGGGACAGACGATCGCCAAGTAACCCAGGATTACCTGGAAGGTAAACAATATCTCACTATTGTGTTTTCACTACTATTTTCTATATTCAAGGGGATGGGGCATTACATACGGCAAAGGTTGTACTCTACTATGTGATCGTAGAGAATATCTAGGTATATTATGTACAATATCATCATCAATATTATTATCTACTTTATCATTTCACAGTCACTCTCACTCTCACTGTCATCCAGAATTAAGTGAGGATCATTCATACTGCTAGAACTATTAGTTTCAGGTATATCCGAGTGTATTGGATAAACACTTCTTACATTCATATTGTCGCGAGCTAGCAACGCCTCTTCCGGCACAACTCGGACACGGTCAGTGTGAATCGTCACTGGGCGATTATCTTTAATGCGCCGTAATTTAATTACTACTTCACTTACTTTCTCTACCAATCTATACGGACCGTTGTATTTTGGTTGAAGTTTTTGTCTTTCATTTTTCCGTGGAACTACTTTTACATACACTCGGTCTCCCACCTTTATCGCTTTTACTTTATTTCTTTTTTGGTTTCTCTCGTGTTCCTCTTGACCTTCTTCTAGGTACTTCTTACATCTTTCATACGTCCTGTTCATTTTGTTTGCTACTTCATTTTTGTAGTCCTCGAGGTTGTAACTGAAAGTTCGACTTGACAAGATCGTTTGATATGGCATCTGTGGATCACGATGATACAATAAGAAAAATGGTGAGTCCTTGATCACTCGATTATATCCAGAATTATAAGCAAAAACTGCATATGGCAACATTGAAGTCCATATTCCTGAATTATCATCTACGAGTGTCCTCAGAATCCTCACAACAGTTTGATTTACTTGTTCAACTACGCCGTTTGCGCTTGGTCGGCAAGCCGTGGTACAGGTATGTTTCATAATTATGTAAGAGCGTTGCAACTTGATCAAACGTACTTGTGAATTCTTTTCCTTGATCTGATACAATCCACACAGGGGTACCATGTTTTAGTACGACATTTTCCACAAATGCTTGAGCAGTGGATTGAGCAGTTTTGTTACGTAAAGGCACTGCTATAAGATAACGTGTAAAGACGTCTATGATAGTCATGATATACTTATATCCTGTAGAAATATGTGATTCATCTGGTGAATCGGCATGTGAGTCAGGCAGGGGCCCAATTAAGTCAATATGAACTCTCTCAAATGGGGCATCGGGTATTGGGTATCTTTTATAGGGACCTTGTGCGTCCACTGGGGCCTTATAAAGGATACAGTTCCAACATGCGCTTACGTATGCTGTGACACTCTTGCGCATACTGGGCCAATAACAAAATTATTTAAGCCGATGCATCGTTGCTCTAACCCCACCATGTCCTGCCATTGGATGATCATGGGTTAGAAACAGGGCCGCTAAAATATGTGTATCCGGACAAATAACTCGATTATGTGAGCTGACTTTCTCGTTCCCGTTAAACGGACGAATATATAAGAGATTTGTCTCGTCTTGAAGAATTAGATCTTCAAGTTTGGCCATGAGATTTGACTCTAAATATTTACTTCCTTTGTAGTTACACTGGCCAGTGGTTTACTTTGTAGTAGGGAAATAACTTTGCCATATATAGGGTGAAATATCAAATAAATTCCACTCAATTCTGTGGTCATCTACCAATGTCTCATTGTTTGGTATATTATTGTCATGTACCTTAGTCCATTTGCTAGGTGTATGACTCATGTTTAACTGGGTTGTATTTTGTATAGCGGCGATTGTGGGCATGGTGCGTTGACTAACACGAACTCTCATACCTGTAATTGCTAGTACTCTATCTTCTATTTCTGTATCGACTCTTAAGCGACTTAGTGCATCCGCTACAACATTATCCTTGCCAGGTAAATATTTTGGCTGTATATCATATTCAATTACTAGAAGTTTCCATCTTGCCACTCTACCACTAGGACTAGATGTAGTGAGAAGCCAAATTAAAGGTTTATGATCCGTATTTACTACTATCTGATATCCTAGTATTAAACTACGATTGTATTTAAATCCATAGACAATAGCTAATGCTTCTTTCTCAACTGTAGAATATTGCTGTTCAGCAGGGGTTAATTTACGGCTGAAATAGGTTAAAGGTATAAGCCTATTATGTTGATCTTCCTGCTGAAGTACTCCACCTATTGCTATATCTGACGCGTCTGTGGAGAGAACAAAAGGCTTTGTGAAATCTGGATATGCTAATACCAGTTCGTCTGATAATATATGTTTGAGCTCATTAAAAGCTTCATTTTATCTTTCCGTGAATTTAATGTATATTTGTCCTGCCTCCTGTTAATTTCGTAAGAGGTGCAGCTTTCTCGGAATATTGTCGGATGAATTTCCTATAGTAGTTACACATTCCTAGGAAACTCTGTAGTTCATGCATGGTTTGCGGAGGAGTTAGCTGCTTTATAGCCTGAATTTTTGCAGGTTGTGGCTTGATTCCGTCGGTACCTACGACATGACCTAGATAATGTACTTGCTCAGCGAAAAAACTATATTTATCCAGCCTTAGCTTGAGAGAGGACTCTCGTAGTCTCTCTAGGACAGTAGTCAGGTTGTCTATATGTTGTTCCCAGGTCCTCCCAGGTACAACTATGTCATCTAGATATACGTGTGCCTTATTTCCCACTAAACCCATCAGCACCTGATTTATGATCCTTTGAAAACTAGACGGTGCATCCTTTAATCCAAAAGGCAACACAATATATTCATAGTGACCATCTGGGGTTGAAAAGGCAGTTTTTTGCTTACTTTCCTCCGTCAAGGGAATTTGGTGGTATCCCCTGCGTAAGTCAAGACAAGTGAAAAACTGACTCTCCACAAGCTGAGCTAGAATACGGTCTATGTTACAGTGCATTCATTCGACATATATCGACAGGCCCCGCCCGCTTCCACCAGCGCCGTAGACGAAGTAGAGCTTATCATACCGCAATCTCGGACAAGTCACTTGTCACCTTACCACGGAGCTGATAAGAGCTCCAAGTAAAATTAATTATAGGATGTAAGAGCGCTTTAATACATGCATATTTGCAGTTATTCTTTACTATACAATATTACCATATACCATTGTACAGAAAAGTAAACTCCATTACCATTGTTACCTCGTCTACTTGGGCAGAGCAGAGGTAGACATTTTTAAGCTAGGCTTAGCGAGCGACTGCGTTTGGGTGTATAGGGTACGGTACGGTACCGTAATGCCTCCCCCTCCCTTGTCTGTGTACCTCAGTCTCCCTCCCTCCCTCTCTCTCTCATAGTGTGAAGTGATCAAGTTGTCAATTGATCCAAGTATGGGTGAAAGCCGTTGCTGGTAAACTGGTGAATGAAAGACTCCTTCAATCTTCCTGCCTTGAGTTCTGATCTTGTTAATCAATGGCTGTGAAACTTGTGTTGCCTCAGAGGTTTTCTTCACCACCACATCAACTGGCTCAGTTTTCTCCTTATCAAAATACTTGAATACATTTAATACAATATTCCTGGCTTGACTGACAAGTCGGGGAGAACCAGCAGGTCTGCCAGGGGTATGGGCAGGAGACGCCATCTTCCCCCTTCAGAAGATGGGAGGGAACTGAACTTACGTTTGAATGACAGCGCATTGACAGAAGACACCAGCGTTGCCAATGTAGCTACCTTACCGCTAGATCTAAAAGTATTTACTTGAACAAGGGAATGGAGCTGTTAAAGACAGGCTCCAGTCTTAACATTTCTTTCTCACTTGTTGATGTAGAAAGGTAGATGGTTTTGTAGGCCATTTTTAATAATTTAAATTGATAAATAAATATTGACTTGATCTAGCGGCAATATTTTACACCTAGCAATAAGAATGCTGGCTATACTCCGAATCTTTTAGCACATGTTATCAATATTGGAGTAATATTCTAGCAATATTAGGTAGGCATTTACTAGTTTGTATTCTTCTAGTTACTTCTGCAAACAGATTAAATAATATTTTTGTGCTGATTTGGTAACCCTGTTGGACACCTCGCACCTCGCACAGTCATGCCAGCCGTATGATAAAGGTTGGGGAAGTGGGCGGGGCCTGTCGATATATGTCGAATGAATGCACTGTAGTTAAAGGATATCTATCATCCTTAATTAGCTTGTTCAAATTACGGAAATCCAAGCACAATCTCAATCCTCCTTCCTTCTTCGCTACCGGGACTACCGGGTTATTAAAAGAAGAACGGGATGGTCGTACTATTCCTTGTTCCATTAAGGTTTGAATCTGGTCCTTGACATCCTGAATATATTTATGAGGTATAGGATAAGGACGTCTGTAAACAACCTGGTCCGAAACTGTCTCTATATTATGAAAAAAATACGGACTGATTGTCAGGGGATCACTTTCCAAAGAAAATACGTCAGAGAACTCCCTTACCATGGTTTTCAAAGCTTGTTTCTGTTCCACTGATAAATGTGCAAAATATTCCTCCACGTGTTTTACTAAGCCATCATTTCGTTCATTAGGCGTCAAAGTACAGATATTATCTCTCTGTGTAGGAGATATCTCGTCCGAGATATCTAAGTCTACCTTTTCACAAACTTCTACATATCCTAATGAATCACCTTGTTTAATTTCTATTATATCTGGAGTGAAATTGGCAAATTTCATTGCAAATGTACCCTCAGATAATGCAATGATACCCTGAAAAAACGCAGATGCCTGTGTCACCCCTTCAAATGGCGTGTAAACTCCATAGACTGTATCATTAACCTCTTCTCCTTCCTGGTTCCCTCTTTCGCAAGATAGCAGTACGGAGCCATATTCCCAAGGGCAGAGTTTTGTCACCTCCCTTACAGTAACTTTAACCAGTTTATTCGTCCTACCTGGTTGAGTGTGTACTGACTGTATGGCTTCCTCGTTTAAATTAGAAATGTTAACCTGAACTCCATTGATATGAAAAGATAGAGGGTTTGTATTTAAGGAAATTGTATTACTACAGAGGACATCAGTACCTAGGAGGATGGTTGTAGGAATAAACATGTTCTTTACTACCGTAAAGTCCTAAAGTATGACCAAACCCCAATAGATACCCTCAATTTAACAGACCCTATTGCAGAAAGGGGCTGTCCATTTACATCATACAAAGGCTTTGCTGTACCCATTACCAAATCAGTTGCATGTGATAATTCCTTCAATTTTGCTTCAGAAATTAACCTAGTAGTTGCTCCTGTATCAATCATAGCTACCATCCCCTTGTCATTTACGTTAGTTTGAATGGCAATTAATTTAGAAACTACGTCCGGAGATGAGCTAAGGACTTTTAAATTGACATCGGGCTTTTTATTTTTTTCCAATTCTCCCGAAAGATGTGCATGCGAAGAAGTGTTTACATAACCTGACTCCGAGCGCGCCGGCACATTC
Organism: Paralithodes platypus; assembly: GCA_032716605.1. Classification (NCBI taxonomy): domain Eukaryota; kingdom Metazoa; phylum Arthropoda; class Malacostraca; order Decapoda; family Lithodidae; genus Paralithodes; species Paralithodes platypus. The sequence goes on along the minus strand of CM064571.1, from coordinate 2,794,985 downwards.
CTAGGACCGCGCGACAAGTGTGGTGGGGGTTGGTAGGGGGCATAGTACTGTGACTGAGGGGGTGCCTGACTGTAACCACCATAGGGTTATTCATAACCTGCGGGCGATATGGCAATTCCAGGGGCTACGGATGTAGCATAGGATTGTCTTGTATACTGCTTATAAGGTCTAGCACTAGCTACGCCTCCATTCCTTTGACCAATAGCCTCCCATGGTGTAGAACAGTTTTTTGCAAAATGTGCCACGCCTTTGCAACGGGAACATTTGATATCAGGACCTTTCCTCAGACCTCTACTAAAACCAGCTATTTTGTGTGAAGGCATGCGGCAAAGATTCGCTTTATGCCTAATCTTCCCACACCTGTTACAAAGTATTTTAACAGCCTGCTTACCATTACTGGGTGTGTTATACTGTCTGTGTTGGGTTTGCTTACGGACGTCAGTGTGTAGACCACCTTCGGAACTACCTATGGTTAACACCGAACGTTTAACTCCCAGACCAGTTCCTTCTTTCTCTGCTGCTGATAATTTCGGATCTCGCTCCTGAAACCTTAAAAACTTACTCAAGATCTTCTGTGAATCCTCCCTATCTGATTCTTTAATATGAATGACGAAAGCAGTGGGGGCGTTATTGAGGAAACTCGCCACCACAAATGAGTTTACCGTCCGTGCATCAGAATTTAATTTCTTTAATTCTGCTGCAAACTTATTCAAACGAGAAAAGAAAGTTAGATATGTCTGTTCGGCAGTTTTTGTTGCCTTCATCAGGTCACCCATGACTCTATGTAAGGTACGGTCAGGGGGAAAGAAAGTACAAAATTTATCCCTGAACACTTCCCATTCCGTTTTACCTTCAGGAACAGTGCCTAAATCATCAAGGAGTGTTTGAACGATAGTTTTAGCAGGACCTAAGCTGTAAAGTCTTGCAACTTCCAGCTTACCCTGAATACTCCATTCTTATGGGACAGGTGTTTTGGAATCTAGATCCTTTATCCAGTTTCTTGCAGAAGGATTACACTTAACCTCTGGCTATCAGAATGGCTCACGGGACCGCCACAAAAATATGAAACGTTCGTGAGTTTGGCAAAATTATTTTTATTAGCTAGCGAGAAACCAGCAGTTATGGTCTCTGCTAATTGAGCAATAACATGGTCCGTCATGGCTTCGTCCTCACCGTCACTAGTATCACTATTAGAAGTTAAACCAGGAGTGGACAGACTTCCTTCAGAATTTGTATTATTATCACCACTAAGAGAAGAATCAGAATATACTTCAAACTCAGACATCAATCATTTCACAAAAGATCTTAATTTCAGTTACCGCTGCGACCATCGTTGACTGTTGTAAGTATCACTATGTCCGTGTTTCCGCTTCATCGCTATTATCTTTATCATAGGCGCTACTATAAAACGAGTTTCCGCTCGTAATTATTGTTTATCGCTACCACCATTGTCGTACAGGGGGAATGAACATCGTGTTTATCGCTGCCACCATTATCGTACAGGGGGAATGAATATCGTGTTTATCGCTGCCACCATTATCGTTTATCGCTCCCACCGCTGCCACCATTATCGTATTCGTATCGAACCCTTATCTATTTATTACTTTATTATGTAAGTCTCAGTGGTAGCTTCAATGCTAATTACTTTATTATCAATATCCAAGAGGCTATAAGGGATTAACAATAGAAATAACAAAATTTATGCGCCTGTGATTATGAAGGATCTCTTACTATGTTATAGTTATTGGCTGATAACCATACTCCACACGATGTAGATAGATACACATATCTATCGTATCTTTAAGTCTCTTTGTTTACTCTAGCTCTCGTTATAATTGCTATATTTATTGATATATAAGAATTATGATAGTTTTACTATAGTTGGAGTATCGTTATATATTTATAAGAATATATTTCGGTTATAAAAACAAAGTTATGAATTTTGTTTATTTGCACTTTTTTATAGCTTTTTGTTTATACAGTATATAGTTTAAATATTATTACACTTCAGATAATAGTTTCAGAGAGTTTCACAGAGTTGTAAATGACTGAATAATTTACCAAGACGACTTGGATTGTTATAACACGTATTGAATGATATTATATACTTGGTTATATTTAATGTAGTTTGTATGATAACTAATAACACCGTTGTTTCCTATAAGTTCCAACCATTACTATTTTATACATCTAATATTATAATTAATTGGTACTCACTAGGATTAAATGTGTCTTTCTGGGACTCTCTCTTTTGGAGTCCATGATGAAACTGTGTATGGCTGGGGAGCCTTGTTTAGTTAGGGTTGTGGTGTTCTGGACGGCTACTGGCTGGTACTGGTACTAACTTTTAGAGTTTTAATCTTGAGCTTATATAGGGCTCAAGTGAATATGTCCACGTCCACACTCACGTGTGAATAGCTTCCACGTTTACACTCACGTGTTTAAATTATATATATAACTCTATGTAATTAAACTCTGGACTCGGAAGTAATCTCTTAGGACTTGTAATCTTGGATTATATTTCCAGTGTTTACCAACATGGTAGTATTTATTTAACATATAGTGCTACTTGATCTACTTCCACAGTAGATACCTGAATTACACTTTAAAACTGAGTTATTAGTTCTTCACTTAACACCTTACGAGCGGCCTAGGCGGTAATTTATATGTACCGCCCAGCGGGGTGTTTTTACCCTAAATAGGGTTGTTTACGTGATCATTTTCATGCCTAAATAAGACCCAGAGCGTAAAACAAGTATCTATCCCTGAAAGGGCATAAACAGAGCTTTCCAATGACACCCCAACCATCCTTGTACGACCTAGTTTTCTTGCAACGATCGCGCAACACGAGTGCAAAAACCATGTAATTAGGTAGTTTCCCTACATAATTCCCTGTGTAGCGAGTGCGTGAGGGTGGGGGAGGGTGGGATTCATGCCAGTAGGTCCGCCGCGGTGGTCTGGAGCAGTCATACGTTTGCTACTCTCCTCCCACCACTTATCTCTCTCTCTCAGCAACATTACGTGGTAAAAATGGCACACGACATAAGTTGTGAACCGCCACTTAGTCCAAATTTCTTTCACACGACATAAGTTGCGCGCCGCCAATAAAGGGTTAATCTATTGATACATATATTAACTTCTAATATATACTATAAATCATAAATCCATTATGTAAACAACAGCTGATCAATGATTACTCACAGATATACACAGGTAGATTCTGGACTATTGTATACATTGGCTGATAAAGATAAGGAGACTCTCGGATCCTTATCTTCTGTACCATTATCAGTGTTCTCTCTTAATTCCTTATTCGTAGTGGGAATATATCTTATGCTAGCCTTTATTTACATTCTTTATTCTTTATTTACATTCTTTATTCACTAGAAGATTCATTCATGTTGAGTACATCTGTTCTCGACACGTCCACAACCGCAGCTATGGAACGGCCGGAAAGGAAATTAGAGACAAAGGCACAGATGGAGGGACAGAAACCGAAGGAGGGCAGTTTGGAAATTAAAGATTTGTGCCAGACTCTATCGAAGGCCTTCGATATGTATAGTGCAACAGAAAAAGTCTCACAGAAGTCCCGAAAGTTGGATGACCAAGAGTTAGTAAGATATGAAAGAAGATCACCGGTAGAGCGACCCTTAAGAAAGCCATACTGGCGATCTGAGAGCAGATTATGAGAAGAGAAATGCTTAAGAAATTTGGAAGCAAGAATAGTTTTAAAAACTTTAGAGATACAAGAGATGAGAGCAATTGGACGATAGTTGGAGGGTTGAGAGCGGTCACCCTTCTTTGGGACAGGTTGAATGAGAGCAAACTTCCAGCAAGAAGGAAAGACGTTAGAGGAGGGACAGAGACAAAAGAGTTTGCCTAGGCAGGGGGTCAGCACGGAAGCACAGTTTTTAAGAACAACAGGAGGAACACTGTCCGGACCGTACGCCTTCTTAGTATTAAGCGCAGAGAGGGTAGAAAGTACATATTTAGAAGAGATTAGAATATTAGGCATAAGTAGGAGAGAGGGGGGTGGAGAGGGAGGAATAGCACCGGAATCATCCAAGGTAGATTTTCTGGCAAATGTTTGAGTAAACAGTTCAGCTTTGTCAGAGGAAGAAGTGATGGTTGTGCCATCAGAGTGGAAAATGGGAGGGAAAGACGAGGAAGAAAAGAAGTTGGAGAGGTGTTTGGCTAGATGCCAGAAAGCTTGGGAAGAGCTAGAGTTTGATAGTTGAGTGCATTTATTATTGATGAAAGAGTGCTTGGCAAGTCGAAGAACAGATTTGGCTTGATTCCGGGCAGAAACATAGGAAGAATGAGATTCTTGAGTTTTAAGGCGTCGGTACCGTTTGAATGCTTCCTCCTTGTTGTGGACAGCAGTAGAACAAGCGTGAGTAAACCAAGATTTGTTTGCATTAGATTGAGAGAAAGAAAATTGAATGTACGCTTCCATGCCCGAGAGGATTACCTAGGTAATGCGTTCAGCACTCTCCGAGGGTCCTCGGCCACGGAAGCAGAAGTCATTCCATGGGAAATCAAAGAAGTACTGCCTGAGAGCCTCCCAGTCGGCAGCGCCAAAGTGCCACAAGCGCCCCCGGCTGGGAGGATCGGATGGCCGAACTGAAGAGATAGGACAGGTGACAGAGATAAGTTATTGTCAGAGGAGCCCAGAGGAGAGAAAAGATTGACAGTAGAAGAAAAAGGGTTAGAAGTCAGAAATAAGTCAAGAATGTTAGGCCGATCTCCGAAGCGATCCGGGATACGGGTGGGTTGCTGGACCAGCTGCTCTAGGTAATTTATGATAGAAAATACGTAGGCTTGTTCACCAGGTTGGTCAGTGAATGTTGAAATCTCCTAAGATAAAGATTTCAGAGAAGGGAGAGATGGATAGAATGTGCTCCATTTTAGAGTTTAGATAGTCAAAGAATTTGGGAAAGTCTGTAGAGTTAGCAAAAAGATAGACAGCACAGAAATATTTAGTATGAGAATGACAGGATAGTTTGAGCCATAAAGTTGAGAATTTAGAGGAGTCGAAATCGGGAACACGAGAGCAAGTGAGTTTGTTGTGCACGTACGCACAACATCCACCTTTGGCTTTGAAACTGGGATAGAGAAAGTAGGAGGATACAGAGAAGGGGCTGCTGGAAGTTGTCTCAGATACCTGGGTTTCGGTGAGGAAAAGAAAATCAGGTTTGGAGGAGGAGAGATGGTGTTCGATAGAGTGAAAATTAGAGGAAAGGCCGCGAATATTGCAAAAGTTGATAGTAAGAGTGACAGGTCATGGTCCAGAGCATTTAGAGGGGTTGTCAGGGGAAGATCGGGCATGTGTGGGGGTATTTATGGCCCCACCCCCCCCCTGGGGACTCCGAGGCTGGGCCTGTGTTTATAATTGTTTTTTTAATTTTGAAGGAGGAAGTGTGGTGTGCATGTTAAGTGTAGTGAAGTAGATAGGAGGAGGAGGTGTTTGTGAGAGCATGCTGGACTACTCTCAGTGTAAGTGAGGCACAAAGGGAATCAGTAAGAGAGGCCAAGCAAATGAAACAGGAGTTCCAGCGATTCCTTATCAAATGCTTACAGCCTGTCCTAGGTATAGCCCTGTTCGATTGGTGCATACAATCTACCCCCATTCCCCCTATTAGTCGCCTTGTACGACACACAGTAGGACGCGTGGGGCATATTCTTTTTTTACTCCATCATTAGATAGTAGTACAGTAGTACATATAGATAGCACCAACGAACTTGACAATAATCTTGACCCCTTATAACTTCTTATAACTCAAATTATATGAAAGCATTTGGGCAGACATTTCCATCATTTGGGAAGAGTCCATCAGGAAATAGGTGTGGATTTTTATAGCCAGTTTGCTAAAGGCCCTTTTGAATTACAGAGAGGTCAAGGATCAAGATTATTGTCAAGTTCGATGGCGCTGCCTACAGTATAGTTAGTTAGTTAACATAGGACTTCAGAGACTATCAACCCTTCTGGAATATTAATTCATATTTTTTCACCAACCAACTTCACTTCTAAACTCAATTAATGAAATCAACACATACATGTGGCACTCCAAGGACTCCAACACTTTAATTCAATAAAGTAGACGTGCCGTTTTGCCCAAAATCAAAACTGCATACTCAACTCTGCGATCAGTCACCATCAGCACTACCAGTCACTATCATCATTAATATCATCAGCACTACTACTATTATAATCATCACTACTACTCTCACCATCATCACTACTACTCTCATCATCACTACTACTCTCATCATCACCACAACTTTCACCATCATCACTACTACTTACTACTCACTACTAATACTGTCACCTTCATCTTACAATCATTATTACTACTGTCACCATCATCAATACTATTATGACCATCATCACTACTACTAGTACTGTCACCATCATATCTACTACTGTTATCATCATCACTACCATCAATCACTACTGTCATCATTATCACTAAATCTACAACCATCATCACTGCTATAATCACCATCATCACTACTATCAACATTATCCCCACTATTACTACCATCATTTCTAATGTCAACTAAACTAAATTAGACGTGCCGTTTCGTCAAAAATCAAAGCGGCATACCCAACTATGCGAAGGGTTACCATCATCACTAATATTACCATCATTATTACTACTACTATCATCATCACTACAATTGTCACCATCAACACTGCTACTACCATCATCACTAATATTACCACCATCATCACTACTACTATTATTATCTCTACAATTGTCACCTTCTAAAGTCAAGTAAACTAACTTAACTTAACAAATGCGGGCGAGTTTTTGTTCGCCCCCTTAACGATGACGTTCTGTGTGAGTGTGTGCCCCTACTACACACACACAGAACGCCATAATCATTGCTTGGAAATAGGTACAGGGTGGGGGTCCTGAAGGGGGGGGGGGGGGAAACATGTTTTTTGGACCTAAGATCATAACTATTGCACAAATTCAATAAATATTTTTTTAATTACCGTCGCAATCACGCACCGAAGGTTCGTGTGAAGTTTGGTGAAAATCCGTCAAACGCGTTCTAGGAGGAGTTCTCGGACAGACAGACAGACATTTCGGTTAGCATGTACCACTATACGGGGGGCGATACCACTCTGCTAAGTTGATAAACATACTGGAAGGTTAAATGACAAAAATATCCCAGCATAAGTCCGTAATGAAATAGGAATGAGCTCTCCTGTAACCGCACCCATTACGCACAAAAACTATAAATAAAGTAGACGTGCCGTTTTGCCCAAAATCAAAACGGCATACCCAACTCTGCGAAGGGTTACCATCATTACTAATATTACCACCATCATCACTACTACTATCATCATCACTACAATTATCACCATCATCACTACTATTACCATCATCACTAATATTACCACCATCATCACTACTACTATCATCATTACTACAATTATCACCATCATCACTACTATTACCATCATCACTAATATTACCACCATCATCACTACTACTACTCTCACCATCACCATCATCACTACTACTATCATCACTACTACTACTCTCACCATCACCATCATCCCCACTGTTACTACCATCAGTTTTAATGTCATCTAAACTAACTTAACCTAGCTCAACTTAGCAAATGCGGGGCGACTTGTTTTCGGGTCGTCATCTCCAGTAAACATCACCAATACTTTCAACATCATCACTACTACTATCCTCATCATCTACTACCATCATCACTGCTACTATCACCACCAACTATCACAACTAGTTTCACAATCACGACTGTTGGCTTGGGTGGGTGGGGGGGGGGGGGACGGTGGGGCCCTGGTGGTTTTGGGAGAGGGGGGGGGGGGGTGAAACCATATTTTGGACCTAAAATCATAACTATTGCACATTCAAAAAAAAATGTTTTAATTACCGTCGCATTCACTCACCGAATGTTCGTTGGAAGTTTGTGTGAAAATCCGTCGAACGGTCTAGGATGAGTTTTCGGAAAGACAGACATACATCTCACTATTATCATCACATCTGAGACATGTGTATGATATGTGTATGTGCCCCGTACGGGCACACACATACACAGGGAATATGTACAGGGTGGGCGGTGGGGGTCCTGAAAAAGGGGCGGGGGGGGGGGGGGGGGAAACCATATTTTGGACCTAAGATCATAACTATTGCGCAAATTCAAAAAAAAAAATTGTAATTACCGTCGCATTCACGCACCGAAGGTTCGTGTGAAGTTTGGTGAAAATCCGTCAAATGGTCTAGGAGGAGTTCTCGGACAGACAGACAGACGGACAGACAGACATTTCGGTTTACATGTACCACTATACGGGGGGCGATACCACTCTGCTTACGGAGAGTTGATAATAGCGTCAGGACTGGATCCCCTTTACGGGGGGCGATACCACTCTGCTTACGGAGAGTTGATAATAGCGTCAGGACTGGATCCCCTTTACGGGGGGCGATACCACTCTGCTTACGGAGAGTTGATAATAGCGTCAGGACTGGATCCCCTTTACGGAGGGCGATACCACTCTGCTTACGGAGAGTTGATAATAGCGTCAGGACTGGATCCCCTTTACGGGGGGCGATACCACTCTGCTTACGGAGAGTTGATAATAGCGTCAGGACTGGATCCCCTTTACGGGGGGCGATACTACTCTGCTTACGGAGAGTTGATAATAGCGTCAGGACTGGATCCCCTTTACGATGGGCGATACCGCTCTGCTTACGGAGAGTTGATAATAGCGTCAGGACTGGATCCCCTTTTCGAGAACTCCAGTCACTTGAATGATAAAAGGCTGTTCAAGAATGGGAAGTACTAATTAATACACCTATTTGCATTTTTAAATGTATAAAATCAAGTTGTGAAAAATCTGGGGTATAATTAAACAGTGTGTTCTCGTTGGTACTCAATACTAGCTACTGACTAATCAGAACAAGTCGAAAATTTACGAGAATGCATGACTTCCCAAAAATTATCCAGTCAGACAAATTATTAACGTCGCTGGAATATCGTATTTTCCCAGCATACAGAACAGCTTTTTGAAATTATATGGGAGTGAAAGCTTCAAAACATTCTGGAGAGAGTAACCTACTCTCACAGAAGCAATGGGTACGAATTCCTTTAAAGACGTTAATTTGTTGTCCATGTCTATGAAGACAAAAGGAAAAGCTGCCTGTAACAAGTTTCTCCCCCAAAGTTGAATGACTGTTAAAGAACCAAATTAAAGGTACTTTAGAGTTAAAATGTCTGGACACACGGAGCTTCAAGTAGTTTAAGTCCTAGGATGTGGGAAAGACAGATTGAGGGAGAGAGTGTTAGAGCTTACATGTTAAGTACAAAAAAAGTCTGGGAAAATCGGTTTGCTCTTGGGTTAGAGAGTTGGATATGATAAGGGTGGGAATGTGTTGAAAGGCGAGAGTCCCCGACTCTCCGTAAGGGAGGAGGTATACACCTAGAAAGATTTGAAGAACACTGATTATTGTAATAGTGGTAGAAGAGAGAGATGAATGTAACATTGCAGCGTGTAGAGAGAGATTGTAGGGAATTCGTAAGAGGATGTGAGTTGATGAGACAAAATGCTTTTGACTCTACCCTTTCGAAAAGTGAGGTGTGAATGGAACCTCCCCGCACAAGTGAACTCGATACATGGGAGCACTGTGCCCCTACTCAACTGGGCGTGAAGAACCCACGGAGACTGTTGAGCACACCTAACTTCTGGGAGGCTGTTTTAATTAGAATGGTAACATGAACTTTCCAAGAAAGGTCAGCTGAAAAAGAAACGGTCAATAATACTGAGAGAAGGTGAAGGGTTGATTGTGTATTGTTGAAGAGTAAGGGATAGTCATGTGGAAGATTGTTACTAGCAGATAGATAGAGAAATTGGGCTTTGGAAGCATTGAAGATAACAAGACTTTCTCTGCCCCGACCGGAAATTGTTGATAGATTAGAAGACAGGTGTGCTGTGGCCTCATCACTTGAGTTTTGGTGTAATTGCATGGTGGGTCGTTGTTGAAACCTAGTTGAATAGTGTTAGGTAGAGTTATCAGTGGATAGGACTAGAAGTACAGTTGAGAAGATCAGCAAGGAATTTTAGAAAGAGAAATTTAGACAGGACAGAACATTGAGGAACAATTGAGTTGATAAGCTGAGGAAGCGAGTGATGGTCGTCCTCAACCGGAGCTATCGAATGGCCAGAATGGACACTAAAAATAGAGGGATAGAAACCGAAGGAAGGTAGTTTAAAAATTAGAGTTTTGTGCAAAACTCCATCGAAGGCTTTTGGTATGTCAAGTGCAATAGAAAAGGTCTCACCAAAGTCCCGAAAGTAGGATGAAAAGGAATTAAAAAGATGAGAAAAGAGCAAAAGGAGTGAAGTCACAGAGTGTGAGGTGAAACTGAACGGTCAGGCTATGGAGATCGTCAACTCTTTTAAGTATCTGGGCAGCGTGTTGAGTAAAGATGGGACTATGGATGAAGAAGTGCGGGAGAGGGTACAACAGGGGAAGAGGGTTGTAGGAACGTTGAAAGCAGTAACAAGAAATAGGGTGGTCAGTATGGAAGTGAAGAAGTCCTTGCATGACAGTGTGGTAATCCCGACACTGACTTACGGAAGCGAAGCATGCACGTTGGTTGAGAGACTCAGACCAAGAGTGAGAGCAGTGGAAATTAATTACCTAAGAAGTGCGTGCGGAGTTACATGGAGGGATAGACAGACTAATGAGGAAGTAAGAAGGAGGTGTGGTGTGGAGGTAGATGTGCTGGAAAGTGTGAAAAGGAACAACTTGAGATGGTTCGGCCATAATTATGGAACGTATGGAAAGCGAGAGAATGACTAAGAGGGTGTACGAGAGCGAGGTGGAGGGACAGAGAGGGAGAGGTATACCGAAAGAGAGGTGGAAGGATGGAGTGAGGAGGTATATGAATGAAGGCGGTGTTGGTTGTGGGGAGGGGCGTCGACTGACCGGGGACAGAGGTGCATGGGGGCGGTTCGTTCGTGGTCACCCCTTCGGGGATCACCGCGTCAAACAATAGATAGATAGATTGAAAAGAGCGACTCTTAAGGAAACCCTACCTGTGATCTGAAAGTAGATTATGGGAAGGTAATTTCTTAAGAAATTTTGAATTAAGAAAAGATTAACAAACTTTAGAGATGCAAGAAATGAGAGCGATTCGAGGGTTGAGATCGGTCTCCTTTTTTTCAGACAGGTTGAATGAGAGCAAACTTCCAGCAAGAAGGGAAGATGTTAGAGGAAAGACAGAGATGAAAGAATTTGCCTAGGCAGGGATTCAGAATGGAAGAACAAATGTTTAATTCAACAGAAGGAACACCATCTGGTGTTCCAATATGCGATAGTTTTATATGTAGTATGATTTTAAATTAAATATATTAATTCATAGAAAGAAATTAAACCAATTGTTAAAAATATACAGCTGAAACCTGACAGGCCAATATCAATTGAAGAGGGTGCAAAACAATGTGAATACATGAAGGCACAGTTGCAGTAAGTCCAACTGAACACTTACCATAAAAGTTAAACGATGCAAGGTATGCAACATTTATTTGCATATATAAAGCTGGAAATTCATTAGAAATAATAGGGTTAATGATTATTCTAATTGCTCTGTTTTGTGTTTTATCTAACTGCCTCAGTGCCACCTCTCCACATGCACTCTACAAAGGTGACGAATAATCAAGCTCAGAATGCACATGACTTTTATATATTGTCATTAGCTGTTCGTTAGTGAACAATTCATGAACTCTGTAAGGAAGCCCAAGCTTCTTTGAGGCATATTCAGCAATGGATCTATCGTGATATGTCCAAATTAGGATAGCACTAAGGAATACATCATGGATCTCAATACTTGAAGAGATGGGAAAGTTTGTTTCATTGAAAGTAAAATTATCTTTAGGTTGATTTTACCTATAAGTTGAAAGAATGTACTTAGTATTGTTGGCATTAAAGCAAACGAGATAGTTCTGACCTCACTCAGTAACTACTGTATATATGAGTCGGTATTAAGAGAAGCGGTAGTGTTAAGTTGTGAGTATACTAGGTTACATTGTGTAAAAGCTGTATTAAATGCGAAAGAAAAGTGTTGAGTCATCTGCATAGTAATGAATAGGATATTATTAGAGAGATCATTGACATTGGTGTAAATGAGGACAAGAGTTGGGACCAACACTGATCCATGTGGAACCCCAGCATTTATCGAATGAAAATACAAATATAATATAAAGTATATTGCCAGATGTAAAGATCCTTCAGGAGCACCAGCAAACCCTATTAGGTTCCCCACTAACTCTGGCAGCAATCCCACCAGCACTTCAAGTTAAAAAGGAGGAGCTTCAACGTCTCGTGAGTCGCCTGATACACATCGATGCCCACTGAGCTGTGGCCCTTCTTAAGAATTGTTTCTCCATCCCAAAACTCCAATACCTCTTGCGCACATCGATGACTTACACGAACAATGTTGGCCTCCAAGAATTAGACAGCAAAATCCGAGAAGCAGTGACCAGCATCACCACTGTGGAATTTAAAGAACGGACCTGGACACAAGCCACCCTTCCTGTCCGCCTCGGGGGCTTGGGCATACGGAGAGCCTCGGATATTGCCTCCCCAGCCTTTATCTCTTCCCTCATCGTGACCAACGACCTTGTAGTGTCCATCCTTTCTTCTGAACCCAGAATGACACTTAATGGGGACGTAGCAGTAGCAATTAACACCTAGAAGGAAAGTACAGGAGCAGAGGAGGAGCCTCAGGGTACCTCCAGGAGCAAGCAGAATGCATGGGATACCATCTCGGCGAAGAAAACTCAAGAAAATCTCCTAACTAATGCAGACCAGGTTTCAAAAGCACGCCTCCAGGCAGCCGCCCGTTTGGAGAGTGGCTGGCTTGTGGTTACACGCCATCCCCATCCCACCTCTTGGAACTCACTTGGATGCTGAAGCTCTCCGGGTTGCCATCACGCTCAGAGTGGGTGCTGCAGTTTGTCACCCACACACTTGCAAGTGTGGTGGGGGGATGGATGCTCAAGGTCACCATGCCTTGTCATGTAATTACAATGCAGGCCGCCTGCCAAGACACTCTGCGCTAAATGATGTCATAAAACGGGCCCTGCAAAGTGCTAACCGTGCATCAATCCTCGAACCACATGGACTTCACAGAGAAGATGGCAAACGGCCAGATGGGATGACCACTTTCCCTTACAAGAATGGCCGGTGCCTCGTGTGGGATGCCACATGTGTTGACACTTTCTCCACAACCAACATCGCCAGAAACGCCGATGAAGCAGGTGAAGCCGCCCGGATAGCAGAAAATAAAAAGCGAGAAAAATATCAAGCCATCGCCAGAAATTATCAGGTCGAGCCCCTGGCATTTGAAACTTCAGGAGTCTTCGACCCTACCACCCTTAAGATGGTGAATGAAATAGACCGTAAAATCAGAGAAGTTTCAGGATAACCCCGGGAAACCCTCTGGCTCAAGCAAAGACTAGGGATGGCTATCCTCCGGGACAATGCCACCAGCGTCATGAGCTCAGTTCGACTGGACTGGGTCATGCCACTGTGTGAGGCCCGGGCAGGAGTGGTGTATCCGTAGTCTTTCCACAGTAGGGTAAAACTGAAAATAAACTTTATTTGTATTTAACATGTGTGATGCACATAAATAAATGGGGATGTGTCGGATGGTTGAAAGCCACAGTTGCTCGCGCGTTTGGGGCTAGCAACACGTATTATGAAAAACATGTATCCTCCTTCATTCACTGTCCCCCCCTTCACTTCACTCACTCAACCCCATAATTTGCAGGAGGATAACAGGTTTTTCACAATACGTAGACGGAGGTCTTTTTTAATGAATATAAGGTCTTCTTCCATTACATGTATCTTCGTATTGCAGAGATATGATGAAATTATTGGGACTAGTGATGTTAGGCCATAGTTAGGAAGTTGGATATTAGGGAGCAGTGCCATACTCTAGCAAACGCCTTTGATATGCCGAGCGCTATAGCATGAGTTTCTCCATTAGGATCAATTGTTTGATGGATTTTGTGTGTGACAAGGGCGAGCATGTTCGCAGTGGAGCGTTCATTTCGGAATCCATATTGTCTATCAATGATCAAAGGAATCAGACGAGCTTCCCTTCTTTGGTATTGCATGGATGTTAGCCTCCTTCCAAAAAGCAGGAAAGGAAAAGGAATGATTATATATACGGAAAAGCTTAACCGGTATTAGAGCAAGTTCAGATGAACATTTATTGAGAACTATGGGACGGATTTTGTCTGGACCTGGAGCTTTATCAACTGCTGTGTTGTCTAAGATTGATTTAATGTGCCTAGTGTGAATTTTGAGAGAGGGATTTCTTGAGAAACAATGTCATGAACAGAAACTCTTTGTCATTATCTTGTGAGGTAAACATTTTGGCAACAGTAGTGGCAAGAACGTTAGCCTTCCTGCGAGGAATACTCACCAGAATACCATCACAATATTTTAGTGGTGGTATGAATGATGAATCGTTAACATTTCAGTTGAAAGAACTGAGAGTTGACCAAAATATTCTACTGTCATTCGGATTGCTTAATGATTTATTAACTTGATTATGTAGCAAGTTTTAGTTGGTAAGCTTGATCACTGTTTCAGCATGGTTTCTGAAATGTTTGAAGTCATTGCAGACCTCAAAGCTTCTTGTTATTGTATATGCAATTTAAGCTATTGATATTGCATGGTTGTCCTTGTGCAGTTGTGGTCAAACCAATTTGGGGAGTTGGGTTATTTTGTGAAATTATGACGAGGGATATAAGTTTTCATTGAAAATGAAGTGAACGCGTGGAATCTACTCCTGGTTACTATAGTAGGATTTTTTTTTTCAATATGATATCATCTAAAAAATGTACAGTACAGTTAAGAGCATAAATCGCGTCGCACCCATTTGAATCAGTACCGAACGAAAAAATACAATGGCCACATGCTTCAGAACTTGACTTTAAAGAGTCAAAGATTCGAATGGATGTAACGTTATATATGGTGAGAACGTACTGTACAAACATAGTATATGTACACTCACGCGTACTAAAAGTTGCTCAGGGGTGGGTCCTTCCTTCCCTTACTCCACCCTGGGCAGGTGGAAGGGGGGAGTCGGGTCCAAGTCTACCCCCACCTTCCACCCCCAAACTATCCCCAACTCCCCCACCTTCCTTCTCTAGCTGGCAGTTAGTGATTGGAGATGATTGCTCTCTTGTATTGCAAATTATTGTTCAACCATCATTGCACATGCTTGCAATGGCCGAAATTTAAAACGTATTTTAGGAATTTATTAATACAATATACTGTACAATTGTATTATCATAATGAGTCTCTATACACAACGTGGGTTACAAGAATCTCAGCTGTAGTGGCTCTCTCTCTCTCTCTTAACACGCAGACTACGAGTTCAGCTCATTCAAGTTTTTAAAATATGTAATGGATTTGACAATGAGGATCATAGCAAAATGCTTGGCTTGAGTATAAATACAATACATACATGGTTGCCATGGCTGACAGTTAGAATTGAAAAGGTTCAGCACTAGTATTTGTGGAAACTGTTTTCCATTTAAGATATGTTTCTACCTGGAACAAACATTCCTCAGAAGTTGTAAACATTCCCTCAGTTGAGCAGTTCAAGAAGACAGTAGATAGTATTTTGCACACTCTGTAAGGAGTGTAGCACTCTGAACAATGTATCTCCTTCCACTTCGAATATTACCTCGAAAGGGACCGCAAGGTCTTTGAGATACTAACTATTCCTTGCAACTCCTTGTAACTTTCATAGCACACACTACTGCAACCAAGATTTAACGGGTCTGAACGGGGTATATTTCCCTTCATAATTAATTAGTGTGTGTGATGAATGTTGCCTGCATTCTATAAACATAAAGGAGAGTTGATGGTAAAAATGTTGATTAAACCTATTAATTATTATACGGTTTATAGAGGCGAGAGACTGGGATCACAGACAGAGACAGAGAAGGGGGAAGTGAGAAGCCGAGATCTGCTACTCAAGAGCTTGATACTCAAACCTTACTAAAAGTTAACACCGACTTTGATAGCAAGATGTATCGAGTTCTACATTTAATTGATTGAAAAATAAGTGTATAGGCCACATAAAATTAAATGCAGACCGTTTAAAGAATATATGGTATTAAATAAATGGGAGAAACTGATTGAAACGATAAAAGAAACAATCAATAACAGTCGCAACACTATTCCAGCCAATCTTTGCCTTTAATCCTTTCCTTTTATGTTATAAAAGCCCGACTGTGTAAGTCATTTATGTTATAAAGCCCGACTGTGTAAGTAATTTATGTTATAAAAGCCCGACTGTGTAAGTAATTTATGTTATAAAAGCCCGACTGTGTAAGTAATTATGTTATAAAAGCCCGACTGTGTAAGTAATTTATGTTATAAAAGCCCGACTGTGTAAGTAATTTATGTTATAAAAGCCCGACTGTGTAAGTAATTTGAGAACCTAGGAGTAGTTCGTAGAGGGCACGTTGATGTGTATTGCAATAATGGTGAACATACTATCCTGAATACTGTATGAAATTGGATTTAATTACGGTGTTATTATATTCAAATCACATTAAGTCTTGGTTGTAGAAAGTAGTGCAATGAGAAAGAGAGAGAGAGAGAGACAGACAGACAGACAGAGGCACAAGACCACTACAGCCAAGATTAGTGTAACCCACGTTGTGTATAGAAACTAATTTTGAGAATACAATTATGCAGTATATTGTATTAATAAATGTTAAATGTCGGCCATTGTAAGCATGTGCAAAGATGGCTTAACAATAACTTACAATGCACGAGAACAATCGTCTCCAATCACTAACTGCCAGCTAGAGAATGAAGAAGGGGGGGGGGGGGGGGGGAGTTGGGGATAGTTTGGGGGTGGAAGGTGGGGGTAGACTTGGACCCGACTCCCCCTTTCCACCTGCCCATGGTGGAGTAGGGAAAGGAAGGACCCACCCCTGAGCAACCTTTAGTACGCGTGAGTGTACACTCAGGCGTACTAAAAGCTGCTCAGGGGTGGGGCCTTCCTTCCCCCCACTCCACCCTGGGCAGGTGGAAGGGGGGAGTCGGGTCCAAGTCTACCCCCACCTTCCACCCCCAAACTATCCCCAACTCCCCCTCCTTCCTTCTCTAATTGGCAGTTAGTGATTAACGACGATTGTTCTCATGTATTGCAAATTATTGCTAAACCATCATTACACATGCTTACAATGGCCAACATTTAAAATTTATTAGGAATTTATTAATAAAATATCATTATACTGTATACTTGTATTCTCAAATATCATTATACTGTATACTTGTATTCTCAAATATCATTATACTGTATACTTGTATTCTCAAATATCATTATACTGTATACTTGTATTCTCAAATACATTATACTGTATACTTGTATTCTCAAATATCATTATACTGTATACTTGTATTCTCAAATATCATTATACTGTATACTTGTATTCTCAAAAAAAACATTTATACAGAACGTGGGTTACAATAATCTCAGCTGTAGTGATCTCTATCTCTCTCTCTCTATCTCTCTCTCAAAACGCAGACTACGAGGTCAGTTCATTGAAGTTTTTTAAAACATGTAATGGATTTAACAATGTGGATCATATAGCAAACTGTTTAGCCTAAATATGAATACAATACGCAACCATGGCTGGCAGTTAAAATTGAAAAGGTTCAGTACTAGTATTTGTGGAAACTGCTTCCCATTTAATATCTGTTCTACCTGGAACAAACTTTTCTCAGAGGTTGTAAACATTTCCTCAGTTGAGCAGTTCAAGAATACAGTAGTCAGTAGATAGTATTTTGCACACTCTATAAGGAGTGAGTGCATTGAACAATTTCTCTCCTTCCACTTCGAATATTTTCCCGAAATGGACCGCAAAGTCTTTGAGATACTAACTATTCCTTGTAACAGTCTCATAGGACACACTTTCTACAACCAAGATATAACGGGTCTGAATGGGGTATATTTTCCTATATTAATGTGTGTGATGAATGTTGCCTCTGCATTCGATACACATAGAGGAGAGTTGAAGGGGTTTGTAGAGGTGAGAGGCTGGGATCGCAGATAGAGACAAAGAAGTGGGAAGTGAGAAGGTGAGCCCTGCTACTCAAGGGCTCGATACTCAAACCTTACTAAAAAATAACACCGACTTTGATCGTAAGTTGTATCGAGTTCTACATTTAATTGATTAAAAAGAGTGTGTAGGTCACATACAATTAAATACAGACCGTTTGTAGTATGTATGGTATTGCATAAATGGGAGAAACTGATTGCAATTATAAACGAAACAATCAATAACAGTTGCAAAATTGTTTGTCTATAGTCCTTTCCTTTTATGATATATAAGCCCGACTGTATAAGTAATTTGAGAACCTAGAAGTAGATCGTAGAGGGCACATTGATTTGTATTGCAATAATGGTGAACATATCCTGAATACTGTACGAGATTGGATTTAATTACGGTATTATCATATTCAAATTACATTAAGTCTTGATCGTAGCAAGTAGTGCAATGAGAGAGAGACAGACACACGCAGAGAGAGAGAGAAGCAGAAGACCACTACAGCCACGATTCGTGTAGCCCACGTTGTGAATAGATACTAATTTTGAGAATACAATTATACAGTATATATTGTATTAATACATTCCTATTAAATGTTAATTGTTGGTCATTGTAAGAACGTGCAATGATAGTTTAACAATAATTTGCAATACATGAGAACAATCGTCGCTAATCACTAACTGCCAGCTAGAGAAGGAAGGTGGGGGAGTTGGGGATAGTTTGGGGGTGCAAGGTGGGGGTAGACTTGGACCCGACTCCCCCCTTTCACCTGCCCAGGGTGGAATAGGGGAATGAAGGCCCCACCCCTGGGCAACTTTGGCTTTAAGCCATCATCGCACATACAAGAGTCGGTGCCCTGCCCGAGTCCAGCACGAGTGAACGATGGGTGACACTCTTTGTGACTCTGGCAATAACCAGCCCGAGTAGGTCACTGTTCCCGATTCACCAAGAGTCAACAAGAGTCAGTACGTGTTCATCCAAGAGTCAGTACCAGTCACAGAGAGTCAACAAGAGTCACGAAGAGTGTAACACGAACCCAACACGAGTTGAGGACATTTGAAAAATAACGGTCAAATTCCAGGGTACGAAAACAAAGAGTCAACAAGAGTGTAACAAGAGTCAACAAGAGTGTAACAAGAGACAACAATAGTGTAACAAGAGTCACGAAGAGTGCCGTCATCTTGGGTGTCATCGGACATGTACCAGCATATATGTATGTATGTGTGTATGTATGTACAGTATATACTCATGCACACCCTGTAGCTGGGGGTGGCCGACTCGAGACAGACCGAACAGAAACAACATTTAAAGTCCCATTTTTATGGTTTGGTATCACTTTCGCGGTCCCTCACCCCTTTCTGTCTCGTCTAGTAGATGAAATTTACAAGGGGAGGAGGATTCCTAGCCTACCGTCCCCAGAAGGAAAAGTAGGACAGTAAAATGGACGGATAGAAAATAGTAAGTAAAAAGTATATAGTACAAATATATAGAACAAATATATAAAGAAAAGAAATAATGCTAAAAAGTCATAAATTGTGGCACACATTATCGCTTGCTTAGACCGAATGACTTCTTCCCCTCTATCAATCTACTGTATTTATCTTCTGTATCTAATTATCTTCCTTATTAATTAACACAATTATTTATTTCATTTTTTGTTAATCATTATTTAGTTTCTAATGCTATAGAATGGACAACAATAATATCCTAGCATTACATTAATAATTATTATGATAAAACAACAGCAAATAAAAGCATTCCCCCTATCTTTTATGTAAGGCTGAACGTATGATTCCGACACCTTATATTATCATAGAGTAAAGGCTTATTTCATAATTCGCACATTTTACGCTCACTTGGACCTAACGACCTTCGATCTTTATCCCCATTATCTAATTATCTCCCTTATTATTGGACAGAATTATATGTTGGTTGATGTCATTTTGATAATTGTTTAGTTTCTAATGGCGTGGAAATGAAAAACATAATGTCCTACCAATACATTAATAAACATAATGTCCTACCAATACATTAATAAACATAATGTCCTACCAATACATTAATAAACATAATGTCCTACCAATACATTAATAAACATAATGTCCTACCAATACATTAATAAACATAATGTCCTACCAATACATTAATAAACATAATGTCCTACCAATACATTAATAAACATAATGTCCTACCAATACATTAATAAACATAATGTCCTACCAATACATTAATAAACATAATGTCCTACCAGTACATTAATAAACATAATGTCCTACCAATACATTAATAAACATAATGTCCTACCAGCACATTAATAAACATAATGTCCTACCAGTACATTAATAAACATAATGTCCTACCAGTACATTAATAAACATAATGTCCTACCAATACATTAATAAACATAATGTCCTACCAATACATTAATAAACATAATGTCCTACCAATACATTAATAAACATAATGTCCTACCAATACATTAATAAACATAATGTCCTACCAATACATTAATAAACATAATGTCCTACCAATACATTAATAAAACATAATGTCCTACCAATACATTAATAAACATAATGTCCTACCAATACATTAATAAACATAATGTCCTACCAATACATTAATAAACATAATGTCCTACCAATACATTAATAAACATAATGTCCTACCAATACATTAATAAACATAATGTCCTACCAATACATTAATAAACATAATGTCCTTCCATTACATTAATAATTATTATGACAAAAGAATATAATAAACATTTCGCCCTTCTTTTATTCAAGCCAATCTAGGCTATTGACAATGTATGTTTCAAAAATGTAAGTCTCTGTTTCATAACAAGCTTATTTTTTATCATGATCGCTTTCACTTCTCACTAAAGAATCAGAAACATAATTGTTTACATATTTTTAATCAACTTGTGTAATTTTACTCATTATGTGTTAGTGGTATAATTAGTTTATTTAGCCCATCAAATCAGAAATTATTCACAGATTCCATAGAGACCAAATAACAAATTAATATAAAAGCTGATAAATAAGGGAGATAGCTAGATACAGATGGAAATGAATATAGTAGATAGAAATATAAGTAATAGAGAGAGAGAAAGCAGATGACAGGGAACATTATAATATGAAATGTACACAAATAACACTAGCGGTCTCTGTTTTCTAAAGGGTCACCGAAGTTACGATATTTTCGATCTGTTTTCTAAAGGGTCTGCAATTTCTGAGTTTTCAAATGGTTAAATATGATTTAATAGTATATTTTGAAAAAGTTGGGTCACAAGCGGGTCACGGAGAGTTATGCAGAGCTCAACAAGAGTCAAGACAAGTCACAAAGAGTCAACAAGCGTCAACACATGTTGACACGAGTCTACACATATGTCCTTCTGACTCTTGACGGGGACAAGAAATTTCATGCAGGTTTGAAATTTCTAGGCCACATCACGTCACGAGTACCCAGGACACACCCTGATACCAATGTTGGACTCGGGGCACCGACTCGTGTATGTGTGATGATGGCTTTAAGCCTAGTTCACACATTCAGGAGTGTGAGGCCGAGTTTCCAGGAGTCCACAGTCTTGGTTAATCGGGCAGGAATGAGGCAGAGTGTAAAAAATACCAGGAGTTTACAAGATTGCCCTAGAGTGTCCATGACTTATTTCGAGTAACCCCGAGTACATTCAGGGACACTCTGATTAATTATAGAGTCATTAAGAGTGTGCTGAGAGTGTGTGGAAATTTTAATTTTAACTGTCATTTCCGGTACAGAGTGTATCCGAGTGTGTAAGAGTAATTAAGAGTTATCCAGAATGCAACTAGAGTTAATCAGAGTTAATCAGAGTTATCGTGGGTGTTCATGAGTCTGCCTAGGAGTCCGTTGAGAGTATAGCCCGATTCCCTCCCATTGTTCCCCTGGCATATATAAAGGCCACCACATGACAACCTATGCCACACCCACAGGTGACGATGTGTAGCTGGATGGCCGAGGTTCAGCGGCAGGCAGGGTGGGTGAAGGGGCTTCATCATGCCGCTCTTGGAACTGGAAGATAAAATGTATATTAGTTTGACATAGCCTGCTTTAATGTCATTCGTAAATATAAGTAATGTGACAATTACTATAACAATTACATAACACGAGCATTAATAATGTTTGATGTGTATGATTTATTATTATTAATCAATATATGTAAGTTAACTTTGTGTCATGTGTCCAATGTCCATGCAACCCAAACATAATTATATTTTCTATTAAAAGTATTAAATATATATGTCTAAGGGAAATTAGTTAAACTAATGATAATGACATGGAGGATGTTAGTGCAATTTGTTTTTTTAAACAAACAATAAACGGAGCATTTTCTATACTTTAGACCTCTTATATTGAAATACGTGCAGGCAAATATATATCATTCTGACATATTAAAAGAGAATGGGGCACAAACATAGGTACTGCGACCAGGGGTGTAAAGGTAACCAAGTACAGTACTTAAGTATATTTTTTCAGTCTCTACTGTGTATAAAGTATTAATTTGTGCCCACTAATTTTACTCTAACTTGAGTATCATATATAAGAATTAGTTGTACATTTACTCCACTGCATTTACTTTACTTCTGTTAATTTTGTGGAGTAAAACTTCAACAACTTTCCGAATTATTCCTTCCAATAGATATGGAATTACAAGTAGCATTTTCCATTGACATTCCTCCAAGTTTAGGTGTGACATTCCTTGGGTAGTTCCAAGGTCACCACTATACAGTATATGCATGGCGCTGATAAGCCTCCCATCTCCCCCAACCCCCCAGGCAGTAGGTACATATTAACTTTAGCTTAAGTAGCTTTCTAGTTGGGTACTTCTACATATACTTGAGTAACTTTATGAATACATACTTGTACTTGAACTTCAGTAAAATTATTAGGTACTTTTGACACCCCTCACTGTGACATACAGATTTTATAATAAAAATCAATATGGTTGGAGATACAGTATGAATTGAGGTTTGACTTGCAACACTTGTGGCAATGATATGTATGATCATGTCACATGTGGCAGTGTCTTTACTTGTATAATGTAACTGTTATAGGCTATAACGTACCTCGGCTGTTATGATCATGTCACATGTGGCAGTGTCTTTACTTGTATAATGTAACTGTTATAGGCTATAACGTACCTCGGCTGTTATGCGGGTTTACTTGTATAATGTAACTGTTATAGGCTATAACGTACCTCGGCTGTTATGCGGGTTTACTTGTATAATGTAACTGTTATAGGCTATAACGTACCTCGGCTGTTATGCGGGTTTACTTGTATAATGTAACTGTTATAGGTTATAACGTACCTCGGCTGTTATGCGGGTTTACTTGTATAATGTAACTGTTATAGGCTATAACGTACCTCGGCTGTTATGATATGTATGATCATGTCACATGTGGCAGTGTCTTTACTTGTATAATGTAACTGTTATAGGTTATAACGTACCTCGGCTGTTATGCGGGTTTTTGTCCAGGATATGTGGCCCCTCATAAACGCAAAGTTCTTAAGGATCCACTCATCCCGCTCAGACAGTTTCTACCCACCTTGTGTCCCGTCACCACTCTTTGTGTCGGTCAGCTTGCCAAAGCGTGACCTCGTTACCGTCACCCACACAGACAACTGGTTGCCTGTGATAGAAGGATAGAAAAATATAAGACATTAGTGATATTCGTTCAACAATCATTTATATTATACATGTCACACACACACACACACTCCTTAATACACCTGCCCACATTATTGTACACATTTTGCCTAGGCCATGGCGAACATGTTAAGAGGAGGCTGACCGTTTTTCTGGACCCCCTTCTCCGTCATGCTCAGCCCCATTAGTTTTGAGACAGACGTTCGGCCCATTAGTTTGGCGATATTAACAAATTTCTTTACCAATTTTATGACCTTTCGTGCCATTTAGTTATCGATTTTTTCATGGCGAGCTACAGCAAGCTTGAAATTTTAAGAGAAACCGGCCTTCGGGCCAGGAAATTTTTCTATCGAAAAATGTACATATTTATCTTGAAGGGGAGTCTAGGGTTTTTTGTTTTAAGCTTGATGGAGGTCTAGTGATGAAACTAAGAAATACAGGAATGAAAGACCAAACAAACGGTCTGTCTGCCCTTAATACGGTAAAGCTTACACTTTACTGACGAACATAATTATACACAAATGACTACAATAACCAGCGGTTGCTTACCTGTAACCGGAGATTTAAGGGTTGCTGCCTTCTCGTCAAAGTAACGTTGTTTCCTCCTTGTATCCTTAAAGTCCTTCATGCGTTTGACATAGAGGAAGGGGTTTTTCCTTGACCCATTCGATGATATCATACTCTGTTTTTTATAGGGGCTAGGGGAAGGGGGGACAAGCGCAGGATGCCAGCTGGTTCACGCGGTGTTGACACGAGTTGGGTTTCACTCGTCGATTGTCGAACGCTCGTGCTTCACTCCGGGTTACTCGAACGGACTCGAGTTACACTCGAGTTTCACTCTGGGTTATTCCAGACAACTCGAAACAACTCAGCCTAACTCAGCATTATTCGAGACAATTCGGGTTATCTTATTTGACATAACCGGTGATAACCAGGAACACTCAAGTACACTCGAGATCATTCGAGTTATACTCATGGCTACTCTTTATGCACTCGATATTCATTCGGCCAATTGTTCATAGCAGGCCGAGTTAGCACGATTGTCTGCTGTACACTCGGGGATACTCGATCACATTCATAAACACTCAACATCACTCTTGCATATTCGGCCACGTGGTTTTGTCCCCGAGTGTTGATGAGTTCCACCGATTAATTTGGAGTAATTATGAGTTGTTCCGAGTTAATCCGAGTAATCACGACCTATTTCGAGTGTTCCCGAGTGTCTTGAGGTTGATCTGACTCGGGGCAAAATTTTTAAACATGGTTGAAATTTGGGCTGCCCGAGCGGAGTTCCCTGGAGTATCCGTGAGTGACCCAGAGTGACCCAGGGTGACCCAGAGTGCCCATGGGTGCATGCGATCTTCCAAGAATCATTACGCGAGTTTCCGAGACTGTGGACTCCTGGAAACTCGGCCTCACACTCCTGAATGTGTGAACTAGGCTTTAGTATGAACAAGTCGCACGTGCTGACGAGAATCTCAACTTGGAGGAAGAAAGGAGGAATGGAGAGGCAAACAACAAGGAGAATGGATGAAAGGAAAGAATACATGAATATGAGTGAATAAGAAAGTAAGGAGATGGTAATGGGGGAGGGAAGATAGAGAGATATACATAGAAAGCTAATGATAGGCAAGACAGAAAGTAAGGAGATGGTAATGGGGGAGGGAAGATAGAGAGATATACATAGAAAGCTAATGATAGGCAAGACAGAAAGTAAGGAGATGGTAATGGGGGAGGGAAGATAGAGAGATATACATAGAAAGCTAATGATAGGCAAGACAGAAAGTAAGGAGATGGTAATGGGGGAGGGAAGATAGAGAGATATACATAGAAAGCTAATGATAGGCAAGACAGAAAGTAAGGAGATGGTAATGGGGGAGGGAAGATAGAGAGATATACATAGAAAGCTAATGATAGGCAAGACAGAAAGTAAGGAGATGGTAATGGGGGAGGGAAGATAGAGAGATATACATAGAAAGCTAATGATAGGCAAGACAGAAAGTAAGGAGATGGTAATGGGGGAGGGAAGATAGAGAGATATACATAGAAAGCTAATGATAGTCAAGACAGAAAGTAAGGAGATGGTAATAGGGGAGAGAAGATAGAGAGATATACATAGATGGTAATGGGGGAGAGAAGATAGAGAGATATACATAGAAAGCTAATGATAGGCAAGACAGAAAGTAAGGAGATGGTAATGGGGGAGGGAAGATAGAGAGATATACATAGATGGTAATGGGGGAGAGAAGATAGAGAGATATACATAGATGGTAATGGGGGAGGGAAGATAGAGAGATATTGTGACGTTAACCACTCCGTTCGAACCGCATGGCTTGTCCTACAGTGACTCGCTAGGATCGCCAGGGCAGTGGATGGGGCTACAGTTTATGTATTAGAGTGTGCTTTATTTCATATGAAAGCTCGTGTCATGGGCAGTCCAGAAAGGCTCTTTGTTTTCACCCATGCCAAGGCTTTCTATATTTAATTGTAAAGTATATGTTTTATCATTAACTAGTAATGATGGGATCTGGGAGAGAGAGAGAGAGTAGAACAGAGTGAGAGGGGGGCGCGCAGTGTTTTTGCCCCGCTCGATGACGTCACGGCTGGCTGCCTCGTGGGGGTTGGTTGAGGGAGGTCCTTACCATGTTGCTAGCTTCTTTGCTAGTGGCTAGAGGACTTGTTAACGCTTTTTTCCCACGCGGCTCGAGCTAGTGCGAGTATATATACAGATCCTCGCCACTTTCTCCCTCAGATCTGGTTTCTAGAACGTATCCATCTTTATCCCTTGCTACCTGTCCCCCGTACTACACCTGAGAATCTTTTCCTCTGCCTACCTCTCTCTTTTTTCATATCTTTCACCACCTTTTATTAAGATTATACCCCCTCTGGTTAACTCTGCAAAATCAGCTTCATGCTGGCCAGTTGTATTGTGCGTTAAGATCTGATATAACCTATGTATGTTTAGTTGTTAAGATAAGTTGATCACGAAGCATTGGTTGGCATTCATATTGTTTAGTACCGCTTCCTATAAGTATTAGTGTTCTGCTGGATTAGATAATGCTAGACTAGGGGTCTGATATTATAAGGTATTGTTTCCTATGAGTTCTGGCTTTAGGAAAAAGCTGCACGACATACCTGAGAACTGGAGTTGATTGAGTAAATTCTAGTCTGTGTGCCATTGAGAGTAGAGCATGCACGAATGAGGGCTTTTTGCCTATACCATTCTGCACTGTTCTAAGCTCGTTGTTTGTCTTTGAGGTACGCCAGGAGAACGCTTAATACTTCGGTATTAAGGTTTCTCAAGAGAGCTACCCTTCCCTATAACGTAATATTTGATGCACAGACTTGAGATTTGCACTAGGCTATGCGGCATGCCATGCGCACCAGTATCTCGTATCATTGACGCAAGCTAGACTTTATCAGTCACAGTAGACATTAAGTATATTAACCTAATTACTCTTTTTATGCATACCCATTTATGATTACACAAGCATTTCGCAGCCTAGTTTGATGTATGGAGACACAAACGACTTAGGCTCTTTTTGTTGATAGGAATGCTGCATTGTCGTGGCGATTATTATTGTTGTAGTGTTTAGGATATTCTTGGCCCCGACTGCATTATATATTCTGCCTTTTTGTGTGCATAGCCTGCACGAGCATTGTTCCGCTGCCTGCCTTTTTGGGTTCCATTTCCGATACGAGCATCTTTATAGCATCTAACATTTAAAGAAGATTCCTTGTTAGTGTTGAAGGACTTTAGTGCACTTTCTTTAATGCAGGAGTGCCTGACATTTATTGATTAAAGTAACGTAAGCTGTAACTTCTCTTACCACCTTACTTTGCATACCATAACCAAGCACCTTCGGTTATAGGTAGTAATAGGCTGTTTTCACATAACATTAAGCCTAGAGTAGACACACATTTATTGAGAGTTTGATAGCCTATTATTGCATATAGAACTCGGAGAGTATTTGTGTTCTTTGTTCACTGGGAATATACATCAGAGGTTGGATCTAGCGCTTTCCGTTGTAGCATTTATGCCATTACTAGTCCAATGAATAAGAGCCCTGATATATTTAAACCCCAGTCGTAACAAATGGCGACCTTACCTAGGATTTGGTGAACCTACATTTATTAAGCAGGGAACATTTGTTGTTTTGGGGAATATTTTGCGGGGATCAGCAAGAATAAAAAAAATTTGCAACATAGTATAGCCCTTGAGTATTTCCGAGAATTTTTGTGTGTATATCGAGGTATAAGAGTTTGGGGTGCTTCTTTTCTGAATATTGTGGTGAGAAATTTTTGTGAGCATCATGTCTTATACCGGATCAGAGGAGAATGGAGACACAGTACGTAATGTCGAGACTGAGGAACAGCAGTATGGTGAAATGGTTAATCAGGGTGGGTTGCCCCTGGGGGGACCACCGGTAATTTTTAACCGTAACCGTGCTCCTGATCAGTCTGTCTCGCACTTATGGAAACTGGTTCCGGTGTTTGATGAGAGTGTGGTAACAAAATTTTTCGCACGCTTTGAGAAGAAGTGCCAGGAACACCAGTGGCCAGAGAATAAATGGGCAGCACTTGTATCCTCTAGATTAAGAGGCAAGGGTCTTAAAGCCTACGATGCGTTACCTTTGGAGTCATGTATTGTGTATGAGGATCTCAAGGAGGCTGTCCTGAGGGCTTACGAACTGCAACCAGAAACGTACCGTTTGAAGTTCCAGGGTGTAACTAAGGGAAGAGATAGCACCTTTTTGGAACACGCCCGGGACTTGTCCGATGCTATGGGGAACTGGCTCCGATCTGAGAAGGTAACAACGTTTGATGGAGTTAAGCAGTTGATGATGTTGGAGCAGTTCTTTAAGAGCACGGGCGGTGATCTAACTTTGAACTTAAAGGAGAAAACCCAAGAACTCTAGTCGAAGCAGCAGAAATGGCTGATCGACGGCTGTCGTTGATTCGGGGTTGCGGGTCCTCACAGAAGTACGATGTAAGTGCTAAGGACCGTTATCCTCCCCCTCCCCGTAACAATGACACATTTAAACAGAAGAGCCATAAAACTAAAACTGAATCCAAACCTTACACCACACCGTATGTGAAAAGTCAGGGGCCTTTTACATCACAGTATAAGCCGAAACCGAAATTTATGTGTTTTAGTTGCCACCA
This sequence comes from Paralithodes platypus, assembly GCA_032716605.1. Taxonomy (NCBI): domain Eukaryota; kingdom Metazoa; phylum Arthropoda; class Malacostraca; order Decapoda; family Lithodidae; genus Paralithodes; species Paralithodes platypus. The sequence continues at coordinate 2,765,999 of CM064571.1, read as the reverse complement.
GGAGGGTCATAAGGCAAATGAGTGCCCTAGTCGACCTCCTCCGGCAGCCGTGTCTTTTGCTCACGGCATTGGAGTGTTCAAGAGGACATCAGAGTTTGTTAGAGGCATTTCTTCCGAGGTAAATACACTGCCAGTGCAGAAGGATCCGGAAGGCTTATTCCCTGTCCGTGATGCCTTTAGTGACCACAGGGGACTCGGTTGTGTGGAGTGGGGGGGTAGAAGACATGAGGTGAGAATTTTGCGTGACACTGGGGCATCGCAAACACTGTTGAGAAATTTCACTGGTAAACCTGTCAATACGGCGCGGGTGGTTGTGGTTCAGGGAGTTAATGCGACAAGGTCATACCCGCTTGTAAGAATGAAGGTGGAAGTTGATGGTGTGACTCGGGACCTGGATGTTGGAATTGTGGAGAAGTTACCTGGGGGCGTCGACCTCCTTCTCGGCAACGACTTTGCGGGACCTACTTCTGAGGTTCCACCCTTGGTCGTTGCCGAGAAGCCGGCCGACGTGAGTAGGGAGGAGCAGGAGTGGGTTGAGAAGTGTCCGGTGCAGCCTATGGCGTGTGTTGTCACCGGAGATCCTACATCCAGGGAGTCACATTCTGGTCAGCAATCTTTAGATCAACGGAGGAAGGGTACCGAGAAGGGGTTGAAAGTTGATGCGGTTGAGAGTTTAGTATCAACGGACCTTCTCGGGGACTCATTATTAGGACCACATTTCGAGTCTGGAGAAGACCCAGTAACTGTTCCTGAAGGGGCAGAGGATGGGCTTAAAAAGACGAAAGAGTTGAAGGAGGACAGTGATGCACAGTCGGGAGATGTAGCAACAAGGTACCCTGACGCGTACCCTGTGAGAAATGGGTCGGCGAAGACAGTGGTCCGAAGCTTGCTAGTGTATTTTTCCCGGTATGGTTACCCGCAGGGGATTCAGTCAGTCCAGGGACCCAACTTCACTTCTAGCCTCTTTGTTCAAGCAATGCCGCAGCATGAGATTGTTGGGGTTGTGTCATCTGCGTATCATCCGGAGAGCCAGAGTGTGTTAGAGCGATGGCACTCAGCCTTGAAATCTGTGATTCGTTGTTGTTGCTTTGAGAGTGAGAAGGATTGGGATCTTGGCCTGCCATGTGTTTTGTTTGCTGTGCGGGAGGTACCTGGGGAGAGTTTGGGATTCAGCCCTAATGAGCTCGTCTTTGGACACCGTGTCAGAGGGCCTCTCCATATGGTTGAAGAAGTATGGGAGGGTGCAGAAAAACCTTGTTCTATGCTCAAGTGTGTCCTCGACAGTCGAGAACGGATGTTTCGCAGTCTGGAGTTGGCTGGCCGTAATTTGACTAGCTCTCAGGCCCTCAGGAAGGACAGGTACGACCTCAAGGTTGAACTCAGGGAGTTTCACGTGGGTCAGGTGGTGTTGTTTCTACTGCCCCTTGTAGGTCACCCCTTATCCGCGAAGTACGCTGGTCCTTATAGGGTGGTGGAGGAGCTATCTGACCTGGATTACTTGGTAGCCACTCCAGACAGACGGAAGTGCAATCAGTTATGTCATGTTAATCCCATGAAGGAGTATGGGAGGCACCCCCCTGAGCCTCTCACTGTGCCTGTGATGACGTTTAGCAGTCAAGGTGGAGAAGGAGAACGGGACAGTCAAGCTCAGGTGGAGGATAACTGGAAGGATAAGAAGTTCAAATGGGCGCCTGAGTGTGAGAAGGTGTTTAGAGAAGTAAAACACCTGTTGTGCACTCACCCGATCCTCAGGGCCCCTGACTTTAGCCTACCTTTCCAACTAGCAACGGAGGCTAGTGGTGTGGGGGCTGGTGCCGTCCTTGTGGAAAAGGACAATGATGGGCTGGAGCATCCTGTTAGTTTCTGCTCGGAGAAGTACAATTCGGCCCAGGGGAGCTGCTCTGTTGTCGAGGAGGAGCTGCTAGCGGTTGTGCTTGCGCTGGGGCATTTCGAGGTCTATGTTCCAGCCTATGGTCCGGTCATTGTAGTTTACCCAGATCATCACCCTCTCAAGTTCTTGGACCAGTTTCACAATCGGAATATGAGGCTGACCAGGTGGTCACTAAGGTTATTGGTATATAACCTGGACATACGCCATATTGCCGGTTGTGACAACGTGGTTGCAGATGGTCGTTCAAGGGTATATGATCCTGGGTGGATTGACACACGGGTAGCCTCCTGCTTTAGTTTGAATAGTATTTTGCGCTTGGTGCTTGTTGGCTCGCGGTTGTAGCCCAGCGTATTGGGTCGTAAAGCAGGAGTTGAGCGTTTGGTATAGAAGAAAAAACTAGGCTTGCCCCTATAGTGCAGCCGAAATAAACAAATTAAAAACATAAAAATCAAATAAAAACTCTTTCTTTGATAGTTGAATTTGTTCAGTATGTTATAGCAGTAATTCTGAGTTGCACTCCTCTCAGAATGCTGGGCTAGAGAGGCTCGCTCTTGAGGAGCATAACTACATATAATTTAACCTATGGTGTTGGGGAGGGTTATAATTTTGAAAAATGTTTTGTTGAGGAACTGTGCCAGATATTTTACTGCCGCTGGGTGATGGGAAGTAGAGATATAGCATGGGTTCTAACCATCAGATTTTTGTGAGCCTTGGGGCCTCTGAGATAAATCTTGGGGGGGGTGTGACGTTAACCACTCCGTTAGAACCGCATGGCTTGTCCTACAGTGACTCGCTAGGATCGCCAGGGCAGTGGATGGGGCTACAGTTTATGTATTAGAGTGTGCTTTATTTCATATGAAAGCTCGTGTCATGGGCAGTCCAGAAAGGCTCTTTGTTTTCTCCCATGTCAAGGCTTTCTATATTTAATTGTAAAGTATATGTTTTATCATTAACTAGTAATGATGGGATCTGGGAGAGAGAGAGAGAGAGTAGAACAGAGTGAGAGGGGGGCGCGCAGTGTTTTTGCCCCGCTCGATGACGTCACGGCTGGCTGCCTCGTGGGGGTTGGTTGAGGGAGGTCCTTACCATGTTGCTAGCTTCTTTGCTAGTGGCTAGAGGACTTGTTAACGCTTTTTTCCCACGCGGCTCGAGCTAGTGCGAGTATATATACAGATCCTCGCCACTTTCTCCCTCAGATCTGGTTTCTAGAACGTATCCATCTTTATCCCTTGCTACCTGTCCCCCGTACTACACCTGAGAATCTTTTCCTCTGCCTACCTCTCTCTTTTTTCATATCTTTCACCACCTTTTATTAAGATTATACCCCCTCTGGTTAACTCTGCAAAATCAGCTTCATGCTGGCCAGTTGTATTGTGCGTTAAGGTCTGATATAACCTATGTATGTTTAGTTGTTAAGATAAGTTGATCACGAAGCATTGGTTGGCATTCATATTGTTTAGTACTGCTTCCTATAAGTATTAGTGTTCTGCTGGATTAGATAATGCTAGACTAGGGGTCTGATATTATAAGGTATTGTTTCCCAATGCCTCTACTCGACATAATGGCTAGCAAAAATAGAGCTTCCTCTCATGAAGTGCAATCAAATGTACCTCAAAGTGATGGATAATGGTCTGCCCATATGACCCTAACACAGTTTCGCTCAAATCCTTCTGGTTATCAGGTAATCGTGATCATTTATTTGAATATTTCATCTAATAACTACTACAACCATAAAGTTTCTATAGTGAACATGCCATCCTGGCTGCAATGAGGGACAAAACTGTTCACCATTTAAGCATCGATAGAGGCACATCTAATTATATTGGATACTAATATAATTGATGTTTTCTCTCTACAACAGCAGGTGACAGCTACAGATGGTGACGCAGGTGACTTTGGCCACCTTAGCTACCGACTCTCTGGGGACGGGGTAGATACCAGAGATTCCCAAACTGCCTTCGATATAGATATCAGCACCGGAGCCATAAGACTACTTAGGGTGAGTGTTAGTAATATATATATATATATATATATATATATATATATATATATATATATCCTATTCTCCTTCTAATTATCTTTCTAATTTTCATAAATGATCTTCTGAACTGTACATCCTGTCCCATCCATTCATATGCAGACGACTCTAACCTTACACCACTCAATTAGTTTTCCAGAACGCCCCAGCCAGCAGTAACTCAAAAGTAAACGTAATGAAGCCATAAAATGCTTATCTTCTGATCTAGCTACTATTTCCAATTGGGGTAGAGAAAACCTTGTTGCATTTATTGCTTCCAAAACCCAATTTATCCATCTAACTACCCGTCAGGAACCTCCAGAAGACTATCCCTTATTCTTCAACATTACAAAAATCAACCCTTCATCTTCTCTCAATGTTCTCGGTGTCTCTTTTTATTCTGCTCTCACTTGGAAAGACCATATTACCAGTCTCTCTAAAGCAGCCTCCCAGAAGCTGGGTGTGCTCAACTGCCTCAAGGGGCTCTTTACCCCTGTGCAGCTTCTTGCTCTGTACAGGGGCACAGTGCGTCCTTGTATTGAGTATTGTTCACATGTGTGGGGAGGATCCTCTCACACCGCACTCCTAAATAAAGTAGAAAGGAAAGCCTTTCGTATCATTAACTCCCGTCCACTCACCAACTCTCTGCAATCTCTCTCTCTTCGCCGCAATGTTGCATCTCTCTCGCTATTCTATCGCTACTACAATAATCAGTGTTCCTCGGAGCTTTCCTAGTGTATACCACCTCCTCTACGTAGGGTACGTAGTACCCGCCTTGCAACACAATCCCACCCCTACTCTGTGCAACTCTCCAACCCCAGAGTGAAACGCTATTCTCAGACTTTCTTCTATTCAACTGCTGAGCTCTGGAACTCTCTCCCAGAATCAGTCTTTCTCTCTTCCTATGACTTAAAGTGCTTCAAACTCCGTGTGTCCAGGCATTTTAGCTTGAACGTCCTCTGATTTCGGCAGAGCTGGGCACCACAAACAAAAAGTCAAGTCAGCAAACACAAATCAGCAAACCCAGAACATAACTTCAGCAAACACAAATGTGCAAACCTTGTGAAATTTCTAGTCCTCAAATGCAAATATGCAAACGCAAACCGTTTTTTATTCATTTTATATTTAAACTACAGAATCAAGGGTAAATCAATAAATTCAATCTCTAATGTCAATAAATATATGTATTTACTTAAATATAATGTTGCCCAACTTCCATGGGCCTGAAGGATATACATACAGGCTTTTAAAACTTGGAAATTGATGTAAATTGCCAAAACATTCCAGAACGTCACCCACAGTGAAAGGGTTAATATATATAGCATAGGCCACTTAGTTTGTCCACATGGGCAGTAAAACGTTGGGGCAACTTGTTTATGGAGAGAGTGCTTCAGTAATAATCAGTATTCGCAATTCCGCACCATTCAGGAGGAGGTACGCCGGATCACAGAGGTGCAAGGAGGCGATTTATTCGTGGTCCCCCCTTTGGGAATGGCAATAGGCTATATATGCCTAGATAGGTCTACTTTAGATAGATTAAGTAATTTAATAGAAAGTAGCCTAGGCCTATTAATTTTAATGCTCAGAATAAAGCCTAGCTGCAGATCAAAATTTAATAACATGTTATTGTAGGCTAAATTTAGTCTAGGCCTATATGATACTTTCAAAATTAACACTTTCTACTTGACACTAATAAAATGAGTGTGATTATAGGCCTAGGCCTATACATAGAAGTTAGAACATGCAATATTTAGCCTAGGCCTACATGCTTTGAGGCATTTTGATGGAATTAGTGACTGATTATAGCCTAGACCTTGGCCTAGGCTATATATTAAAGTTAGAACATGCAATATTTAGCCTACATGCTTTGAGGCATTTTGATGGAATTAGTGATTATAGCCTAGACCTAGGCTATATATATAGAAGTTAGAACATGCAATATTTAGCCTACATGCTTAGAGGCATTTTGATGGAATTAGTGAATGACTGATTATAGCCTAGACCTAGGCTAGCCTATATATATAGAAGTTAGAAAATGCAATATTATTTAGCCTACATGCTTTGAGGCATTTTGATAGGATTAGGGTAGCCTAGGCCTAGCCTAATAAAATTACTTATATTAGTAATTAGCCTATAGGTCTAGGCTATATTTAGAAGTTAGAACATGCAATATTTAGCCTACATGCTTTGAGGCATTTTGATGGGATTAGTGATTATAGACCTAGGCCTAGGCTATATAGCCTAGCCTATATAGAAGTTAGACTTAGCCTAGGCCTACATGCTTTGAGGTATTTTGATGGGATTGGGTAGCCTAATAACATTAGTTTAGGTTAAAAATTAACAGGCTATCAATCAAATTAACGATAGCCTAACTTTATAATCTTAAATTAGGCTAGATTATAAAGTTATAAATCCCTTCTCCAGAGACATCTTCTTGGAAATTACAGGCCCAAAGAAGGTTTTTAGGTGGGGCCAGGGGTGGCTTAGGTCCTCGATTTCTGCATGCTCTGCAGCATCACTGTCGGATGATGGTGGTGAACTGCTCCCCATGCTGTTGGCAGCTGCGGTAGGCATGATGGTAGACTCCATGTTCGCTTCAATAGGCCGAAAATATAAACACAGTTGAAGTGCTAGCAGGTTGGAACTCTTGGACTGCTGTGTGTTGTAGGTGTTAGCTCGACGCTTGCTACTAAGTAAGTGAACAAACGTGAAGAGCCGATGTATAGGCCTAGATTCCAGAACACAGGTAGTTGGCTTGGTCACATGACTTTTTTTGGCTGGAGCTGCAGGAGCGGCCCAGGGCTGGCTGGCGGCTGGAATTTTTATTTTGCGGACTCGAGGTTTGCAACATGGAGGTACTTTCCAGAGCTTCAAACCCGCAAATAGGTAGCCATTTTGGCGCCAACGCTAATTCGCCAACAAAATGACACTTCCGCCATGGCGGAATTGGCTATTTGCGGAAGTGTTGGCTAAAGTGCCCAGCTCTGGATTTCGGCCCTGTCACTCTTTGAAATCTGGGGGAGGCACTCGCTGCAGGCAGTTATGCCTTTTGTCTCCCTCATTCACATAGAAGAAAAAAAAAAATATATATATATACTGTATAATATACAGTATAATTATATATATATATATATATTTTTTTGTATATATATTTTTTATTATATGATATTATTATAAAGTCCACTGAATCATTTAACTAACGAATATCTATATAATATATGGTCCTTCGAACCGGATTAGTCTTGCTTTCCTTTAGGATCCCATGATGCGCCAGATAGTGACATGACCCAGGGTCATCGAATGAAACCTCAATGAAACCACGCGACAACTGATCAGAAATTACCTGCGAATATTGTTGACAAAAACCAGGGTCAGCAATGAACCTCTTCTGGAGTCCTCGTAACCTACCCACAGCCAAACCTTTGTTGGTGGGCAACCGTCCCTTTTCTTCGGTCCAGGGAAGAAATATATTATATAGATATTCGTTAGTTAAATGATTCAGTGGACTGTATAATAATATCATATAATGGTTTATATCACCTGAAGACTGGAACTAGTGCTGTAGACCTTTGTTGACCTGTTGAGCCGTTATGATGTTACAAGATGGTATGTGAAACGGGTGTGTTAGCTATTAGGATAGAGTTGATGAATAAAGAAGGGGGCCACTATACTTAATGATTGATGGGAATGATGATTAATGATCTATGGATTAGTATGGATAGATGGAGAATTGATGAGCTGAGTACTATCACTAGTGGGGCGAAAGGTGAGGTGACAACACAAGAGCGTAGGCAGACGGTCTGGTAGTTGTGGCGACTAGGGAGAGAGTCAGTGCGGGGCCCTCACCTTTTGCGGGAAGTGCGCCGCTATCACGCATGCGCAAATGGGTAGGTATATTTTTTCCCACCGAATTAGAATTACCTAAGTTCATAGGAATGATAGAGTACCCAATATTCAATATAGAACATATTTATTAACCTTTTAATTATTCTATATAATTATTGATCCCACAAACTTAATACTAAATACTTAATGTAATACTTAAAGTAAGACTGTCCATATCAGAGATGGGAATTAATTGACCAGCATATCTTTCAAGACTCCTCCAGTGATGAATATGCAGCCAGTGCTGTTGCTGATGCCAAAGATGAAACACTGAAGTTCCTGGAAAAGGCGCTGAAGGAGAAATAACCAAGAGATGATTACAAGGAGCTGATTGAGCTTACCATGCTTATTTTCCTTGGTGTCCTACCCCCTCGTGGAACACGATTTGCTGCTCCTGGAGCTATGCCCGCTGGATGGCTAAGGCCATCTACACAATAAAGGTATGGATGTTTCGTTCCCAATTCACACTGACTGCAAATTAACAGCGAGGGCCGAGGGCTACGTGACCTATGCATATTCTTCTCCATAATTTATGTCAAAGTCTGGATAATAGCCCAGTGTGCAGCGAAGGCACCCCAGAATGACCTAACCTTGGTTAAATCGCTGCAGTACAGTGCAATCCATAAAGGTATCTCCAATGTCACCTTGTACAAGATGATGGGCCACCTTTTCCATGAAAACTTTACATGGTGTGTTATAGAATCACTACACTTTGTCTTTGCCATAGCCATTGTTCTAAAATATCTGAAATGAAGAGAACAAAATTAATTACATAATACAAATAACCAATATAACATAATACAAATAGGAAAATACAAATCATTTGTAAGAATTGTTTTTGCAGATGCGTGCAAGAACTTGATAGGTGAAAAACTTCCGATCCATTGAGCCACCTCTAAATATGCATATATCTTAATGAAAGTTTACACAGTGGGTTTTTGGCCCAAAAGGAACAGTTTGGGGGGGGGGGGGGGAGTGAGACAAATACTTCTCAACAACAAAATGTTGTGTATAATTATATAAGGACCACTTTAATATATATATATATATATATATATATATATATATATATACAAAGTATATCTCACAAATACATGTGAGCTACTAAATGTTTATATATTCTCAGCCGGGCTTGAACCACTGACAGTCAGGACGAGTGTCCATGCTTAACTCTACCACTCAACTCTACCACAGTGCAATAAAGAATTCTTTACTTTGTCCTAGTTATGTTAAGGAGAAGGGAAATCCTACTTGGAGAAAGTATTCCAATTCATACGTAAGTCGTAAACCCAAATTCCAGGATACCATAGAGTGATTTTTTAAAGTACTCTCATGTAACTCGGGCTGAATTGATTTAATTTAATTTTCACCCTACCAAGCACGAGTCCTTAATATTAAGTATCTATAAAAAAATATACTGTATGTGAGCTACTAAATGTTTTTTTATACTCTCAATAGGGCTTGAACCACCGGCAGTCAGGACGAGTGTCCATGCTTTAATCAACTCTACCATGGCTTGATAAAGAATACTTAACGTCTTAACCTTTCCCATATATATTAGGATGAGGGAAAGACAGATTGAGGGAGAGAGTTCCAAACTTGCTTGTTGAGCTTAAAAAAAGACTGGGAAAACAGTTCAATCTTGGTTTGAGAGTCAGAAAGAATAGGGGTGGGAGTGTGTTAAAAGGTGAATGCCCCCAATTTCCGTGAGAGAGGGGATATACACTGGAAGAGCTCTGAAGAACATTGATTATTGTAATATCGGTAGAACAGTGAGCGTGATGCAACATTACGGCATGTAGAGAGAGATTGTAGGGATATAGTGCGAGGAGGTGAGTTAATGAGACAATATGCTTTTGACTTTACCCTCTCGAGAAGTGCGGTATGGGATGAACCTCTCCATACATGCGACAATATTCGATACATGGGGAACTGTGCTCCTATATAGAGCAAGAAGCTTCACGGAAGTGAAGGCTTCACGGAGACGGTTGAGCACACCTAACTTCTGGGAAGCTGTTTTAGCATGAGTGGTAATACAATCTTTCCATGTAAGGCCAGAAGAAAAAGAAACACCAACAATACTAAGAGCAGATGAATGTGTATTTGTGTATTCTTAAAATATAAGGGATAGACATGTGGAAGCTCTTGACGGGTAGATAAATGGAGAAAATGGGTTTTGGACGCATTGAAAGTAACAAGATTTTCTCTGCCCCAATCGGAAATGGTTGATATATCAGAAGATAGGCGTGATATGGCCTCATCTTAAGAGTTTTGTGTGATTGCATCCTGGGTTGTTCTGAAAACCTAGTTGAATAGTGTAAGGTAGAGTCATCAGCATATGAATGGATAGGACTGCAGGTACAGTTGAGAAGATCATTAATCATTATTAGAAAGATAACTGGGGACAGGACAGAACCCTGAGGAACACCAGAGTTGATAGGTTGAGGAATTTAGCAATGGCCGTCCACAACCGCAGCTATGGAACGACCAGAAAACAAATTAGAGACAAGGGCACAGACGGAGGGATAGAAACCGAAGGAGGGTAGCTTGGAGATTAGATATGTGTGCCAGACTCTATCAAAGGCTTCCGATATGTCTAGCATCAATAAAAAAGTCTCACCTAAGTCCGGAACGGAGCATGACCGAGAGTTAGTAAAATAATAATCTAATTAATATATTTCACTCACAACACCAAACACCACCCAATGAAATTAATGAAAGCATGTGCTCCACCCGGGATTCGAACCTGGGTTACCACATGCAGATCTTAAACACTCAAACCATTACACCATCAAGACAGTTAAAGATTAAGTACATGACTACGATTTCATATATATGTATTGAATGCTGGACATCAATCTAACCATGTTATCGTATAAATACGATAGACTATGACTCTTTTGTGATCTTGTATGTCTCTGTGACGTCACGATCTCTCCTACAGCACGATGTAGGACGAGTAGATCGTATATTATAAGATTGTAAATAAGTTAAGTTATAAAAGGCCTAATATGCTATTAAGCAATATTGCCATGGTCTTATGTAGTATATATGAATTTATCGTATATATTAATATAATTTATCGTATAGAGCAACCTAAATGCGGTACGATAATTTGGGCTCCTGGCGGTTTGCCAAGGCAGCAAGGTGTGCTTTTGAGGTACGTCAGAGCCTTCACGAACACCAACCAGTTAACATCTAATTTTCCGCCCTCAGTTGATCGTGCTTTTGTGCCTCTAATCACAATACACATACAGCAATACACACAGCTACACCATCACGACGCTCTCATCGACATCATGACTGACTGATAGATAAGCATAATATTCATGTCCATTCCCATGTAATCATTTATTCTTTCTTTAACTTGACTCGTGTCTCGGGACCGAAGTCTCGTTCCCCATTGTCCACCACCATATTGGGTAAAACGTTCTCCCTTGCCTCATTGCCACGTGGAACTATTGGTGAGTTAATTCCTGGCTAATATTAACCCTTATAACCTTACCCTATAATTATATACATTTATTATGTGAGACCTTTGGATATAAATTAGCTTGTTTCAGATTGAATTCAATTTAGATATAGAGTATTCATTTAGATTGATTTTATTTGATTCATTATAGCTTAGTAATATTTAACTTCCATTGATAGTTTACCACATTGGTGCCCAGACCCGGGAGCTAGCTACCAGTAAGGGATCTTAGGCAATGAGCAAGGGATTAGCCCAGGGATGCAGGAGCAAGGACCCCGGAGGGGTAGGGCTTGGCTATCTTCCTGTACCTCAGGCGCCGGTACCTCAGCGAATAGCCATAGTGGGACATTCTTATGCCACTAGGCTAAGGGCAGCTGACGGAGGTACTGTGTCGTATCGGGCGTCAGAGGGGGAAAGAACTTTCCGGCTGACCTACTTCGGGGTACCGGGAGCAACCGTTGACACCCTGAAAGCCTCCCCCCAGTGGGGGCAAGTGGTACGGTTTAGGCCACATATGATCTTTTTGTTTATAGGCGGCAATGATATACGCCCCGGTACAGTGCCCCGCGAGTTAGCTGACGCAATTAAAGAGGTGGCGCTGGATCTGGAGCGTGAGTCCGGAGGAAGCTGCAAGATCGTGGCAATTGAGAGCCGGACGAAAGTCCGAGGGTTCTCAGCTGCGGAATTTCAGGCTATAAAAAATTCTGTTAACCGCGCCCTGAGGTGTCGGTTACTAGAAACGAAGCACCGCTTTGTTTCCATAACACTCAGCATCCGAGACCTCGACCAGGATGGTGTCCACCTCGACTAAGACACCAATCAAGTCCTATATAACAAAATTGTAGGGCTAACGAAGCGTTGGCTAGAGAGGGACGCCGGGGTTGTGTCATTGCGCCTGCCTAAGTCCTGCTTCCCACCCATCGTCTTTCCCCAGTAATGTTCTTTTCTGTTTCAGACTTCCTGTGACATATGACCTGACCTAACATTTTTTCTTGTTCAATATGATCCATTAGTAGGTATTGCTATATAGTGTACTATTTTTTCTCCATAACATAGAAGTCCGCCGGTTGGCGTCTCTTAAGTAGCCTGTTATTTGGCCGTTGTTTTTGTAACGTGATATTTAGATACATAGCCTATAGGCTCGCAAGCAAAATGGATAAAAACGGTAAATAGACACCGTCTAGTGGGGTGCTGAACAAAGCCCCTAAAAATCAAAGGGCGGGACTTCGGGGAGTAATGAATAGGCTGATAGTGGACGTCAACACTTTCATCACTACTGCTGAACTAGAGGAATTGGAGGCTAGATTAGAAAACGTCCAGGTTACCCACGGTCGTATTACGGCTCTGAGTGAGGTGATTGTGGCTGCCATGACAGAGGAGGAAGAGATTGTTACAGAGTGTGATAATCGCGCCCTCTATGACGAACCTGTCTTTAGAGCGAAGTACCTATTACAGCGTGCAATCGCGAGTAAGAAGGGAGGCGATAATGAGGCCCATAGAAGGGCTGACCCAAAACATACTGTACACCTCCCAAAGCTCAATCTTCCTACATTTGGGGGCAAGTTGACCGAGTGGTTAGCTTTCTGGGACGTATTTCGATCTACGGTTCATGAATCCTCTTTGGATAATGTCCGCAAGTTTCACTATCTGAAGGGACAAATGGAAGGAGAGGCCTTACATTTAATAGAGGGTTTTGCAGTAGTAGGTGGTAGTTATCTTGAAGCGGTACACTTATTAGAGTCCACATACGGGGATAGAGAGCAGTTGAAGATGGCCCATGTCGTTGCCTTGTTGGGGCTCGCAGAACCACAGTATAAGGTTGATGAGTTGACAAACTTCAGGGCAAATATGGAGTGCCATACTCGATCGCTAGATACCCTAGGGCTTACCACGCAGGAAATGATAGTCATTATCTTGCGTCAGAAGCTTCCTATGGCAATACTTGATAAGGTAAGATCATTTGAGCTGGGGGAATTCAAAACTCAGTTCAGTAAGGAGATCAATAATCTACAGTTGAACAAAGGGAGAATGTATGTGTCGGGAGGGAGTGAGAATGTGGAGAAGAGGGGAACAGTAAGCATGACAGTGGGGACTAAAGTAAAGAAAGAGGGTGTGTATAAGAAACCTGCTCAGATTCTATGTAAGCTATGTAACAACAAACATAAATGGAGTTTCTGTGTAAAATACCCGACAAATGAGACAAAACTAGCACAGGCGAGAAGATTGAAGCTATGTGTAGGTTGTCTAAGTGGGGAACATGGTAAGCAGGGACAATGTACTGCTACATACTTAAGGCCCTGTCGGCACTGCAAAGGACATCACTTTGATAAGTTGTGTCCTACTGCAGATAAAGTCAAAGACGTCAAAAATGAGGGTACTACAACTGTGGCACTAGGTAGCACGCAAGACACCACTATATTGCCCACAATACAGATTCCCATGGAAGGTAATGACAGTAACAAAGTTTGTCGGGTACTTCTAGATCAAGGGTCTCAACGTTCCTTTATAAAGAGGTCCGTACTTGTGGGACTGAAGCACCGAATCGTAGGGGCTGAGACTCTTCGATTACAGGGCTTCACAGGGGTTACTGATAAACAAGACTACGAGATAGCGGAGATTTCATATTTCTATCGTAAAAACCGGTACTTTATGACTTGTATCGTAGTAGACACCCTACCAGAATATGTATCTGTGGGTGTGAAGAAGGTGGAACACGCATTACGTAGCAAAGGGGTTAACTTGTCAGATCCCATGGGAAATCAGAGTGAGGTGCATGTTCTACTTGGTGTGGATCATTATTATGAAGTAGTATACCCTGGATTTAAAAAGATGTGTGGTGTAATTTTAATCCCCACTAAATTTGGATACTGCATGAGCGGAAAGGTGCATACTACACAGTCAAAGGTCCTGGTCGACACGGTCTCGATATATAGAGTCAATGTAACCGCGGCAGAGGAGTTGGGAAGGGAGGATTCCCAACCTAGTGACCCTAAGATGGCTGCCGAGTTCGACCTGGAACGACTGTGGAGATTGGATCACATAGGCATTAATCCTATGGAGACTGATTATGACTCGGAAGTTGCGCTACAAAGGTTTGACGAGTCTGTGTGCTACTGTGCCTCAGACAAGCAATATAAAGTTAGTTTACCTTGGAAGAACAGTGAGATAAGCCTACCTACCAACTATGGTTTGGCATTAGGTCGCTTGCGCGCATTGCAGCGGAAATTGTCTAACGAACCGAGCACGCGCCAGGCGTATGACGATGTATTTCGGAGTTATGAGGATAGGGGTTTTATTGAGAGAGTCGATGTCAAGGAACCGTGTAAGAAGGGTAGGGTTCACTATCTGGCCCATCATGGGGTAAAGAAAGACAGCGTCACCACACCAATAAGGGTGGTGTATGACTGTTCTGCCCACCAAGGTCAACAGCCCAGTCTGAATGACTGCCTGTTGACAGGTCCGTCCATGGTGTCGGACCTGTCCCAACATCTATTGCGGTTTAGGCTGGGAAAGTACGCCTATACCAGTGACATCGAGAAAGCATTCTTGATGGTCAAGCTAAAGGAGGAAGATAGAGATGTTACCCGCTTTCTTTGGTTCAGCGACATTAGCGACTCTGAAAGTCCCATCATAATATACCGTTTTCGGGTTGTACTCTTTGGGGCCACTTGCTCGCAGTTTTTGTTAAATGCCACAATCAGAAAACATCTAGCTGACACTCATGAGGACACAAGTAAACTATCTCGCGGATTATACATTGACAATTTGCAGGGTACTAGCGATAGTCAAGATGATTTGTTGTATGCATACTGGCAAGCACGCAGATTGTTTGCGGATGCACATCTATTTCTCCGCGAGTGGGTTACTAATAGTGAAGATCTTCAGAGTTTAATACAGGTGGATGGTACGGCATCTCTTAACCAGGAAAAGTCCAGAAATTTGGGGATGATCTGGCAACCTAAACATGACATACTAACTTTTCAAACAAGGTCTTTTGCTCAGCAGACAGGAGCGCACACAAAAAGAAGTCTGTTGAGCAAAGTTGCGCAATTTTTTGATCCTTTGGGTCTAGCATTACCTGTTACCATAAGAGCTAGGATTCTAATGCAGGAAGTTTGGAGACGTAAAATAGGATGGGATGACAGTTTGCCCGAGGACCTGAATGACCAAGGGACATTGTTGTTGAATGAATATGCCATCCTATGTACGAAACCTATACCTCGTAAAGTGGCGGCGTTCGGTGACGTTACATTACACACGTTTTGCGATGCTAGCGCCACGGCATACGGGGTAGCCATATATGTTGTTACTTCATTTGGGGCACATTTAGTTACAGCCCGGGCCAAAGTAGCCCCGGTTAAGAAGGTAACTATCCCTAAAATGGAATTGACTGCCATGCTGCTATTAGCACGTCTGGTGCAACATGTACGCGCAGCATACGAGAGCGAATTAAATATTGAAATCGTTCACGTATGGTGCGATAGTCAGGTCGCACTCAACTGGATACATAGCAAGAAGTCTCTGCCAGTTTATGTGCGGAATAGGGTAGATGAGATTAGAGCCCTTTTGCCAGACGTTGCTTATCATTATGTAAATACAAAGGAAAACCCTAGTGATCTCATAACTAGGGGTATAACGGCTAGCCAGTTAATGAAGTCCGAATTGTGGTGGCATGGTCCAAAGTGGCTGCTCCATGAAAGTGAATGGACGATATGGCATGCTGTTGGTGAGGGACTTCTGCCACTGGAAACAGTGGCAGTTACAGCCCAACCAAATGAGCCACCGGGTCCTATCATGAAGTGGGCAAGATTCGGTGACTATAATAAACTAGTCAGGGTTGTAGCTTGGGTGTTGCGATATGTATCCAATCTCAAGCTTAAAGTAACGGGCCAACTCTGCAACAGGGGTCACAACATTGATGCTCGTGAATTTAAAGCAGCTGAAGTAACTTTGATCAAATGGGTTCAAGTAGAAACCTTTTCCAATGAATTAGAATCCTTGAAAGGCTCGAATAAGACATTAATGCCTAATATAGTGCGTCAACTAAGGTTGCACCTAGACAATGGCCTCATCAGGTGTGAGGGTCGCCTGAAGTGGTCGGGTGTACCAGACAGCACAAACCGACCTATACTTATGCCAACAAGACATCACGTTACTGATCTATTGATCATACGTGCACATAGGGAAGTAAAACACTACGGGGTATGTCATATTATATCAAATTTACGTCTCACATGGTGGATACCCAGAGTTCGACAAGTAGCTCGACGCGTAGTGAGAAAGTGTGTAATATGCCAGAGACTAAAGGGTAAACCATATGCAACTGGCCCAGCTCCACCTCTACCTGAATGCCGTGTAAAGCACGTAGAACCTTTCCAAGCGGTAGGATTAGATTACACAGGGGCATTGAAGACGAGGGAGCATGAGAAGGTTTATATATTATTGTTTACCTGTGCGATGTCTCGAGCGGTACACCTAGAACTATGTGATAATATGTCTAGCGAAGAATTTATGCTGGCGTTCAGACGGTTTTGTGCCCGTCGTTCATTCCCTCAACTCATTCTTAGCGACAATGCTCCCACTTATGTCCAAGCATCAAAATATCTAAAGGATATGAGTAGTGATCCTACTATCATCACTTTTTTGGGAGAGAAGAAGTGCGAATGGAGGTTCATTCCAGTTAAGGCACCTTGGTTTGGTGGAATGTGGGAACGGTGTGTCGGCATAGTAAAGTCAGGACTAAGAGCGGTTGTAGGACGTGCTCTATTAAAGAAGAGTGAGTTGACGACAGTCCTCACAGAGATAGAGGCCGTCGTGAATGATCGCCCGCTTACATATGTGTACACCGACCTGCAAGAACCACTACCATTAACGCCAGCTCACTTGCTATATGGAAAACCATTGACTGCGTTTCCATCTGATTTTCAGTCCATAGTAGAGTTAGAGGATCCCTCGTTGTACTCTGCGGTAGCGGTGTCTAAGAGATACCAGTATATATCCAGGATAATCGAGGATTTTAGGAAACGGTGGATTAGTGAATATCTGCTAGCATTGAGGGAAAGGAGTGTTACTCCCTCTGGTAGACCAACGGCCCCTACAGTTGGTGACGTTGTTTTAATTAAAGAAGATAGTCCTCGTTTATACTGGAAATTAGGCCGCGTATTGGAGGTATACAAGGGGGCAGACTCTGTAGAGCGGGTGGCGCTTTTAAAGACAGCCACTGGAACTACTGTTCGTCCTATCGCACGTTTGTACGCTTTGGAGCTAGATTCCGCATTGCAATCTGAGGCTCCACCTGTTATTGCTGGGTCCGAGGATTCTCGAAGGAACGACTCACCTCATACTGATGGTGAGCATTCTCGGACCGGGACGCGTCCCAGACGCGCTGCTGCTGGCGCTGTCGACTTGTGGCGTCAGAAGATGGCCTCTGGGCAACTTTAGGTTTAAGGTGGGGTTCAGGTCTTTTTTGTGGGGGAGTGTATCGTATAAATACGATAGACTATGACTCTTTTGTGATCTTGTATGTCTCTGTGACGTCACGATCTCTCCTACAGCACGATGTAGGACGAGTAGATCGTATATTATAAGATTGTAAATAAGTTAAGTTATAAAAGGCCTAATATGCTATTAAGCAATATTGCCATGGTCTTATGTAGTATATATGAATTTATCGTATATATTAATAATTTATCGTATAGAGCAACCTAAATGCGGTACGATAATTTGGGCTCCTGGCGGTTTGCCAAGGCAGCAAGGTGTGCTTTTGAGGTACGTCAGAGCCTTCACGAACACCAACCAGTTAACATCTAATTTTCCGCCCTCAGTTGATCGTGCTTTTGTGCCTCTAATCACAATACACATACAGCAATACACACAGCTACACCATCACGACGCTCTCATCGACATCATGACTGACTGATAGATAAGCATAATATTCATGTCCATTCCCATGTAATCATTTATTCTTTCTTTAACTTGACTCGTGTCTCGGGACCGAAGTCTCGTTCCCCATTGTCCACCACCATATTGGGTAAAACGTTCTCCCTTGCCTCATTGCCACGTGGAACTATTGGTGAGTTAATTCCTGGCTAATATTAACCCTTATAACCTTACCCTATAATTATATACATTTATTATGTGAGACCTTTGGATATAAATTAGCTTGTTTCAGATTGAATTCAATTTAGATATAGAGTATTCATTTAGATTGATTTTATTTGATTCATTATAGCTTAGTAATATTTAACTTCCATTGATAGTTTACCACACATGTACTCAAAGCCAACTGCACACTGAATAGCCTAATGTTTTAAGTGAAAGGACGGCACATTACTGTATATGGGGCACAAATCTCTAAGGACCGGCCTTGCTATCAATTGTACCTGAACCTTTAGGAATAACTTAATTAATTAATTTCACTCACAACACCAAACACCACCCAATGAAATTAATGAAAGCATGTGCCCATAAGGAAGCCATACTGGCAATCTGAAAGTAGATTATGGGAAGACAAATACTCAAGAATTTTTTAATTAAGAATAGTTTTAAAAACATTAGAGATGCAGGAAATGAGAGTAATTAGATGATAGGTTGAATGAGAGCAAACTTCCAGCAAAAAGGAAAGACAGAGATGAAAGAGTTTGCCTAGGCAGGGAGTCAGCACAGAAGAACAGTATTTAAGTATAACAGGAGGAACACCACCTGGTCTGTACACCTTCTTAGTATTAAGTCCAAAGAGGGCAAAAAGTATACATCCTTAGAAAAGATTATGATAATAGCCATAAGTGAAAGAGAGAAGGGGGGAGAGGGAGGAATAGCACCGGAACCATGCAAGGTGGAGTTTTTAGTAAATGTTTGATCAAAGAGTTAAGCTTTTTCAGAAGAAGATGTGGTGATGGTGTCGTCACAGTGGAAAAAAGGGTGGAAAGAGGAGAAAATATCATTGTTGGAGAGGTTTTTAGCTAGAAGCCAGAACTCTTGGGAAGAGCCAGTGTTGGAAAGTTCAGAACATTTAGGCTATTATTGATGAAAGAGTTTTTGGTGTGTGACGTGAGTCGAAGAACAGATTTGACTTTATTCCTGGCAGAAACATAGAAAGTACGAGATTCTTGAGTTTGAAGGTGATGGTACCATTTGAATGCTTCCTCCCTTTTGCTCGCTACCGCCAGACGCTGCAGACGCTCTGTCAACGCTCTCACGATATCGATCATAATTTGAGTATTAACTACTCATCCTCTTCATTCTTGTGCATGAAAGGTGGTTAAGAGCACGTTTAACCATCCTGTAGCTTAGTAAGTAACACTGCACGATATTTCGCTGTGTATTGACTGATAAACTTTGTGTATATCACAAGACTCCTGCTCGGACAGGGCGCCACTAGTGCCATCTATTGTTTTGTTTTGCTTTGTAAACAAACGCTCTCTTATTACTATTTTATATAAAATCGTAGCCCCTAATTTTACCCATTACCTACTGTAGTAAGTATCTATTTAACTGCCTTGTATGTAAGTAAAGCTTTGCATATTAATTTGCTAATAAACAATATTGTTTACTAACTAACCTGCCTACAGGGACTAACGCCGACGCCATTTTCTAAACAAACTTTTTGGGGGGATTATCCATATTAAATTCCAGCCAATTTTGTAGCAAATTTAAGTGCATTCATTTATCTTTTCCCCCTAAATATATTCTTGACTTTTTCTCCTCAGACTGATTTTACTTTAAGCTAAGGGTGGTATTTGTACAAACTAACCTAGCCTAACCCAACCTGCCAAGCTTTTAACATAACCCAAACCTAGCCTAGCCTATAGCCAGCCAATCTGTTTTTATTATTAACTCTTGTAGATATTGTATTTAGTATCCTACTGTAGTATATCCATATACAGTATATCTGTAATTTTAGTTGTTGCTTGCACGATCTTGTAATAACCTTTGACTGATACACTTTTTTAGCTAAAAGGAGTAGGCTACTGCTTTACAACGACACCAGGACCATCTGTTGACACAGTATATTAACCCCTTGTGTGCAGTCACACTTTATTTTTATATAATCTCTATTTGGTGAATTGTAT
Source organism: Paralithodes platypus (assembly GCA_032716605.1). Classification (NCBI taxonomy): domain Eukaryota; kingdom Metazoa; phylum Arthropoda; class Malacostraca; order Decapoda; family Lithodidae; genus Paralithodes; species Paralithodes platypus. The sequence goes on along the minus strand of CM064571.1, from coordinate 2,745,663 downwards.
ATTTAGTTACATATTCTGTTATATATATATATTTGTTTAAGGTTAGGTAATCACACCTGGTAGCCTATTTCTGCGTATTTCAATTTTATTATTTTCGGTTAGGCTATTCAACGCTGGTAGCCTATTATTGCGTATTTCAATTTTAAAAAAACTTTTGGTTAGGCCATCGCCCCTGGAATCCTAATTCTGCGTATCTCAACATTTTTGTTTTCGGTTAGGCTATCACCCCTGATAACCTATTTCTGCGTATTTCAACATATTTGTTTTCGGTTGAAGTGATTGAAGTGTTTTTAAAGTGAGTGAAGTGTTTTAAAGTGAGTGAAGTGATCTGAAGAAAGTGACTGTCACCATGCCTCGCGCTTGTACGAACTGCGCCGGTAGGTTTGGCGAGTCCATGTTTGCTACTGTCGATCTTCAAGTCTGCCAGCTCTGCCAGCAACGAGAGAATTTTACAGTGAAATTAGATGAAGCCTACAACAAGATCAACGTCCTCACCATGAAGCTGGAATCACTCCAAGAGTTTGTAACACTCAACGTTGGAGTACCACAAACTTCAATTGTCAATGCAACTCCAGCAGCCACCAACGCCCCAACGTCAACTGCCAACAATTCAACGCCTGCAGTAGCCACTTCAGCTGATGGTTCCGATACTCAAGATACTAATAGTGACTCTCTTCCCCCTCAAGACAACTTCCGTGTCGTGAGGAACAACGTTTGCCCCAAGACCAGGAAACCCATACCGATTACCGAGTGTCAAAACCGTTTCCAGATACTCACAGACTCAGATGACGAAGAGGAAATAGAAGAAGTCCGGCTCGTGGAAGACTCGTTGATAATTGGTCAGCTCACAGAGTTTTGCGCCAGGGCACCTAAGACCAGGAAGCGTTTTTGTATCCGTGGTGGTGGTGTGGACGACGTAGTTTTCTGCAGTTGACGAAGTATCAAAGCTGGCCCCTGCTAATACAATGTACATCATCCACGTTGGATCCAACGATGTACAGCAAACCCGGTCGGAAGATTTGTTTTTAAAGTACCAGCAGCTGATCAAGTCGTTTAAGGAGAAGTCATCAAGGATCATCGTCTCAGGAATCGTCCCCTGGCTCGGTGTAGAGAGCCGATTTTACAACATAGCCACCAGCACAAATCGTTGTCTAGCAAACCTCTGCAGGAAGGAGAACGTGGGATTCGTCGACACCTGGGACAATTTCTACTACGATGACTATTTGTTTTCGGACGATGGAGTTCATCTGAACCAGGTGGGAGCAGCACGTTTTGGGCGTCTTCTCAACGATGCGGTGAAGGATTTTCGGAGAAGAAATCGACTCAGCACAGGACAACCAGGAAGGAGGATCGAAGACAGCGAGAACGGCAACCTGCAAAGGAATTAAATACTAATCCGTCAAGAACTGCGAATTTGGATAAAGCTCCACCAACACGACCCAAATTCAAAACCGCCAGGGATAACGACTGAGGACCGAGGACAGCCATGAATGTAAATGTAGATCCGACCAGAACCAAAAATTTGATTAAAGAACGTTCTGTGAGTTCTAAAACCGCAACTTTAAAGGTTTTCTATGCAAACGCTCGTAGCATACGCAATAAATTTTCAGATTTAGAGGAACTAGTGTTTACTGAAAATTATGATGTGATTGGCATAACAGAATCTTGGCTCAATACAGAAGATAGACTTTTTAGCAGAGTATTCACTTCCCGGTTATGTAATGTTTGAGAACAGCCGAATAAATAAAAATGGAGGTGGCGTTTTATTTGATATCAAAGAAAGTCTTAACCCGACCCTCTTGTCAAAACCTCAAATTGTGAACGTCGACACATCTTTTGTGCTAATAAAGAATTATAAAGGTACAAAAATTATACTTGCATTAATATACAGACCTCCAGCTCAATCAGTGCAAACTGACCGAGAAATATACGAACAAATTGCAGATGTAAGTAACTCACAAGATACCGTATTTTTTGGCGACTTTAATTTACCTGTGACCAAGTGGGCCGATACTCTTACTTCACACTCCGGACATGACTTGTATGCGAACTTGCAAGAGAGTTCACTCTATCAATTTGTTCGATCGCCGACCCGTGGTAATAACGTTCTTGACCTTGTACTTGCAACAAGAGAAGAATTAATAGAGAATTTGAATGTTGGTGATGAATTCAGTAACCGTACAATAACTTTCACTTTAAAGTTTATTAGTAACGAACCAAATAGCAGCATCGAAAAAGTCCCTAATTTCAAGAAAGCAACCTTTCATAAACTTAGAGCTATGTTTAAAGAAACTGACTGGAGCTTTTTAATTAACAATAACGACATAAATACACCTTGGGAATGATTCGAAACCACTTTTTTTTTTTTTTTTTTTTAAGAGACAATGAACGGAGGAAGGAAAACACAGATAAAACAAAAAGGTCCATGTGCCTAAAGGCATCCTCCATTCATAAAATGTTTGTAACAACTGGATTTAAACATTTGTAGATTGTAAGTTTGTGGAAAGCAATTCGAGGGAAGTGAACTTACCTAAAAGCAGTGCAGGACTGCATACCATCGAAAATACGGCGTACAGGCCATAATAATAAACCCAAATGGTGGAATAAAGATATTTCAAACTGTCTGCTTGCTAAAAAGTTTGCTAATGATAGATTAAAATCCTTACAAAATGACGAAGAACAGATGAAATTTGTAGAGCTACGACGCAAAGCCAAAAAGTTAATTAAGCAAAGTAAAAAGACTCTGGAGTTACATGTTGCGAATCAAAGTAAAACAAACCCGAAAGAATTCTATAGTTTTATCAGAAAGAAAAAAGTAGTTACTTCAACTGTTGGACCGTTAGTCGATGAAAATGGAGAATACACCAAAGATGAAGTACAAATGAGTAATGCCCTCAATACCTTCTTTGCATCTGTTTTTACAACGGAAGACCTCAGTGATATCCCTACACCATCGCCGATTCAGATTGATAATTCAGATGTTCTAAGCCATATCACCGTTACAGAGAGAGAACTATTGAATTGTTTAGATAAACTCAAGGTAAATAAAACGCCTGGACCTGATACAATCTCACCTAGAGTACTAAAGGAAGCTAAGGATGAGCTCTCTAAACCACTGACATTGTTATGCAATAAATCCTTGCAGTCTGGAACTATGCCTGATCAGTGGAAGCTAGCCAACGTAACACCGATATTCAAAAAAGGCAGCAAATCCCTACCCAGTAACTATCGTCCAATTAGCTTAACCTCAGTTGTATGTAAAATGCTAGAAACACTCATAAGAGACAGACTCGAAAATCACTTAACATAACATAACATACATAAATATACTCAACACGGCTTTCATAAAAAACGTTCCTGTTTAACAAACCTCTTAGACTTCTTCCACGATATCCTCAACCTCTACGATGAGAGTAAAGCTGTAGATATTATATACCTTGATTTTCAAAAGGCCTTTGACAAAGTTCCCCACAAACGTTTACTGCTAAAACTAAAAGCGCATGGAATACAAGACGGTGAAATGGATAGAAAATTGGCTCAGCGACAGAAAGCAAAGAGTAGTCATAAACGGTAAGGCATCTAAGTGGACCAATGTAAGTAGCGGGGTACCCCAGGGATCAGTACTAGGACCAATTCTCTTTCTAATTTACATCAACGACATAGATGAGGGTCTCACCTGTACAATCTCAAAATTTGCTGACGATACAAAAATTGCAAATAGCGTACTCTCAAAAGAACAAGTTGACGATATGCAACACAATCTAGATAAGTTGTCATGTTGGGCCCAAATTTGGCAAATGAGTTTCAATGTAGATAAATGTAAAGTACTACATATCGGATACCAAAATGAGAAAGCAAACTATTTGATGAATGGCACTCAGCTTAAGAATGTAAACAGAGAAACCGATCTGGGAGTAACAATATCGAGTAACCTAAAACCGAGTCAACAATGTTCAGACGTTGTTAAGAAGGCAAACAAAATAATTGGCTTTATAGGCAGGTCATTTGAGCATAAATTCAAAGACGTTATCCTAACCCTTTACAATTCCTTACTCCGCCCTCTTCTGGAATACTGCGTTCAATCCTGGTGCCCTTATTACCAAAAATATATAGACAAGCTAGAACGAGTTCGACGTAGAGTTACCAAAATTATACCTAGCCTAAAGAACAAACCATACAAGGAGCGTCTTAGAGAATTAAATCTATTTCCTTTAACCCAGCGCAGATTAACCCGGGAGCTGCGGGGAGACTCTTAAGAGTTCCCCCGGCGCACTGCGGGAAGACTCTTAAGAGTCAGAGAAAATAAAAATCAACTTTTGACATCGAAAAAAAAATATTTTTTTATTTTTTTTTTTTTTTATTTTTTTTTTTTTTTTGGCCCCTGGGCCATGCAAAATCTCAGTCCTCTACCTCCCCTCCTTCCCCACTTTCCTCCTCTCCTTCAGTTATCACCTATTTTCCCTGTTATTCCCTTATTCTGAGGTATATTTTCGTGCTAACATTAGAAATCCGATTGGAGGGTGTGGTCATCACTGATAGCAAGCGAGTGCAAGAGAGAGAGAGAGAGTATCGATCGACTGTGTCTCAGTGGCCTTGGGGGAAATTGGCGGGAAAGCAGATTGCCTCACCCATACATTATACAACTCGCGGGCTATATCTCCGATTTTGACCATCCAAACGCTGTTTTCACTCGTTTTATTGTTGTTTCAGGTTAATACCTTTATAATCAACCCATAATAGGCGCATATGGATAAATATTAATGCTATTAATGGCACAATGAATATTTTAGTGACGGAAACACCTCAAATACGTCAGCACAGGGGGACGTTTCCAATTACCCCCATGCGCACTTCAGAGGTTAAACAATATCGAGTAACCTAAAACCGAGTCAACAATGTTCAGACGTTGTTAAGAAGGCAAACAAAATAATTGGCTTTATAGGCAGGTCATTTGAGCATAAATTCAAAGACGTTATCCTAACCCTTTACAATTCCTTACTCCGCCCTCTTCTGGAATACTGCGTTCAATCCTGGTGCCCTTATTACCAAAAATATATAGACAAGCTAGAACGAGTTCGACGTAGAGTTACCAAAATTATACCTAGCCTAAAGAACAAACCATACAAGGAGCGTCTTAGAGAATTAAATCTATTTCCTTTAACCCAGCGCAGATTAAGAGACGACTTAATTCAAGTGTTCAAAATCATCAAAGGCATCGACAATATGAACTGTAGTAAGTACTTCACTATCGACCAATCTAATTACACGCGGGGAAACGGGTGCAAAATTATTGGTAAATCTTTTAACTCACACGAAGCTAAACATTTCTTCTTCAATCGAGTTGTCAACTTATGGAATGGGCTTCCCCGAGATGTTATAGACTGCAGCACCGTTGATTCATTTAAACTTCGCCTAGACAAATATCTCGCATCAAACCCGGGACTGACTGCGTTTGTAAATTAATAACTTTATTTTATCCTCCCCTCAGTTACTAACCCATCTGTCCCCTACTAACTTCCTAATCCTGCCACGGACATTAGTTCCAGGGCAGTAGTTCCCTTTCCAATGTTCCCTTACCCACTCTAAACCACTGTTTGGACACTTGATCCTCAGTGTTTTGGAGGACAAGCAGCCTAGAAGGATCACTAGATCTATTGTTGCTTGATTTCCTTTGTACTCCTTTGTACTTTGTACTCCTTTGTACTCCTTATTGCGGACAGCAGTAAAACAAGGGTAACTAAACCAAGATGTTTCTGCATTAGACTGAGAGAAATAAAATTGAATGGAATGGAATGCCTGAGAGGAATAGCTCAGTAATGCGATCAGTGCACTCCGAGGGTCCCCGGCCACGGAAGCAAAAATCATTCCATGGAAAATCAAAGAAGTACTGCCAAAGAGCTTCCCAGTCAGCAGTGCCAAAGTGCCACAAGCACCGCCGGCTGGGAGGATAGGATGGCTGCACTGGAGAGATCGGACAGGTAACAGAGATAAGGCTGAGATCGGAGGAGCCCAATGGAGAGAAAAGGTTTGCAGCGTAAGTAGAAGGATTAGAGGTTAGAAATAAATTAAGAATGTTCAATCGATCTCCAAGGCAGTCAGGAAAACGAGTAGGGTGCAGGACTAACTACTCTAGGCCGTTTAGGATAGAAAAGATGTGAGCTTGTTCACCAGGTTAGTCAGTGGAATGAGAGGAGAGCCATTGGCGGTGGTGAACATTGTAATCACCTAAGATGGAGATTTCTGCGAAAGGAGAGATGGATAGAATATGTTCCACTTTAGAAAGCTGGATAGTTAAAGAAATTTAGATAGTCAGAGGAAATATGGGAGATATGAGCAGCGCAAAAATATTTAGTTTGAGAGGGACAAAAAAGATTTAGCCAGAGGTGAGAATTCAGAAGAATAAAAGTTGAAAACACGAGAGAAAGCAAGATTGTTGTGTCATATACGCAACATGCACCTTTTGCTTGAAACTGAGTATAGAGATAGTATGAGCATACAGAGTAGGGTTTGCTGTCATTAATCCCAGACAACTGGGTTTTGGTGGGATAGAGAAGATCAGGGTTAGTAGAGGAGAGGTGGTGTTCCAAAAAATGAAAGTTAGAGGAAAGGCCACGAATGATGCAGAAGTTGGTAGTGAGAGTGTCAGGCCGTGGTCTAAGTCGCCTTCGTCTATATGCTTAGGCCACTTTCAAGCATGGCCAATTTGGTCCATGGACAGAGCCAAACATTTAACCTTAATCCTATCAATAATGACCAAATGACCATTTTGATCTGTGGCTGTCTCAATGTGTGGTCGTTTTTGTCCGGGTCGTTCTTGGTGTGGTCAGTGGCTCAGTAGGTCTCCGGCTTTTTGGGGCCATTATTTTAGTTAATGGAATACATTGAAAGCAGCAGCAAAATATTATGAAATTCCTATAAAGCATATTAGGATTAATGGGATCATCCAATCATCACCATTTTTATTATTGACTTATTTTATTTTGTGTATTAATATTTTTAATATTATTATGTATATTATGTATCTGGTATGTGTCGTAGTCAGTATCATGAGGCTCGGTCACAAACTTCTTACGGTTATATTTAGCACGGAGAGGAGAGCGGAGCGGGAGTGTAAGTAGGTAAGATTGTAACCACAAACGAAATATATATATATATATATATATATATATATATATATATATATATATATATATATATATACTGTATATATATATATATATATATATATATATATATATATATATATATATATATGTATATATATATATATATATATATACCTGTATATATATATATATATATATATATATATATATATATATATATATATTGTTATGCCGGGTTGTAATCCAACTCGCTTCAGTATTATCTCTTTATAAATCCGGGCTTCGGATACTTAGATTTGGAATATGCTCAACAGGAACACATCGAACTTTGTGAATATGATAAGTATTTACTCAATCAGGCAATCAATAACACAATAAACACACAGGATAGTTTACACTCTTATTTATTCAAATGGTTATATAATACATAGGATGGGGGTGCCAACTCCACTAGTATATAGAAGAGTAAGTAAGTATCATGTGACTGGAGAGAGTTGAATAAGTTTTACTCTCTAGTGAATATCAGTTTGTCACGTACATAGTAATTACAGAGAAAAATACGCAATGATGGCAGATACATATATACACAAACAAGAATCATTGACAATAATACATATGCGAGCCAAGTGTCTAACGCAAAGTATTCTGACAAAGGTAATGTAAAGTATGGAACTTATCGCTCAGTTGCGCGAGGGTCTGCGCGGTGGGCAAAAGAAATTAAATCGGTAGGTTGATATATTATATCAACCTACTTTAAACATTTCGATTCATACTGTATATCATTTGTATGTCCGACTACATTTTTTGCCGCGGTCGGTCTCTCTATTTTTAGATGGGTAAATCCTCCTCCTCACCTCGACAGTTCCAGCGTTCTCGTTGACAAACGCCTATACTGTACTTGTTGGAAGAACACTAACAAATAGACCAAATTAAAGGAGTGTAGAAGGACTAAGATATAATATTCGATTGTCACAAGATAGGCCTATTTCATAACATCCGAGAACAAGTGGCCTATTTGCACCCTATTGTTTTCGCAAATTACCGTAAACTGGGGTGATTTCGGACTGCGGTCATAACTTCGGACTTTGGCGATAATAAGTAATTAGCCATTGTCATTATATAATGGAAACGCTTTTACCATACAAGTCCGAAGTTTTCCACTTTTCAAGAATACTTCGGACATCATTTAGGATAAGGATATTATGGGGGATAATTTTAGGAGGCTTCCTGGATTACGGCGCACGGCGCATTATCACTACACATCACTTGACCTAGTTAAATCTCTACAATGTGTTTACAGTCAGGAGAAACTGTAAAAAACAAACTCGAAAAATTTCCGAAATTACCCCACTTTACGAATTGTGAAAACTCGCGAATTTGGCAACTATCTCAGATGCTGCCACACAGGAGTATGCAATTGTTTTGGTATGGTAAATATATTACCCTTTCAATTTAGAAATATATAATAGATTTAACAATAACAAAATATTGCATAATTACCCTAATGTTTTATAGTAATTAGTATATGCAATTAGAAGCCTATACTTACCTATTAAACGTTATTCATCAATTGTAATCTTGCTAGATGTAGCGAAATAGCGGTTGTGGCAGCTTTCTTAACGCTTCCACTAAAAGCTGCTTGTAAATGTTTTATGGATAACTTTTAAGGATTTTCTTTTAGTTAAAATTACTTCTAGGGAAATTTGTAAATTCTTTTATAAATACCGGCCCTGGGTACTATAGGTCAGAACCGTCAGATGGACTGGGATCCTTGAAAATAACAATTAACTTTTTTACAATAGAAAATCAGGTATTAAAGATATGAATTATTCTAATTGACTCTAGGAAGGAAGATAGTTTAAATCTGAATTCAACTATCTAAGAGTTATTGCGAATAATCTCTCACACGAGACAAAAAATAATAATCGATCATAGATGAGGTCAAATCACACGGGTTGAGGAACTCAGATTCACAGTAAATATAGTGACTGAATCGGAATAGATAAAATACAATTTAATATAGATTGGAATAAATTAACCAACTAATTAAGAAATGCAAATGAAAGAGCGTGGTAATATAGCTTAACAAAGAGCTATCTTGAATGGGCGTACACGATGAAGTTACACTTAGGAAATACCATGGGTGATGGCATGAAAGTAGTTTTGAATAAATTAACAAATTCCTACAAGAACGCAGAACTATGTAGTATAACTTACACAATGGTTAATACAATGAATGAATTACTAGAAGTAATAACATTATCAATAGCCAACTAATAGGCGAAATCGATCAAGGAATATACAATCTGAATTCCTAGATTGGTGTTGAAAGAATTACATGACCCGGGTAATGTATATCATTAGATTATTCACAAGAACTAATAGAAATCAGCTATCTTGGCAAGAAATTATTTCTAACTCAACAGAAGGGGTTCTTTACTTTCGATGGGGGAAAATAGTACGATAAGTATTCTCTGGCGATAGTTACACGGATAAGATAATCCTGAATTGGGCGTAGGTTCTAGGTATATTGAATTTAAGAAGGGAATCAATTCACGTTATACACTTCACTTCGACTTGGATACACAAAAAATAATAAGACATAGGAGTCAAATTTGAGAGTATTCAACTAAGTATAGTTGATGAGGTATTAAAGCTAAAGAACGGCGATATAACCCGCTTAAATGGTTTCAAGCTAGATAAGTTTAGATTTAGGAAAGATATAAGAAAGCACTGGTTTGGGAATAGAGTTGTTAACATGTGGAATGCACTGCCCAGAACAGTAATTAACTCAGAAACAGTTGAAAGCTTTAAGCATAAGTTGGATTCCCATATGGGTGATATGGGCTGGGTGTGAATGGGAGCTCAGGCAAAACCTGCCTGACCTTTGTCAGTACCTGCCTGGGCCGGTATTTATAAAAGAATTTAAAAATTTCCCTAAAAGTAATTTTAACTAAAAGAAAATCCTTAAAAGTTATTCATAAAACATTTAAAAGCAGCTTTTAGTGGAAGCGTTAAGAAAGCTGCCACAACCGCTATTTCGCTACATCTAGCAAGATTACAATTGATGAATAACGTTTAATAGGTAAGTATAGGCTTCTAATTGCATATACTAATTACTATAAAACATTAGGGTAATTATGCAATATTTTGTTATTGTGAAATCAATTATATATTGCTAAATTGAAAGGGTAATATATTTACCATACCAAAACAATTGCATACTCCTGTGTGGCAGCATCTGAGATAGTTGCCAAATTCGCGAGTTTACACAATTCGTAAAGTGGGGTAATTTCGGAAATTTTCCTAGTTTGTTTTTTACAATTTCTCCTGACTGTAAACACATTGTAGAGATTTAACTAGGTCAAGTGATGTGTAGTGATAATGCGCCGTGCGCCGTAATCCAGGAAGCCTCCTAAAATTATCTCCCATAATATCCTTATCCTTTTCCTAAATAATGTCCGAAGTATTCTTGAAAAGTTTGGTAAAAGCGTTTCCATTGTATAATGGCAATGGCTAATTACATATTATCGCCAAAGTCCGAAGTTATGACCGCAGTCCGAAATCACCCCAGTTTACAGTAATTTGCGAAAAAATAGGGTGCAAATAGGCTACTTAAATTGGTCTCGGATGTTATGAAATAGGCATATCTTGTAACAATCGAAAGTAAAAGTAAAACTAGAGAAGCTGTTGAACAAGACATATCAAGAAATTATATTGAGGACTTAAGCTTTGAAAATGCCAGAATTTTTTTTATGACAAGGACAAGAATGATAGAAGTAAAAGAAAACTTCAAAAACAAATATGAATCTAACCTATTGTGCGATATTTGTCAAAATGAAAATTAAAATCAAATGCACCTGTTCAACTATGAATCATACGAAGACCTATACAAAGATCTGAGAGGTAGGGACAACTTGAGGGAAATATTTGAACAAAATGAATTAAAAATGGTAGCAGAGATTATAAGAACAGTTCTAAAAGGGAGGGAGACTATCGTTAATTTGAGAAAAGAAATATATAAGTAATATGAAAATGTTTAACAAATACAAATAACAATAAGGAAACAGCCATCGTTCATAGAACCAACTCCTGGATGGGAGAGTGCGCCAAAAACAACAACAACAATCTAATATTATATGTTAGTCCTTCTACACTCCTTTAATTTGGTCTATTTGTTAGTGTTCTTCCAACAAGTATAGTATAGGCGTTTGTCAACGAGGACGCTGGAACTATAGAGGTTGTGGGCGGAGGAGGGGATTTATCCAAGGTTAAGAGATTTAAGAACATAAGAACATAAGATTTTTTTGTTTATCTCTTAACCTTGGATTTACCCATCTAAAAATAGAGAGACCGACCGCGGCAAAAAATGTAGTCAGACATATTATATACAGTATGAATCGAAATGTTTAAAGTAGGTTGATATATATGGTCGTAGGTTACTTTCTAATATAGCTTATTCGTTGGAGAAAACACAGTGGATCACCTTTGAGTAGTATGATAGGCCTATTAATCCAATTGGTCTTTTTAACATGAAAATTCCTTGGCAGGGGGTGGCGGATTTGTTATTCCACCATCTTCATCGTCCTCTAAAAGTAACTTTTAAGCGCTAAAAGTCCCCAGGAGGGCTTTTAGTTTTCGCCGGGTTTAAAAGCTACTTTTAGCTGCTAAAAGTTTTTTTACCCAACTGTTACCTTTTAAAAGTGGCCGCCATCTTTAAAAGCTACTTTTAAGCCTACAAGTGCTTTATAAATACCGCCCCTGACCTTTGCTGAGTGAGGACCTGTCCCTAGTGACTCCCAGTGAATTATCTTTGCCCATAGTGTGGTGATAGTATTAACGCTTTCTTAAAATGGCTGGTGTTGACGAGATTGCTACCTCCTCTCATATTCTCCAGCCTTGTCTTGCTTTGCAAGAAAGGCTGGAGAATGTGGAGAGAAAGGTGCAGTCTCTCAAAGACGAGAATTTGGCCTTAAAGCTGACTTTGACTGACAAGAAAAGTGAGGATAGTGCAACTGCTGTTAGGGATCGTAATGCTCCCTGGACAGTTGTTCCAACAAGTGCAACAACCTGCAAATTTCTACGGCGGCCAGTTGCCCTCAGCAACAAGTTCATCACCTTGGATGACGAATGTGATGGTGAGGTTGCGAGTGCTTCCTTCGGCGAGGAAACCAGGAGAAAGGTAAGTAAGTTGCCTCCAACAGGGAATGCTGTGACTGCTGCCCCCCCAGGAGTACCTTCAACTGCTGCCCCAGGAGTTCCTGCCGCTGCCGCAGCTGCTACCAAGTCATCGACAAGGAGAGGCAAGTCCTTCTCAATTGTTGGGGACTCCATGGTCAGACACTTAGCTAGGTCCACCTGTACTGATATTAGGAAGCTTGTCTGTCTGCCTGGTGCCGGGGTTGGGAAGGTGTTAGAGGAAATTGATTACATCATGAAAGATATTGGAGATAGCCCCATTATCTGTCTCAGTACAGGGAGCAATGATGTTGGTAAAGGTAGGACGGAAGTACTGTTTCGGCAGTACAGGGAGGTGTTAGATAAAGTTAGGAGGAAGGGAGGCATACCTGTAGTACACAGTATCTTGCCACGGAGAGGGGTCAGCAAGGAATGGTCATCTAGGGCAATTGGTATCAATTGTCGGCTGGAAAAATACTGTAATGCAAATGTAATACCATTCCTTGATAACTGGACCCGTTTCTATGGTAAAAATCAGTTGTACGCACAGGACGGGGTTCATCTTTCTCGGCTAGGGGTGGCAAATTTAGCTAGGTCAATAGATAGGATTGTCGCGGGGTTTCGCTGAAAATAAAGCCTGAGAATATGAGTAAGAATAATTGTCTAGATAGGGTAAATTGCCGTACTGGTACATCAGATAGGAATAGAAAATATCAGTCACAGGATTTTAATTGTACTGCTAGTAGAAATATTGAAGTTGTAACAGAAGATGGGAATTCAGTTAGAAATAAAGGTAAATCCGATACCAGTAAAATAAATTCATTGCAATTATATTATACAAACTGTAGGAGTTTATGTATCAAAATGGATGAACTTAGAGCACTTGTTAGCAACGAAAATATAGACATTATAGCACTGACTGAAACATGGATTAATACAGAATCAAGAATTTTTTTAGAAGAATTCCATATACCAGGATATAGTTTGTTTAAACGCGACCGAACAAGTAGGAGGGGCGGCGGAATAGCAGTGTTTGTCAGGAGTTCTTTAAAAAGCTGTATTAAATCAGGTATTAGACTAAATACTGATAACGAAAGTGTTTGGGTTGAGGTTAGCGAAGGTAGTGAGACCATAATTATTGGAGTTATTTATAGACCACCGAATATGAGTAGAAACGAAGGTACAGCTTTATGGCAGGAAGTGAAAATAGCATCAAGGTTTAGCAATGTGTGTATTATGGGGGATTTTAATTTTCCGAATATTGATTGGCAGCATCAAATCGGCGACTCAGATTCAACAGAGTTTATTGAGGCGGTACAGGATAGTTTTTTATTTCAATTCATAGACTCGCCTACTAGAGGTAATAATATCCTCGATTTAGTTCTCAGTAATAATGAACAAATGATAAATAATGTAGAGATAGGAGACCAACTAGGAAATAGTGATCATAATCAATTTATTTTAACATACAATGGACAGGAAAGGCTAAAGAGAATACGACACTTATCCCAGATTTCAGAAAAGCCAATTATAGTGGATTAAGAAGAGCCTTAAGAGTCGATCCTATGGTTAAACTATTAAGTGGACCCAGGTGCGCTAATGAACATACTCTCTCTCAGATACCTGTCTTAACTCAGGATAATTTGACAGCTACATATAATCATTTTATTTCTTCACTCCACAATGCGCAAAATAAATATATCCCCAAAAGAAAATTTAGATCAACACAGAACCAACCAAAATGGATGAATAATAGACTATTAGACCTTCTAGGAAAAAAGAGAGGAATATATCGAAAAATTAAGAAAGGCGAAATTCACCTACTTGCTTACTATCAGAATCTATCAAGAGAGGTTAAAAAAGGTATAAGGACAGACAAAAGAAATTATGAAATCAGGATAGCCAATGACTCAAAAAATAACCCAAAGGCTTTTTACCAGCTATATAAATCTAAAGTTAGAGATAAAATAGGCCCCCTTAAAACTTCGATAGGAGAAATGACAGAAAATGATTTAGAAATGTGCAGTACATTAAATAGTCAGTTTCTATCCGTTTTCACTAATGCAAATTTGGCACAGATTCCAGAAGTCCGTAAGGTATATAGCGATAGTATAGAAAATAGGTTAAGTACGGTTACTATAAGTAGAAATGATGTGCTTAAGGAAATTGACAGACTGAAACCTCAGAAATCGCCTGGTCCCGATGAGGTATATGCCAGAGTATTAAAAGAATGTAGAGATGAGTTAAGTTACCCATTAACATTTCTTTTTAACAATTCATTAGAAACAGGTATAGTTCCAGAAGCTTGGAAGCTTGCAAATGTAGTTCCGATTTTCAAAAAAGGTGATAAATCAATAGCATCCAATTACCGTCCCATTAGTCTCACTTCAATCATAGGAAAGCTACTAGAGTCAATTATTGCTAGGAAAATGAGAAACCACTTAGAAACATTTAACTTAATCAATTCTTCTCAGCATGGATTTACTCAGGGACGTTCTTGCCTTACTAATTTGCTTAGTTTTTTCTCAGAGGTATATGAAGCAGTAGATAATGACAAGGCATACGATATTATATATTTAGATTTCAGTAAAGCGTTCGACAGAGTCCCTCATGAGAGATTGATGAGAAAGGTTGAGGCACATGGAATAGGTGGGGCGTTGTTGGAATGGATTAGGTCATGGCTAATTGGTAGGAAACAGAGAGTCAGCATAAATGGTACCAAGTCAGAGTGGGGAGCAGTCAAAAGTGGTGTCCCCCAGGGATCGGTATTAGGTCCCCTGTTGTTTCTTATATACATAAATGACCTAGATTTAGGTATAACTAGTAGGATAAGTAAATTCGCAGACGATACTAAAATGGGGAGATCAATTGATTCAGATAGCGATATAGAGTGCCTCCAAAGGGATCTAGATACCTTACATGAATGGTCAGTAAATTGGCAGATGAAGTTTAACATTGACAAATGCAAGGTATTAAAGATAGGGAAGATGCAAACAAATGTTAAATATAAACTAGCTAATTTAGAATTAGAAAATTCAGACTGCGAGAAAGATCTAGGTGTGTTTGTTAGCAATGATTTGAAGCCTAGAAAACAGTGTATAGGCGTTCGTAATAAGGCAAACAGGATTCTCGGGTTCATCTCTAGGAGTACAAAGGAAATCAAGCAACAACAGATCTAGTGACCCTTCTAGGTTGCTTGTCCTCCAAAACACTGAGGATCAAGTGTCCAAACAGTGGTTTAGAGTGGGTAAGGGAACATTGGAAAGGGAATTACTGCCCTGGAACTAATGTCTGTGGCAGGATTAGGAAGTTAGTAGGGGACAGATTGGTTAGTAACTGAGGGGGGGATAAAATAAAGTTATTCATTTACAAACGCAGTCAGTCGCGGGTTTGATGCGAGATATTTGTCTAGGCGGAGTTTAAATGAATCAACGGTGATGCAGTCTATAACGTTTCGGGGAAGCCCATTCCACAAGTTGACAACTCGATTGAAGAAGAAATTCTTAGATTCGTGTGAGTTAAAAGATTTACCAATAATTTTGCAACCGTTTCCCCGCGTGTAATTAGATTGGTCGATAGTGAAGTACTTACTACAGTTCATATTGTCGATGCCTTTGATGATTTTGAACACTTGAATTAAGTCACCTCTTAATCTGCGCTGGGTTAAAGGAAATAGAATTAATTCTCTAAGACGCTCTTCGTATGGTTTGTTCTTTAGGCTAGGTATCATTTTGGTAACTCTACGTTGAACTCGTTCTAGCTTGTTTATATCTTTTTGGTAATAAGGGCACCAGGATTGAACGCAGTATTCCAGAAGAGGGCGGACTAATGAATTGTAAAGGGTTAGGTTAACTTCTTTGGATTTATGCTCAAATGACCTGCCTATAAAGCCAATTATTTTGTTTGCCTTCTTAACAACTTCTGAACATTGTTGACTCGGTTTTAGGTTACTCGATATTGTTACTCCCAGATCGGTGTCATAGGAGTGTGAGTAACAGAACTGCTGATGTTATCTTAAAACTTTACTTGTCATTAGTGAGACCCCATATGGATTATGCTGTCCAATTTTGGTGTCCTTATTACAGAATGGACATAGATTCATTGGAGAGAGTACAGCGTAGAATGACAAAAATGATCCATAATATTAGAAATCTTCCGTATGAAGAAAGGTTGAAGAAATTAGGTTTACATTCGTTAGAGAGACGCAGAGTTAGAGGGGATATGATAGAGGTGTTCAAGTGGGTTAGTGGGATTAACAAAGGGGACATGACAAATGTACTAAAGCTCAGTGATAGCGAAAGAACTCGTACCAATGGTTTCAAATTAGATAAATTTCGTTTCAGAAAAGATATAGGCAAATATTGGTTTGGTAACAGAGTTGTAGATGGGTGGAATGGACTACCAAGTGCTATAGTGGGATCTAAAACTGTAGGGAGCTTTAAGATAAAATTGGATAAGCATATGGACGAAAAGGGTTGGGTGTGAAGGGGGATCAGCCGGGTTGGGCCAATCAGCGCTCTGCAGACCCCCATAATCCTGCGTTAATCTCTAACCGTTTTGGTAAGATGATCCTCAGGGTATTAGAGTGTTGAGCCTATAATTGGGCTTTGTAATTGATTTGGGGTTGTGTGGGACAGGGATCTGCCTTGCTTAGGCCAATCGGCTTTCTGCAGACTCCCATTTTCTTATGTTGTGATGTTCTTATGTTTAGATCTATAATTAAATGAAATAGAATACTCGCATATTTATCTTACCTTCACAACAATAGCCACAACTTATAACACGCAGAGACACTTAGGGTATGGGGTAGAGGTAGCCATGAACGAGAATCTGGACGAAGTAGGACTCGTGGTTCTGCTGTGCTGGACGTCAGGGGGAACTGCCTCTCTCACGGGTACAGGTGAAGGTGGTTCAGGGCTCCTCTGCACACTCTCGTTCAGGTTGAGTCTCAATACCAATGTCTACCCACAACCGGCCTATCCAGTGGAAGATAGCAATCGTATTTGCTAACTTCCTTCAGTTTTAGTCAGACTATATTCGGTTTACTTAATGACTATAATTGGGCTTTGTAATTGGGGTTGTGTGGGACAGGGATCTGCCTTGCTTAGGCCAATCGGCTTTCTGCAGACTCCCATTGTCTTATGTTCTTATGTTCTTATGTACTTTTAGAACTTAATTTGGTCTATTTCGAGATCATAGGAACATGTGGATATTGTTGTTTTTGCTATGGTGAAGGTAATTCTTAATCTAAAAATACACTGAAGTTATGTATGTAAACAAAAGGAGATTCTCGATCTCTCAATATATACCCTCTTTGTTTCACAAGGTTATATGGTTGCATAATTAATGATTTTCTGTTCATCGTGATATCTGGCTTGTCTTAAGGGTACTTCACACAGTCAGGAATGCAAGCTAGAACCACTAGGAGTAGCTGAAAATTCGGATTCCTGGGCCTATTCGTGGTGAAAATCGATACTCCTAGTGACTCTACCGATATCCTAGTGATTCCTGTTAGACTCCCAGAGGCTCCAAACCAGTCCCGGCCAATTGGCCCTGTTCGATAAAATGTACACCGTGTTTAAGGTTCTCGCCGCGAATCGGACCACTCCCAGTGATTCCCAGTGATCCCCAGTGATACCCCAGTGACTCCCAGTGAGTCCTGGTGATTCTGGTATGAACTGGAACTGAAACCAAAAGCTGTCCGCGAATCAGATACGAAACATCGAGCATCACCAGAACCCACTGGTGATATATATATATATATATATATATATATATATATTATACAGTATGTATATACTATATATATAAATATATATAGATATATATATATATATATATATATATATATATATATATATATATATATATGTATATATATATATATATAAACGACTATCGCCATTAAAACATTGACTTAATATTGGCAGATAAGAAATTAAATTCACGGAAGCAAATTAAATCCCGAAAATTAACTAAAAGATAACTAATTTGGGCCACTGTCGTTATAAACTATTATTAATGGTTACTTATTAATGCATCATTATGGGTGATTAATAACTCAGTTGGGCAACATTCTATATAAACCAGCTTTATCAATGATATTAATGTCATTATATTTAATTATAAAACTTGTGTATTACCGGTGCAATTACCAGGTTATCAAAACTGAAATATACACTAATGCCAAATCTGAGCCATGATGAATAGCTACCTGACATTCGTCTAAATCTGAGCCATGATGAATAGCTACCTGACATTCGTCTAATAGCTACCTGACATTCGTCTAATAGCTACCTGACATTTGTCTAATAGCTACCTGACATTCGTCTAATAGCTACCTGACATTCGTCTAATAGCTACCTGACATTCGTCTAAACGCTAGGCTACCATGGAACAGTTGGGAGTATGTGTACATGCTTAGATTAATATGCAGTATTCGAGAATCAATATTATCTAGTCGGCTTGTGCATAAACCTTTAACTGTCTTGATAGCGTAATACTTAGTGTGTGGAATTTCGGTGTGAGTATCTTAGGTTCGAGTCCTTGGAGTACCACGTGTATTCATTACTTTCATTGATTTCATTAGCTAGGTATATTTTTTAATTTATTGGTGGGTTGATGAAAACAAAATATGAATAGATCCACATTATTAAGAACCTCTTATATAGAGTGTAAGTGCACGTTCATAAGTCATGTTCCAGCCTCCACTGTGGCTGGCTCTGTTGGGGGATTGGGTGATGATCACATTGGCTTTATTTACTGTGAACATTCTTACTTGGGATGAATCTTCAGGCATATGAGCTGCTATATATATATATATATATATATATATATATATATATATATATATGCCACTGGACTGGTAATCCAATGGACCCGGGTTCGAATCCCAATGTGTCAATGGGAAGAATTTGTGCTGTACCTAGTTTCAGTGCATTACCATAGCACACCGAAATGCCAAAAAATACCCTCATTGTTCTCTGATTAAATAGCATTGTATGAATATTTCCATTGTTACGACCGGGACTCTATAAAACAAGGGCTCTTAATCATTGGACTAGAAAGGCACACAGCCACAACGGTAACACTAGATCCAACCCTCGAACTTATAATGCCGGCGCACAAAAACACCTATACCCTCCAGAGTTAAATCTGCGATAGCGGGGTATCCTCTAACTCGGTATAAATGCACTACTACTACAGGCTGATGATCTCTGATACAGCCTGATCACAACAACATACAATTACGTTAATAATGTATACAAGAAAAAATATAGAGATTAATTAAATCACTGGAATGATTTAATGCAAACAAGAAGAAGGTATAATTAGAGTTACTCTAAACAATAATAACTGTCACTCCTATATTAAAGAAAGTGAATGAAAGTCCTAAAGCATCGAACAGGAATCTTCTGAAGAAAGTCGGATGCTACTTAAGATGATCGAATCGGATTTTGAACTGTTATATAAAGCAGGAACAAGATATGACAAGAGTAGGGACATACAGTGTTAACTGGCACGGGAATAACGATAAATGTGCAATAGTATTATCTCCAACAACAAAAGAAGTACTTCCTCAGGCAACGCAAAAGCCTGCTCGGGTTGTGCAACTCAACAACAACCAAGGCTTACAATCAACGTGAATAAAAATGCTGCATACATAACATAAGAGTTTATAATCCTAATCGGGTGTCTGCTAGGCGAATAAAGTCTAGCTGGGATGTCGTAGGCTAGGAAACAATGGCTGAGCAAGCGGCTCGTAGCCTAGCGAGGTCCTTAAGACTGTACGGCCAAATTACGTTAAAATGACGGGGTGCTCTCTTGAGAGATCCAGATCGCTAGTATCTGGTTCTCTCCTGGCGACCCTCTCAAAGTCAAAGCAAAACAAGTTAGCACAGTGTTGGGTGGCAGAGGCAAAAGCCCTCACTCGCAACACAGTGCAAAACTCACAAGGTACACAGTCAGAAAGACAACCTAGGCTTCCCACGTATCCGTTGCGATTGTACAAGTTCAACAAAACCTGGTACACATCGGAAATCACAACACCAGTAGCCTCACCCCAGTCTAGCATTAAATAGCCCAGCAGACAACCAAGAAATAGGTAGGGAGACACCGCGAGTGTGTCGAACCTCTACAGACAAAATGTTAACCCCTTCAAAATGTCTAACTAAGCATGAAATATCTGAGAGCTTCAGCATATAATACGATGGAGGGAACCAAAGGGGAGTTATGATGTTAAATAGATTAGAAGCATAAGAGGTAAGAAGTTGAGAGAGAGAGAAAGTGTTCTATAGGTAGAAGTCGGGGACAGGTGGCAAGGGAGGTGTGAAGGGTATGCTGGTCAGGCAAGCTCTGAGCAAGGAAGGCACAAAGGCAGCAGGGAGTGCGGGGGGACCACTTCCTGTCGCGGCAGGAGGACGGCAAGGCGGCCAGCCACTCAGAGGGCCCGGCCGTGGCATGACGTCACCGAGACAACACGTAACACTACGCGTACTACCCTCTGCCTCCTGCACTTACTCACTCACACTCTCTAGCTGTATCATTCAGTCTTATACATTAAACTTATAACTGATGATATCAAATATAATGCATTGTCACAGACGAAAATAAAGACCATTTCTATACTGCCTGTGACATGACGATTCACAAGAAAGAAAGTACAACATTGTAGATAGACTGTAGCCAAATTCATTGCCCTGGCGAGTGCTAGTGGCTACCGGGAGGCAATTCTGCCAATGCTGGTAGGCGTCACACCCCGTCCAAGATATAGGACGCTCAACATTAGGCGAGCACGATATCTGACAAGGCAGAATGCCGACAAGACCCGTCACACATAACCACTCCACCAGAAATGAAATGCAAAGCTCAATCATAAACAAAACAACATTTTAGCATAAATAAAATCTTATAACCCCTCCCAAACATAATAGTATAATTTTAGCCTGCTATGCTCCCAGAGCGAGCTTCACAGTGCTCAGCCTCCTAAGTGAAAGACAGGTTCAACTTAGGACATTAGCTATAACATTGGCAACTTACAATTAACTATCAAAAGAAAGAGTTTTTATGTGATTTTTTTTTTATTTAATTTTAATGTTGTTTTTGGCAGCTGCTCTACAGGTGCAAGCCTATTTTACTCCACTCTCAACACACACTGACTGTACGGTGAGGGTTCTCCTGCAAACAAACCCTCCTGTGACAAACAATCAGCCAAAACATTATCAGTGCCCTTAGCATGCCACACAGCCAACTTGTGTTCCGGCAGCACAACAACACCTGACACTGATAAACTGCCCAGTTCATCACAAGACTGGCACTTCTCTTCGCTCTTTCCGGCAACGGGGCCTGCCAATAACCTTTCACTAGTTCTACCTTCGTGATTAGCGATGCAGCCCCGATGCGGTCTATGGTATCGTCAACTCTAGGTAAGGGATAGGCGTCTCTCAGGGATAATGCTTCCACACTCTTGCAATCACCACACACACGGATCTTGCCACTCAACTCAGGTTGCAAACTCACTGGCGACGACCACTCACGATATCCCTTATCCCTCAGACCCTTGGGCAATGGATAGGTGTCTGGCAGGGATAATGCTTCCACACTCTTGCAATCACCATACACACGGATCTTGCCACTCAACTCCGGTTGCAAACTCACTGGCAACGACCACTCACGATATCCTTTATCCCGCAGACCCTTTTTCCACATGTCGTCTAGCTCTGTTTTCACGACAGGCTGTTGAGCAGGATTTATAAGGTAGGTAATTAAACTGAGCCTTGCACTGTCTCCAGCCTCCATGTCGGATTCTACCCCGTACATCAGGCCTGGAGAAGCAACAAACATGCGGATGCACTGCCACAGCCTAGTAAACAACTTATCTCGCAGAACAACATGCCTAGGACCAATTCTCTTTCTAATTTACATCAACGACATAGATGAGGGTCTCACCTGTACAATCTCAAAATTTGCTGACGATACAAAAATTGCAAATAGCGTACTCTCAAAAGATCAAGTTGACGATATGCAACACAATCTACATAAATTGTCATGTTGGGCCCAAATTTGGCAAATGAGTTTCAATGCGGATAAATGTAAAGTACTACATATCGGATACCTAAATGAGAAAGCAAACTATTTGATGAATGGCACTCAGCTTAAGAATGTAAACCGAGAAACCGATCAGGGAGTAACAATATCGAGTAACCTAAAACCGAGTCAACAATGTTCAGAAGTTGTTAACCCTTAAATAGCGGCGAGCAACATAAGTCGAGTTAAATAAAGCTGGACTATGTGGCGGCGCTCGACATAGGTCGTGTGGCAATTTCAGCACGTAATGTTGCTGAGAGAGAGAGACAAGTGGTGGCAGGAGAGTAGCGAGCGTATGACTGCTCCAGACCACCGCGGCGAACCTACTGACACGAATCCCACCTCCTCCCTCCCTCTCTCACTCGCTATATACGGAATTGTATGGGGAAAGTGCCTAATTACATGCTTTTTGCACTCGCGTTGCACGGTTATTGCAAGAAAACTAGCCATCATAAAAGGATCGTTATGGTGTCATTCGAAAGCTCTGTTTATGCCCTTTCAGGGATAGATACTTGTTTTACGTTCTGGGTCTTATTTAGGCATGAAAATGATCACGTAAACAGCCCTATTTTGGCTAAAAACACCCCGCTGGGCGGTACATATAAATAAACCGCATAGGCCGCTCGTAAGGTGTTAAGAAGGCAAACAAAATAATTGGCTTTATAGGCAGATCATTTGAGCATAAATCCAAAGACGTAATCCTAACCCTTTACAATTCCTTAGTCCGCCCTCTTCTGGAATACTGCGTTCAGTGCTGGTGCCCTTATTACCAAAAAGACATAAACAAGCTAAAACGAGTTCAACGTAGAGTTACCAAAATGATACCTAGCCTAAAGAACAAACCATACGAAGAGCGTCTTAGAGAATTAAATCTATTTCCTTTAACCCAGCACAGATTAAGAGGTGACTTAATTCAAGTGTTCAAAATCATCAAAGGCATCGACAATATGAACTGTAGTAAGTACTTCACTATCGACCAATCTAATTACACGCGGGGAAACGGTTGCAAAATAATTGGTAAATCTTTTAACTCACACGAATCTAAGAATTTCTTCTTCAATCGAGTTGTCAACTTGTGGAATGGGCTTCCCCGAGACGTTATAGACTGCAGCACCGTTGATTCATTTGAGGAGGTCTGTGCCAGAGGGGCCAACTCGCCACGAGTAGAGTTTTGAGTTATTGATGTTTAAAGTAGCGGAGATAGTCACTCGTGTGTTGACTCTAACTCGGTTTGAGCGTGACTACTGAAGCACGTCTCGTACAGCGCCTGTGAGTGGTCGGGCGGGCGGCCATTTAATTCCCCACGTCGTAGCCGCGCTCTCATTGGCTGAGCGCGTTGGCGAGTTGGCCCCTCTGTCTACCCTGATTCACACCCATAAACGGTCTGCCAAACGGCAAATACAAGGGTCGCTCAACCCTATGTGCAGTTGCTATAAGGACGAAAGTCGGATGTATTTTTTTGCCAGATGATTCCCAAGAATTTCACGGAGCGGGAACCAGCTAGAGCGCTGTTTTTGAAAATGTGGCGAGTTGGCCCCTCTGGCACGGACCTCCTCATTTAAACTCCGCCTATACAAATATCTCGCATCAAATCCGCGACTGACTGCGTTTGTAAATGAATAACTTTATCCTCCCCTCAGTTACTAACCCATATGTCCCCTACTAACTTCCTAGTCCTGCCACGTTAGTGGCAGGGCAGTAGTTCCCTTTCCAATGTTCCCTTACCCACTCTAAACCACTGTTTGGACACTTGATCCTCAGTGTTTTGGAGGACAAGCAGCCTAGAAGGGTCACTAGATATGTTGTTGCTTGATTTCCTTTGTACTCCTTTGTACTAGTGCCCTCCCACAACCCAGCCGAGACCGCAGCTTCTAACCTGTAGTCTCCCTCCTTCTCCACCTTCGTCCCTAGAACAGCCAGGTCATGAGAGGGACAATCAGTACCACATGTGCAGTCACTCCCATAGTTCATTATTGCTAAGGCTTCCCCGCCGATACCGTACATGCGCACCCCCGTATTCCTTGCAACTACATCTGCCTGCGCAGCCTCACCGCTTTTAGCGACATGGCCAGATACAGTCGGTCCATGGTAGGGCTGTTGCATTCGACTAGAGCAGCATTGGGAGGCTATGCGACGACCGGGCACATCCACTCCACAGCCAACCTCACCAATCTGCTCAATGTCCTCCTTCTGACCACCACCCTTGGCAGCCATGGGTCGACCCTGACCTGACAACCATGTCCAAGCCTCGTCGCCCATCTTGAACCACCGAAACAACGAGGCTAACGGTCTATTGACATTCAAGTGACCTGCCCGTGGAACGTCTTGCACCGCCTGAGTTGTGAGGCTCGGGTGCTCGGCACGACCAGTGGGGTATGAACCGAGCTGGGGCTGGAGCGCTGCACACTGCTGCTCAGGCAGGTGCTCTAGCGCTTCCACAGCCACCAGACTCGTGTCCCCCGCCCATTGCTCCGCCGAGACATGACAATCCCAACTCTCCTCCACCTGTGCCCTACTGCCCCCCTCTCCTTCTCCACCTTGGCCGCTGCAGACCAACGCAGGGACAGTAGGCTGCTCAGGTGGTTGCCTCACAAACTCCTCCAACAGGTTCACATGACATGTTTCCCCGTCCTCGTGTTCGATAGCCCCGTTCCCACAACTCTCCTCTAACTGGGAACTACTAAGTCACGGAGTGCCGTCACGCCCATCCATGTCACTAGGGGTGACAGGTTCTGGGGCCACTCCGGAGCTCACCTCTGAGTCAAGTACTAAGCCGCTAAGGAGAGCCGCTGGAGCAAAACTCACAAAACTCCCAACTTTAGCTTGCTCCTTCCGACCGTTCCTCCGCTGGTCTAGAGACTGAGGAATAGGCTGTGACACTTTGGATGCAAGAGGTCTTGTAACAACACACGCCATAGGTTGTACTTGACACTTCTCGACCCACTCCTGTTCCTCCTTACTCACGTCGGCCGGCTTCTCGGCAACGACTAAGGGTGAAACCTCAGAAGTAGGCACCGCAAAGTCGTTGCCGAGAAGGAGGTCGACGCCCCCAACAGGCAAGTTCTCCACAATTCCAACATCCAACTCTCGTGTCACACCATCTACCTCCAGTTCCATCCTGACCAACGGGTATGACCTGATAGCATTGATACCTTGCACCACAACCACCCATGCCACGTTTATTGGTCTACCAGTAAAGTTCTTCATCAAAGTCTGAGAGGCACCCGTGTCTCGCAACAGCTCAACTCCATGCTTCTTACCAGCCCACTTTACGCAGCCATGCCCTCGATGGTCGCAAAAGACATCGCGGACAGGGTTCGAGCCTTCCGGATTCTTCTCCACTGGCTGTGTCCCAGCCTCTAACGTTATACCAAACTCAGACGACTTTGGGGACACCCCAATGTTGCGAGCCAAAGACACAACTGCATTAGGTAGCTTGCTTGGACAGACTCTTGCAAAATGCCCCTTCTTATGACAATGAAAACACTCTAACTCCCCCTTGGGCTTCCCTTGAGGTGGGGAAGGGCCCGGACCCTTTCTAAACGGGACGGTACTAGGTTTATGGTCAGTTTTGGTGTCGTTGCTCTTGTTCTTAGTGTAATTATGTATATCAGTGTTTCGGGGAGGGGGAGGGTTACGCTCCTTATTGCCTGCATCACTTCGCTGTGCAAAACCGCACCCACGAATCAATGATAACCGAAGGTTAGCCATCTCAGCCGCCTCCTGAAGAGTTTTCGGGGTTTTTTCTTTAAGCTTCAACGTCAGATCGCCGCCCGTACACTTGAAAATTTGTTCTAGAAGCATCAGCTGTTTCAACTCCTCAAACGTCGATGCCTTCTCAGAACGCAGCCAGTTTATAAATGCATCGGACAGATCCCGGGCATGCTCAAGAAAGGTGCACTCACGACCCTTCGTTACACCCCGGAACTTCAATTTGTACGTCTCTGGTTGTAACTCATATGCCCGCAGGACAGCCTCCTTCAATACCTCATAATCGATGCACGACTCCAAAGGCAACGCATCATATGCCTTGAGTCCTTTGCCAACCAACCTAGAGGAAACAAGGGCTGCCCACTTAACCTCGGGCCATTGGTGCTCCCGGCACTTCTTCTCAAAACGCATGAAAAATTCGGTGACACCCGACTCATCAAATACAGGGACCAACTTGAGCAGGTGCGATAAAGACTGATCAAGACCTCGATTCCCAGAACCGAGACGCTGCCCTGTCGACTCCACCCGAGACTTCTCAAGATCTATGTCTGCACAGTACTTCGTAGCCTCATTCTCTTGTATAGACTTTTTCTCCTCAGCCTGAATCTTCATCTTAGCTATCTCAAGCTGGAAGATCATATCTGGAGTTAAACCTTGAGGAGGAGGAGATGCAACAATTGGAGACTCACCCAAGTGCAAACCACGCTGCCAGTGACTATCGGCCTGCGGGAACGTACCTGGCTCCGGAGCCCGAGGGGGCGCCATGGTAGGAGTCGAGTGGAATGGGGGCTGGGCCGAAGGTGCCCCAGCTCCCACTCCACCCGAAGCCCCACGCACCCCGCCGAGCACCCAGGCCACCAGGTCACCTCTCGACATGCTGCTAGCGCCCACATGCCCCATGACCGTGGCCAAACACTGGAGACCATACCGATCAATCCCCGACACCCGGTCAACAGTAATAGGCATCTCCAGAAACTTCCTTGCATCCTCTTGACTAGTTATTACTCTTATACCTTCTAACAAACCCCGCTGCTGCACCTCAAAGGCTGCTTCCCGTAGTGTGTCCTCACTGTACACTGATCCATCGTCTGACCGAAAATTCTCAACGTTTATAAAAAAAAAAAAAGTACCTAACTCTCATGTAGCACTATTCACTCAAAAATATAAAATGCTCGAAGACTCTTAAGTGTTATACTACTTGCCAAAAAAAAATCTGTGTCCACTATATTCCTTTAAACAAAACACAAATGACCACAACACTCCTGCAATATTTCTCTAAGTTCACAAAATCCTAAGCAAGGTCGCCATTTGTTACGACCGGAACTCGTATAAAACAAGGGCTCTTAATCATTGGACTAGAAAGGCACACAGCCACAATGGTAACACTAGATCCAACCCTCGAACTTATAATGCCGGCGCACAAAAACACCTATACCCTCCAGAGTTAAATCTGCGATAGCGGGGTATCCTCTAACTCGGTATAAATGCACTACTACTACAGGCTGATGATCTCTGATACAGCCTGATCACAACAACATACAATTACGTTAATAATGTATACAAGGAAAAAGATAGAGAGCTTAATTAAATCACTGGAATGATTTAATGCAAACAAGAAGAAGGTATAATTAAAGTTACTCTAAACAATAATAACTGTCACTCCTATATTAAAGAAAGTGAATGAAAGTCCTAAAGCATCGAAAAGGAATCTTCTGAAGAAAGTCGGATGCTGCTTAAGATGATCGAATCGGATTTTGAACTGTTATATAAAGCAGGAACAAGATATGACAAGTGTAGGGACATAGTGTTAACTGGCACGGGAATAACGATAAATGCGCAATAGTATTATCTCCAACAACAAAAAAAGTACTTCCTCAGGCAACGCAAAAGCCTGCTCGGGTTGTGCAACTCAACAACAACCAAGGCTTACAATCAACGTGAATAAAAATGCTGCATACATAACATAAGAGTTTATAATCCTAATCGGGTGTCTGCTAGGCGAATAAAGTCTAGCTGGGATGTCGTAGGCTAGGAAACAATGGCTGAGCAAGCGGCTCGTAGCCTAGCGAGGTCCTTAAGACTGTACGGCCAAATTACGTTAAATGACGGGGTGCTCTCTTGAGAGATCCAGATCGCTAGTATCTGGTTCTCTCCTGGCGACCCTCTCAAAGTCAAAGCAACACGAGTTAGCACAGTGTTGGGTGGCAGAGGCAAAAGCCCTCACTCGCAACACAGTGCTAAACTCACAAGGTACACAGTCAGAAAGACAACCTTGGCTTCCCACGTATCCGTTGCGATTGTACAAGTTCAACAAAACCTGGTACACATCGGAAATCACAACACCAGTAGCCTCACCCCAGTCTAGCATTAAATAGCCCAGCAGACAACCAAGAAATAGGTAGGGAGACACCGCGAGTGTGTCGAACCTCTACAGACAAAATGTTAACCCCTCCAAAATGTCTAGCTGAGCATGAAATATCTGAGAGCTTCAGCATATAATACGATGGCCGATATCTGAAATCGTGCAGAACCAAAGGGGAGTTATGATGTTAAATAGATTAGAAGCATAAGAGGTAAGAAGTTGACAGAGAGAGAAAGTGTTCTATAGGTAGAAGTCGGGGACAGGTGGCAAGGGAGGTGTGAAGGGTATGCTGGTCAGGCAAGCTCTGAGCAAGGAAGGCACAAAGGCAGCAGGGAGTGCGGGGGACCACTTCCTGCCGCGGAAGGAGTACGGCAAGGCGGCCAGCCACTCAGAGGGCCCGGCCGTGGCATGACGTCACTGAGACAACACGTAACACTACGCGTACTACCCTCTGCCTCCTGCACTTACTCACTCACACTCTCTAGCTGTATCATTCAGTCTTATACATTAAACTTATAACTGATGATATCAAATATAATGCATTGTCACAGACGAAAATAAAGACCATTTCTATACTGCCTGTGACATGACGATTCACAAGAAAGAAAGTACAACATTGTAGATAGACTGTAGCCAAATTCATTACCCTGGCGAGTGCTAGTGGCTACCGGGAGGCGATTCTGCCAACGCTGGTAGGCATCACACCATATTCAAAATATGCCACAGGGGAGCAATGCCTAGTGAATTAATTGCTCAATAGGTGGCGTTCTGAGAGTGAGGGTCCGAGCCTGGGGGACGAGACGGTGAAGCGCAGAGGCGGAGCAGCTTCAGAGATGCAGTTGCTTCGAGCCGTGGGTGCTATGCATATCTCACTCCCTAGGCTGGAACAAGACCTCACGGGCCTCATCGTGTTCAGCGGTAGAGTGTGCAGGCTCTCAGCGTATGCCCGAGAGGGAATATAGAAAAAAAAAATATATATATATATATATATATATATATATATATATATATATATATATATATATCAGAGTTGGGTCAATTAACTGAACAAATTAACTAGTTACGTTAAATTAATCAATTAACGTATACTGATTTTGTGCATTTATCATCTATGTATTACATTTTACCGATGTTACTGCAATTAGTCAGGATTACTATATTTGATGGGGATTTTCCTCTTGTATTAAGATGACAGTCTAATAATATACATGTTTTCCATATTAACCTCTTCACCCCTTCGGGGATCACGGCGTCAGGCAATAGATAGATAGATAGATAGATGAAAATTACGTCATTATAAATATATTCTGGATAACATTAGGCAGTTTTATTAAGGCTAGGAATGACTCCTTTTATAAAGAAGCTGAAAACTCGAGTAAATCCTTCCATATGATTATACATTGCATTTGTCTATTCAGTTAGACATTAAACAATTTATTATGCTCAGGAAAAGCCTTTCACAGTCAATTTTTTAACCAATTTAGTATAGTTTCGTTTTATATTTTCACAAATTGTAAACTATATTACTCGACCAAGGAAGGAATGTATGCACTGTATTCAAAGATCAAGTCTGAACTGTTCTTTAACCCTTCCTACCCGGGCAGTCTTAGCTAATGACGGTCGCCCGTACCCGGGCAAAATGGCTGAAAAACGTCTAGGCCTAGGCTACCGTATTTATGTTTATTTTCACTGCTAGAACTTTCCCACTATAATCGTAGTGCGGTTTTCAATCTGTATTTTGGCATAGAGTAGAGCTCTGTAAGTCAACTGGTTCAGTTGTGATGATGATTTCAGTAGAGCAAATATTGCAGAGATGTTGCCAATATGGGGGCTTTTCAGACACTAATTTCGTCTTACGTCAGAACAATAACATTGAAGAGTCTTCTCCTTCTTCTTTTCGGAGGTGCGGTGACGCAACGCTTGGGTTTGTTGACATACGTCGTACGCACGGCGTTCAGACCAAGCTTAATTAGGCTAATAAACTGCTGCCTTAGATAAGGCAGACCGGGTAGCAGCCCTTCTGCCGGGCTGTCCTTACCTAAGGCAGACCGGGTAGGAACGGTTAATACATAATTATGTTTATGATATTCCATGCACTATTAGTCGATTTCTTCAGCTTAAGTCGGACCTTCCGTAGTAAGCAGGTACAATATAATAGTTATCAACACAATATTTATTTATGTGCAGCTAATTTATTTGTCAAGCCAACTAACAACTAAGATACCTGTATGAGACAGATTCAGGTACCCCCAAGACTATATTTACATTGGTCATAGATTCAGGTACCCCCAAGACTATACTTACATTGGTCATAGATTCAGGTACCCCCAAGACTATACTTACATTGGTCATAGATTCAGGTACCCCCAAGACTATATTTACATTGGTCATAGTAATTAAGCATACTCATTCAATTTGAAGAAGATTAGAGTTCCTAACTTAGCCTGTTACGCTCAGGTGGAAATAGCTTGCCAGTAACTGAAAATAGTCGTTCCACCGTTGAAGATAATGCTGGCATACTTAAATAATACATGGCAACTGGAGCAAGACGTTTGTACTTGGCACCTGCATTCTTCCAGTACAGTCCTTGTATAAGCCAGTGTCACACGAGTGCTTTTTCCGTCAATTTTCGATGAGCAAGTTTGGTTTCATACTATTTTAAGGCTCTTTTGCATTAGAATCGGGAACTAGATCGAAGGTAGATTATGTTAGGTAGTTTAATTCTTACGGACTTAAGTTTTGCAGCTGCCAGACAACAATTGCCCGTAAAAATTGGCGGAAAAATTGTTCGTGTAACACCGCCATTATTCCAGGAGAAAATGTCGGTGAAGCTCAAAAGGATGTATTAATGGATTGACACAAAGGTGACACCTACACCCAAATATCTCGAGTTAAGGTAAAATCTCTCGGACTACTCTTCGTGGGGCAGCATTTTTCAAAAACAAAAATCTCAAACAATAACCCCGCATTAGTATATGGTAAAAGATATTTGGTCGATTGTTCATTACTCTCAAGATTCTGCGTCAATAATAGCATGTTCATAATCAATATACTTATAATGTTCATGTAATATCTTTATGAACTTAGGTTTATATAAAATAGGATATATTTGATTATGTTAGGTTATTTAGACAAGGTTAAGCTAGATTAAGATATGTTAGATTCATATAGGTTAGTTTGCATAAATCAAAATTTAAATAATAGGTTTCCGTATGTTAAAATAGGTTAGATCATGTTAGTTAAAGCTAGAGTACACACTAAACTAGCGGGACATCGGCAAGGTTAAGTAAGCATAATATTTATCATGAACGAAGCATGTCATGGATTTTGTCTTCAATTATTTATTTTGTTATTTGTCCTTCGTCTATTCCTGTATGTAAAAATATATGCAAGTAGAACGACATGACATGAATATAGGGAAGTTGAGACAAACAATATATATATATATATATATATATATATATATATTTTTTTTTTTTTTAAAGAGACAATGAACGGAGGAAGGAAAAACACAGATAAAACAGAAAAGGTCCATGTGCCTAAAGGCATCCTCCATTCATAAAATATTTGTAACAACTGGATTTAAACTGTTGTAGATTGTAAGTTTGTGGAAAGCAACTCGAGGGAAGTTAATTCCAAAGAATAGTAGTTCTGGGGATAAATTAATTTTGATAAGCAGAAGTTCTGCATTGTGGAGGAGAAAGTGTAAATTCATGGGCGCTCTCAGCAGCCCTAGTTCTACGGGGAAAGATGTGGAGAGGCGGCACAATTGAAGCAAGTTCCTCGGAACAATTGCTGTGAAAATATCTGTAGAATAATGCAAGGGATGCAACGTTTCTTCGTATGGATAATGTAGGAAGGTCCTGTGTGATTGCAGGGTTATTGATTAATCTAATAGCTTTATTTTGAATTTTGTCCAACTGCCTTAATGCAACCACTCCACTTCCACTCCACAGAGGTGAACAGTAATCCATCTGAGAACGCACATGACTTATATATTACGGCCAACTGCTCGTCAGTGAAGAATTCTCGAACTCTGTACAGGAGTCCCAGTTTTTTAGAGGCATTCTTAGCAATGCTTCTAACATAATGTGTCCAGCTCAGGTTAGTAGTTAATGTTACACCGAGAATGTCAATACTAGGGGAAGTGGAAATATTTACATCATTAACAAATATATGGGAGTCAGTGAGATTCTGTCGGTTAGAAAATTGAATGTACTTGGTTTTCTGTGCATTAAAGGAAACTAGATTCTTTTGTCCCCATTCATTAATTCTAGAAAGGTCCTGGTTCAGAGAAATTGCAGTGTTTATTTTTGAATTTGTAAGACCGGGTTGGGTGAAAGAATTGGTAAACGTGAAGGAACTGTGGAGTGTTGAGTCATCTGTGTAGGAATGTATTGGATTATGAGTGGTAGATATAAGATCATTGATATGAATGAGGAACAGAGTTGGGGCCAAAAATGATCCCTGGGGAACACCAGGATTTATTGAGTGAAATTGAGAATAAAGGCCATCTACCATTACACGCATTTTTCTGTTATGAAGATAAGAAGAAATTAGTGGAACTAATGGTGCTAGGCCGTAGTGTGACATCTTCGACAATAAGGATTGATGCCAGACTCTATCAAATGTCTTTGATATATCCAGTGCTATTATATGTGTTTCACCATGTTGGTCTGTAGCTTGGTTGATTTGATGCGTAAGAAGGCAAAGAATGTCTGCAGTTGATCGACATCGTCTAAAACCATATTGCCTATCACTGATTAATTTATTAGTCTCAAGATGCTTAATTATGTGATTATTTAATATAATTTCAAAGACTTTACCAAGAGTGGAAGCTATTGGTCTGTAGTTTGATGGATCTGAAGAAGCACCTTTTTTAGGAACTGGATGGATGTTTGCTTCTTTCCAGGATACTGGGAAGCATGAGGTATGAGTACACAGACGGATTTTTTTTTTGCCAATACAGGAGCAATTCTTAAGTACTATTGGAGGAATTTCATCTGGACCAGGAGCTTTATCTACCGAGAGATTCTGCAAAATAGTTTTGACATGTCTGGTGTGGATCTTAAGTGAGGGAATTTCAGGTGAATTAAAATTAAGTACAGGGACATCTTGATGTATTTCATCTAAGGTTGAGTTGGTGGAGAAAATATCCACAAGAAGGTTAGCTTTACCTCGTGGGTCACTTACAAGATTGCCAGTCGGAGATTTTAATGGTGGAATGGACGAAACAGTAGTGAAGTTGGATTTGAATGAGTTAAGAGTAGACCAAAATATTTTGTTATCATTTGGATTATTTAGAAGTTTATTTGCCTGCTTGTGGAGAAAGTTTGATTTAGTTAGATTTAATACAATTTTGGCATGATTTCTGATGTTTCAAAAGTAATTAAAGGCTTCATGTGTTTTTAATCTTGTGTATGCATTCTAGGCTATTGCTTTTTGTTCAGTTACTCTAGCACAATTATGGTCAAACCATTTAGGTGAATTAGATCTTTTACTGTACTTTTGATGAGGAATTAAAGTTTCCATTCCAATTTTTATGAAATCTTGTATGTGGCTCAAGGTGGAGTGTGCATCATTAGAAAAAAAAAGAGGTCCAGGGAATATCAATAAAGCAATCTTGAAGACCCTCCCAGTCTGCCCTATCGTAATGCCATTTAGTCACCAAAACAGGTTCAGAGTGGGAAGGTGTGGTAGGTGATAGACAGGTGGCCTGTCTTTGTAAGTGATCAGAAGATCCAAGCGGGGACCTCACTGTAACATCATAATTTTCTGAATTGGTTGTTAAAAATAAGTCCAGTAGGTGGGAATTATGATCAGGAGTATCTGGTACACGGGTGGGTTGGTTGACTAGTTGAGTGAGATTAAACGGTAGATGCAACATATGTATTTAAATTTACCAGCAGAAATTAATTTGTATATAGAATAATCAAAATAGGGACAATTGAAACTAGTAACCTCCTCCAGGGCAATTTCAGATTTTGCGAAGCAACATACACATCCTTTAGGTCTGAAATTTTGGAGCAGTTGATAACCTGGAAAATTAAATCTAGATGTGTCAGATGTGGATGTTACTTGAGTCTCTGTCAAAAAAAGGAGAGTAGGGGATTCTGCTTGAAGAAGTTGGTGTACAGAATTGATTATAGAGAGAAGTCCCCTTATATTGCTAAAGAAAAAGCTGCACCAACGAGCAGCTTTGGGATGTTGCAATGCTGTTGACACAGTCGCATGATGACGACCGGGAGGGCCCTGTATCGATGACCCAACCCTGCCGGGGGTGGATATCCGAGGGACCACCAGGTTTGCTCTTAACAATTGTACTGCCATGATTTATAAGGTAAAGATATGTATAGTGTTGCATGTATGATATGTAGTGGGAAGAGTAGTGTTTTATGGATAGAGGATAGCAATGTAGGACAATGTCGTGAAGTTGGATGTGAATGTTATATAAAGAGGGTTTTCCTGATACCCCTGATGTGTGAGGCAGAAAGATATGTATCCAGCTACCAAGGCCTGGGAGAGAAAATGGAATTCAGGCTATTCCCTGAGTCTCCCGAAACCTTGGCGGTAGTACTTCCCTGGGTGGGCCTGCCTACCCCTACTACCTACAATTGATTTTTATGACTTTAATTAATGCCTCGAAGCATGAAAGGGGACAAAGGAAGTAGTAGGAGGTGAGGAAGGGAGCTGGAGGAGGAGATGAAAGCATCAGGGGTTCACCCAACCTGCGTGTGCTGTATCTTTGAGTTTCTTTGCAGAGTAGGACGGACAAGACAAACACGACCAAAATCATTAGGTTAGGCTAAGTTATTCTTATGAATTTTGTCTAGTGTGTGTGTTTGTTTTTGTACATACTAAATCTCCAATTTTACACTGGTGCAAAACCTAAATTTTTCGATCACATCCTCCCATATTCGTTCTCTTCCTCGCAAAAACATTACTCGATCCCTAGCCCTCCCCCCCCCCCCCCCTCCACCCTTCCTCCCTCTCTCTCTCTCTCTCTCTCTCTCTCTCTCTCTCTCTCTCCTCCCTCTCTCTCTCTCCCCTCTTCTCTCTCTCTCTCTCTCTCTCTCTCTCTCTCTCTCTCTCTCTCTCTCTCTCTTTAAAAACGTTCCTGTTTAACAAACCTCTTAGACTTCTTCCACGATATCCTCAACCTCTACGATGAGAGTAAAGCTGTAGATATTATATACCTTGATTTTCAAAGGCCTTTGACAAAGTTCCCCACAAACGTTTACTGCTAAAACTAAAAGCGCATGGAATACAAGACGGTGTGTTGAAATGGATAGAAAATTGGCTCAGCGACAGAAAGCAAAGAGTAGTCATAAACGGTAAGGCATCAAAATGGACCAATGTAAGTAGGGGGTACCCCAGGGATCGGTACTAGGACCAATTCTCTTTCTAATTTACATCAACGACATAGATGAGGGTCTCACCTGTACAATCTCAAAATTTGCTGACGATACAAAAATTGCAAATAGCGTACTCTCAAAAGAACAAGTTGACGATATGCAACACAATCTAGATAAATTGTCATGTTGGGCCCAAATTTGGCAAATGAGTTTCAATGCGGATAAATGTAAAGTACTACATATCGGATACCTAAATGAGAAAGCAAACTATTCGATGAATGGCACTCAGCTTAGAATGTAAACAGAGAAACCGATCTGAGAGTAACAATATCGAGTAACCTAAAACCGAGTCAACAATGTTCAGAAGTTGTTAAGAAGGCAAACAAAATAATTGGCTTTATAGGCAGGTCATTTGAGCATAAATCCAAAGAAGTTATCCTAACCCTTTACAATTCATTAGTCCGCCCTCTTCTGGAATACTGCGTTCAATCCTGGTGCCCTTATTACCAAAAAGATATAAACAAGCTAGAACGAGTTCAACGTAGAGTTACCAAAATGATAGCCTAAAGAACAAACATACGAGAGCGTCTTAGAGAGATTAAATCTATTTCCTTTAACCCAGCGCAGATTAAGAGGTGACTTAATTCAAGTGTTCAAAATCATCAAAGGCATCGACAATATGAACTGTAGTAAGTACTTCACTATCGACCAATCTAATTACACGCGGGAAACGGTTTGCAAAATTATTGGTAAATCTTTTAACTCACACGAATCTAAGAATTTCTTCTTCAATCGAGTTGTCAACTTGTGGAATGGGCTTCCCCGAAATGTTATAGTCTGAATCACCGATGATTATTTTAATCTCCGTCTAGACAAATATCTCGCCTCAAACCGCGACTGACTGCGTTTGTAAATGAATAACTTTATTTATTCCCCCCTCAGTTACTAACCCATGTCCCCTACTAACTTCCTAATCCTGCCACGGTCATTAGTTTCAGGGCGCAGTAATTCCCTTTCCAATGTTCCTTACTCTAAACCACTGTTTGGACACTTGATCCTCAGTGTTTTGGAGGACAAGCAACCTAGAAGGGTCACTAGATCTGTTGTTGCTTGATTTCCTTTGTACTCCTTTGTACTCCTTTGTACTCTCTCTCTCTCTCTCCCTCTCTCTCTCTCTCTCTCTCTCTCTCTCTCTCTCTCTCTCTCTCTCTCTCTCTCTCTCTCTTAACTTCCTAGTCCTGCCACGTTAGTGGCAGGGCAGTAGTTC
Organism: Paralithodes platypus; assembly: GCA_032716605.1. Taxonomy (NCBI): domain Eukaryota; kingdom Metazoa; phylum Arthropoda; class Malacostraca; order Decapoda; family Lithodidae; genus Paralithodes; species Paralithodes platypus. The sequence continues at coordinate 2,708,598 of CM064571.1, read as the reverse complement.
CCTTTCCAATGTTCCCTTACCCACTCTAAACCACTGTTTGGACACTTGATCCTCAGTGTTTTGGAGGACAAGCAACCTAGAAGGGTCACTAGATCTGTTGTTGCTTGATTTCCTTTGTACTCCTTTGTACTCTCTCTCCCTCTCTCTCTCTCTCTCTCTCTCTCTCTCTCTCTCTCTCTCTCTCTCTCTCTCTCTCTCCCTCTCTCTCTCCTCTCTCTCTCTCTCTCTCTCTCCTTCTCCTCTCTCTCTCTCTCTCTCTCTCTCGCCCTCTCTCTCTCTCTCTCTCTCTCTCTCACTCTCTCTCTCTCTCCCTCTCTCTCTCTCTCTCTCTCTCTCTCTCTCTCTCACTTACAACCCATTCATTAATCTATTACAGCTGTTAGGTATAGAGTAGTACCTATAGCTACATAATTATTGTATCTTGCAATACAAAGTAATTTCATCCATGTGTTAATATTTTACTTAATCGATTATTACTGTCAATAATTGCATGCTACTTGAAACATTGATTATCTTTGTTCCCTATCTAAAGTGTATTTATCCTTTTGAATACTTTATCAACTTTATTTGCATTTTAAAAGCAAACATAGACTATAAAATACTTCATTGTACTTAATATATTATATATATCGTTACCGACCGGCTTTTTTTTTTCTCTCTCTCTCTCTCTCTCACTCTCACTCTCTCTCTCTCTCTCTCTCTCTCTCTCTCTCTCTCTCTCTCTCTCTCTCTCACTTTAGCTGAGCTAAGGAGAAAAATGCCCACCCACTATCAACATACAGCAATTAAAATGCAATTAGGCTACTGACAGTTGAAGCTGGAAGAGACAGTGGTCACTGTATATAGACCGTACGAGTGGCAGGGGGACCACGTGGTCCGAAATGCAATTAGGCTACTGACAGTTGAAGCTGGAAGAGACAGTGGTCACTGTATATAGACCGTGCGAGTGGCAGGGGGACCACGTGGTCCGAAATGCAATTAGGCTACTGACAGTTGAAGCTGGAAGAGACAGTGGTCACTGTATATAGACCGTACGAGTGGCAGGGGGACCACGTGGTCCGAAATGCAATTAGGCTACTGACAGTTGAAGCTGGAAGAGACAGTGGTCACTGTATATAGACCGTACGAGTGGCAGGGAGACCACGTGGTCCGAAATGCAATTAGGCTACTGACAGTTGAAGCTGGAAGAGACAGTGGTCACTGTATATAGACCGTACGAGTGGCAGGGGACCACGTGGTCCGAAATGCAATTAGGCTACTGACAGTTGAAGCTGGAAGAGACAGTGGTCACTGTATATAGACCGTACGAGTGGCAGGGGGACCACGTGGTCCGAAATGCAATTAGGCTACTGACAGTTGAAGCTGGAAGAGACAGTGGTCACTGTATATAGACCGTACGAGTGGCAGGGGGACCACGTGGTCCGAAATGCAATTAGGCTACTGACAGTTGAAGCTGGAAGAGACAGTGGTCACTGTATATAGACCGTACGAGTGGCAGGGGGACCACGTGGTCCGAAATGCAATTAGGCTACTGACAGTTGAAGCTGGAAGAGACAGTGGTCACTGTATATAGACCGTACGAGTGGCAGGGGGACCACGTGGTCCGAAATGCAATTAGGCTACTGACAGTTGAAGCTGGAAGAGACAGTGGTCACTGTATATAGACCGTACGAGTGGCAGGGGGACCACGTGGTCCGAAATGCAATTAGGCTACTGACAGTTGAAGCTGGAAGAGACAGTGGTCACTGTATATAGACCGTACGAGTGGCAGGGGGACCACGTGGTCCGAAATGCAATTAGGCTACTGACAGTTGAAGCTGGAAGAGACAGTGGTCACTGTATATAGACCGTACGAGTGGCAGGGGGACCACGTGGTCCGAAATGCAATTAGGCTACTGACAGTTGAAGCTGGAAGAGACAGTGGTCACTGTATATAGACCGTACGAGTGGCAGGGGGACCACGTGGTCCGAAATGCAATTAGGCTACTGACAGTTGAAGCTGGAAGAGACAGTGGTCACTGTATATAGGACCGTACGAGTGGCAGGGGGACCACGTGGTCCGAAATGCAATTAGGCTACTGACAGTTGAAGCTGGAAGAGACAGTGGTCACTGTATATAGACCGTACGAGTGGCAGGGGGACCACGTGGTCCGAAATGCAATTAGGCTACTGACAGTTGAAGCTGGAAGAGACAGTGGTCACTGTATATAGACCGTACGAGTGGCAGGGGGACCACGTGGTCCGAAATGCAATTAGGCTACTGACAGTTGAAGCTGGAAGAGACAGTGGTCACTGTATATAGACCGTACGAGTGGCAGGGAGACCACGTGGTCCGAAATGCAATTAGGCTACTGACAGTTGAAGCTGGAAGAGACAGTGGTCACTGTATATAGACCGTACGAGTGGCAGGGGGACCACGTGGTCCGAAATGCAATTAGGCTACTGACAGTTGAAGCTGGAAGAGACAGTGGTCACTGTATATAGACCGTACGAGTGGCAGGGGGACCACGTGGTCCGAAATGCAATTAGGCTACTGACAGTTGAAGCTGGAAGAGACAGTGGTCACTGTATATAGACCGTACGAGTGGCAGGGGGACCACGTGGTCCGAAATGCAATTAGGCTACTGACAGTTGAAGCTGGAAGAGACAGTGGTCACTGTATATAGACCGTACGAGTGGCAGGGGGACCACGTGGTCCGAAATGCAATTAGGCTACTGACAGTTGAAGCTGGAAGAGACAGTGGTCACTGTATATAGACCGTACGAGTGGCAGGGGGACCACGTGGTCCGAAATGCAATTAGGCTACTGACAGTTGAAGCTGGAAGAGACAGTGGTCACTGTATATAGACCGTACGAGTGGCAGGGGGACCACGTGGTCCGAAATGCAATTAGGCTACTGACAGTTGAAGCTGGAAGAGACAGTGGTCACTGTATATAGACCGTACGAGTGGCAGGGGGACCACGTGGTCCGAAATGCAATTAGGCTACTGACAGTTGAAGCTGGAAGAGACAGTGGTCACTGTATATAGACCGTACGAGTGGCAGGGGGACCACGTGGTCCGAAATGCAATTAGGCTACTGACAGTTGAAGCTGGAAGAGACAGTGGTCACTGTATATAGACCGTACGAGTGGCAGGGGGACCACGTGGTCCGAAATGCAATTAGGCTACTGACAGTTGAAGCTGGAAGAGACAGTGGTCACTGTATATAGACCGTACGAGTGGCAGGGGGACCACGTGGTCCGAAATGCAATTAGGCTACTGACAGTTGAAGCTGGAAGAGACAGTGGTCACTGTATATAGACCGTACGAGTGGCAGGGGGACCACGTGGTCCGAAATGCAATTAGGCTACTGACAGTTGAAGCTGGAAGAGACAGTGGTCACTGTATATAGACCGTACGAGTGGCAGGGGGACCACGTGGTCCGAAATGCAATTAGGCTACTGACAGTTGAAGCTGGAAGAGACAGTGGTCACTGTATATAGACCGTACGAGTGGCAGGGGGACCACGTGGTCCGAAATGCAATTAGGCTACTGACAGTTGAAGCTGGAAGAGACAGTGGTCACTGTATATAGACCGTACGAGTGGCAGGGGGACCACGTGGTCCGAAATGCAATTAGGCTACTGACAGTTGAAGCTGGAAGAGACAGTGGTCACTGTATATAGACCGTACGAGTGGCAGGGGGACCACGTGGTCCGAAATGCAATTAGGCTACTGACAGTTGAAGCTGGAAGAGACAGTGGTCACTGTATATAGACCGTACGAGTGGCAGGGGGACCACGTGGTCCGAAATGCAATTAGGCTACTGACAGTTGAAGCTGGAAGAGACAGTGGTCACTGTATATAGACCGTACGAGTGGCAGGGGGACCACGTGGTCCGAAATGCAATTAGGCTACTGACAGTTGAAGCTGGAAGAGACAGTGGTCACTGTATATAGACCGTACGAGTGGCAGGGGGACCACGTGGTCCGAAATGCAATTAGGCTACTGACAGTTGAAGCTGGAAGAGACAGTGGTCACTGTATATAGACCGTACGAGTGGCAGGGGGACCACGTGGTCCGAAATGCAATTAGGCTACTGACAGTTGAAGCTGGAAGAGACAGTGGTCACTGTATATAGACCGTACGAGTGGCAGGGGGACCACGTGGTCCGAAATGCAATTAGGCTACTGACAGTTGAAGCTGGAAGAGACAGTGGTCACTGTATATAGACCGTACGAGTGGCAGGGGGACCACGTGGTCCGAAATGCAATTAGGCTACTGACAGTTGAAGCTGGAAGAGACAGTGGTCACTGTATATAGACCGTACGAGTGGCAGGGGGACCACGTGGTCCGAAATGCAATTAGGCTACTGACAGTTGAAGCTGGAAGAGACAGTGGTCACTGTATATAGACCGTACGAGTGGCAGGGGGACCACGTGGTCCGAAATGCAATTAGGCTACTGACAGTTGAAGCTGGAAGAGACAGTGGTCACTGTATATAGACCGTACGAGTGGCAGGGGGACCACGTGGTCCGAAATGCAATTAGGCTACTGACAGTTGAAGCTGGAAGAGACAGTGGTCACTGTATATAGACCGTACGAGTGGCAGGGGGACCACGTGGTCCGAAATGCAATTAGGCTACTGACAGTTGAAGCTGGAAGAGACAGTGGTCACTGTATATAGACCGTACGAGTGGCAGGGGGACCACGTGGTCCGAAATGCAATTAGGCTACTGACAGTTGAAGCTGGAAGAGACAGTGGTCACTGTATATAGACCGTACGAGTGGCAGGGGGACCACGTGGTCCGAAATGCAATTAGGCTACTGACAGTTGAAGCTGGAAGAGACAGTGGTCACTGTATATAGACCGTACGAGTGGCAGGGGGACCACGTGGTCCGAAATGCAATTAGGCTACTGACAGTTGAAGCTGGAAGAGACAGTGGTCACTGTATATAGACCGTACGAGTGGCAGGGGGACCACGTGGTCCGAAATGCAATTAGGCTACTGACAGTTGAAGCTGGAAGAGACAGTGGTCACTGTATATAGACCGTACGAGTGGCAGGGGGACCACGTGGTCCGAAATCCAATTAGGCTACTGACAGTTGAAGCTGGAAGAGACAGTGGTCACTGTATATAGACCGTACGAGTGGCAGGGGGACCACGTGGTCCGAAATGCAATTAGGCTACTGACAGTTGAAGCTGGAAGAGACAGTGGTCACTGTATATAGACCGTACGAGTGGCAGGGGGACCATGTGGTCCGAAATGCAATTAGGCTACTGACAGTTGAAGCTGGAAGAGTCAGTGGTCACTGTATATAGACCGTACGAGTGGCAGGGGGACCACGTGGTCCGAAATGCAATTAGGCTACTGACAGTTGAAGCTGGAAGAGACAGTGGTCACTGTATATAGACCGTACGAGTGGCAGGGGGACCACGTGGTCCGAAATGCAATTAGGCTACTGACAGTTGAAGCTGGAAGAGACAGTGGTCACTGTATATAGACCGTACGAGTGGCAGGGGGACCACGTGGTCCGAAATGCAATTAGGCTACTGACAGTTGAAGCTGGAAGAGACAGTGGTCACTGTATATAGACCGTACGAGTGGCAGGGGGACCACGTGGTCCGAAATGCAATTAGGCTACTGACAGTTGAAGCTGGAAGAGACAGTGGTCACTGTATATAGACCGTACGAGTGGCAGGGGGACCACGTGGTCCGAAATGCAATTAGGCTACTGACAGTTGAAGCTGGAAGAGACAGTGGTCACTGTATATAGACCGTACGAGTGGCAGGGGGACCACGTGGTCCGAAATGCAATTAGGCTACTGACAGTTGAAGCTGGAAGAGACAGTGGTCACTGTATATAGACCGTACGAGTAGCAGGGGGACCACGTGGTCCGAAATGCAATTAGGCTACTGACAGTTGAAGCTGGAAGAGACAGTGGTCACTGTATATAGACCGTACGAGTGGCAGGGGGACCACGTGGTCCGAAATGCAATTAGGCTACTGACAGTTGAAGCTGGAAGAGACAGTGGTCACTGTATATAGACCGTACGAATGGCAGGGGGACCACGTGGTCCGAAATGCAATTAGGCTACTGACAGGTGAAGCTGGAAGAGACAGTGGTCACTGTATATAGACCGTACGAGTGGCAGGGGGACCACGTGGTCCGAAATGCAATTAGGCTACTGACAGTTGAAGCTGGAAGAGACAGTGGTCACTGTATATAGACCGTACGAGTGGCAGGGGGACCACGTGGTCCGAAATGCAATTAGGCTACTGACAGTTGAAGCTGGAAGAGACAGTGGTCACTGTATATAGACTGTACGAGTGGCAGGGGGACCACGTGGTCAGAAATGCAATTAGGCTACTGACAGTTGAAGCTGGAAGAGACAGTGGTCACTGTATATAGACCGTACGAGTGGCAGGGGGACCACGTGGTCCGAAATGCAATTAGGCTACTGACAGTTGAAGCTGGAAGAGACAGTGGTCACTGTATATAGACCGTACGAGTGGCAGGGGGACCACGTGGTCCGAAATGCGATTTCCATATATAGTAAAAAGGGAAATTTAATTGATAATTATTCGAGAAAAAAAATCGAATTTATCAATTAATTTTGAGAAATTTCGATTAAGTTAAGTTAGTTAACCAGTTTCTCAAAATTAACGAGTTAAGTTGAAGTTAATTAACATAATAGGTTAATCAGCAAATAGTTAAGTTAAGTAACTTAACTGACCCAAATCTGATATATATACAGTATATATTATATATATATATATATATATATATATATATATATATATATATATATATATATATATATATATATATTTATATATACTGTATATATATATATATATATATATACAGTATATGCAAGACAGTCACAGCAACACGTGAACTTATATAATGCTGAATATCCACAGGGAAGGAAGGAAAATAAACACAGAGTCCCAAGCGCTTTCGTGTATTACATCTTCAGGGGACAGAGGATAGGCAGAGAATGATCATATACAGTGTGATATTATTGAACTGCAAAAACCTAAATGAAATATATAAATAAATAAAAACTCATACTAAGTAATATAAAAATATAAAGGAAAGACAGAGTGATATTCATCAATAAAAGACTCAAAAGATGATTTGAGGTTTTGATTATCTCGTCATAAAATATACCGGTTCAGTACATTAAAAATAATAATGATAAAAAAACAATTGTTTCGAAATGCGACAAAAAGATCGAGTCAATATAACTGAGTTAAAATACAGAAGGTACTGTATGTCTAAAGCAGTTATAAAACCTTTTCTCTAATTAAAAATATATGAAACCCTAAATTTGTATTTGTTTACAAATACAATAGACAATGAAATAATCTAGTTTGTACATGCCACTGCTTATAATGTTTAACTTGTTCATGTAGTAGTGTACACCCTATGTGGTGGATTGTGTTCTTATAATGTTTAACTTGCTCATGTAGTAGTGTACACCCTATGTGGTGGATTGTGTTCTTATAATGTTTAACTTGTTCATGTAGTAGTGTACACCCTATGTGGTGGATTGTGTTCTTATAATGTTTAACTTGCTCATGTAGTAGTGTACACCCTATGTGGTGGATTGTGTTCTTATAATGTTTAACTTGTTCATGTAGTAGTGTACACCCTATGTGGTGGATTGTGTTCTTATAATGTTTAACTTGTTCATGTAGTAGTGTACACCCTATGTGGTGGATTGTGTTCTTATAATGTTTAACTTGTTCATGTAGTAGTGTACACCCTATGTGGTGGATTGTGTTCTTATAATGTTTAACTTGCTCATGTAGTAGTGTACACCCTATGTGGTGGATTGTGTTCTTATAATGTTTAACTTGCTCATGTAGTAGTGTACACCCTATGTGGTGGATTGTGTTCTTATAATGTTTAACTTGCTCATGTAGTAGTGTACACCCTATGTGGTGGATTGTGTTCTTATAATGTTTAACTTGCTCATGTAGTAGTGTACACCCTATGTGGTGGATTGTGTTCTTATAATGTTTAACTTGCTCATGTAGTAGTGTACACCCTATGTGGTGGATTGTGTTCTTATAATGTTTAACTTGCTCATGTAGTAGTGTACACCCTATGTGGTGGATTGTGTTCTTATAATGTTTAACTTGCTCATGTAGTAGTGTACACCCTATGTGGTGGATTGTGTTCTTATAATGTTTAACTTGCTCATGTAGTAGTGTACACCCTATGTGGTGGATTGTGTTCTTATAATGTTTAACTTGCTCATGTAGTAGTGTACACCCTATGTGGTGGATTGTGTTCTTATAATGTTTAACTTGCTCATGTAGTAGTGTACACCCTATGTGGTGGATTGTGTTCTTATAATGTTTAACTTGCTCATGTAGTAGTGTACACCCTATGTGGTGGATTGTGTTCTTATAATGTTTAACTTGCTCATGTAGTAGTGTACACCCTATGTGGTGGATTGTGTTCTTATAATGTTTAACTTGCTCATGTAGTAGTGTACACCCTATGTGGTGGATTGTGTTCTTATAATGTTTAACTTGCTCATGTAGTAGTGTACACCCTATGTGGTGGATTGTGTTCTTATAATGTTTAACTTGCTCATGTAGTAGTGTACACCCTATGTGGTGGATTGTGTTCTTATAATGTTTAACTTGCTCATGTAGTAGTGTACACCCTATGTGGTGGATTGTGTTCTTTTATTTCATAGATTTCATTTTAGTAAGCGTTGTTTCCACATAGCGATTTTGATGATTTAATTTGACTTTATATTGTCCTTGTCCCAATTTTAGTTTGTTTAGTTTGCAAGTTTTACATATTAAATCATATTTATATTATCTGTATGCTTAATGAAACTAGATTCTATTATATTACGGTCAACATAATTATGATTTACATGAAACAATTGATGAAGCACTATATCCCAATCAATATTGTGGTCGTGATCTCGTACATGTATAAAGACACCGTTTGAGACTTGTCCTGTTTGAACACTTGTCACATGTTGTTTAATTATAATGGCTCGTTGTTTTCCAGTTTGTCCAATATATATTTCATTACAATTTTTGCAAGGGAGTTTATATATGCATCCACCTTAAATATCAGGAGAATTGTTTATGAGTATATTCTTAATAGTATTGCTGTTACAAAAAATAACATTAACATGAAAATGTTTCGGCATAGGAAGTACCTGGAGGAGATTAGCATTGTATGGTAACCTTGGCATATTACGAAAATGTGTTTCTGGTTTAGGATTAACTCTATGAAATGATTTTCTTGCTTTTCTGAGAGAAACATCAATGAAAGATTTATGATATTTTAACTTTGTACCTGTGTCATAAATACATTGAATTTCGTCATCTAAAAATTCTGGACTAAAAATATGAAAGGCTCGCAGAAACATGGACGAGAAAACCGAACGCTTCACTTTATCATGGTGTGAGGAGTAATAATGAACATAAGATGATACATTAGTCGGCTTCCTATAAATGCTATACTTGAATCCATTACTATGCCTGTGGATTACGCAATCTAAAAATGGTAAAATATTGTCTGCTCAACCTCCACGGTAAACCTAATAGAGGGAACCAAGTTATTGAGAGAAACCAAACATTATTTTTTGTGTTTTGTTTTTTAATTAGAGAAAAGGTTTTATAACTGCTTTAGACATACAGTACCTTCTGTATTTTAACTCAGTTATATTGACTCGATCTTTTTGTCGTATTTCGAAACAATTGTTTTTTATCATTATTATTTTTAATGTACTGAACCGGTATATTTTATGATGAGATAATCAAAACCTCAAATCATCTTTTGAGTCTTTTATTGATGAATATCACTTTGTCTTTCCTTTATATTTTTATATTACTTAGTATGAGTTTTTATTTATTTATTTATTTCATTTAGGTTTTTGCAGTTCAATAATATCACACTGTATATGATCATTCTCTGCCTATCCTCTGTCCCCTGAAGATGTAATGCACGAAAGCGCTTGTGACTCCGTGTTTATTTTCCTTCCTTCCCTGTGGATATTCAGCAATATATATACTGTATATATATATATATATATATATATATATATATATATATATATATTCTTTAATACATACGAGGTTGAAAGAAATAGCAATTTCTGCGTTGGAAATTTTATTATTCAAAGTTTCCAGGTCTCTGATGAGTTTTCGCTGCTTGGCAGGAAGTAGATGAATGAGATGAGCAAAATTCATGGTGGTACAGGGTTACATAAATGTACATGATGATACAGGATATACGACGCTTTCACTGGACAACCAGCATTATCAAGTAAGGGTAGAATGATATAAAAGGTAAACAGGAAGGGTATATATAGAGGGTGGAGGATCAGAGGAGGCGAAAATCAGGGGGCAAAAGTCTCCTATTGGTGGAGGGGTATTCTAGGAGTGAAAAAGGGGGAACCGCTTCACGCAGGCGCACTGGATGCGGGATGGTGTTGGTCGGGTGGCGGGGTCAAAGCTGATTGGCTGCGTGTCGAGGGGCGTGGCCTAAGTTGTGTGGTCCGTGTGGCGCCGGCAGAAGACGAAGCTGAAGGAGGTAGCGCGGGGGGCTGCGTCAAGGGCACGGAGGGGCGAGGAGGGGCGTTAAGTCCTGTAGGGTAGTGCCTTTTGGCAGAAGGAAGGATCTGAAGGTCTAGAGTTTGGTTGTTGATGTTAGGATGTAAGGCTTGGATATATAACGCTTCGAGTATAGGTAATCTCCTTGGGTCACTTTCTTTATCGAGTATGGTGGTGTGTTTCTCTAACTCGTTGCGTGTGAGGTGGGGGTGGTTGGGGGTGAGATAGTGGTCTTTGATGGCTCCAGCCTGAAGGTGAAGAGTTAACCGACGTGAAAGACGAGTCTGCGTCATGCCAATATAGGAATGAGGTCCACAGTCCTCATAATTACAGGTATGTTGGTAAATGACGTGATCGTCGGTCATCGGGCTCTTTATCTTGGTGGAAGCTGGTTTGTTGCGGAGAACGAGGTTGGAGGTCTTGGGGAATTTGTAATAAATTATTAATTTGATTTTGTTTTCCGGGTTGGTTGGGTGGACATGCTTGGAGATTATTTCTTTTAAGAAGGCCTCGTCATTTTTGTGTTCAGAGGACATGTAATTCCGGTAGAAGATCTTAATTTCATTGGGGGGGTCAATGTTGGGAGGGCTTTGGGTGTACCATTTTTCAAGATGGTGGTTGATGGTGCTGGAGATGTCGGAGTTGGAGTATCCATTATTCACTAAAACTTGAGATAGTCTTTCTAGTTCCTGGTGGTTGTTTAGAGCTACGAGGATGTCGAGGAAGGGGAGTTGTCCATTGTTTGATTTTTCAAAGGTGAAGTTAAGTCCGGAGGAGGTCATGAAGCGACGCTGGAGTTCCTGTAGTTCGTGGAGGTCCTTGATTTGCACGAAGATGTCATCCACGTATCTACAGTAGACGGCGGGTCGTTGGGCAGCTAGGAGTTCTTCCTCGATGGTACCCATAAAAAAAGTTCGCAAAAAGAACTCCTAGGGTGCTGCCCATCGCCACACCGTCTTTTGCCCCCTGATTTTCGCCGCCACTGATCCTCCACCCTCTATATATACCCTTCCTGTTTACCTTTTATATCATTCTACCCTTACTTGATAATGCTGGTTGTCCAGTGAAACGCGTCGTATATCCTGTATCATCATGTACATTTATGTAACCCTGTACCACCATGAATTTTGCTCATCTCATTCATCTACTTCCTGCCACCCAGCGAAAACTCATCAGAGACCTGGAAACTTTGAATAATAACATTTCCAACGCAGAAATTGCCATTTCTTTCAACCTCGTGTGTATTAAAGAAAATGTATTACCTGGCTTTACTAACATATATATATATATATATATCAACCAGAAACAAATTAAGATAAAATTGACAGTTTCGACATTCCTTATGTCATCATCAGACCTAAAAAGAATGATAAAATGCTATTAGAGATAATTTAATTAATTGCTAAGATATTACTTGTATGTAATTAAGCATAACATACAAACATAATATATATATATATATATATATATATATAAATATATATATATATATATGTATATATATATATATATATATATATATATTATTTTTATTTTTGTACTAAATGCATTTATATTTTAATACGTATTATTTGTATTTGGATGAGGGATACAAAAGGCAAAACTGCCTATGACGAGCGCCTGCCCCAGAGTTGAAAGAGTGACAAGGCCAAAACCAAGGAACGTTTGAGCCAAAATGTCTGGACACACAGAGTTTAAAACCATTTAAGTCATATGATGAGGGAAAGATGGATTCAGGGAGAGAGTTCCAGAGCTCAGCTGTTGAATAGAAGAATGATTGGGAGTATCATTTCACTCTTGTGTTGGAGAGTTGTACAGAGTAGGGGTGGGATTGTGTTGCAAGATGGGTACTACGTACACTATGTAGAGGAGGCGGTATACAGTGAGAGAGTTCTGAGGAACACTGATTATTGTAGTAGCGATAGAATAGCGAGAGAGATGCAACATTACGGCGAAGAGAGAGACATTGCAGAGAGTCGGTGAGTGGACTGGAGTTAATGATACGAAAGGCTTCCCTTTCTACTTTATCTAGATGTGCTGTGTGAGAGGATCTTCCCTACACATGTGAACAATACTCAATACAAGGACGCACTGTGCCTCTGGACAGAGCAAGAAGTTGTGCAGGGGTAAAGAACCCCTTGAGGCGGTTGAGCACACCCAGTTTCTGGGAGGCCGCCTTAGAAAGAATAATGATAAGGTCATTTCATGAGAAACCAGAAGAAAAAGGGACACCAAGAATATTGAGAGAAGATGAATGTTTGATTTTCGTATTGTTGAAGAATAAGGGATAGTCCTCTGAGAGTTCAAGGCGAGTAGATAGATGGAGAAATTGGATTTTGGAAGCATTAAAGTTAACAAGGTTTTATCTGCCCCAATTAGAATGGTAGTTAGATCAGAAGATAAGTGTTGTAAAGCTTCCTTACGTTTGTTTTTGAGAGATTGCTGGCTGGGGCGTTCTTGAAAACTAATTGAATAATGTAAGGTAGAGTCGTCTGCATATATATACAGTATATATATATATATATATACTGTATATCCATCTTACGAGATTTCAAGGTTCACCACCGTCAATGACTCTTATCACATTTCACTGGCCAACCTGGTGAGCCAGCTTTAGTGACTGACTTAGTTATCAGCCCAACATCCTTAACTGCTTTCTAACCTCCAATCCTTGTGCTTACACTGTAAATATTTTCTCACCGATGGTCTCATCCGATCAATATCCTTATCTCTGTTGCCTGTCCTACCTCTCCAGTGTGGCCATCCAATTCTTCCAGATGGCAGTGCTTGTAGCATTCTGGCGCTACCTACATGGAGGCTCTTTGGCAGTATTTCTTTGATTTCCCATAGAATTAGTTTTGCTTCTGTGACCGAGGACCCTCTCAGTGTGCTGAACGCATTACCGAGATAATCATCTCGAGCATGGAGGCATACATTCAATTTTCTTTCTTACAGTTTAATGCAATAAAATCTTGATTTCCTCATGCTTGTTCTACTGCTATCTACAATCAGGAGGAAGCATTCAAACGGTACCATCACCTTTAATCTCAAGAATTACATATTTGTGTTTATGCTTTTGCTCAGAAACATGTCCAATCTTTTCTTTGACTTGTAAAATGTCTTGAACTTTCTAACTCTAGCTCTACTGGTGATCTCCTTTCTTATCTGATAAACTATTGGTCATCCTCCTTTCAAGACTTTGGTGAGACCTTTCAATCGTTCTAGACATATCCAAAACCTTTGATTAGAGTCTGGCACAAATCCTTTGTTTCTAAACTACCATCCTTTGGTTTCTATCCCTCAATCTGTGCCTTCAACGCCAATTTACTTTCTGATAATTCCATGGCTGCCATTGTGGATGGTCAATGCTCACTTCCTAAACATATCAACTATGGTGTTCTTCAGGGTTCTTTCCTATCCCCATTTCTTTTTTCACTATTTATTATTGAGCTTCTCCACGGTCCTATCCACTCCTATACTGATGACTCTATCTTACACTATTCAACAAGTTTACACAACGGCCCACCATACAGTTGCTTAAAAACTCAAGTGATAAGGATAGGACACCCGTCTTCTGATATATCAAATATGTCCAATTGGGCCCTTATTGCTTTCAATTATTTCAAAACCCAATTTATCCATCTATCAACCCATCACAATCTTTCACTTGACTATCCCATGCACTTCAAAAACACACAAATCAATTCTTCATCTTCTCTCTTGGTGTATCGTTTTCTTCTGGAAAGACCATATTACCACTGTTACTATAACAGTTCCCAGAAGTTAGATGTGCTCCACCGTCTTTGTGGGTTCTTCACCCCTGCACAGCTTCTTGCTCTGTACAGGGGCATTGTGAGCCAATGTATTCAGTACTGTTTGCATGTGTGGGGAGGTTCTACATATACTGCACTTTTCGAAAGGGTAGATTCAAAATAATTTTGTTCTATCAACTCACCTCATTTTACTAATTCTTGACAATCTCTCTCTACGCACCGCAATGTTGTATCTCGCTCACTCTTCTACTGCTATTGAAATAATTAGTGTTCTTCAAAACTTTCTCAGTGTATACCCCCTCCCTTATGGAGTTTCGATGGCACCCGCCGTTCAACAAATTCCCATCCCTATTCTAACCAAGTCTGTAATTCAAGAGTTAAATGTTTATCCTAGTAATTTCTCCACTCAATAAGTAAAGTCTGGAATGTTCCTCCTCAACCCATCTTTCTCTCATCCTATGACTTAAGCTGCTTCAAGCTCGGTGTATCCAGACATTTTGACTCTAATGCAATTTGAATTTGGTTCTCCATATTTTTTTCATTTTTATTTTTATTTTTTTTGGAGGGGAGAGGGGGGGGGGGGCCAACACTTGTTACAGACAGCTTTGCTTTTTGTCCCTTCATACACAGACATAATGTTATACTCTGATCCTTCACATCTGAAGAGGACTCCAAACTAACGTCATCACAATAAATAGTTTTTTCCGTCACGGGGGTAAATTTTCTCCATACAAGTCTTCACAGCTCTGTGAATTTCTCTTTCCTATTTATAAAGTCTTAACAATGAAAGAGGGATCGTGCTTTACACCTTTTTCCAGGGATCTGAGCTTGCACTTACACAACTTACAAAATAAACCACTTGAGAAAAGTGTAATAATTATAGAAGACGAAATATGCATCGATTATATCACTGAAGCATACAAAAGTGAAATCGCTTAATGAGTCTTCCCGAAGGGTTTCACTTTGTTCTATAACAGAAATATATCTTTCCACCGAAACATAATACAAAGGAAAACAATCAATTGAGGAACATTACTGAGAACACATCACTCATCATCAACAAAATTGCCCTATGCAGTACACCATATTAAAGCTCCAAACCTCCATTTTAATGTGATATTGCTGAACCAGAATCCCAAGAATAATAACAAAG
The DNA here is from genome assembly GCA_032716605.1 of Paralithodes platypus. NCBI lineage: Eukaryota > Metazoa > Arthropoda > Malacostraca > Decapoda > Lithodidae > Paralithodes > Paralithodes platypus. Next base: position 2,693,088 of record CM064571.1, on the reverse strand, counting down.
ATAAACGTGATGACACAAATTATGAAGTAGAGAACACGTAAACCATCTTTGAAACATAGTTTGGTCAAAAGATATGAGACTCGATTTCCAATGCTGTATTAATTTAAAAACAAACAATTAATAACTGAAGGAGAGGGATAATGATTTGTGTCGGTATAAGATGACCCTCTTCTTGTATTTTTGCTACCTCTAGACGATTGTGATCAACTCGAGAAGAATGTTAAAAACAAAATTAAGAGAAATATCTAAGAATCCCTCTTAATAAATCGCCTAATGAGAATCAGAAAATGCATCACAGGTATTCAAGAGGTTTAGAAGAGAACAATTTAATTACCCTTGACAAATAGAATTATGAAATATGCCCACATCCACTCCCTATGATCCTAGCTTTAATTTCCCTTTGAAAATAGTACAGCAGAAAACACGATTAAATGAGCAATGTAAACGCAAGGATAATTAACAAGAAAACACATCCATTATCGGCGATAAAATAATAATAATAAAAGGTGAAATCTGGCCTCTCAGCCACCATCAGCCTCCACCACGCCTGCCACCTTTATTAGCCTCTCAGCCACCATCAATCCTCCACCACACCTGACGCCTTTATTGACCTCTCAGCCACCATCAGCCCCCACCACACCTGCCACCTTTATTAGCCTCTCAGCCACCATCAGTCTCCACCACGCCTGCCATCTTTATTAGCCTCTCAGCCACCATCAGCCTCCACCACACCTGACGCCTTTATTGACCTCTCAGCCACCATCAGCCTCCACCACGCCTGCCACCTTTATTAGCCTCTCAGCCACCATCAATCCTCCACCACACCTGACGCCTTTATTGACCTCTCAGCCACCATCAGCCCCCACCACACCTTCTACCTTTATTAGCCTCTCAGCCACCATCAGCCTTCACCACGCCTGCCACCTTTATTAGCCTCTCAGCCACCATCAGCCTCCACCACACCTGACGCCTTTATTGACCTCTCAGCCACCATCAGCCTCCACCACGCCTGCCACCTTTATTAGCCTCTCAGCCACTATCAGCCTCCACCACACCTGCCACCTTTATTAGCCTCTCAGCCACCATCAGCCTCCACCACGCCTGCCACCTTTATTAGCCTCTCAGCCACCATCAGCCTCCACCACACCTGACGCCTTTATTGACCTCTCAGCCACCATCAGCCTCCACCACACCTGCCACCTTTATTAGCCTCTCAGCCACCATCAGCCTCCACCACGCCTGCCACCTTTATTAGCTTCTCAGCCACCATCAGCCTCCACCACACCTGACACCTTTATTGAGCTCTCAGCCACCATCAGCCTCCACCACGCCTGCCACCTTTATTAGCCTCTCAGCCACCATCACACCTGCCACCTTTATTAGCCTTTCAGCCACCATCAGCCTCCACCACGCCTGCCACCTTTATTAGCCTCTCAGCCACCATCAGCCTCCACCACGCCTGCCACATTAATTGACCTCTCAGCCACCATCAGCCTCCACCACACCTGCCACCTTTATTAGCCTCTCAGCCACCATCAGCCTCCACCACGCCTACCACCTTTATTAGCCTCTCAGCCACCATCAGCCCCCACCACACCTGACGCCTTTATTGACCTCTCAGCAACCATCAGCCTCCACCACGCCTGCCACCTTTATTAGCCTCTCAGCCACCATCAGCCTCCACCACACCTGACACCTTTATTGACCTCTCAGCCACCATCAGCCTCCACCACACCTGCCACCTTTATTAGCCTCTCAGCCACCATCAGCCTCCACCACACCTGACGCCTTTATTGACCTCTCAGCCACCATCAGCCTCCACCACACCTGACGCCTTTATTGACCTCGCAGCCACCATCAGCCTCCACCACACCTGCCACCTTTATTTGCCTCTCAGCAACCATCAGCCTCCACCACACCTGACACCTTTATTGACCTCTCAGACACCATCAGCCTCCACCACACCTGCCACCTTTGTTAGCCTCTCAGCCACCATCAGCCTCCACCACACCTGACACCTTTATTGACCTCTCAGCAACCATCAGCCTCCACCACACCTGCCACCTTTATTAGCCTCTCAGCCACCATCAGCCTCCACCACACCTGCCTCCTGCATTAGCCTCTCAGCCACCATCAGCCTCCACCACACCTGCCACCTTTATTAGCCTCTCAGCCACCATCAGCCTCCACCACACCTGCCTCCTGCATTAGCCTCTCAGCCACCATCATCATCTCAGCCGTTATTATGAGCCCTACTCGCCTTAACACTTATATTGGATGGTTAGTTCCAGACCCCGCAGATGACTCAACACTCCACAGTTCCTTCACATTTACCAATTCTTTCACCCATCCCGATCTTACAAATTAAAAAATAAACACTGCAATTTCTCTGAACCAGGACCTTTCTAGAATTAATGAATGGGGACAAAATAATCTAGTTTCCTTTAATGCACAGAAAACCAAGTACATTCAATTTTCTAACCGACAGAATCTCACTGACTCCCATATATTTTTTAATGATGTAAATATTCCCACTTCCCCTAGTATTCACATTCTCGGTGTAACATTAACTACTAACTTGAGCTGGACACATTATGTTAGAAGCATTGCTAAGAATGCCTCTAAAAAACTGGGACTCCTGTACAGAGTTCGAGAATTCTTCACTGACGAGCAGTTGGCCGTGATATATAAAAGTCATGTGCGTTCTCAGATGGATTACTGTTCACCTCTGTGGAGTGGAAGTGGAGTGGTTGCATTGAGGCAGTTGGACAAAATTCAAAATAAAGCTATTAGATTAATCAATAACCCTGCAATCACACAGGACCTTCCTACATTATCCATACGAAGAAACGTTGCATCCCTTGCATTATTCTACAGATATTTTTACAGCAATTGTTCCGAGGAACTTGCTTCAATTGTACCGCCTCTCCACATCTTTCCCCGTAGAACTAGGGCAGCTGAGAGCGCCCATGAATTTACACTTTCTCCTCCACAATGCAGAACTTCTGCTTATCAAAATTCATTTATCCCCAGAACTACTACTCTTTGGAATTCACTTCCCTCGAGTTGCTTTCCACAAACTTACAATATACAACAGTTTAAATCCAGTTGTTACAAATATTTTATGAATGGAGGATGCCTTTAGGCACATGGACCTATTTTGTTTTATCTGTGTTTTTCCTTCCTCCGTTCATTGTCTCTTTAAAAAAAAAAAAAAAAAAAAAAACAGTGGCACCCACCACCACCTGGGTACACGGGTTTACCTTAAAATTCGTTGCCGTATACAATAATAAGGTTAAAAGGTTCACTTAAATGACAACTGTCTAATGTTTGCCCGTGTATATGTAGCTTAAGTGTGTGTGTGTGGGGGGGGGGGGGGGGGCAACATAGGCGGATTAATAATAAAGAAAATATTTAATTTAGAACAACTGTCTCTGAACTTGATCCGGGTTTACTTATAATGCTAGTAATTGATCAGAGGAAGACAAACACAGCCATAACACCAAACAATACCATGCCATGAACAACCCTCACCAGACACACAATATTACCAGGTCGTAGTGAGGTAAAAAGGAAGTCATTAAGTACACGGTGAAAGGCCGGTCCTGTACTGCTGCAAGGGTTTCATAGCTAAACCCACAATTATCCTTACAATTACGCAATGGTAAATCATATTTAACATGTGCACCATAGTTACCCCTTACAGTACCGGTGACGTGTCTTCTTCATATTTAACATGTGCACCATAGTTACCCCTTACAGTACCGGTGACGTGTCTTCTTCATATTTAACATGTGCACCATAGTTACCCTTACAGTACCGGTGACGTGTCTTCTTCATATTTAACATGTGCACCATAGTTACCCCTTACAGTACCGGTGACGTGTCTTCTTCATATTTAACATGTGCACCATAGTTACCCCTTACAGTACCGGTGACGTGTCTTCTTCATATTTAACATGTGCACCATAGTTACCCCTTACAGTACCGGTGACGTGTCTTCTTCATATTTAACATGTGCACCATAGTTACCCCTTACAGTACCGGTGACGTGTCTTCTTCATATTTAACATGTGCACCATAGTTACCCCTTACAGTACCGTTGACGTGTCTTCTTCATTTCATTTCAGTGACATTTAGGCGATTTGATGAAGCTTAGGAATTATATATGGTTGCTATCTATCTATCTACTCAGGCACATACCCCTTTATTTTATTGTATTTATTTTTTAGCTGGGTGTGGACGACTAAAAGGTTTAATTGAGTTAGTCTGTAGCCTTTGCATTGATAATTGTCCTTCCCAAGCTGAATAAAATCGTCAAACAGTTACCAGAATATAATGGAAATGTCGTCACCGGTATTATACGGATCATAAGTTTTCCTAATTTTCATTGGACATTATGGATCTTAAGTTAATTGCCAAAAGTGAGTTGTCACATTTGCATAAAGAACTAACTGAGCATGGTTCTCTATGGGAAATGTTTGCTTAATCTTTATTACTATTTCATCCCTTTTAGCATTATCATTTTCCGCAAACTGTGCATTTTATTAATGGGAGACTGACCGTTTGTTTGGTCTATTAATTAATGTATTCATATATTTTTTTAGTTTCCTCTCTAGACCTCCATCAAGCTTAGAAAAGCACCCCCTAAACCCCCCTTCAAGATATATTTGTAAATTTTTCGGTAGAAAAATGTACCGGCCGAAGGCCGGTTTCTCTTACAATTGCAGGCTCGCTATAGCTCGCCAGGAAATAATTAACACCTAAATAGCATGAAAGGTCTTAAAATTGACAACGAAATGGGGCGAAAGGGGTTAAAATCGCCAAACTAATGGGCCGAACGTCTTATAGTCTCAAAGTAGTGGGGCTAAACAATAGGGAGAAGAGGGTCCAGAAAAACGGTCTGCCTCCCCTAAATAAGCATATATTCCTCACCCTTGCATGTTATAATATCATCAAATAATCACGCTAGAGATCCAATTACTATGCAAATCCTTTCAAGTTCTCTAGGTGCAATATTTAGGTTAAGGGGAGGAAGACCGTTTATCTGGACCCCCTTCTCCCTGATGTTTAGCCCCACTACTTTTGAGATTATAAGACGTTCAACCCATTAGTTTGGCGATTTTAACACCTTTTGCCCAATTTCGTTGTCAATTTTAAGACCTTTCGTGCCATTTAGGTGTCGATTATTTCCTGGCGAGCGATAGCGAGCCTTCAGTTATAAGAGGAACCGGCCTTTGGCCGGGACATATTTCTACCGAGAAATGTACAAATTTATCTTGAAGGGGGGTCTAGGAGGTGTTTTTCTAAGCTTGATGGAGGTCTAGGGAGGAAACTAACAAAATATATGAATAAATGAATTAATAGACCAAACAAACAGTCAGTCTCCTCTTAACCCAATACATTCCTACGCAGATGACTCAACACTCCACAATTCCTTCACATTTACCAATTCTTTCACCCAACCCGATCTTATAAATTCAAAAATAAACACTGCAATTTCTCTGAACCAGGACCTTTCTAGAATTAATGGATGGGGACAAAAGAATCTAGTTTCCTTTAATGCACAGAAAACCAAATACATTCAATTTTCTAACCGACAGAATCTCACTGACTCCCATATATTTTTGAATTATGTAAATATTCCCACTTCCCCTAGTATTGACATTCTCGGTGTAACATTAACTACTATCTTGAGCTGGACACATTATGTTAGAAGCATTGCTAAGAATGCCTCTAAAAAACTGGGACTTCTGTACAGAGTTCGAGAATTCTTCACTGACGAGCAGTTGGCCGTGATATATAAAAGTCATGTGCGTTCTCAGATGGATTACTGTTCACCTCTGTGGGGTGGAAGTGGAGTGGTTGCATTGAGGCAGTTGGACAAAATTCAAAATAAAGCTATTAGATTAATCAATAACCCTGCAATCACACAGGACCTTCCTACATTATCCATACGAAGAAACGTTGCATCCCTTGCATTATTCTACAGATATTTTCACAGCAATTGTTCCGAGGAACTTGCTTCAATTGTGCCGCCTCTCCACATCTTTCCGCGTAGAACTAGGGCAGCTGAGAGCGCCCATGAATTTACACTTTCTCCTCCACAATGCAGAACTTCTGCTTATCAGAATTCATTTATCCCCAGAGCTACTACTCTTTGGAATTCACTTCCCTCGAATTGCTTTCCACAAACTTACAATCTGCAAATGTTTAAATCCAGTTGTTACAAACATTTTATGAATGGAGGATGCCTTTAGGCACATGGACCTTTTTGTTTTACCTGTGTTTTTCCTTCCTCCGTTCATTGTCTCTTTATAAAAAAAAAAAAAAAAAAAAAACGTGGAGCCCCGCCTAGTTTTTTATTTTTTGTTCACCAGAACCCGGCCCGTTTTCAAAAAATGGTTTTATTCCAGAAACAATAGCGAAGGGGTTAGGAATGAAGGAAAAACCACGAAAAACCGCTCAAAAAGCTTAAAGAATGGTCCTACAGAGCCCCCGAAAACGTATTTTACAAGAGTAAAAAATTGAAGGCAATTTCCCCCAAAAACCAGGTTATTGCGCGCTCACGCGCACGCACGTGGACTTTGAGAGTTTTCAACCATCGGCACGGTTGCGTGGGATACGTACACAGTTCCCATACAAATCTGAGCCCTCTCGAGTGGCTACACCTGAGGTTACGGTCGGAGCAATTAGGGTGACTCGTCAGACGCGTCGCTGGGGCTGTGAGTTACATACATAGGCGACGCGCCAGACGCGTCGCTGGGGCTGGACGGGTTAATGTCATTTTGATTTAGGTTATTGTCAGGTTATCCGAACCCAATGAAAGCGAACACTTTTGTAACAATATATATTTATCGATATAGGCCTATCATGTTTATGATGACTTTAATAATATTCCGCTAGTTTTTATAACTTCACCAATTGTCTTTCTTAGCACAATTCTAAAATCATTATAAACAAACTAATGTATGTCATCCCACAGCCTTATCAGTAGTAGTTGATTTTGTGTGAAACCTTTTAATACTCTCAGGTTCATTTTATTCGCCATCTGTTTAAGGACTTGAGAATTCGGAAATACTATTAAAGCAGCTATGTGAACTGCTATATTGTTAAACAAATATCATACCCGGAAGCTGTTATATCACTAATATTCTTATATTCACTAACTTGTCTCTATCAATCCTTCATCTTCTCTCAATATTCTTGGTGTCTCTTTTCTTCTGCTCTCAGTTGGAAGGACCATATTACCAGTCTTGCTAAGGCAGCCTCCCAGAAGCTGGGTGTGCTCAAACCGCCTTAGGGGGTTCTTTACCCCTGCACAGCTTCTTGCTCTGTCCAGGGACATAGTGCGTCCTTGTATTGAGTATTGTTCACATGTGTGGGGAGGTTCCTCTCACACCGCTCTCCTAGACAAAATTGAAAGGAAGGCCGTTCGTATCATTAACTCCCGTCCACTCACCAACTCTCTGCAATCTCTCTCTCTTCGCCGCAATGTTGCATCTCTCTCGCTATTCTATCGCAACTATAATAATCAGTGTTCCTCGGAGCTTTCCCAGTGTATACCACCTCCTTTACGTAGGGCACGTGGTACCCGTCTTGCAACACAATCCCACCCCTACTCTGTGCAACTCTCCAACCCAAGAGTGAAGCGTTACTCTCAGACTGTCTTCTATTCAACAGCTGAGCTCTGGAACTCTCTCCCAGAATCAGTCTTTCCCTCTTCCTATGACTTAAATTGTTTCAAACTAAGTGTGTCCAGGCATTTTGGCTCGAACGTCCCTTGATTTTGGCCCTGTCACTCTTTCAACTATGGGGGAGGCACTCGCTATAGGCAGTTCTGCCTTTTGCCTTCCTCACTCACATAGAACAAAAACAAAATCTATCTATTCCCCCATTTATTGATTTACTGTAAGAACCTCTATTCTAATATGATACTTGAAACTGTATAAGGGAGGAAGGGTTTACTGTAAGTATCTCTACTCTAATATGATACTTGTAACTGTATAAGGGAGGAAGGGTTTACTGTAAGTATCTCTACTCTAATATGATACTTGAAACTGTATAAGGGAGGAAGGGTTTACTGTAAGTATCTCTACTCTAATATGATACTTGTAACTGTATAAGGGAGGAAGGGTTTACTGTAAGTATCTCTACTCTAATATGATACTTGAAACTGTATAAGGGAGGAAGGGTTTACTGTAAGTATCTCTACTCTAATATGATACTTGAAACTGTATAAGGGAGGAAGGGTTTACTGTAAGTATCTCTACTCTAATATGATACTTGTAACTGTATAAGGGAGGAAGGGTTTACTGTAAGTATCTCTACTCTAATATGATACTTGAAACTGTATAAGGGAGGAAGGGTTTACTGTAAGTATCTCTACTCTAATATGATACTTGTAACTGTATAAGGGAGGAAGGGTTTACTGTAAGTATCTCTACTCTAATATGATACTTGAAACTGTATAAGGGAGGAAGGGTTTACTGTAAGTATCTCTACTCTAATATGATACTTGAAACTGTATAAGGGAGGAAGGGTTTACTGTAAGTATCTCTACTCTAATATGATACTTGTAACTGTATAAGGGAGGAAGGGTTTACTGTAAGTATCTCTACTCTAATATGATACTTGTAACTGTATAAGGGAGGAAGGGTTTACTGTAAGTATCTCTACTCTAATATGATACTTGTAACTGTATAAGGGAGGAAGGGTTTACTGTAAGTATCTCTACTCTAATATGATACTTGTAACTGTATAAGGGAGGAAGGGTTTACTGTAAGTATCTCTACTCTAATATGATACTTGTAACTGTATAAGGGAGGAAGGGTTTACTGTAAGTATCTCTACTCTAATATGATACTTGTAACTGTATAAGGGAGGAAGGGTTTACTGTAAGTATCTCTACTCTAACATGATACTTGAAACTGTATAAGGGAGGAAGGGTTTACTGTAAGTATCTCTACTCTAATATGATACTTGTAACTGTATAAGGGAGGAAGGGTTTACTGTAAGTATCTCTACTCTAATATGATACTTGTAACTGTATAAGGGAGGAAGGGTTTACTGTAAGTATCTCTACTCTAATATGATACTTGAAACTGTATAAGGGAGGAAGGGTTTACTGTAAGTATCTCTACTCTAATATGATACTTGTAACTGTATAAGGGAGGAAGGGTTTACTGTAAGTATCTCTACTCTAATATGATACTTGTAACTGTATAAGGGAGGAAGGGTTTACTGTAAGTATCTCTACTCTAATATGATACTTGAAACTGTATAAGGGAGGAAGGGTTTACTGTAAGTATCTCTACTCTAATATGATACTTGACACTGTATAAGGGAGGAAGGGTTTACTGTAAGTATCTCTACTCTAATATGATACTTGTAACTGTATAAGGGAGGAAGGGTTTACTGTAAGTATCTCTACTCTAATATGATACTTGTAACTGTATAAGGGAGGAAGGGTTTACTGTAAGTATCTCTACTCTAATATGATACTTGAAACTGTATAAGGGAGGAAGGGTTTACTGTAAGTATCTCTACTCTAATATGATACTTGTAACTGTATAAGGGAGGAAGGGTTTACTGTAAGTATCTCTACTCTAATATGATACTTGTAACTGTATAAGGGAGGAAGGGTTTACTGTAAGTATCTCTACTCTAATATGATACTTGTAACTGTATAAGGGAGGAAGGGTTTACTGTAAGTATCTCTACTCTAATATGATACTTGACACTGTATAAGGGAGGAAGGGTTTACTGTAAGTATCTCTACTCTAATATGATACTTGTAACTGTATAAGGGAGGAAGGGTTTACTGTAAGTATCTCTACTCTAATATGATACTTGTAACTGTATAAGGGAGGAAGGGTTTACTGTAAGTATCTCTACTCTAATATGATACTTGTAACTGTATATGGGAGGAAGGGTTTACTGTAAGTATCTCTACTCTAATATGATACTTGTAACTGTATAAGGGAGGAAGGGTTTACTGTAAGTATCTCTACTCTAATATGATACTTGTAACTGTATAAGGGAGGAAGGGTTTGCTGTAACTATCTCTACTCTAATATGATACTTGTAACTGTATAAGGGAGGAAGGGTTTACTGTAAGTATCTCTACTCTAATATGATACTTGTAACTGTATAAGGGAGGAAGGGTTTACTGTAAGTATCTCTACTCTAATATGATACTTGTAACTGTATAAGGGAGGAAGGGTTTACTGTAAGTATCTCTACTCTAATATGATACTTGTAACTGTATAAGGGAGGAAGGGTTTACTGTAAGTATCTCTACTCTAATATGATACTTGAAACTGTATAAGGGAGGAAGGGTTTACTGTAAGTATCTCTACTCTAATATGATACTTGTAACTGTATAAGGGAGGAAGGGTTTACTGTAAGTATCTCTACTCTAATATGATACTTGTAACTGTATAAGGGAGGAAGGGTTTACTGTAAGTATCTCTACTCTAATATGATACTTGAAACTGTATAAGGGAGGAAGGGTTTACTGTAAGTATCTCTACTCTAATATGATACTTGAAACTGTATAAGGGAGGAAGGGTTTACTGTAAGAATCTCTACTCTAATATGATACTTGTAACTGTATAAGGGAGGAAGGGTTTACTGTAAGTATCTCTACTCTAATATGATACTTGTAACTGTATAAGGGAGGAAGGGTTTACTGTAAGTATCTCTACTCTAATATGATACTTGTAACTGTATAAGGGAGGAAGGGTTTACTGTAAGTATCTCTACTCTAATATGATACTTGTAACTGTATAAGGGAGGAAGGGTTTACTGTAAGTATCTCTACTCTAATATGATACTTGTAACTGTATAAGGGAGGAAGGGTTTACTGTAAGTATCTCTACTCTAATATGATACTTGTAACTGTATAAGGGAGGAAGGGTTTACTGTAAGTATCTCTACTCTAATATGATACTTGTAACTGTATAAGGGAGGAAGGGTTTACTGTAAGTATCTCTACTCTAATATGATACTTGAAACTGTATAAGGGAGGAAGGGTTTACTGTAAGTATCTCTACTCTAATATGATACTTGACACTGTATAAGGGAGGAAGGGTTTACTGTAAGTATCTCTACTCTAATATGATACTTGACACTGTATAAGGGAGGAAGGGTTTACTGTAAGTATCTCTACTCTAATGATACTTGACACTGTATAAGGGAGGAAGGGTTTACTGTAAGTATCTCTACTCTAATATGATACTTGACACTGTATAAGGGAGGAAGGGTTTACTGTAAGTATCTCTACTCTAATATGATACTTGACACTGTATAAGGGAGGAAGGGTTTACTGTAAGTATCTCTACTCTAATATGATACTTGACACTGTATAAGGGAGGAAGGGTTTACTGTAAGTATCTCTACTCTAATATGATACTTGTAACTGTATAAGGGAGGAAGGGTTTACTGTAAGTATCTCTACTCTAATATGATACTTGACACTGTATAAGGGAGGAAGGGTTTACTGTAAGTATCTCTACTCTAATATGATACTTGTAACTGTATAAGGGAGGAAGGGTTTACTGTAAGTATCTCTACTCTAATATGATACTTGACACTGTATAAGGGAGGAAGGGTTTACTGTAAGTATCTCTACTCTAATATGATACTTGTAACTGTATAAGGGAGGAAGGGTTTACTGTAAGTATCTCTACTCTAATATGATACTTGACACTGTATAAGGGAGGAAGGGTTTACTGTAAGTATCTCTACTCTAATATGATACTTGAAACTGTAAAAGGGAGGAAGGGTTTACTGTAAGTATCTCTACTCTAATATGATACTTGTAACTGTATAAGGGAGGAAGGGTTTACTGTAAGTATCTCTACTCTAATATGATACTTGAAACTGTATAAGGGAGGAAGGGTTTACTGTAAGTATCTCTACTCTAATATGATACTTGTAACTGTATAAGGGAGGAAGGGTTTACTGTAAGTATCTCTACTCTAATATGATACTTGCAACTGTATAAGGGAGGAAGGGTTTACTGTAAGTATCTCTACTCTAATATGATACTTGTAACTGTATAAGGGAGGAAGGGTTTACTGTAAGTATCTCTACTCTAATATGATACTTGACACTGTATAAGGGAGGAAGGGTTTACTGTAAGTATCTCTACTCTAATATGATACTTGACACTGTATAAGGGAGGAAGGGTTTACTGTAAGTATCTCTACTCTAATATGATACTTGTAACTGTATAAGGGAGGAAGGGTTTACTGTAAGTATCTCTACTCTAATATGATACTTGACACTGTTAAGGGAGGAAGGGTTTACTGTAAGTATCTCTACTCTAATATGATACTTGTAACTGTATAAGGGAGGAAGGGTTTACTGTAAGTATCTCTACTCTAATATGATACTTGACACTGTATAAGGGAGGAAGGGTTTACTGTAAGTATCTCTACTCTAATATGATACTTGTAACTGTATAAGGGAGGAAGGGTTTACTGTAAGTATCTCTACTCTAATATGATACTTGACACTGTATAAGGGAGGAAGGGTTTACTGTAAGTATCTCTACTCTAATATGATACTTGAAACTGTAAAAGGGAGGAAGGGTTTACTGTAAGTATCTCTACTCTAATATGATACTTGTAACTGTATAAGGGAGGAAGGGTTTACTGTAAGTATCTCTACTCTAATATGATACTTGAAACTGTATAAGGGAGGAAGGGTTTACTGTAAGTATCTCTACTCTAATATGATACTTGTAACTGTATAAGGGAGGAAGGGTTTACTGTAAGTATCTCTACTCTAATATGATACTTGCAACTGTATAAGGGAGGAAGGGTTTACTGTAAGTATCTCTACTCTAATATGATACTTGTAACTGTATAAGGGAGGAAGGGTTTACTGTAAGTATCTCTACTCTAATATGATACTTGACACTGTATAAGGGAGGAAGGGTTTACTGTAAGTATCTCTACTCTAATATGATACTTGACACTGTATAAGGGAGGAAGGGTTTACTGTAAGTATCTCTACTCTAATATGATACTTGACACTGTATAAGGGAGGAAGGGTTTACTGTAAGTATCTCTACTCTAATATGATACTTGACACTGTATAAGGGAGGAAGGGTTTACTGTAAGTATCTCTACTCTAATATGATACTTGACACTGTATAAGGGAGGAAGGGTTTACTGTAAGTATCTCTACTCTAATATGATACTTGTAACTGTATAAGGGAGGAAGGGTTTACTGTAAGTATCTCTACTCTAATATGATACTTGACACTGTATAAGGGAGGAAGGGTTTACTGTAAGTATCTCTACTCTAATATGATACTTGACACTGTATAAGGGTTTACGTATTGGTCCATTTAATTAGTTATATGTTTTAGTTTCCTCCGTAGACCTCCATCAGTCTTAAAAAACATCCCCAAGATCCCCCTTCTAGGTAAATTTGTAAAAATTTTGGTAGAAAAATATCGCGAAATTACAGGCTTGCTATCCCTCGCCAGGAAAAACTTGACACCTAAATGGGGCAAAGGGTGTTGAAATCGCCAAACTAATTGGCCGAACATCTTAAAATCTGAAAAAAATAATGGGGCTAAACATGAGGGAGGAGGAGGGCCAAAAATAAAATATCTCTCTCTCTCCCCCCCCCCCACCCCCTTAAGTCACCGTTAAAGAGAACAGCCAATTTATATGATGAGAACATGGTAAAGTGTGCTTATTACATGCAAATCTAACATTATGAATAACCTAATTCTGCAACTAAAATAATATTATATATTGTATAGTCATAGTTCTGACTGAGCATATAATTGCGCTAGTGAAAAACTGCATAGCACTTGTATGCTGCAAATGGGTTGCAGTGTTAGTTAAGGTTAACCTACAGCATAAATGGGTTGCAGTGTTAGTTAAGGTTAACCTACAGCATAAATGGGTTGCAGTGTTAGTTAAGGTTAACCTACAGCATAAATGGGTTGCAGTGTTAGTTAAGGTTAACCTACAGCATAAATGGGTTGCAGTGTTAGTTAAGGTTAACCTACAGCATAAAGGGGTTGCAGTGTTAGTTAAGGTTAACCTACAGCATAAATATTTTAATTTTTTCTTGCTAAAAAATATACATTCGTTAAGCATAAGGAGATCTGCTTGATTATAATGATCAAAATTCTGCCATTACTCCTTACAAGTACATTGGCATTATTTTCATTTTGTTCTCGCTATATGTAGATGAATCTGATTAGCTTAAGAACGACCGAAGATAGCAATGATGTAAAAACTTGCACCATTAATCTAGACTCAACTAAACAGTCCATATATAATTAGGTACAAGATTATATATATAGTCAATAAAATATACTTATACCTTTGCATAAGGTAAATGATTAGCCCAAACAGGGCACCCATGAATGAATATTAACGTTCGATTAATAGCTAGGGACATAAACATATTTTACATTTGCTAAATAAGATAAACATTTCTTGTATGATGTGAGCAGGGGCTTCATCGTAGCCAAAAGGTTAATGTAGCAATGTTAGCCTTGGTTCCTTGTACTCTTTCCTCAGCCTCTGGACCGTGACCCTCCCAACGGTCAGGCTCAGTGGCGGTTGCGGGTGACGGCCTCAGACGGGCAGCTGGAGGCACACACTGATGTCAGGGTCAACCTCAAGGACGTCAACGATAACGCCCCTTACTTCCCCACACCAACCACCCACGCCACCGTCTCCGAGGACACCGCCAAAGGTATGTAGTGTGCTGCAGTTTCCAATGTCAGCTCAGCCTCTGTTCCGCTTAGCCTCTTGTCCGTGCCATGCCATTTGGTAGCCTAACCTTATCTAGTCTACTCTAATCTGACATAGGCTGGTGATCAACCTTACACTATTCAGCTAGTTTTTCACAACAACCCATCATGCAATAACTCCAAAACTCACGTAACAAGGCCTTGGCACACCTATCTTCTGATCTTTCTACTACCTCTGATTGAGGCAGAGAAAACCTTGTTACTTTCAATGCTATCAAAGGTAAATTTCTCCATCTGTCTACTCGTCCCAACCTTCCAGAAGACTATCACTTACTCTTCAACAGCATACAAATTTACCCTTCATCTTCTATTAATATTCTTGGTGTCTCTTTTTCTTTTGATCGCTCTTGGAAAGATCATATTACCACTCTTGCTAAAGCAGTTTTCCAGAAGCTGGGTGTGCTCAACCGCCTCCGTTTTTTTGTACTCGTACACAGCTTCTTGATCTGTACAGGGGCATAGTGCGTCCATGTATTAAGTATTGTTCGTATTATTCGCACACAGCACCTCTAGACAAACTAGAAAAGAAAGCCTTTCATCTCATTAACTCACGTCCACTCACTGATTATCTGCAATCTCTCTCTCTCTCTCTTTGCCACAATGTTGCATCTCTCTCGCTTTAATACCGCTATTACAATAGTCAGTGTTCCTCAGAGCTCTCTCAGTGTAAACCGCCTCTACATAGAGCACACAGCACCTGACTTGCAATACAATCACACCCCTACTATGTGCAATTTTCCAACCCAAGAGTGAAACAATATTCCCAATCTTTCTTCTATTCAATAGCTGAATTCTGGAAATCTCTCCTAGAATCCATCTTTCCCTCATCCTATGACTTAAATTGCTTCAAATTCCGTGTGCCCCGGCATTTTGGCTCGTACATTCCTTGATTATGGCCCTGACACTCTTTCCACTCCTGGGGAGGCACTCGTCACAGGCAGTTTTGCTTTGTGTTTCCCTCATCCACATAGAAAACAAAATTACAAAGAAACAACACCAGTTTGGCCCATTCCGCCCATCTACCACCAACCTTCTTAGTCCCGAAACTACACCATTGACCGTGTGCAGCGATATTTTCCCTGTAAATATAACCATCCCGGACGGAAGGTTACTCACCCTTGGTTTGGGGTACTTGAGTCCCCGTGCCAGATGTGCGATTGCTAACTGTGCTTGAATTTGTTACAAGTGTTAGGCGCTTATATGTACTGCAAATGTTGACAACTTAAAATCATGATCCCTGAAACATTCCCTTTCCCCCCCCCCCCCCCCTCCCCCTCTAATTGCACCCGCCATGACCATGCAAAACACCACCATTTCCCCCTCCCCCCCCTCCCCCCACCACCAAACCTTGGTACAAATCAGGCGCCTCACAGACGACCCCTTTGTGTTTTCTCCTAAAGCTGAGAACCCGACTATCCACACTGTCTAATATCCCCAGCAGTACTTGCAAGTCACATTAACATCATCCAAATTGCAAATGTGGCCCAACACCGTGTCACCGTACAATAAGGCCTTATCATTCAAATAAGCCCAACCACACCCCAAAACCCATCAAAACCTCCTCCCTTTCTCAGAAACTCCTGATGACTGTAAAGGTTCTAATTTAAGGATTCCCACACTATTCCCACAATGGAGGCCAGAGGTAAACACAAACGAAAATGATATAAATGTATTTACAAAAAGAACAAATAGTTCATTAAGATAATTTAATTCCCAGAGACACTTCCCAGGTCACAATCCCATAACTTCTAATTATGTAAAGAATTGTAAGGTTACTCCCCAGTGATATAGAGGTTGAAGCTAGGTGGCGCAATTGCTAGGGGACCAAAGGATCGCCACGGAACGTCAAGGCGGTGGAGCCCCTGGACACACATAGAACAGGGAAGGGGACAACCTGGGAAGCTTCTTGATAGTGGGATGGTTGGATGCCTCTCTAGTCCGACCCATGACGAGAGTAGGATCCCTTATCAAAGAAAAGGAAAGTTATTAATAACACATAGAACCAGACTATTACCCGCATCCCCAAAATAAAGACTAAACAAAAATAAAGAAAATAATTATGTGCTTCACAGAACAGTACACACTATATTTAATTATTTATCTATATTTATACTTAACTATACTGAAATAACGTTATATACTCACTAAAGAAAAAGGAATGCACAGAAAACCTTATGTAAGCACTTTAAAAGAACCAAAGAAAATCACATAAATACTTAGAATGATAATTACCCACAAGTATTAGAGTTATAATTAATAAAGCCCCGCTAATACAGAACATTGCTGAAAGCTTATATAAAATAACCAAAGAAAATCACATAAATACTTAGAATGATACTTACACACAAGTATTAGAGTTACAATTAATAAAACCCCGCTAATACAGAACATTGTTTAAAGCTTATATAATTTGTCCTCGTCTTTACTATGATACGTAAGAAAAAAGGTTAAGTAATAACCTTAGTTCCGATAGCTGTCGTACAGTAGAGTGACGAAACCTCTTCACTTGCCCCCTTATATAAGGTTCTAGTGAAGCCTCAGACAAGTAATGAGATAGCGAAAATAATATATTCGACTCCTATGAGACTACAAAAGGCACAACTAATATTTTTATAAATGAAACACCTAAACTGAAATGATACGAAACAGCACCAAATAAATTAGCTTTACTTTAATGAAACAACAAGACAGCAAAAGATAGGAATGAAGCAACAACTGTAAAGATATAAGATACCAAGGGGAGGTACAGCCGTAACATAGAAACAGAACACTAGATGGAGCTAGGTACATTCACAGATACCAAGGGGAGGTACAGCCGTAACATAGATACCAAGGGGAGGTACAGCCGTAACATAGATACCAAGGGGAGGTACAGCCGTAACATAGATACCAAGGGGAGGTACAGCCGTAACATAGATACCAAGGGGAGGTACAGCCGTAACATAGAAACAGAACATAGATACCAAGGGGAGGTACAGCCGTAACATAGATACCAAGGGGAGGTACAGCCGTAACATAGAAACAGAACACTAGATGGAGCTAGGTACATTCACAGATACCAAGGGGAGGTACAGCCGTAACATAGAAACAGAACACTAGATGGAGCTAGGTACATTCACAGATACCAAGGGGAGGTACAGCCATAACATAGAAACAGAACACTAGATGGAGCTAGGTACATTCACATCTGCTGATAAAGTATTATTATGCCCTTACAATGACCTAAACAGAAAAAGGAGATCCTTGCTTGACAAGACGTCTTTTTTTTTCCCAGGGCAGTCTTCCCTCTCCATTTTTCCCTTGCCCACTGTAAACTACTGTTTGGCCACTTTACCATCAGTGTTTTGGAGGGCAAGCAGCCTTGAGGGGTCGCTGGACCTGGCGTTGCTTGATTTCCTGTGTACTCCTTTGTACTAAACTGTTGATGACGTCTGATATACAAAAATCTTACAGCATCCAATCCACCCCACCTGCAGCCCTCCCCTCCACCTACCATCAAGAACAAAAAATACAAATCAATGAACCGAAGAAGAAAAACAAATAAAATAAATAGTAGATTCAGGAATAGTTATCCCCTCCACTATAGCCACTGGTCATTTCTGGTAGTCTTGGTAAAAAAACAAAAAACAAAAAAAGACTAAGTTTAATATTTGTACGTTTGGTCTATGTAATGGCTCTCCCTTTTTGTTGGAAGTTTGCTCTCATTCAACCTATTGCAAAGAAGGGTGACCACTCTTAACACTCCAACTATCGTCCAATTGCTCTTATTTCTTGCATCTCTGAAGTTTTCATATCTATTCATAATTCCAAATTTCTTGAACATTTGTCTTCCATGGTCTACTTTCACATCCCCAGTATGGCTTCCTTAGGGGTCGCTCTACTGGTGATCTACTAACTCTTGGTCATCCTCCTTTTTGGGACTTCAGTGAGACATTTTGTATTGCGCTAGACATAATGATAGCATTTCATTGAGACTGGCACATATCTCTAACTTCTAAATTACCCTCGTTCGGTTCCTATCCCTCTATCTGTGCCATTATCTCAAATGTCCTTTCTGGCCGTTCCATAACTGTGGTTGTGGACGGCCATCGCTCACTTCATCAACCTATCAACTATGGTGTTCCTCAGGGTTCTGTCCTCTCTCCAGTTTTCTTTCTGATATTCATTAATGATGTTCCCAACTGTACCTCTAGTCCTATTCACTCACATACTGATGACTTTTCCTTACACTTTTCTACTAGTTTACTACAACACCCCACCATGCAATTACTCTAAAAATCACGTGATGAGGCCATAGCACACCTATCTTCTGATCTATAAAATAATTCCGATTTGGGCAGAGAGAATCTTGTTACTTTCAGTGCTACAAAAAAAAAAAAAAAAAATCCATATATCTACCGGTTATAATCTTCCACATAACTATCTATCCCTTACTCTTCAACAATACACAAATCAATCCTTCATCTTCTGTCAATATTCTTGGTGTTTCTTTTTCTCCTGACTGTTCTTGGAAAGATTGTATTATCCAGAAGTTAGGTGTACTCAACAGTCTCCGTGGATTCTTCCAACCCGCACAGCTTATTGCTCTGTACAGGCCGGGGCACTGTGCGCTCATGTATCGAGTATTGTTCGCATGTATGGGGAGGTACAATACATACCGCACTTCCTGAATGGGTTGAATCATAAGCATTTTGTCTTATCTACTCACTCCTCTTACCAATTCCCTAAAATCTCTCTCAACATTCCACAATGTTGCATCTCTGTCTCTCTCACTTCTACCACAATTACAATAATCAATATTCTTCAGAGCTTTCTCAGTGTAGGCCTATACCTCCTCCCTTATGGAGAATGAAGGGCACCTGCCTTTCAACACATCCCTACCCCAATTATGTCCAATTCTCTAACCCAACAAGTAAGCTCTGGAACTCTCTCCCTCAATCAGTCCTTCCCTCATCCTATGACATAAACTGCTTCAAGCTCCGTTTGTCCAGACATTTTGACTCTAACGTACCATAAATTTGGATCTCAATCACTCTTTGAACTTTGGGAGGGACACTTGTTATAGGTAGTTTTGTATTTTGTCTCCTTCATCCACATAGATTACAAGAAAAAACATGAAAAAACGCCATAAAAGAGGAGATTGGACTTCCATAATGTTCTTGTTAGTGGATATTTCTGTTGTTTTGTGTATTTTAAATACATGCTATGTTTTCCTATTATAGCCGCAATACCATTATTCGGGAAATAAATTACTTCAAATAATGTTATCAAATAAAAAATAGTTGTTTTGAAACCTAGATCTTACAATTATAATATGTATTTTTTTAATTTATAATCTTCCAGAAAATTATTAAAGATTTTTTAGCGATAGTAATTCTAGATGTAAAATAAATAGCTAATTGTGCATCACTTAATATTCATGGAGCATAAGCTTTAATCATAAGTTTACTATGCCATAAATATGTCTTAACCTTCTATAAAACAAAGCCGTTTATTTTAACACTAATATAAATTACCGGCATATTAGGTATGCGTTCGTGTGTGTGTGTGTGTGTGTGTGTGAGAGAGAGAGAGAGAGAGAGAGAGAGAGTGTGTGTGTGTGTGTGTGTGAGTAAGGGGGGGAGAGAGATGAAGAATATGATGTGAGTTAAGGGACGCGCTTAAAGAGTCTCTACGTTATGAAATTGATTTATCTCAGTCTCAAAACAAGACAAACGGGCTAATTCAGCAACTCAATTATTGTATATTTCCAGGGACGCTGGTAGCCCACCTTCAGGCCACAGACCATGACGACCCCTTGGAAGGCAACAACGCTCGCCTTGTATACTCTTTGGAAAAGAATGTGATCGACGAGTCAAGCGGTAGTCCCATCTTTACCATCGACAGCCAGCGGGGCCTGATCACCACGGCTCTGTGCTGCCTCGACCGGGAGAAGACACAACGCTATGTTGTCCAAGTGGTGGCTACTGACGGTGGTGGTCTCAAGGGTGAGTACTAATTATTTTTACGTTTACGTTTACTTTTACGTTTAGGGACCCGCAGAGGGCAGTTTTCGGGCGGCATGATATGCAGGGGTTGTGTATTAGGACTAGTGATGGGGGACAGGATCAGGATTAGAGATGCAATGATTGGTGATACTAGTTCTAAAAGAATCAAGAGTGGGGCTATTAACTACATGAAATGGGAGGTGGTTCCAATCTTGGATGCTGCGGAGAAAAAAATTATTATTAGGTAGTAGTCAATACCAGGTGGTGGTCTGTACTAGGTCATAGTTAATACCAATTAAGTGGTAATTTGTACCAGGTAGTAGTCTGTTCCAGGTGGTGGTTTGTAGGCCTACCAGGTGTTGTTTTGTACCAGGTGGCGGTCTATAGCAGGTGGTTGTTTGTACCAGGTGTTGTTTTGTACCAGGTGGTGGTCTATAGCAGGTGGTTGTTTGTACCAGGTGTTGGTTTGTACCAGGTGGTGGTCTATAAAAGGTGGTTGTTTGTACCAGGTGTTGGTTTGTGCCAGGTGGTGGTCTATAGCAGGTGGTTGTTTGTACCAGGTGTTGGTTTGTACCAGGTGGTGGTCTATAGCAGGTGGTTGTTTGTACCAGGTGTTGGTTTGTACCAGGTGGTGGTCTATAGCAGGTGGTTGTTTGTACCAGGTGTTGGTTTGTACCAGGTAGTGGTCTGTAGCAGGTGGTTGTTTGTACCAGGTGTTGGTTTGTACCAGGTGGTGGTCTATAGCAGGTGGTTGTTTGTACCAGGTGTTGGTTTGTACCAGGTAGTGGTCTGTAGCAGGTGCTTGTTTGTACCAGGTGTTGGTTTGTATCAGGTGGTGGTCTATAGCAGGTGGTTGTTTGTACCAGGTGTTGGTTTGTACCAGGTGGTGGTCTATAGCAGGTGGTTGTTTGTACCAGGTGTTTGTCTGTACAGGTGGTTGTTTGTACCAGGTGTTGGTTTGTACCAGGTGGTGGTCTGTAGCAGGTGGTTGTTTGTACCAGGTGTTGGTTTGTACCAGGTGTTGGTCTGTAGCAGGTGGTTGTTTGTACCAGGTGGTGGTCTGTAGCAGGTGGTTGTTTGTACCAGGTAGTGGTTTGTAGCAGGTGGTTCTTTGTACCAGGTGTTGGTCTGTAGCAGGTGGTTGTTTGTACCAGGTGGTGGTCTGTAGCAGGTGGTTGTTTGTACCAGGTAGTGGTTTGTAGCAGGTGGTTCTTTGTACCAGGTAGTGGTTTGTAGCAGATGGTTCTTTGTACCAGGTGTTGGTCTGTAGCAGGTAGTTGTTTGTACCAGGTGGTGGTCTGTAGCAGGTGGTTCTTTGTACCAGGTGTTGGTTTGTACCAGGTGGTGGTTTGTACCAAGTGGTTCTTTGTACCAGGTGGTTGTTTGTACCAGGTGGTGGTCTGTACCAGGTGCTTGTTTGTACCAGGTGTTGATTTGTACCAGGTGGTGGTCTATACCAGGTGTTGGTCTGTAGCAGGTGGTTGTTTGTACCAGGTGTTGCATGTTTGTACCAGGTGGTGGTCTGTAGCAGGTGGTTGTTTGTACCAGGTGTTGCAGGTTTGTACCAGGTGTTGGTCTGTAGCAGGTGGTTGTTTGTACCAGGTGTTGCAGGTTTGTACCAGGTGGTGGTCTGTAGCAGGTGGTTGTTTGTACCAGGTGTTGGTTTGTACCAGGTGGTTGTTTGTACCAGGTGGTGGTCTGTACCAGGTGGTTGTTTGTACCAGGTGTGGTTTGTACCAGGTGGTGGTCTATACCAGGTGTTGATTTGTACCAGGTGTGGTCTGTAGCAGGTGGTGGTAATTGTAACAGGTGGTGGTTTGTACCAGGTGGTGGTCTATACCAGGTGTTGATTTGTACCAGGTGGTGGTTTGTAACAGGTGGTGGTTTGTACCAGGTGGTGGTTTGTACCAGGTGGTGGTATATAGCAGGTGGTTGTTTGTACTAGGTGGTGGTATGTACCAATTGATCATTTGAACCAGGGATGATCTATACCAGGTGGTAGTTTGTATCAGATGGTGGAGTATACCCTGTGGTGGCCTATACCAGATGGTGGTGACTAACGATGCTCACAAATAAGTCAAGAAAAATATAGACAAAAATTATTAGTGGAGTTAGTATAAACGAGTACCTCACTAGGATACTTACGGATCACTAGGCTAGGCATCTCCAAGTGTTCTTCAACAATATTTGGGGTATCTATTGCATAGTCCTGAGAATTACATGAACGTTAGTTGATAATGCAATTCATTGTTGTTTAGCTTCAGAATTGTATTTCAGTTATTATTCATAATGCCCTCAAAGGTAAGTACTTCAGTGACAAATACTGTAAACCTTTAGCACTAAGACTAAATTATACTGTGTTATCTAATATTTTCCCTTTAGTAGTAAACCTCAAGGTTCATTAAATTTCAATGAAATTAATTTTCTGAGAAAAATGCAGGCAATGTTAAAATGCTTTCTTTGTGAGTTTCGAATGGCCGATGCACTGCCGATCAATAACCTTCAGCTGTGACTTTGTGATGGTCAAGTGCGGTAGTGGTAGAGGCGGGTTATGTAAACCTTTCGTACTGAAGGACTGAGAGAAGTTTAAATAGCATAGGTATTTGAAATTGTTATGCCCAAGAGAGGCAATAAACACACCAACACCATCACTCCGACTTCAATCCCAATCACCATCAACAGAATCGAGATGCTACAACTACAGGAAAATACTGAAGTGACCCCTCCAAAACGGTTTTCCCTGACACCAACCACCTTGTTTTCTACATTGCCTGCCACCACAGCCAATCACAGGACGTGTGACATCAGAGCACCGCCCACCGACACCCTGCATCGCACAACTGGCAGCTCACCTTCCACCTCACCTGCCAAAGGGGCGGAGCTCAAGGAAGAAGACACCAGACCAGCAATACAAGGGCACAAGAGCTACCTCAACTAGACTATTAAGGCCGTTTCTACTCTTAGTGAGGCAGTTGAGTAGAGCAATTGAGCATTTTGTGATAAAAGTAAAATATTTGGCACACACATTCAAATAGTCAATATAATCAAAATTAGATATTGAGCCATCATAGGTTTACTCTACATTGGCTTTGGCAACCTCTTTTCAATTACTTTCCATAAGAGTTCTTAGCACTGATTTTTGCCCTAAACTGTATACCATGGTAGAGATGTCAAACTAGTCTCAAATGACTCGTGTGGACATGGGTAACAACATATATTCAGACAATGTTTGGCTAATGTTGACCGTTTGACTTGTACTGGTCCCTGTAGTTCAACAAATTAGTGGCAAATGGCAACATTACTTACCAATTTGTGGCATGATAACGGTCAACATTAGCTAAACAATGTCTGAATATATGTTGTTACCCATGTCCAGACGAGTCATTTGAAACTAGTTTGACATCTCTACCATGGTATACAGTTTGGGGCAAATATCAGTGTTTAAGAACTCTTATGGAAAGTAATTGAAAGGGGGCTGCCACAGCCAATGTAGAGTAAACCTATGATAAACCAATATATAATTTTGATTATATTGACTATTTGATTGCGTGTGCCAATTTTTATACTTTTATCACGAAATGCACAGTTCACACAAATTCTGCCACCAAGCCGCTACACCATCTAGCAAAAAGATGAACAAGAAGCACAAGGAACAACTATTTGGCAGGCTCATACCCTTACCTTGCGAGGCCCACCTAGATTATAGCAATCCTTGCTCTGGGTGAGAATTCGGGTTTCCCTGTTCTGCTTTAAACTCATTTGGTATCCCCTATGAGCCTTGAGGAGAGATCAGCATACCTTTGCCTCTCGTAAAGACTAAGAAGAATAAGCACAAGAAGAAGACAAAGGAAACAAAGATAAAGAAGAAGTACGGAGCCCGGTCCCCCTCGATGACAGAGAGAGAGAGAAGAGAACACCTGAGATCCCTGATAAACCTGGGAAAGATATTCGCCACCATGACCCTTGATTTACAATTGAGTTGATATCATCTTTGCTTTCAGAGTCCCTCTTTGCATAATAAATAACATCCCCAAACATTTACTAATAAATTATGATTCTTTGATATCCGAAGTTGTTGTCGCCTCCGTTAATAACATTATGGTTATCTTTGTATTTGATGTTCCTTTGACTCACAAAAACCGTTGAACATTAACTCTTATGATGTTTATTCTCGGCCTCATCGATATCATAATTATACCCTATACCTTTCTCCAGTTGTCTAGTTTACATACTAAAGACTTGTTGCATGGGTTGAGGTAAACATGAGATAATACTCGCCAACTTACACATAGTTATCTTGAAAAATGCAATGTCACAGAAATAATTATTTACAATGGTATAAAGGATTTTGTGGATCGTCTACACCAGGCCTGTGACATAATAGTGACGTCACACAAGTATCCTCATCGTGGACTGGATGGTAGACTTCGATAGAGTCTGGCACAAATCTTTAATTTCTAAACTACCATCCTTCGGTTTCTATCCCTCCATCTGTGCCTTTGTCTCTAATTTCCTTTCCGGCCGTTCCATAGCCGCGGTTGTGGACGGCCATTGTTCACTTCCTCACCCTATAAACTCCGGTGTTCCTCAGGGCTCTGTCCTATCTCCTATTCTCTTTCTAATTTTTATAAATGATCTCAACTGTACCTCAATTCCCATCCATTCATAAGCAGACGACTCAACCTTACACTACTCCATTAGTTTTTCAGAATGCCCCAGCCAGCAATCCCTCAACGACAAACGTAATGAAGCCATAGAACTCTTAAATTCTGATCTAAATACTATCTCCAATTGGGGCAGAGAAAACCTTGTTACCTTTAATGCTTCCAAAACCCAATTTCTCCATCTATCTACCCGTAAGGAACTCCCAGCGGACTATCCCATATTCTTCAACAATACAAAAATCAATCCTTCATCTTCTCTCAATATTTTTGGTGTCTCTTTTTCTTCTGTTCTCAGTTGGAAGGACCATATTGCCAGTCTTGCTAAGGCAGCCTCTCAGAAGCTGGGTGTGCTCAACCGCCTTAGGGGGTTCTTTTCCCCTGCACAGCTTCTTGCTCTGTACAGGGGCATAGTGCGTCCTTGTATTGAGTATTGTTCATATGTGTGGGGAGGTTCCTCTCACACTGCTCTCCTAGACAAAGTTGAAAGGAAGGCCTTTCGTATCATTAACTCCCGTCCACTCACCAACTCTCTGCAATCTCTCTCTCTCCGCCGCAATGTTGCATCTCTCTCGCTACTCTATCGCTACTATAATAATAAGTGTTCCTCAGAGCTTTCCCAGTGTATACCACCTCCTTTACGTAGGGCACGTGGTACCCGTCTTGCAACTCAATCCCACCCCTACTCTGCGCAACTCTCCAACCCAAGAGTGAAACGTTACACTCAGTCTTTCTTCTACTCAACAGCTGAGCTCTGGAACTCTCTCCCAGAATCAGTCTTTCCCTCTTCTTATGACTTAAATTGCTTCGAACTCTGTGTGTCCAGGCATTTTGGCTCGATCGTCCCTTGATTTTGGCCCTGTCACTCTTTCAAATATGGGGAAGGCACTCGCTATAGGCAGTTCTGCCCTTTGCCTCCCACAATCACATAGAAAAAAAAAAAAAAAAAAAAAAAGGAAGGGTATGTGAAAATCAAAAAGTTCATTGAGATAGTCTTTACCATTATAACTCCCACAGATCCTTCCTAAATTATATAAAATCGTTGAATGATAGCCACAGTAAACTGTCAAAATGCTTCATAATATTCAGAGGGTTCACTTTAATCTCCACTGTATATATTTAGAGTGCTTGCTTTCATATACCAATGTAACCTTGTCTTAAATATCAAGTGCAATCCCTCAGTACCTAAGTTTATCTAGATATTATAACACTGTCAGTTCCAGCCAGCTCTCCCCAATCACCACCATTACCAACATGCCCTTAGCAACTTCCATCACAGTTGTTGGGAAGGTGAAGTGGTAATGTGAAGAGGGGATACGGCTTAATCACCAGAGACAATGGAGCCGACATTTTCGTCCACAAGGGCCAAATCTGCACCCCAAACCCACAACACTCAACGCCTTCTCTCGGCGACGGCGAGAGGGTACATTTTAAGACCATATTGGGGAAAAAAGGAGAGGAAGCAGATTACATCACAGGACCACATGGAGCTGTATTGAAGGGGTCCAGACACGCCTGGGCGAGGAAAAAGGAGAAGGAAAAGAAGAACCCACCAACGAGCTATGGCCAAACATCCAGTAATAGATCAAAGGTAATTCAGATCATAATCACAACGGCCATTGCACTTGCTGGTGGGGACCACCAACTCTTCAGGGAGTTCCTACCAAACCTCTTGAAGGCTAACAACCTTCCCTCGATCACCATCCCATCACTCCAACCCAAACAACGTGTCTGGACCCTGGAGCCCAGAATCAGAACCAACCCGAGGAAGCAATTGACCCTTCAAAAGCCTCTCTCAAGATCCACCACAACACCTCCACCTCCAACTTCACCACCTCCTGCTGCTGCAACACCTGAGAAGATTTTCAAGAGATCTGCCAAGTCTTCAACATCTATAGACGAGGCATAAGCATCGGCTTAAGATTTCAGAGCCCATCAACATCTTTGAGGCAAATCTTCTCACCAACACCTCCAAGCAGCCGGCAGTCTGTACTCCAGTACAAACTCGCCAGACCAATAGGAGGAAACAGGCCATGCCCACCAAGCATCGTCATCTTTACCATCCGCTTCCTCAACACCGCCATCTCACTCCTTCACCCAAATCAGCTGCCTTTCCACCACCGTGACATAGTTGCTCTATGAGTGCTCGCACCTGACTCACCGATCAAGAGAAACATTTTCAAGAACAGCAAGGAGGACGGCCCTCTACCTACATTGCTCATCTTTTCCATCTTTACTTCTCTCTAATTCTTAGAGACCTCTCATCTCCCCAACCTACCTATCGATCTTCATTGAATTGCATTGCATTGTAACCACCATTTATCTATGTTAAATAAACCTTGAACACCGAAGCTCATGTTTATGTTAAAATCTTAGTCTCCCAGCTCAGTTAAGGACTCTCGCTCATTTTGATAAGTACTACGACCTTGGGGACCTCTGGTGTCTAGGCATATCTTAAAAATACAGTATATGTAATATATGGTAAGAGGGTTAACTACTGTATATACTATTTTAGGCGCAGGTACGACGAGTGTGGTAGAGGTTCGTGATGGGAACCTCTCGTGCTGAAGATGTTAAATATTAATGTTCACAGGTACTGGTACGGTGGTAGTGGAGGTTGGTGATGTGAATGATGTACCTCCAAGGTTCTCCCGGCCAGAGTGGACGCTTAGCGTGTCTGAGAGCCTCACCCCTGACCATGTCCTGGCCACACTCACTGTCATTGACCAGGATGTCACCAACAACTTTGCATATAGAGTAAGTAGCATGTATTTATTTGTAAAACGTAAAATGTATGTGCAAGGTGTGTGAAGGAGAGGGATTAGTTAACCCGAGGAGAACGCCATTCATGTTTTTTAATCGCCCGCGTATGCAAATCTATTACCTTAGATTCTGACAGAATTTTTTATATTTACCATATATAGCATTATTTCTGCTCCATCTGTGTATATTTTGCTTGTATGATGAACATGTGGACAGTGAAAATTAGAAAATAGGTGTGAACAGCCAATATCTAGTGAAAAAAGTATATTTGTGGCGGGAGGGTTGATGGAGGCGGGAGAGAGAGCGAGCACCATCCTGCCTCTACAAGGTCTCTGGAGGCACTGAGCTGTGTCTGTCAGCTCTCGCGAATGTGAAAGGGGGGAGAGGGTGTAGAGGACCGTGACTCACCATATTTTGTGGAGAAATAAGGGAGGAATTCCGAAAATAAAAGGAAAAATAGCCAATAATTGAAGAGGGGGGGAAGTGGGCAGAGAAAGAGGGAGGGGGGGGACACATGTGAGGGAGAGGAAGGAAGTAGTAGAGAGTGAATTATGCCACATAATCACATATTGCTTTCATTTGAGTGCCAGTGGAGCTTTTTTTTTTAAGAGCTTTCTTCTGGGGGGCCTATCGCATCCGCTCTACAGACACTTCTGTGAGGTCTACTGCGCTCCTCGGGTTAAGTTTCTCTTTGATTGGGTATTCATATTCGTATGTAATCTCTTTGGACACTTAGTGAAATATTCACTAATTTATTAAGTAATTAATTCATGAGTGAATGGAATATTTATCAACTTACGACAGTTTAGTAAAAGGCTTGAACACAACACCTTAATTATTAAGCTACCAGTTGCAACTTGGCCGTGCTGAGTTGGCTGCATGATAATTGTTCTGGGTCAGGATATAATATATCAGACAGGAAGATCTACTGTACAGTTAGTAACACTATTACTGAAACACAATGTCTCAATCATATTGGGTTAATTTGTGTTTACCCAATTTAATGTGATTGTAAATTTCAAAACGTTTTAGGAAAGCTGAATATTGTGTGCCAAATGATCACAGGCCATCTTCGAGATTTTTTTTTTTTTTTTAATATTTCATGCATTGTATCTTGCTTGCTCTGAGCAACTAGACTAAATAATATTTACTTTGGAAACTAAGGGTTATAATCAAATTAAGGAGCTTCATACAAATTCCTATTCTACAGTGAATGTTATCTGAAATATCTAATTAACCAATAGCAACTCTAATATACCCATTGCAAAGAAGACACCAATCGACTTAATATACTCACTTCAAATACAAGATATAACTCTGTTTCTTTAAGCTTGAAAAGTATGGTATATATTTGTGGCCGAGGTACCATAACCATTTGTCTACTGGACAAAACACCACCACATAACCCTGGAGGGGTGCCTAGGTTGGCTTCTTAAAGGGGGAAGGGCGTATATATTTGTGGCCGAGGTACCATAACCATTTGTCTACTGGACAAAACACCACCACATAACCCTGGAGGGGTGCCTAGGTTGGCTTCTTAAAGGGGGAAGGGCGTATTTATTTGCCCATTTATTTATATTTTTTAATAATCCTTTCAGTTTCTTCCCTAGACCTCCATCATGCTAACAAAAAAAACACCCCTAGACCCCCTTCGAGATAAATTTGTACATTTTTCTGTAGAAAAATTTGCCGGCCAAAGGCCGGTTCCTCATAAAATAACACGCTCGCTGTCGCTCGCCAAGAAAAAATATGACACCTAAATGTCACGAAAAGTATTAATAATGACAAAGGAATGGGGCGAGAGGTCTGAAAATCGCCAACCTAATTGAACGAACGTCTTATAATCTCGAAATCAATGGGGCTAAACATGAGGGAGAAGGGAGGCCAGAAAACCGACCAATCTCCCCTTAAGTAACTGGAGCTCAATATTAACCATTTCAAGATCCATTACCCATTTCATCTCTGTTTTCCAGCTATTATTAGACGATTTTATTCCGATTAGCAAGGGCATGTGGAAGTCAGAGGGTTAATTGTGATAGTCTTTATCTTTATGATTCCCACTAATCCTTCTTAAACTGCATAACATCGTATAGTGATAGCCAACATACACTATCCAAATGCGTCACTATCTTCAAAGGGTTAAATAACTGGAGCTCAATATTTACAAGCTGAATATTTTCCCGCTCCCATTACTGTGTCTTGAGGCTGTATTCTTAAAAGAGCGTCAAAAAACACATACCGAGAAGCGATGCATAGTGATGTTTCCATTATCTATCTTTCTGTTTTGTGGTACACTCGGATACCATAGATAGTTACAGTTAGTTAAAATAGGTCTTCAGAGGCTATCAACCCTTCTGGATTATTAAGCCAGCACACTATAAGTTAAGAATAGCGTAAGGACTGGAGCCCCTTTTCGAAAACTCGCCCCTTGATACCATCCAGACCAGACCAGATGGCTGGAGTAAAATAGGAAAGAAGAGTAATTGGACAGATGCCATAGCCTCTGGGCCACTTATAATTATTCATGGGCTGTACACATTTCTAATTATGGAAGTATATCTCTGAAAACGAATTTATGAATACAATTTAGTATAGCCTACAACATGTACAAAACTATATATAATATTTATTGAAAAACAAGATCTCTCCAAAAATCCATCCAGATAATTATAATTGCATAAAGAAAATCATAGGGGTCGATGAATTCTTATAAGTGGGCTAGAGACTATGGCATTTTAGCGTACATTGGTATAGTCGGTATTATTTTAGCGTACATTGGTATAGTCGGTATTATTTTAGCGTACATTGGTATAGTCGGTATTATTTTAGCGTACATTGGTATAGTCTGTATTATTTTAGCGTACATTGGTATAGTCGGTATTGTTTTAGCGTACATTGGTATAGTCGGTATTATTTTAGCGTACATTGGTATAGTCGGTATTGTTTTAGCGTACATTGGTATAGTCGGTATTATTTTAGCGTACATTGGTATAGTCGGTATTATTTTAGCGTACATTGGTATAGTCGGTATTATTTTAGCGTACATTGGTATAGTCGGTATTATTTTAGCGTACATTGGTATAGTCGGTATTATTTTAGCGTACATTGGTATAGTCGGTATTATTTTAGCGTACATTGGTATAGTCGGTATTATTTTAGCGTACATTGGTATAGTCGGTATTATTTTAGCGTACATTGGTATAGTCGGTATTATTTTAGCGTACATTGGTATAGTCGGTATTATTTTAGCGTACATTGGTATAGTCGGTATTATTTTAGCGTACATTGGTATAGTCGGTATTATTTTAGCGTACATTGGTATAGTCGGTATTATTTTAGCGTACATTGGTATAGTCGGTATTATTTTAGCGTACATTGGTATAGTCGGTATTATTTTAGCGTACATTGGTATAGTCGGTATTATTTTAGCGTACATTGGTATAGTCGGTATTATTTTAGCGTACATTGGTATAGTCGGTATTATTTTAGCGTACATTGGTATAGTCGGTATTATTTTAGCGTACATTGGTATAGTCGGTATTATTTTAGCGTACATTGGTATAGTCGGTATTATTTTAGCGTACATTGGTATAGTCGGTATTATTTTAGCGTACATTGGTATAGTCTGTATTATTTTAGCGTACATTGGTATAGTCGGTATTATTTTAGCGTACATTGGTATAGTCGGTATTATTTTAGCGTACATTGGTATAGTCGGTATTATTTTAGCGTACATTGGTATAGTCGGTATTATTTATGCGTACATTGGTATAGTCGGTATTATTTTAGCGTACATTGGTATAGTCGGTATTGTTTTAGCGTACATTGGTATAGTCGGTATTATTTTAGCGTACATTGGTATAGTCGGTATTATTGTAGCGTACATTGGTATAGTCGGTATTATTTTAGCGTACATTGGTATAGTCGGTATTATTTTAGCGTACATTGGTATAGTCGGTATTATTTTAGCGTACATTGGTATAGTCGGTATTATTTTAGCGTACATTGGTAGAGTCGGTATTATTTTAGCGTACATTGGTATAGTCGGTATTATTTTAGCGTACATTGGTATAGTCTGTATTATTTTAGCGTACATTGGTATAGTCGGTATTATATTAGCGTACATTGGTATAGTCGGTATTATTTTAGCGTACATTGGTATAGTCGGTATTTTTTTAGCGTACATTGGTATAGTCGGTATTATTTTAGCGTACATTGGTATAGTCGGTATTATAGCGTACAATGGTAAAGTAGGTATTATTATAGCGTACATTGGTTTATTTTAGCGTACATTGGTATAGTCGGTATTATTTTAGCGTACATTGGTATAGTCGGTATTATTTGAAGTGACGTAAATTGAATCACTTAGCAACTGATTTATCGATAATTAGTGGAAAAATACTAAGCTAGTATGTCTCAGTGTCATATCAATGCCAAGTTTAAATAATTTACATTATTTCATTTAATAATCTCCATATTAACTGAGCATTCTAAGCAGGAACTTTGCAACTTACCGTCAGCTGGGAAAAAAACCAGACGATAGTGCGTTGTGCTCACAACCGAGAGGACCGGGTTGGATTCAAGCGCAGCACGAAGCTAAAAGGTAAATCTCGTAATATCCGATGCCTTTGTTTACGCTATTAATAAATAGGAACCAAGAGTTAACCCCTTTTGCACCAGCGACGTCATTTTAATTTTATTCTAGCTATATTTAGACGATGTTGGACAGTTTAATTTAAGAATGATATATGGTAGCTAAAGGATAAATAAATATAGTCCGTAGCCTTTTAATGGTTAGAGGTCCTTCCTAAACAAAATATAATCGTACAATTTGTTTTCCAGAATATAAATAAAAGGACGTGACTGGTACTGAATGAGTTAACGATCATTTGCGTTCTACCGGCTGGGGTAATAACATGTGGTAAAAGCCTCCGACCGTTAGTGAATTTCCCTGGATGACCTATGGATTAATACATGGCCAAAGATTAGTATTATTTATTGCTTATCACAAAAAGGCTTACAACTAACTTCGGAATATTAACAGTCGAAAAGGAAAATTTTACCATGCTTAACCCGGGAATGGCGAGAACACTCTTAAGAGATTTTGGTGGGCAAAGGCGATAATCCTCTTAAGAGATAAGGCCTAAAAAAAGCCTTTTAAAAGGCCCCAGTAGCGCTTAAAACAAAAGAAATGGTGTTTAAGTGAGATAATTCCCCTCCATACCTGCTATCACTCCTCCACATGTGTCAAAGTCCCCTCCTTTCTCCCCCTCCCTTCAATTATCACCTATTTTACCTCTTATTCCCTTGTTTATCTGTGTATTTACCGTGCAAATATCTCCAAACTGGTCCCAGGTGTCCGTGTCTAATGTGTGGGGAAAGAGAGAGAGAGACAGGCTTCAGTCTGCCTCTGGGCTTCAGAGAGAGAGGATGTACATC
Organism: Paralithodes platypus; assembly: GCA_032716605.1. NCBI lineage: Eukaryota > Metazoa > Arthropoda > Malacostraca > Decapoda > Lithodidae > Paralithodes > Paralithodes platypus. The sequence goes on along the minus strand of CM064571.1, from coordinate 2,659,444 downwards.
GCGTCTGCTCCACATTTCATGAATGAACGGTCGGCAGTAATTCGCGATTTCCACCATCCAAACACTATTCCCTCTTGTTTTATTGCTGTTACATCTTCCTATTTTCATATTAAACGTAAAATAGGCGCATATGAATAAGTAATAACGATATTTATCGTAAGATTACGATTTTAGGCGGGAATCAAGCCTAATATGGCCGCCCAGTTATAGGGTGTTCACTACATACAGTATAGCTCGCCTTTTTGGGGTTAAAGAACCCGAATAGTTCGTAATCTTTCGAAGTTAAAAATTAAAAGTAAAAATTATATACATTACCTATATTCTATGAAGGACAATGTGCAAGTTGTGGACAATCCGGTAAGTAGTTGAATCATTATTTCATACCAACAATTACCTTTCCCACTTCCCATATGCAGTGTTGTAAAGAAACCGTGCTCCCTCTTCACAACAAAAGTTTTAGTGTTCTCTCTAATTGAGGGAAGTTAAACAGGGAAGTGTGTTCACTTCCCTGTTTGGCATATTTAGTATGTTTAAAACGATGGACAATGTGCAACTGGATATATTTTGTCTTGAACAAGGAGATTAAGAACAAGATGGAGATAATAGAACAAGGACAATATTTACGTCAATAATGTTATTAAAGCTGAATAGTCATGTATTTTAGTGGGAGTTCCTGGGTTCACACGAACAAACAACAAGGGAGTTATGGAGATAGGAGGTATATAAAGTGATCAATCATAGGAAATTAGGAATGCTTCTATTAACAATGATAATAAGGTACATTTTTAAGATACATTATGATAGAATAGTAAAGTACTTGTGTAGGCTGCTCAATATATGCCTCTATTGAGCAGCCTGCTTCCAGAACCCAATTTCTTTACTGCGTGTTATATAAGGCGACTAATAGGGGGGATGGCACTAGATTTGTGGATCAACGGCCATTACTATATAATGAAATGTTGTTAATGGCGATGTCTTGGTGTGGCACTGCCGAGGCTGGTGAGGAGCGGATAGATGCCACAGGAGACTCCACTAGTCATACCTAGGCGCTGTTTTGGCACCACACCAGAGTTGGCCACAGCGTCAACAGGGCAGCATTGTGGCAGGACTTCATTGTTCTATGGTCCAAGTTACCTAATGGCAGCGCACTGGCAATAGATGTTACGCTCCCAGACCCGGATCTGGTGCCTTGGGACCAACCTGGTCAAAGGGATCCAGAGGGTACAGCATATTGTGTTTCCCCAGACTGACACTCTCTGAATGATAGTATAGGGGCCCGAACCTGATGGTAACACTACAGGAGGTTACCCTGTCATTAGGGACCTAATACCATGCCAGCTATTGTGCTGTGTAAGCGCATGGGTTGCATCCCTGCGGCTGGTTATGGTGGGATGTGCCAATTAGGCCATTGGATCTTACCCCTTGTAATCCTTGGAAGAAGGTGCTGGGAATGGTCTCCGGGGCAGTCTGGGGTCGGAAACCTGGGGATGGTGATTTCCTTTGCTGGCTTATATATCAAATATGACCCACATAACATCTTCTAAACATTGTAAGTTTGATAACCCAAAATCACACGAGAGACGGGCTGCAGCCTCCCGCACATTCAGACTTGCCAGCCTAAGTGATGGAAGTATGAATGGCAGAATGAATGAAGTTGTGTAAGTGCTTGAAATAAGAAGAGTGGATGTGTGCTGCGCCCAGGAAACCCAATGGTAAGGGGTATGGTGTACAGTGGATAGTTGGAAAAAACAAGAGATGCTGGCTTTATTGGAAGGGGGATGAATCTGGAAAAGCGAAAGGAGTGGGTGTCCTGGTATCACAATCGGCATATGCCAAATGTGATATCGGCATATGCCCCACAGGTTGGCTTTAACAGAGAGAGGAAAGAGGCCTTCTGGAACAACTTAATCAGTGTCGTTTCGGCCTCTTGGAGTATGATATTACAGTAGTAAGTGGAGACCTAAATGGACATACGGGAGCAGGTGCTGATGGGTACGAGGGTGTGCATGGTGGAAAAGGATATAGAAGAAAATATCTAGAAGGTGAATGTATATTGGAGTCCTGTGTTGCACTTAACATGGTTGTGTGTAACCCATAAGTTAAAGAAAGGGTGGAGTCATCTGATCATGTATGGTTCTGGGGGCACCAGTAGCCAGGTAGATTACTTCTTGGACAACAGGGAAGACTGGAAGTGGGTTCGGGATCTAAAGGTTTTCCCGAGCGAAGAATGTATCTCCCAACATAAGCTCCTAGTCTGTGACATGAATTTAAGGTGAGATCCTGTGCACAAGAAGGTATACATGCCTAATAGTAAAGTATGGTTATTAAATAAATCTGAATACAGCTTTTGCAGCGAGCTGGAGGAAATGGATAGAATAGGGATGCTAAGCCAAAAGTTGTAAATAGCCAAGGGAATTTCCTTGAACGTAGCTTTCTTTGCCGCCACTGACAATGTCTTCAATTTAGCAAGGCAAGTTAAGGATGACAGTAGGTATTTAGTAGGAGAACAGTGGTGGGCAGGCTTGTGGTTTCGGCTCGCTGCATGTCTGCCTGCTGAGACCGGAGCTTCTCCGGGTGGTCGGGGGCCGGTGGAGTGCTGAAGTGACCTTGGTGATCCTTGGTCTCCTGGTCTTCTCCTGGGTGACATAGATGTGTTTGAATTTGTGTTTTGTTTTTGTGTGTTCATTGTTTTTCTGTTGTGTTGTGTTGTCCCTGTTTGGGTTCTGTCTCGATTCGGCCACCCCCAGTAAAAAACAAAAGTAATAAAATATAAAAATGGGGAATGGGCCTGAGTAAAATAGATAAAGTATATACTGTACATATACTGTACAGTATATATATATATATATATATATATATATATATATATATATATATATATAGTATATACAATATATATATATATTATATATATATATACATATATAATTATATATATATACAGTATATACAATATATATATATATATATATATATATATATATATATATATATATATATATATGACATGGAATGATACTCATTATTGTATGACATTGGTCTACTGTAGGTATTCCAAATATACATGATAGGCCTAGTGAGAATCTAACAATTAGTATAATACACTAGTAAAAATCATATTTTTACTTTTGACCTTGAAATTTGACCTTAGATATTGGAATCATTCCCCAAATGTTGGCCAGCTTAACACCAATATTAACATTAACTAGCGTTATGCATATGGTGCAAAACGCATGAATAGTTACAAATAAGAAGTAATGAGCATACACTGTGACCTTTGACCTTTGAATTAAAAAAATATATAATATATGGATGACTGATGCATTGACCAACCAAATTTGCCTGCACAATTTGGCAATAATACATCTAACAGTCAAAGAGGATTTTAGGGATAATGATGAACACTCTTGTTTTGCTATTTGACCTTGACCTTTGACCGTAACAAATAAACTAGCTACATGAATTTGGATAAATGTTATATTTACGTAATATGCAACAAACAGTGATTTTTCTGAAATTTGAGTAATCGTTTTTGATTGATAATAAAAGTTGACCTTTGACCTTGACCTGTGACCTTGATCTTTATGTAAGAGTATATCTTTTGTTTGCAATTACATTGCTCGAGAATATCAAATTAGCGTACCTAATTTGATTAAAACTCATCAGATAATTTCAGATATAAATATACTATTTGACCTTGACCTTTAACATTCATCTTGACCTTTATGGAATGCTTCTCAAAATTAAACATTTTAATTTTCGTTTTCAGTGCAACTATCTCGGCGAATTTTATGAAGTTTGCATGAATAGTAAAAAAATTAGCATATTGCCCTAATTGTTTTACCTTGAACTATGACCTTGACTGTTCAAATGGAATTATATATTTTCTTGTATGACCTTCATTTGGCCTAGGTATTCCAAATATACATGATAATTATGCCTAATGAGAATCTAACAACTTGTATAAGAAATACTAGTATAAATATTATTTTGACCTTTGACCTTGACCTTTGTCCTTACCCTTAAGAATACGTATATACAATTTCATCAATATAATCCCAATAACTAGTACAGTGAAAATTAAATCTGAGTAAAAGCTGAAAAATATGAAACATTGAATGTTTAACCTTGACCTGTAAGTGAAATTAAAACATTCTTTTTGACAGACCTTTACATTTACCAAATGTATATACCTGTGAAATTTGGTAAAAATCCATTGAAAGGTCTAAGAGGAGCTTCTGGACGGACGACAACAACAACGGACGGGCTGGCTGGTGGTGCACATAGTATACAGGCAAAATTGTTTTGCGCGATACCCTTCTGCTTACGCAGAGTTGGTAAACCAAGGTTTTACACAGCAGATTAGCACTTGGAAAGGTAGAAATAAGGGGTGTATTCCGTTGTACATTATATAGAAAAGGGGTGAGTGCGACTGCAATACAGCGTAGCGTCTGCCGCTGCTGGATACACCACGGGAAAAAGTGCTGCTTTAGAATAAAGGAACCTCAACCGAGGAAGAAGTCCGAAGTTTAGATATTTGTATGCATAGTTGGATTGCTTCTCCTGAAAGTGCCCGTTTTTTGTTTTAGTACTTTTCATTCGCCTTGAATATAATGTTTATCTACAAGTAATGATGATAGTGTTCATTTTTAGTCAACCAGATCAGACAATATAAGTGATAATTTAACCGTCACTTATATAACATATGGTAGTAATATAGGGAATGAAGTTGATAAGTATATAAATTATATACTGTTGAGCATTATGTCAATTATGAGAAATTATAACAGAACAAGAAGAGCTACAAGGTCTCTGGAGGCACTGAGCTGTGTCTGTCAGCTCTCGCGAATGTGAAAGGGGGGAGAGGGTGTAGAGGACCGTGACTCACCATATTTTGTGGAGAAATAAGGGAGGAATTCCGAAAATAAAAGGAAAAATAGCCAATAATTGAAGAGGGGGGGAAGTGGGCAGAGAAAGAGGGAGGGGGGGGACACATGTGAGGGAGAGGAAGGAAGTAGTAGAGAGTGAATTATGCCACATAATCACATATTGCTTTCATTTGAGTGCCAGTGGAGCTTTTTTTTTTAAGAGCTTTCTTCTGGGGGGCCTATCGCATCCGCTCTACAGACACTTCTGTGAGGTCTACTGCGCTCCTCGGGTTAAGTTTCTCTTTGATTGGGTATTCATATTCGTATGTAATCTCTTTGGACACTTAGTGAAATATTCACTAATTTATTAAGTAATTAATTCATGAGTGAATGGAATATTTATCAACTTACGACAGTTTAGTAAAAGGCTTGAACACAACACCTTAATTATTAAGCTACCAGTTGCAACTTGGCCGTGCTGAGTTGGCTGCATGATAATTGTTCTGGGTCAGGATATAATATATCAGACAGGAAGATCTACTGTACAGTTAGTAACACTATTACTGAAACACAATGTCTCAATCATATTGGGTTAATTTGTGTTTACCCAATTTAATGTGATTGTAAATTTCAAAACGTTTTTGGAAAGCTGAATATTGTGTGCCAAATGATCACAGGCCATCTTCGAGATTTTTTTTTTTTTTTTATATTTCATGCATTGTATCTTGCTTGCTCTGAGCAACTAGACTAAATAATATTTACTTTGGAAACTAAGGGTTATAATCAAATTAAGGAGCTTCATACAAATTCCTATTCTACAGTGAATGTTATCTGAAATATCTAATTAACCAATAGCAACTCTAATATACCCATTGCAAAGAAGACACCAATCGACTTAATATACTCACTTCAAATACAAGATATAACTCTGTTTCTTTAAGCTTGAAAAGTATGGTATATATTTGTGGCCGAGGTACCATAACCATTTGTCTACTGGACAAAACACCACCACATAACCCTGGAGGGGTGCCTAGGTTGGCTTCTTAAAGGGGGAAGGGCGTATATATTTGTGGCCGAGGTACCATAACCATTTGTCTACTGGACAAAACACCACCACATAACCCTGGAGGGGTGCCTAGGTTGGCTTCTTAAAGGGGGAAGGGCGTATTTATTTGCCCATTATTTATATTTTTTAATAATCCTTTCAGTTTCTTCCCTAGACCTCCATCATGCTAACAAAAAAAACACCCCTAGACCCCCTTCGAGATAAATTTGTACATTTTTCTGTAGAAAAATTTGCCGGCCAAAGGCCGGTTCCTCATAAAATAACACGCTCGCTGTCGCTCGCCAAGAAAAAATATGACACCTAAATGTCACGAAAAGTATTAATAATGACAAAGGAATGGGGCGAGAGGTCTGAAAATCGCCAACCTAATTGAACGAACGTCTTATAATCTCGAAATCAATGGGGCTAAACATGAGGGAGAAGGGAGGCCAGAAAACCGACCAATCTCCCCTTAAGTAACTGGAGCTCAATATTAACCATTTCAAGATCCATTACCCATTTCATCTCTGTTTTCCAGCTATTATTAGACGATTTTATTCCGATTAGCAAGGGCATGTGGAAGTCAGAGGGTTAATTGTGATAGTCTTTATCTTTATGATTCCCACTAATCCTTCTTAAACTGCATAACATCGTATAGTGATAGCCAACATACACTATCCAAATGCGTCACTATCTTCAAAGGGTTAAATAACTGGAGCTCAATATTTACAAGCTGAATATTTTCCCGCTCCCATTACTGTGTCTTGAGGCTGTATTCTTAAAAGAGCGTCAAAAAACACATACCGAGAAGCGATGCATAGTGATGTTTCCATTATCTATCTTTCTGTTTTGTGGTACACTCGGATACCATAGATAGTTACAGTTAGTTAACACCTTACGAGCGGCCTATGCGGTTTATTTATATGTACCGCCCAGCGGGGTGTTTTTAGCCAAAATAGGGCTGTTTACGTGATCATTTTCATGCCTAAATAAGACCCAGAACGTAAAACAAGTACCTATCCCTGAAAGGGCATAAACAGAGCTTTCGAATGACACCATAACGATCCTTTTATGATGGCTAGTTTTCTTGCAATAACCGTGCAACGCGAGTGCAAAACGCATGTAATTCGGTACTTTCCCCATATAATTCAGTATGTAGCGAGTGAGAGAGGGAGGAGGGAGCTGAGATTCGTGTCAGTAGGTTCGCCGCGGTGGTCTGGAGCAGTCATACGCTCGCTACTCTCCTGCCACCACTTGTCTCTCTCTCTCAGCAACATTACGTGCTGAAATTGCCACTCGACCTATGTCGAGCACCGCCACATAGTCCAGCTTTATTTAACTCGACTTATGTGGTGAGCCGCTAATTAAGGGTTAAAATAGGTCTTCAGAGGCTATCAACCCTTCTGGATTATTAAGCCAGCACACTATAAGTTAAGAATAGCGTAAGGACTGGAGCCCCTTTTCGAAAACTCGCCCCTTGATACCATCCAGACCAGACCAGATGGCTGGAGTAAAATAGGAAAGAAGAGTAATTGGACAGATGCCATAGCCTCTGGGCCACTTATAATTATTCATGGGCTGTACACATTTCTAATTATGGAAGTATATCTCTGAAAACGAATTTATGAATACAATTTAGTATAGCCTACAACATGTACAAAACTATATATAATATTTATTGAAAAACAAGATCTCTCCAAAAATCCATCCAGATAATTATAATTGCATAAAGAAAATCATAGGGGTCGATGAATTCTTATAAGTGGGCTAGAGACTATGGCATTTTAGCGTACATTGGTATAGTCGGTATTATTTTAGCGTACATTGGTATAGTCGGTATTGTTTTAGCGTACATTGGTATAGTCGGTATTGTTTTAGCGTACATTGGTATAGTCGGTATTATTTTAGCGTACATTGGTATAGTCGGTATTATTTTAGCGTACATTGGTATAGTCGGTATTATTTTAGCGTACATTGGTATAGTCGGTATTATTTTAGCGTACATTGGTATAGTCGGTATTATTTAGCGTACATTGGTATAGTCGGTATTATTTTAGCGTACATTGGTATAGTCGGTATTATTTTAGCGTACATTGGTATAGTCTGTATTATTTTAGCGTACATTGGTATAGTCGGTATTATTTTAGCGTACATTGGTATAGTCGGTATTATTTTAGCGTACATTGGTATAGTCTGTATTATTTTAGCGTACATTGGTATAGTCGGTATTGTTTTAGCGTACATTGGTATAGTCGGTATTATTTTAGCGTACATTGGTATAGTCGGTATTATTTTAGCGTACATTGGTATAGTCGGTATTGTTTTAGCGTACATTGGTATAGTCGGTATTATTTTAGCGTACATTGGTATAGTCGGTATTATTTTAGCGTACATTGGTATAGTCGGTATTATTTTAGCGTACATTGGTATAGTCGGTATTATTTTAGCGTACATTGGTAGAGTCGGTATTATTTTAGCGTACATTGGTATAGTCGGTATTATTTTAGCGTACATTGGTATAGTCGGTATTATTTTAGCGTACATTGGTATAGTCGGTATTATTTTAGCGTACATTGGTATAGTCGGTATTATTTTAGCGTACATTGGTATAGTCGGTATTATTTTAGCGTACATTGGTATAGTCGGTATTATTTTAGCGTACATTGGTATAGTCGGTATTATTTTAGCGTACATTGGTATAGTCGGTATTATTTTAGCGTACATTGGTATAGTCGGTATTATTTGAAGTGACGTAAATTGAATCACTTAGCAACTGATTTATCGATAATTAGTGGAAAAATACTAAGCTAGTATGTCTCAGTGTCATATCAATGCCAAGTTTAAATAATTTACATTATTTCATTTAATAATCTCCATATTAACTGAGCATTCTAAGCAGGAACTTTGCAACTTACCGTCAGCTGGGAAAAAAACCAGACGATAGTGCGTTGTGCTCACAACCGAGAGGACCGGGTTGGATTCAAGCGCAGCACGAAGCTAAAAGGTAAATCTCGTAATATCCGATGCCTTTGTTTACGCTATTAATAAATAGGAACCAAGAGTTAACCCCTTTTGCACCAGCGACGTCATTTTCATTTTATTCTAGCTATATTTAGACGATGTTGGACAGTTTAATTTAAGAATGATATATGGTAGCTAAAGGATAAATAAATATAGTCCGTAGCCTTTTAATGGTTAGAGGTCCTTCCTAAACAAAATATAATCGTACAATTTTTTTTCCAGAATATAAATAAAAGGACGTGACTGGTACTGAATGAGTTAACGATCATTTGCGTTCTACCGGCTGGGGTAATAACATGTGGTAAAAGCCTCCGACCGTTAGTGAATTTCCCTGGATGACCTATGGATTAATACATGGCCAAAGATTAGTATTATTTATTGCTTATCACAAAAAGGCTTACAACTAACTTCGGAATATTAACAGTCGAAAAGGACAATTTTACCATGCTCAACCCGGGAATGGCGAGAACACTCTTAAGAGATTTTGGTGGGCAAAGGCGATAATCCTCTTAAGAGATAAGGCCTAAAAAAAGCCTTTTAAAAGGCCCCAGTAGCGCTTAAAACAAAAGAAATGGTGTTTAAGTGAGATAATTCCCCTCCATACCTGCTATCACTCCTCCACATGTGTCAAAGTCCCCTCCTTTCTCCCCCTCCCTTCAATTATCACCTATTTTACCTCTTATTCCCTTGTTTATCTGTGTATTTACCGTGCAAATATCTCCAAACTGGTCCCAGGTGTCCGTGTCTAATGTGTGGGGAAAGAGAGAGAGAGACAGGCTTCAGTCTGCCTCTGGGCTTCAGAGAGAGCCCATGGTACATCGCGTCTGCTCCACATTTCATGAATGAACGGTCGGCAGTAATTCGCGATTTCCACCATCCAAACACTATTCCCTCTTGTTTTATTGCTGTTACATCTTACTATTTTCATATTAAACGTAAAATAGGCGCATATGAATAAGTAATAACGATATTTATCGTAAGATTACGATTTTAGGCGGGAATCAAGCCTAATATGGCCGCCCAGTTATAGGGTGTTCACTACATACAGTATAGCTCGCCTTTTTGGGGTTAAAGAACCCGAATAGTTCGTAATCTTTCGAAGTTAAAAATTAAAAGTAAAAATTATATACATTACCTATATTCTATGAAGGACAATGTGCAAGTTGTGGACAATCCGGTAAGTAGTTGAATCATTATTTCATACCAACAATTACCTTTCCCACTTCCCATATGCAGTGTTGTAAAGAAACCGTGCTCCCTCTTCACAACAAAAGTTTTAGTGTTCTCTCTAATTGAGGGAAGTTAAACAGGGAAGTGTGTTCACTTCCCTGTTTGGCATATTTAGTATGTTTAAAACGATGGACAATGTGCAACTGGATATATTTTGTCTTGAACAAGGAGATTAAGAACAAGATGGAGATAATAGAACAAGGACAATATTTACGTCAATAATGTTATTAAAGCTGAATAGTCATGTATTTTAGTGGGAGTTCCTGGGTTCACACGAACAAACAACAAGGGAGTTATGGAGATAGGAGGTATATAAAGTGATCAATCATAGGAAATTAGGAATGCTTCTATTAACAATGATAATAAGGTACATTTTTAAGATACATTATGATAGAATAGTAAAGTACTTGTGTAGGCTGCTCAATATATGCCTCTATTGAGCAGCCTGCTTCCAGAACCCAATTTCTTTACTGCGTGTTATATAAGGCGACTAATAGGGGGGATGGCACTAGATTTGTGGATCAACGGCCATTACTATATAAGGAAATGTTGTTAATGGCGATGTCTTGGTGTGGCACTGCCGAGGCTGGTGAGGAGCGGATAGATGCCACAGGAGACTCCACTAGTCATACCTAGGCGCTGTTTTGGCACCACACCAGAGTTGGCCACAGCGTCAACAGGGCAGCATTGTGGCAGGACTTCATTGTTCTATGGTCCAAGTTGCCTAATGGCAGCGCACTGGCAATAGATGTTACGCTCCCAGACCCGGATCTGGTGCCTTGGGACCAACCTGGTCAAAGGGATCCAGAGGGTACAGCATATTGTGTTTCCCCAGACTGACACTCTCTGAATGATAGTATAGGGGCCCGAACCTGATGGTAACACTACAGGAGGTTACCCTGTCATTAGGGACCTAATACCATGCCAGCCATTGTGCTGTGTAAGCGCACGGGTTGCATCCCTGCGGCTGGTTATGGTGGGATGTGCCAATTAGGCCATTGGATCTTACCCCTTGTAATCCTTGGAAGAAGGTGCTGGGAATGGTCTCCGGGGCAGTCTGGGGTCGGAAACCTGGGGATGGTGATTTCCTTTGCTGGCTTATATATCAAATATGACCCACATAACACCTTCTAAACATTGTAAGTTTGATAACCCAAAATCACACGAGAGACGGGCTGCAGCCTCCCGCACATTCAGACTTGCCAGCCTAAGTGATGGAAGTATGAATGGCAGAATGAATGAAGTTGTGTAAGTGCTTGAAATAAGAAGAGTGGATGTGTGCTGCGCCCAGGAAACCCAATGGTAAGGGGTATGGTGTACAGTGGATAGTTGGAAAAAACAAGAGATGCTGGCTTTATTGGAAGGGGGATGAATCTGGAAAAGCGAAAGGAGTGGGTGTCCTGGTATCACAATCGGCATATGCCAAATGTGATATCGGCATATGCCCCACAGGTTGGCTTTAACAGAGAGAGGAAAGAGGCCTTCTGGAACAACTTAATCAGTGTCGTTTCGGCCTCTTGGAGTATGATATTACAGTAGTAAGTGGAGACCTAAATGGACATATGGGAGCAGGTGCTGATGGGTACGAGGGTGTGCATGGTGGAAAAGGATATAGAAGAAAATATCTAGAAGGTGAATGTATATTGGAGTCCTGTGTTGCACTTAACATGGTTGTGTGTAACCCATAAGTTAAAGAAAGGGTGGAGTCATCTGATCATGTATGGTTCTGGGGGCACCAGTAGCCAGGTAGATTACTTCTTGGACAACAGGGAAGACTGGAAGTGGGTTCGGGATCTAAAGGTTTTCCCGAGCGAAGAATGTATCTCCCAACATAAGCTCCTAGTCTGTGACATGAATTTAAGGTGAGATCCTGTGCACAAGAAGGTATACATGCCTAATAGTAAAGTATGGTTATTAAATAAATCTGAATACAGCTTTTGCAGCGAGCTGGAGGAAATGGATAGAATAGGGATGCTAAGCCAAAAGTTGTAAATAGCCAAGGGAATTTCCTTGAACTTAGCTTTCTTTGCCGCCACTGACAATGTCTTCAATTTAGCAAGGCAAGTTAAGGATGACAGTAGGTATTTAGTAGGAGAACAGTGGTGGGCAGGCTTGTGGTTTCGGCTCGCTGCATGTCTGCCTGCTGAGACCGGAGCTTCTCCGGGTGGTCGGGGGCCGGTGGAGTGCTGAAGTGACCTTGGTGATCCTTGGTCTCCTGGTCTTCTCCTGGGTGACATAGATGTGTTTGAATTTGTGTTTTGTTTTTGTGTGTTCATTGTTTTTCTGTTGTGTTGTGTTGTCCCTGTTTGGGTTCTGTCTCGATTCGGCCACCCCCAGTAAAAAACAAAAGTAATAAAATATAAAAATGGGGAATGGGCCTGAGTAAAATAGATAAAGTATATACTGTACATATACTGTACAGTATATATATATATATATATATATATGTATATATACATATATATATATATATATATACACTATATATATATATATATATATATATATACATATAATTATATATATAAACAGTATATACAATATATATATATATATATATATAATATATATATATATATATATATATATATATGACATGGAATGATACTCATTATTGTATGACATTGGTCTACTGTAGGTATTCCAAATATACATGATAGGCCTAGTGAGAATCTAACAATTAGTATAATACACTAGTAAAAATCATATTTTTACTTTTGACCTTGAAATTTGACCTTAGATATTGGAATCATTCCCCAAATGTTGGCCAGCTTAACACCAATATTAACATTAACTTGAGTTATGCATATGGGTGCAAAACGCATGAATAGTTACAAATAAGAAGTAATGAGCATACACTGTGACCTTTGACCTTTGAATTAAAAAAATATATAATATATGGATGACTGATGCATTGACCAACCAAATTTGCCTGCACAATTTGGCAATAATACATCTAACAGTCAAAGAGGATTTTAGGGATAATGATGAACACTCTTGTTTTGCTATTTGACCTTGACCTTTGACCGTAACAAATAAACTAGCTACATGAATTTTGATAAATGTTATATTTACGTAATATGCAACAAACAGTGATTTTTCTGAAATTTGAGTAATCATTTTTGATTGATAATAAAAGTTGACCTTTGACCTTGACCTGTGACCTTGATCTTTATGTAAGAGTATATCTTTTGTTTGCAATTACATTGCTCGAGAATATCAAATTAGCGTACCTAATTTGATTAAAACTCATCAGATAATTTCAGATATATAAATATACTATTTGACCTTGACCTTTAACATTCATCTTGACCTTTATGGAATGCTTCTCAAAATTAAACATTTTAATTTTCGTTTTCAGTGCAACTATCTCGGCGAATTTTATGAAGTTTGCATGAATAGTAAAAAAATTAGCATATTGCCCTAATTGTTTTACCTTGAACTATGACCTTGACTGTTCAAATGGAATTATATATTTTCTTGTATGACCTTCATTTGGCCTAGGTATTCCAAATATACATGATAATTATGCCTAATGAGAATCTAACAACTTGTATAAGAAATACTAGTATAAATATTATTTTGACCTTTGACCTTGACCTTTGTCCTTACCCTTAAGAATTTCATCAATATAATCCCAATAACTAGTACAGTGAAAATTAAATCTGAGTAAAAGCTGAAAAATATGAAACATTGAATGTTTAACCTTGACCTGTAAGTGAAATTAAAACATTCTTTTTGACAGACCTTTACATTTACCAAATGTATATACCTGTGAAATTTGGTAAAAATCCATTGAACGGTCTAAGAGGAGCTTCTGGACGGACGACAACAACAACGGACGGGCTGGCTGGTGGTGCACATAGTATACAGGCAAAATTGTTTTGCGCGATACCCTTCTGCTTACGCAGAGTTGGTAAACCAAGGTTTTACACAGCAGATTAGCACTTGGAAAGGTAGAAATAAGGGGTGTATTCCGTTGTACATTATATAGAAAAAGGGTGAGTGCGACTGCAATACAGCGTAGCGTCTGCCGCTGCTGGGTACACCACGGGAAAAAGTGCTGCTTTAGAATAAAGGAACCTCAACCGAGGAAGAAGTCCGAAGTTTAGATATTTGTATGCATAGTTGGATTGCTTCTCCTGAAAGTGCCCGTTTTTTGTTTTAGTACTTTTCATTCGCCTTGAATATAATGTTTATCTACAAGTAATGATGATAGTGTTCATTTTTAGTCAACCAGATCAGACAATATAAGTGATAATTTAACCGTCACTTATATAACATATGGTAGTAATATAGGGAATGAAGTTGATAAGTATATAAATTATATACTGTTGAGCATTATGTCAATTATGAGAAATTATAACAGAACAAGAAGAGCTATTACAAGCTGTAATAAGCCTCTCGTTGGTTCCCGACGGAGGCAACAAAAATAACTTACTATGGGTTTCAGAGGCCGTGTTACATCGTTTTTCGGGAATAACTTATTAACAAACAGTTGGATCAGTATGATATTTTGTCAGAGCTTGTTTCACACTGTTTCCTAATTTTCGTCAATATTACCAAAAGTTGAGAATTAAGCCACTTGTCCCTGTGTCATGAGGTTAAAGTCACACCTGAATGACTAAGAAACGGAAAAGGTTACCATGTCGTACCTGTGGAAACCCACAAAACATAATTGCTCCTCCATCAAACACTGTAGTTATCACCCATTACCCAATCCTACTATCGCCTTTACATACAAGTTATCTGTCAATATCAAATAAATATATACAATCCGTATGTATTTTTGTATATATTTATTTGATGTGCACATATGAAGTATTGCATGGTAAGAAGATAGGAAATCTAAGAAAAGAACAGAAACGGATTGTCTGGAGGAACAGTGAGTTTTCTCATTTGAATTCTGAACAGAAATACATATTTTTATTTATTTATTTTATCGGTTACATATTCTTCAACATATCTATCCATTTTTAACCCATATATTGTGCAATACATTATCGCTTTGGCTGTTCTTTATATTTATCACCGTGATATCTTTATGTAGGTAGTGCCTGGCAGCGGGCGGGGGTGGCAGATGTTTCGCCTGGTGGGTCGTCAGCGTGGTAACCCAGGCGGTGACCTACTGGCCCTCATACCCTTAGACTACGAGAGCCCCAGCCACAGGAAGGGCTTTAGGTTCAAGGTCCAGGTCACCGATATGGTATGTTATTGTTGGAGTCTGTTGGGTACTTAAAAATCAGTACTTAACATTAGTATATTCTTTATTATATAAACAACACAAGTCCTGTATAATTGGTAATTATTGAAAACAATTGATGGTTGCATAGCGGTTTTTCTTGAACATTTACTGTAGATCATTAATGTTTTTAATGTATGTCTTATATAGTATTTTTGGTTTATTAAGGGTACTGGCGGTTGGGGTGACAAGTACCATGTAGACGGTGCCTGGGTGAACCTACTCCTGGTGGACGACAACGACAACACCCCCACCTTCACCAGTCACCATGCCCGCCTCACCCTGCCCGAGGACACACCACCGGGCACCCTGCTCACCACCTTTACTGCCAACGATCCAGATGGGGTCAGTAGCCATCTGATTATATTGTCTTGAGTGTATCTGTCTTCGTGTGAGTGTTTGTATGTTTCCCTTCCTTTGTGCGTAATAAAAAAACATAGTGAAGCCTAATAGAACATTGGCGAGCTCTCTGCCCACTACCCTTACTGCCAAAGAAGTCAATGGGGTGTGTCACGGCCTGTGGCTTTGTGGTTGTGTATATGGTTATTTATTTACGTCTTTCTCTGTATGAGTGACTGTGTGTGTGTAGGGTTTTTTTGTATGTACTGTACGTGTGTAGCCTACCAGAGCCCTGTTTATTGGTCAGTGATAGTGTGTATTTATTAGTTTAGTTTTAGTTTTGGGAACCGCAGTGAGCCGCTCACAGGCAGCTTAGTATGAGGGGGTTCTGCAAGGGAAAACGTGGCTCAATAGGCAGGTACAGGGTCAGGAACAGGATCTGGGTATACTTTTTTTTTTTTTTTTTTTTTATATTCCAACTTACTTCCTCTCGGGCATAGGCTGAGAGCCTTAACATTCACCGCTTTACAATGAACAGTGAAGCCTGTGAGGTCTTGTTCCAGTCTAGGGAGTGAGACATGTGAAGCACGTAGAGTACAACGAGCACCTGCCATCTTGCCTTCACATGAGGCACGGTGCTCACTCATGGCCAGAAACGACCCCATCTCTGAAGCCACCTCGTTCCCGTGCTTCACTGTCTCACCCCCTACACTCGGACTCTCACACTTACACACACACAACGCCACCTGTTGAGCAGATAACTCACCAGGCATTGCACCCCTATAGCATATTTTGAATATGGGAATATTCATACAGTGCTATTTAATCAGGGAACAATGAGGGTATTTTATTGACGTTTTGGTGGGCTTGTGGTAATGCACTGATACTAGGTATGTTTGATGATCCTATCTTTAAAAGTAGCAATAGTGTGGCTATCAACTACATAATTTGAGAGATGTTTCCACTCTTGGATACTGCTGGGTAAGAATAAATCCGTCTTGCTCAGTGAGTGTAGTATTTTGAAATGTGGTTGCTCCTGGTGGAACGCATATTTCCAGGATGTAAATAAGTGTATTTGTGTATCTATTAAATTGTTTGTGACTTTGCATTACATATGTTGTCTATGCATTTGTCCTCTAATTGGTGGTGAGTCTATAGTTTAATGTCTTGTTTAAGCAAAGTGACAAATGTGGTGTGTCTGTAATCAGTTTGGGCCCATCTTCCAGCTGTGTTTTGTTGGCTTCTAATTTATTCCTGTTGTGTGTGGGTCTCAGACGGAGTCATAGTATTCCAAGTGTAGCTGAATGAGTGTTTTAAAAGCAATAAGGTTGATGCTTATATTGCACCTAATAAGAAACCTCAACAAAATCCTTGGACCTTGTTAGCTCTGGCCACGATGCTGTTTGCGTGTGTGGGCCAAATTGTATTCGCTGAGATGTGCACACCCAATTGCTTGTCGGGAGGAAACTGTCAGAGTTATGAAATTTGTAGGTGAATGGGATGAGTTTGTTATTACAGGTAAATCGAATTTGATATCTTTAGTCAGGACTAAAGGTCATTGCCACTTGGCTTCTCAGTTCTCAAGGGCAGTTAAGTCGTCTTTCAGTCAAAGTCATTAATTCTTATCTACAGTACCATTGGTCTATATACTAAACTATCACCAGTAAAATTCTAGTAGAAGATGTGAGTCACAATGGAATTTTTGTTAATATTTACTAATGTCATTCTCAACACCAATAACTCCCAATTAAATTAATGAAAGAGGGTCCTAGGACAGTGTCTTATGAAACCTCAGAGGTTACATTAATGGATAAGGAATGGTTACTACCAAGCACAACACACTGTTCGTGGTTAGTCAACACAGAATTTATCCAGCAAAAAACTGATCCTTGTATGCTATAACATTTTAACGTAGCTTAAAATCTTTGGTGTGGAATGATGTCAAAGGCTTTGGAAAAGTTTAAAACTATGGTGTAAATTTTAGGATTATAAAGGTAGCTAGAAATATTATGGGTGGTCTCAAGAAACTGGGTTTGACAAGAGCGTTTGGGTCGAAAGCCGTGCTGAGAGTCAATAAGCATTATTTTGCCCAACAAAGTGGTCCATAATATGTCTCAATAATATGTTCTACAAATTTGCAGGGGACTGGAGCTAGTGAAATAGGTTTATAATTGATGGAGAGGGTTCTGTCTCCGGATAAAAAATTATCTGTCACGTTTACCAAGAGCAAATCATGTGGAAGTTCTCTGGGTTTGTAATCTCTGTGAAGATAATTATAACCTGTAGGATATGGGCCAAAACACTAAAATTGTCCCCGAGTATCCTGCTGGATAGATTGTGTGGTCTGGACTCTTTGTCGATGTCTACCTCAGTTATTAATTATCAGTTCATTGGGTGTATACAATAAGGGGGGTATGATTGTGTATGGAGATGTTGGCATGACTGGTAGGTCTGCATGTTCCTGTGTGAAAACTGATTGAAACTGACTAATGAGTGTGTGTGCTTTATCTTGTGGAAGTGTGACCAAGGAATCATTATGTAGGAGTGTTTAATAACAGTCGCGTCTTGTTTGTGGTTCTATTCGATAATCTGTAAACATGATATATTTGTTTGTTGTCTGTGAGTAAAGTGGAAGTGTAGTTAATTTTTGTGTTACATCTCTGTTTGCAGCGTATTCTGTATGTTTTTGTAGCATTCCCAGTATTCTGTATCGTTCTACCGTTTTGCTTGTTTTAAATTTGTATCTATGTAGTCTCTGTAGTTGTCTGTTGAAGCATTGTGGTGACCGATTTCGTGTTAGTGTTTTCTTGAGTATGTGCTTGTTCATTAAGCTTTGCATGCAGTCAGGGCATATTGTTCTATTTGCCTCAGCAGAATTGGCCATAATATCAAGGAATGAGTCACAAAGTCAGCTAGGTCCTATAGGATATAGAACCCATCTCGCCTTTGTATTGTCTTTATTTTGTATTATTTCCCTGTGTAAGATTGAACAATATGCAAAGCTGCCTGTAACAAGTCCTCCCCCCACCCAAACAAAAAATAAAATAAAATATGTATATATACAGTATATACTGTATATATATATATATTTTTTTTAAGGCAGGCGAGGTTGAAGGAAATACAGTACATGTATCAGCATTAATTATTTTATTATTAAGACTTTCAATAGAACGAACAGCAATTCTCAGGTGTTCTGGGAGATTGTGCAAAAGGTGAGCAAAATTCATGATGATCCGACGCGTTTCGATAGACAACTATCATCTTCAGGGAATGGAAGGTAAGTGAATAAGATATAACATAACAGCTTATTTATACATATTAGGTAGATCACAGTAAGGTTTATTGGGTGTTGGCTAGCATATGATTGGCTAGTTGGCGACCAATGAGGCGCTCGCTTTTCCTGCCTCCTGGTTGGCTGGGAGGGTTCGTAGATGCTAGATGTTGTCGTAGGGGTCTGCTGGGCGAGGAGGGGGCGGGGCCCTTGTGAGGGGCGGCGGGCCAGTTGTATCTCGGGTTTCTGGTCCAGTTTGAAGCGTAGGGTTGAAGGGCGGCGCGCGTTGGTTAAATGAAGTAGTGGGGGGGACGGTAAGGGGGGGAAGGGGAGGGGAGGAGAGAGGGGGCAAGGGCAGGGTCGGGGTGGTAAGGAGAAATAACATGAAATGGTACATGAAATAAAAAGGAAAGCCAACACCACCATCACCGCCATCAACGCTAAAACTGAAGGGGTACACATGAAAAAACTCATCGGGGAATTTTCCCCTGGTTACGCCTATGGTACTGTAAAAACACACAAACCAGGAAACCCCCTCCGCCCCATCATCTCCCAAATACCTACGGCCACCTACCAGATCGCCAAGACCCTCAACAACCTCCTCACCCCCTACATACCTCGACAATATAACCTCAACTCCGCTAATGATTTCCTAGAAATTTTACGAGACGCCCCCCGAACTAACGACCACATCACCGCCTCTCTCGACGTGGAGAGCCTATTCACCAACGTACCTGTGGACAGGACCATCAACTTAATCCTGCAAAAAGTTTACCATTGCCCTGACACACCCAATCTTGACATACCGGAGAAGGCACTGAAGACGCTGTTGGAGCTCTGCACCAAAGAGGCACCTTTCCTCTGCCCCCGTGGAAACATGTACCAGCAAATAGACGGGATAGCGATGGGTAGCCCCCTGGGGGTCCTGTTCGCTAATTTCTTCATGGGAACTATAGAAGAGGAGCTCCTTGATGCCCACCGCCCCTCGGTCTACTGCAGATATGTGGACGACATATTCGTACTTGTAAAGGACCTCAACGAACTCAGGGACCTCCAGCATCGCTTTATGGCCGCCTCAGGACTCAACTTCACCTATGAAGAGGCCACCAATGGACAGCTTCCCTTCCTCGACCTCCTTGTTTCGTTTAATAATCAAGAATTCAAAACTACCGTCTACACCAAACCCACGAACAATGGCCAATGCCTCAACGGGGAAAGTGAATGCCCCCAACGATACCTGCTGTCCACCATCGCAGCCTACATCAGGAGAGCCCTCACCCATTGCACCGCGTGGAGCGACACCCATAAGGAACTAGAACGCCTTACCCAGGTACTCGTTAACAACGGATACTCTAACACAGATGTCACCAACACCATAAGAAAACACATTGATAAATGGTACAACCAAGCGCCCCCTACTACCAACCCAACCAACGACATCACTATCTTCTACCGCAACTACATGTCATCTGATCACAATACCGACGAATCCATCATGAAAGAAACCATTACCAAAAACGTCCTCCCCCCCAACCCCGACCACAAAATAAAACTTATCATCTACTACAAATCCTCCAAATCCTCCAACCTCATCCTCCGTAACAGACCTATCTCTCCCAAGACTCCGAAAATAGACGACCATGTGATATACCAACACAATTGCAATAATGTGGACTGTGGACCTCAAACCTACGTTGGTATGACACAAAATCGTTTATCACGCCGTCTCACCCTCCATCTCCAATCTGGAGCTATCAAAGACCACTATAAAGCCCTTACTCGCTCTGACCTAGATAAAAACACCTCCGTAATTGATAAAGAGACAGAACCCAGAAGACTTGCTATACTTGAAGCCCTATATATTCAAACTCTTAATCCTTCCATAAATAATCAAACTCTCGACCTCCAAATACTCCCATCAGCTAAACGTTACTCTCAAACACCCCCTAACATTACTCCCCTTACCACCCCGACCCTGCCCTTGCCCCCTCTCTCCTCCCCTCCCCTTCCCCCCCTTACCGTCCCCCCCACTACTTCAATTAACCAACGCGCGCCGCCCCTCAACCCTACGCTTCAAACTGGACCAGAAACCCGAGATACAACTGGCCCGCCGCCCCTCACAAGGGCCCCGCCCCCCCCCTCGCCCAGCAGACCCCCTACGACAACATCTAGCATCTACGAACCCTCCCAGCCAACCAGGAGGCAGGAAAAGCGTGCGCCTCATTGGTCGCCAACTAGCCAATCATATGCTAGCCAACACCCAATAAACCTTACTGTGATCTACCTAATATGTATAAATAAGCTGTTATGTTATATCCTATTTAGGGGGCAACCCTGCCTAACGCTTGCAACCCTGATAATAGATCAGAAGGTTAAGCAACGTAGGGTCTGGTCAGTAGTTGGGTGGGTGACCGCACCTGGTACCAGCACAGCAGTTGCTGGGTGGGTTTGGCATGTTGTCCTGCTCCAGCAAAGGCAGTAGCTGGTTGGGTGATTGCACCCAGTACCAGCATTGACCAGATGTTGCCCTAGGGGTGGGTGAAATTTCCCTGGCTTGCCACCAGGGTTCAAGTAGCCCAGGATTGTTGAACAAACTCCATTCCCTGTCAGTTCCGTCTCACTCAGACGAAAATGAGTACCTGGATTCATGGTGGCTAAAATGAATTCAGGGGCCTGATTGGTGGCTTCCTACAACCGATCAACACACGAGACTGAGAACTTGGTTAAGCCACCAGGATTGCTCAGTGGTCATTGGGCAGGCCTTCTCTCGTGTTCGCCTCGTCCCACCCATACGTTAAACTGGGTACCTGGAGTGTAAAATCGGCCTTGGCGTAGGTCGTATCACTAGGGTAAATTTGATTACTTGCCTCACCTTTACTATATACTTCCGTATACTTCCGTATCCTATTCACTTACCTTCCATTCCCTGAAGATGATAGTTGTCTATCGAAACTCGTCGGATCATCATGAATTTTGCTCACCTTTTGCACAATCTCCCAGAACACCTGAGAATTGCTGTTCGTTCTATTGAAAGTCTTAATAATAAAAATAATTAATGCTGATACATGTATTTCCTTCAACCTCGCCTGCCTTACACCAATATATATACCTGGCTACACCAATATATACACATATATATATAAATATATATATATATATATATATATATATATATATATATATATATATATATATATATATATATATATATATATATACAGTATATATGCTTAAACTAATTGGTATTTTTCAAATGATGATTTAAAATAAATATAATTATATCTTCGGTACCACAAACCAATATTTTTTTGTTGAACTATTTAAATAAAAGTTACCGGTAGGTATAATAGTAATTCTTTTTTATAATAAAAATATTTAAAATGTATATACAGTATATATATAATTATATATACCGGTATATATATATTATACCCTGATTTTATTCAGGTTTAACGTATTGGTAAAGGTGAGTTCTTTTAGGACTGGGATGTCAGAGTTCATACAATACATGCAAGGACACAATAGAGGATACATATAGCACCGAAATAATATTTAAGAACAGTTCATTTATCTTAAACTCTATGAAAATAGACACAAGTAAATACTGAGAACATAAAACAATAAAAATGAATATAATAAAGGTAACCAAATCTTCTAGCACGAGCGAGGATCTAGATGGAGCTCAGGTATAATATCAGATCCGATTCCCCTTTAAACTTTCTTCCAGTTACTTATAGGATTCAAACGTTAATACAAAATTAATCAGTGTATGGTATGGTTCACAATTACAGGTATATGATCACTTGTCACCGGACGCACTGGTGTATTAGATTATAACAATTTGTAGGCAACTAATGTGTTTTGAATCAAATTATTTATGTATGAATAACAATGGTAAGATAGCGAACTTCACAGAGTCATGATCATAGACTCTCTTATCTAACACTTTTAGAAGTTGGCACTGAGTCGTTACTTGGGACTCTACTATCTAACACTTGTATAGCTTTGTATTGAACCAGTATGGTGGACTCTAACTTTTAACACTTGCATGGATTGCCTATATAACACTTATGGTTTGGCACAGAGTCGTTATTGTAGACTCTTAACATTTAACACTTTTATGAATTGATATAGAGTCGTTAGTTTGTATGAATTGAAGTGTTGTTCAGGTACTCTTGTTATAGGGTCTTAAATTTACTGCCTCTCTTATGATGGATGAGCAATAGATCGGACTAACGTGAGAATAGTAATATGGTATGGGCCAATATTACCTAACTCGTCTGTCTTTGACCTTTATAAGAGCTTCAAAACACCCGTTCGTTGTTCGTGACAGTGCACAGATCAACACTGATTCCTCCACAGAAACAGTAACTCCACCAGGATATGGCGGTACAGTCTAGCTAACCTTCACTAGAATTTGAGCTTAGTCTAATGCAGGACTCCGGGATGCCGGAAGTCAAGTCATAGGACTTGGGCACTTTTTAGACTAGTTGAGTAAGTCGGCTCTGGCCGTAATACCGTCCCTAGAATAGAATTAAAGTCTAAGGCAGGGCTTCGGGATGCCCAACGCCAAGATTATAGAGACTCTGTTAGCTCTTTAGACTAGTGAGAATAGTTGTGGCCGTAGTCCCTATCTAGGATAGAGTTATTGCTTATGCAGAACTTCGGGATGCCGAAAGCAAAGTCATAAGTCTTAACATTCCTTTCTATTAAGGTGGTCGGACATGGCCGTAATACCTCTCTAGAATAGAGTGTTTTGCTTATGCAAGACTTCAGGATGCCGAAAGCCAAGGCGTAAGACTTAACATTCTTTTCTATTAAGGTGGTCGGACGTGGTCGTAATACCTCTCTAGAATAGAGTGTTTGCTTATGCAGGAATTCGGGATGCCGAAAGCCAAGTCATAAGACTTAAAATTATCTGCTATTAAGGTGGTCGGACGTGTAGGACTTCGGGATGCCGAAAGCCAAGTCATTAGACTTAACATTCCCTTCTATTAACCCGTACAGCCCCAGCGACGCGTCTGACGCGTCGGCGATGTATGTAACGCACAGCCCCAGAGACGCGCCTGACGCGTCACCCTAATTGCGCCGACCGTAACCTCAGGTGTAGCCACTCAAGAGGGCTCAGATTTGTATGGGAACTGTGTACGTATCCCACGCAACCGTGCCGATGGTTGAAAAATCTCAAAGTCCACGTGCGTGCGCGCGAGCGCTCAATAACCTGTTTTTTTGGGATAATTGCCTTCAATTTTTTACTCTTGTAAAACCCATTTTCGGGGGCTCTGTAGGACCATTTTTTAAGTTTTTTGAGCAGTTTTTCGTGGTTTTTCCTTCATTCCTAACCCATTCGCTATTGTTTCTGGAATAAAACCATTTTTTGAAAACCGGCCGGGTTCTGGTGCGCAAACATTACAAAACTAGCCGGGGCTCCACGGGTTAAGGTGGTAGGACGTGGCCGTAATACCTCTCTAGAACAGAGTGTTTGTTTATGCAGGACTTTGGGGTGCCGAAAGCCAAGTCATAAGACTTATTAGTATCCTTTAGACTTAAAGAAGTAAGCCAGCTCTAGCCGTAATACCTCCTTAGAATAGGATTCTAGCTTATGTAGGATTTCGAGGTGTTGGAAACCCAGTCATAAGACTTTTACACTCTTTAAACTTAAAGAAGTAAGTCGGCTCTGGCCGTAATACTTCCTTAGAATAGAGTTAATGCTTATGCAGAACTTCGAGATGCCGAAAGCAAAGTCATAAAACGTTTTCCTCTCAGTCAGTTTGGTACTCGGCTCTGGCCATAAACCTTGCTGATGGGCAGGTTAATTTCGAGGCTTTGATTAACCTTGGCTGTGGCCAATATCCAATAAAGCCTTGGAATTGCTTGATTGGTTCAAATCATTCCCGCCTAGTGATGACGTTTACTGAGATGGTTTCGCTCCCTTCTTGAGTGATATAGGGGCAGGAGAGTATACCTCGTAGTGGTGTATAAAGTCTTTCTTGCTCTGGCAGTAGTGTGAATGGCTTAAGGTCGGTTCACACATACCCGTCCTGAGCTCCCGTCCTTCCCCGACCACTGAATTCGTATGCAATCGTGCAAGGACTCCGACATAAACGGGTATGGTCTGTTCATGAACGTACAGTGACGCCACAACACGGGCCGCGGCAGCGAGGGCGGCGAACCTTTTCGGTATACCAAAAATAAACCCATCAGGACGGACCAACCGCCAAAATATGGGATAGGATGGGTCACCCACGTAACGGGTCAGCGCATATACGCCATATGTTGCCGTCTATGCGCTTCCTAGACGCCACCAGACGTCGTCTATGCCCAGACCAAAATATTTGACAGTTGAGACGGCTATGTGGCAATGTCGCCTCACGTGATCACCCAGCGCGTACCCCGTTAGTCCCCGCCTACCCGGCGTCCATAAAAAGGCCAGCCTCGTGTGGTCCTCTCTCAGTTCCCAAGCCGCCGTCACCACAGCACTAAGCACCACCTCGCACATCCTCCTACCTCCAAGCTCCAACCTTCGTTATTATGCCACCAAAGCCTGAGTCGAAAAAACGGCGAGTCATCATCACCAATTATATATTATATTATATATTATATATATTATATATTATATATATATATTATATATATTATATATATATTATATGTTATATATATTATATATATGCATGGTGGTGGCCATCGCCGACGACACTGCGTCCATCGTATTGTGGTCGCAGTGCCGTCGCAGTGCGTCTCAGACAGCTCGTTAACAGACTTATTAGGGTCGCCTTCCAAAGGGACTGGTTGTGGCACCAAGTCGCCGTCCATGTGCCGCCCATGAGCTGTCTGCCGGGGCGGTGACGTGTTGGAATCGAGCATCATGGCCACACGTGGCCACTCGGGACACAATGTCTTCCGTTTGATGCAGTCCAACAATTTTGGGGGGTCGGGGAAGGACGGGAGCTCAGGACGGGTATGTGTGAACCGAGCTTTAGTCATTTGCGTATTACAGGTCTATCTGAGTTCAAAAATTTTTAATCATCATGGAAACATACAGGAAATAGTAGTGGGTTTATATTAACATAAAAATAATAAAGTAAGGACAGGTGTTTCTCAGTATATTAGGACATGAATGAGCATTTCATAGTTGATAAATTCGCGGGTAGCGATTTACATGGAGCGGAGTAAAAGACGAACGCTGACATGTGTACGGTTAACAGAATCTACATGGATAGTTCCATTATTCGTGAAGACAGTAATAGCATTGGTCAGAGATAAGGTTGTGTAACTAATTAGTAAATAATATTCTTAACATAAGATAAGGAAACACATATATGTTGAGGCTTTTGCAGACACCTTTTGCACACGGCACATCTGCCAAGTGAATAACATGGTTGTATGAATTATTTGTTTCTAACAATAATAAGTGAGCTGATGTAGATAACATCATAGCAAAATACATAGTGGCTGGTGGCCTCAAAAATAATAATAAAGATCGTGTATTAATAATTTCATAAGGGAAAAACATCTGAGCGGAGATACACACGAAGGTGGTGATGCGAACTGTTTTAAACACACTCGTTACTAATGTTGGTAATAGTTAGGGGGTAAAGTATAGTTGGAATAATATTATAAACATGTTCAGAATAAATCATAGTAATCATTTAATAAGTAACAACATGTATTCATCATAATTTTACATAGTTTATGTTGGAGAATTTACGCATGGTTTCAGTAGGGTCATCAGGGTACTGTACATGGTTATTTATTCTTAAAACGGTATACATTCTCTTCTCCTTGCGAAAATACAACCTTCTGCTTCTTCTGAGTTGGTGGTGGTGAGAATTGTTGGGGCTTCTCTTTCTTGGACTTCGTCGGACACTTAGTGATGATCGGTGTGTTACGACCGGGGCTACGAATAAAACAAGGGCACTTAATGCTTGGACTAGTAATAGGGCACTATGCAACAATGGTACGCTAGATCCAAACCCTTGAACTTATATGCCGGCGAACAAAACACCTATACACTCCAGAGTTAATCTGCGATAATGGGGTATTTTTAACTGGGCATAAATGTAATCTACTTCAGGCTAACCCACACTGGTATAGCCTGATAACACACAGGATGCAAGTTACGTTAAAATGCATAAACAAGAATCTAGGGAAAGATCAATTAAATCACTGCAAGATTTAATACAATAAAAATATGCTTTAATACAGTTACTCTAAACAACAATAAACTCTTCACTCCTATCTGAAAGAAAGTGAAGTATAGTCCTACAGCATAGACCTGGAAACTTCTGAAGAAAGTCTGATGCTCATAAGATGCTCGTATCTTAAACTATATAAAGGCAGGAGGCAGGACACCACACGTGTAAATGGAATACACTAAAAGATAGGACATATAATGTTAACTGACACGAGAATACTATAAAGGCGCAACGGTAGTAATGCTCGACACTAAAAGAAGTACTTCCTTATCAACGAAACAGTCTACTATGGTTGTGCAACTCAACAACAACCTAGACTAATAAATGCTTGTGAATAATAATGCATACATATCAAAAGAGCTTAGGTCCTAACTAGTGTCTGCTAGGCGAATAAAGTCTAGCTGGGATATCAAGGTTAAGAAACTGTGGCTGAGCAAGACAGGCTCATAGCCTAGCGTTGTCCTTAAGGCGGTATGGTTAAAGTTACGTTAATGACGGGGATGCTCTCTTGGTGGATCCAGATCTCAAGTATCTGGCTCTACCCTGGCGATCCCTCTAAAGTCAAGCAAAGAGGCAGCACTGTGTTATAAGGTAGTAGGCTAATGCCCTCTTACCACACGATGCTGCACTCGCAAAAGACACAACCAAAAGGACGACCTAGGCTACCACAGAAACCGTCGAAGTCGTGTAGGGATAAACAAACCGTACACACATCGGTGACAACGACAACAGAAACCTCATCCCAGTCTAGCATTAAATAACCGAGCAGAGCACTACTGATAATGAGGGAGACACACACAAAGAGTCATCAAACCTCCATAAACTAAGGACACTGAGGGAGACACACACAGAGTCATCAAACCTCCATAGACTAAGAACCCTTATAGCCTATTCTAATACATGTAAATATATATGAGAGCGAAGCACACAATACGGTGGGCCGATATGAAATCGTGTACAGAACCCAAAGGGAGTGCTGTGACGTTAAAAGATTAGAGGAATGAAGGAAAGGAAGGTGAGTGAGAGAGACAGTATCAGAATGGTGGGGATATGGGGGACAGTTGTAAAAAGGATGTTAGTCGTGTGCGCCCCTGGCCTGCTCTGAGGAAGGCAGCTCCTGGGGACCCCCACGAACACAGGAGCCCACAAAGACGCAGTGGTCGGCCAATCACAGGCCGAGACGTCACAAGGCAGCAGGTGTCACGTGACACAGCCAGACACGCCAGCCAATCAAGGGGCGTGAGAAAGCACTCGCGCGAGCCTCCGAGCGAGGGAGGCAGCACATGTATACACACGCACACACTACCACCACACTGCCTATATTGTTCTCTCTCCTTAACTATATACAA
The DNA here is from genome assembly GCA_032716605.1 of Paralithodes platypus. Lineage (NCBI taxonomy): Eukaryota > Metazoa > Arthropoda > Malacostraca > Decapoda > Lithodidae > Paralithodes > Paralithodes platypus. Next base: position 2,630,881 of record CM064571.1, on the reverse strand, counting down.
TGCATGTTATATTCTATTAATGATATAAAGCACTTCCCGTTGTCACAGACGAAAATAAAGACCACCACTGGACTGTCTGTGACAATACGATTGCTAGGAAAGAAAGAACAACATTCTCTGATAACTGTAGCCCACTTCAATGTCCCTGGCGAGCGCTAGTGGCTACCGAGAGGCGATTCTGCCAACGCTGGTAGGTGTCACACCCCGCCCAAGATATAGGACGCTCAACATTAGGCGAGCACGATATCTGACAAGGCAGAATGCCGACAAGACCCGCCACACTTAGCCACTTCACCAGAAAATGCAATGCAAAGCTCAATCTTACATAAAACAACATTTTAACATAAAGAAAATCTTATAACCCCTCCCAAACGTAATAGTATAATTTTAGCCTACTATGCTCCCTGAGCGAGCTTCACAGAGCCCAGCCTCCTAAGTGAAAGACAGGTTCAACTTAGGACATTAGCTATAATATTGGCAACTTACAATTAACTATAAAAAGGAAAGAGTTTTTATGTGATTTTTTTATTTCATTTTAATGTTGTTTTTGACGGCTGCTCTACAGGGGCAAGCCTAGTTTTTCTCCACTCAAACCCACACACCTGTGGTGATCTGCGCCGGATCCTCCACCCTCGACAAACAGTCTGCAATCACATTCTCACAACCGGCAATATGGCGAATGTCTAGATTGTATTCTTGCAACATGAGTGACCAACGTGTCAGCCTCATATTCCGGTTATGGAATTGGTTCAGAAATTTAAGAGGGTGGTGATCGGTGTAAATCACCACGACTGGCCCATAGGCAGGAACATATACTTCAAAGTGCCTGAGCGCCAACATTATTGCCAGCAGTTCTTTCTCCACCACAGAGTAGTTTTTCTGAGCGGAATTAAACTTCTTTGAAAAGAAACTGACTGGATGCTCCAAACCTTCCTCGTCTGTTTGCATTAAGACGGCACCAGCCCCTACACTAAAGGAAGCTAAGAATGAGCTCTCCAAACCACTGACATTACTATTCAATAAATCCTTGCAGTCTGGAACTATGCCTGATCAGTGGAAGCTAGCCAACGTAACACCGATATTCAAAAAAGGCAGCAAATCCCTACCCAGTAACTATCGTCCAATTAGCTTAACCTCAGTTGTATGTAAAATGCTAGAAACGGTCATAGAGACAGACTCGTAAATCACTTGGAGGAAAATAACATACTTAAAGATACTCAACACGGCTTTCGTAAAAAACGTTCCTGTTTAACAAACCTCTTAGACTTCTTCCACGATATCCTCAACCTCTACGATGAGAGTAAAGCTGTAGATATATATACCTTGATTTCAAAAGGCCCTTGACAAAGTTCCCCACAAGCGTTTACTGCAAATAATAAGATCGCATGGCCTACAAGACTGTGTGTTTAAATGGATAGAAATTGGACGCAGCAACAAGAAGCAAAGGGTAGTCATAAACGGTAAGGCATCTAAATGGACCAATGTAAGTAGCGGGGTACCCCAGGGATCGGTACTAGGACCAATTCTCTTTCTAATTTACATCAACGACATAGATGAGGGTCTCACCTGCACAATCTCAAAATTGCTGACGATACAAAATTGCAAATAGCGTACTCTCAAAAGAACAAGTTGACGATATGCAACACAATCTAGATAAATTGTCATGTTGGGCCCAAATTTGGCAAATGAGTTCAATGCGGATAAATGTAAAGTACTACATGACTGATACCTAAATGAGAAAGCTATCTTATCGATGAGTGGCACTCCGCTTAAGAATGTAAACAGAGAAACTGATCTGGGAGTAACAATATCGAGTAACCTAAAACCGAGTCAACAATGTTCAGAGTTGTTAAGAAGGCAAACAATAATTGGCTTTATAGGTCATTTGAGCATAAATCCAAAGAAGTTATCCTAACCCTTTACAATTCCTTAGTCCGCCCTCTTCTGGAATACTGCGTTCAATCCTGGTGCCCTTATTACCAAAAAGATATACAAGCTAGAACGAGTTCAACGTAGAGTTACCAAAATGATACCTAGCCTAAAGAACAAACCATACGAAGAGCGTCTTAGAGAATTAAATCTATTTCCTTTAACCCAGCGCAGATTAAGAGGCGACTTAATTCAAGTGTTCAAAATCATCAAAGGCATCGACAATATGAACTGTAGTAAGTATTCACTATCGACCAATCTAATTACACGCGGGGAAACGGTTGCAAAAATATGGTAAATCTTTAACTCGCACGAATCTAAGAATTTCTTCTTCAATCGAGTTTCATTTAAATTCCGCCTAGACAAATATCTCGCAAACCCGCGACTGACTGCGTTGTAAATAACTTTATCCTCCCCTCAGTTACTAACCCATCTGTCCCCTACTAACTTCCTAGTCCTGCCACGTTAGTGGCAGGGCAGTAGTTCCCTTTCCAATGTTCCCTTACCCACTCTAAACCACTGTTTGGACACTTGATCCTCAGTGTTTTGGAGGACAAGCAACCTAGAAGGGTCACTAGATCTGTTGTTGCTTGATTTCCTTTGTACTCCTTTGTACTACACCGCTGGCATCTGTTGTCAGCTGGAATGGTCTTTCAAAGTCAGGGGCCCTGAGGATTGGGTGAGTGCATAGTAGGTGCTTGACCAGCGAAAAAGCCCTTTCACACTCAGGTGCCCACTTGAACTTTTTCTCTTTTGCTAGTAAATCTGTCAGAGGAGCTAAGACAGTAGAATAACCCTTAATGAAACGGCGATAGTAACCGATCATGCCCAAAAATCTCATGATCTGCCGCTTGGTGGACGGCCTGGGGAACTGGTTAATAGCCTGTATCTTGTTTTGGGGGGGGCACACCTGGCCTAACCCGACCACAAACCCGAGATATTGTACAGTTGCCCGGACAAAGTCACACTTGCCCAGATTGACCACCAAGCTGGCCTCACTGAGCTTCCGAAACAAGGCTTCTATGTGCTCACAGTGACTCTCAAAGTTGTCATCGTAGATTATAACGTCATCTAGGTAGACAGTGCAGTTAGGGATATCAGCTACTAACTCATTCATAAGACTCTGGAAGGTTGCTGGGGCATTCTTAAGACCATACGGCATCACATTGCAACGGTAGGTGTTCCCATCAACCACAAACCCGCATACCCCCTTCGCCCGCTCAGACAAGGGCACCTGCCAGTAGCCTTTTACTAGGTCTACTTTAGTTAAAAACTTTGCCTTACCAATCTTGTCTACACTATCATCAACACGGGGAAGGGGATAAGCATTGGTGGGAGTCAACTCGTTCAATCTCCGAAAGTCAACGCAGAAGCGAACCTTCCCGTCAGGCTTAGGCTGCAGAGTGACAGGAGATGTCCACCTCACTGCCCCCTTCTCAATCAACCCCCGTTCTAACATATATTCTAACCTCGCTCGGAGGGCTGGGAGCTTAATGGGTGGAATTCTGTAGGGTACTGATTTAAAGGGGGGGTGATCTCCCACGTCTACGTCATGCACCACCCGAGTTGTGAGGCCTGGATGCTCTGCTAACACAGTGGGTTATGAATCAAACAGGCGCTGCACGGCTACACGCATGTTGCTCAGGCAGGTGCACTAGAGCCTCGTCAGCCACCTGTCTGGAGTTCCCCGCCCACTGGTTTGCAGAGACATGACACTACCAGTTATCTTCCACCTGAGCTTCACTGTCCCTCACTCCTTCTCCTCCATGACTGCTGCAGGTCAACACCGGGACAGCGAGAGGCTCAGGGGGTCGCCTCACAAACTCCTTTACCAGATTCACATGGCACAGCTGGTTCTTTTTACGCCTATCTGGAGTAGCCACAAGATAGTCTAGGTCAGAGATCTTCTTTACCACCTTATAAGGACCAGCGTACTTAGCAGACAACGGATGACCGGGCAGAGGTAACAAAATCATCACCTCCTGCCCCACCTTAAACTCCCGGAGTTTTGTCTTCTCATCGTACCTGTCCTTCATCAATGCTTGAGACCCTACCAAATTCCTACCTGCCAACTCTAGGATTCTCAGCATTCTTTCACGGCTCTCGAGGACGTACTTTAACATGGAACATGGTTTTGCTGTGCCCTCCCAAATTTCCCTTACCATGTTGAGGGAGCCTCTGACCTGATGTCCAAAGACTAGCTCATTGGGACTAAACCCTAGGCTTTCACCAGGTACCTCCCGAGCAGCGAATAATACATAGGGCAACCCCAGATCCCAGTCTTTACCATTCTCAACACAATAACACCGCAGCATGCTCTTGAGAGTCGAGTGCCACCTCTCTAACACCCCCTGACTCTCTGGGTGGTAGGCTGAAGAGACAACGGTACTAACACCGTGCTGCTGCATGGTCTGTTTAAAAAGGTTAGAAGTAAAGTTGGATCCCTGGTCCGACTGCAATTCCTGCGGGTACCCGTACCTAGAGCAGTACAATAGCAAGTTACTAACAACAGTCTTAGCAGTACCATTTCGCATGGGGTAAGCATCCGGATAATGAGTGGCAACATCCATAATGGTGAGGAGGTACTTATTGCCTGCACTAGTAGGGGGTAGAGGGCCAACCATGTCGATTATAACCATACTGAATGGTGGCCCTATTACAGGAATAGGGTGTAACGGAGCCTCGGGGATACACTGGTTTGGTTTAGCTACTGTCTGGCAGGTACTACACATTGCCACCCATGATGCCACATGTGCTTTCATACCTGGCCACCAAAACAATTTATCCAAGGCTGCTACCGTCTTACGTACACCCAAATGCCCTGCCAACGGTACATCATGCGCCAACCTCAGTAGGCTATCACGGCACACACGAGGCACTACCAACTGGTCAACCACTCTCGACCCGCCCTCCCAACTCCGTCTGGGATCTAGAAAACGCCTGTACAAAATACCCTCCACACGAAAGAAGTCCCCCGGCTTTGCATCCCCGTCCTCCTCAAGTTCTACTGCACCGTTGCTACACGTTTGAAGCTCAGGATCATCTAACTGTAGCTTACAAAGATCCGAAGGAGCCAATTTATCTAGATGCTCCCGGAGCAACTTATGGCCTCCCCCGATACTAAGCTGTTCTATCCTATCTTGCTTACGGGTGTAACGGTGTTATCTCAGAGTTTTCTCACACCCTACCTCCTCACCATGTGTGACAGGTTCTGGGGCCACTCCGGACCTAAACATTGGTGCTAATACTGAGTCGCCAAGAAGAGCCGCTGGATCAAAACTCTCAAAACTTTTCCCAACTTTAGCTTTCTCTTTCCGACCGTTCCTCCTCTGGTCTAGAGACTGAGGAATAGGCTGTGACACTTTAGATTCACGAGATCGGGTGACAACACACGCCATCTGCTGTAATTGACACCTCTCGACCAACTCCTGCCCCTCCCTACTCACGTCGGCCGCCCTCTCGGCAACGACTAAGGGTGGAACCTTAGAAGTAGGCACCGCAAAGTCGTTGCCGAGAAGAAGGTCGACGCCCTCTACTGGCAGTTTCTCTACGATTCCAACATCAAGCTCCCGTGTCACACCATCAACCTCCAGCTCTACTCGAACCAACGGGTATGACCGTGTAGCATTAATACCCTGCACCACAACCACCCGTGCCGCGTTTATAGGTTTGCCTGTAAAGTTCTTCATCAAAGTCTGGGATGCACCTGTATCTCGCAGCAACTCCAACCCATGCTTGCAACCAGCCCAACTCACGCAGCCACGCCCTCGATGGCCACAAAAAGCATCGCGGACAGGTTTCGAGCCTTCCGGACACTCCTTCACTGGCTGTGCCCCCGCATCTGACATATCACCCCGGGTAATAGCAGAAGACCTTAAAGACACCCCAATGTTGCGAGCCAAAGACACGACTGCAGTAGGTAGTTTGCTAGGACAGGATCGTGCAAAATGCCCCTTCTTATGACAATGAAAACACTCTACCTCCCCCTTGGGCTTCCCTTGAGGTGGGGAAGGGCCCGGACCCTTCTTAAACGGGACGGTATTAGGTTTATGGTCAGACTTAATATCATTGCTCTTGTTTTTATTGTTATATGGTGTATCACTGACTCGGGGGGGTGGAGTGTTGCGCCCCTTGTTACCTGCATCGTTCCGTTGTGCAGACCCACACCCACGAATCAGCGATAGCCTAAGGTCAGCCATCTGAGCTGCCTCCTGTAGAGTTTTAGGATTTTTTTCTTTGAGGTTCAACGTCAGGTCGCTGCCCGTACACTTAAAGAACTGCTCGAGAAGCATCAACTGTTTTATCTCATCAAACGTCGTTGCCTTCTCCGATCTCAGCCAATTCCCAAAAGCGTCAGACAGTTCCCGGGCATGTTCAAGAAAGGTGCACTCACGACCCTTCGTAACACCCCGGAACTTCAACCTATAAGTCTCTGGTTGTAACTCATATGCCCGTAGGACAGCCTCCTTCAATACCTCATAATCGATGCAAGACTCCAAAGGCAACGCATCATATGCCCTGAGTCCTTTGCCAACCAACCTAGAGGAAACAAGGGCTGTCCACTTAACCTAGGGCCACTGGTGCTCCCGGCACTTCTTCTCAAAACGCAAAAAAAAATCGGTGACTCCCGACTCATCAAATACAGGGACTAACTTGAGCAGGTGCGATAAAGGCTGATCAAGACCTCGATTCCCAGAACCGAGACGCTGCCCTGTCGACTCCACCCGAGACTTCTCAAGATCTCTGTCTGCACAGTACATGGTCTTTCTCTCTTCAGACTGAATCCTAAGCTCAGATTCCCGCTGCTGCTGTTGTTGCTTGAGCTCAGCCTCATACTTTCGTTGCTCGAACTCATACTTTCGTTGCTCAGCCTGCTGGTTAAGTTTGGCGAGTTAGAGCTGAAACAACATCTCGGCAGACAAACCCTGAGGAGGGGGTGCTACTAATGGGGACCCACCCCGTGAATCACCTAGAGGTATACCCAACGCCAGCGGGCATCGGCCTGCGGGAACGTACCCGGCTCCGGAGCCCGAGGGGGCGCCATGGTAGGAGTCGGGCAGAAGGTGCCCCAGCTCCCGCTCCACCCGAAGCCCCACGCACCCCACCGAGCACACAGGTAACCAGCTCACCTCTCGACAAACCGCTAGTACCGGGAAACCCTAAGACCGTGGCTACACACTGTAGTCTGTACCGGTCTAGCCCCGACACCCTATCCGCTGACACAGGCTCCTTCAAAAATATCCGAGCATCCTCCTCACTGTTTACCACCCGAGCGCCGCTAGACAACTCCACCTTCTCCACCTCCTCGCCTGTGCTCTCACTATGTACTGATCCGTCGTTCGACATAGTGTCCAACGGAAATCCTCAACGTTTATAAAAAAAAAGAAGTACCTACTCTCATGTAGCACTATTCACCCAAAAATGCTTGAAGACAACTCAAGTGCTATACCACGTTGCCAAAAAACTTCCCACGTGTCCAAAATATTCCTCAAAAACAAATGTCCAGAAATCCTGCAATTATTTCTTAGTTCACTAAATTGACTAAGATAAGATATTAGGCAAGGTCGCCATTTGTTACGACCGGGGCTACGAATAAAACAAGGGCACTTAATGCTTGGACTAGTAATAGGGCACTATGCAACAACGGTACGCTAGATCCAAACCCTTGAACTTATATGCCGGCGAACAAAACACCTATACACTCCAGAGTTAATCTGCGATAATGGGGTATTTTTAACTGGGCATAAATGTAATCTACTTCAGGTTAACCCACACTGGGTATAGCCTGATAACACACAGGATGCAAGTTACGTTAAAATGCATAAACAAGAATCTAGGGAAAGATCAATTAAATCACTGCAAGATTTAATACAATAAAAATATGCTTTAATACAGTTACTCTAAACAACAATAAACTCTTCACTCCTATCTGAAAGAAAGTGAAGTATAGTCCTACAGCATAGACCTGGAAACTTCTGAAGAAAGTCTGATGCTCATAAGATGCTCGTATCTTAAACTATATAAAGGCAGGAGGCAGGACACCACACGTGTAAATGGAATACACTAAAAGATAGGACATATAATGTTAACTGACACGAGAATACTATAAAGGCGCAACGGTAGTAATGCTCGACACTAAAAGAAGTACTTCCTTATCAACGAAACAGTCTACTATGGTTGTGCAACTCAACAACAACCTAGACTAATAAATGCTTGTGAATAATAATGCATACATATCAAAAGAGCTTAGGTCCTAACTAGTGTCTGCTAGGCGAATAAAGTCTAGCTGGGATATCAAGGTTAGGAAACTGTGGCTGAGGAAGACAGGCACATAGCCTAGCGTTGTCCTTAAGGCGGTATGGTTAAAGTTACGTTAATGACGGGGATGCTCTCTTGGTGGATCCAGATCTCAAGTAACTGGCTCTACCCTGGCGATCCCTATAAAGTCAAGCAAAGAGGCAGCACTGTGTTATAAGGTAGTAGGCTAATGCCCTCTTACCACACGATGCTGCACTCGCAAAAGACACAACCAAAAGGACGACCTAGGCTACCACAGAAACCGTCGAAGTCGTGTAGGTATAAACAAACCGTACACACATCAGTGACAATGACAACAGAAACCTCATCCCAGTCTAGCATTAAATAACCGAGCAGAGCACTACTGATAATGAGGGAGACACACACAAAGAGTCATCAAACCTCCATAAACTAAGGACACTGAGGGAGACACACACAGAGTCATCAAACCTCCATAGACTAAGAACCCTTATAGCCTATTCTAATACATGTAAATATATATGAGAGCGAAGCACACAATACGGTGGGCCGATATGAAATCGTGTACAGAACCCAAAGGGAGTGCTGTGACGTTAAAAGATTAGAGGAATGAAGGAAAGAAAGTTGAGTGAGAGAGACAGTATCAGAATGGTGGGGATATGGGGGACAGTTGTAAAAAGGATGTTAGTCGTGTGCGCCCCTGGCCTGCTCTGAGGAAGGCAGCTCCTGGGGACCCCCACGAACACAGGAGCCCACAAAGACGCGGTGGTCGGCCAATCACAGGCCGAGACGTCACAAGGCAGCAGGTGTCACGTGACACAGCCAGACACGCCAGCCAATCAAGGGGCGTGAGAAAGCATGCGCGAGAGCCTCCGAGCGAGGGAGGCAGCACATGTATACGCACGCACACACTACCACCACACTGCCTATATTGTTATCTCTCCTTAACTATATACAATGCATGTTATATTCTATTAATGATATAAAGCACTTCCCGTTGTCACAGACGAAAATAAAGACCACCACTGGACTGTCTGTGACAATACGATTGCTAGGAAAGAAAGAACAACATTCTCTGATAACTGTAGCCCACTTCAATGTCCCTGGCGAGCGCTAGTGGCTACCGAGAGGCGATTCTGCCAACGCTGGTAGGCGTCACAGGTGCTACATGACATCCATTTTCTTCCGTTTGTAGAGGTGTTCTGGTAGTCCTCTGTGGCGCGGCTCTATTGGTTGGGGGTCTCTGGGCTGGATGCTGAATTGCAGTTTTAGCTGTCGGCGTGTGTGGTATTAGGTGTTCTCGTGTCTGTGTTGGATGTTCAGCTGTTTTCTTTCGATTTTGATTTGTTTTTATTTCCCCTGTTGTTCCTAGTTTTCTGTGTGGCGTGGTGACAGAATATTTTTGGGGGTGACTGGCTTGTGTAATTTTCGGGTGACTGACTTGTGTAAGTTTCTCCTGTCGAGGCCCTGCAGAGGTAGGTTTGTCTGGTTGAGATCTCGTAGATGCTTTCTTCTGTGGTATTTTAATATATATATAATTATATATATATATATATATATATATATATATATATATACTGTATATATATATATATATATATATATATATATATATTTATATATATATATATATATATATATATATATATAAAATATATATAAATATATATATATATATATATATATATATATATATTTATTTATTTATATATATATAATAGAATAAATAAATAAGTAAATATATATATAAATAAATAAAATGTAAAAAGTGACAGAGAGCCAAATACAAGGTACGTTAGAGTCAAAATGTCTGTTAACACATTGCTTGAAGCAGTTTATAATTATGATCTGATGAGTGAAAGAAACTTAGGGAGAGAGTCCTAGCGTTTACTTGTTGAGTGAAAGAAAGATTGGAAAAAAACAGTTCACTTTTGGATTAGACTCAGAAAGTTGGACAGACTGTAGTTGGGAATGCCAGGTGCCATCTATTTTCTGTAAGGGAGGAGGTATACTTGAGAAAGCTCTGAAAGAACACTGATTATTATAATTCCAGTAGAAGAGAGAGAGAACTGCAAGATGCGGCGTGTAGTGAGAAATTATAGAGAATTGGTAAGAGGAGAGTTGATGAGACAAAATGCATTTAGCTCGACCATTTTGAGAAGTGCAGTATGGGTGGAGTCTCCCACTACATGCGAACAGTTCTTGATGCATGTGCGCAAAGTACACTTGTAAGGAGCAAGAGGTTAAAGAACTCTCGGAGACGCTTGAGCACTTCTAACTTCTGGGAAGCTGTTTTAGCAAGAGTGGCAACATGGTCTTTGTGAGAAAGATCAGAAGAAAAAGATACACAAAGAACATTGAAAAAGACGAAGGGTTGATTTGTGTGTTGTTGAAGATTAAGGCATAGTCGTGAGGAAGATAGTGATGGTTAGATAGAAGGCGAAATTGAGATTTGTATGCATTGAAAGCAACAAGGTTATCTTGCCCCAATTTGACATAGTTCATAGATCAGAAGACAGGTGTGGTTTGGCCTCATCACATGAGTTCTGAAGTGACTGCATGGAGAACTGGTCACTGAGACCTGCCTGTGCATATGTAATCAGAAAATTGTTGTTTGTAAGTGTTATGCCCTGTTTTTCTACAGGTTTAACTTGGGTAATGTGAGTTCTAAATGACTGGGTATATAAGGCTGCATGCACAATACAAGGTATGAGGAATAGAGAACACAAAATAAACACACGGTAACACGACACAAGTTCACGTTTATTGAAGTAAGTAAATAAAGAGCATGGAAAGATAGTAATTCTCGTACAAAACAATTAATAGAAGGGAACTGCTAGCATTAGTGGATCTGGATGGAGCCTAGTCTCCCACTTCCAACGTTCAGGTATACTCTTCTGATCACGGGTTTAATTAGCAAGTTTTATTTTACTGGGAGACCTCAATATATTCATGTAATTCAATTTCACTGATTTGATCTCTTACTGGCTGGTCGTGTGCCCAAGTAGCAGCTCACAGTTAGGATTAGACACGCGTATATTATAGAACACGGAATCTCTAGTAACCTCATGGGGGTACTGATCTAAGGTTTATATTCTTATGGCAGAAATACGTAGAACACAAATCAGTGGGCGAACGTTAGATATCACTAGAGTTTTAATATCTGAATAAGGTAATTACGAGAGTCAATGTCGCCTGTTAATTAATGAACACTGATACGCTTAGTACGTCCCAAATGGAATGGTCAAATATGAGTTACACTGGGCAAGGTTATAGCCACTTCATAAAAAGTTAATAAGTGAGTGTCAAACTGGTACTATAACACTTAGTACTAGTAACTTGAATCTTGAATAATATTTGTAGGTCTGGTCCTGGTTATCTTGCTTCCGGTAATGTTGGGGCTAACGACTGGTTCCTCGGCCGTCCAGGTGGTCCAAAATGTAGGAAGTTCTCAAGTCGGATCTCTTGACGATCGGTGCTGGCTACACACTTATATACCCACGAATTTGTGTGAAGGTTATAAGGTGCACGTTAGGACTTGTACATGGACAGATGCTTCTATTAGTCTTCTCTGCCACGGAGTCTGCCGGCTCTGGAATCTCTCAACTCCGGAACAACACAAGGGCAGAGCTAGAGGTTAACTTCAGGGTAGTGACCACTGGTTGGTGTCTAGCTTTCAACTGATTTGACTGGGGGCGGGAGCTAGGTTTATAGGCTCGGTTCTGGACCCGGTAGACAATAGGGATCTCGAGTCTTGTGGACTTATTTGACCTCTCAATAGATATGGAGACTAGGTATGATGGTGATTACTGTTGTGGCACATGGCTATAGGAAGCCTTCATATTTTAATATAACTGAGCCTTAGTAAGAGGTACTATTTTGGCTATACTGGAAGTATTTAGGGGAGAGAGACTGGATCTACTTTGCGAGGAGGATGGGGACAGCTGTGATAGGAGCGTCTCTCTTAGATTGTTCAATCTTCATTCTATGGTATAGCTGAGGTGCTAATTTAGTGATCAGAGTATGCAAGAAAGGTAAATGGTTTATTGTGAGTTAATAGAGGTTAGTAAAGGTGTTAGTCATGCATGGTTAGTTCATTGATAGGAAGAATTCCTGTGCTACCTGGTGTTACGATTGGGGTTCAAATATATCAGGGCTCTTATTCATTGGACTAGTAATGGCATAAATGTTACAACGGAAAGCGCTAGCTCCAACCTCTGATGTATATTCCCAGTGAACAAAGAACACAAATACTCTACAGAGTTCTATATGCAATAATAGGCTATCAAACTCTCAATAAATGTGCGTCTACTCTAGGCTTAATGTTATGTGAAAACAGCCTATTACTACCTATAACCGAAGGTGCTTGGTTATGGTATGCAAAGTAAGGTGGTAAGAGAAGTTACAGCTTACGTTACTTTAATCAATAACTGTCAGGCACTCCTGCATGAAAGAAAGTGCACTAAAGTCCTTCAACACTAACAAGGAATCTTCTTTAAATGTTAGATGCTATAAAGATGCTCGTATCGGAAATGGAACCCAAAAAGGCAGGCAGCGGAACAATGCTCGTGCAGGCTATGCACACAAAAAGGCAGAATATATAATGCCGTCGGAGATAAGAATATCCTAAACACAACAACAATAATAATAATCGCCACGACAATGCAGTATTCCTATCAACAAAAAGAGCCTAAGTCGTTTGTGTCTCAATACATCAAACTAGGCTGCGAAATGCTTGTGTAATCATAAATGGGTATGCATAAAAAGAGTAATTAGGTTAATATACTTAATGTCTACTATGATTGATAAAGTCTAGCTAGAGTCAATGATACGAGATACTGGTGCGCATGGCATGCCGCATAGCCTAGTGCAAATCTCAAGTCTGTGCGTCAAATATTACGTTATAATGAAGGGTAGCTCTCTTGAGAAACATTAATACCGAAGTATTAAGCGTTCTCCTGGCGTACCTCAAAGACAAACAATCGAGACTAGAACAGTGCAGAATGGTATAGGCAAAAAAAAACTCATTCGTGCATGCTCTACTCTCAATGGCACACAGACTAGAATTTACTCAATCAACTCCAGTTCTCAGGAATGTCGTGCCGCTTTTAACTGAAGCCAGCACTCATAGGAAACAATACCTATAATATCAGACTCCTAGTCTAGCATTATCTAATCCAGCAGAACACTAATAACTAAAGGAAGCAGTACTAAACAATATAAATGCCAACCAATGCTTCGTGATCCACTTATCTTAACAACTAACATACATAGGCTATATCAGACCTTAACACACAATACAACTGGCCAGCATGAAGCTGATTTTGCAGAGTTAACCAGAGGGGGTATAATATTAATAAAAGGTGGTGAAGGATATGGAAAATGAGAGAGATAGGCAGAGGAAAAGATTCTCAGGTACGGAGCGAGGACAGATAACAAGGGAAAAAAGATGGGTGTGTTCTAGAAACCAGATCTGAGGGAGAGAGTGGCGAGGAACTGTATATATATACTCGCACTAGCTCGAGCCGCGTGGGAAAACAGCGGTTACAAGTCATCTAACCACTAGCAAAGCTTACAGCATGGTAAGGGCCTCTCTCCACCAACCCCCGCGAGGCAGCCAGCCGTGACGTCACCGAGCGGGACAAAAAACACTGCGCGCCCCCTCTCACTCTGTTCTACTCCCTCTCTCTCTCCCAGATCCTATCATTACTAGTTAATGATAAAATATATACTTTACAATTAAATATATAAAGCCTTGACATGGGCGAAAACAAAGAGCCTTTCTGGACTGCCCATGACACGAGCTTTCATATGAAATAAAGCACACTCTAATACACAAACTGTAGCCCCATCCACTGCCCTGGCGATCCTAGCGAGTCACTGTAGGACAAGCCATGCGGTTCTAACGGAGTGGTTAACGTCACACCCCCCCCAAGATTTTTCTCAGAGGCCCCAAGGCTCACAAAAATCTGATGGTTATAACCCATGCTATATCTCCACTTCCCATCACCCAGCGGCAGTAAAATATCTGGCACAGTTCTTCAACAAAACATTTTTCAAAATTATAACCCTCCCCAACACCATAGGTTAAATTATATGTAGTTATGCTCCTCAAGAGCGAGCTTCTCTAGCCCAGCATTCTGAGAGGAGTGCAACTCAGAATTACTGCTATAACATACTAAAAAAAATCAACTATCAAAGAAAGAGTTTTTATTTGATTTTTGTTATGTTTATAATTTGTTTATTTCGGCTGCACTATAGGGGCAAGCCTAGTTTTTTCTTCTATACCAAACGCTCAACTCCTGCTTTACGACCCAATACGCTGGGCTACAACCGCGAGCCAACAAGCACCAAGCGCAAAATACTATTCAAACTAAAGCAGGAGGCTACCCGTGTGTCAATCTACCCAGGATCATATACCCTTGAACGACCATCTGCAACCACGTAGTCACAACCGGCAATATGGCGTATGTCCAGGTTATATACCAATAACCTTAGTGACCACCTGGTCAGCCTCATATTCCGATTGTGAAACTGGTCCAAGAACTTGAGAGGGTGATGATCTGGGTAAACTACAACGACCGGACCATAGGCTGGAACACAGACCTCGAAATGCCTCAGAGCAAGTACAACCGCCAGCAGCTCCTCCTTGACAACAGAGCAGCTCCCCTGGGCCGAATTGTACTTCTCCGAGCAGAAACTAACAGGATGCTCCAGCCCATCATCGTCCTTTCCCACAAGGACGGCACCAGCCCCCACACCACTAGCCTCCGTTGCTAGTTGGAAAGGTAGGCTAAAGTCAGGGGCCCTGAGGATCGGGTGAGTGCACAATAGGTGTTTTACTTCCCTAAACACCTTCTCACACTCAGGCGCCCATTTGAACTTCTTATCCTTCCAGTTATCCTCCACCTGAGCTTGACTGTCCCGTTCTCCTTCTCCACCTTCACTGCTAAACGTCATCACAGGCACAGTGAGAGGCTCAGGGGGGTGCCTCCCATACTCCTTCACGGGATTATCATGACATAACTGATTGCGCTTCCGTCTGTCTGGAGTGGCTACCAAGTAAACCAGGTCCGATAGCTCCTCCACCACCCTATAAGGACCAGCGTACTTCGCGGATAAGGGGTGACCTACAAGGGGCAGTAGAATCAACACCTCCTGACCCACGTGAAACTCCCTGAGATCAACCTTGAGGTCGTACCTGTCCTTCCTGAGGGCCTGAGAGCTAGTCAAATTACGGCCAGCCAACTCCAGACTGCGCAACATCCGTTCTCGACTGTTGAGGACACACTTGAGCATAGAACAAGGTTTTTCTGCACCCTCCCATACTTCTTCAACCATATGGAGAGGCCCTCTGACACGGTGTCCAAAGACGAGCTCATTAGGGCTGAATCCCAAACTCTCCCCAGGTACCTCCCACACAGCAAACAAAACACATGGCAGGCCAAGATCCCAATCCCTCCCACTCTCAAAGCAACAACAACGAAGCACAGATTTCAAGGCTGAGTGCCATCGCTCTAACACACCCTGGCTCTCCGGATGATATGCAGATGACACAACCCCAACAATCCCATGCTGCGGCATTGCTTGTACAAAGAGGCTAGAAGTGAAGTATGGTCCCCGGACTGACTGAATCCCCTGCGGGTAACCATACCGGGAAAAATACACTAGCAAGCTTCGGACCACCGTCTTCGCCGACCCATTTCTCATAGGGTACGCGTCAGGGTACCTTGTTGCTACATCTCCCGACTGTGCATCACTGTCCTCCTTCAATTCTTTTGTCTTTTTAAGCCCATCCTCTGCCTTTTCCACAACAGTTACTGGGTCTTCTTCAGACTCGATATGTGGTCCTAATAATGAGTCCCCGAGAAGGTCCGTTGACACTAAACTCTCAACCGCATCAACTTTCAACCCCTTCTCGGTACCCTTCCTCCGCTGATCTAAAGATTGTTGACCAGAATGTGACTCCCTGGATGCAGAATCTCCGGTGACAACACACTCCATAGGCTGCCCCGGACACTTCCCAACCCACTCCTGCTCCTCCCTACTCAAGTCGGCCGGCTTCTCGACAACGACTAAGGGTGGAGCCTCAGAAGTAGGCCCCGCAAAGTCGTTGCCAAGAAGGAGGTCGACGCCCCCAACAGGTAACTTCTCCACAATTCCTACATCCAGGTCACGAGTCACACCATCAACTTCCACCTTCATTCTTACAAGTGGGTATGACCTTGTCGCATTAACTCCCTGAACCACAACCACCCGCGCCGTATTGACAGGTTTACCAGTGAAATTTCTCAACAGTGTTTGCGATGCCCCAGTGTCACGCAAAATTCTCACCCCATGTCTTCTACCCCCCCACTCCACACAACCGAGTCCCCTGTGGTCACTAAAGGCATCACGGACAGGGAATAAGCCTTCCGGATCCTTCTGCACTGGCAGTGTATTTACCTCGGAAGAAATGCCTCTAACAAACTCCGATGTCCTCTTGAACACTCCAATGCCGTGAGCAAAAGACACGGCTGCCGGAGGAGGTCGACTAGGGCACTCATTTGCCTTATGACCCTCCTGGTGGCAACTAAAACACATAAATTTCGGTTTCGGCTTATACTGTGATGTAAAAGGCCCCTGACTTTTCACATACGGTGTGGTGGTAGGTTTGGCTTCAGTTTTAGTTTCATTGCTCTTTGGTTTAAATGTGTCATTGCTACGGGGAGGGGGAGGATAACGGTCCCTAGCACTTGCATCGTACTTCTGTGGGGACCCGCAACCCCGAATCAACGACAGCCGTAGATCAGCCATTTCTGCTGCTTCTACTAGAGTTCTTGGGTTTTCTCCTTTAAGTTCAAAGTTAGATCACTGCCCGTGCTCTTAAAGAGCTGCTCCAACATCATTAACTGCTTAACTCCATCAAACGTTGTTACCTTTCATCATGCTGCTGTTCCTCAGTTTCGACATTACGTACTGTGTCTCCATTCTCCTCTGATCCGGTATAAGACATGATGCTCACAAAAATTTCTCACCACAATATTCAGAAAAGAAGCACCCCAAACTCTTATACCTCAATATACACACAAAAATTCTCGGAAATACTCAAGGGCTATACTATGTTGCAAATAACAAAAAAAATCTTGCTGATCCCCGCAAAATATTCCCCAAAACAACAAATGTTCCCTGCTTAATAAATGTAGGTTCACCAAATCCTAGGTAAGGTCGCCATTTGTTACGATTGGGGTTCAAATATATCAGGGCTCTTATTCATTGGACTAGTAATGGCATAAATGTTACAACGGAAAGCGCTAGCTCCAACCTCTGATGTATATTCCCAGTGAACAAAGAACACAAATACTCTACAGAGTTCTATATGCAATAATAGGCTATCAAACTCTCAATAAATGTGCGTCTACTCTAGGCTTAATGTTATGTGAAAACAGCCTATTACTACCTATAACCGAAGGTGCTTGGTTATGGTATGCAAAGTAAGGTGGTAAGAGAAGTTACAGCTTACGTTACTTTAATCAATAACTGTCAGGCACTCCTGCATGAAAGAAAGTGCACTAAAGTCCTTCAACACTAACAAGGAATCTTCTTTAAATGTTAGATGCTATAAAGATGCTCGTATCGGAAATGGAACCCAAAAAGGCAGGCAGCGGAACAATGCTCGTGCAGGCTATGCACACAAAAAGGCAGAATATATAATGCCGTCGGAGCCAAGAATATCCTAAACACTACAACAATAATAATAATCGCCACGACAATGCAGTATTCCTATCAACAAAAAGAGCCTAAGTCGTTTGTGTCTCAATACATCAAACTAGGCTGCGAAATGCTTGTGTAATCATAAATGGGTATGCATAAAAGAGTAATTAGGTTAATATACTTAATGTCTACTATGATTGATAAAGTCTAGCTAGAGTCAATGATACGAGATACTGGTGCGCATGGCATGCCGCATAGCCTAGTGCAAATCTCAAGTCTGTGCGTCAAATATTACGTTATAATGAAGGGTAGCTCTCTTGAGAAACCTTAATACCGAAGTATTAAGCGTTCTCCTGGCGTACCTCAAAGACAAACAATCGAGACTAGAACAGTGCAGAATGGTATAGGCAAAAAAAACTCATTCGTGCATGCTCTACTCTCAATGGCACACAGACTAGAATTTACTCAATCAACTCCAGTTCTCAGGAATGTCGTGCCGCTTTTAACTGAAGCCAGCACTCATAGGAAACAATACCTATAATATCAGACTCCTAGTCTAGCATTATCTAATCCAGCAGAACACTAATAACTAAAGGAAGCAGTACTAAACAATATAAATGCCAACCAATGCTTCGTGATCCACTTATCTTAACAACTAACATACATAGGCTATATCAGACCTTAACACACAATACAACTGGCCAGCATGAAGCTGATTTTGCAGAGTTAACCAGAGGGGGTATAATATTAATAAAAGGTGGTGAAGGATATGGAAAATGAGAGAGATAGGCAGAGGAAAAGATTCTCAGGTACGGAGCGGGGACAGATAACAAGGGAAAAAAGATGGGTGTGTTCTAGAAACCAGATCTGAGGGAGAGAGTGGCGAGGAACTGTATATATACTCGCACTAGCTCGAGCCGCGTGGGAAAACAGCGGTTACAAGTCATCTAACCACTAGCAAAGCTTACAGCATGGTAAGGGCCTCTCTCCACCAACCCCCGCGAGGCAGCCAGCCGTGACGTCACCGAGCGGGACATAAAGCACTGCGCGCCCCCTCTCACTCTGTTCTACTCCCTCTCTCTCTCCCAGATCCTATCATTACTAGTTAATGATAAAATATATACTTTACAATTAAATATATAAAGCCTTGACATGGGCGAAAACAAAGAGCCTTTCTGGACTGCCCATGACACGAGCTTTCATATGAAATAAAGCACACTCTAATACACAAACTGTAGCCCCATCCACTGCCCTGGCAATCCTAGCGAGTCACTGTAGGACAAGCCATGCGGTTCTAACGGAGTGGTTAACGTCACACTGGCAATGACTCAGAAGTCAAAACAGGGGGTCAGGTATACCTCCGCGGGGGTGGGGGTCTCCCTCCTCGGGTGGGTAAAAAGGGGTAGCTGGGCGCCCTCTCTCTGTGATAGTCGTCCGGCGGCTGTGGCTAGGGGCTTGCCATATCACCAGTGTTTGTAATAACCCTCTGTGTATGAGACAGATGTGGGTGTCCTTAATACCAAAACCGAAGGTGCCTTGGCTAGCTGGTTTTACTCGGTTGGTTGTTAATTGTAGGGTTTGCTGGATGTGGTGGAGACTGGGTTGCTAACTCTGCCACATTTATCTGGAAGTATGGCAATAGAAGTTAGTTACTGGTGAGGCGGCTAGCCTCGCACCGACGACCATTGGGTGCAGGGTTGTGAATGGGTTGTAAGAGAATAGATGGCATGCAAGGGGTTAGTAAAGTTCTAATGTTGTTCTGGCCTACTAAGTGAAGGTAGGCTGGATAGGAGTATATATATAAAAGGTTGGAGAGCATTAGCAACGGAAAATTCAAGGATCTTCAAGAGGTATGAGAGAGAGGCTAGGTCGGACAAGAGTAGAGAAGCGCGGGGTCTTGTAATGAGAGGGGAGGAGTTCAGGGGGGCTATAGGGGAATTTGACCCTAAGGTCTCTGGGGGTGGCATTAGGCTGCAGTTGATATTGGAGTTTGAAAAGGCAGTGAAAGTACGTTAGCCAAATGCTACCGGGGAATGCAACTATGGGGTGGTATATGAGTCTGGAAAAGATAGAATTATGTAGACTGTGGGGCTGGGGGGGGAGAAGGAGGTGAACTGTGGGTGTGTGCTTGACTGTGGGTAAAGTGGGGAAAAACATGGTGTATTATTCTTCGTCAGGACGAGGGGTTATGGATACTATTAGTTGGCCCTGGGAACTGCGTTTTCTATGAAATATATATACCAAAAAAAGCGGCAGTTCGTAGGGGTACTTAGTTATTGTTTCGAGGTACTTATGACAGATACTGGTAACAAGGTTATCTATACAATCTCTGGTTGGGGTAAGAGGTGTATGAAACGAAGCAAATTGGCGTAGTGTGGACTGTGGATACGAAGGAGGCAAGTGGAAGACGTATGACAATTGTGGAAAAGTATATGGAAAAAGGTGAACACAATGGTGGATAAAGATACTTAACCTAAGGATTGAATACATAGATTTATGGGGCGATGGGTCTTCAGAAAGCTTAGTCTGGCAAGACAAGATGTTAGGGAATGTTAATATAAATATTTAAACTAAGGATTGCATACATCGATGAACGACGACATTATAGTCGTCGTCCTAATAAGGTGATGAAACCTGGTTGATCTGTACTTGGCACAATACGACACAAGGACAGTGCCGCTATGTCGTATCAATACTGGTGGCAGTTAATATTATAGAGACACTTAGTTACTAGAGGAACAATGCAAGGGGGCGACTGAGCACAGGTTACATATATCTATACTCGTCATGGGAAATGATATTCTAGGGACAGGCGTGGGTGTTTTAACTTCTAAGATATATAACATCTACTTCTCGGATGTAAGAACATACATAGATATAATTATGGCTGTCTGATGTGTTGGAATTGGCTCAACGTAGGGACAGGGCATGGGTGTTTTTAATATGAATGTATATTCCTGTTCATCATCTTTGTAGTTAAGTGTAAGACACGAGGGGGTAGTGTACGTGAGGTGTGAAAAATGGTCAGTTTAGAAGAGGTATGTAGGTGCGGCCTGGAGCTGCTTAGCCCTGCGGGCTTGGGCCTGACTGAATTGGCTGGCTCGGTCAGCTGGTCCTTTCGTTCTGTGGACCTTTCTTTCGGGTGTTTCTGTGTGGTGTTCGCTCGTGGCTTCTGTGGTGGGCTTCTTGTTCTGGGGCATTTTACTAAGGAACATATCTAATGTATTGGATGTGGCTCCATGTCTAGAGTTTGGGTGTATTCTTGCTAAACTTGCCTGTGTGCATGTAGGTTAAAGTTTAATCGTCGGCTTGCTAACCTGTGCAAGGAGGAGGACATCGGATTTGTCAATACCTGGGATGCCTTCTACCACGAAGATCATCTGTTTTCAAAGGACAGAGTACATCTGATCCAGGTGGGAGCAGCATGGTTTGGCCGCTTGCTAAACAACGCAGTAAAGGATTTTTGGAAAAGAAACAGAGTCAACGGAGGACCGTCAGGGATGAGGACTGAGGACAGCCAGGACCGAGGACAGCCATGAACGTAAATGTAAATCCGACCAGCACCAAAAATTTGATTAAAGAGCGTTCCATGAATTCTAAAACCACAACTTTAAAGGTTTTCTATGCTAACGTTCATAGCATACGCAATACATTTTCAGATTTAGAGGAACTAGTGTTTACAGAAAATTGTGACGTAATTGGCATTACAGAATCTTGACTCAGTACAGAAGACCGAGACTTTTTAGCAAAATATTAACTTCCCGGTTATGTAATGTTCGAAAAAAGCCGAATAAATAAAAATGGAAAGTGGCGTTTTACTTTATATCAAAGAAAGTCTGAACTCAACCCTCATGTCAAAACATCAAATTGTGAATGTCGACGCATCCTATGTGCTAATAAAGAATAATAAAGGTACAAAAATAATACTTGCATTAATATACAGACCTCCAGCTCAAGCAGTGCTAACTGACTGAGAAATTTACGTACAAATTGCAGATGTAAGTAACTCACAGGATACCGTAATTTTTGACGACTTTAATTTACCTGTGATCAAGTGGGGCGATACTCTTACTTCACACTCCGGACATGACTTGTATGCGAACTTGCAATACAGTTCGCTCTATCAATTTGTTCGATCGCCGACCCGTGGTAATAACATTCTTGACCTTGTACTTGCAACAAAAGAAGAATTAATAATTGAATGTTGGCGATGAATTCAGTAACAGCGACCATGGTACGGTAACTTTCAGTTTAAAGTTTACTAGTAACGAACCAAATAGCAGCATCAAGAAATTCCCTAATTTCAAGAAAGCAAACTTCCGTAAACTTAGAGCTATGTTTAAAGAAACTGACTGGAGCTTTCTAAATAACCATAACGACATAAATACATCTTGGAATTATTTGCAACCACTTACCTAAAAGCAGTGCAAGACTGCATACCATCAGAAATACGGCGTATAGGCCATAATGATAAGCCCAAATGGTGGAATAAATAGATTTCAGACTGTTTCCTTTAAAAAAAGATTGCTAATGATAGATTAAAATCCTCACAAAATGACGAAGAACGGGTGAAATTTGTAGAACTACGAAGCAAAGCCAAAAAGTGAATTAAGCAAAGTAAAGAGACCCTGGAGTTACATGTTACGAATCAAAGTAAAACAAACCCGAAAGAATTCTATAGTTATATCAGAAAGAAAAAAGTACAGTAGTTGTTGTTGTTGTTGTTGTTGCTGTTCCCCAGGCTGTCTGGCCGAACAGCCCCAAGGTCCCAAGCAAGACCAAGGCCATAAACGAGCGCCCACACAAAACCCTCCCTGCTTACCATTAATAAAGCCTGGGTGACCGAAGCCACTCCAAGGCGGGGAGCTGAGGAGGGTGCGGAAACGCCCGGGAAACCAAAGCCCCACCCAAGGCCCTGTGCTACTCAGCAATTATGAAGGATAAGTTGAGGGGCAAAGGAAAAATGTGACGCTTTGGCTCCCAATCTGCCAACCTCTATGGTTGGCAGTTGGGAGGTCAATCCACGGAAGAGACGCCGTCACTTGAGATCTAGAAAATATATAAGTAAAAGGAACAGTCAGAGTAAGTTATGGGTATGGCAGAGAACGCTCAACTTTCACTCTGATAGACCAGCCCATAACCACAGAAAAAAGTAGTTACTGCAACTGTTGGACCGTTAGTCGATGAAAATGGAGAATACACCAAAGACGAAGTACAAATGCGTAATGCCCTTAAAATACCACAGAAGAAGATACCTACAAGACCTCAACCAGGGAAACCTACATCTGCAGGGCCTCGACACGAGAAACCCATACAAGTCAGTCACACGAAAACATATTCTATCACCACGCCACACAGAAAACCAGGAACAACAGGGGAGACAAAAACAAACCACGATAGAAACCGACCAGCTGAACAACCAACACAAGAGCGATCAAACCAAACACCACACACGCCGACAGCTAAACTTTCAGTTCATCATCCAGCCCAGAGACCTCCAACCAACAGAGCCACACCACATAGGACTACAAGTACACCTCTACAGACGAAGGAAAATGGATGTCGCGTAGCAACAATAACCACCAAGTGTCCGACCAAGTCAGAGAAAGAGAAACCCCAACAATTCTCACCACCACCAACTCATAAGAAGCGGAAAGTTATATTTAAGCAAAGAGAAGAAAATGTGTACCGTTTCAAAAACAAATAAATCATGTAAATTACCCTGATGACCCTACTGAAACCATGCTTAAATTCTCCAACATGTACTGTGTAAAATTATTACGAATACGTGTTGTATCTATAAGGTTAATTATTAAATTATTACTGGGATTTATTCTGAACATGTTTATAATATTATTCCAACTATAATTTCCCCCTAACTATTACCAAAATCAGTAACAACGAATGTGTATCTCCGCACAGATGTATTCCCTTATGAAATCGTTAATACACGATCTTTATTATTATTATTGAGGCCACTAGCCACTATGTATTTTGCTATGATGTTATCTACATCAGTTCACTTCTTATTGTTAGAAACAAATAATTTATA
Source organism: Paralithodes platypus (assembly GCA_032716605.1). Lineage (NCBI taxonomy): Eukaryota > Metazoa > Arthropoda > Malacostraca > Decapoda > Lithodidae > Paralithodes > Paralithodes platypus. Next base: position 2,606,931 of record CM064571.1, on the reverse strand, counting down.
CAACCATGTTATTCACTTGGCAGATGTGCAGTGTGCAAAAGGTGTGTGCAAAAGCCTCAACATATATTTGTTTCCTTGTCTAATGTTAAGAATATTATTTACCAATTAGTTGCACAATATTGTTTCTGACCAATGCTATTACTGTCATCACGAATAATTGAACTATCCATGTGTATTATGTTGACCGTGCGCATGTCAGCGCTCGTGTTTTACCCCGCTCCTTGTAAATCGCTACCCGCGAATTTATCAGCTAAGAAATGCTCATTTATGTCGTAATGTACTGAGAACCACCTGTCCTTACCTTATTATTTTGATATTAATATAAACCCACTACTATCACCTGTATGTTTTCATGATGATAACAATTTATTGAACTCAGATAGACCTGTAATATACAAATGACTAAGCTATTCACACTACTGCCAGAGCAAGAAGGACTTTACACACCACTCAAGAAGGCAGGGAACCCATCTCAGTAAACGTCATCACTAGGCGGGAAACATTTGAACAACTTAAGCAATTCCAAGGCTTTATTGGATTTTGGCCCCAGCCAAGTTTAATGAAAGGCTTGAAATTAACCTGCCCAGCAGCAAGGTTTACGGCCAGAGCTGAGTACCAAACTGACGGAGAGGAAAAAGTCCTATGACTTGGCTTTCGGCATCCCGAAGTCCTGTATAAGCATTAACTCTATTCTATGGAGGTATTACGTCCAGAGCCGACTTACTTCTTTAAGTCTAAAGAGTGCAAGTCTTACGACTGGGCTTCCAACACCTCGAAGTCCTACATAAGCTAGAACCCTATTCTAAGTAGGTATTGCGGCTAGAGCCGACTTACTTTTTTAAGTCTAAAGGGTACTAAGAAGTCTTATGACTTGGCTTTCGGCATCCTGAAGTCCTGCATAAGCAAACATTCTATTTTAGAGAGGTATTACGGCCATAGCCGACCACCTTAATAGAAAGGAATGTTAAGTCTAATGACTTGGCTTTCGGCATCCCGAAGTCTTGCAAAAGCAAACACTATTCTAGAGAGGTATTACGGCCATAGCCGACCACCTTAATAGAAAGGAGTGTTAACCCGTACATTACCGTAGGATACAGTAATAAAAGTCCCCAGCAGTCCCAAGCAATGTGGCCAAAATGGCAAGAGAGACCACCTATCCACCTCCAGAGATGAGGCAACAGTGGCCCTCCCACCAATCAAGATCAAAAATAGTAGTGAAAGGGGGTTAGAGGGAAGTGGGGATAGGGCAAGAATATGTTGGATTGAAATAAATGTTAGTTAGAGAGAAAGGTTTCCAGGCTTAACTGGAACTGCCTGATGGTTTCCCTGATTTAGCTGCTAAAGAGACTGGCCAGGGCAAGGTACAAAGGAGTACAAAGGAAATCAAGCAACAACAGTTCTAGTGACCCTTCTAGGTTGCTTGTCCTCCAAATCACTGAGGATCAAGTGTCCAAACAGTGGTTTAGAGTGGGTAAGGGAACATTGGAAAGGGAATTACTGCCCGGGAACTAATGTCCGTGGCAGGATTAGGAAGTTAGTAGGGAACAGATGGGTTTGTAACTGAGGGGGGGATAAAATAAAGTTATTTATTTACAAACGCAGTCAGTCGCGGGTTTGATGCGAGATATTTGTCTAGGCGGAGTTTAAATGAATCAACGGTGATGCAGTCTATAACGTTTCGGGGAAGCCCATTCCACAAGTTGACAACTCGATTGAAGAAGAAATTCTTAGATTCGTGTGAGTTAAAAGATTTACCAATAATTTTGCAACCGTTTCCCCGCGTGTAATTAGATTGGTTGATAGTGAAGTACTTATTACAGTTCATATTGTCGATGCCTTTGATGATTTTGAACACTTGAATTAGGTCACATCTTAATCTGCGCTGGGTTAAAGGAAATAGATTTAATTCTCTAAGACGCTCTTCGTATGGTTTGTTCTTTAGGCTAGGTATCATTTTGGTAACTCTACGTTGAACTCGTTCTAGCTTGTTTATATCTTTTTGGTAATAAGGGCAACAGGATTGAACGCAGTATTCCAGAAGAGGGCGGACTAAGGAATTGTAAAGGGTTAGGATAACTTCTTCGGATTTATGCTCAAATGACCTGCCTATAAAGCCAATTATTTTGTTTGCCTTCTTAACAACTTCTGAACATTGTTGACTCGGTTTTAGGTTACTCGATATTGTTACTCCCAGATCTGTTTCTCTGTTTACATTCTTAAGCTGAGTGCCATTCATCGAATAGTTTGCTTTCTCATTTAGGTATCCGATATGTAGTACTTTACATTTATCCGCATTGAAACTCATTTGCCAAATTTGGGCCCAGCATGACAATTTATCTAGATTGTGTTGCATATCGTCAACTTGTTCTTTTGAGAGTACGCTATTTGCAATTTTTGTATCGTCAGCAAATTTTGAGATTGTACAGGTGAGACCCTCATCTATGTCGTTGATGTAAATTAGAAAGATAATTGGTCCTAGTACCGATCCCTGGGGTACCCCGCTACTTACATTGGTCCATTTAGATGCCTTACCGTTTATGACTACTCTTTGCTTTCTGTCGCTGAGCCAATTTTCTATCCATTTCAACACACCGTCTTGTATTCCATGCGCTTTTAGTTTTAGCAGTAAACGTTTGTGGGGAACTTTGTCAAAGGCCTTTTGAAAATCAAGGTATATAATATCTACAGCTTTACTCTCATCGTAGAGGTTGAGGATATCGTGGAAGAAGTCTAAGAGATTTGTTAAACAGGAACGTTTTTTACGAAAGCCGTGTTGAGTATCTTTAAGTATGTTATTTTCCTCTAAGTGATTTACGAGTCTGTCTCGTATGACCGTTTCTAGCATTTTACATACAACTGAGGTTAAGCTAATTGGACGATAGTTACTGGGTAGGGATTTGCTGCCTTTTTTTAATATCGGTGTTACGTTGGCTAACGTAACGACAGGGGCGACAGGGGCGCGTTGGGGGAGGCTCCTCGCTGGCATGGGCATCATCTGCCATTTCCAACATTGTCTGTTTGAGGGGGGTTGTGAGCCTGGTAGTTATTACCACCCTTCAGTGGGTCTCATATAAGCTGAGAAGTGTTGCCATAATGGGAGCAGTGCTCACACGGTCATGGTAATTGGTACAGCCTTGTACAGACAGTTACAAGGAAAGTACATTACTGACGACTACATCCGTCACTGGGAATGGGGAGTTACTTATCTACTGGCGACTATAGTTGTCGTTGGGATTGGAGGGGTTAAATCTTATGACTAGGCTTTCGGCATCCCGAAGTCTTGCATAAGCAAACACTCTATTCTAGAGAGGTATTACGGCCATAGCCGACCACCGTAATAGAAAAGAATATTAAGTCTTATGACTTGGCTTTCGGCATCCCGAAGTTTTGCATAAACAAGCACTCTATTCTAAAGAGGTATTACGGCCATAGTCGACCACCTTAATAGGAAAGAATGTTAGGACTTATGATTTTACTTTCGGCATCCCGAAGTTCTGCATAAGCAGTGACTCTATCCTAGATAGGGACTACGGCCACAGCCGAACTATTCCCACTAGTCTATAGAGCTAACAGAGTCTCTATGATCTTTGCTTTCGGTACCCCCGAAGCCCTGCCTTAGACTTTAATTCTATTCTAGGGATAGTATTACGGCCAGAGCCGACTTACCCAACTAGTCTAAAGAGTGTCCAAGTCCTATAACTTGACTTCCGGCATCCCGGAGTCCGCATTAGACTTAGCTCAATCCTAGTGAAGGATAATTATATAGACTGTTCTGCCATATCCTGGTGGACTTACTGTTTCTGTGGAGGAACCAGTGTTGATCTGTGCACTGTCACAAACAACGAACGGGTGTTTTGAACCTCTTATAAAGGTCAGAGACAGACGAGTTAGGCAATATTAGCCCACACCATATTGCTATTCTCGCGTTAGTCCGATCTATTGCTCATCCGTCACAAAAATTAGATTTAAGACCCTAGAACAAGAGTACCTGAACAACACTTTACCAACGACTAAAGGTCAGAACAGACGAAAATCCTTAAATCACCATAGGATATACTTGCGTTAGTTCGATGAAGTACATAACACATGAGTCCTAACTCTATAACTTCATTCAAGATCCAAGTTCATTAGTCCATCTGTACACGTACCACTTCACACGACAGGCTAACCTAGATGGCCCACAGAGACCCACTAGACTGCAAGATACCAGAGACCAGCTACTATTCCCAGTGCCCCATTTATAGGAATATACTAGAAAATCTACAGAAATAAGCAAGTGCTAAGGCTAAAGAAATCTGAGTTGAAATATTACTAAATACCCTCGGTTCACTCAGTGTAAAAAGTTTTAAAAGTTAGAGTCCACACTAACAACTCTGTATAAAATCATAAAAGTGGGAAAAGTTAGAGTCCACAATACTGGCTCTGTACAAGTTATACAAGTGTTAAATAATAGAGTCCACAATAACGACTCTGTACCAAATTCTAAAAGTGTTAGATAATAGAGTCCACAATAAAGACTCTGTACCAAATTCTAAAAGTGTTAGATAAGAGTCCACAATCATGACTCTGTGAAGTTCGTTATCTTGTGATCGTTATTCGTACATAACTACCATTTAGTTCAAAGCACTTATTTTGCCTCAATATTATTATAACCTGATACACCAGCGCGCCCGGTGACAGTGATCATACCGTTAATTGTGAGCCATATTATACACTGATTATTCTGTAGTAACGTTTGACTCCTATAATTACCTGGAAGAAAGTTTAAGCAGTTAATCTGATCTGATATTATACCTGAGCTCCATCTAGATCCTCGCTCGTACTAGAAGGGTTGGTTATCTTTTTGTATCCATTCATATTGTTTATGTTCTCAGTATTTACTTGTATCTATGTGCATATAGTTTAAGATAAATAAACTGTTCTTAAATATTATTTTGGTGTTATATGTATCCTCTATTGTTTCCTTGCATGTATTGTATGAACTCTGACGTCCCAGTCTTGAAAGAACTCACCTATACCAATACGTTGAACCTGAATAAAATCAGGGCCAAACAGCCCTCAATACCTTCTTTGCATCAGTTTTTACAACAGAAGATCTCAGTATCGCCGATTCAAATTGATAATTCTGATGTTCTAAGTAATATCACCATTACAGAGAGAGAAGTATTGAAATGTTTAGACAAGCTCAAGTTAAATAAAACGCCTGTACCTGATACAATCTCACCTAGAGTTCTAAAGGAATCTAAGGATGAGCTCTCCAAACCACTGATATTGCTATTCAATAAATCCTTGCAGTCTGGAACTATGCCTGATCAGTGGAAGCTAGCCAACATAACACCGATATTAAAAAAAGGCAGCAAATCCCTACCCAGTAACTATCGTCCAATTAACTTAACCTCAGTTGTATGTAAAATGCTAGAAACACTCATAAGAGACAGACTCGTAAATCACTTAGAGGAAAATAACATACTTAAAGATACTCAACACGGCTTTCGTAACAAACGTTCCTGCTTTACAAACCTGTTAGACTTCTGCCACGGTATCCTCAACCTCTATGATGAGAGTAAAGCTGTAGCTATTATATACCTTGATTTTCAAAAGGCCTTTGACATAGTTCCCCACAAACGTTTTCTTTTAAAACTAAAAGCGCATGGAATACAAGACGGTGTTTTGAAATGGATAGAAAATTGGCTCAGCGACAGAAAGCAAAGAGTAGTCATAGATGGTAAGGCATCTAAATGGACCAATGTAAGTAGCGGGGTACCCCAGGGATTGGTACTAGGACCAATTATCTTTCTAATTTACATCAACGACATAGATGAGGGTCTCACCTGTACAATCTCAAAATTTGCTGATGATACAAAAATTGCAAATAACATACTCTCAAAAGAACAAGTTGACGATATGCAACACAATCTAGATAAGTTGTCATGTTGGGCCCAAATTTGGCAAATACAGTAAGTTTCAATGCGGATAAATGTAAAGTACTACATATCGGATACCAAAATGAGAAAGCAAACTATTCGATGAATGGCACTAAGCTTAATTAAGATTGTAGACAGAGAAACCGATCTGGGAGTAACAATATCGAGTAACCTAAAAACCGAATCAACAATGTTCAGAAGTTATTAAGAAGGTAACCAAAATAATTGGCTTTATAGGCAGGTCATTTGAGCATAAATCCAAAGAAGTTATCCAAACTCTTTACAATTCCTTAGTCCGCCCTCTCCTGGAATATTGCGTTCAATCCTGGTGCACTTATTACCAAAAAGATATAGACAAGCTAGAACGAGTTCAACGTATAGTTACCAAAATGATACATAGCCTAAAGAACAAACCATACGAGGAGCGTCTTAGAGAATTAAATCTATTTTCTTTAACACCTAACGAGCGGCCTAGGCGGTAATTTATATGTACCGCCCAGCGGGGTGTTTTTACCCTAAATAGGGTTGTTTACGTGATCATTTTCATGCCTAAATAAGACCCAGAGCGTAAAACAAGTATCTATCCCTGAAAGGGCATAAACAGAGCTTTCCAATGACACCCCAACCATCCTTGTACGACCGCTAGTTTTCTTGCAATGATCGCGCAACACGAGTGCAAAAACCATGTAATTAGGTAGTTTCCCTACATAATTCCCTGTGTAGCGAGTGCGTGAGGGTGGGGGAGGGTGGGATTCATGTCAGTAGGTCAGCCGCGGTGGTCTGGAGCAGTCAAACAACTTGCTACTCTCCTGCCACCACTTATCTCTCTCTCTCAGCAACATTACGTGCTGAAAATGGCACACGACATAAGTTGTGAACCGCCACTTAGTCCAAATTTCTTTGGACATAAGTTGCGCGCCGCTAATAAAGGGTTTAACCCAGCGCAGATTAAGAGGTGACTTAATTGAAGTGTTCAAAATCATCAAAGGCATCGACAATATGAACTTTAGTAAGTACTTCACTATCGACCAATATAATTACACGCAGGGAAACGGTTGCAAAATTATTGGTAAATCTTTTAACTCACACGAATCTAAGAATTACTTCTTCAATCGAGTTGTCAACTTGTGGAATGAGCTTCCCAGAGACGTTATAGATTGCAGCACCGTTGATTCTTTTAAACTTCGCCTAGACAAATATCTTGCATCAAACCTGCGACTGACTGCATTTGTAAATTAATAACTTTATTTTATTCCCCCCTCAAATTCATCAAGGATTATTGCATATATAAATTACTAAGACGTTATTCTCTTTTTCACAGATATACGAAAGATCACTTATAACTGTGTTATGTTACCAACCCATCTGTCCCCTACTAACTTCCTAATCCTGCCAGGGACATTAGTTCTAGGGCAGTATTTCCCTTTCCAATGTTCCCTTACCCACTCTAAGCCACTGTTTGGATACTTGATCCTCAGTGTTTTGGAGGACAAGCAGCCTAGAGGGGTCATTAGATCTGTTGTTGCTTGATTTCCTTTGTACTCCCTTTGTACTGTTTAAATTAGTGATGTTTTTGTGTACAGTTTCCTAGCCGTCTGTGGTAATAGTATGTCACCTTCATGGCTGGGAGTTAAGTGTGGTATATATAGTCCAGTCAATGCCTGGGAAAGTAAAGCCGCTACCATTGATACTCCAGTTAATACCCTTCTCACTACATTCCCTAATATAAGTGTCAATGAATTGAGCCATAAAATACTGTGTAATAAGTACTGTATGTGCACAAGTGTAAGTGTGTACGTTCATACCACCGCCTTCGTGTCCTTATCAAGGATACACACAATTGGCACCCTCCCTTTTAGGAATATAGATGGAATTAGTGATTACTGTGTTCGTGTGTTTGTCTTATTGATATGTGTTTGATTTTGTCTTAAAAGTGTGTTTTTTCTGTTGATATAAGGTGTATGTAGCTATTTTGTTTTGTTTCTGAGTATGTATGTGTCTCTTTTTAGTATGTACAGTATGTTTGATTGTGTACATGTACCTTTTGTGTGTGTGAGAGACTGATATTATGTGTGTAGTCTGCTCACAGGTATATTTTTACTCCTACTGTACCATGGCATAGTAGATTAAATGTATACCCTCCAGTACCAGACTTGTTGCCAAAAGCAATGAGACAACACCCTCTCAGCTCAAGAGTTGGTGGGTAACTGACTCAGCCGGCCTGGAGTAGCTGCTAGGGACCATGATAAATGTTGCCAACTCCTCACAGCAGTGCCCCCAAGTCATGTTAGCAGCTCCAGCTAGATATTTGAAGAACAAGGATTGTATAATATTACTGATGGCTGAGAGCCATCGCTGGTACTGGTGCGTCACTTTTTTACTGATGGCTATGAGACATCGCTGGTATTTAAGGGGTTCAGTTGCCAAAGTGTATGTACAGATAAACATATATGTTAATCTAGGTTCTTTTCCAATAGATACTTTCTACCGCAGACAGGCCACAGTCCCGTGCGGTACAGTATATCGGAGTCCAGTGACACACTAGGCCAATTCGGGGTGGACGAGAGCGGAGCGGTGCGACTATTGGGCGGCTTGGACCGTGAGACAGCCACCACCCATTCTGTGTTGGTTTGGGCAGTGGACCACGGTACCCCACCCAGGACAGCCACAGCCACTCTTACTGTACGTTGTTTACATCCACTGTCACAATATTTATGTCATTATATAAAATGCAGCATTAAGACCGAGCCATGCCAAAGGAAATTTGTTGAGAGGTTAGCAACATGTTTTTTTTTGTCAAGAGCCAAAGAGATATTCAGTTCGGCAGTTCATGGAGACACAGTTCGAACCATGAGAATCATTCCACTTAACGAGCACATGCTACCAACAAAATATCCTTTGGTGTAGTGTCACATTATACTGTACAGTATATATGTTGATGTTGGATTGGGTTCAATTCATATCCATACAAACAAATGTTCTAATAATGAATTTAGTTTACATACTAAATACAATGCTTAATAGATAGTATGTTTTGTGAATAATCTAAGAGCATATATTGCATACAAAGTAGAAAATCTAGGCAATATTTAGATTGATCTTGTTCTCCCAGGTAGACGTGACCGACATGAATGACAATGCACCATTTTTAGCGGAGCCGCGAGACGTGGAAGTGGTTGAGAACAGTGAGCCTCAGGTGGTGGCCCGAGTGAAGCTGGGGGACCCTGATGATTGGCGCCAGGGTCATGGTCCACCTTTTACGATATCACTGGACCCTCGGGCACCACACCACATCACTAGCTGCATTAGGGTCAACCTACACAAAAGTAAGATTTGTAAACACCAACATTAACCCCTACTGTACCATGGCATAGTAGATTAAAAGTGTCTTCCAGTACCAGACTTCTTGCCAAAAGCAATGAGACAACACCCACTCACTTCAAGAGTTGGTGGGTGACTGACTTGGGTGGCCTGGATTAGCTGAGAGGGACTATGAGAAGTGTTATCAACTCCTCACAGCAGTGCCTCCAAGTCATGTAGCAGCTCCTGCTAGATATTAGCAGAACAAGGGTCGTATATTACTGACGGACGAGAGCCGTCGCTGGTACTGGTGCGTAACTTTTTTACTCATGGACGTGAGCCGTTGCTGGTACTGGATGGGTTAAACCTTTTGATGTGTGCCTTCTATAGGGAAGAATATGCCCAGGTGGCTATTTTCGCTCTGATTTTGCTCAATATATAGTAGGTACCACTGTCGCCATATTCATATCCCATAGCGAATTGGAAAGAGCTCAACTGAAAAGATAGGGTCAAATTCTCCCTATTACAGTCATCAACCTCCTCCCTACCTCATCACACCACCTAAGATAATCTATCAATATTCTGCTGGTTTCATCATTCTTTCACTCGTGAGGGAAAACATACAATTTTTTACCTCAATCTCATTTTTGATAACTAGATGATATATACAGTTATTATATACTGATTTTTGTTTACAAGACAGGATGGGATTTTGAAATGAAGATGAAATTAACCTCATATTCGAACCTGGTATATAGGTGTTGGAGAAGTGGCCTTGTTTGTGTTGATTTTCAGCTTTTAAAACACCTCTTCATTCTACACTTATCCTCCCTCAACCAAGTCACAGAGCACACTGATCTGAGTATGTGTGGCAAGCTTTGAACCTCCTGGAAGTTTCTGGCAACAAGTGGGATGGGTTGATGCAACCAACTCAGCTGGTACACCACAACAAATATGTACGTCTCCCTCAGTATAGGCCTTTATTTCATAGAATGTATAATTATGTACGTCGGTTGTAGTGAAAGGGTTAACAATGAATAGTCTATAGTATCATGTGTAATAGCTATGCCCATGTTTTTTTAACAAGCATTCAAGCTATTGCTTTATGGTGTATATTAGTATTGCATTCCATGTACTTAGTACCTAAACAATACACAATTGTTATCGCTCGACTGGATCTGTTATTAATGCTTCAAGTTTTGTATTAACCCTGTCCAACATAAGTTGCTGACTTACTGATGGGGTGGCGGAGTGCCCGGTATTTCCGTCACAACACTTACTCTGACACTGAGGTACCGGTAGAAGTCGGAGGTATTTGGGGTTGCCACCAACCGACAGATTCTGATCTAACTTACCTAACTTACTGAGCTCAATATGATGCAAATGTGTCATATAACTTACTTATTGAGCTACTTCACTATGTTCATATGACGCGATCGCGTCATATGATACTCTTGGGCATACCGCCATATGACGCGATCGCTTCATATATTACGGAGAGGGTTAACATCTTGTTGATTCTAATAATAGGATAAATTTCAAAAACATAATTATCTCTAGTGGCTTTCAGCCATTATTTTGTTGAATATAATTTTCTCTTTTTTTTTTTCTTTTCACTGTTTATACAGTGGTTTACGTGAATAATGCCAATATTGCACATTTTACAGTAGGTTATATAAGAAGTCTTCCTGTGTTGTGTAATTGAAGAATACAACAATCGTGTTTTATTCATGGAGGATATGATTGTGTGGATGTATTGTAACAGTCAAGATATATTGTGAACGACAACACAGTTGTATGTTGCATGGGGTTGAAGACGGTGATATATATAATTATATATATACAGGATGACCCCAAACAAACTCCCACATTTCAAAGGTAATTGAAACAAAAATGGTTAAAGATAATCAAAATATTATTTGCACACATGAAACTTCATTCAATACAGTTTTTATTCATAATGTTTTAAAGATGACATAATCCAAATGGTGGTCGTCATTGTCTATACACGCTTGGAGGCGATTTCTGAAGGCTGCCATGGCTCGACGGGTCATGTCCGGTGGAACAGCAGCTATCTCCTGCTGAATAGCAACCTTAAGGGCTTCAAGAGTTTGGGGTCGATGAGCATACACTCGTTTGGGGGAGGAGCAGTTAGTGGTGCCTGCCCAGTTCAGGGCGGAGCTGGTTAGGCTAACGCAGGAGGCACCACTGGCGGGTCATTTAGGGGTATGTGAGACTACTCATAGGCTACATTCTCATTTTTGGTGGCCTAATATGCATGCATCGTTGGCTTCTTTTTTGATGTGTCATATTGGTAAGCTAGTTAGAGAACCCCACCCAGGAATACCCGTGGCACCTTTGATCCCTACACCTGCAGTTGTACCGCCATTGACTCATGTCGTAGTTGACATGGCTGGTCCCTTATCACCCACCAGTTTGGGAGACAAATACTTGCACACTTTAATTGATACTACCACTAGATACCCGGAGGCTATCCCGGTTAGCAGCATGAACACGAAGATGAGAGACCCTTGTAACAAACAGGCTAAATCTAGGGTGTTCAAGGTGGGCGACGAGGCTTTGGCACGGTTGTCAGTTCAGGGTCTACCCATGGGTGCTAAGTTTTGTGGTCAGTATCAGGTCATTAAGCAGATTGGTAAGGTTGACTATGTAATAGATACGCCCGACCATCGCATAGTCTCCCACTGCTGCCCTAGCAAAATGCAACAGCCCTACCATAGACCGACTGCATCTGGCCGTGGCGCTGATGGAGGTGATGCTGCGCAGGCAGGTGTAGCCGCAAGGAATGCAGGGGTGCGCATGTATGGTATCGGCGGGGAAGCCTTGGCACTTATGAACTGTGGGAGTGCCTGCACAGGTGGTACAGATTGTCCCTCTCATGACCTGGCTGTATTAGGGACGGAGGTGGAGAAGGAGGGAAGTATAGTTTAGAGGCTGCGGTCCCGGCTGGGTTGTGGGAGGGCAATGAGCATGTTGTTCTTCGAGATAAGTTGCAACCTCTTGTTCCTAAGCACCAAGAGGAGTTGTTTACTAGGTTGTGGCAGTACTTCCGCATGTTTGGTGATTCTCCAGGCCTGATGTCCGGGGTGGCACCCGACATCGAGGCTAGAGACAGTGAAAAGCTCAATTAGTTGGCTCCCTACCGTATAAATCCTGCTCGACAGCCTGTCTTAAAAGCAGAGCTGGACTACATGTTGGAGAAGGGTCTGAGGGATAAGGGATATCGTGAGTGGTCTTTGCCAGTGACTTTGCAATCTGAGCAGAGTGGCAAGATCCGTTTTTGTGTTGATTGCAGTAGTGTTAGTGCATTATCTCAGACAGACACCTCTCCATTACCCAGAGTTGACGACCCCATAGACCGCATCGGGGATGCCTCGTTTATCACTAAGGTGAAATTAGTGACAGGTTATTGGCAGGTCCCGTTGCCGGAGAGAGCGAAGAGAAGTGCCAGTCTTGTGATGGACTGGGCAGTTTATCAGTGTCAGGTGATGTTCTGCTTCTGGAACACAGGATGTGTGGCATGTTAACACGGCAAGTGCGGGAAGACTCTTAAGAGTTTCCCCGGGCGACTGCGGGAAGACTCTTAAGATCCTGGGCCTAAAAAAATCCATTTAAAACACCCCCAATTTTTTTTTTTTCTTTTTTTTTTTTTTTTTTTTTTTTTTTTTGCCCCTGGGCCATGCCAAATATCACTCCTCCACATCCCCTCCTTCCCAACTTTCCTCCCCTCCTTCAGTTATCACCTATTTTCCCTGTTATTCCCTTATTCTGTGGTCTATTTTCGTGCTAACATTAGTGAGTTGGTAGCAGGGCGTTGTCATCACTGTTACCAAGCGTGGGAAAGAGCGAGAGAGAGACTATTGCGTAACAGTGTCTTTCCAGACAAGGGGAGGGGAGGAGGGGAAGGAGGTTGCCTCAGCCATACATTATGTAACTCCCGGCCTGTATCGCCGATTTTGACCATCCAAACGCTGTTTCCACTTGTTTTATTGCTGTAACAGGTTAATACCTTTATAATCAACCTAAAATAGGCGCATATGGAAAAGTATTAATGCTATTTATGGTAAAATAACTATGTTAGTGATAGGAACAGCTCAAATACGTGTGCACAGGCGTGTGGTGTCTCATACCCCCCCATGCTCACGTCTTAGGTTAAGGGCACTGATAATATTCTGGCTGATTGTTTGTCACAGGAGGGTATGTTTTAAGGAGAACCCTCGCCGTTCAGTCAGTGTTGGTGTAGCCTCCTACTTTAGTTTGATATGCATGTGTTTACGTCTGGTGCTTGTTGGTTGCCGTAGGTAGCCCAGCGTAGGGTCGTAAAGTAGGAGTTGCTGTGTTTCTGTATAGAAGAAAATATTTAAATACAAAAATATAAAAACTATAAAAATACTATAAAAAATACTGTAGTTGTGTATGTATTGTAGTGTTATTGAAGTATGAGCAGTCTGTTGTTTCAAGATGCACCAACAGACTCCCCCTGGGTGTGAGGGTGTCACTCCCAAACGAGTTTTGTAACCTATGTCATTTGTGAGTGAGTTATACTTTACATAGCCTTTGTTATAGTGGGGGAGAGTCATGATTTTTCTCTCTCTCTATATCTCTTGTATCCTTCTGTCCAGCAGTGACGTCATGATTGCATCATGTTATGAAACGCTCTCCTCTGTTGCCACAGAGATAGCACTGTTTTGTTGCCACGAGTATAATTACTTCTTTTGTTCAGCCCTTGGGGGATTGTTTTCGTTATCATAAGTTTGCATATTAATGATGCCTTATGTTTTATTTGATTACTTTGTATTGTTAGTGAGAGCGCAAGTGCCTGGTATAGTTATGCAGTCTGATGACGCTTGGAGCTCTCACTTTTCTCTTGGCGCGGCCAGGGGACCCTCGTGTGTGTGTTCACCCGGTCCCACCCTTACTCTAGCCCTGGCTCTCGCTCTGACAACATCACGGTTTGGTGTTGGTCAAGTTTGCTTCCTAAGTTTCCCTTATTACTGCATTTAATCATTTTGTTCCTTATTAGATCGAAGCATTGAAGGGCTGGAGTCATTATAAGCATATTGGTTTTGTTTTAACTTCATTACTTTAAGTACTAGAGTTTAGTTAGTTTCACTGCATATTTCATCCTCTGGCAAACCTTAATTATAAGCTTCTACACTGTTTCCTTCCATTTTTCTGCTGCATTTTTTTACCTTTATTGAATGTGCATATTATTCATGGTTGATATCTCTGGGGGGATTGGGTGACTGGACTGATTATCTCTGTTTTTGTTAGGCCTTTGAGGACCGAGGTTACTGGGTGGGAGCGAGGGTAGGCTAAGGCCACTTTTCCACCACACAGCATCCTCTGACTCGGGTCCTATCCAACCCTTTATGGGTGGCCGCCAGTATCCAACTTCCCCAGGATATCAGCCCTTGTGCCTTGTGTAGTTTTAGCAACAATACATTCGATGCAGTTTGGGACTAGGGGTGGAGCCTGTTACTAGGTGAGGTTGTCCCCATTGCACTCGGGTGTATTGACCTAACCCCAGATGATGTTGTAAGTGTTAAGTCATTAAAGTTGTTTATCCCTTACAACACCACCGCCAAGCTGTGCTGAAGAGAGCCACTCGGTGCATTATTAGGACATAGGCTAGGGATAATAGGCTTGGCACAGGTTTATTGCACTGGACTTTCCATGGTTTTTGCTCTGTATTGTTCTCAATTCCTCTGCGATTGGGCGATATAGATTGTTCTGGGAGTCTAGTAGTGGTATGGTTAGGTAATATTTGGGCAGTTTAGAATAACCTTAGAAGTTCTCTTGCATACTACACGCACTATTAACCAGACTCGGGGACAATAGATAATTTTGTGTCTCCTTGTTACTGCTTTACTAGAGCAAAGAGGAAGATAACCATTTTTCCTAGAGAACCTGCGTGTCTTGGTGTTTGAGTCAGATATTAAGAGCGTGTCTGTTGCAGGGTAGTACGGTGTTGTGGGCTAGGCTAGTTAAGCATCTGTTTGCCCCAGCCCCCCTCGTAACAATCTATACAGTATATATATATATATATCTCGTTTCATGAATATTACTTTTGATCGTCTCAATCACGCTCCCAAAAACACAATAAACACAACATGAAGATTACACTCGTATTTATTCAGTAACATAGGTACAAGAGATCATGGATTAAAACCACTACCACAGAGTAGTATTCTAATCAAACACAGTGACTGGAAAAGAGTTAAAACAAAATTTACTCTTTAGGGAAAATATGGTTGTCACTTACAAAGTATAATGAATGGAAAATACACAGACAAATACAAGACACATAAATAATGAACATCAATGACAATATAATATGTGAGCAAAGTGTCTAAGGCAAGGTATATTAAATATTAGAGTACAGTATCTGAGGTCCACAGCTCAACTGCGCATGAGGCTGCGCGGCGTCAGGTACAAACGATACCGCGCTCAGGTGCACAATCAAAGGTACCGCTCGGGGGAGTTTAGGTCAGACGGACTGAGGTCAGGTTTAATACACTTTTATTTTAGTGCAATGTTAATTAACAGGTATGAAAGGTTAACTTTGCTTTAAGGTTGGGAGAAAGATAATTTAATTTTGAAAATAACTATCTAAAGGGTTTTGTGAATAATTACTCACACGAAGCACAACAAATTAATTCGATCGTAAATGAGTTAAACTTCCACGGAGTAAGGAAATCAGATTAACCATAAACTGAGTGAATTAATTCTAGCGGTACAAATGCTAGGACAAATATGTTTGAATTAATTAACAAACTACTGATTATAACGCAGAACGAGGTAGCTTATAATGATTGGAATACAAAACAAAGTAGTATTTAATATAATGCTAAAAGTGATGGCATCAGAAGGAGTTTGAATGAATTAACAAATTGCTTGATGTAACGCAGAACTTAATAGCGCTTCAATATAACTGTAGTATTAGTTACATTCATTAAATTACAAAACGAAGTAGTAATATATCAATAACCAAACATATAGGCGTGATGAATAAAGGAATGTTAATCTGAAGAATTACATAACCCGGGCAACGTATATGGGTAGATTATTCACAAGAATGGATATAAAATAGGTATATTGAACGTAGATTAATTCTAACTCAGCGGAGTTGGCTGGACGTCAAAGGGAGCTGCCTCTCTCACGAACAATAAAAAAGTTCACTCCTAGCTCCTCTACACCTCTGGTTCGCCACCCTTGCTGGACTTTACTACAGGGACAGGCTTGTCCTATAGAAAGTCTGCAATCCTATTCGCTACCCACTAAAAGCTGCCAGAACTAGTGGAGGGAAGGAACCGTAATTGCATACCCTCCCTCAGTTTCAGTCAGGCTATATTTGGGTTATAATTCGAACTCGATTTGGCCTATTTCTATACAGTAAGGACATGGGAATTTCATTCTTTTCTTTATTGTGAAGGCAATCATTATTCTACAAATATATCTATCCTAATAATGCATGTATAAGGTTATTTCCTACATCTTAAAACTTTATTCTTTATATACAAGGTCTGTATGGCTGCATGATAAATGTTTCCTGATATTCACATTTCTTGGCTTTCTCTATTCTGCAGGCCATATTTCCGTTCCTCTATCTTCTTTTCTTGTTACTGCCATTCCTCATGTGAGGTACTGTAGAGGTGATTCTCTTGATTCCATCGGTAGAGGTATTGCACTGGCTCTTGGTGTTGCATTTGCATAAATTCATCTTCGCTATACAACATCTCCAGCTGCTGTTGATTCCCTGCCTTAGGTACATGTCTCAGGGCCTGCCATTGGCTGGGTAGGTATCCCCGTGATTGGTCAGGGCTTGAACCCCTGGTGGGTCCCGTATGTATGGACCTTTTATGGGTAGACTGTCCTAGCCCGGCAGGAATTATAGCATCTTCCTTGCTGGGTAGACTGCGTCACTGTGGTAGATTTTAGAGCATGGGAAACCTGAGGGAATTCTATTTTTTCATTCTTCTTATGTTGTATTCTCTTCCTGGTTCTTCGGTTCTCCTTCACTGCGGCTATTTTGACTATGGTATGCGGTTCTCTTTTCTGCATGTTCAGGACCTCTGCAGGATTTGCGTTGCCCCTACCTTTCAACCCCGTCATCTCACCACCGTCTTCCAAAAAAAAATCTCGGCCGTGATATCTCAGGTTATATGTTCGGAAGGTCCTGGTGATGAGATAAGGTGTAAGCTGTTGCAGAAATAAACACCAGACTTTAGTGGAGATATCGTTAGGGGCATCAGCATTGTAGTGCAGGGTTAACTGGAGGGGAGTATCAGAGGATTCAGCCACATGAATTAAGTGGACTGGAGAGGTGATGTCGACTGTGGTGTTGGTGGAGGACACGACTAGACTGTTAATTTCCATGATGGTTGCAGGAGGAACAGTACTGGAAGATGTGGTTGGTGCTGGAGCTGGTGGAGGTATGACTGGATTGGAGTCAGTTGAACTAGGGGGCCCAGGTGGGAGGGGCTTGTTGACCTGGGGCCTGTCCTTAATTCAGGTGACATCGCAGTGGCCAAAGGAACTGGTTGGGTGGTTGACCTCGCAACAGGTGAGGCGGTGACCTTTGATGGTCGCGAGGAGTTGCCTTTGCTGGGAGCCCGCCTTTTGTAGGTGGGGTTGAAGGTGGGAGCCCAGCGTTTCGGTGGAGTCACACGTCGGCCAGATCTACGACAGGTAGGATTAAACAAAGGTTGCATTAATGAATGTGAGCTTGTTTTGTTCGTTGTCATACGGGACGAAGGATGGGGGGGAGGTATAGGTGTGTTGAGATGATTTAGAATTAGATGAAGGAAAAGTAGGAGATTTATGAGTAGATGTGCTAGGTTGAGGTGATTGAATTAAGGGTAGAGGAAGTGGAGGAGAGAGATTAGATTCAAGTGTAGTTGAACAGCTTCCCGGCATAGGGAAAGTCGTAGGGTTGATTACTGGTTGAGTGGATGAATTAGATGAAGTGGTGGACAGAGAAGGAGAGGCTTGGCAATTCCTTTCTAGAGATGGAATATTATTAATTTTTGGAGTGGTAGGGAGAGGACAGGGTGAAGTAGGAAAAATAGGTAAACTTTGGGCAGGTGAGGTAGTGGGAAGAGTAGATTTAAGTTGATTCACAGAAGGGGTAAGGCTGTGTTAACAGTTGAGGAGGAGCAGAGACAATGCGAGTAGGAGATGGAAGTTCGTCAAAGATAGTGGTGCGATATGGGTTTGATGGAGGAGGGATAGGTGGGTCTGGATAGGTGAACTCGGTATTAGATACCCTTGGCATAGGTGGTTGCACAAGTGTCTGTATCACTACCTGAGTAGGAGGAATGGGTGGAAGGATAGGCGGTGTTAATGGTTCTGTGGATCCTAAATTTTGGTTATCAATTGCAGGCAATGTGTCATTATCTTTGGGGGTCGGCAAGCATAGTCATATTGTCATCAATGGGCTGAAACCTACGTACATATCTATTTCGGTAGGTGCGTGACTCTCCAAAGTAATTTATGGTAACCTGGTAACAGTTTGGTACAGTTAATATCTCGAAAGGACCTTTATATCTGGGTTTGAATTTGGAAGGTACTGGCAGTTGAGCAACCATGACAAGATCGCCGACATGGTGAGGACTTACTTTCGTTGTCTCATCAGGTTGTAGGTCTTGAAGATACTGAAGTTGTCTAAGTCGGTTCTTTAGGTGAAATAAAGACTTGTCAAAATTGGAGGAGGGCTCATAAGGGACAGACAGGTGGCGTAGAGGTAGGAGCAGAAGTGGCACTCCAAAAACACGTTCATGGGGTGAAATCCCGTCTTGATGGGGGCAGGTATCAATACCCCATTGCACTAATTTGACCTGACTGGGCCAATCAGTGGTGTTCATATGTTGCAGACGAGTCCTTATCTGGTTAGCAATAGTATGGTGACTCCTCTCACAAATAGAATTCCCTTGAGGCCAATAAGGAGATGAGTGGCTAATTTTAAACCCACACATTTGTGACAGTTGTGACCAAATGTGACCGGTGAAATCTGGAGTGTTATCTGAATGAATAGCTTCAGGTAAAGACATGCTGAATAATTGCCTCAGCTACTGCCAATGCCGAGTGTTCCATTACTGGACAGGCAATCACGTACTTAGAATACGTGTCCACAAAAGTGATAATGTACTTGAATCCTTTATTACCTTCCATGAGTCCCATTACGTCTACGGCTAAAAGATGCCATGGTTTGGCCGCTACTAATTTCCCTGTAGGCCCGTCCGTATTAGTTCTGTCTTAGCCTAAGGCACAGGCACGGCACGCTTCTGTAACTCTCTTTGCAGTGATGTTAGGAGAAGGAGTCCAGTAGACTTGTTGGAAAGTAGTAGTTAACTTTCGCTGGGCTAGATGAATGCCATTGTGTGCATGTAGGGATTGCATAGTGGATAGAGCCGAATTAGGTGTAATCACGATTTTTCCTTCAGGAGTATACAAATTATCTCCTCTTCTAGTGAGTTGGGGAAAAATACTTCTAGGCATCCAATCTGGCTTTTCCTGTCTCTGAAACTGTTTAAGTAGTTGTTGCTGGTCTTGATCCATGGAGTCTTGATGATGGATAGCTAGGGTAGTGTTATGTCCTGATTTTATTCAGGTTTAGCTATTGGGTGAGGTGAGTTCTTTCAAGACTGGAATATCAGAACTCATACAATAGAGGATATATATAATACCAAAATATAGTTCAGGGAACAGTTATCTCCCAGCACGATCGCGGATCTAGAAAGAGCTCAGGTATACTCAAGCTATTTCGTTAATATTCATTTCACAGCTACATAATAGTGATATCTTTGTAGGACCATATAATGTTGGAAAGTATCGATTGCTCTAATAGTCACTTAATATTTTGATCAGATTAAGTCGTTATTATTGACGAGGATATGTGAGGTTGATAAGGTAGGCTATCATACACTTTAAATCACCTTGCGCACTGGTGTATGAAGTTAGAAGTTGAACATTGAGAATTGTGGACTCTAACTTATTTCACTCTTATAGAAATTCAGACAGAGTCGATGGTGAAGAATTTCGGCTTATTTGAATTTAATTCCTTATATTTTTCAGAGATGTGAGATCATACTAGTTTTCACACCTGTAAACTTTATATATTGAATCTGTATCTATTTACTCAGGTTAAGTAACACTTTTTATGAATTGTTTGAAAATAAGGAACTTTCGGAATCTGATTTATTTCTCACAGAGCGGAATTATGGCTTATTTGGATTTAATTCCTTATATACGTCTGCGAGGTGTACTAACATTGATTCTTACACTGGTACACTTATATATAGAGTCTGTATCTATAGACTCGAGTTAGATACCACTATAAAATTATTTATCTTCACAAAAGGAACTTTTAGACTCTGCCGTATTTATAGAGTCACCGTGCGCACTGATGGTCTTCAATAAGTTAATACTGAAAAACTTGAATTCACTTTCTCCTTTGTCACTTCGCATTGCTTTATATTCACTTTATCAATGGCGATATTCACAGGTGCTGGATAGTTTAGCTGCTTGTTGTCTTCTGAGTCTCCGTAGGCCGTCTAGGGGGCCTGGTCATGTGAAGTAAGTTACAAATAGGTTAATGGGCTTGAGGTATTAATTGTGGTTCCGTAACTATAGTGAAATAGTTGGTCACCCCATCGGACTAATGCAAGTATTCTCAGCCTATAGCTTTAGTGTAGAATACTCGTCTATCCTGACCGTTATATTAACCGGTGATGGAATTCCGTTCAGGTACTCTTGAAGTGAGATCTTAAATATAGTGCCTCGGTTATGGCGAAGTAGCACTATATCAGGCTAACGCGAGAAGACTGTGGAAGTATCTATCTCGTCTACCTCTGACCCTTATGAGAGGTTCAAGGAATCCGGGGTAGTGTTTAAACCTTTTAGTTGCAAAGTCTAATGGTATGCCACAGACAAAATGCACCTAGGACTTGTATAAGCAGAGTGCCTGTGAAGGTATCTTGCCAAGCCCTTATTTCCACAAGTGACCGTGGTATGCCAAGGTCCCTTGTGAAAAGGTGGAGTGTGCCTGAGTCCCTCAACTCTCCAACATTAAGAGTCGAACCTATTAAAGGCCTCTATGTTAGTTACTGGTATGCCAGTAAGAACAAGGATCCTTTCAATAGGACACGTAACCTGGAAAAGGTCTCTATATTAATCACTGGTATGCCAGTAATGACACAAATCCTTTTAATTGGATACAGTTACCGTATCTGCAGTAATAAAGTATTGAAGCGTAGGTATGCCTGATAACTTCAACTTTTACCACTGAAGGTACAGCCTATTCGAGGCATCGATGTTAACTGATGGTATGCCACAATTAACAACGATCCCTTAATAGGAGTTTTAACTCCTCAAGACAAGTAGATGTTCGGTATGCCGTCTATCCAACTGAGTGGGAGGGTAATCTTGAGGTTTCTTACGTGGTATGCCAGTTATAAGAAGCCTCAAAATTGCTTACTCCTCTCAGATTTTCCTGGCATAGTGTTTACGATTACTGAGGGGTACCCATTCCCCCTTTGAGGAGAGCAAGGGCGCTAGCGCGCACTCTCTGTGAAGTTAGAGAGTCTTTCTTGCTCTATGGTGAGATCAACTTATTTTACTTTACTACATAACTCAATGATAAGTGAGTATTACATAAATGTGGTATATTATTATATAACAAGGTTTTGAGTCAAGGTTTATTTGGGTGGTTATATCAAAAGGCAGGGTCATGAGGTTCTCGGGATAATATAACTTTTGTTCAAGATATCGAGTTTCTGAGCTTTAAACTCTAGGTGGGAAGACCCAGGCGAAGGGGAGGAAATAAAAAGTGAAGGTCGCTATGTGCATCAGGGTATTCAATCTACAATATTAGTCTATTAGACTTATGATTTATATGTGGTAGTAGTTTAACCAGTGGCTATCTTAATATCTTAGAAAAAGGTAATAGAGCAGTTTACTTGGATCATAAATTGTATATATACGCGAGTAAGGATTCTGACAGGTTGGTAGTCCTGGCGAGTATAGGTTGGTATTTCGGGCGGCGTATGTTGACATACGTTAAGTGTGAAGGTATCGATTCGCACGATGAAAAGAATAAAGGAATATATTTAGGAAAGCTTAAATACATGAAGGAAGGTAATGTGGTTTGTTTATTATTAGAATAGCTTAGTCAGAAGAAGGCATGTGAGTATTATGTTGTTGAGAATAATAAGTAAAAGGGTTTATCTATTATATATTGCATTACTTTTGCATAGTTAAAACATGAAAGACATCATGGCATAATTGGTTGTATTATTCAGTATTATAAACATAAGAGTATTGACATGTATTATAATAGAATTGATAATGTAATGCATGAGTATGTGAAGACAATCGCCTTGTTACATGGTATAATCTTAATATCACATTTGTTGTTGTTGTTGTTGTTGTTGTTGGTGTACATCTTACTAACTAACAATCATGTACTCTAACTTGTGGTACATACATAGATTATGTAGGGGAATGTTTCCGTGGAATCGTCTTTCCTGGTGTAGGAGGACATTCCAACCTAATGGTTGCAACCCTAGCTTCTCTTGTTGGTGATTCATTTGGGTGTGTTGGTTTTGGAGACGACTTAACTTGACTCGTATTTCCGTTGTCTACTTGAACGTTCTCATTTTGCATTTGAGGGGTATCTTTTCTTATTCTCGGTATCTTACTTCCCTCTTCGTCATTGTAGGCGCGTCCTCGTGCCTCAAGTGTGTAGGTGATCGAATTTCCGTGTTGCCGGGACATGGAAAGAGAACGTAAGTAATCCCACTAATCTAGGGAACGTTGATTTGGAGTTTTGACTGGATCGATGGTGACAGTTAACGTGGAGATGTCGTCCTCGATAATGGAAGCTGTAATGGCTTCCTCGATATAGCGTATCCTGTAGAATTTCTTCTGGTTGGCAGGCTATTTCACCCTTTTTACAAAAGGTGCGGAGGACGTCATGCTGGGGGCAGGAGTGCAAGGGCTGCTGGCAGGATTGTTGGAGCAGTTGGAGGAGATAGCTGTTGTGTCGTATTGATGAGGTGAGTAAGTGATGACCTGGTTAGTGACCCATGAGTGTTAATACCACTTGCGGACGTAAAAGTACCAGGGATTAACTTTTCGTTCCTCACTGTGTGTGTGACGGTTGAATTTGTGTTTGTTAAGGAAGATATTCTTGGTGTTTTAGAATTGGTCGTGTGTGTTATGTGTTTTGTTTTTAGACGGGAAGAAAGATGTGGAAAAAATACAGGTTTTGCACTTAGAATAGGTGTGAATCGACTGGGGCGTTTTACTAGACGACCAGTACGAGTGTGATAATTTGTCCTGATCGGAGGTTCTGGACTTGATTCTGGTGACGACAAGAAACGTGGGCGTGGTGGTTGAGGTTGGGGTGTGTTAGGTGGAGAAAATTATTTCTTATTAGTTTTCAGAGTTGTGGTAGGGGAGGATTTTTTATTAGTTTTTAGAGAAGAGTTAGGAAGAGTTTTATCTGTTGTTGATGACTGTTTAGGTGTAACAGTAGAGGCGAAAGGTGAGAGTATAGGAGGGGCTAATCTGGGCTGTATATGAGGGGTAAAATTTTGTTGTGTAGAGGTTGAAGGTCTAGGTGATGTTTGATTAGATTGAGAAGAAGGTGGTGTTTTTGAAAATGCAGGCTTTGGAAGTGAGGTTTTTATGTGTATTTAGGCAGGGATGTTTTAGTCTTGGAAGGTAGGTTGATTAAAGGAGTAGGTTTTCGGGACGTTAGGGGTTGTGGAAGAAGTTCAGACTGTGAGGATGATGATGGAGAAACTGAGGTGGATTTAAAATTTAGATAGATGGAAGTTGAGACAGGTGGTAAGGTTGAGGGAGAGGTTGATGAAGTAGGAAGTTGTTTGTGATGAGGATGTTTGTGTTTGTGATGAGAAGACTTCTGTGTGGTTAAAGGAAAATAGTGAGGAGGTTTCGTTTTATATGACAAAGGCATTCTAGGACGAAGTTTGTACTGTGATGAGACTGGAGGTTTCTTAGTGACTTTCTGTGTCGGGTTGTCACTTTCTGTTTGGTGTAGTTCAGGAGTTGTTTGTGGGGAACAGGATAGAGGTGGGGGTGTTCTTGGTGTGTGCTGAAGTATGATCTTTTGTTGTTGGTTATTGGTGTTATTGGTGGTGGGAGTAGGTTTGGCTGAACAGGTGACAGGGTTTTTAATTTGGGGTACTGTGGTTGGTTGCGATTGAGTAGGAATTGATAAGGGGTTTTCTGTTTATTGGCAAAAGATCTTCGGCTATAGGAGAATCACCTGCAGGTTGTAAAGGATGATATATTCGGACGAACCTGTTCCGATAGGTTCTGGTTTCTCTGTGATAGTTTATTATCAACTCTGCAAAGCAGAGTGGTATCGCACACACAGATCCCGCCCGTATACTGTGCACCACCAGTCAGCTTGTCTGTCGTCGTCCATCTGTCTGTCCGGAAACTCCTCCTATACCGTTTGATGGATTTTCACCAAATTTCACAGGTATGTCCATTTGGTCAATGCAAAGGTCAGTCAAAAAATAAATTTTTCATTTAACTTAAAGGTTAAGGTCAAAGGTCAAGGTTGAAAATAAGGTAAATATTTCATATTTTTTAGTTTTTACTCAAATGTCTTCATTTTCACTATACAAGTTACTGGTAACCTTAATATTGTATTGACCAAATTTTAGGTAAATATTATAAAGGGTAAGGTCAAAGGTCAAAGGTCAAAATAAGTTTTTCACTAGTATTTGTTATACTAACTTTTAGATTCTCACTAGGCTTACCATGTATATTCGGAATACCTAGGCCAAGGTCATACAAGAAACTATACAATTCCATATTAAAGGTCAAGGTCACAGGTCAAGGTCAAATAATAGGTCAATATGCTATTTTCTTTACTTTTCATGCAAACTTCACAAGATTTGGTAAGATAGTTGCACTTTAAATGAAAAGGAACATAATACATTTGGAGACATATCATAAAGGTCAAGATAAAGGTCAAAGGTCAAGGTCAACTATTCTATTAATATATATGAAACTAATTGATGGGTTTTAATGAAATTAGGCATGCTTATTTGATTTTCTGGGGCAATGTCAATAAAAACGAAAACCTACTCTAACATAAAGATCAAGGTCAAAGGTCAACTTTAACAATATATATTACTTTTTACTCAAATATCTTCATTTTCTCTATACGAGTTACTGGTAACCTTGATATCGTGTTGCACATATTTAAAATAAACATTCTAAAGGGTAAGGTCAAAGATCAAGGTCA
This sequence comes from Paralithodes platypus, assembly GCA_032716605.1. Taxonomy (NCBI): domain Eukaryota; kingdom Metazoa; phylum Arthropoda; class Malacostraca; order Decapoda; family Lithodidae; genus Paralithodes; species Paralithodes platypus. The sequence continues at coordinate 2,581,398 of CM064571.1, read as the reverse complement.
AAGGTCAAAATAAGTTTTTCACTAGTATTTCTTATACTAAATGTTTGATTCTCATTAGGCTTACCGTGTATATTCGGAATACCTAGGTCATGGTCATACAAGAAGCTATACAATTCCATATGAAAGGTCAAGGTCACAGGTCAAGGTGATATAAAAGGTCAATGTGCTATTTTGTTTACTTTTCATGCAAACTTCACAACATTTGGTGAGATAGATGCACATTAAATGAAAATGAAAACACTATATGTTGACATATAATAAAGGTCAATATAAACGTCAAAGGTCAAGGTCAACTATTCTATTAATATATATGAAACTAAGTGATGGGTTTTAATGAAACTAGGCATACTTATTTGATTTTCTTGGGCAATGTCAATAAAACAAAACATGTACTCTTGCATAAAGGTCAAGGTCAAGGGTCAACTTTTACTATATATTTTTAGTTTTTACTCAAATATCTTCATTTTCACCATACAAGTAACTGGTAACTTTGTTGTCATATTACACAAATGTTAGATACATATTCTAAAGGGTAAGGTCAAAGGTCAAAGTCAAAGGTCAAAATAAGGTTTTACTAGTATTTCTTATACTAACTGTTAGATTCTCACTATGCTTTCCATGTATAATTGGAATACCTAGGCCAAAGTCATATAAGAAAGTATACAATTCCATATGAAAGGTTAAGGTCACAGGTCAAGGTCAAATAAAGGGTCAATATGCTATTTTCTTTACTTTTCATGCAAACTTAAAAACAATGGGTGAGATAGTTGCACTTTAAATGAAAAGTAAAATAGCACATTTTGAGAAACATATCATAAAGGTCAAGGTGAAGGTTAAAGGTCAAGATCAACTATTCTATAACTATATATGAAACTAACTGATGGGTTTTAATGAAATTAGTCATGCTTATTTGATTTTCCTGGGCAATGTCAATGAACAAAAAATGTACTCTTACATAAAGGTCAAGGTCACAGGTCAAGGTAAAAGGTCAACTTATACTATTTAGTTTTAGTTTATATTCAAATGTCTTCATTTTCACTACAAGTTACTGGTAACCTTGATTTTGTATTGCTTAAATTTTATATAAATATTATAAAGGGTAAGGTGAAAGTTCAAGGCCAAAGGTCAAAATAGGTTTTTTACTAGTATTTCTTATACTAACTGTTAGATTCTCACTAGGCTTACCATGTATATTCGGAATACCTAGGCCAAGGTCATACAAGAAACTATTAAATTCTATATGAAAGGTCAAGTTCACAGGTCAAGGTCAAATAAAAGGTTGATATGCTATTTTCTTTACTTTTATGCAAACTTCACACATTTTGGTGAGATAGTTGCACTTTAACACTCAAAGAGCGGGTGGTGGAGTATATTCACTGTGCCGCCCAGCGTTTTTTTTTTACCATAAATGGGGTTGTTTCCGTGCTCTTTTTCATGCATAAACAAGAGCCAGAGCATAATACAAGTATATATCCCTGAAAGGGCGTAAATTGAGCTTTCCAATGACACCCGAACCATCCTTCTATGATCACTGGTTGTCTTGCAACGATCGTGCAACCGAAGGGCAAAATCGCTAAAATACGGTAATTTCGTTACATAGGCTAATTACGTGTGTAGCGAGTGAGAGAGGGTGGAGTAGTGTGGAGTACATGTCAGTGGGCCCACGACGGTCGTGGCGAGCGGTCATGAGGCAACCTACGCTCCTCCCACCGCTCGGCTCTCTCTCAGAGCTAATATTGCGCCAAAATTGCACACAGACTTAAGTCGGGCCCCGCCACATTGTCCAGCTTTTTAGATACGGACTTAAGTCGGGCCCCTCTAAAGAAGGGTTAATTGAAAAGGACAATAATACATGTTGAGACATATAAAGGTCAAAGGTCAAGGTCAACTATTCTATTAATATATATGAAACCAATTGATGGGTTTTAATGAAATTAGGCATGCTTATTTGATTTTCCTAAACAATGTCAATGCAAACAAAAATATACTCTTACATAAAGGTCAAGGTCACAGGTGAAGGTCAAAGGTCAATTTTTTTTATTTATTAAAAAAGATTACTCAAATTTTGGAAAACTATTATGTGTTATGGCTTATTACTTGAATATCATATATATCAAATTTCACATAAATATTGTTGTAGTTAAGGTCAGAGGTCAAGGTCAAAACAAGAGTAGTTGTCATTTTCCCTAAACTCCTCCTAAACTGTTTAAGGTATTGTCACCAAATTATACAGGCAAATTCAGTTGGTCAATGCAACGAACATCCAAATATATGTATTTTATTTTAAGTCAAATGTCAAAGGTCAAGGTCACAGTATATGATCACTATTTGTAATCAATAAGTTTTTATACGAATTACATCGTATTCATAACGCTAGTTAATACGAACATTGCTGTTAAGCTAACTAAATCCTTGATAAGAAATTCTAAGGTCAAAGGTCAAGGTCAAGGTTAAAGGTCGAAATATGATTTTTACTAGTATTTTCTATTTAATGTAAGATTCTCATTAGGCATATCATACATATTCGGAATGCCTAGCTAGATCAAGTTCATACAAGAATAAACATAATTCCATTTGATAGGTCAAGGTCACAGGTCAACGTCAAATATAAGGTTAATATGCTAATTTCTTTACTATTCATATAAACTTCACAACATTTGTTGAGTCAGTTGTGCTTTAAGGGAAAATTAAAATGTTAAATTTTCAGACATCATGAAGGTCAAGATGAAGGTCAAATGTCAAGGTCAACTATTCCTTTAATACCTCTGAAACTAACTGATGATCTTTAATTACATTTTACACTTGTATTTGATTTTCTAGGGTTATATCAAAGCAAGCAAAAATATAATCCTACATAAAGGTCAAGGTCACAGGCCAAGGTCAAGAGTTAACCTTCATCATAAACAAATACTCAACTTACAATAAGCAGATGACTGTTAGTTGAATTTTACTTAAATTTCATATATTTCAATCATATATATATATATATATAATACTTAAGGTTAAAGGTCAAGGTCAAAGAACAAAAGAAGAGTGTTAATAATTTTCTTTAAACTCTTCCTAAACTGTTTAACCCTTTGTGTACCGGAGACGTCATTTGTATTGTATATTAGCTATAATTAGACGATTTTGTGAAGCTTATGAAGGATCTGTGGTAGTAAAAAGGGTTAATTAAGATAGTTGAAAGCCTGCTAATTTTATGGAGGCCCTTCATAAACTAAATAGAATCGTCTTAATATCCAGTATGAAATGAAACCGACAGAACTGTACTGAACGGGTTATGTATCGTCACCAAATTTTGCTGGCAAATTTGGTTGGTCAATGAAACGATTATCCCAATTTTGTGTTTTTGTTATTCAAAGGTCAAGGTGAATGTTGAAGGTCACAGATTATGGTCACTATTTCTTTCTTATTTATATTTTAAATTTGAAGTACACCATATTCAAAATAGTACAAAATAGTGTTACGCTGACATTATTATAGATAAATATGCCAATGGTTTTAAAATTCAATAGGATCATAAATATAATTATATATAAATACTCCCAGGCGGACATGAACCACCAACAGTCAGGACGAGTGTCCATACTTTAATCCACTACACACAATTATCCTCTATCACGCTGTGGTATAGTGGATTAAAGTATGGGAACTTGTTCTGACTGTCGGTGGTTTAAGTCCGGCTGTGAGTATAAAAAAACATTTATTATACATATCTATATATATACTGTATATGAACCCATTTTACCTAAGAGATTCAATACTATTTACAGAATTCTAGGTCGCAGAGTTGCGTATGCATTTTTTTTTTTTTTTTGGTAATGCGAAAACTGCACACCTACTTTATTACTTGATAGGAGTTTGGGACTTTTGAGATCTTATATGGCCCTATGTATCTAGGACCCAATTTGTTGGCTATTGGTAGTTTTGCTACCAGTACATTGTCCCCTATGGCGAACGGGTTTTGTTGCTTTACAGTGTCATTTTTTATGTCTTGACAGACTTGAGCGGTATGGAGGGTGTTCTTTAAATGTTGCAGGGGATCAACGGTGAGTTGTGAGGTGGAGGGTTGAGCTAGATGATGAAAAGGTAGTATGAGAGGGGTGACACCATAAACCCTTTCATGCGGGGAAATACCGTCCTCTCGGGGGCAGGTGTTCATTCCCCACTGTATCATCTTCACCTGTGCTGACAAGTCAGAGGTTTTCAAAGCAATCATTCTTGTTCTCAACTGGTTATTAATGGTGCGATGGCTCCGCTCGTAAATTGCATTACCTTGAGGCCAGTAGGGTGACGCGTGTTTGACGCGTAGGCCGCATTTCTGAGTGAAGGCTTCCTATATTTGTCTTTTGAGCTCAGGAGCATTGTCAGACAGTATTGATATTGGTAAGCCAAAATTTGGACAAACTTCTGTGGCTAGTAAATTTGCTATGGTTAGGGCACTGTGATCTTTCGTTGGACAGGCTATCAAAAACTTGAAATATATATCGACAAACGTGACGATGAAACGTTTGCCCTGACTGGCAGGAAAAGGACTCATTACGTCTAGGGACAACGTCTGCCAGGGTTTGCTGGCAGAGATGGTTCCTGCTGGTCCTGGGATTTTGCAACGATCCTTCCCTAAAGTACAGGGCTTGCATGCTTCGGTCACCTGTTTCGCAATACCGGAAGGATTTACGGTCCAGTATTGGTCTTGGAAGACTTTTAACATCTTCTTTTGTCCCACATGGATCCCATTTCCTTCGTAAATTGAGATCATGTAATTTAGGGCTAGATGGGGTTCTAGAACTACATGACCCGATTCGGTGGTAAGCTGATCTCCCCATCGACTTAAGTTCGGGAAGATATACTTAGGGATCCATTTAGGCTTACTTTTTCTCTCCCAAGACTGTACTAAGGTGGGCTCCGAATCTTTAGTTGACATGGACTCATTGATGATGGCAGGGGTAGTGTGTTGGACAGCAGCGAGACTTGTTGGTTTGTTTTCTGGAACTGTCAGTCGTGATAAGGCGTCGTCGTTCGTATGAAGTTTTCCTGGTCTATAATGGATGACGAAATCATATTCTTCTAGCATTTCTCTCCAACGAACTAATAAGGCTGAGGAGTTCGTTTCGCATTTTCTTAGCCATTGTAAAGACTGATGATCGGCTATGATATCTAATTTTGCTCCTAAGACAAACGAACGGAAATGGTTAAGGGCCCAGATAATGCTTAAACACTCCCTTTTTGTGGCTGCATAATTTTGTTGGGCGGTATTCAAGGTGGAGCTGGCATAGGCGATGACATGTTCTTCCCCGTCTTGTACTTGAGCTAATGAAGTGGTCTCGAAACGGCACCATACTATTTTTGCCGACTTTACAATTACACACAATTTAATTTTACAATTTTAACAATCACATCCGAACTGCGTCTGATGCGGAAATTCGCCCCAAATGTTTTTGGGTGCAGCCCGGCCGAGATTCGATCTCGGGCCCGCCACGTGGGAGGAGAGCGCCTTAGCCGCTACACCAAGAGAAGTACTCCGCTTGGCGTGATAGCTCAAGCAGATTTCAGCATCGAATGCAGTTACAGATACTTTGCCACAATCCAGGCAATACATCACATTATCGTCCAGGTAGCGAAGACTCCGAGCGAGCGAAAGCAAGCGAGGCACAAGTCTGAGCGTGTCAACTACTGCGAGGCTCCGAGACAACGATCACCAGCGACATTCCTTATATCCGTCACTTGCCGGACGGGTCACACACCACGATGAGGAGGCAGTGCAGGACCATACCTCCCCAACGAACCGGAGGTCACTGGGACATCATCTCTGAGAACTTCTGAGAGATCTAGCCTTAGCAACTGTTGTAGCCAACCACTTAAGGCAAGCCAGTACACCATGGGGATTCCCCAACTAAGCCTCTCAGATATCCCTTTACAGCTGCCACCAGTGAAGTGGTCTCGAAACGGCACCATACTATTTTTGCCGACTTTACAATTACACACAATTTCATTTTACAATTTTAACAATCACATCCGAACTGCGTCTGATGCGGAAATTCGCCCCAAATGTTTTTGGGCGCAGCCCAGCCGAGATTCGAACTCGGGCCCGCCACGTGGGAGGCAAGCGCCATAGCCGGTACACCAAGAGAAGTACTCCGCTTGGCGTGATAGCTCAAGCAGATTTCAGCATCGAATGCAGTTACAGATACTTTGCCACAATCCAGGCATTACATCACATTATCATCCAGGTAACGAAGACTCCGAGCGAGCGAAAGCAAGTGAGGCACAAGTCTGAGCGTGTCAACTACAGCGAGGCTCCGAGACAACGATCACCAGCGACATTCCTTATATCCGTCACTTGCCGGGCGGGTCACGCACCATGGCGAGGAGGCAGTGCAGGAACCCGCTACCATACCTCCCCAACGAAACGGAGTCACTGGGACATCATCTCTGAGAATTTCTGAGAGCTGTAGCCTTAACAACTGTTGTAGCCAACCGTTAAGGCAAGCCAGTACACCATGGGGATTCCTCAACTAAGCCTCTCAGATATCCCTTTACAGCTGCCACCAGTGAAGTGGACCTTGAAACGGCACCATACAAGTTTTGTCGCCTTTACAATGACTCACAATTACAATTTACAATTTTAACAATCACATCCGAACTGCATCTGATGCGGAAATTCGCCCCTAAATGTTTTAGGGCGCAGCCCGGCCGAGATTCGATCTCGGGCCCGCCACGTGGGAGGCGAGCGCCTTAGCCGCTACACCAAGAGAAGTACTCCACTTGGCGTGATAGCTCAAGCAGATTTCAGCATCGAAAGCAGTTACAGATACTTTGCCACAATCCAGGCATTACATCACATTATCGTCCAGGTAGCGAAGACTCCGAGCGAGCGAAAACAAGCGAGGCACAAGTCTGAGCGTGTCAACTACAACGAGGCTCCGAGACAATGATCACCAGCGACATTCCTTATATCCGTCACTTGCCGGGCGGGTCACACACCACAGCGAGGAGGCAGTGCAGGACCATACCTCCTCAACAAACCGGAGGTCATTCGGACATCATCCCTGAGAATTTCTGAGAGCTCTAACCTTAGCAACTGTTGTAGCCAACCAGTTAAGGCAAGCCAGTACACCATGGGGATTCCCCAACTAAGCTTCTCAGATATCCCTTTACAGCTGCCACCAGTGAAGTGGTCTCGAAACGGCACCATACAATTTTTGCCGACTTTACAATGATTCACAGTTACAATTTACAATTTTAACAATCACATCCGAACTGCGTCTGATGCGGAAATTCGCCCCTAAATGTTTTATTCGATCTCGAGATTCGATCTCGGGCCCGCCACGTGGGAGGCGAGCGTCTTAGCCGCTACACCAAGAGAAGTACTCCACTTGGCGTGATAGCTCATACAGATTTCAGCATCGAATGCAGTTACAGATACTTTGCCACAATCCAGACATTACATCAACACTGCTCCAATGGCATACAGAGAGACATCGGTATAGAGCCGAAAAGGTTGTCGGTAATCCGGAAATGCGACGGTAGGAGATTTCACCAGTTGTTGTTTCAACTTTTCAAATGCTGCATGTCTCTCAGGTGTTCATATAAATTCTGTGTCTTTATGTGTAAGTTGGTGAAGTGGCCTGGCGATAGCTGCAAAATGAGGTACGAAACGCCTGTAGTATGTGGCTGATTCTAGGAATTATCTTACTCCTTTTACAGTTGTAGGTGGCTGTTCTTTTTGGATTGCTGACAATTTCTTTGCATCGGGAGAAATACCTTTTCCCGATATAACATGGCCCAGGAAGTCCACTGAGTTTCTGGCAATTTCACGTTTATAGGGCTTGAGTTTCAATCCTGCTTCTCTGATGCGTTGTAATACTTGTCTTAGTCGTTGTAGATGTTCAGGCCAAGTTCTTGAGTATACAATCACATCATCTAGGTAAGCCAGGCAAGTTTCTCAAGTCAATCCTCTCAATACGGATTCCATCAGTCAAGAGAACGTGGCTGGACCATTACATAATCCAAAAGGTAACACGTTGAACTCGTATAGATGTCCTCCGCTGGTTGAAAAAGATGTTTTCAGTTGATGTTCACCTTTAATTGGAACTTGCCAGTATCCAGCTTGTAGATCTAGGGTGGTAAACCACTTGGAGCCATGGAGGGAATCAAATGAATCATCGATACGAGGTAACGGTGTTGCATCTTTAATGGTGGCATCATTTAGGCGTCGGTAATCCACGCAGAATCTGGTCGATCCGTCTTTCTTTTTTACTAATATTACTGGGGAGGACCATGGGCTGACGGAGGGCGTGGCAATTCCGGCGTCCAGCATTTCTTGCACCTGTCTATCTTCCTCTTGCCTTTGAAGGGGATTCTTCCGATGCGATGGTTGACGTAGAGGAGGTCCTGTGGTGTGTATTTCGTGTTCTTCCATGGTGGTCTTCCCGATCTCAGTGGGTGTTTTGACAAAAACGTCCTTGAATTCGTGTAGTAATTGGTTCATATGCCGTTTTTGAAGCTTGGTCAAAATACTGGGAATGGTTGGTAGTACGGAGGGTGTGTCATCTTATTCGGGAGTGTAGGCAATTTCGTCGAAAGTTTCTAAATCTCCAATTATGAGACCCTTCGGAAGAGTTAATGTATCCTCAGAAATATTTGCAATTAATACAGAATTTAAATGAGAGGATATTATGGCTGGCTGGATTCGACAGCGATCTTGGTCATGGTTGATATTGGTAGGGGTAAAAATCATGGTATCATGAGGAATTTGATGAATCGGTACCCATTGTTGGTGTTTAGGGGGAATGGAAATGTTGTTCTTGGTTATCTATCTATCTATCTATTGCCTGACGCCGTGATCCCCGAAGGGGTGGCCACGAACGAACCGCCCCCATGCACCTCTGTCCCCGGTCAGTCGATGCCCCTCCCCCCAACCAGCACCGCCTTCGTTCATGTAGTTCCTTACTCCATCCTTCCACCTCATATTCGGTCTACCTCTCCCCCTCTGTCCCTCCACCTCGCTCTCGTCATTCTCTCGCTTTCCATACGTTCCATATGGCCGAACCAACTCAAGTTGTTCCTTTTCACACTTTCCAGCACATCTACCTCCACACCACACCTCCTTCTTACTTCCTCATTAGTCTGTCTATCCCTCCATTTAACTCCGCACGCACTCCTTAAGTAATTAATTTCCACTGCTCTCACTCTTGGTCTGAGTCTCTCAACCAACGTCCATGCTTCGCTTCCGTAAGTCAGTGTCGGGATTACCACACTGTCATGCAAGGACTTCTTCACTTCCATACTGACCACCCTATTTCTTGTTACTGCTTTTAGCGTTCCTACAACCCTCTTCCCCTGTTGTACCCTCTCCCGCACCTCTTCATCCATAGTCCCATCTTTACTCAACACACTGCCCAGATACTTAAAAGAGTTGACGATCTCCATAGCCTGACCGTTCAGCTTCACCTCACACTCTGTGACTTCACCCATTTCGAAGACCATAACCTTGCTCTTCCCCGTATTTACCTTCAAATTCCGTTTTCGCACACTGTTCCAAACTCATTTACCAGACCCTGCAACTCCCATTCATTATCACTCATCAGAACTGTATCATCCGCAAACAGCAGTATAGGTAGCTTCCACTCAATTCCCTCCCTTTTCAGCGATACACCAACATTGGTTATGGCTGGGCTAATTATAGTGGCTGATGGCCCACAAGGTTGATTTAAGTTTAGAGAGAGATTTTGAACAACATGTTTGTGTTCTTTATGAGATTGGACACTTCTCTTGTGTGTTTTTTTTTTGTTTTGTTTTTTTGAGGTTTGAGAGACGGAATTAGGCAAGTGGGCTTGACATTTACTATTCTCACGAAGTTGCATCGTTTTGGGTGGCAGGGTAGCCTTGAGCAATTCAGTTTCTGAGATGATGGAGTTTCTTGGGGCTAAGATTTGAGGTGGTTGGGCTTGGTGTTTTTTTGTTTTTGTTTTTTTTTAATGTGACTAACCTTTGTCCGCAGTCTACCTGTGCTTGAAGTTTCTGCAAGAGGTCCAAACCCAGGTAGCTGTCGTAGTGTCTACAATCCGAGTAGAATACCACGAAGGGGTGGTAGCTGTTGGCATGCACTTGTGGGGTGGTAACGTGAAGGGGTCTGGTTTCTCCTCGAATTTGAAGAGGGTTGTCCCCAGCACTGATGAGATTTGTTGTTGTGGCCTGAAGTTCGCCAAATCTCTTTCTGTGTTTAAGGTAGAAAGAGTTGAAGAGACACGAGCGAGCGGCGCCCGTATCAATCAGTAAACTTACTGGAATGTCCTTGATCTTGGCATAGCGATATATAGGGGGGTCGTCTCTCGATGGTCGACTCCCCCACCAAAGCCATCGTGGGCGGGGGAGGTTTTAAAAATCCTGGAAATCGGGTTCTTCATTTTCCAGGATTTCTTCTTCTTCTTCCTCTGGAACTATCTGGGCTACCTCCTCGGTGTCCAGATGTTCTTCACTTTCCTCTTCCTCGAATTCTTCCTCGGTGGTGGATATACGAGGGTTGTTGGGTCTGAATTTCGAGGAATCCCTGATATCATGGATTGAGCATTTGTGGTTATACGCAGGGAAATCGAAAGGATCTATGATGACTAAGTTTGGTTTCCTACCTTTGTATTGGTTGTTCTGTTGTGGTAGGAAATGTCCCGTGGATTTATTCTGTGGGTACACTCCTCAGGGGATTTGGTGTGAATTTTGGCCGGTTTGGTTGGTATTGTCCAGATTGATAATTTGGTTTTGATGTTGAAACTGAATTTCTGAAAAAATTCTGTTGAGTCCGGGGCCTGTTAGTAGTCTGAGGATGAGTGGGAATCCTCCTAATGGCTGCTAGGGTTTTTGCTGTAGAGCGAACCGCGAGGATTTTCCTGGTGGTGACTAAATCTCTTTGATACCCAACAGGGTCATGTACTGCAAAATGTTTCTGGACGGCTGTGGGTAACACTTGCACAAGTTGAACGAAGATCTGGCGTTTCTGTTGTTCCATGGTAAGGTCAGGAACCGCCTCTTTTGTCTGTTGGGTGATGATGGCTAACGTGGCGTCTAAAACGCCTTCGTACTTAATGTCCTTTAATTTTGTGTGTGCGGCAAAAGTACCTAGAGAGGGCTTAATAGCCTCAATTACTATGGGCCTAAATTGGTCCTATGTGAGTTCAGGGGTTACCCGTGATATTACAAGGGAAACGGCTTTCCCCAAGTGCGTTAAAAGGACGGCGATTTTCTCACGGCCAGTGTTGTACGCTAAGTCGAGTACTGGTTTTACTATGTTCATGTAGGTGTCTATATCATATGTCTCCCCATCATATTTAGGAATGGGAATGTGAGAGCGTGCAACTGCCATATTTATAATGTTATACAATACTCTATTGTTCAAATTGTTGTAATGTAATGATTTCTTCTATCCGAATCAAGAACCACCGCTAGCCACCAATGTTATGCCCTGATTTTATTCAGGTTTAGCTATTGGGTGAGGTGAGTTCTTTTAAGACTGGAATATCAGAACTCATACAATAGAGGATAAATATAATACCAAAATATAGTTTAGGGAACAGTTTATTCACTTAATCTCTAAGTACATACATATATCTGGATTAGAACTGTACCAAACATGAGGACATAAATAATACAACCACTTATTATCTCCCAGCACGATCGCGGATCTAGAAAGAGCTCAGGTATACTCAAGCTATTTCGTTAATATTCATTTCACAGCTACCTAATAGTGATATCTTTGTAGGACCATATAATGTTGGAAAGTATCGATTGCTCTAATAGTCACTTGATATTTCAATCAGTTTAAGTCGTTATTATTGACGAGGATATGTGAGGTTGATAAGGTAGGCTACCATACACTTTAAATCACCTTGCGCACTGGTGTATGAAGTTAGAAGTTGAATATTGAGCATTGTGGACTCTAACTAATTTCACTCTTATAGAAATTCAGACAGGGTCGATGGTGAGGAATTTCGGCTTATTTGAATTTAATTCCTTATATTTTTCAGAGATGTGAGATCATACTAGTTTTCACACCTGTAAACTTTATATATTGAATCTGTATCTATTTACTCAGGTTAAGTAACATTTCTTAAGAATTATTTGAAAATAAGGAACTTACGGACTCTGATTTATTTCTCACAGAGCGGATTTATGGCAGAGTTATTACATGCTCGAATTTGGCTTATTTGGATTTAATTCCTTATATACATCTGCGAGGTGTACTAACATTGATTTTTACACTGGTACACTTATATATAGAGTCTGTATCTATAGACTCGAGTTAGATAACACTTTAAAATTATTTATCTTCACATAAGGAACTTATAGACTCTGCCGTATTTAGAGAGTCACCGTGCGCACTGATGGTCTTCAATAAGTTAAAACTGAAGAACTTTAATTCACTTTCTCCTTTGTCACTTGGCATTGATTTATATTCACTTTATCAATGGCGATATTCACAGGTGCTGGATAGTATAACTGCTTGTTGTCTTCTGAGTCTCCGTAGGCCATCTAGGGGGCCCGATCGTGTGAAGTAAGTTACAGATGGGTTAATGGGCTTGAGGTCTTAAATGTGGTTACGTAACTATAGTGAAATAGTTGGTCACCCCATCGGACTAACGCAAGTATTCTCAGCCTATAGCTTTAGTGTAGAATACTCGTCTATCCTGACCGTTATATTAACCAGTGATGGAATTCCGTTCAGGTACTCTTGAAGTGAGATCTTAAATATAGTGCCTCGGTTATGGCGAAGTAGCACTATATCAGGCTAACGCGAGAAGACTGTGGAAGTATCTATCTCGTCTACCTCTGACCCTTATGAGAGGTTCAAGGTATCCGGGGCAGTGTTTAAACCTTTTAGTTGCAAAGTCTAATGGTATGCCACAGACAAAATGCACCTAGGACTTGTATAAGCAGAGTGCCTGTGAAGGTATCTTGCCAAGCCCTTATTTCCACAAGTGACTGTGGTATGCCAAGGTCCCTTGTGAAAAGGTGGAGTGTGTTGTTTAAACCTTTCAGTTGCACTAGTCTAATGGTATGCCAGTAGACTAAGTACACCTAGGACTTTTGTGCAGAGTGCCCGTTAGGGTATCTCGCAAGCCCTTACCCTCATAGTAGATCGTGGTATGCTAGATCTCTTGCGAGGAGTTAGAGTGTTAACTTTTAATAGTAGAAGATCGAAGGGTAGGTATGGCTGAGTCCTTCAACTCTCTACTATTAAGAGTAGAACCTATTGAAAGGTGTCTATGTTAGTTACTGGTATGCCAGTAATAACAAGGACCCTTCCAGTAGGACACTGATATCCTATACAAGGTCTCAATGTCAGTCACTGGTATGCCAGTGATGACAAAGATCCTGGTAAGAGGATACTTTGGGTGTGTTAACTTTTAACACTAGAAGATTGAGGGGTAGGTATGCCTGAGTCCCTCAACTCTCCAACATTAAGAGTCGAACCTATTAAAGGCCTCTATGTTAGTTACTGGTATGCCAGTAAGAACAAGGATCCTTCCAATAGGACACGTAACCTAGAAAAGGTCTCTATATTAATCACTGGTATGCCAGTAATAACACAGATCCTTTTAATAGGATACAGTTACCGTATCTGCTGTAATAAAGTATTGAAGCGTAGGTATGCCTGACAACTTCAACTTTTACCACTGAAGGTACAGCCCATTAGAGGCGTCGATGTTAACTGATGGTATGCCACAATTAACAACGATCCCTTAATAGGATTTTTAACTCCTCAGACAAGTAGATGTTCGGTATGCCATCTATCCAACTGAGTGGGAGGGTAATCTTGAGGTTTCTTATGTGATATGTCAGTTATAAGAAGTCTCAAAATTGCTTACTCCTCTCAGATTTTCCTGGCTTAGTGTTTACGATTACTGAGGGGTACCCGTTCCCCCTTTGAGGAGAGCAAGGGCGCTAGCGCGCACTCTCTGTGAAGTTAGAGAGTCCTTCTTGCTCTATGGTGAGATCAACTTATTTTACTTTACTACATAACTCAATGATAAGTGAGTATTACATAAATGTAGTTATTTATATAACAAGGTTTTGAGTCAAGGTTTAATTGGGTGGTTATATCAAAAGGCAGGGTCATGAGGTTCTCGGGATAATATAACTTTTGTTCAAGATTTCAAGTTTCTGAGCTTTAAACTCTAGGTGGGAAGACCCAGGCGAAGGGGAGGAAATAAAAAGTGAAGGTAGCTATGCGCATCAGGGTATTCAATCTACAATATTAGTCTATTAGACATAAGATTTATATGTAGTAGTACTTTAACAAGTGGCTATCTTAATATCTTAGAAAAAGGTAATAGAGATATTTACTTGGATCATATATTGTATATATAAGGCTTCTGACAGGTTGATAGTCCTGGCGAGTATTGGTTGGTATTTCGGGCGGCGTATGTTGACATATGTTAAGCGTGAAGGTATCGATGCGCACGATGAAAAGAATAAAGAAGTATATTTAGGAAAGTTTAAATACATGAAGGAAGATAATGTGGTTTGTTTATTATTAGAATAGCTTAGTCAGAAAAAGGCATGTGAGTATATGTTGTTGTGAAAAATAAGTAAAAGGGTTTATCTATTTCATATTGTATTACTTTTGCATAGTTAAAACATGAAAGACATCATAGCATAATTGGTTGTATTATTCAGTATTATAAACATAAGAGTATTGACATATGTTATTATAGTATTGATAAAGTAATGCATGAGTATGTGAAGACAATCGTCTTGTTACATGGTATAATCTTAATATAACATTTGTACATCTTAATAACTAACAATCATGTACTGTAACTTGTGGTACATACATAGATTATGTAGAGGAATGTTTCCATGGAATCTTTTTTCCTGGTGTAGAAGGACATTCCAATCTAATGGTAGCAACCCTGGCTTCTCTTGTTGGTGATTCATTTGGGCGTGGTGGTTTTGGAGACGACTTGACTTTATATTGACTCGTATTTCCGTTGTCCACTTGAACGTTCTCCTTTTGCGTTTGAGGGGTATCTTTTCTTTTTCTCAGTATTCTAGATAGGTTGAGAATCGGTGGTCAGGTTAGATGTGTCAGTTGTAGATGAAGTTGGAAGTCTTGACAAAGCATCGGCATTAGTGTGGAGTTTTCCTGGTCGATAAGCAATTTCAAAATTAAATTCTTCTAGCGATTCTCGCCATCTGACAGTTAATGCATTTTTGTGTCAGATTTGTGTAGCCATTGGAGGGCATGGTGATCGGTAATGATGGTGACCTTGACACCTGCTAGGTAAGCCTTAAAGTGTTGCAGGGCCCAAATTATTCCCAGGCATTCTCGCTTAGTAACGGAATAGTTGACTTCTGCCGGATTCAGGGTTCGGCTGGCACATGCAATGATATGCTCTCTTCCTTCCCTAGTTTGTCCTAGAACGGCTCCAATACCGAATTGTGAAACATCAGTATATAGGCGGAATGGTTTGGTATAGTCTGGAAAAGATACTACCGGTGATTCTACTAGTAGTTCTTTTAACCTCTCGGCTACGCATGGGGGGTATGAGACACCACACGCCTGTGCGCACGTATTTGAGCTGTTCCCATCACTAACATCGTTATTTTACCATAAATATTGTTAATACTTATTCATATGTGCCTATTTTACCATTAATATGAAGATATTAACCAGTTACAACAATAAAACAAGTGGAAACAGCGTTTGGATGGTCAAAATCGGCGATAGAGGCCGGGAGTTACATAACACATGGCTGAGGCAGCCTGCCAGATGGCTGGAGAGACACTGTTGCGCAATACTCTCTCTCTCGCTCTTTCCCACGCAACTCGCTAATGTTAGCACGAAAATAGACCACAGAATAAGGGAATAACAGGGAAAATAGGTGATAATTGAAGGGGGGGGGGGGGAAGTGGGGAAGGAGGGGATGTGGAGGAGTGATATTTGGCATGGCCCAGGGGCAAAAAAAAAAAAAAAAAGAAAAAGAAAAAAAGGGTTCAAGTTTTTTGGGGTGTTTTAAATGGATTTTTTTAGGCCCAGGATCTTAAGAGTCTTCCCGCAGTCGCCCGGGGAAACTCTTAAGAGTCTTCCCGTAGCTCCTGGGTTAAGGTTTCAAAGGCTTTGAGACGTTGATCTGTCCATATGAAAGGTTGTTCTTTCCTGGTTAAGTCATGTAATGGTTTGCCAATAGTGGCAAACATTTTCACAAATCGGCGATAATAGGATGCCAGGCCGAGAAAGGCTCGAACTCCTTATACATTGGTAGGAGGAGTTATGGTACTGATGGCCTGTAATTTGTCTGGATCTGGGGCAATTCCTTGTTCTGAGACTATGTGGCCTAGAAACTGAACTTATTTCTTTGCCAGGGTAAATTTAGAGGGTTTGAGTTTCAGGTTTGCTTCCCGAATCCTCTGAAATACTAGACATAGCCTTTGGAGATGTTCAGCCCAGGTCTTCCTAAACACAATAATGTCATCCAAGTATGCCAGACAAGTTTCCCAGGTTAATCCTTGTAGAACAGATTCCATCAACCTAGAAAATGTGGCAGGTCCATTGCGAGGACCAAAAGGTAATACTGTGAACTCGTATAGTCTTCCTTGGCTCGTGGCAAACGCTGTCTTTTGTTGGTGTTTTGGAAGTACCGGTACTTGCCAATACCCGGCTTGCAAATCCAGAGTGGTGAACCATTTAGCTCCTATTAAGGAATCCAGAGAGTCATCAATTCTAGGTAATGGTGTGGTGTCTTTGATCGTTACGTCGTTTAACTGTCGATAATCGATACAGAAACGGGTGGATCCATCTTTCTTCCGGACTAGTACCACCGGAGATGACCAAGGACTAGTGGAATGTTGGACAACTCCAGTTGCTAGCATGTCCTTTACCTGAGATTCTTCTTCCTGTCTTTGCATAGGATTCTTCCTCCGAATCGGCTGTTTGATCAGATGTCCTACAGTGTGATTAGGGTGATGTAGTACGTTGGTTTTCCCGACGTCTCGGCTGGATGTGGCGAAGATGTCTTGATAAGCAGTTATCAAGTCACGTAAGTCAGTTTGTTGTTGTGAAGTTAAATGAGAAGGAATATCAGGTAAGGGAAAAGAAGGGGGAGAGGGGTCTTCTGTAGGTAATGATAATTCTTCTGCATAGGTTTCAAGTTCCCCGATAGTTAACCCTTTCAGCAAAGTGATAGGTTGATCGGAGATATTAGCTATTTTAATGCAATTTAATTTATTAGAGATGATGGCTGGAGCGGTCAGGCAGTCCCTGTCAAAAGGGCTTCGGAGGTTAGGGGTCATAATTACATCCCCAGGCAATGTGGGTATGATAGGTACCCATTGTTCATGATGAGGGGGGAGTGTCACTAACTTGGAGGTGACAGCTTGAGTTGTTTGTATGAGACAAATGGTAGGTTGATTCTGTTTCTCCTGATTGATCATAAATTTGGTGGTAGGGGTTACGTTACTCAAAGTAGCAATGGGAGTGACTTTAGACTTTTCGCTTACCTGAATTTTTTTTTTTTTAAGTGAGGGTGAAAACTTCAAAGTTCTCAATTTGCAATCAATGGAAGCGCTCAGAGATGTGAGCAGATCGAGACCCAAGTATCCATCGTACTTGTTCTCTTGTGGATCATAAATCATGAATGAATGATCTGTCCCATTATCAGGGACAGGAGTGCTAACATAAAGTGGACGTGTTTGTCCAAAATTAGGGATAATGTCATCATTAGCACTAACCAAAACTACTGAAGAAGGTTGAACAAAACCTAAAGTTTTCTCGTGCTGTTTGAAGAAAGGAAAGAAGAGACAAGAACGGGAAGCCTCCGTATCAATCAAAAGTCGGACTTTCACTCCATTCAAAGTTATTTTCCTATAGATGGGAAGCTTATCTGGGTCTGTCCCCTCCTGAGCCCCGCCAGTCTGACAGTCGTTGTTTGCGAACGGGGGCGGATTAAAAATCCAGATTCTCCTGGATTTCGGCAGCTTCCGCCAACATTTCCAGCTCTTCAACATTTCCTTCTTCTTCGTCACAGTTTTCAATCCCTGCGGTTCCATCTTCTGTGATTGTAGCCACACGCCGGGGCTTAATCCAAGGAATCTGAGCCCACCAACTATGTAACCTGGACCTTCTCTTTGTTAACTCCATGAATGATTTCTTCATAGAGACCAAAGCACATTAGCCATTGCATGGTTTCCAGTCAGAGGGGCGAATTCTGGCCTATTCCTCAACCTTATCACTGGGTCATGGCGCCGCAGGGGTATGTGAAGGTGCTGTAGACGGGTGAGTAGTGACCCTACTGATGACGGCGATTTTGTTCTGCTCTCTGGTTTTTCTTAAGGCCATAATGCTCCTTACCACTGCCAAATCATCCTCATAGTTTTTGGGGTCTGTTATAGAGAAATGATCTGCTACTGGGGTAATATTCTCAGTAGAGCTTTGAACACAACCTTCTTCTGTTGAGCTACTGTTTCTATCGGAAAAGCTGTGATCGCCAGTTGAGTCAACTGACTTATTGTGGTCTTCAAATCACCTGTATATTTAACTGCATGGAAATGACGGTCCACTATGGTTTGACCTAGAACTGGGTTGATAGCTAACTTAGTATAGCTTTCAAACTGTGCCCTGTTTAACCCTGGAGTGTTACTCACATACCCTGATACCTTAGCTGCGTACTTCCCCAATTTCATCACTCCAGTATGTATCTTGTCCACCCTTTCGGGGATCACGGTGTCAGGCAATAGATAGATAGATAGATGTATCTTGGACATGTCATCTTCCCTGAACGTAATGTCCAGGACAGGTTTGACAATTTCCAAATATGTGTTAATGTCATGTTCCTCAGTTTTGAATGCAATAATGTTGAGTGTTTTAGCCGCCATAGTGAATTTTGTGTTTGAAGACGATTGAGCAATAACAAATAAAAAGCACAATAAAACTGATATGCCGTATCGAGACACCGCTACCGCCAATGTTATGCCGGGTTGTAATCCAATCAGCTGTATTATGTATTATAGATCTTCTGATCACTGTCTGATACAGGCCACCTGTCTATCACCTACCACACCTTCCCACTCTGAACCTGTTTTGGTGACTAAATGGCATTACGATAGGGCAGACTGGGAGGGTCTTCAAGGTTTCTTTATTGATATTCCCTGGACCTCTTTCTTTTCTAATGATGCACACTCCACCTTGAGCCACATACAAGATTTTGTAAAAATTGGAATGGAAACTTTTATTCCTCATCAAAAGTACAGTAAAAGATCTAATTCACCTAAATGGTTTGACCATAATTGTGCTAGAGTAACTGAACAAAAAGCAATAGCCTACAATGCATACACAAGATCAAAAACACATGAAGCCTTTAATTACTTTAGAAACATCAGAAATCATGCCAAAACTGTATTAAACCTAACTAAATCAAACTTTCTCCATAAGCAGGCAAATAAACTTCTAAATAATCCAAATGATAACAAAATATTTTGGTCTACTCTTAACTCATTCAAATCCAACTTCACTACTGCTTCATCCATTCCACCATTAAAATCTCCGACTGGCAATCTTGTAAGTGACCCACGAGGTAAAGCTAACCTTCTTGCAGATATTTTCTCCACCAACTCAACCTTAGATGACATAAATCAAGATGTCCCTGTACTTAATTTTAATTCACCTGAAATTCCCTCACTTAAGATCCACACCAGACATGTCAAAACTATTTTGCAGAATCTCTCAGTAGATAAGGCTCCTGGTCCAGATGAAATTCCTCCAATAGTACTTAAGAATTGCTCCTTGGTGCTCGCTCCTGTATTGGCAAAAATTTTCCGTCTGTGTACTCATACCTCATGCTTCCCAGTACCCTGGAAAGAAGCAAACATCCATCCAGTTCCTAAAAAAGGTGCCTCTTCAGATCCATCAAACTACAGACCAATAGCTATAACTTCCACTCTTGGCAAAGTTTTTGAAATTATATTAAATAATCACATAATTAAGCATCTGGAGAATAATAAATTAATCAGTGATAGGCAATATGGTTTTAGACGATGTCGATCAACTGCAGACATTCTTTGCCTTCTTACGCATCAAATCAACCAAGCTACAGACCAACATGGTGAAACACATACAATAGCACTGGATATATCAAAGGCATTTGATAGAGTCTGGCATCAATCCTTATTGTCGAAGATGTCACACTACGGCCTTGCATCATTAGTTCCACTAATTTCTTCTTATCTTCATAACAGAAAAATACGTGTAATGGTAGATGGCCTTTATTCTCAATTTCACTCAATAAATGCTGGTGTTCCCCAGGGATCAGTTTTGGCCCCAACTCTGTTCCTCATTCATATCAATGATCTCATATCTACCACTCATAATCCAATACATTCCTACGCAGATGATTCAACACTCCACAGTTCCTTCACATTTACCAATTCTTTCACCCAACCCGATCTTATAAATTCAAAAATAAACACTGCAATTTCTCTGAACCAGGACCTTTCTAGAATTAATGAATGGGGACAAGAGAATCTAGTTTCCTTTAATGCACAGAAAACCAAGTACATTCAATTTTCTAACCGACAGAATCTCACTGACTCCCATATATTTTTTAATGATGTAAATATTCCCACTTCCCCTAGTATTGACATTCTCGGTGTAACATTAACTACTAACTTGAGCTGGACACATTATGTTAGAAGCATTGCTAAGAATGCCTCTAAAAAACTGGGACTCCTGTACAGAGTTCGAGAATTCTTCACTGACGAGCAGTTGGCCGTAATATATAAAAGTCATGTGCGCTCTCAGATGGATTACTGTTCACCTCTGTGGGGTGGAAGTGGAGTGGTTGCATTGAGGCAGTTGGACAAAATTCAAAATAAAGCTATTAGATTAATCAATAACCCTGCAATCACACAGGACCTTCCTACATTAGCCATACGAAGAAACGTTGCATCCCTTGCATTATTCTACAGATATTTTCACAGCAATTGTTCCGAGGAACTTGCTTCAATTGTGCCGCCTCTCCACATCTTTCCCCGTAGAACTAGGGCAGCTGAGAGCGCCCATGAATTTACACTTTCTCCTCCACAATGCAGAACTTCTGCTTATCAGAATTCATTTATCCCCAGAGCTACTACTCTTTGGAATTCACTTCCCTCGAATTGCTTTCCACAAACTTACAATCAACAAATGTTTAAATCCAGTTGTTACAAACATTTTATGAATGGAGGATGCCTTTAGGCACATGGACCTTTTTGTTTTATCTGTGTTTTTCCTTCCTCCATTCATTGTCTCTTAAAAAAAAAAAAAAAAAAAAAAAGTTTCACCCGTAATTGGATGATGCTGGACAGGAACATATCTCATTTCATGAATATTACTTTTAATTGTCTCAATCACGCTCCCAAAAACACAATAAACACAACATGAAGATTACACTCGTATTTATTCAGTAACATAGGTACAAGAGATCATGGATTAAAACCACTACCACAGAGTAGTATTCTAATCAAACACAGTGACTGGAAAAGAGTTAAAAAAAAATTACTCTATAGGGAAAATATGGTTGTCACTTACAAAGTATAATGAATGGAAAATACACAGACAAATACAAGACACACATAAATAATTAACATCAATGACAATATAATATGTGAGCGAAGTATCTAACGCAAGGTATATTAAATATTAGAGTATCTGAGGTCCACAGCTGAGCTGCGGATGAGGCTGCGCGGCGTCAGGTACAAGCGATACCGCGCTCAGGTGGACAATCATAGGTACCAATCGGGGGAGTCTAGGTCAGACGGACTGAGATCAGGTTTAATACACTTTTATTGTAGTGCAATGTTAATTCACAGGTATGAAAGGTTGACTTCGCTTTAAGGTTAAGGGAAAGATAATTTAATTATGAAAATAACTATCTAAAGGTTTTGTGAATAATTACTCACACGAAGCACAACAAATTAATTTTATCGTAAATGAGTTAAACTTCCAGGAAATCAGATTCACCATAAACTGAGTGAATTAATTCTAGCGGTACAAATGCTAGGACAAGTATGTTTGAATTAATTAACAAACTACTGATTATAACGCAGAACGAGGTAGCGCTTTATTATAGCTACAATAAGAGCTTATAATAATTGGAATACAAAACAAAGTAATATTTAATATATAGCCAAAAGTGATGGCATCAGAAGGAGTTTGAATGAATTAACAAACTGTTGAATATAACGCAGAACTTAATAGCGCTTCAATATAATTGTAATATTAGTTACATTAATTAAATTACAAAACGAAGTAGTAATATAGCAATAGCCAAACATATAGGCGTGATGAATAAAGGAATGTAAATCTGAATTCCTGAATCGGTGGTGAAAGAATTACATAACCCGGGCAACGTATATGGTTAGATTATTCACAAGAACGGATATAAAATAGGTATCTTGAACGTAGATTAATTCTAACTCAACGGACGGGTTCTTTACTTTCAATGGGGGGCAAATTTATACTATAAGTACTCTCTGGTTAAAATAGGACGGATATGGTCCTGGATTTAGAAATCAAGTTTAGGTTTAATTAGAAGGAATATAGCCTTCGTTATACAACTTCACTTCGACTTGGACACGCAATGAATAATAACACACAAGAATAAAATCTGAGAGCATTCACTAAGAAACACGTGAAATATTGATTATATAACGTATGGAAAAATGAATAAATTGAAGCTTGAACACGAATTACATGGATAGAATACCGTACTTATATAAAATCACTATACGGGTCAAAGTTAGATAAATCACACACGTGTAGTATATTGACAAGGGAAATCCTAGAAATGGATATCTAAGAACAAGTTAAATTGAACACTCGCATATTCTATATTACCTTCACAATAATTCCCAACACTTAAAACACGCAGAGACACTTAGGGTACGGGGTAGAGGAGAGGTAATTTCCATGAGGGAGAATCTGGACGACGTAGGACTCGTAGATCTTCCTCTGGCTGGACGTCAAAGGGAGCTGCCTCTCTCACGAACAATAAAGAATTTCACTCCTAGCTCCTCTACACCTCTGGTTCGCCACCCTTGCTGGACTTTACTACAGGGACAGGCTTGTCCTATAGAAAGTCTGCAATCCTATTCGCTACCCACTAAAAGCTGCCAGAACTAGTGGAGGGAAGGAACCGTAATTGCATACCCTCCCTCAGTTTCAGTCAGGCTATATTTGGGTTATTTTAATTTGAACTCGATTTGGCCTATTTCTATACAGTAAGGACATGGGATTTCATTATTTTCTTTATTGTGAAGGCAATCATTATTCTACAAATATATCTATCCTAATAATGCATGTATAAGGTTATTTCCTACATCTTAAAACTGTATTCTTTATATACAAGGTCTGTATGGCTGCATGATATATTTCTTGGCTTTCTCTATTCTGCAGGCCATATTTCCGTTCCTCTATCCTCTTTTCTTGTTATTGCCATTACTCATGTGAGGTACTGTAGAGGTGATTCTCTTGATTCCATCGGTAGAGGTATTGCACTGGCTCTTGGTGTTGCATTTGCATAAATTCATTTTTGCTATACAACATCTCCAGCTGCTGTTGATTCCCTGCCTTTGGTACATGTCTCAGGGCCTGCCATTGGCTGGGCAGGTATCCCCGTGACTGGTCAGGGCTTGAACCCCTGGTGGGTCCCGTATGTATGGACCTTTTATGGGTAGACTGTCCTAGCCCGGCAGGAATTATAGCATGGGTAGGTCTTCCATGCTGGGTAGACTGCGTAGTGTGGTAGATTTCAGAGCATGGGAAACCTGAGGGATTTCTATTTCTTGATTCTTCATAATTATGTTGTATTCTCTTCCTGGTTCTTCGGTTCTCCTTCACTGTAGCTGTATGCTGTTCCCTTTCCTGCATGTTCAGGACCTCTGCAGGATTTGCGTTGCCCCTACCTTTCATCTCTGTCATCTCGCCATATATATATATATATATATATATATATATATATATATATATATATATATATATATATATATATATAAAGTAGATCACCGTCTTTTTGTGTTCTATATGTATGAACAAGACAAAGGCAAAGCTGCCTGAAACAATTGTCCCCCCAGAGTTGAAAGAGTGAAAGGGACACAAATTCGAGGTATGTTAATTAGAGTCAACATGTCTGAACACACGGAGTTTGAAGCAGTATAAGTCATAGTATGAGGGAAAGATAGATTGAGGGAGAGAGTTCCACCAGAGTTTACTTGTTGAGTAGAAGAAAGATTGGGAAAATCGGTTCCTTCTTGGGTTAGATAGTTGGAGAGAATATGAGTGGGAATGTGTTGAAAGGCAGATGCCTCTCTCCGTAAGGGAAAAGGTATATACAGAAAACTCTGAAGAACATTATTTGTTTAAATAACGGTAGAAGAGTGAGAGAGGTGCAACATTGTGGCGTGTAGTGAGAAATGATATTAATAATTAGCAAGAGGAGGTTAGTTGATGAAACGAAATGCAGTATTGGTAGAACCTCCCCACACATGTGAACAGTACTTGATACATGTGTGCACTGTGCCCCTGTACCAAGCCAGAAGAAACAAATACAGAAACGGTTGAGCACACCTAATTTCTGGGAAGCTGTTTTAGCAAGGGTGATGATATGGTCTTTCCAAGAAATATCAGAAGAAAAAGAGACACCAAGAATATTGAGAGAAGAAAATGTGTGTGTTGTTGATAAGTAAGGGATAGTTGTGTGGAAGGAAGATTGTGACGGGTAGATAGAAATGTGTTATTACCATTATTGTGCTTTGCTAGACCAGTGTTTCCAGTGCACTTTTGTGCTGCGGTCCTCTCTACCGTCAGTACAGTATGTTGCATCGGGAAGAGAGACATTTAAACTGCAAGGGTTTACGGGAGCCCAGCGCGAACAGGTGTATGAGGTAGTCACCCTTCAGTACAAGGATAGGGATAGGAATTCATCCTTAATGGCGGTAGTAGTAGATTCCTTACCAGAATACAAGGTATCAACAGGCATCAAAGGTGTAGTAGGCAAATTGCAGGATTCAGGGTATAGGCCAGCCGATTCATTCATAGGCAGTAATGTTAAGCTAGACATGTTGATCGGTGCCGATTATTACTATGACTTAGTGCTACCAGGATATAAACGGGAGGGCAATTTAGTGTTGTTGCCCACCAAGTTTGGGTACGCGATTAGTGGGTCATACAAGGATCATGTAGCCAATACCAATGTTGAAGTCGTGACAGTGTTAAAAATTGCAGTCAGTTCAATTAGTGAGTATCTAGAGACAGACAATGAACCATGTAGTCAAGATTTGAATAAATTGTGGGATATGGACAATTTAGGTATCAAGGCAGGAGAGACATATGCAGTGGCTAGGGATACACTTAAATTGTATGATGAAGCTGTACCCTATTTACCCGAGGAAAACCAGTATTGTGTCCGCTTGCCATGGCGCAGAAACAGAGGCGACTTGCCGAACAATTACAGTCTGGCGGTAGGAAGGTTACGGGGCCTACAGAAGAAATTTATCGCGAATCCGGCGTATTGTCAGCAGTACTGTAATGTTGTTAAAGATCAGCTAAATTGCGGGTTCACTGATGAGAAAATTATCACCGATTCGCCTACACATTATCTTGCCCACCACGGGGTTGAACGAGACAGCAAAACTACTCCCATATGCGTCGTGTTTGACAGTTCGGCCAAATTATCACCTTCGGCCTTAAGCCTCAATGATTGCCTGTATACGGGACCCTCTTTGGTTCCAGATTTGGCGAAGGTGATGTTGAGGTTTAGATGCAAGCCGTACAGGTTTATATGCGATATCGAGAAGGCGTTCCTCATGCTCCAGTTGGACAAACGCGATAGAGACAGTACACGCTTTCTGTGGCCTAGAGACCCCTTTAACGTAGATTCGCCATGTGATGTTTTTCGTTTCAAAGTTGTATTGTTCGGTGCTACCTGTTCACCATTTCTATTGAATGCCACCATCTTAAAACACTTGTCGCAGTTCAATGATGTGAAGCTAGTCAACCGAATAAAAAATGGCCTGTACATCGATAACATACAAGGTACCGCGGACACAGAGGACAGTCTTATCTCTGATTATTGGCAATTCCAGCGTGCATTCTCGTCAGCCCACTTATACTTACGGGAGTGGGTGACCAATAGTCCGCAGTTGAAGTCCATTTTGGAACCGTATGATGGGATGGCTGCCGATCAGTCGTGCCGTAAGTATTTAGGCATGCAGTGGCAACCGGGTACAGATAGACTTTCCTTTGGGCGTCGGGATTATACATGTGAGGCTTTACCTACCAAGCTGGTGGCAGATTTGGACAATTGTCAGATTATAAGTTTCCCAAGTCAAATCATCTTGAGTAAACGGGTGGAAATACACGCGTTTAGTGACGCAAATAACTCCGCGCATGGTGCTGTAGTGTACCTGTGTGATGGAGACCAAAGTGCTTTAGTTGCTGCCAAGGCTCGAGTAGCACCCATCAAGACTGTGACAGTACCTAAATTAGAGTTAACTGCGGTTTTGCTTGCCGCACGTCTTGTTCAATTTATTACAGAGGCACTCAAGGATCATCATGAATTCAATAATGTACATTTGTGGTCCGATAGTCAGATTGCGATTGCATGGTTGCGCAGTCAGAAAGTGTTGCCCGTGTATGTCAGTAATAGAGTGAACGAGATCCATGGACTACTTCCCAATGCTACTATAAGATATGTGTGCACTAAGGATAACCCGAGCGACCTGTTGACTAGGGGCATTACCGCCAAACAGTTGTCCCATTCTACGTTGTGGTGGCAGGGGCCTTCGTGGCTAACTTCCACAACAGAGTGGCCAGAGGATCAAGCAACGGCCGTACCAGTTCAGGTAGACTTTCCCGTAGAATCAATGGCCGCAGCAGTAGTCACTCAGGATATTGATGGCATCACAATTGCTTGGGACAGATATAGTAGCTATGATAAGGCAGTACGGGTCCTTTCATGGGTTAACCATTATGTATGTAATTTGTGGCAAAAGGTAAAGGGAGAGCTCTTAACCCTTCTTTAGCAGGGCCCGACTTAAGTCCATATCTAAAAATCTGGACTATGTGGCAGGGCCCGACTTAAGTCTGTGTGCAATTTTGGCGCAATATTGGCTCTGAGAGAGAGACGAGCGACGGAAGGAGCGTAGGTTACCTCATGACCGCTCGCCACGGCCGCCATGGGTCTACTGACATGTACTCCACACTACTCCACCCTCCCTCCCTCGCTACACACGTAATTATGTAACGAAATGACCGTATTTTAGCGATTTTGCCCTTCGGTTGCACGATCGTTGCAAGACAACCAGTGATCGTAGAAGGATGGTTCTGGTGTCATTGGAAAGCTCAATTTACGCCCTTTCAGGGATACATAATTGTGTTATGCTTTGGCTCTTGTTTATGCATGAAAAAGAGCACGGAAACAACGCCATTTATGGTAAAAAAAAAACGCTGGGCGGCACGGTGAAATATACTCCACCAGCCGCTCTTTGAGTGTTAACCGACACCCCTTCCTTGCTAGTTAGTGAAATGCGAGCCGCTGAAAAATAAATAATTATGACAGTGCAAAGGGAGTCCTATATGAGTGAATGGAGCATCTTGACCAATACCGACCATAATTTACCGGGTACTAATGTTATGAGACAACTAGGACTATTCGTGGACAGTGGGGTGATCAAATGTAGGGGTAGAATTCAGTTGGCCACTATCAGCGATGACAGTAAATATCCTATCCTCCTACTATCTAACCATACAATTACGCGTTTGCTTATAGTTAAAAGTCATATCGTATGTTCTCATTATGGTGTGGGTCATGTGGTAGCTTATTTACGCCAAAAATGGTGGATTCCACACATGAGACAGACGGTAAAAATGGTACTACGAAAGTGTATAGTATGTAAGAGACTTCAGGGTAAATCCTACTCACCAAGGAATGCACCTCCCTTGCCTAGTATTAGAGTACAGCCTCCAGATCCTTTCTCAGTCACCGGTATAGATTATTCTGGCGCATTATTAGGAAAGGGTAATCCCGCTATTAAGGCTTACATTGTATTATTCACCTGTGCCATCACCAGGGCGATTCACCTAGAAGTAGTAACTAACATGTCTTGCGAAAGCTGTATGCACACGTTCCGCCGTTTTTTTAGTAGGCAGGGCTTTCCTCAAATAATTCTAAGCGATAACGCGACAACATTTGTTAGTGCAGCCAAACAGCTGGCCGAGATATCTAAAGATCCGGTAATTCAGAATTTTATGCTAGAACACCATTGTGAGTGGCGTTTTATCCCCACCAGAGTTCCTTGCTAAGGTGCCATTTGGGAAAGGGCAATCGGGATAGTGAAAGCCGGATTAAAAATGGTTCTCGGTAGAGCATCGGTAACGTTAGAAGAGCTGCAAACTATTCTATGTGAAATTGAAGCCTGTGTAAATGACCGACCTTTTGGTTATGTCTCGGGTGAACTAAACGATGTGAATGCTATTACGCCATCTCACATGCTAAGAGGCAGACGATTAAAATCATTCCCAAAAGAAGCGATAGCCAATGAGGAAAAGACAGATCCGTCATTCCGCAGGGATGATGTTATGACTGCTAGATATCCCTATATGAATAAATTGTCAAAAGATATCTGGAAACGTTGGCAGTCTGACTACCTCTTGGCATTGAGAGAGACACATCAGTGTCACTTGAGGACTGAAGGTAAATCATGGCCAAAGCTAGGGGATGTCCTAATACATGACGACGATCCTCGGCTAATGTGGAAATTAGGGAAAATCACTGGCCTAGAGGCGGGCATGGATGGAATAAGTCGGGTAGCGCATCTTAAGGCGAGTATAGGTGTCACCACTCGCCCCATTGTTAGGTTGTACCCCTTAGAACAGGCAGTAAGTCAGTGCGTGGCCCCTTCCGATGAACCGTCGATTCAAGATCTACCTCTTAACGCGTTAGGCGCTGTTTCTTTTTGGCGGAATAAAATAGCTTCTGGCCAACTGTAACCTATAAATTGTGTATATATATGTACCCTAGCCTGGATTAAGATTAAGAGATTATAAGTATTGATCTCTCCTAGCCTGGATTAAGAATTAATTTTAAGTACAGTAATTGTAAATATTGATATTGCTCGTAGCCTGGATTAAGGATGATAATTCAGTACCTTTAAGTTTAGTATTTAGGCCCTTCATCGACCGGGATAAGATTTGGATATTCCACCTATGTGGTGGCAGTGCATCATGACTTGACATTAACACCTTACGAGCGGCCTATGCGGTTTATTTATGTGTACCGCACAGCGGGGTGTTTTTAGCCAAAATAGGGCTGTTTACGTGATCATTTTCATGCCTAAATAAGACCCAGAACGTAAAACAAGTACCTATCCCTGAAAGGGCATAAACAGAGCTTTCGAATGACACCATAACGATCCTTGTATGATGGATAGTTTTCTTGCAATAACCGTGCAACGCGAGTGCAAAAAGCAGGTAATTCGGTACTTTCGGTACATAATTGAGTATGTAGCGAGTGAGAGAGGGAGGAGGGAGCTGAGATTTGTGTCAGTAGGTTCGCCGCGGTGGTCTGGAGCAGTCATACGCTCGCTAGTCTCCTGCCACCACTTGTCTCTCTCTCTCAGCCACATTACGTGCTGAAATTGCCACTCGAGTTATGTCGAGCGCCGCCACATAGTCCAGCTTTATTTAACTCGACTTATGTTGCTCGCCGCTAATTATGGGTTAATTAAGTCTACCTTGATTTATTCTCCAATACGTTTTCTTTGGTAACAATAATATAAGTTCTTTCGTTAATATGTAGTTTAAATATTACATTCATACATTATATTATCCAATTTAATTTACTGGTATTGATCAATGTATATGCGAATGTATGGGTATAAGATAGATATGAAAGATGTAGTCCCTTAGTTAAGACAAGATTCGTAACCGAGGTCCCGTATGTAAACAAACGAGACCTCACTTGCTGTAAAGAAGTAAGAAGTCCATCTTCCAACATCCAATATTAGTGATCATCAATTATCTGCTACATCCTCCACTCAACTTCTTCAATACTTCGCTCTACATTTAGATAAGCCTTTTCTATAATCACTGGGACCCATATTATTTTATGAGTGCTTAAATTTATGTTTTACATCATCATTTTCAAGGTGATTATTTCCTGTTTCATATATATAGCTCTTGTCTCCACAGCCCAGACAAGATACCAAGGGTAAAATTATAAACTATAATGGAAAGGGACAGATTTAGAGTAAAGAAAGATGTTCCCCCGTGGGCATTCTCACCCCATTGCCTACAGTGAGGCTGAAATTTTCCTCCACACTCCCTCTAGGAAGTCCTTAACACTCTGTGCAGTGATCTCGTTCCACATGTTTAGGTCGCTCAGGCCAAGCAGATAGATCACTATTCTGTCGATCACCCATTCATACCTTCCTACCACTTCATTCCATTCGTCCTCACCAATTTCTTGCACTATGGATCTTAGCATTACCCGCCTTTCTCTTTCATATTTTCCGCACTTTAGGAGGATATGCTCCACAGTCTCATCCTCACCGCTCTCACACATCTTGCATGCCTTGTTACCTTCATTTGACCATCTATACGTTCTGCTGTTCAGCTGAAGCGATTTAGTTAGGGCCTTGAAGAGGAGTTCACTTCCGATGCTCCCATCGTAGAAGGGCTCCCTTCTTGGCTGTTGCTTACACATGTACCATTCTAGCGAACTCTTATTCCTCATATTCCCTACACATTCATCCCTTGCTACACTTTGTACCCGCCTGCCGATCTCTTTCTTCCATCTCTCACGACTCCACATTTCCATACTTTCCCCCATCATGATACCACGCATTCCGTACTTCTCCATCCTTTTGTCGCACATTTTGTTCCACTTACTGCTTTCCTTAGTCCACTCAAACACCTTTCGTGCCCATCTATCACCATTCATTTTTTCCAGCCTGACCCGGTACCGTAGGGCTCCCTTGTCTATTCTTTCTTCAAAGGAGCTCCACCCCGCATCACCTCTCAAGGCTTCCACTGCAGTGTACTTGTTAGCACCCAGTGCAAGCCTTCCGACCCTATTCTGGGCAGCTTCCAGCTTTGCCATGTCATTCGCCGTCCACAGGATGGTTTCCAGACCATACATCAGGCCCGGCACAGCCATACCCTTCCACACTCCTCGCACTACTTCATACAGTACTTGTTTGCTCTACACCTTGCAGCGCTACCAAGTCTTCCCACCCACTGACTCGCTCTTGTTAGACTCTCATCCTTTGTTTTCTCGCATCCTTTTGCATCCACAGTCATCCCCAGATACTTATATTCATTTGTTTGGGTAATAAAATTATTCCCAAGCATCCACGTCGCACCCACACCCGTTTCATCCCCATTTACTACTAGCACTTTTACTTTTCTCCCTGCTAAAACTCACATTCAGATCATTCCCATATTCAGACACTACATCTAACATCCTCTGTAGATCCTCTCGGTTGTCACCCATGGTCACCACATCATCTGCATATAGCAAGATGCTCAGACGTTCATTCCCAATTTGTATTCCCCTGCCAGCTTCTTTAATTCTTGCAGCTAGTTCCTCTGTGTACATCCCAAACAGGAGATGGGATAGCCCACAGCCCTGTCTAACTCCCCGCTTGTTTTCAACCCAGTCATTCTCTATATCACCCATACTGTATATAGCTCTGGTATTCTCATACATACTTCTTATGATGTTTATTACCTTCTCACTCACACCTACTGTTTCTAGCAACCTACACAACTTGTACCTGTTCACTCTGTCATATGCCTTCTCTATGTCTTGAAAGGCGAAATATCCCTTCCGCCCGGACTTTTTCGTATTTTCTATCACTTCTCTCACCACAAACATGTTATCTTCTCCTCTTCTGTCCATTCGGAAACCATTATGTTCTTCACCCATCACTCTGTTCCTTTCAAATATCCCTTTCAGCCTTTCATTCAGCACCCCACAGAACACCTTAGTAATTGTGTATGTTAGCGTTATTGGCCGGTAGTTTTTCAGCTCTTTCTTACTCTTGTGACCCCCCTTGTGTAAGAGGGTCACCCGGCTCTCGTTCCATTTACTCGGTACTCTTTCTCCTGACCACACTTTCTTAAATAGCCCATACATGCCTTCAATTACTCCATTCCCACCCTCTTTATAAAATTCATATGGGATCTCGTCGTTTCCTGCGGCTTTACCAGTCTTCAGTTTCTTAACACATTTCACTATCTCTTCCCTACTGATCTCGTAATCCATATTTTCATCTACTGGTATCTTTCTTCCTATTATCAGGTTGGGTTCACCCCTATCCTCCACTTCATTAGCACCACCTATTTTTTCCCAGAATTCTTTTACTGCCCTAGCTTTCTCTGGTTTCCCTCTAACCTCTCTTCCGTTCACCATTATCACTTCCACATTCACTCTTTCGCTCTCTTGCTCTCCCCTTAAAAAGTCATACCATTCTCTACTGACCTCACCGCCCTTTGCCTTCAGCTCATCTACTACATCCTTATCAGCCTTTACTCTCGCTTTCCTTATCAAGCCTCTTGTTTTACTTTTGTGCTTCTTGTATTCCTTCCATGCTTCCTCATATGCAACCCGTTCATTCTCACCATTGTCCTTGGCCCTCCTCAGTTTTCTACACCTTCGATTGCTCTCTTTTCTTTATTTCAAGGTGGATTCGATGTCATGGGTCCACCATCTCCTCTGGGGTCTCTTATTATTTCCTTCCTTTTTTCTCCCAACTCTTCTTTCAGCTACTTCTTTCACTGTCTTGGTGAACTCTTCATTCATTCTGTCTACCCCTCCGTCATCCATCCTGTTCACACGCTCTAAATCTTCTCCGAATCCAGAGACCATTAGGTAAATTTATATATAATCGCTGAAGCATTTCTACGATAGTTTTATAGGATCACTAACTAAACTTACCATTTTAGTAACTTACAATCTCTCCTCCTACAAACCTGATCTTCTTTTCTTCACTGAAACTCAGGTGTCCGAAGCAACTGCCAGCAGCCCCTTCTCTGTATCCTCCTACTTTCTTTATCCTAGTTTCAGAGCCAAAGGTGGATGTTGTGTATATGTACACAACAAACTCATTTGCTCTTGTGTTCCCAACTTCGACTCCCCTGAATTCTCAACTTTATGGCTCAAGCTATCCTGTCACTCTCATACTAAATATTTCTGTGTTGTCTGTCTTTCCCCTAACTCTACTGACTTTCCCAAACTCTTAGACTATCTAAACTCAAAATTGGAACACATCCTATACATTTCTCCTTTTTCAGAAATCTCCATCTTAGGATATTTCAAGGTGCAACATTCTCGACTTGTTTTTAACTTCTAACACTTCCTCTTATACTGTCGATCTTTTTCTCTCCTTTGTGCACCTCCGACCATAAACTTATCTGTAACCTGTCCTATCTATCCAGTATGGACCCCCGATCCTCCCAGCCGGCGGCACTTGTGACACTTTGGCACTGCCGACTGGGAGGCTCTTTGGCAGTACTTTGATCTTTGATTTCCCATGGAATTATTTTTGCTTCCATGGCTGGGGACCCTCTGAGAGTCCTGAACGCATTACAAAGGTAATCCTCTGGGCATGGAGTTCTTCATTCCATTTTCTTTTTCTCAGACTAATGCACAAAAATCTCGGTTTACTCACGCTTGTTCTACTGCTGTCTGCAATAAGAAGGAAGTATTCAAAGGGCACCAACGAATTCAAACTCAAGAATCTCATTCTACCTATATTTCTGCCCGGAATCAAGCCAAATCTATTCTTTGACTCACCAAACACTCTTTCATCAATAATAAATGGACTCAACTATCCAACACAATCTCTTTTTCAAGCTTTCTGGCATCTAGCCAAAAACCTCTCCAACAATTTTTCTTCCTCGCCTTTCCCTCCCCTTTTCCACTCTGATGGCACTACCGTCACTTCTTCCTCTGACAAAGCTGAATTTTTCACCCAAACTTTCGCTAAAAACTCCACCTTGGATGATTTCGGTACTATTCCTCCCTCTCCACCCCCTTCTCTCTTACTTATGCCTAATATCCTAATCTCTTCTATAGATGTACTTTCTACCCTCTCTGGGTTGAAAGGTGTACGGACCATATAGTGTTCCTCCTGTTGTACTAAAAAACTGTGTTTCCATGCTGACTCCCTGCCTAGACAAACTCTCCTCTAACGTCTTCCCTTTTTGTTGGAAGTTTGCTCGCAATCAACCTGTCCCAAAGAAGGGTGACCATTCTCAATCCCCCAATTATCATCCAATTGCTCTCATTTCTTGCATCTCCAAAGTTTTTGAAACTCTTCTTACTTCAACATTTCTTAAGTATCTCTCTTATCATAATCTACTCTCAGATTGCCAGTATGCCTTCCTTAGGGGTCGCTTTACTGGTGATCTTCGTTCATATCTTAGTAACTCTTGGTTATCCTCCTTTCCTGACTTCGGTGAGACCTTTTCTATTGCACTAGACATGTCAAGGACCTTTGATAGAGTCTGACACAAATCTCTAATTTCGAAACTACCCTACTTCAGTTTCTATCCCTCCATCTGTGCCTTTATCTCTAACTTCCTTTCTGGCATTTCCATAGCTACAGTCGTAGACGGCCATCGTTCACTTCACCAACATTATCAACTCTGGTATTCTTCAGGGTTCTGTCCTATCTCTAGTTCTCTTTCTAATATTCATTAATGATCTTCTCCACTGTATCTCCAGTCCTATCCATTCATATGCTGATGACCCTTATACTAGTTTATTAGAACGCCCCAGCAAGAAATAACTTAAAACTCAGGTGATGAAGCCATAGAAGACTTATCTTCTGATCTATCAACTATTCCAATTGAGGCAGAGAAACTGTTGTTGTTTTCAATGCTTCCAATTCCCAATTTCTCTATTTATATACCAGTCAAGAACTCCCACAGGTCTATCTTTTATACTTCAACAATACACATATCAACCCTTCATCTTCTCTCGGTAATCTTGGTATCTCTTTTTCTTCTAATCTCTCTTGGAAAGTCCATATTACCTCTCTTGCTAAAACAGTTTTTCAGAAGCACCTCAACTGCCTCTGGGGGTTCTTTACCCCTGCACAGCTTCTTGCTCTGCACAAGGGTACAGTGCATCCATGTATTGAGTATTGTTCGCATGTGTTGGGAGGATCCTCTCACACAGCACTTCTTGACAAAGTAAAAAAGAATGCCTTTTGTCTCATTAACTCACGTCCACTCACCGACTCTCTGCAATCTCTCTCTCTCTTCGCCGAAATGTTGCATCTCTCTCGCTATTCTTCCATTATTACAATAATCAGTGTTCGTCAGAGCTCTCTCATAGTATACCACCTCCTATACGTAGAGTACATAGCACCCGTCTTGCAACACAATCCCACCCCTACTCTGTGCAACTCTCCAACCCAAGAGTGAAACGATATTCCCAATATTTCTTCTATTCAACAGCGTAGCTCTGGAACTCTCTCCCTGAATCCAAAAGAAAAAAGAAAAGTGCATCTTAATAGGTGTTAATTATTAAAGATGGTATTGCATTCCGAGCAGTGATATCTTTTTGTTGAGCGTTAATCTTTGTTTATACTGTGACATCACAAGAGACCAGACTGGCCAAAGCGCCCCACCTACCGAGGTGGGGCGCTTTGGTCGCCAATCGGGACGGACCGAGTCGCTGGTTACTGCAGTTTCTGAGCGACTGGTCTCTTTGGTCCGTCCCAGTCGATTACTACAAATGCATCCCTGATCAATTAGTACCATATATTAAACCAGATAATTACTATGGTCATGGGGTGTCTGTGATTCAAACGACATCTTTAATAATCTGCATTATTTTCGGGAGGAGAACATAGTCGAAGGATGGGTGTAGTAAGTATGTCCTCTTAATTTACTCAGATGTTGTGTACCAGGGTGGATCATTGACATACTTTACCAGGAGGAGACAATGATAGCACTGTAGACGACAGCCAGTATTACCTTTTGTATTTTACACTCAGATGCCGTAGTCTCTAGCCCACTCATATACATTTATGGACTTCACCTATTTCTATTTATTGAAGTATATCTCTGGAAACGAAATTATGAATACAATTTATATACATCAACTATAAAACTAAATATACTATTTATTGAAACGCAAGTTCTAATAAAAACGCAATCCAGAGTGTTATTTCTGCATAAATAAAAACATTGGGGGTTCACGAATACTTATGAGTGGATTAAGACAATAGCATCTGAGTGCACCAAGTGGTGGCGTTGTTAGTGATATTAGTGTAGTGTAGAAAACAGATAATAATATTCCATATTTTGTACCAGAAGGTGATGACGGTCGTGGTGTTGGTGTAGTATGGACCACAGCTATAATATTACTGTGTATTATATCCCAGGAGGTAATGACGGTCGTGGTTTTGGTGTAGTATGAACCACAGCTATAATATTACTGTGTATTATATACCAGGAGGTGATGACGGTCGTGGTGTTGGTGTAGTATGAACCACAGCTATAATATTACTGTGTATTATATACCAGAAGGTGATGACGGTCATGGTGTTGGTGTAGTATGGACCACAGCTATAATATTACTGTGTATTATATACCAGGAGGTGATGACGGTCGTGGTGTTGGTGTAGTATGAACCACAGCTATAATATTACTGTGTATTATATACCAGAAGGTGATGACGGTCGTGGTGTTGGTGTAGTATGGACCACAGCTATAATATTACTGTGTATTATATACCAGGAGGTGATGACGGTCGTGGTGTTGGTGTAGTATGAACCACAGCTATAATATTACTGTGTATTATATACCAGAAGGTGATGACGGTCATGGTGTTGGTGTAGTATGGACCACAGCTATAATATTACTGTGTATTATATACCAGGAGGTGATGACGGTCGTGGTGTTGGTGTAGTATGAACCACAGCTATAATATTACTGTGTATTATATACCAGAAGGTGATGACGGTCGTGGTGTTGGTGTAGTATGAACCACAGCTATAATATTACTGTGTATTATATACCAGAAGGTGATGACGGTCATGGTGTTGGTGTAGTATGAACCACAGCTAATATTACTGTGTATTATATACCAGAAGGTGATGACGGTCGTGGTGTTGGTGTAGTATGAACCACAGCTATAATATTACTGTGTATTATATACCAGGAGGTGATGACGGTCGTGGTGTTGGTGTAGTATGAACCACAGCTATAATATTACTGTGTATTATATACCAGAAGGTGATGACGGTCATGGTGTTGGTGTAGTATGGACCACAGCTATAATATTACTGTGTATTATATACCAGGAGGTGATGACGGTCGTGGTGTTGGTGTAGTATGAACCACAGCTATAATATTACTGTGTATTATATACCAGAAGGTGATGACGGTCGTGGTGTTGGTGTAGTATGGACCACAGCTTTAATATTACTGTGTATTATATACCAGGAGGTGATGACGGTCGTGGTGTTGGTGTAGTATGGACCACAGCAGCACTGGACAGGGAGGAGCGCCACGCCCTTCTGGTCCCTCTGGTGGTGGCTGACGCAGGTTGGCCGTCACAGTCAGCCACCGTCACCCTAACCGTCCACGTCGCTGACATAAACGACAACCCCATGTCACCTGCTGCCAAGACTGTTACTGTACACACACTACAGGTCAGTTATACTGTAATGTTACCTGTTACCAATACTGTTACTGTACACACACCACAAGTCAGTTATACTGTAATGTTACCTGTTGCCAAGACTGTTACTGTACACACACCACAGGTCAGTTATACTGTAATGTTACCTGTTACCAAGACTGTTACTGTACACACACCACAGGTCAGTTATACTGTAATGTTACCTGTTACCAATACTGTTACTGTACACACACCACAGGTCAGTTATACTGTAATGTTACCTGTTACCAATACTGTTACTGTACACACACCACAGGTCAGTTATACTGTAATGTTACCTGTTACCAAGACTGTGACTTTACACACACTACAGGTCTGTTATAATGTAGCCTCACTTGCTATAAAGACTGTTACTGTACACAAAGATCTACTTAATTTTTTCACTAGAAGTAATTAGAATAATGTAGAAACTTAAGGATGGGATATGACCAGATGGAATACATACACATATAATGAAAGTTGTTTCTGATGAGTTTCTTTTGTTAACTGTTAACTTCATTATCTACTGCTATATTCACTGTTACCTGCCTGTCCAATTGATTACAGGTAACATTAATCCAATAATAATAAGATACCAAAGGAAATGTGTCTGTTTCTGCTAATGATAAATTATTTATGGTTTCTTCATGTCTTTTAACAATTAGAGAATTTCATGTCCCTATGGTTTTTAAAGAAACAAATACAATTTATATTCAGATAATTTGGCTTTACTAAGGGTCTCCTCACTTATGATGCTTGTATATTATTAAAAGAAACAATTACACCATGTAAATATATTTAATAGTGGCCCCTCCATCATTGACGATATGCCTATTAACATAATAGACTCTATTCAAGCGCCGCGGTAGAAAGTTTTGAATCTGCCGCGCGGGGAAGAACAGAGTACTCGTCATAAGTGCAACGCTAATTCTCTTATGGAATAGTCTTATGATTGGGTACCCACTACGAAATAACCTTCGTAAAAAATAAAAAATAAAAATATACTTAACCCTTATTTAGCGGCGAGCAACATAAGTCGAGTTAAATAAAGCTGGACTATGTGGCGGCGCTCGACATAGGTCGAGTGGCAATTTCAGCACGTAATGTGGCTGAGAGAGAGAGACAAGTGGTGGCAGGAGACTAGCGAGCGTATGACTGCTCCAGACCACCGCGGCGAACCTACTGACACAAATCTCAGCTCCCTCCTCCCTCTCTCACTCGCTACATACTCAATTATGTACTGAAAGTACCGAATTACCTGCTTTTTGCACTCGCGTTGCACGGTTATTGCAAGAAAACTATCCATCATACAAGGATCGTTATGGTGTCATTCGAAAGCTCTGTTTATGCCCTTTCAGGGATAGGTACTTGTTTTACGTTCTGGGTCTTATTTAGGCATGAAAATGATCACGTAAACAGCCCTATTTTGGCTAAAAACACCCCGCTGTGCGGTACACATAAATAAACCGCTTAGGCCGCTCGTAAGGTGTTAAAATGTGTTATACTAAGCTTTCCATCTCGGTGGATTTCTTATGTTGTTGATCCCTGACGCTACTAACCAAGCGTCCATACGTCCTTCTCTTCCCCACGGGCAACCGGTTTGGACGTGTGTCGCCTGAGCTTCGTCACATTCTTCGTTCGCACAATTCTCGTGAGTCCTTACTCATTTAGATATATTTATGAGTTGTATTGAACAGGGTTTAGACTAGCTAGCTCAGGCTGCCCCATTGGTATGCCCGCAGGAAGTGTTAAAATTAGGGTACGTGATACAGGCGCCTACATGTTCTCCAGGACCGACGCCTCATGGTTTGTGATATTTTGTTTCTGCTGCGCCTTAGCTATTGTTTTTCTCTAGTTAGGAGGCTATTATCTTCGTAGACAACATGCGTTGTACATCGTGAAAAGGTGCCGCATGTTTATTATTAGCAGACGCGCTAGTTTAAGGGTTGTCACACGTGGTGTGGAACCTTCTAGCGTACGAGTCCGAATATGGGCCCCTCTCGTTGGCCTCTTCTCTTCGTGCTGTGGCTGTGATGTCTCCAGATGTCGACGTCTTCATTCAGGATACTTCCTCAAGCCTCGTGGCTAGCCTCAGTAGGGGTCTCCGTTAGCTGTTAGGGGTTTGTTTTTATATTTACCATGTTATGTGTGATATACGTTCCCCTTTATCTTGGCCCCTTGTTGTCACATGTCGATCACGCGCGTTGGGAGCCTAGGAGACGTCCTTTGTTCTTTGGGTTTTACGGTTTTAGTCGTCTTTTGTAGAAGACGACTTTCCCATGGTTGTTTCTGTCCCGCCGGACCTCGGTTTGCGTTTTCAAGGTCTGGGTCCCGCCGTACCGGTGGCCGGGCACAACCAACCCTATGTAGTGTGCCACTACACACCTTTTGCAGCGGGCATGCCTAGTCCGGCGGAAAGGGTCGGTTTATTGACCGTTTTTTTTATTCGCCCTGCGAACAGTCCCGTACCTCGCCACCCGGCGGTATTGAGAGCGTACAAGCAGTTGGTCCGGCTAACGGAATAGCCATTAGCACTGTGGACGGTCCACTTACTTCACCCCGCTCAGCGGCGCAAGTAAGAAAAGTATCTTTCCGGCTAGCCAACTAGCCACAGGAAGACACAGGACAGGGTTCCGGTTAGGGCCAGTGACCCATGTCACAGGTAAGCAGTAACGTGAAAGCCCCGTTTAAAAAGGGGGTTGGGATTTTCACGTTAGCTCTCAGGCGGTGGAAATATAGTTGACAGTGGTCAACTAATTTTTCGGCATCTAGGAGTCGGTAGGATGTTTTGAACACCTCTCAGGTTATCCTTATGAGCATTGATTCCTGGAAATTTCTATTTCCAGATCTCGTCACATCTTAAGCAACACTTCAGAGGATCTGTTCCCGGCGGGGAGGGGAGTTCAGTACCCATGCCTCAGTTTTCAATTTGTGCCACGCCTACCTGTCTTCTAGTCCCAGTCACAGCTCACAAGCTGTGTATTAGATGCGTAAAATGCCTAGACAAGTCAAATTTTGTGTGGACTTCTCGGAGATGCCCAATTTGTTCAGACCTTTTTGAAGAATGGATCGCTAACCAAGATATGTCATGCTTGCTAGCCTTAATACAAATAAAGAATAAATTTGCTTCATATTCCACCAGTGTGGCGAATGTAGAACTTTGTTGTGATAATGCCGAACTGCTAAGGCTGATTTCCCTCTATTCTTTTGAAGATCCCCCATGTTTTTGGTCAAATCCCCTTGGTGCAACTAGCTTTCCCAAGTCAGTTAGTCAGTCAGCACTCTCTGTAGAACCTTTTGCGTTTGAGGTTCACTCCCCTCCCCACTCCAAGAGAAGAACTCGTTCCGAGTCGCCGGAGCTCCGGCCTCCTTCTCACCCGCAGTCACCCTGACGACTTAATGAGGGGACTTCGAGCATGGACCAGCGGTCCCCCAAGAGACGAAAATTGTCCAGTCCATCACAGGATTCCTCTTCGTCCACGGAGCCTGATAGCCCCCCACCCACGTGTGTAAGTCTGATTCTCGACCCGTCCCATCGACGTCTGCCTCGGAGATGCTAGAGTTTTTTCCCGGTCTCCTCGGGACAGACGCCGGGGGGCATCGGTCGACAACTAGGGTTAGATCCAAGCCGAGGGTTTTACTGCAAGGAGGTAAATTACTTCTATCTAAAGGAGATTTCCCTTGTGTTGAGGTAAATTTGTCTGATTCTACTGCGTCTGCCACGGTGCGGCCCCGCAAGGTAGCGGAGGGTGTCTCGACACCCTGTCCAGAGACATGTGGTACAAGTAGAATTCTTACACCCAGTAAGCTAACCCCTTGTTGTAGTACAGGACAGGGTCAACTGCTCCATTCCCCCGCTCATCAAGAGGTAGATATGGCACTCGACAGCCCAGGTACTAGTGGGCAGGTGGAGGAGACCAAGACAGTAGAAAAGGTAAGATCCAAGTCTCTCAAGAGACCACGCCCTCAGTGTGTTACGGCGAAGCATTTGGATGAACGATTACAACAAGTGTTGAAACAGTGTGCTATCTCTAAACGGGCCTGCGATATTCTCCCACCGGCAGTGGGATTTCCCTCAGTTGCATCAGTGCCCTCTCCCGCCGTGGACGATGACGTTCAACCACTCACCTCTGTCCCCTTGAGTAGTACGGGAACGCAACAAAGCGTACCAGTTCACCCCTTGTCACCACCTAAAGTAACTCTTTTGTCAGATTCAGCTATAGCCACAGCTTCAACGCCGGCTACTAATTTTTCACAACCTGCTAGTTCTTCACAGCCTACGAGGCTATTGTTTAACGTCACATCTAGTCCACTGGCGGAATGTAGTAAACCTCCGCCGGGAAACATGGCTTACCATTGCTCCAATCCGGCTTTTCACCCACTTTCACTTTCAATACAGACAAAGGGTGCAATCCCTCACTGGCAAGAACCAGTAGGTATGTGGTGTCCGGTTAACCCGCCCAAGTCGGGAGAGGAACACAAATCCATAAATGGGGAAATCCCAGTACCGGGGGAGTGGACCATAGAAGTGAACAAACATAGAGAATTTAGGGCAAAAGATGCCCAAGGTAGGGTGGTGAAAGTACGGATAGACCCGTTCCCAGACAACATGAACTATCAATATTTTGTATATGTACCCAGGCATCTTGCCCCTCCTTCCCCAGGAGACCTTCTTCGCCCAGACTGCTCCCGACCTTACGGTGTTCACCGTTACGATTCGGTTAGACCAAATGAACCGATATTCATGACATTCCCAGTAACTATGTCAACGGGACAAAACACAATAAACCTGGGGAAGGTGGGACACGGGCCATGGGTGGAATGGGATCAGGAACTCCAACAGTT
Organism: Paralithodes platypus; assembly: GCA_032716605.1. Classification (NCBI taxonomy): domain Eukaryota; kingdom Metazoa; phylum Arthropoda; class Malacostraca; order Decapoda; family Lithodidae; genus Paralithodes; species Paralithodes platypus. The sequence continues at coordinate 2,538,847 of CM064571.1, read as the reverse complement.
TGCCATTGCTCTAACGTCTAACACTTCTCTGGCGGTTACACCACCTCGCCATATGGAGTTTGATTTGCTGAAGCCCCAACCTGGGGGAGTTCCCAGAGCCGTAATTGAGTTCCTTACAGCCACTCAATTAGCACTAACTGATTTTCCGGATCCTTTCACTGCTCCTGAACCTATTGACCTCCAACCTGAGTTCCTCCTACGAGATAGTACTCAACGTAAAATTCACGGGCTTCCTACTGTCGAGAGACATGGCCCAAGTCATTGCTAAACCTATTGCTAACCCCAGAAAGGGCCGGAATGAGGCAATCAAAGCTTTTCAAAATTATCTGCTACCTCATCCGGCGAGGTCAATCATGGACATACGGACGTCCCTCTTTGAGGCAGTCCGGGCTAGACAGCTTCTCAGACTCCATATGGTAAAAGGCGTGCCTGAGAATATGTATTACAGAGTAATTTTTTCCCCAGTGTTAACACCATCCATTATGAACGCACAAACTAAGAAGGATGTAGAAATAATGCTCAGCCCGGCCTTACCAAACTCAGCTTAGACATCGGTAAGGCTAGGATAACTACCACTTGAATGAAGGAAATGTCTGTGGCCAGCGACAGGCGGACTTCAAATGTTTCCAACTCCTAGAGGATTCCCAGATTCTTCCTTCCTCCCAAAGCCTTGTACAGGCACGCGGATGCGAGGTAGTTCCCGTAGACAGCACCCAGGCATGCGCCAAGGGGCTTTAAGCTTGTTCCTGGGCTGCGCCCCGGCGGACGTAGACACAGGAGTTCCACGGCGACCTCTAATGCATTGGTCGTCCCCCCTATGATAGACTGACTGAATGAGTTATGCAGGATTACCCCTGCCAGTTCACTCCGAACCGACAGCCTATGTGTCACGTCCAAGTATCTATAAGCGCTGCCGGCACAACTTTCCCCTCGGGGACTTATTTTTAGACTTCATAAGCAGTTGATGCATTTGACAAATTTTTTAATCCGGCACTTATTACTAACAGGTTACGGTACATAAACGGGAATCTACACACTTATCGTTTGAAAGGAATCAGGGAAATTTACGTCCGCCGGTCACCGGCTACTCCAGTCAAATGGGACGATATACGATCCTAGGTCTTCGGCTCTATACCACTGGAGTATACTCTCGGATAAGGTTAGATAGATGGTTCCACAGAGTTTCAGCATTGCTATGAGAACAATCCTACTGTGATAGGTAATCTTGCAAGACACAAGTGTAAATAGGACATGTTTAAGGATAACACGCTCAATTCTGTACATTCATGAAAGGGTCATGACCAAAACTTCAGAAGGAAGAAAATCTTTAGCTGTAATAACCTATAGCACCCTGGCGTAAGACGTCGGGGAATTTGTGTGCTCTTCAAAGTTATCAGGCGCTCGAACCTCTCTGGAATTCACAACTGCCTCTTGGTCATGCTTGGGCGACTGGGAGTTTTGTCGTTGACATATCCCAGTCGGCTCTACGGTAAGACAAAGGGTGAGAGGTGTTTTTTTCCGGTGGGGTCCCGCCGGACCTCCCCTTCCGGAGTAAGACTCGTTCATGGGATCATAAGTGGTCATAGCTCTACTTCTTAAGTTTCCAGACCACTAGCACTAGGTGGTGGTATTTTCTGCAGGGTGAAGTGTATTCTTACGCCTACAGTATGAGTAAAACTAGGACACAACCCCGAGGACTTCGGTCAAGTAAAATTTGTCTTTTGTTTTTGTTTTTGTTTTTTTTTTCTATGTGATTGAGGGATGCAAAAGGCATAACTGCCTATAGCGAGTGCCTCCCCCATAGTTGAAAGAGTGACAGGGCCAAAATCAAGGGACGTTCGAGCCAAAATGCCTGGACAAACGGAGTTTGAAGCAATTTAAGTCATAGGAAGAGGGAAAGACTGATTCTGGGAGAGAGTTCCAGAGCTCAGATGTTGAGTAGAAGAAAGTTTGAGAGTAACGTTTCACTCTTGGGTTGGAGAGTTGCACAGAGTAGGGGTGGGATTGAGTTGCAAGACGGGTACCACGTGCCCTACGTAAAGGAGGTGGTATGCACTGGGATAGCTCTGAGGAACACTGATTATTATAGTAGCGATAGAATAGCGAGAGAGATGCAACATTGCGGCGGAGAGAGAGAGATTGCAGAGAGTTGGTGAGTGGACGGGAGTTAATGATACGAAAGGCCTTCCTTTCAACTTTGTCTAGGAGAGCGGTGTGAGAGGAACCTCCCCACACATGTGAACAATACTCAATACAAGGGCGCACTATGCCCCTGTACAGAGCAAGAAGCTGTGCAGGGGAAAAGAACCCCCTAAGGCGGTTGAGCACACCCAGCTTCTGGGAGGCTGCCTTAGCAAGACTGGTAATATGGTCCTTCCAAATGAGAGCAGAAGAAAAAGAGACACCAAGAATATTGAGAGAAGATGAAGGGTTGATTTTTGTATTGTTGAAGAATAAGGGATAGTCCGCTGGGAGATCCTGACGGGTAGATAGATGGAGAAATTGGGTTTTGGAAGCATTAAAGTTAACAAGGTTTTCTCTGCCCCAATTGGAAATAGTATTTAGATCAGAATTTAAGAGTTCTATGGCTTCATTACGTTTGTCGTTGAGGGATTGCTGGCTGGGGCGTTCTGAAAAACTAATGGAGTAGTGTAAGGTTGAGTCGCCTGCGTATGAATGGATGGGAATTAAGGTACAGTTAAGGAGATCATTTATAAAAATTAGAAATAGAATAGGAGATAGGACAGAGCCCTGAGGAACACCGGAGTTTATAGGGTGAGGAAGTGAACAATGGCCGTCCACAACCGCAGCTATGGAACGGCCGGAAAGGAAATTAGAGACAAAGGCACAGATGGAGGGATAGAAACCGAAGGAGGGTAGTTTAGAAATTAAAGATTTATGCCAGACTCTATCGAAGGCTTTCGATATGTCTAGTGCAATAGAAAAAGTCTCACCGAAGTCCCGAAAGGAGCATGACCAAGAGTTAGTAAGATATGAAAGAAGATCACCAGTAGAGCGACCCTTAACCCTAGTCTAGCAGGTCCTCTGTGGCCGTTTTGGGCCTTTTCAGGCCATTCTGACTGCTATATCAACCATCAGTATGAAAGGAACTGTATTGCGCCAAAAACTAGGTGGAAATCGCTACACAATGACGCCACATACAGCTACGTAGCACTCGTGGAGCACTGACAGTGTTACCTCGAAGATGGAAGTTTAGCTGATTTTGCTACCTTGCTCACTTTTAGCGAACTATTGGTTACACTGTCATCCTCCCGCGCGGTGGGGGAACTGGAGTTAGTGTGGGCCGGGAGGCCACAGATGTCGGACGTATGGATCATTACTATCCCACCCATTTTCACTCGATTTCCACCCTTTTTTCACCCATTTTTTGCCAGTTTTTTCAACTCGACTTATGTGGTGAGCCGCTTTTTAAGGGTTAAGGAAGCCATACTGGCGGTCTGAGAGCAGATTATGAGAAGAGAAATGCTTAAGAAATTTGGAAGCAAGAATAGTTTCAAAAAGTTTAGAAAGACAAGAGATAAGAGCAATTGGACGATAGTTGGAGGGTTGAGAGCGGTCACCCTTCTTTGGGACAGGTTGAATGTGAGCAAACTTCCAGCATGAAGGGAAGACGTTAGAGGATAAACAGAGACGAAAGAGTTTGCCTAGGCAGGGAGTCAGCACGGAAGCACAGTTTTTGAGAACAACAGGAGGAACACCGTCCGGACCGTACGCCTTATTAGTGTTAAGCCCAGAGAGGGTAGAAAGTACATCTTTAGAAGAGATTAGGATATTAGGCATAAGTAAGAGAGAGGAGGGCGGAGAGGGAGGAATAGCACCGGAATCATCCAAGGTGGAGTTTCTAGCAAAAGTTTGAGCGAAGAGTTTAGCTTTGTCAGAGGAAGAAGTGATGGTTGTGCCATCAGAGTGGGAAAGGGGAGGGAAAGACGAGGAAGAGAAATTGTTGGAGAGGTTTTTGGCTAGATGCCAGAAAGCTTGGGAAGAGCTAGAGTTGGATAGTTGTTGTTGTTGTTGTTGTTGTTCCCTAAGCTGCCTGGCCGAACAGCCCCGAGTCCCTGAGAAAGGCCATGGCCACGATCGGGCTTTCCCACAGAGCTCTCATTGAGTGTAGATTGTGTTGTTGGCGTAAGTGGTTGTGTGAAATGCAGTCTTCTATGATGTGTTTAATGGTATGGGGTGCTGTGTTACATCCCGGGCAGGCGTCGACAACGGAGTCATCCAGTCTCTTCTGATAGCTCAGGAGAGCTGGATGGTGTCCGCATCTCAGCCTGGCCAGGTGGACTCTGTCCTCGCGAGGAAGGGAGGATTCGGAAGGATGGATTTCGGGAGGTCGTGCATGCAGCTGTGTGTTGTCTGTGAGTGAGTGGATGGATCGGTGAGAGATATGAGTATGGATGTGCTTCTGGAAGTTGGTTCGGGGTGGGCAGGGAGGGAGAGAGGACAATAATTGTGTGTGATACCGTGTGCTGGGTGTTGTTTTGATATTTCTTGGTGTCTGTGGGTGTGTTGCCATGTAGTTTAGTGGGTGGTCTTGGTTCGTGGAGGCTGCTGCCAGGAATTGAGTGCCTCTCATGTCCAGATGGTCTTTGACTTTGAGGATTTTGGTTTCTTGATGTAGTGATCTGTGGGTGCAGTAGCTGTGCAGCCTGTAATGATCTTCAGGGCTTTGTTTTGAATAGTCTGTAAGGTCTTATGATGTGTTTCAGCTAGGTTAGAAGCCCAGGCTGGGCTTGCGTATTCCATCACTGATCTTGGATAGTTCAGTGCATTTATTATTTATGAAAGAGTGTTATGCAAGCCTTAACAGACAACGAATTGGGGAAGACAGGTTTTATATTAACAATAAATCCTAGGGTCAAGGTAGAACGAGCCTCCCCTCTTGCGGTTTTGGATGGCCGGCGCAAACAAGTACTTGGCGGGCTATTCCGGGAAGTTACAGCCCTAGTAATTATCATACCAAGTTGTAATAATCCACAATCAAACGACGATGGCTTGTCCACCACAATGGACTTCCCCGCCGTATCAAGTACGCCGGGAATGGGCAGGGTCTTAAAACACGGGACATCTGCCTAGAATGTTTCCTTTTACAAGACAGGGGGTAATCCTGAAAGGGTTTTCATCAGGTCTGAACGGCTCTCATCCACCCATATACCTCACCGGGGATACCCCCGGAAGAGTAGTTAAAATGGGTATCCCAACGCTGACGGGAATAGAGTAGTACCAACATAACCTCCCCTCACGCTGTCTCAGTCAGTTAAGTCATACCTCATCAGTTAGAAATTTTAGAATCAAGGGTAATCGCCGGAAACAGCCAAGAACGCTAGACAACTCGCAGGCGAAACGACGAGTGGAAGTCGATTAATCGCAGGGTCCCCATAGGACATGATGCGACAGGTCATCTGAATCCGCAAGACGGGAATCAGGAGCGCGTTCAGTCTACCTTATCAAGCAATCCTGTTTCTGTTTGAGCAATCCTGTTTATGATCGCGCAGACTGAACGACATTGATAGGCAAACATTGATTCTCGTCGCTGATTGGTCAGTGGCTATGAGCACGAAATTCAAATCTTGTTGGCGATGTCTGCGAAGGTTTTAGGCCTGTTACAGTGCTTCTTCGGTCTATTAATTTCAATCCAAGTCAAATGGTTTTGTCAAATCAATACATTTTAATATTGGATATTATTATCCATCAATATAGACTATTGGCTAAGGTAGTCACACTGTCAGCTACAGTCGGCAGCCTTGTTCAAGCTCAAGACAGACGGTAGGCTAGGCTACCATCAAGCTATTATATCTTATAATCTTATAAGGAAATGTTGACAAAGTTATTACGGTTCTTATCTGGCAAAGGTAGCTCTTTATTCCCCGTGTAATTTTCAAACAATTCTACGTTAGTCTATTGGGGAAATAAAAAGTAGATGTTCTTTTCCTGGCGATGTAGGAGTATGAATAGGCTAAATTCTATAGTTTATAATTATATATTGTTCTTTCCCTGGCGATGTAGCCAGGCTGAATTAAATAGTAGCCTATATATATTATCTCTTCCTGGCGATGTAGCCTATGTATAGGCATACTTTCTTTTCCTGACGATCTATGTGTATATAGGCTATTTGCAAGCTTATATTTGTGGAAGGTTCATAAATATTATTTTTTAACCATTAGATTACCTTTGAAAATTTAACTATAGCGTGGATAGGCTACCTTACTAAACATAGCTTAACTGACCTACCATACTTCGGTGCAATTATGCCTCAGAAATTGTGTTTAAGAAATGTAAATAGAGTAATCGATCAATAATAGACAAGCGCCGAAAAACCTATACATCAAGTTAGGCTATAACCCGTTAAAATATAGGCTATCATTCAATTGGCATAGTAACAACTGTAATATTACCGATATATAACTATAACAATGAAATACAAACCGTATAAAAAACAGAATAATCAATCAATAATATAGACAAACGCTCAAAAACCTGTACAGCAAGTTATAACCCATTACAATACATCATTGGCATAGTAACATTACCAATATATAACGATACAAATTAAATAATAACTGAAAAAAAACAAAAAACATTAGCTCATCGAGCCTCGAACCCTTGCGAGTAGGCTTACGGATTTAAAAGCGAAGTCGTTACCAACTAGGCTACGCTTACCGCACTGAAGGCCTGACGAAGTAGCTGTGAGACTTGCGCTCCAAGCTGCTTGTTCTATGTTATATATAGCAAAATGGTCACGATAACTATGATTTTTATAGGTGTGCCACCTTATAATAGAGATTGCGACATAAATAACATGGAGGTAGGCTAATTAAGCTTAATTATGATAATATAATGTAGAGGAGAGATTTAGGCCTACTGTTATGATAGCTTCGCTAGTCACCTCCAGGGAGTGTTAGCGTGATCGCCGTCTGATTGCAAACAATCACAAACGTGATTCGTCGAATCAGAGGCGATCACGTTCAGTAGAGCTATCCCGTTTGCGTGCTTGGGTAGACTGAACGCGCTCCAGGTTAACGGTCATTCCTTAGCATGTTACACATTTTAAGTAATTGAAACAGGTCTCTTACGCTTTTTAACTCCTTGCGACATATATGACGCAATCGCGTCATATGAATAAGTCCACCAAAAACTCATATGACGCGATCGCGTCATATGGACTTATCTCTATACCTTTATCTCCTTGCGACATACATGACGCGATCGCGTCATATGAATAAGTCCACTGTTACGATCCAGGTTCTCAAAGACACAGGGCTCTTCAACATTGGACTAGATAATGACAAAAAGCAACAACGGTAACACTAGATCCAACCCCTGCCTTAAACACTGGAAAACAAAACACCATTACCGCCCTGAGTCGTGCCTGGACAACGAGGTATCCTATGACTCGGTAACTGGTGCACACACACTAGGCTGACGCTCAATGAAACAGCCTATTCTCAAACAGTAAAAGATTACTCGATTATGTTACACAAAGAAAAGATAGTTAACGTGATTAATTAACGTTACGGTAGATACTCAAATAACTGGCACTCCTGTATTAACCTGACAAGCGCGATATAGACCTAGGTGCTAGGGTAGTTATTTGTGCATTTCTAGCCCTGGATTCTGACAGAATTCGTTATATTTACAATATAAAGCATTATTTGTTTTCGGTATGCTTTTATTTTACATATATGATGTATATATGAACCTTCAAGAGTGCTAAAATAAGTGGGAAAAGCATTTGGGTGGTGAAAATCGAAGATATTGGCCACCCGGTCATAATCTCAGGCGAGAGAGAGCCACAGGCAGCCCTCCCCTCTCGCTGTCTGGGAGTCAACTGAGACGAGCGGGGCGGTGTGTGCCGGTGTCTGGGTGTTGCATAACGATCTTTTATGCAACCCACTTGTGCTACATTATCGCGGGAGAGAAAAATAACCGATAAATGATGATAATAAGTGGATAAATAGGTGATAATTGAGGAGGGGGGGAGGGGGGAATAAGGTGGGGAAGGAGGGGAGGGGGAGGGGTGAGAAACACATGGATGAGTACTAGAGGGGAATTATCTCACCTAGAGACAAAATCCTTTGTTTTGATAGGCCCTTTTTTTTTTGGAAGGCTTTTTTTATGGTCTTGCTTCTGTGAGGCCTATCGCGTTCCCTATAGGAAGCCTTCCGTGAGGCCTATCGCGCTTGCCGGGTTAAAGAAAGTGCAATGCTAGTCCTGCAACATCAACTGGAAACTTCTGAAATAAGTCTGATGCTGGGAAGATGTTCGTAAAGAATCTTGAACAATTATAATGCAGAATACGGGTCACAATAAATGCTAGGACATATAGTAATAATAGGCAGGCGAATAATAAAGACTGCTCAAAGGTAGTAATGCTCGACAACTAAAGAAATGCTTCGTGACACAACGCAACAGCCTACTAGGGTTGTGCAACTCAACAACAACCTCGGCTCAAAAGTGCAGTGAATAATAATGCTGCATACATATAATAATGGGGCTTATCTCTAACCAGTGTCTGCTCAGTTAATAAAGTCTAGCTGGGGTATCAAGGCAGGGCAACAATGGGCGAGCATGCGGCTCGTAGCCTAACGTTGTCCGAAGGTGGTATAATAAAGATTACGTTATATGACGGGAATGCTCTCTTGATAAATCTAGGTCTCTAGTACCTAGCTCTATCCTGGCGATCCCTCAGAAGTCAACACAAAGAGGCAGCACTATGTTGTGAGGGATAGGCTATGGCCCTCTCACACCACAGCGCTGTGCTCGCAAAGTAAACCAACCCGAAGACAACTTAGGCTCCCACAGTACCTGTCGATGTCGTGCAGGGCTTAGCTAACACTGCACACATCGGAGACAACGACACAGTAACCTTACCCCTAGTCTAGCTTTAGATAACCAAGAAGAATCACTCAACACCTTGCAAGGGAGACATATACCGGTCTACAACCTTCCCGAGAGAGAGGACACATACGGAAAAGTCCGTCTCTCTAAACCTCAATAAAGCATAATACCTCCTTAACCTAATACATGGAAATATCTGAGAGCTTCGCGTACAATACGACTGGTCGACGGTGAACGTCTATGCTGAAACCAGAAGGGATGTTGAGTTTAATAAAGATAGAGAATGAGAAAGGAGAAGTCGAGAGAGAAATAGTATGCAAAGTAGCGAGTATGGGGGACAGAATTGCAATGGATGTAGGCGATACGGGTGTCAGGCAAGCTCTGAACTGGTAAAAAACACGAGGCCGCGACGGGAAGGGACTAGTTGACCACCCGGCCGCCAACGCCGTCAGCGCCCAAGCGAGCCGCGTCATAGCTCACCTCGCTGCCAGGTGTACTCCCTCACCCTCTCTCGCTCGCCTCCCACACAAGCAACATTTATATTATAGCGCATATAAAATATAAGGCGCGGTCACAGACCAAAACAAAGACCATTTCTAGACTGTGGCAACACGACACTAATTAAATAAAGCAGATCATTCTAGGACAACTGTAGCCCATCCCCCCATCCTGGCGAGCGCTAGCGAGCTGCAATGCCCCACGCATCCATTCTGCTAACGCCGGGAGGCGTCACACCCCCCCCAAGATATGGGACACTCAACCATGAGCCCATATCTGAACAGGCAGAATGTCGCTAGAATCTGCCACTCCTAACCACTCTGCCACTCATGGAATGCAAGCTCAGTCTCCTCAAAAAAATACAACAACATTTTTATATAAAAAAATCTTATCACCCTTCCCAAATATAATACATTAATTCATAACATTGTGCTCCCAGAGCGAGCTTTAAGAAGCACAGCCTACTGAGGGAAAATCATCTGCACTCAGTACTCAGCTACAATATTATCTTAAAATTAATTATTAAAAAGAAAGAGTTTTTATTTAATTTTTCATATTTTATTTTAATGTTGTTTTTGGCGGCTACTATAGATGTAGCCTAATTTTCTTCTAATCAAAGCCAACAACTCCTGCCCTGCGACCCTACGCTGATGCTACACACGCGAGCCAACAAGCACCAGCGCAAAAATACACCGCGAGCCAAGACAGGAGGCTATACCAACATACTGTGGTAGCCTACCCCGGATCCTCCACCCGCGACAAACAGTCCGCAATCACATTCTCACAACCGGCAATATGGCGAATGTCTAAGTTGTACTCTTGCAACATGAGCGACCATCTGGTCAGCCTCATATTCCGGTTGTGGAATTGATTGAGGAATTTAAGCGGGTGGTGGTCGGTATACACTACCACGACTGGCCCATAGGCAGGAACATAGACCTCAAAGTGTCTGAGCGCTAACACGATTGCCAGCAGTTCCTTTTCAACAACCGAATAGTTTTTCTGTGCTGAATTAAATTTCTTTGAAAAGAAACTGACTGGATGCTCAAGACCTTCCTCGTCTGTCTGCAAAATTACGGCACCAGCCCCTACTCCGCTGGCATCAGTCGCCAACTGAAATGGTCGTTCAAAGTCCGGGGCCCTGAGGATAGGGTGAGTGCATAAAAGGTGTTTAACTACTCGAAACGCCTGCTCACACTCAGGTGCCCAGCGGAACTTTTTATCTTTGGCTAGTAGATCTGTCAAAGGAGCTAAAACAGTAGAATAGCCTCTTATAAAGCGGCGGTAATACCCAATCATACCCAAAAATCTCATGATCTGCCGCTTGGTGGGGCCTGGGGAACAAGTCGATAGCCTGTATCTTCTGTTGGGGCGGGCTCACCTGCCCTAACCCAACCACAAATCCCAGATACTGCACCGTGGCTTGCACAAAGTCACACTTGCCCAGATTAACCACCAAGCCTGCTTTACTAAGTTGACTAAATAAGGCTTCTATGTGCTCACAGTGACTTTGGAAATCGTTGTCATAAATGATCACGTCATCAAGGTAGACAGTACAGTTTGGGATGTCTGCTACGATGTCGTTCATTAAGCTCTGGAAAGTGGCCGGTGCATTTTTCAGACCATATGGCATCACCTTGCAACGGTAAGTACTGCCATCCACCACAAACCCGCACACCTCTTTAGCCCGCTCAGACAGTGGTACTTGCCAGTAGCCTTTGACGAGGTCTACCTTGGTCAAGTACCTTGCTTTCCCGATTTTATCCACACTGTCATCCACCCGGGGAAGAGGATATGCATTGGTGGGGGTCAACCCGTTCAATCGCCTAAAGTCAATGCAGAAACGAACTTTTCCATCAGGTTTGGGCTGCAGAGTGACAGGAGAAGTCCACCGTACTGCCCCCTTCTCGATCAAGCCTCTCGCCAGCATATACTCCAGCTCATCCCTGAGCGCTGGGAGTTTAATGGGTGGCACCCGATAAGGTATCGACTTGAAGGGGGGGTGCTCTCCTACATCGACATCATGCACCGCTTGAGTAGTGAGGCCTGGGTGCTCGGCAAATACAGTGGGGTATGAATCGAACAGGCGCTGCACTGCCACCTGCTGTTCCTCCGGCAGGTGCGCCAGAGCATCATGCGCACATTGGCTCGAATTCCCCGGCCACTGATCAGCCGAGACATGACAATCCCAGTTATCATCCACCTGATCATTGCTGCCCCCCTCTCATTCTCCACCATGACCGCAGCAGATCAACACAGGGACAGCTAGTGACTCAGGTGGGCGCCTCACATACTCCTTCAACAAATTAATGTGGCATAGTTGGTTACGCTTCTTCCGGTCTGGAGTGGCAACGAGGTAATCTAGATCGGAGATCTTTTGACACCACCCGATAAGGCCCAGCGTACTTGGCAGCCAGAGGATGACCTGACAAAGGCAACAGGACCAACACCTCTTGACCTACCTGAAACTCCCGGAGTTTCGCCTTAGTATCGTACCTGTCCTTCATACGGGCCTGCCAACTCACCAAATTACGCCCGGCCAGCTCCAGACTTCTAAGCATTCTCTCTCTGCTCTCGAGGACGTATCTCAACATAGAACATGGCTTAGCGGTACCCTCCCAAATCTCATTCACCAGGTGGAGAGGGCCCCTCACCTGATGCCCGAAAACAAGCTCATTCGGACTGAAACCGAGACTCTCTCCAGGTACTTCTCTTGCCGCGAACAAAACATACGGCAGACCAAGGTCCCAATCCTTTCCGTTCTCTGCGCAGTAACATCGAAGCATGCTTTTCAGCGTGGCGTGCCACCTCTCCAACACCCCTTGACTCTCCGGGTGATACGCAGAAGAGACGACAGTGCTGATGCCATGCTGAATCATAGTTTGTTTGAACAGATTAGATGTAAAATTAGAACCTTGGTCCGATTGCACCTCTTGCGGGTAACCATACCACGAGCAATACAAGAGCAGGTTCCGGACAACAGTTTTCGCCGTGCCATTTCTCATTGGATATGCATCAGGATAACGAGTGGCCACATCCATGATAGTTAGTAGAAATTTATTACCGGCACTAGTAGGAGGTAGGCGTCCGACCATATCAATGATGACCTTACTGAAGGGCGGTCCACTGACAGGAATGGGGTGCAACGGGGCTCTCGGAATTGTTTGGTTAGGTTTTCCAACCCTCTGGCACGTATGACACCTTGCTATCCAGGTTACCACCTGCCCCTTCAACCCCGGCCACCAAAACAATTTTTCTAAAGCCGCCACCGTTTTTCTCACCCCTAGATGTCCTGCCAGTGGTATGTCATGCGCCAACCTCAGTAGGCTATCCCTGCACTCCCGTGGCACCACCAACTGGTCCACTACTCCGGACCCCTCTTGCCAACTACGTTTAGGGTCTTGAAAACGCCTATAGAGGATGCCTTCTAAATAAAAAAAATCTCCTGGCTGTGCATCGCCGTCCTCGTCGAGCTCTACAGCTCCATTAGCACACGTTTGGAGCTCAGGGTCCTCTAGTTGCAACCGACGTATATCTGAGGGTGCCAAGCGATCTAACTGCTCCCGGAGCAATGCATGACCTTCCCCGATACTGGGCTGCTCCCTCTGTCTCTCTCGATGTACATAACGTTGCTGTCGTGGAGTCTCGTCATGCCCAGCCTCGTCACTCTCGATAACAGGCCCTGGGGCTACTCCAGAATTAAGTAATGATGCTAATACTGAATCACCCAGGAGAGCCGCCGAGTCAAAACTCTTAAAACCAACTCCAGCTTTAGCCTCCTCCTGTTGATCGTTCCTCCGCTGGTCTGAAGACGGAGGACTAGGCTGTGACACTTTAGCTGCCCGAGCTCGGGTGACAACACACGCCATGGGTTGTGTTTGGCACCGCTCGACCCACTCTTGCTCTTCCCTACTCACGTCGGCCGGCCTCTCGGCAACGACTAAGGGTAGAACCTCAGAAGCGGGCATTGCAAAGTCGTTGCCGAGAAGAAGGTCGACGCCCTCCACTGGCAGTTTCTCCACAATCCCGACATCCAATTCACGTGCCACACCATCCACCTCCAACTCCAACCGCACCAGCGGGTATGACCGAGTTGCATTAATACCCTGCACCACTACCACCCAAGCCGCGTTTATAGGGTAGCCAGTCAAGTTTTTCATCAGAGTCTGGGAAGCACCTGTATCACGCAAGACCTCTACTCCATGCTTGCGCCCCGCCCACATCACGCAACCCCGCCCTCTATGGTCACAAAAAACATCCTGAGCAGGGTTCGAGCCTCCCAGGTGCTTCTGCATTGGCTGTGCCTCAGCCTCTGACGAACTGCCCCGGGCAAACTCAGATGACTTCGGAGACACACCAATGTTGCAGGCCAAAGACACAGCTGCTGTAGGTGGTTTGCTAGGACAGACTCTTGCAAAGTGCCCCTTTTTATGACAATGATAACACTCCAACTCCCCTTTGGGCTTCCCTTGGTACTGGGAAGGGCCCGGCCCCTTCTTAAACGGGACGGTGCTAGTCTTGTGGTCAGTCTTGGTATCATGGCTCTTGTACTTGTTTGCATAAGGTATACCACTAACTCGGGGGGGTGGGGTATCACGCCCCTTGTTACCTGCCTCACTACGCTGGGCAGACCCGCACCCACGAATTAGTGATAGCCGGAGGTCAGCCATCTCAGCTGCCTCCTGTAGAGTTTTTGGTTGCTTTTCTTTCAGGTTTAACGTCAGGTCGCCGCCCGTGCATTTGAAAAACTGCTCTAAAAGCACCAACTGTTTAATGTCATCAAACGTAGTAGCTTTCTCCGACCTCAGCCAATTCCCAAAAGCATCGGACAGCTCCCGGGCATGTTCCAAAAAGGTGCTCTCCCGACCCTTGGTAACACCCCGGAACTTCAACCTGTACGTCTCTGGTTGTAGTTCGTATGCTCTCAGGACAGCCTCCTTGAGTTCCTCATAGATAATACACGACTCTATAGGCAATGCATCATAAGCCTTGAGTCCCTTGCCCACAAGTCTAGAGGAAACAAGGGCTGCCCACTTCTCCCCAGGCCACTGGTGTTCCTGGCACTTCTTCTCGAATCTCATGAAAAATTCGGTGACACCCGACTCATCAAATGCAGGGACTAGCTTCAACAGGTGCGACAAAGACTGATCATGCCCACAATTCCCACCACCGAGACGTTGCCCTGTCGTTTCCACCCGAGTCTTCTCAAGATCGATATCTGCCCGGTACCTGGTAGACTCAGCCTCCGACTCGGATTTTATTCTCGCGAGTTCGAGATCAGTCTGTTGTTTAACCTTAGCGAGACGTTCCTCACGCTCAGCCTGCATCTTAGCCATCTCAAGCTGGAAGAGCATTTCTGTAGTGAAACTTTGAGGAGGAGGTGCAACTATTGGAGGCCCACCCAGCGATCCTAAACCACGCTGCCAGCGGCTATCGGCCTGCGGGAACGTACTAAACTCCGGCATCCTAGAGGTCCCGATGGGAGTAGAGTGGAGGGGGGGCTCGAGCAGAAGTCCCCGAGCACCCTCTCCACCCTGGACCTCACTAGCTGCCCCCAGTACGCAATCCCTCAAATCGTTCTTCTTGATGCCATGAGCCACCTTAAGCCCCATGAGGGGAGCCAAACACTGTAGACCATACTTGCTAATTACCTCTAGTCGATCAGCCTTTATAGGCACCTCCAAAAACTTCTTTGCGGCCTCCTCACAAGTTACTAACCCCCCTGGCATCTGCCCATCAGAGCCTGCATCATTCCCTGAACTCTCAGTATGATCTGATTCGTCTCCCATTGTGTCCACCAAAAATTCTCACGTTTATAAAAAAAAGAAGTACCCAAGTTCCTATGTAGCACTATTCACTTGCCAAAAATGTCTGAAGACTCTCAAGTGCTATACAACTTTGCCAACAAAAAATTCTAACGTGCCCACTATATTCCTCAATAAAACAAATGACCACAACAATCCTGCAATTATCTCTTAGTTCACAAGATCCTGAGCTAGGTCGCCATTTGTTACGATCCAGGTTCTCAAAGACACAGGGCTCTTCAACATTGGACTAGATAATGGCAAAAAGCAACAACGGTAACACTAGATCCAACCCCTGCCTTAAACACTGGAAAACAAAACACCATTACCGCCCTGAGTCGTGCCTGGACAACGAGGTATCCTATGACTCGGTAACTGGTGCACACACACTAGGCTGACGCTCAATGAAACAGCCTATTCTCAAACAGTAAAAGATTACTCGATTATGTTACACAAAGAAAAGATAGTTAACGTGATTAATTAACGTTACGGTAGATACTCAAATAACTGGCACTCCTGTATTAAAGAAAGTGCAATGCTAGTCCTGCAATATCAACTGGAAACTTCTGAAATAAGTCTGATGCTGGGAAGATGTTCGTAAAGAATCTTGAACAATTATAATGCAGAATACGGGTCACAATAAATGCTAGGACATATAGTAATAATAGGCAGGCGAATAATAAAGACTGCGCAAAGGTAGTAATGCTCAACAACTAAAGAAATGCTTCGTGACACAACGCAACAGCCTACTAGGGTTGTGCAACTCAACAACAACCTCGGCTCAAAAGTGCAGTGAATAATAATGCTGCATACATATAATAATGGGGCTTATCTCTAACCAGTGTCTGCTCAGTTAATAAAGTCTAGCTGGGGTATCAAGGCAGGGTAACAATGGGCGAGCATGCGGCTCGTAGCCTAACGTTGTCCGAAGGTGGTATAATAAAGATTACGTTATATGACGGGGATGCTCTCTTGATAAATCTAGGTCTCTAGTACCTAGCTCTATCCTGGCGATCCCTCAGAAGTCAACACAAAGAGGCAGCACTATGTTGTGAGGGATAGGCTATGGCCCTCTCACACCACAGCGCTGTGCTCGCAAAGTAAACCAACCCGAAGACAACTTAGGCTCCCACAGTACCTGTCGATGTCGTGCAGGGCTTAGCTAACACTGCACACATCGGAGACAACGACACAGTAACCTTACCCCTAGTCTAGCTTTAGATAACCAAGAAGAATCACTCAACGCCTTGCCAGGGAGACATATACCGGTCTACAACCTTCCCGAGAGAGGACACATACGGAAAAGTCCGTCTCTCTAAACCTCAATAAAGCATAATACCTCCTTAACCTAATACATGGAAATATCTGAGAGCTTCGCATACAATACGACTGGTCGACGGTGAACGTCTATGCTGAAACTAGAAGGGATGTTGAGTTTAATAAAGATTAGAGAATGAGAAAGGAGAAGTCGAGAGAGAGAAATAGTATGCAAAGTAGCGAGTATGGGGGACAGAATTGCAATGGATGTAGGCGATACGCGTGTCAGGCAAGCTCTGAGCTGGTAAAAAACACGAGGCCGCGACGGGAAGGGACTAGTTGACCACCCGGCCGCCAACGCCGTCAGCGCCCAAGCGAGCCGCGTCATAGCTCACCTCGCTGCCAGGTGTACTCCCTCACCCTCTCTCGCTCGCCTCCCACACAAGCAACATTTATATTATAGCGCATATAAAATATAAGGTGCGGTCACAGACCAAAACAAAGACCATTTCTAGACTGTCTGTGGCAACACGACACTAATTAAATAAAGCAGATCATTCTAGGACAACTGTAGCCCATCCCCCCATCCTGGCGAGCGCTAGCGAGCTGCAATGCCCAACGCAACCATTCTGCTAACGCCGGGAGGCGTCACACCACCAAAAACTCATATGACGCGATCGTGTCATATGGACTTATCTCTATACCTTTATAATAAGTTATATGACGCACTAGCGTCATATGGAGCTCAGTAAGTCCGATAAGTTACCTCACGATAAAACCGTTGGTGGCAACCTCATTCACCTCCGATAATTCTAACGGCCGCAGTGTTATTTTGAGTGTAGTGCGCGGCAGTGGCAATGATCCTGGGACTCCCGCCTCCTCGGACTTATTGGAACATAATATGTCGCAGGGAGTTAAAATAAGTTATATGACGCACTAGCGTCATATGGAGCTCAGTAAGTCCGATAAGTTACCTCACGATAAAACCGTTGGTGGCAACCTCATTCACCTCCGATAATTCTAACGGCCGCAGTGTTGTTTTGAGTGTAGTGCGCGGAAGTGGCAATGATCCTGGGGCTCCCGCCTCCTCGGACTTATTGGAACATAATATGTCGCAGGGAGTTAAGGACCTTAGCAGTTTTCCACCAACATAGCGGGGCAATAAGTTAACTCCCTCCCGGTTGTCCTCCTGCTAATTACTCATACTGTATGCAAACAGAAGTTAGTATTAAGGTCATTCCATAAGTATGTCGCCATGATCGTTCTCTTTCTGTAGGCATGCAGGAGTTCATATTCATGTCTATACACTGTATGCAAACAGCAAGTCATATCCATGTCTACAGCCTCCGTCAAGTCAGCTCAAGTCCAACTGTTCAAATCCATACGAATTCTTGAGAAATTCTAAGATAGGTTTTCCCTGGCCCTAAATGTAAGTTCAGAGGGCTGCGTTTTTCCCAGGAGTCATGGGGAAATACTTGAGCCGGTAGGGCACGGCTACAAATCTCAGGTCCACTAAACCGTTCTAGTTATATGTTTCCATAACCATTACTAATTTTATTTAAATGAATGAACACTGGTTTTACAGTCCAGGCTCCGACTAATGGGCATATGCATATCCCTTGGTGCTAGGTGCATGTTTTGTTCGTTTTTAAGAATGTAGAAGGTCAGCACAACCTCATTATTTCAACCCCTCAACAGGGTCGTCCAAGCAGATCTTCTCGTCACTCGCAGAGGTATCAATGATTTATAATCGGAGTCATCTCCGCGGCCACTCAGTGACCGCTTAAGAATCACTCTCCTGACGCAAGATCGTGCTATGACCCAGACTAGTCAAGACACCCGTACCGATTAATGTTGTGGCAGAAGGGTTCGTAATCTGTGCTATTTACTATTAAGGCCTACGGCGAAAAGAAAAGGGGGGGGAGTGTGCCATTAGCCCAAGATCCCTAGAACCCCTGCGCCGGATAATACCTCCGCCGGAGAGTAGGATAAGTGTACATTGTGTAATACTTATTTAACAGCTAAGAAGAAAGCTCAAAATATTTTTCCTTTTGTTATTTTAAGATATCTATCATAGTTGCATCTATATAGTGTATGTTACAGTATACAACTAGTAAGTGGTATACAGGTAAAAAAAATTACCCAGAAAATGAACTATAAAAAGTTATAAGTCTGGATAGTATGAGAAGGTTTACAGTTAAACCTCCTTACAATTGTCAGACGGGATCTCAAGCAAGATATCCAGTCAATTAAAAGCAGATCTTCTTTGAAGTAACGCACTGCTTATCTCCTTTTAAAAATGTTATAAGTATTGTATGTAAACAATAAAGACTTAAATAGTTATACGGATTCTGGTTTTTTGCCTTTGGATTGGTTGGCTGGTAGGTTTGTTGATATTGTCACGAATGGCCCCCTCCAGTCTTAAAGAGATCAGGCATATCGTCAATGATGGAGGGGCCACTATTAAATTATAGGTTTGATTCCCGGAGGGAGGTAAAGAAAACCTAATATTTAGTAGGGGCCCCGTACTCATTGACGAAGCAGTGCCTTCCCGTCCATCCCCTTCCCATTCGCTTGATGTCTTAAAGTTTTATCTTGATGTGTCAGTGAAGGACGTATGGACGCTTGGTTAGTAGCGTCAGGGATCCACAACATAAGAAATCCACCGAGATGGAAAGCTTAGTATAACACATTTTAAATATATCTTTATTTTTTATTTTTTACGAAGATTTTTCGTAGTGGGTACCCAATCATAAGACCATTCCATAAGAGAATTAGCGTTGCACTTATGACGAGTACTCTGTTCTTCCCCACGAGGCAGATTCGAAACTGGCTACCGCGGCGCTTGAATAGAGACTATTATGTTAATAGGCATATCGTCAATGATTACGGGGCCCCTACTAAATATTAGGTATTCTTTACTTCCCTCCGGGAATCAAACCTATATTTTAGACTCATGAAAGGCATTTGATACAATGAATCACTTTAAAATAGATAACATGCTACTTGATAGAGTATTTCCCCCTGACTTAGTTCTCGTTATTATGGATTACTTAAGAAATCAGACAGCTAGCATACTATGGAATGATAGCCCGCTGAGCCCCAGCATCGAATACGTCTCGACGACTATGTATGTAACGCTCAGCCCCAGCTTCGAGCATGTCTCGATGGCTATTATCGCCCATATTTACCCCTGTTATAGGGCACGAAGAGGTTTCATATTGATGTGGGAACTACTTTTGGATACCGCGGAGCGATAGCAATACTTGGCAACCCCCCAAGTCCAAACGCGCGGCTAGGGGGTGGTGTGGGGGAGGCGCGGGTGAGGACGCCAACTCACTACAGTTCACATTTACCCTCGTGAGTGTAACAACATGTCCGACCGCCCAAGCTCTCGCCGCCGCACCTTACACCGTACTGTGAGTATTGAGGAGGCTCTTGCACTATTGCAAGTTAGTGATAATAGCCATGACAGTGACACTGAGTCATCAGATGAAGAATCTGATGACGACTTCCAGCCATCTCTGAGAGAAATTGAGGAGATGCATGAGGAGACTCCCATTGTTCCCGTATCTCGTTGAGTCGCAGCTGCTCCCCATGAACCCATTCATGAGGAATCAAGTGAAGAGGAAGAGGTGGATAAACCAGATCCTATGAGGTTTATCCACATCCCGGGGCAGCCTCGGCATGGTGAAAAAAGACCAGCTGGGGATGATAAAGCGAGTGAAGAACATGTTCCCCCATGACGCCTGCCTTCACCCCCACCTCCCACAGTCTCCCCACTAAAAGCCACAATCCCTAACACCTTCTATGGGTTGCAAAGGGGCGCTGAAATACTAGCAGCACAGCCATTGTCTGATTCTGATGAAACAGACGTGGAAGAGTTGGGTGAAACAAAAACTCCCTCACGTGTCCACCCACGACGTTTGTTCTCACCCTTATCAACATGTGATGAGTCATCACACTCACCGCTTCGCCACTCTACACCACCACCACCATCACCATCACCCTCTCCCAGCCACTCTAGAGTACCACCATCACCTCCTGGTTCACTGCCTTATTCCCCCATCAGGCCTTCTGTGTCGCTACAGCCTGGGACCTCCCGCAGCACCGACGCCCCGACACTCCATCACCACCTCAGTCGCCACAATGCCCCACCAGCCAACGACGTGGGCATGTACTTTGCTGCGGGCATGCCACCCGTGGCAGGGCATCCAAGGTGACCCTAATTCGACGCCCCATCACTGGATCTACCTCTAGTTCGAGGTCAGGGTCCCGACCTAGATCAAGGTCTAGGTGAAAAGGCAGGACAACCTCCTTCCGCCCTGGTGCCCCTGGTGACGCTTCTGACGACAGCGACGACGAAGGTGCCGCCGATAAGGACGAGGAATGGAATTGGGTGGATGGGTCACGTTACAAGCCTAATGTATACAAGTTTGTGAGCGCGAGGGAGGCTGGCCCAGCGATTCCTCGCGCAGGACCCAGGACAACAAGACTTGATGTTTTCCGGCAATTTTTACTGCCAACCTGATGTCTCTAATTGTTGACCAGACAAACTGGTACAACTATTACTTCATGGCTGGCAAGAAAAAAATTCCCCACTCTACCCGCCTAAAGTGGACCACCCTTCGAGTCCCAGAATTCTACACGTTCCCGGCAATTGACATCCTGATGGGGGTGACAAAGAAGTCGTCACTGAGGAAGTACTGGTCCTGGGATCCACTCATACAAACCCCTATCTTTGGCAAAATATTGAATAGGAACAGGTTCACGGCCATCATTTGAAACTTACATTTCATACCCGCAACCAGGACCGATCCAAGCATATGAAGGACCCCTTGGAGAGGATACAACCGATATTTGAGTACCTGAAGACGAACTTTTCTGGCGCCTTCAGACCCCATCAGAAGTTGATTGTAGACGAAAGTTTGCTCCTGTGGAGGGGAAATATCGGCATCCGGCAGTACATACCCAGCAAACGTCATCACTAAGGCCTGATAACATTTGTAATGTGCTACTGTTGCACCTGCTATATCCAGGAAATCATACTCTCTATCTATCTATCTATTGCCTGACGCCGTGATCCCCGAAGGGGTGGCCACGAAACGAACCGCCCCCATGCACCTCTGTCCCTAGTCAGTCGATGCCCCTCCACCCAACCAGCACCGCCTTCATTCATATACTTCCTCACTCCATCCTTCCACCTCTCCTTCGGTCTACCTCTCCCTCTCTGTCCTTCCACCTCGCTCTCGTACACCCTCTTAGTCATTCTCTCGCTTCCCATACGTTCCATATGGCCGAACCATCTCAAGTTGTTCCTTTTCACACTTTCCAGCACATCTACCTCCACACCACACCACCTTCTTACTTCCTCATTCGTCTGTCTATCCCTCCATGTAACTCCGCACGCACTTCTCAAGTAACTATTTTCCACCCCTCTCACTCTTGGTCTGAGTCTCTTCCCGAATGTCCATGCTTCGCTTCCGTAAGTTAGTGTCGGGATTACCACACTGTCATGCAAGGACTTCTTCACTTCCATACTGACCACCCTATTTCTTGTTACTGCTTTCAACGTTCCTACAACCCTCTTCCCCTGTTGCACCCTCTCCCGTACTTCTTCATCCATAGTCTCAACTTTACTCAACACACTGCCCAGATACTTAAAAGAGCTGACGATCTCCATAGCCTGACCGTTCAACTTCACCTCACACTCTGTGACTTCACCCCTTTCGAAGGCCATAACCTTGCTTTTCCCCGCATTTACCTTCAAATTCCGTTTTTCGCACATTGTTCCAAACCCATTTACCAGACCCTGCAACTCCCATTCATTATCGCTCATCAGAACTGTATCATCCGCAAACAGCAGTATAGGCAGCTTCCACTCATTTCCCTCCCTTTTCAGCGATACACCAACATCCACTGCTCTTCCTAGTATTTCTTTCATGACTCCATCCATATATACAGTAAACAACCACGGGGACATCACACACCCCTGTTCCAACCCAACACTCAGGTCAAAGAACTCGCTCTGCTCATTCTCCACATGTACTGCCGCCTTTGCACCCTCATACATGCTCTTCATTGCTTTCAGCAACTTGCCATCTACTCTGTATATTTAAAGTATTTTCCACATGCCTTCTCTATCCACTCTGTCATAGGCATTCTCCAAGTCCATAAAGGCAACATACACCTTTTGTTGCTTCTTCAGATATTTATCCACAACACAATTTAGGGTAAAAATCTGATCTACACATCCTCTTCCCTTCCTAAAACCTCCCTGCTCATCGCCTATCCATTTCTCTGTTCTCACTCTCACTCTCTCAATCTCACGGTCCGGACGGTGTTCCTCCTGTTGTTCTCAAAAACTGTGCTTCCGTGCTGACTCCCTGCCTAGGCAAACTCTTTCGTCTCTGTCTATCCTCTAACGTCTTCCCTTCATGCTGGAAGTTTGCTCACATTCAACCTGTCCCAAAGAAGGGTGACCGCTCTCAACCCTCCAACTATCGTCCAATTGCTCTTATCTCTTGTCTTTCTAAAGTTTTTGAAACTATTCTTGCTTCCAAATTTCTTAAGCATTTCTCTTCTCATAATCTGCTCTCAGATCGCCAGTATGGCTTCCTTAAGGGTCGCTCTACTGGTGATCTTCTTTCATATCTTACTAACTCTTGGTCATCCTCCTTTCGGGACTTCGGTGAGACTTTTTCTATTGCACTAGACATATCGAAAGCCTTCGATAGAGTCTGGCATAAATCTTTAATTTCTAAACTACCCTCCTTCGGTTTCTATCCCTCCATCTGTGCCTTTGTCTCTAATTTCCTTTCCGGCCGTTCCATAGCCGCGGTTGTGGATGGCCATTGTTCACTTCCTCACCCTATAAACTCCGGTGTTTCTCAGGGCTCTGTCCTATCTCCTATTCTCTTTCTAATTTTATAAATGATCTCCTTAACTGTACCTTAATTCCCATCCATTCATACGCAGACGACTCAACCTTACACTACTCCATTAGTTTTTCAGAACGCCCCAGCCAGCAATCCCTCAACGACAAACGTAATGAAGCCATAGAACTCTTAAATTCTGATCTAAATACTATTTCCAATTGGGGCAGAGAAAACCTTGTTAACTTTAATGCTTCCAAAACCCAATTTCTCCATCTATCTACCCGTCAGGATCTCCCAGCGGACTATCCCTTATTCTTCAACAATACAAAAATCAACCCTTCATCTTCTCTCAATATTCTTGGTGTCTCTTTTTCTTCTGCTCTCATTTGGAAGGACCATATTACCAGTCTTGCTAAGGCAGCCTCCCAGAAGCTGGGTGTGCTCAACCGCCTTAGGAGGTTCTTTTCCCCTGCACAGCTTCTTGCTCTGTACAGGGGCATAGTGCGCCCTTGTATTGAGTATTGTTCACATGTGTGGGGAGGTTCCTCTCACACCACTCTCCTAGACAAAGTTGAAAGGAAGGCCTTTCGTATCATTAACTCCCGTCCACTCACCAACTCTCTGCAATCTCTCTCTCTCCGCCGCAATGTTGCATCTCTCTCGCTATTCTATCGCTACTATAATAATCAGTGTTCCTCAGAGCTATCCCAGTGCATACCACCTCCTTTACGTAGGGCACGTGGTACCCGTCTTGCAACTCAATCCCACCCCTACTCTGTGCAACTCTCCAACCCAAGAGTGAAACATTACTCTCAAACTTTCTTCTACTCAACAGCTGAGCTCTGGAACTCTCTCCCAGAATCAGTCTTTCCCTCTTCCTATGACTTAAATTGCTTCAAACTCCGTGTGTCCCTTGATTTTGGCCCTGTCACTCTTTCAACTATGGGTGAGGCACTCGCTATAGGCAGTTATGCCTTTTGCCTCCCTCAATCACATAGAAAAAAAAAAAAAAAAAAAAAATCACTACCCTACTGTACACCTTCCCTACTACGCTTAAAAGACATATTCCTCGGTGGTTACCACACACTCCTCTTTCCCCTTTGCCCTTATATAGGGGGACTATTATGCCAGTCTTCCAGTCATTGGGTGCATTCTCCTTCTCCCATGCTAGTTTGCACATTTTCCATACCCATTCGATCACTATCTCACCACCACACCTCAACATTTCCCCACACAATCCATCTGTTCCTGGTGCTTTCCCCAACTTCACTCTTTTCATGGCTTCCCACACTTCTGACCTCCTGATCCCCACCTCCTCCTCCACTACTTCTCCTCTTCTTCCTCCCATACCATATCCAACTATGTTTGCTGGCACCTTCATTCCTTACATTTAGCAACTCATTGAAGTACTCCCTCCATCTTTCGACTCTCTCTTGCTTCTCAGCTAGCATTCTCCCATTCTTATCTTTCACACCCTTACTGTTTCCCTTGCTACCTTCCCTAACTTTCTTGACTTCTTTCCAGAACAGTTTCTTACACTCCCTCCATTTTACACTCAGATTCCTTCCAAATTCCTTATCTACTCTTCTCTTTCTTTCCTTCACTGCTCTCTTCAACACTCTCTTTCTCTCCACGTACCTCGCTCGTTTCTGCCTCTCCATATCTTCATTCCCTCTACTACCCAACCACTCTCTATACGCTTTCTTATTGTCTTCCACAGCTATTTTTTATCTCTTGTGTCCACCATGCTGTACCTTTCACTCCCCTCCCTCTTCTCCTCACTCCACACACCTCCTCACATGCTGCACAGATCTCTTCCTTAAACAAATTGCTTATCTCCTCCACTTCCTACATATCTTCCAGGTCGAACCCACCTAGTCATCTTTCTACTACTCTCCTGATTTCCTCCTCCTGTAGCCTCTCCACCCTCCTCACCATTCCACCTTCCTCTCGCCTCCCTCCAGCTCTCTTCACCCACTTCTTTTGTATCCTATCCTTAGCTACGACTACATAATGATCAGACAGACCCCCTCCAATACCCCTATACACTCTAGCATCCATCACAGATTTCTTCATTCTTTCATCCACACATATATAATCAATCAGTGACTTTCGTTCCACCACTGTCTTATCCTTCATCGTCCACACCACTTTCCATGTGTACCTGTGTATCATGTTGTGTCGGAAGAAGGTGTTGGCTATCCACAACCTCCTCCCCACACATACGTCCACAAGTGCACTACCATTCCCATTCACTTCTGATGGTACCCCCCACCCTCCCACGACTCCATCAACTTTCCTATCACCCACCTTACCATTCATATCCCCAATCAGAAATATTCTTTCGTTCTTGTCAAACTTATCCAGGCACGCCTCCACATTCACCCAGAACTCCTCTTTCTCTCTTACAAGTTTATCCTCTGTCGGAGCATAAACACACACAATCACTCACGTTTGTATTCCTACTTTCATTCTCACCCACACAATCCTTGAGCCCACAGACCCATATTCTCTTACACACTCCTTCCATTTGTTACTTACAAACAAACACGCACCTTCTCTCCCTGCTCCCTCACTCACTCCAGCAAAACACACCCCCTCCACACTCCCACTCTCTCACATCTGTACCCTTCCATTTGGTCTCTCTCATTCCACATATATCCAGCCTGGCATTCACAACCACTTCCAGTACCTCTCTCTCTTTTGTGCCATCATTCATGCCACTCACGTTCCATGTACCTATTCTCAGAATGTCCGTAAGCTTGTCCATAGTCGGTCGGGGTTCGTCAACACAGGATCTGTCTGCATCCGAGGTTGATTGTTCGTTTATCGTTGCTAAGTATTTTTTTCCGGGTGGGGGTCGCAAGCCCACCGACCCAACCTCTTTAGTCGCCTCTTACGACATGCAGAAGGCACGTGGGTCATATTCTAATCCCTTACCCCCAGGGCAACTGTATATGGGAAAAAAAACTGAACTGGTTGAATCAAGGACATACGAGATATCTGGGGCTGTCGTCATCACAATGTTGGAGAACTACTTCGACAAAGGCCACATCATGTACCTCGACAACTGGTACACCAGCCCCTCCCTTGCCAAGTACCTGCATAGCCGAAAGACAGGTAGCTGTGGTACCGTCGGGAGGAATCGCGCCTTTATGCCCGAGCTATCAACCAGGCGGAAAAAGGGCTCTGTCATCTACCGCCACGCAAATAATGTCCTACTGCTGTCCAGGATGGATAACTGTGATGTAAACGTCCTCACAACTGTCCACCGTCCCATATTTCAAGACACCAGATGCCGTGATCGTGCAACAGGTGATCAGGTACAAAAAGGTCTGCCCATCTGTGAATATAATATCAACATGCATCTGGTGAACAAGTCAGACTCTGTCATCTCGTCAGTCGAGTGTGCGAGGAAAACTATGAGGTGGTATAAAAAGTTGTTCTTCCACCTCCTAGATATAACACTGTATAACTGCCACATCCTCCACTCATCTATCACCGGCAAGACAGAAACGGTAGAGAACTTCTGCATCGAGTTGTCCAGGGAGTTGTTGGGGAAGAATATGACTGGCCCACGCCCCCAGCAATGCCCCGCACATCGACGCCCAGCAGCTGAGGGGATGACAGACTAACTGAACGTCACTTCCCAGACTACGTGCCTCCTACAGCCAACAAGGAAAAACCCTACAGACGGTGACATGTGTGCCGGAACATGACACAGAGGACCCCAACTAGATCAGAAACCAGGTTCTACTGCCTAGCCTGTGATGTTGCGCTGTGTCTCCCAAGGTGCTTCAGGGAATATCACACCCTTGAGCACTTCTAAAACAGTGTGTGCAAAGACTGCAATAAAAGACGCTAAGACTATGTGCAAAAAAGCAGTGTAAATATATAAATATTTTAAGTACAAATTGCCGAGCAAAATGTGTAAGTGATAGCGACACTAAAATATTTGCATAACAGTATCGGACACCTAAACACGTAAATATATTATATACATATAAAACTGTCTGTATAGAAGACTGCGATAAAAGACACTAAATGTGAGTAAACAGTACAAAAGTACAATGTGATATTATATTATCTAATTGAAAAGTGCCAAAAATAATGTACAAAAGTGATAGTGACACAATAAAATATACGATAACAAACAACAACAATAATAGTGCACTTGTGGACGTATGTGTGGGGAGGAGGTTGTGGATAGCCAACACCTTCTTCCGACACAACATGATACACAGGTACACATGGAAAGTGGTGTGGACGATGAAGGATAAGACAGTGGTGGAACGAAAGTCACTGATTGATTATATATGTGTGGATGAAAGAATGAAGAAATCTGTGATGGATGCTAGGGTGTATAGGGGTATTGGAGGGGGTCTGTCTGATCATTATGTAGTCGTAGCTAAGGATAGGATACAAAAGAAGTGGGTGAAGAGAGCTGGAGGGAGGCGAGAGGAAGGTGGAATGGTGAGGAGGGTGGAGAGGCTACAGGAGGAGGAAATCAGGAGAGCAGTAGACAATAGGTGGGTTCGACCTGGAAGATATGTAGGAAGTGGAGGAGATAAGCAATTTGTTTAAGGAAGAGATCTGTGCAGCATGTGAGGAGGTGTGTGGAGTGAGGAGAAGATGGAGGGGAGTGAAAGGTACAGCATGGTGGACACAAGAGATAAAAAATAGCTGTGGAAGACAATAAGAAAGCGTATAGAGAGTGGTTGGGTAGTAGAGGGAATGAAGATATGGAGAGGCAGAAACGAGCGAGGTACGTGGAGAGAAAGAGTGGTGAAGAGAGCAGTGAAGGAAAGAAAGAGAAGAGTAGATGAGGAATTTGGAAGGAATCTGAGTGTAAAATGGAGGGAGTGTAAGAAACTGTTCTGGAAAGAAGTCAAGAAAGTTAGGGAAGGTAGCAAGGGAAACAGTAAGGGTGTGAAAGATAAGAATGGGAGAATGCTAGCTGAGAAGCAAGAGAGAGTCGAAAGATGGAGGGAGTACTTCAATGAGTTGCTAAATGTAAGGAATGAAGAGCCAGCAAACATAGTTGGATATGGTACGGGACGAAGAAGAGGAGAAGTAGTGGAGGAGGAGGTGGGGATCAGGAGGTCAGAAGTGTGGGAAGCCATGAAAAGAGTGAAGTTGGGGAAAGCACCAGGAACAGATGGATTGTGTGGGGAAATGTTGAGGTGTGGTGGTGAGATAGTGATCGAATGGGTATGGAAAATGTGCAAACTAGCATGGGAGAAGGAGAATGCACCCAATGACTGGAAGACTGGCATAATAGTCCCCCTATATAAGGGCAAAGGGGAAAGAGGAGTGTGTGGTAACCACCGAGGAATGTGTCTTTTAAGCGTAGTAGGGAAGGTGAACAGTAGGGTAGTGATTGAGAGAGTGAGAGTGAGAACAGAGAAATGGATAGGCGATGAGCAGGGAGGTTTTAGGAAGGGAAGAGGATGTGTAGATCAGATTTTTACCCTGAATTGTGTTGTGGATAAATATCTGAAGAAGCAACAAAAGGTGTATGTTGCCTTTATGGACTTGGAGAAGGCCTATGACAAAGTGGATAGAGAAGGCATGTGGAAAATACTTTAAATATACAGAGTACAGTAGATGGCAAGTTGCTGAAAGCAGTGAAGAGCATGTATGAGGGTGCAAAGGCGGCAGTACATGTGGAGAATGAGCAGAGTGAGTTCTTTGACCTGAGTGCTGGGTTGGAACAGGGGTGTGTGATGTCCCCGTGGTTGTTTACTGTATATATGGATGGAGTCATGAAAGAAATACTAGGAAGAGCAGTGGATGTTGGTGTATCGCTGAAAAGGGAGGGAAATGAGTGGAAGCTGCCTATACTGCTGTTTGCGGATGATACAGTTCTGATGAGCGATAATGAATGGGAGTTGCAGGGTCTGGTAAATGGGTTTGGAACAATGTGCGAAAAACGGAATTTGAAGGTAAATGCGGGGAAAAGCAAGGTTATGGCCTTCGAAAGGGGTGAAGTCACAGAGTGTGAGGTGAAGTTGAACAGTCAGGCTATGGAGATCGTCAGCTCTTTTAAGATCTGGGCAGTGTGTTGAGTAAAGATGAGACTATGGATGAAGAAGTACGGGAGAGGGTGCAACAGGGGAAGAGGGTTGTAGGAACGTTGAAAGCAGTAACAAGAAATAGGGTGGTCAGTATGGAAGTGAAGAAGTCCTTGCATGACAGTGTGGTAATCCCGACACTAACTTACGGAAGCGAAGCATGGACATTCGGGAAGAGACTCAGACCAAGAGTGAGAGGGGTGGAAAATAGTTACTTGAGAAGTGCGTGCGGAGTTACATGGAGGGATAGACAGACGAATGAGGAAGTAAGAAGGTGGTGTGGTGTGGAGGTAGATGTGCTGGAAAGTGTGAAAAGGAACAACTTGAGATGGTTCGGCCATATGGAACGTATGGGAAGCGAGAGAATGACTAAGAGGGTGTACGAGAGCGAGGTGGAAGGACAGAGAGGGAGAGGTAGACCGAAGGAGAGGTGGAAGGATGGAGTGAGGAAGTATATGAATGAAGGCAGTGCTGGTTGGGTGGAGGGGCATCGACTGACTAGGGACAGAGGTGCATGGGGGCGGTTCATTTCGTGGCCACCCCTTCGGGGATCACGGCGTCAGGCAATAGATAGATAGATAGAGAGTATGATTTCCTGGATATAGCAGGTGCAACAGTAGCACATTACAAATGTTGTGACGCATGTCCAGTGTGAGCATGCTGTACAGAACGCCTAGTCATGCCCCACTCTCGCTAGGATCGTCAGGGCAGGAACTTTGGCTGTAGTCTATGTAGAGTTTCCTAACTTAGTTCATGTGAGCCGTTGTACTATAAGTAATATGAATATGTATTTTGTTTTCATCTGAGTCAACGAGTTCTATTTTATATCATTAGTTATAAGTATTGTGTGTAAAACTTATTTGTAATGATGGGAGAAGCGGCAGCCACAGTTGGGGGTCAGTGGGTGCGCCATGCGGGAGGTGGGCCTAACTCACTAGCACTCCCCCCCCTCCCCCCTCCCCTCAGTGCTAGGAAAGCCTTTGTCTATCCCAGAGGAGAGAGAGAAATTACGTAATGATTGTCAGTGGGCGGTCCTTAGTAGTTCACGTTGGGCTCACTAGAGGGCCGAGTATAAAAAGGGAAGTCTAGCCATTTTTGATCAGAACTCATTAGGGAGAGCGACTTCTCATTTCCCTTGCTAACTATATATTCTTCTGACTGATGTGAACTTTCTCTACTACCTTACATTCTTATCTCCTCTTTTCCCTACCATTTTTAACTTCCATGGTCCCGTTGGTGCAGAGCTAGTCAGCCAACGTATTATCGCTTGAGTTCTCATGAGATACATGCCTATTAGATAGCCTATTTTGGAAGGGTTAACTTAGAATAGGATTGATTTATGTTTGTTGCACTTGTCTATGCATTTCCCTGTGTTATTATTATTATTCCTGTTTTCTGCTAGTCTAGGTAATGCTAGACTGGGGTAAGGCTTTTCTGTGTTACGAGTTGTTGTTTGATGCAGTGGTTAAGCGATAAACCTGCATACTCGTTTCGGTTCAGTGAAGCCTAGGTTGTCTTCGCGGCTGACTGTGTTGAGTTAATAATTTACAGTGCGTGAGGGCAAGAGCCTAACCACCCTGTATTTTAACAGCTTGTTTTTACTTTGTCAAGGAGCCAGATACAAGGATCTGGATTCTCAAAGTGCACTTGTTAGTTAACCTAATACTTTAAACAGTTGTGAGGACTTCGCTAGGCTACGAGCCGTTTTTGCTCAGTCACTGCTACCTTTTGCCCACAGTACCCCAGCTAGACTTTACTCGATTAGTAGATACAGAATAGTATTGAAGCTTTCCTTATGTATGATATTGTTTATGCACTATTGATTTCATGTGTTGCAAGCTTGGCTACTTTAGTGATTAGTGGCCCACGAGCACAATCCGAGTAGGCTATTGCCGTTGCATTTGCGGAGTACTTCTTTTTAATGTTTGCCATTTACTATTGCATATTCTTTTAATTATTCTTATGCCAATTTAAACCTTTAATAGTATTTAATTGCCAGTGTTTTTCTTATTGAATTACTGTTCAAAATCCGATACGTACTTCTTACGAGCATCCGAGAAGCATCTAACTTTTTTCAGAAGATTCCTTGCTCGATGCTTAAGGACTATTAATTAACGTAACGTAATAGTGCCGATCCGAAGTAGAGGGTGGAGGACTTCTTAAGTTCTTAGTCAAGGGTGGATTACTTCGGCTTCGGCCAACACTATTCTTTGGTGTTGTTGTTTCTTACTTCTTTGTTTGATTGTTGACCAGACTAGAGAATTCCTGTCTCTTTATTAGTCTGTTGTTGAACACTAGTACCGAGTTCTTGTATACCCCGTTATAGCAGATTGAACTCTGGAGGGTATTGGTGTTTTTTGTTCGGCTGGCAGTACTCAGGGGTTGGGATCGTGTGTTTCCGTTGTGGCAGCGAGCCGTATTCGAGTCCTGATTGAGAGCCCTTGTGTACCCGAGTGCCAGGTCGTAACAAATTGCGACCTTGCTTAGGATTTTGTGAACAGTATAAATTTTTGCAGAGTTGTACAACATTTGTTTGTTTGTATTTTAGCGTGCATATTGAAGAATATTTTTTTTTTGTATGGCAATTAGTAAAGCATTTAAGAGACTCCAGTTAATTTAGTAATTAGTGCTTGCATAGGAAGTTTAACACTTTTGTCTCGAGAATTTTTTTGTGGACTTCAGTATGTCGTGCATTAGCACTGACGATGAGCGAGAGATGCCATTTGAAGGTGTGCCGTTAGTAACCAGTGAGGAGGATGCTAGAGTTTTTGTGAGTAAGCGGTACCACGTGACGGAGGAGAGGCTGACTGGGGTGGATGTTTGTGGCTTGCACCTGATAGCCAAGGTTTTGGGCATTTCCAATGTAGTAGGGATGTCCAAGGGGGAGCTGATTTCCTGGGTGTTGCGTGGGCGACATGGGGTTTCGGAGGAGAGGGCGTTTGGGGGGGTTCCTCCCCAGATCCCCTCTCACTCGACTCCCACAGTGCCGTCCACTCAGTTACCGGAGGTTAGCACTCTCCCACAGAGGGATGAGAATTGGCAGATTGGAGTGCCCTCGGGTGGTGCACATGGTGGTTCCCCAGTTTTTGCCCCCCCTCCTTCAGTAGTGGCAGGTCTCTCTTCCTGCCTGTCTCCAGATATGGTATTTAGACTTGAGCTTGCTAAGATTGAGGCTAGGAAGCAGGAGATTGAGGCTAGGAAGCAGGAGGATGAGACCAGGAGGCAGGAGAATGAGACCAGGAGGCAGGAGGATGAGACGAGGAGGCATGAGATTGAGGTTAGGAGGCATGAGGCTGAGCTTAGGTACGACTCGGAGAAATATTGTGCTAAATTAGATTTA
Source organism: Paralithodes platypus (assembly GCA_032716605.1). Classification (NCBI taxonomy): domain Eukaryota; kingdom Metazoa; phylum Arthropoda; class Malacostraca; order Decapoda; family Lithodidae; genus Paralithodes; species Paralithodes platypus. The sequence continues at coordinate 2,506,140 of CM064571.1, read as the reverse complement.
GATAAGTCTCGTGCAGAGTCGACAGGGACTTGGATGGGCCGTGAGGGCCAAGTAAGAGAACAGTCCTTGGCCCAATTAGTCAAATTGGTGCCGGTATTTAGTGAAACTGAAGTCACAGAATTTTGTAATCGTTTTGAGAAGAAATGTAGGGAGCATAATTGGCCTGAAGAGAAGTGGGCAGCTCTAGTCTCCTCAAGACTTACGGGTAAGGGTCTGAAGGCTTATGATGCACTGCCTTTAGAGTCTTGCATTGACTACCCAGAATTGAAGAGAGCTGTCCTACGGGCATACGAGTTGCAACCGGAAACATATCGATTGAAGTTTCGGGGTGTTACAAAGACTAGGGAGGCGACCTTTCTTGAACATGCCCGGGACTTAAAAGATGCACTTAAAAACTGGACACGTTCTGAGAAAGCTGAGACGGCCGAACAGTTGACTGAGCTGTTTCTGCTCGAGCAGTTTTATAAGTGTACTGGTGCAGAAATGACTTTAACTGTTAAAGAAAAGAACCCAAAAACTCTACAGGAGGCAGCTGAGATGGCTGACCTCCGGCTATCACTAATTCGTGGGTGCGGGTCTGCCCAGCGTAGTGAGGCAGGTAACTAGGGGCGTGACGCCCCCCCCCCCCGAGTTAGTGATATACCTTATGCAAACAAGTACAAGAGCCATGATACCAAGACTGACCACAAGACTAGCACCGTCCCATTTAAGAAGGGGCCGGGCCCTTCCCAGTACCAAGGGAAGCCCAAAGGGGAGTTGGAGTGTTATCATTGTCATAAAAAGGGGCACTTTGCAAGAGTCTGTCCTAGCAAACCACCTACAGCAGCTGTGTCTTTGGCCTGCAACATTGGTGTGTCTCCGAAGTCATCTGAGTTTGCCTGGGGCAGTTCGTCAGAGGCTGAGGCACAGCCAATGCAGAAGCACCTGGGAGGCTCGAACCCTGCTCAGGATGTTTTTTGCGCCCATAGAGGGCGGGGTTGTGTGATGTGGGCGGGGCGCAAGCATGGAGTAGAGGTCTTGCGTGATACAGGTGCTTCCCAGACTCTGATGAAAAACTTGACTGGCTACCCTATAAACGCGGCTCGGGTGGTAGTGGTGCAGGGTATTAATGCAACTCGGTCATACCCGCTGGTGCGGTTGGAGTTGGAGGTGGATGGTGTGGCACGTGAATTGGATGTCGGGATTGTGGAGAAACTGCCAGTGGAGGGCGTCGACCTTCTTCTCGGCAACGACTTTGCAATGCCCGCTTCTGAGGTTCTACCCTTAGTCGTTGCCGAGAGGCCGGCCGACGTGAGTAGGGAAGAGCAAGAGTGGGTCGAGCGGTGCCAGACACAACCCATGGCGTGTGTTGTCACCCGAGCTCGGGCAGCTAAAGTGTCACAGCCTAGTCCTCCGTCTTCAGACCAGCGGAGGAACGATCAACAGGAGGAGGCTAAAGCTGGAGTTGGTTTTAAGAGTTTTGACTCGGCGGCTCTCCTGGGTGATTCAGTATTAGCACCATTACTTAATTCTGGAGTAGCCCCTGGGCCTGTCATCGAGAGTGACGAGGCTGGGCAACGAGTCTCCACGACAGCAACGTTATGTACATCGAGAGAGACAGAGGGAGCAGCCCAGTATCGGGGAAGGTCATGCATTGCTCCGGGAGCAGTTAGATCGCTTGGCACCCTCAGATATACGTCGGTTGCAACTAGAGGACCCTGAGCTCCAAACGTGTGCTAATGGAGCTGTAGAGCTCGACGAGGACGGCGATGCACAGCCAGGAGATTTTTGTATTTGGAAGGCATCCTTTATAGGCGTTTTCAAGACCCTAAACGTAGTTGGCAAAAGGGGTCCGGAGTAGTGGACCAGTTGGTGGTGCCACGGGAGTGCAGGGATAGCCTACTGAGGTTGGCGCATGACACACCACTGGCAGGACATCTAGGGGTGAGAAAAACGGTGGCGGCTTTGGGGAAATTGTTTTGGTGGCCGGGGATGAAGTCTCATGTGCAGTCATGGATAAACTCCTGTGATATTTGTCAACGTGTCGGGAAACCGAACCAAGTTATTCCTAAGGCTCCGTTACACCCTATTCCTGTGATTGGGCCACCCTTTAGTAAAATTATTGTTGACATGGTTGGTCCACTCCCTCCCACTAAGGCGGGAAATAAATTTTTGTTAACCATAATGGATGTTGCCACTAGATACCCCGATGCATACCCTATGAAAAATGGAATGGCTAAGACGGTAGTCAGTAACTTGTTGTGGTACTTCTCAAGGTACGGGTACCCGGAGGAGATTCAGTCTGATCAGGGATCTAATTTCACCTCCAACATGTTCAAGCAAACAATGCAACAGCATGGGATACGAGCAGTAGTATCGTCAGCGTATCACCCTGAGAGTCAAGGGGTGCTTGAGCAGTGGCATGCTACACTTAAAAGCATGCTCAGGTGTTATTGTGCTGACAACGGTATGGATTGGGATCTTGGATTGCCTTATGTGCTGTTTGCTGCTCGGGAGGTACCTGGTGAGAGCCTGGGATTTAGTCCAAACGAGCTGATTTTTGGACACCGTGTCAGGGGCCCCCTTAACATGCTGAAAGAAATTTGGGAGGGGACTGTGCAGCCTTGTCCATTATTAAAGTATGTGCTTGAAAGCCGTGAGCGCATGCTTAAGAGTCTGGAGATGGCAGGTAGAAATTTGACAGAATCACAAGCTTTGATGAAGGACAGGTATGATCGCAAAGTGAGGCTCCGGAAGTTCACTGTAGGACAAGAGGTATTAATTTTGTTGCCTTTGGTTGGTAACCCCCTCTCTGCGAAGTACACTGGACCTTATAAAATTGTAGAAAAAATTTCAGACTTAGATTACCTTGTTGCCACTCCATACAGGAGGAAAAAGAACCAGTTATGTCACGTGAACCTTATTAAAGAGTATGTGAGGCGCCCCTCTGAGCCTCTCACTGTCCCTGTGTTGGCTTGTTGCGGCCGTGGTGGAGAAGGAGAGGGGGACAGTCAAGCTTCAGAGGAGGATAGCTGGGATCAACATGTTTCAGCGGATCAGTGGGCGGGGAACTCGAGCCTAAGGGCTGACGAGGCTATAGCTCATTTGCCTGAGCCGCAGTTTGATGCTATCCGTCAGTTGTTTCGGTTCATACCCCACTGTATTTGCTGAACACCCAGGCCTCACTACTCAGGCTATGCATGATGTTGATGTGGGGGACCATCTACCCTTTAAGTCAATCCCGTACCGTGTGCCCCCATAAAACTACCAGCTCTGAGGGATGAGTTGGAGTATATGCTCGGTAGAGGGTTGATAGAGAAAGGCACAGTTAAGTGGACTTCCCCTGTAACACTGCAGCCTAAGCCAGATGGCAAGGTACGCTTTTGTATTGATTTCCGTAGGTTAAACGGTTTGACTCCAACTAACCCATATCCTCTTCCTCGGGTTGATGATAGTGTTGACAAAATTGGTAATGCTCGTTTTTTGTCTAAAGTAGATTTAGTAAAAGGTTACTGGCAAGTACCTTTGTCCGAGCGTGCTAAAGAGGTATATGGTTTTGTTGTGGACGGGAGTACCTACCGGTGCAATGTTATGCCTTACGGACTTAAGAATGCACCAGCAACGTTTCAGAACCTGATGAATGAAATTGTAAAGGACATTCCAAATTGCACCGTATATTTGGACGATGTAATCATTTATGATGACGACTTTGAGAGCCATTGTGAGCACCTTGAGACCTTGTTCCGAAAACTTAGTGAAGCAGGTCTGGTAGTAAATTTGGCAAAGTGTGACTTCGTAAAAGCCACTGTGCAGTACCTTGGGTTTGTAGTGGGAAGGGGACAGGTGTGCCCTCCTCAGAACAAGGTACAGGCTATCAATAAATTTCCGCACCCAACAACCAAGAAGCAGATTATGAGATTCTTGGGTATGATAGGCTACTACAGACGCTTCATAAAAGGTTACTCAACGGTGTTGGCACCTCTCACAGATTTGTTATCTAAAGACAAAAAGTTTTTGTGGGCACCTGAGTGTGAAAAGGCTTTCACTTTGGTGAAACATTTGCTATGTACTCACCCGATACTCAGGGCCCCAGACTTTAACAGGCCTTTTCAGCTGGCAACAGATGCTAGTGGTGTAGGGGCTGGTGCCGTCTTGCTACAGACAGACAATGAAGGTGTGGAACACCCAGTAAGTTTCTTTTCTAAGAAGTTCAATGCTGCACAAAAGAACTATTCTACAATAGAAAAGGAATTACTGGCGATTGTGCTGTCGCTCAGGCACTTCGAGGTGTATGTTCCAGCCTATGGCCCAGTCGTGGTTATCTACACTGATCATCACCCTTTGAGATTCCTGAATCAATTTCACAATCGCAATATGAGACTGACCAGGTGGTCTTTGATGTTGCAGGAGTATAACCTGGACATCCGTCATATTGCTGGATGTGACAATGTGATCGCGGATTGTTTATCAAGGGTGGATGATCAGTCGTAGGCTATCACAGGTGTGTGGGTTTGAGTGGAGGAAAATAGGCTGCCCTTATAGTGCAGCCGGGAAAAACATATTAAAATATAAAAATCATATAAAAAACTCTCTCTTTTGATATAGGTAATCGTATAAGTTTGTCATAGCCTATAGAGTTTGAGTAGTCCACGAACTATCAAACGGCTGAGCTGCTGTAAGCTCGCTCTGGGAGCATGATATTGTGTCTTTTTGCTATTGTTGGGAGGAGTTATAAAATGTGAATTTTTGTTAATAATAAGATGTGTTTTGGTGATAAACTCAGCTTTGTTTTAGTGCCATGCGGTCGCTGGGCGTGAGGGGCTTGATGGGGTTCTGTGTTTGTCAGATTTTAGCTCAGGGTTGAGCAAGTAAAATCTTGGGGGAGGTGTGACGCATGTCCAGTGTGAGCATGCTGTACAGAACGCCTAGTCATGCCCCACTCTCGCTAGGATCGTCAGGGCAGGAACTTTGGCTGTAGTCTATGTAGAGTTTCCTAACTTAGTTCATGTGAGCCGTTGTACTATAAGTAATATGAATATGTATTTTGTTTTCATCTGAGTCAACGAGTTCTATTTTATATCATTAGTTATAAGTATTGTGTGTAAAACTTATTTGTAATGATGGGAGAAGCGGCAGCCACAGTTGGGGGTCAGTGGGTGCGCCATGCGGGAGGTGGGCCTAACTCACTAGCACTGCCTTTGTCTATCCCAGAGGAGAGAGAGAAATTACGTAATGATTGTCAGTGGGCGGTCCTTAGTAGTTCACGTTGGGCTCACTAGAGGGCCGAGTATAAAAAGGGAAGTCTAGCCATTTTTTGATCAGAACTCATTAGGCAGAGCGACTTCTCATTTCCCTTGCTAACTATATATATTCTTCTGACTGATGTGAACTTTCTCTACTACCTTACATTCTTATCTCCTCTTTTCCCTACCATTTTTAACTTCCATGGTCCCGTTGGTGCAGAGCTAGTCAGCCAACGTATTATCGCTTGAGTTCTCATGAGATACATGCCTATTAGATAGCCTATTTTGGAAGGGTTAACTTAGAATAGGATTGATTTATGTTTGTTGCACTTGTCTATGCATTTCCCTGTGTGTTATTATTATTATTCCTGTTTTCTGCTAGTCTAGGTAATGCTAGACTGGGGTAAGGCTTTTCTGTGTTACGAGTTGTTGTTTGATGCAGTGGTTAAGCGATAAACCTGCATACTCGTTTCGGTTCAGTGAAGCCTAGGTTGTCTTCGCGGCTGACTGTGTTGAGTTAATAATTTACAGTGCGTGAGGGCAAGAGCCTAACCACCCTGTATTTTATTAACAGCTTGTTTTTACTTTGTCAAGGAGCCGGGAGAAAACCAGATACAAGGGATCTGGATTTCTCAAAGTGCACTTGTTAGTGTTAACGTAATACTTTAAACAGTTGTGAGGACTTCGCTAGGCTACGAGCCGTTTTTGCTCAGTCACTGCTACCTTTTGCCCACAGTACCCCAGCTAGACTTTACTCGATTAGTAGATACAGAATAGTATTGAAGCTTTCCTTATGTATGATATTGTTTATGCACTATTGATTTCATGTGTTGCAAGCTTGGCTACTTTAGTGATTAGTGGCCCACGAGCACAATCCGAGTAGGCTATTGCCGTTGCATTTGCGGAGTACTTCTTTTTAATGTTTGCCATTTACTATTGCATATTCTTTTAATTATTCTTATGCCAATTTAAACCTTTAATAGTATTTAATTGCCAGTGTTTTTCTTATTGAATTACTGTTCAAAATCCGATACGTACTTCTTACGAGCATCCGAGAAGCATCTAACTTTTTCAGAAGATTCCTTGCTCGATGCTTAAGGACTATTAATTAACGTAACGTAATAGTGCCGATCCGAAGTAGAGGGTGGAGGACTTCTTAAGTTCTTAGTCAAGGGTGGATTACTTCGGCTTCGGCCAACACTATTCTTTGGTGTTGTTGTTTCTTACTTCTTTGTTTGATTGTTGACCAGACTAGAGAATTCCTGTCTCTTTATTAGTCTGTTGTTGAACACTAGTACCGAGTTCTTGTATACCCCGTTATAGCAGATTGAACTCTGGAGGGTATTGGTGTTTTTTGTTCGGCTGGCAGTACTCAGGGGTTGGGATCGTGTGTTTCCGTTGTGGCAGCGAGCCGTATTCGAGTCCTGATTGAGAGCCCTTGTGTACCCGAGTGCCAGATCGTAACAATGTTATCAGGACTTAGCGATGACGTTTGCTGGGTATGTACTGCCGGATGCCGATATTTCCCCTCCACAGGAGCAAACTTTCGTCTATAATCAACTTCTGATGGGGTCTGAAGGCGCCAGTAAAGTTCGTCTTCAGGTACTCAAATATCGGTTGTATCCTCTCCAAGGGGTCCTTCATATGCTTGGATCGGTCCTGGTTGCGGGTATGACTTGCCAGGCTGTCTATGAAATGTAAGTTTCAAATGATGGCCGTAAACCTGTTCCTATTCAATATTTTGCCAAAGATAGGGGTTTGTATGAGTGGATCCCAGGACCAGTACTTCCTCAGTGACGACTTCTTTGTCACCCCCATCAGGATGTCAATTGCCGGGAACGTGTAGAATTCTGGGACTCGAAGGGTGGTCCACTTTAGGCGGGTAGAGTGGGGAATTTTTTCCTTGCCAGCCATGAAGTAATAGTTGTACCAGTTTGTCTGGTCAACAATTAGAGACATCAGGTTGGCAGTAAAAATTGCCGGAAAACATCAAGTCTTGTTGTCCTGGGTCCTGCGCGAGGAATCGCTGGGCCAGCCTCCCTCGCACTCACAAACTTGTATACATTGGGCTTGTAATGTGACCCATCCACCCAATTCCATTCCTCCTTATCGGCGGCACCTTCGTCGTCGCTGTCATCAGAAGCGTCACCAGGGGCACCAGGGCGGAAGGAGGTTGTCCTGCCTTTTCACCTAGACCTTGATCTAGGTCGGGACCCTGACCTCGAACTAGAGGTAGATCCAGTGATGGGGCGTCGAATTAGGGTCACCTTGGATGCCCTGCCACGGGTGGCACGCCCGCGGCAAAGTACATGCCCACGTCGTTGGCTGGTGGGGCATTGTGGCGACTGAGGTGGTGATGGAGTGTCGGGGCGTCAGTGCTGCGGGAGGTCCCAGGCTGTAGCGACACAGAAGGCCTGATGGGGGAATAAGGCAGTGAACCAGGAGGTGATGGTGGTACTCTAGAGTGGCTGGGAGAGGGTACGTAATAGAATTCACACGAACAATAGATGTTGGAGCACTCAGGTAGGTTATTGGACTTATTACAATCTCCCAGCACTTATCGCGGATTTGGATAGAGACATACTTCCGACTTCCAACGTTCAGGCATTATTCTTCTGATCACATTGCTTTATGATACATAGGGTACATGAATCACACAGGTTAGGTATTTCGCTTTGTTAACTCTCTGGTAATATGACTCTTAATCAAGGATGAAAGTATAAGTAATGTGGTTATTGCCCAAGAATTAACGTAAAGGGATAACTGTAGCTAGTTGCACTGGTCTAGGATGTTCACTTGTCTAGGTGATACTTCAGACCGAAAATATCAGTGAGGGCGAATCAGGTTTCTGGTGGAGAATCACAATCACTTATTTCAGAATTGCTTTCGCTCGAGCCGTAGTCCAATTGATTCGGACTTATTTCTTTGGCGAGGTTGTTGTTGTTGTTGTTCCCTAAGCTGCCTGGCCGAACAGCCCCGAGGTTGGCGAGGTTAAACCTGATGGCAAGAATAATTATGGGAGTCAGTTCGCCTAAGCTAAATTTCACTGATATATATTAATACATACTAGCATAATAATCACTCGTTTGCTAACATCAGAGAAAATTGAGACATAATCGAATACACTAGATGGTTGAGTTAATAGCACCGTAACACTGGTACTTTGCGAAGTAACACTGTGATTGAGTTTTCCTGGTTATCTTGCGTTAGTGATGTTGGGGGTTAACAGTAGCTCTGGGGCCGTCCAAGCTGTCCGGTAGTGTAGAGAAGGTTTTACAGATGGGTTTCTTGCGTAACCGGTGATGACGCTCTGATATGTTACCCTTGCTGGGGACCTTAAATAACGCTGTCTCAAGATCAACCGGACTAACAACGTATCGGATTAACGTAAGACAGTCGAGAAAAGTGACTGCTTAACTATCTCTGGTCCTTATAAGAGGTTCAAGGAGCGCGGGCGGTTTTGCACCTTTTTGTCAACAAATGCTGATGGGGCCTACAGTCAATTGTTGCCAAGGAGTTATTCTTGCAGAGTCCTCACTCAAGAGTTTCTCGCATAATCCCTTCTAACATAACAAGATCTTTCTGCCTTATATCAGTTATGAGTTATGATCGTTCGTAACTCAAGCAGCGGATGGTGCACTATCAGAAGTTAATGAAACAATCAATAATTTGTGAATTTGTTGTCTACCAATATAATATTACTGCCGGTAGTCCCGATCGCAATAAAACATTCGTAAAGGGTTAATTCACTTCCTCACCGAGTTGCACAGATTACGGAAAGCCGAATTATCGTGAATCTTGAAGGGGGGGGGGGGGGGAGTACTAGACGCCAACGCAGTGTGGCCAGCCGTTGCTTTGGGCTCTAATATGCAACTGCCGACTGTTGTTTCTGTGTCTTATTTATAGGCTGGTCAAGGAAGCCTATTTTAGGTTTTAGGAAGGTTTTTTACCCCTTATTGGCGGCGCTCGACTTAAGTCGTGCACCAATTTGCAGCAAGTTAGGAGCATTATTAAGGCTTTTAAAGGGTTAAAATCGAGTGCAAATGGCCGGGAGCGCAGCGGGCCAGACAGCCGACTCCCAGGGCTTACCGCCGCCCATTAACTCATATTCCCTGTGTTCTCGAGAGGCCGGCAGTGTAGCCAGTAGTGAGCATAGCTGGGAAAAATATACCGATATATGCTAAACTCCCATGTTCGTGGCACCACTGCAAGAGAACCACGAGTGCTACGTAGCTCGTTCTGGTCTCATTTTGAAGCTTTTAACGCCTAGTTTTTTGCTAAATAAATTTTGTTTCATGCAGATGCTTGATTTATCATGCAGGAGGGCCTGAATATGCCCAAATGAGCCCAAAACACTCCGCTAGACAAGGGTTAAGTACTACTTTGCTGGCGCCCTACGTGCCTAGGCTGGGAGGTATTATTCATCAAGTCACCTAAGTATCCTTCTCTGGTCTAGCTGACATGCTATTCGGAATCTAGGATGGGATAAGGAAGGTTTTGGTTGTGGGTAAGGATGGGATAGGATGGTATTTGGATAGGTATCTAGATTTGTAGGTCATAACCTGTTGGAAACTCACCTGTTGTCTGGCAAGAATTTGCTGGCTTGCGCGGGTCATGGTAATTCTCCGCGGGGGTCGGTGGGGTCCCCATGGGGTCGGGGGGGGGCATGCCGCTCCCTGAATATGGTTATCGAGAGTTCTTACGTTAATTGGGATGAGATATGAGTTCAGGTTGTCAGGAAGTATCTTCCTAGTTAGGGTTGATCACTACATCTAGTTTTCATGTACGAGGATCACTCGTGGGTGTTAAGAATAGTGGTTTTGTGAAAGTGCAAGTCAGTGGGAAATTTAAATTTTTAAGGGTGAACGAGAGGGGGTCGTCCTAGCCTCGCGCCGGCTATTGCTCTGGTTCAGGTTGTGAGTGGGGCTAGGGAGTTAGAGGATAGTTAAGGGGGGTACAAGGATAGGTCCTTACCTTCCATTTGTTGAGGTTAGTGAACTAACTGAGTCGGCATGTTATAACGTGCTTATGGCGTCTTTACAGGGGGAGGGTTGTGAATTGTAAAGGGGGTGGTTTGAGGCTAGGTCGCCGCGCCGCTCGTGACTTAGGATAGTGACCCTTAATGCGCGGGACATAGGGGTGGCAGTGCCCTACGATAAACAGGTAGTGTGGTGTGTGCAGCGGCGCGTGAAGGAGAAAGTGACAGGGTGACCCAAAAGGTTTCGACTGGCCATGGGATCACGAAGTAAAACAGAGTAGTGTGGATTGTGGATAAGGAGGAGGTGATTGGAAGACGTATAACAATTGTGGAAAAGTAAATGGAAGAGAGGAACACAATGGCGGATAAAAGATAATTAACTTAAGGATTGAAATACATGCATGAATGACGGTATTAGTCGTCGTCAAATTAAGGTGAATGGGACTTGGTTGGAATGCACGGAATACGATTCGACATGGGCAGTGCCTCTGTGTCGTAGCAATATCGATCGGGCAAATTCCGGTTAATATTATATATATACTTAGTTACTAGAAGAACAAGACAAGGGGCAACTGAGCACGGGGGTACATATATATATATACTTAGTTACTACAAAAGAAAGGAAAAAGGGACAACTGGGCATGGGGGTACATATATCTAGACTCGTCATGGAGAGAGAGATACGAGGTAGCTTTCCTGCATGTCTCTTGATAATCGTATGCAGATTGGTCATAGTGAGCTTATCCGAATTAACAGGCCTAAATCAATACAATAACTGGCATAGGGTTATCAGGTGTATAGAGTCGTGGTTAAAGGTTGTTACATAACTCGTAATTAACTTATCTAAATCAACAGGCATAAATCAATACAAGAACTGGCAAGGGACACAAATTGACAGACGAACAATGCAACGTGAGGTTATGTATAGCTAACTGCTAAAAAATGGGGGAACGAAGATAGGTGTCTTCCCTTTCTACAAGTTCCCTAAATTATGTTAACATTAGAGAGTTGGTACATCAATAAGATAGCAATGTGGATCTCAGTGAGTTATGGGGCTGTCTAGTGTAATTGCATAATTAATCTCGGAATTACTCCTAGGTATTTTGTCTAGTGAAATGGAGGTTGTACTAGGAAGGTTGAGAATATATATATAGTGGATAAAACAACGGGAGGTTAGAGACATATAATTGCTAGAATTGGGGGATTATGATTGTTATATAACTAAATACAGGGCTGACGTAATCACGATCTGATTCGTTGTGAAACGGAAACTAAGGTGTCTTTCGATCGCCTCGAACCTACACAATGAAAGCATTATAGCCTGCATGGTCATTACATAATTGAATACACATTTAGTCAGTACATCAAGGATTTCAAGGAGTAAAGTCATGTGGTTTGTATACTAGAAGACTGTGATTGAGAGACGTATAATATGTGGAATGAATTGGGAGAGAGAGAGAGACCAAATCGGGGATGGAAATGGGACCGGGGATCTCGTTGGGGGTGGGGTTTTCGCTCCTAGGATTTTCGTTCCTGTGGTATTTCATGTATAATCTAATATCCAGTAAAGTGGCTAATGTCGATTATTTTATACGTTCATCTCGAGTTTTTATACATATTATTATCATTTTTAGGACATGGATACCTATCTATTGAAATATTAACAGGACTACTTTTAGGGCGATTACCAATTGTTTGTGTAGGTCTAATTCTCTAATAGAATCGTTTTTATTTACCACAAATACTTTGTATATTGGACAATGTACTAAATAGAATTTGAGAGTAATATATCTGTAACATTCATGACTATAGAAATCAAGTGATATTTTGATGACTGCGATTTTAAAAAATCAATTCACTCGATGGCAACAAATTTAGGTTGGTGCGAACCAAAGGCGGGAAATATAGCAGACGATTTGTTTTATTTTCCCCCATTGCGGGTGGCTAGGGGAGGTATGGGCAGTGTTGTCAACACCTAGCAGCATTGCCTTCAAGTCACGATAGCGGCTCCCGCTCGATATTAGCAGGAACAAGGGTCGATTATTAGTGATGGTTGACAGCCGTCACTGGTACTAGTGTTACCCTATTGTACTGATGGATTAGGGCCGAACCTGGTACAAAAGTCACCCCAATCTACTTGTCGTTTCTCTTCAGGCATTCACTGGGATGATTGTAGACACCAATAAAGCAGAGCAATATCCAAGGAGGCTGCATAGGCATCTGATAAGGAGTTGCTGGAACTCATGTTTCATTTGTCTGGCTTCCCTCACTGTATTTGTGTGTGTCTCACCTACACAGAGAGTATCCAGTTAGCTCTCACAACACCCCCTTCTATTAATTTCACTACACTGAACAAGCACACCACACTTCTTTCCAATATACCAAAACAATGTTTAGTGACGATATAAGCTGCCTCGGAGCCCCCACATTTTTCTGTATTTCCTATGTGACTGGAGGAGACAAAAGTCGAAGCTGCCTGTAGCAAGTGTTACTCCCAAAGTTGAAAGAGTGACAGAGAGCCAAAATCAAGATACAATAGAGTCAATATATCTGGACACACGGAGCTTGAAGCACTTTAAGTCATAGGATGAGGGAAAGACAGATTGAGGGAGAGAGTTCCAAAGCTTGATTGTTAAGTAGAAGAAAGACTGGGAAATAATGTTCAATTTTGTGTGTGGGTGTTGGACATAATAGGGCTGGGAGTGTGTTGAAAGGCAGGTGCCGCACGCTCACTCTCCAGAAGGGAAAGGGTATACACTGAGAGAGCTCTGAAGAACATTGATTATTGTAATAGTGGTAGAAAAGTGAGAGAGATGCAACATTGCGACGTGTAAAGAGAGATTGTAGGGAATTTATGGGCGGAGGTGAGTTGACGAGACAAAATGCTTTTGACTTTACCCTTTCGAGAAGTGCGGTATGGGTTGAACCTCCCCACACATGCAAACAACACTCGATACATGGGCGCACTGTGCCCCTACACAGAGCAAGAGGCTGTGCGGTGGTGAAGATCCCACAGAGATGGTAGAGTACGTATCTGACTTCTGGGAAGCTGTTTTAGCAAGAGTGGTAATAGGATTTTTCCAAGAAAAACCAGAAGAAAAAGAAACACCAAGAATACTGAGAGAAGATGAACGGTTGATTTGTGTATTGTTGAAGTAAAAGGGATAGACCTATGGAAGTTCTTGACCGGTAGATAAATGGAGAAAATGAGATTTGGAAGCATTGAAAGTAACAAGATGTTCTCTGCCCCAATCAGAAATGGTAGATAGATCAGAAGATAAGTGTGTTATCACGTGAGTTATTGAGTTATTGCATACTGGGTCATTCTGGAAAACTAGTTGAATAGTATAAGGTAGAGTCATCAGCAAATGAATGGATAGGACTGGAGGTACAGTTGAGAAGATTATTAATGAATATTAGTAAGAGAACTGGAGACAGGACAGAGGCCTGAGGAACACCGGAGATGATAGGTTGAGGAAGTGAGCGATGGTCGTCCACAACCGCAGCTATGGAATGACCCAAGAGGAAATTAAAGACATAGGAGAGATAGAAACCATAGGATGGTAGTTTGGAAATTAGAGATTTGTGCCAGACTCTATCGAAGGCTTTTGATATGTCTAGCGCAATACAAAAGGTCTCACCGAATTTCCAAAAGGAGAATGACCAAGAATTAGTAAGATAAAAAAGAAGATCACCAGTAGAAAACCATACTGGCAATCTGATGGGAGATTATGGGAAGACAAATGCTTAAGAAATTTCGAATTCAGAATAGATAAAAAAACTTTAGAGATGCAAGAAATTAGAGCAATTGGACGATAGTTAGAGAGTTGAGAGCGATCACTCTTCTTTGGTACAGGTTGAAGGAGAGCAAACTTCCAGCATGAAAGAAAGACGTTAAAGGAAAAACAGAGTCAGCACAGATAATTTATGATAAAAGAAATTTAGGCTTGTTCACCAGGTTGGTCAGTGAAATGAGAGGAGAGCCATTGGCACTTGTGAACATTGAAATTTCCTAAGATTGAGATTTCTGCAAAAGGAGAGATGGATAGAATGTGTTCCACTTTAGAAGTTAGATAGTCAAAGAATTTTGGATGGTTAGTAGAATTAGAGGAGAGATAAACAGCGCAGAAATATTTAGTTTGAGAGTGACAAGAAAGCTTTAGCCAGAGAGTTGAGAATTCAAAAGAATCAAAGTTGGGAAAAAGAGAGAAAGCAAGATTATTGAGCTCATATACGCAACATCCACCTTTGGCTTGACACTGAGGATAGAGATAGTAGGAGGATACAGAGAAAGGTTTACTATCAGTAGTCCCAGACAACTGGGTTTTGGTGAGAAAGAGAAGATCAGGCTTAGCAGGGGAGAAGTGGTATTCAAAAGAATGGAAGTTAGAGCTAGGTCTTCCCATAATCTACAATCAGATCATCAGAATGGTTTCCTTAAGGGACGCTCTACTGGTGATCTTCTTTCTTATCTTACTAACTCTTGGTCATCCTCCTTTCGGGACTTCAGCGAGATCTTTTCTATCGTGCTAGACATACCGAAAGTTTTCGAAACAGTTTGGCACAAATCTCTTATTACTAAACTACCCTATTTCGGTTTCAATTGCTCCATCTGTGCCTTTATCTCTAATTTATTTTCTGTCCATTCCATAGCTGCAGTTGTGGATCGCTCACTTCCTCAACCTATCAACTATGGTGTTCCTCATGGTTCTGTCTTGTCTCCAGTTCTCTTTCTAATATTCATTAATGATCTACTCAACTGTACCTTTAGTCATATACTGATGAATTTACCTTACACTATTCAACTAGTTTTCCTCAACAACCCAGCATCCAATTACTCCAAAACTCACGTGATGGGGCCATAGCACGTCTATATTCTGATCTATCAATTGTCTCTGATTGGGGAAGAGAACCTCTTGTTACATTCAGTGCTTCCAGAACCCAATTTCTCCATCTATCTACCTATCAAAATCTTCCACACGACTATACCTTTTTCTTCAACAATACACAAATAAACCCTTCATCTTCTCTCAGTATTCTTGATATTTCTTTTTCTCCTGACCTTTCTTGGAAAGATCATATTACCACTCTTGCTAAAGCAGCTTCTCACAGAAGTTTGGTGTGTTCAACCTGTAATAATTCCTTTTATATATATATATATATATATCTATTTATATATATATATATATATATAATATATATATCTATTTATATATAGCAGTGAAGAGCATGTATGAGGGTGCAAACGCGGCAGTACGTGTGGAGAATGAGCAGAGCGAGTTCTTTGACTTGAATGTTGGGTTGAAACAGGGGTGTGTGATGTCCCTGTGGTTGTTTACTGTTGTTGTTGTTGTTGTTGTTGTTCCCCAAGCTGCCTGGCCGAACAGCCCCAAGGCCAAGGCCATAACCGAGCGCGCCCACAGAACCTTCCCTGCCGACCACAATAAAGCCTGGGTGACCGAAGCCACTCCATGGCGGGGAGCTGAGGAGGGTGCAGAAACGCCCGGGAAACCAAAGCCCCACCCAGGGCCCTGTGCCCCTCAGCAATTATGAAGAGAAAGTTGAGGGGCAAAGGAAAAATGTGACGCTTTGGCTTCCAATCTTGGTAGATTGGGAGGTCAATCCACGGAAGAGACGCCGTCACTTGAGATCTAGAAAATATATAAGTAAAAGGAACAGTCAGAGTACGCTATGGGTATGGCAGAGATCGCTCAGTTCTCACTCTGATAGACCAGCCCATCACCATTGTTTACTGTATATATGGATGGAGTCATGAAAGAAATACTAGGAAGAACAGTGGATATTGGTGTATCGCTGAAAAGGGAGGGAAATGAGTGGAAGCTGCCTATACTGTTGTTTGCGGATGATACAGTTCTGATGAGCAATAACGAATGGGAGTTGCAGGGTCTGGTAAATTATATTGGAACAGTGTGAGTAAAAACGGAATTTGAAGGTAAATGCGGGGAAGAGCAAGGTTATGGTCTTCGAAAGGGGTGAAGTCACAGAGTGTGAGGTGAAGTTGAACGGTCAGGCTATGGAGATCGTCAGCTCTTTTAAGTATCTGGGCAGTGTGTTGAGTAAAGATGGGACTATGGATGAAGAGGTGCGGGAGAGGGTGCAACAGGGGAAGAGGGTTGTAGGAACATTGAAAGCAGTAACAAGAAATAGGGTGGTCAGTATGGAAGTGAAGAAGTCCTTGCATGACAGTGTGGTAGTCCCGACACTAACTTACGGAAGCGAAGCATGGACGTTCGGAAAGAGACTCAGACCAAGAGTGAGAGCGGTGGAAATGAGTTACTTGAGAAGTGCGTGCGGAGTTACATGGAGGGATAGACAGACGAATGAGGAAGTAAGAAGGAGGTGTGGTGTGGAGGTAGATGTGCTGGAAAGTGTGAAAAGGAACAACTTGAGATGGTTCGGCCATATGGAACGTATGGAAAGCGAGAGAATGACTAAGAGGGTGAGGTGCACCGAAGGAGAGGTGGAAGGATGGAGTGAGGAAGTATATGGATGAAGGCGGTGCTGGTTGGGAGGAGGGGCGTCGACTGACTGGGGACAGAGGTGCATGGGGGCGATTCGTTTGTGGCCACACCTTCGGGGATCACGGCGTCAGGCAATAGATAGATATATATATATATATACTGTATATATGTATAAATATACATACTGTATATATGTATATACAGTATATATATATATATATATATATATATATATATATATATATATATATATATATATGAGGCATGGTGTTGATTTGTTCTGCTACTAGTAGATTTTTCAACAATATGCTAAGAAAACACTGTTTGGGGCCTGAGTGAAACAAGGATAACATTCTAACCATGGACGAAGGAGACTCAGAATCAATTTCTCACTGGCATCCTTATTTGAAACCCACTTCCATGAATCTCAAACCCCTTTCTGCAATGGCGGACATGAGAGGTGCATTAGGCCAATGTTGCATTTACATTCTGAATGGTTGCACCTGATCAGCATTATGAAGTTGATTACGCCAGTTACAACACCATTTACAACCACGGCCACAGCAACAATACTGTAACATTCAACATATACTTCATACATTACACACAACGTGTTGGATAGGGCAGTTGTATAATATATACGGTATATACTGTATGTACTGTTTATATACATTATATATATATATATTTATATATTTGTTCTTGTATTCTATGTGAATGAGGGAGACAAATGGTATAACTGCCTGCAGCGAGTGCCTCCCCCAGATTTCAAAGAGTGACAGGGCCGAAATCAAGGGACGTTCGAGCTAAAATGCCTGGACACACGGACTTTGAAGCAATTTAAGTCATAGGAAGAGGGAAAGACTGATTCTGGGAGAGAGTTCCAGAGCTCAGCAGTTAAATAGAAGAAAGTCTGAAAATAGCGTTTCACTCTTGGGTTGGAGAGTTGCATACAGTAGGGGTGGGACTGTGTTGCAAGGCGGGTACTACACACCCTACGTAGAGGAGGTGGTATACACTGGGAAAGCTCCGAGGAACACTGATTATTGTAGTAGCGATAGAATAACAAGAGAGATGCAACATTGCGGCGAAGAGAGAGAGATTGCAGAGAGTTGGTGAGTGGACAGGATTTAATGATACGAAAGGCTTTCCTTTCTACTTTATCTAGGAGTGCAGTGTGAGAGGATCCTCCCCACACATGTGAACAATATTCAATACAAGGACGCACTGTGCCCCTGTACAGAGCAAGAAGCTGCACAGGGGTAAAGAACCCCTTGAGGCAGTTGAGCACACCCAGCTTCTGGGAGGCTGCCTTAGCGAAACTGGGAATATGGTCTTTCCAAGTGAGAGCAGAAGAAAAAGAGACACCGAAAACATTGAGAGAAGATGAAGGGCTGATTTTTGTATTGTTGAAAAATAAGGGATAGTCCTCTGGAGGTTCCTGACGGGTAGTAAGATGGATAAACTGAGTTTTGGAAGCATTAAATGCAACAAGGTTTTCTCTATGCCAATTGGAAATAGTAGCTAGATCAGAAGATAAGTATTTTATGGCTTCCTTACGTTTACTTTTGAGGGACTGCTGGCTGGCGCATTCTGGAAAACTAATTGAGTGGTGTAAGGTAGAGTTGTCTGCATATGAATGGATGGGACTGGATGTACAGATGAGAAGATCATTTATGAAAATTAGAAAGAGAATAGGAGATAGGACAGAACCCCGAGGAACACCGGAGTTGATAGGATGAGGAAGTGAGCGATGGCCGTCCACAACCGCAGCTATGGAACGGCCGGAAAGGAAATTAGAGACAAAGGCACAGATGGAGGGACAGAAACCGAAGAAGGGCAGTTTGGAAATTAAAGATTTGTGCCAGACTCTATTGAAGGCCTTCGATATGTCTAGTGCAACAGAAAAAGTTTCACCGAAGTCCTGAAAGTTAGTAAGATATAAAAGAAGATCACCAGTAGAGCGACCCTTAAGGAAGCCATACTGGCGGTCTGAGAGCAGATTATGAGAAGAGAAATGCTTAAGAAATTTGGAAGCAAGAATAGTTTCAAAAACTTTAGAGATACAAGAGATGAGAGCAATTGGACGATAGTTGGAGGGTTGAGAGCGGTCACCCTTCTTTGGGACAGGTTGAATGAGAGCAAACTTCCAGCAAGAAGGAAAGATGTTAGAGGAGAGACAGAGACGAAAGAGTTTGCCTAGGCAGGGGGTCAGCACGGAAGCACAGTTTTTAAGTACAACAGGAGGAACACCGTCCGGACCGTACGCCTTCTTAGTATTAAGCCCAGAGAGGGTAGAAAGTACATCTTTAGAAGAGATTAGGATATTAGGCATAAGTAGGAGAGAGGGGGGTGGAGAGGGAGGAATAGCACCGGAATCATCAAAGGTAGAGTTTCTGGCAAAAGTTTGAGCAAAGAGTTCAGCTTTGTCAGAGGAAGAAGTGATGGTTGTGCCATCAGAGTGGAAAAGGGGTGGGAAAGACAAGGAAGAGAAGTTGTTGGAGAGATTTTTTGGCTAGATGCCAGAAAGCTTGGGAAGAGCTAGAGTTGGATACTTCAGTGCATTTATTATTGATGAAAGAGTGCTTGGCAAGTCGAAGAACAGATTTGGATTGATTCCGGGCAGAAACATAGGAAGAATGAGATTCTTGAGTTTTAAGGCGTCGGTACCGTTTGAATGCTTCCTCCTTGTTGTGGACAGCAGTAGAACAAGCGTGAGTAAACCAAGATTTGTTTGCATTAGACTGAGAGAAAGAAAATGGAATGTACGCCTCCATGCCCGAGAGGATTACCTCGGTAATGCGTTCAGCACTCTCCGAGGGTCCTCAGCCACGGAAGCAGAAGTCATTCCATGGGAAGTCAAAGAAGTACTGCCGGAGAGCCACCCAGTCGGCAGCGCTAAAGTGCCACAAGCGCCTCCGGCTGGGAGGATCGGATGGCCGTACTGAAGAGATAGGGCAGGTGACGGAAATAAGTTTATGGACGGAGGAGCCCAAAGGAGAGAAAAGATTGACAGTATAAGAGGAAGGGTTAGAAGTCAGAAATAAGTCAAGAATGTTGGGACGATCTCCGAAGCGATCCGGGACACGGGTGGGTTGCTTGACCAGCTGCTCTAGGTCATTTATGATAGAAAAGACGTAGGCTTGTTCACCATGTTTGTCAGTAGAGTGAGAGGAGAGCCATTGGCGGTGGTGAACGTTGAAATCTCCTAAGATGGAGATTTCAGAAAAGGGAGAGATATATAGAATGTGTTCCACTTTAGAGTTTAGATAGTCGAAGAACTTGGGAAAGTCGGTAGAGTTAGGGGAAAGATAGACAGCACAGAAATATTTAGTATGAGAATGACAGGATAGTTTGAGCCATGAAGTTGAGAATTCAGAGGAGTCGAAATCGGGAACACGAGAGCAAGTGAGTTTGTTGTGCACATATGCACAACATCCGCCTTTGGCTTTGAAACTAGGATAGAGAAAGTAAGAGATACAGAGAAGGGGCTGCTGGAAGTTGTTTCAGATACCTGGGTTTCGGTGAGGAAAAGAAGATCAGGTTTGGAGGAGGAGAGATGGTGTTCGACAGAGTGAAAATTAGAGGAAAGGCCGCAAATATTGCAAAAGTTGATAGTAAGAGTGACAGGCCGTGGTCCAGAGCATTTAGAGGGGTCGTCAGGGGAAGGTCGGGCATATGTGGGGGTATTTATGTTCCCCCCCCCGCCCTGGGGACTCCGAGGCTGGGCCTGTGTTTATCATGTTTTTTTTGTTTTACTAATGTTGAAGGAGGAAGTGTGGTGTGCATGTTAAGTGTAGTGAAATAGATAGGAAGAGGAGGTGTTTGTGAGAGCATGCTAGACTACTCTCAGTGTAAGTGATATATATATATATATATCTATCTATCTATCTTTTGCCGGACGCCTTACTCCCCTTAATGAGGGTGGCCATACACAGAAGGCCCCCAAGCAGACCTATTTCCTGTAAGAGGGACAACCCAAGCCAGTTTACTGAAGAACTTACAGGATTGACCACTCAATTTAGGACCAGTCCGACTCCCGACTCTATGTATCGTGTTAGCATTATTTTTCTACAGTGGTGTTAGGCTAGTCCATCCACTAACCTGCCTTACACTTAGATAACCAGTACGGATTTGTATCAGGTTTACTCCCCTAGACAAGTTGCCGACCAAAGGCTGACGAGTCCCATCAACCCGGATTTGTATAAGGTCTCCCCTAGATGGGTTGCCGACCAAGGCTAACGAGTCCCATCCACATATATATATATATATATATATATATATATATATATATATATATATATATATATATAGTATATATATATATATATATATATATATATATATATATATATATATATATATATATATATATACCTGTATATATATATTCTATATATATATAGTATATATATATATATAGATATAGATATATATATATATATAATATCACACAAAAATATTTAGGCATCAACCAGGATTCCCACTGCAGTCTATAAGTATGACATCCCACTTGGTCACGACGTAATAAATGCTGCCCAACCTTTTCCCATATGTATGGGAGAAAGAGAATCCTAATTGGAAAGGTTAATTCCATACCAAGTCGGAAGACCCATGTTGCAGAGAATAATACTACAAGGGATTATTACAGTAAGCCTAACGCAACTCCGGACAAATTGATTAAATTTAATTATCCATCTGGCACGCATAGAGGTATATATATGTAGAATATCTCACGAACACGCGTGTGAGTTACATAAATAAACGTTTAGGCATCAGCCTGGATTCGACGTGCAGTCAATCAGAATGACATACCACACTTAAACCCCCTTAAATTAAATTACTTAATCAACCTTGCTGGTGTAGTGACTAGCGTCCTGGACTTCCACCCAGAAGGTCCCAGGATCGCGCCCACGCTCGGCGTATTAAAGATTTTTCACAAGCACTGAGTCGTTACCGTCCCTCATGAACAAGGGGATGGGGTAGTAGTACAGGACCCCAATGGAAATACGCCTAATCGGCCTTATTGGGTTATCCTTAGCTGGCTTAGCATGCGCTAGCTTTAAGAACTATTATCAACTCTGCGAAGCAGAGTGGTATCCCACACACAGGTCCCGCCCGTATACTGTGCACCACAATTCAGCTTGTCCGTCGTCGTCCGTCGTCGTCGTCGTCCGTCGTCCGTCGTCCGTCCGGAAACTCCTCCTAGACCGTTCGATGGATTTTCACCAAATTTCACAGGTATATTCATTTGGTCAATGCGAAGGTCAGTCAAAAAGAAATGTTTAATTTAACTTAAAGGTTAAGGTCAAAGGTCAAGGTTAAAAATAAGGTCAATATTTCATGTGTCTTAGTTTGTACTCAAATTTCTTCATTTTCACTATACAAGTTACTAGTAACCTCGATATCCTATTGACCAAATTTTAGATAAATATTCCGAAGGGTAAGGTCAAAGGTCATGGTCAAAGGTCAAAATATTTGTTTTACTAATATTTCTTATATTAACTAATAGATTCTCACTAAACTTACCTTGTATATTCGGAATACTTAGGGAAAGGTCATACAAGAAACTATACAATTCCATATGAAAGGTTAAGTTCACAGGTCAAGGTCAAATAAAAGGTCAATATGCTAATTTCATTACTTTTCATGCAAACTTCACAAAATTTGGCAATATAGTTGCACTTTAAATGAAAAGAAAAATAATACATTTTGAGACACATATCATGAAGGTCAAGGTCAAGGTCAACTACTCTATAAATACATATGAAACTAACTGATGGGTTTTAATAAAATTAGTCATGCTTATTTGATTTTCCTGGGTAATGTCAATGAAAACAATTTTTTACTCTTGCATAAAGGTCAAGGTCACAGGTCATGGTTGAAAGGTCAACTTATGCTATATATTTTTAGTTTTTATTCAAATGTCTTCATTTTCAGTTTACAAGTTACTGGTAACATTGATATTGTATTTCACAAATTTTAGATAAATATTCTAAAGGGTAAGGTCAAAGTTCAAGGTCAAAGGTCAAAATAGTATTTTTACTAGTATCTCATACTAACTGATAGATTCTCACTGGGTTTACCATGTATATTCGGATTACCTAGGCCAAGGTCATACAATAAACTATTATATTCCATATGAAAGGTCAAGGTCACAGGTCAAGGTCAAATAAAAGGTCAATATGCTATTTTCTTTAATTTTCATGCAAACTTCACACAATTTGGTGAGATAGCTTCACTTTAAGTGAAAAGGAAATTAATAAATGTTGAGACATATAAAGGTCAAGATAAAGGTCAAGGTCAACTATTCTATTAATAAATATGAAACTAACTGATGTGTTTTAATGAAATTAGGCATGCGTATTTGATGTTCATGGGCAATGTCAATGCAAAAACAAAATTACTCCTACATAAAGGTCACTGGTCAAGGTCAAAGGTCAACTTTTGTTATTAAAAAAAATTACTCAAATTTTAGAAAACTGGCTGTGTTATGGCTTATTACTTAAATATAGCCTAATATATATCAAATTTCACATAAATATTGTAATAGTTAAGGTCAGAGGTCAAGGTCAGGATAAGAGTATTTGTCATTTTCCCTAAACTCCTCCTTGACTGTTTAATGTATTGTCATAAAATTATACAGGCAAATTCAGTTGATCAATGCGACGACCATCCAAATGTATGTATATTACTTTTAGTCAAAGGTCAAAGGTCAAAGTCACAGTATATGATCACTATTTGTAATCAATAAGATTTTATATGAATTAGGCTACACCATATTCATAATGCTAGTTAATACGAACATTGCTGTTAAGCTAACTAAATACTTGATAAGAAATTCTAAGGTCGAAGGTCAAAGGTCAAGGTTAAAGGTCGATATATGATTTTTACTAGTATTTCTTATTTAATGTAGGATTCTCATTAGGCATATCATGCATTTTCGGAATGCCTAGAGCAAGGTCATACAAGAATAAGCATAATTCCATTTGATAGGTCAAGTTCACAGGTCAACGTCATAATAATAATAATCTTCTGGTTACTTATATAGCACCCGTATCTCCTCCTTCGAGGATTCACAAGCGCTTGACTTTCTTTAGTTCTACCCATCCCCCTTGCTCATGGGGAGATGGTAACCGCCGGCCATGTCCCAGAAAAACTTTTCAATCTGAGCGGGGATTGAACGCGAGACCTTCAAGATGGGAATCAGGCACGCTATCAACTGAGCCAGCCGGACGGCTAATTTCTTTACTATTCATGTAAACTTCACAAAATTCGTTGAGACAGTTGTGCATTAACCCTTAACCCGTGGAGCCCCGGCTAGTTTTGTATTGTTTGTTCACCAGAACCTGGCCGGTTTTCAAAAAATGGTTTTATTCCAGAAACAATAGCGAATGGGTTAGGAATGAAGGAAAAACCACGAGAAACCGCTCAAAAAGCTTAAAGAATGGTCCTACAGAGCCCCCGAAAACGTATTTTACAAGAGTAAAAAATTGAAGGCAATTACCCCAAAAAAACAGGTTATTGCGTGCTCACGCGCACGCACGTCGACTTTGAGAGTTTTCAACCATCGGCACGGTTGCGTGGGATATGTACACAGTTCCCATACAAATCTGAGCCCTCTCGAGTGGCTACACCTGAGGTTACGGTCGGAGCAATTAGGGTGACTCGTCAGACGCGTCGCTGCGGCTGTGCGTTACATACATCGCCGACGCGCCAGACGCGTCGCTGGGGCTGGACGGGTTAAAGAGCGGCGGCGGACTTAAGTCCGCCTCCAATTTGCAGCAAGTTAGGAGCATTATTAAGGCTTTTAAAGGGTTAAAATCGAGTGCAAATGGCCGGGAGCGCAGCGGGCCAGACAGCCGACTCCCAGGGCTTACCGCCGCCCATTAACTCATGTTCCCTGTGTTCTCGAGAGGCCGGCAGTGTAGCCAGTAGTGAGCATAGCTGGGAAAAATATGCCGCTATACGCTAAACTCCCATGTTACTGGTATCACTGTATGAGAACCACGAGTGCTACGTAGCTCGTTCTGGTCTCATTTTGAAGCTTTTAGCGCCTAGTGTTTTGCTGAATACATTTTTCTGTTCATGCAGATACTTGATTTATCATTCAGGAGGGCCTGAATATGCCCAAATAAGCCCAAAACCCCCACTAGACAAGGGTTAAGGGAAAATTAAAATGTTAAATTTTCAGACATCATGAAGGTCAAGATGAAGGTCAAAGGTCAAGATCAACTATTCCTTTAATACCTCTGAAACTAACTGATGATCTTTAATGAAATTTGACACACTTATTTGATTTTCTAGAGTTTCATCAAAGCAAACAAAAATATAATTCTACATAAAGGTCAAGGTCACAGGCCAAGGTCATAAGTTGACCTTCATCATAAACAAAATCAATTTCCGATAAGCTGGCGACTGTTAGTTGCATTTTACTTAAATAACATATATTTCAATCATATATATATATATTATAATACTTAAGGTTAAAGGTCAAGGTCAAAGAACAAAAGAAGAGTGTTGATAATTGTCTTTAAACTCTTCCTAGACTGTTTAACCCTTTGTGTACCGGTGACGTCTTTTTCATTGTATTCTAGCTATAATTAGACGATTTTGTGGAGCTTATGAAGGATCTGTGGTAGTAAAAAGAGTTAAGATAGTTGAAAGCCTGCTAATTTTATGGGGGCCCTTCATAAACTAAATAAAATTGTCGTAGTATCCAGTATGAAATGAAACCGACAGAACTGTACTGAACGGGTTACGTATCGTCACCAAATTTTGCTGGCAAATTTGGTTGGTCAATGCAACGATTGTCCATTTTTTTTTCTTTGTTATTCAACGGTCAAGGTGAATGGTAAAGGTCACAGATTATGGTCACTATTTCTTTCTTATATATTATATATATATATATATATATATATATATATATATATATATATATATATATATATATATATATATATATATATACTGTATATATACTGTATATAAACCTATTTTACCTAAGAGATTCAATACTACTTGCAGAATTATAGATCGCAGAGTTGCGTATGCATTTTTTTTTTTTTTTCTTTTTGGTAATGCGAAAAATGAACACCTACTTTATTATTATTATTATTATCAACTCTGCGAAGCAGAGTGGTATCGCGCACACAGATCCCGCCCGTATACTGTGCACCACCTGTCAGCTTGTCTGTCGTCGTCCGTCGTCGTCGTCATCGTTGTCCGTCTGTCTGTCCGGAAACTCCTCCTAGGCCGTTCGATGGATTTTCACCACATTTCACAGGTAGATCCATTTGGTCAATGCGATGGTCAGTCAAAAAATAATTTTCCATTCAACTTAAAGGTAAAGGTCAAAGGTCAAGGTTAAAAATAAGGTCAATATTTCATATTGTTTATTTTTTACTCAAATGTCTTCATTTTCACAATACAAGTTACTGGTAACGTTAATATCGTATTGACCAAATTTTAGGTAAATATTCCAAAGGGTAAGGTCAAAGGCCAAATAAGTTTTTCACTAGTATTTCTTATACTAACTGTTAGATTCTCACTAGGCTTACCATGTATATTTGGAATACCTAGACCAAGGTCATACAAAAAACTAAACAATTCCATATGAAAGGTCAAGGTCACAGGTCAAGGTCAAATAAAAGGTCAATATGCTATTTTCTTTACTTTTCATGCAAACTTCACCCAATTTGGTGGGATAGTTGCACTTTAAATGAAAATGAAAATAAAACATTTGGACACATATCACAAAGGTCAAGATAAAGGTCAAAGGTCAAGGTCAACTATTATATTAATATATATGAAACTAACTGATGGGTTTCAATGAAATTAGGCATGCTTATTTGATTTTCCAGGTCAATGTCAATGAAAAAAAAATACTCTTACATAAAGGTCCAGGTCACAGGTCAAGATCAAAGGTCAACTTTTGCTATTTATTTTACTTTTTGTTCAAATGTCTTAATTTTCACAATACAAGTTACTGGTAATCTTGATATCGTTTTGCCCAAATCTTAGGTAAATATTATAAAGGGTAAGATCAAAGCTCAAGGTCGAAGGTAAAAATAGTTTTTTTGCTAGTATTTTTTATAGTTAGATTCTCACTAGGCTTACCATGTATATTCGGAATACCTAGGCCAAGGTCATACAAGAAACTATTCAATTCCATATGAAAGGTCAAGGTCAAATAAAAGATCATAAATTAATTGAGATCAAAACAACCTTAGCAATTGTTCAGACCTCAGAATCGAGACCAGGAACCGGCCCTTTCAGTAAATTTAACTTCAATAACAAAAATATTAGGTGGGAAGAGGTAAATTAAGAAATGGAGGAAATAGACTGGGAAGATTTAATGAATAACCTTACATCTGCAGAATGTCTTGTCCTAATAACAGAAACCATGACCCAAATCTGTAGCCACCACATACCTGAAAGACAAACAAGACGAAGAAGCAAACAAGATCGGGAAAGAAGGAAGCTGTACAGAAGAAGAAAATTACTCACACAACAACGCACACATCCAAATCTACAGGATAGGCAAGAGGCCAAAATAGATAGAGAAATTGTGGAAATTGAACATAGGCTAAGAATATCATATGAACTACAACATATGGAAGAGGAGAGGAAAGCTATTGCAGGTATAAAGGAAAATTCCAAGTACTTCTTTTCATATGCCAAACTAAAGGCTAAATCAGCATCAAACATCGGCCCACTAAGCAAAGGGGATGGGTCATTCACAGGGGACAAAAAGGAAATGAGCGAACTCTTACTCCGGCAGTATGAAATAGCCTTCAGTGAGCCTGATGAAACAAAAGCCATCAGAGACCAAAATATATTTTTAATGGAAACCTGCCCCACGGAAGCCCCCCAGATGCTGGATATTGATTTCGGTCCAAAAGACATAGAAGAGGCCGCCATTTCCAACATGCCATCCCGCTCGGCACCAGGCCCGTACTCATGGAATTCGATCCTAATGAAGAAATGTAAGGAAAACCTCTCAAAACCCCTGGCTATAATGTGGAGAAGGAGTCAAGACACTGGTGAAATGCCAGATAGCTTAAAAAACGCAATAATTGACCCACTGCATAAAGGAGGGAGTAAAGCACTTCCAAAAAACTACCGCCCGGTAGCTCTAACCTCCCACATCATTAAAGTTTTCGAGCGAGTCATGCGAAGCAAAATCTCAGCTTTCATGGAGGCAAATGAACTACACAACACCGGTCAACATGGGTTCAGAGCGGGAAGATCATGTCTCTCACAACTTTTGGAACATTATGTCAACATTCTTAAAGCGCTAGAAGAAAAGAAAAACGTTGATGTCATCTACACCGATTTTGCTAAGGCATTTGATAAATGTGACCATTGTGACGTTAACCACTCCGTTAGAACCGCATGGCTTGTCCTACAGTGACTCGCTAGGATCGCCAGGGCAGTGGATGGGGCTACAGTTTATGTATTAGAGTGTGCTTTATTTCATATGTAAGCTCTTGTCATGGGCAGTCCAGAAAGGCTCTTTGTTTTCACCCATGTCAAGGCTTTCTATATTTAATTGTAAAGTATATGTTTTATCATTAACTAGTAATGATGGGATCTGGGAGAGAGAGAGAGAGTAGAACAGAGTGAGAGGGGGGCGCGCAGTGTTTTTGCCCCGCTCGATGACGTCACGGCTGGCTGCCTCGTGGGGGTTGGTTGAGAGAGGTCCTTACCATGCTGCTAGCTCCCTTGCTAGTGGCTAGAGGACTTGTAACCGCTTTTTTCCCACGCGGCTCGAGCTAGTGCGAGTATATATACAGTTCCTCGCCACTCTCTCCCTCAGATCTGGTTTCTAGAACGTATCCATCTTTATCCCTTGCTACCTGTCCCCTGCTCTGCACCTGAGAATCTTTTCCTCTGCCTATCTCTCTCATTTTCCATATCTTTCACCACCTTTTATTAACATTATATCCCCTCTGGTTAACTCTGCAAAATCAGCTTCATGCTGGCCAGTTGTATTGTGCGTTAAGGTCTGATATAACCCATGTATGTTAGTTGTTAAGATAAGTGGATCACGAAGCATTGGTTGGCATTTATATTGTTTAAGTACCGCTTCCTATAATTATTAGTGTTCTGCTGGATTAGATAATGCTAGACTAGGGGTCTGATAATATAAGGTATTGTTTCCTATGAGTGCTGGCTTTAGGAAAAAGCTGCACGACATACCTGAAAACTGGAGTTGATTGAGTAAATTCTAGTCTGTGTGCCATTGAGAGTAGAGCATGCACGAGTAATGGCTTTTTGCCTATACCATTCTGCACTGTTCTAGTCTCGATTGTTTGTCTTTGAGGTACGCCAGGAGAACGCTTAATACTTCGGTATTAAGGTTTCTCAAGAGAGCTACCCTTCCCTATAACGTAATATTTGACGCACAGACTTGAGATTTGCACTAGGCTATGCGGCATGCCATGCGCACCAGTATCTCGTATCATTGACTCTAGCTAGACTTTATCAGTCAAAGTAGACATTAAGTATATTAACCTAATTACTCTTTTTATGCATACCCATTTATGATTACACAAGCATTTCGCAGCCTAGTTTGATGTATGGAGACACAAACGACTTAGGCTCTTTTTGTTGATAGGAATACTGCATTGTCGTGGCGATTATTATTGTTGTAGTGTTTAGGATATTCTTGGCTCCGACGGCATTATATATTCTGCCTTTTTGTGTGCATAGCCTGCCCGAGCATTGTTCCGCTGCCTGCCTTTTTGGGTTCCATTTCCGATACGAGCATCTTTATAGCATCTAACATTTAAAGAAGATTCCTTGTTAGTGTTGAAGGACTTTAGTGCACTTTCTTTCATGCAGGAGTGCCTGACATTTATTGATTAAAGTAACGTAAGCTGTAACTTCTCTTACCACCTTACTTTGCATACCATAACCAAGCACCTTCGGTTATAGGTAGTACGGTTATAGGTAGTAATAGGCTGTTTTCACATAACATTAAGCCTAGAGTAGACGCACATTTATTGAGAGTTTGATAGCCTATTATTGCATATAGAACTCTGTAGAGTATTTGTGTTCTTTGTTCACTGGGAATATACATCAGAGGTTGGAGCTAGCGCTTTCCGTTGTAGCATTTATGCCATTACTAGTCCAATGAATAAGAGCCCTGATATATTTAAACCCCAGTCGTAACAAATGGCGACCTTACCTAGGATTTGGTGAACCTACATTTATTAGCAGGGAACATTTGTTGTTTTGGGGAATATTTTGCGGGGATCAGCAAGAATAATTTTTTTTTTTGCAGCATAGTATAGCCCTTGAGTATTTCCGAGAATTTGTGTGTGTATATTGAGGTATAAGAGTTTGGGGTACTTCTTTTCTGAATATTGTTGTGGGAAATTTTTGTGAGCATCATGTCTTATACCGGATCAGAGGAGAATAGAGACACAGTACGTAATGTCGAAACTGAGGAACAGCAGTATGATGATATGGTTAATCAGGTGAACTGTGAGGAGGATGCTAGGATATTTTTGCAATGGCCTGTTACTGCCGAGCGGTTGGTGGGTGTGAATCGGTACGGTCTTCAATGCCTGGCCACAGCTATGGGTCATGCGGTTACTAGCAGCATGACCAGGGATAACTTGATAACGTGTGTACTGGGCAGGGTGACTGGTGAGCGAGATGGGTTGAGTGCTCAGAGCCCTTCGGCCATGCTTCCCCTACACTCGACTCCCAGCCATCCCAGTAGTTTGCCGACCCCGGGTACGCTTCTGCAGTTGGGTGGTGACTGGCAGGGGGGGTTGCCCCTGGGGGGACCACCGGTAATTTCAAACATTGTAGCACCTTCACCTCCTCAAGGGTTAACTCCAGAATTATTGCTTCAGCTCGAATTAGCTAAGATCGAAGAGAGAAAATGTCAGCTTCAACAGCAACAAAGGGCATGTGAGCTTCAGCAGCAATTAGAATTAGCCAAGATAGAAGAGAGAGCCAAGATAGAAGAGAGAAAAAGTCACCAGCACATAGAGCTAGCAAAAATCCAAGCTGACTTAGAGTCGACTAGGTACTGTGCCGACATGGACGTAGAGAAGTCGCGAGTAGAGGCAACGGGACAGCGACTTGGGGCTGGTAACCGTGTTCATGAGCAGTCTCTCTCGCACTTATTGAAACTGGTTCCGGTGTTTGATGAGAGTGGTGTAACAGAATTTTTCACACGCTTTGAGAAGAAGTGCCAGGAACACCAGTGGCCAGAGAATAAATGGGCAGCACTTGTATCCTCTAGGTTAATAGGCAAGGGTCTTAAAGCCTACGATGCGTTACCTTTGGAGTCATGTATTGTGTATGAGGATCTCAAGGAGGCTGTCCTGAGGGCTTACGAACTGCAACCAGAAACGTACCGTTTGAAGTTCCGGGGTGTAACTAAGGGAAGAGATAGCACCTTTTTGGAACACGCCCGGGACTTGTCCGATGCTATGGGGAACTGGCTCCGATCTGAGAAGGTCACAACATTTGATGAAATTAAGCAGTTAATGATGTTGGAGCAGTTCTTTAAGAGCACGGGCGGTGATCTAACTTTGAACTTGAAGGAGAAAAACCCAAGAACTCTAGTCGAAGCAGCAGAAATGGCTGATCGACGGCTGTCGTTGATTCGGGGTTGCGGGTCCTCACAGAAGTACGATGTAAGTGCTAAGGACCGTTATCCTCCCCCTCCCCGGAACAATGACACATTTAAACAGAAGAGCCATGAAACTAAAACTGAATCCAAACCTTACACCCCACCGTATGTGAAAAGTCAGGGGCCTTTTACATCACAGTATAAGCCGAAACCGAAATTTATGTGTTTTAGTTGCCACCAGGAGGGTCATAAGGCAAATGAGTGCCCTAGTCGACCTCCTCCGGCAGCCGTGTCTTTTGCTCATGGCATTGGAGAACCTGTACTCGCTGGAACGTAGAAGAGAACGTTACCTAATAATATACACGTGGAAAATCGCAGAAGGTTTAGTACCAAACCTACATACTCCGATAGTCATGAAATTCAGTGATAGGAGAGGTTGGGAATCCAATATCCCCCGGAGGAACAACAGGGGTGCTATGGGCTCTCTGCGAGAGGGCTGGTTATCACACAGAGGCCCACGTCTCTTCAACAAACTCCCACGGCGAGTAAGAGACATGAGGGGCGTCTCTTTAGACAACTTCAAGAGAGCCCTCGATGTCGAACTGCAAAGAGTGCCAGACGAGCCCATCTTATCAAGGGAGCGGGCTGTCTCTTCAAACAGTCTGCTGCACCAAAACACAACCAACTACGAGGGGCGATGCGCTCCTCGGTGCTGCTAGGAGAGTGGCGAACACAACCCAAGGTAATATGCTATTTTCTTTACTTTTCTTGCAAACTTCACAAAATTTGGTGAGATAGTTGCATTTTAAATGAAAAGGAAAATACTAAATGTTGAGACATATAAAGGTCCAGATAAAGGTCAAAGGTCAAGGTCAACTATTCTATTAATATATATGAAACTAACTGATGGGTTTTAATGAAATTAAGCATGCTTATTTGATTTTCATGGGCAATGTCAATGTAAACAAACATATACTCTTACATACAGGTCAAGGTCACAGGTCAAGGTCAAAGGTCAACTTTTATTATTTATTAAAAAATATTACTCACATATTAGAAAACTGGCTGTGTTATGGCTTATTACTTAAATATCATATAATATTATATCAAATTTCACATAAATATTGTAATAGTTAAGGTCAGAGGTCAGGGTCAAAACAAGAGTATTTGTCATTTACCCTAAACTCCTCCTAGACTGTTTAATGTATTGTCACCAAATTATACAGGCAAATTCAGTTGGTCAATGCGACGACCATCCAATTATATGTATTTTATTTTAAGTCAAAGGTCAAGGTCACAGTATATGATCACTATTTGTAATCAATATGTTTTTATACGAATTACACCATATTCATCTATCTATCTATATTGCCTGACGCCATGATCCCAGAAGGGGTGGCCAACCATATTCATAATGCTAGTTAATATGAACATTGCTGTTAAGCTAACTAAATCCTGGATAAGAAATTATAAGGTCGAAGGTCAAGGTTAAAGTTTGAATTATGATTTTTACTAGTATTTCCTATTTAATGTAAGATTCTCATTAGGCATATTATGCATATTCGGAATGCCTAGACCAAGGTCATACAAGTATAAACATAATTCCAATTGATAGGTCAAGGTCACAGGTCAATATCAAATATAAGGCCAATATACTAATTTCTTTACTATTCATGTAAACTTCACAAAATTTGTTGAGACAGTTGTGCTTTAAGGGAATATTAAAATGTTAATTTTTCAGACATCATGAAGGTCAAGATGAAGGTCAAAGGTCAAGGTCAACTATTCCTTTAATACCTCTGAAACTAACTGATGATTTTTAATGAAATTTGACACACTTATTTGATTTTCTAGGGTTACATCAAAGCAATCACAAATATAATCCTACATAAAGGTCAAGGTCACAGGCCAAGGCCATAAGTTAACCTTCATCATAAAACATACTCAATTTTCGATAAGCTGACGACTGTTAGTTGAATTTTACTTAAATATCATATATTTCAATCATATACTGTATATCTACAGTATACAGTATATATATATATATATGTATATATATATATATATATATATATATATATATATATATATATATATATATATACCTGTATATATATATATATATATATTATAATACTTAGGTTAAAGGTCAAGGTCAAAGAACAAAAGAAGAGTGTTAATAATTGTCTTTAAACTCTTCCTAGACTGTCCACCCTTTGTGTACCGGTGATGTCTTTTTTATTGTAGTCTAGCTATAATTAGACGATTTTGCGGAGCGTATGAAGGATCTGTGGTAGCAAAAAGGGTTAATTAAGATAGTTGAAAGCCTGCTAATATTATGGAGGCCCTTCATAAACTAAATAAAATCGTCTTAATATCCAGTATGAAATGAAACTAACAGAACTGTACTGAACGGGTTACGTATCGTCACCAAATTTTGCTGGCAAATTTGGTTGGTCAATGCAACGATTGTCCAAATTTTGTGTTTTTGTTATTCAAAGGTCAAGATGAATGGTGAAGGTCACAGATTATGGTCACTATTTCTTTCTTATATGTATTCTAAATTTGAATTACAGCATATTCAAAATGCTACAAACTAATGTTACGCTGACCTTATTATAGATAAATAGTCCAATGGTTAAGATTCAATGTGATCATAAATGTAATCATATACTGTATATATATACTCATAGGCGGACATGAACCACCAACAGTCAGGACAAGTGTCTATGGTTTAATCCACTACACACAAGTATCCTTTATCACGCTGTGGTATATAGTGGATTAAAGTATGGGCACTTGTTCTGACTGTCGGTGGTTCAAGTCTGGCTGTGAGTGTAAAAACATTTAGTATATATATATATATCTCTATCTATCTATCTATTGCCTGACGCCGTGATCCCCGAAGGGGTGGCCACGAACGAACCGCCCCCATGCACCTCTGTCCCCAGTCAGTCGACGCCCCTCCCTCCAACCAGCACCGCCTTCGTTCATGCAGTTCCTCACTCCATCCTTCCACCTCATTTTCGGTCTACCTCTCCCCCTCTGTCCCTCCACCTCGCTCTCGTACACCCTCTTAGTCATTCTCTCGCTTTCCATACGTTCCATATGGCCGAACCATCTCAAGTTGTTCCTTTTCACACTTTCCAGCACGTCTACCTCCACACCACACCACACCTCCTTCTTACTTCCTCATTAGTCTGTCTATCCATCCATGTAACTCCGCACGCACTCCTTAAGTAATTCATTTCCACTGCTCTCACTCTTGGTCTGAGTCTCTCAACCAACGTCCATGCTTCGCTTCCGTAAGTCAGTGTCGGGATTACCACACTGTCATGCAAGGACTTCTTCACTTCCATACTGACCACCCTATTTCTTGTTACTGTTTTTAGCGTTCCTACAACCCTCTTCCCCTGTTGTACCCTCTCCCGCACCTATTCATCCATAGTCCCATCTTTACTCAACACACTGCCCAGATACTTAAAAGAGTTGACGATCTCCATAGCCTGACCGTTCAGCTTCACCTCACACTCTGTGACTTCACCCCTTTCGAAGACCATAACCTTGCTCTTCCCCGTATTTACCTTCAAATTCCGTTTTTCGCACACTGTTCCAAACTCATTTACCAGACCCTGCAACTCCCATTCATTATCACTCATGAGAACTGTATCATCCGCAAACAGCAGTATAGGTAGCTTCCACTCAATTCCCTCCTTTTTCAGCGATACACCAACATCCACTGCTCTTCCTAGTATTTCTTTCATGACTCCATCCATATATACAGTAAACAACCACGGGGACATCACACACCCCGGTTTCAAACCAACATTCAGGTCAAAGAACTCGCTCTGCTCACTCTCCACACGTACTGCCGCCTTTGCACCCTCATACATGCTCTTCACTGCTTTCAGCAACTTGCCCTCTACTCCGTATATTCTAAGTACTTTCCACAAACCTTCTCTATCCACTCTGTCATAGGCTTTCTCCAAGTCCATAAAGGCAACATACACCTTTTGTTTCTTCTCCAGATACTTCTCCACAACACAATTCAGGGTAAAAATCTGATCTACACATCCTCTTCCCTTCCTAAAACCTCCCTGCTCGTCGCCTATCCATTTCTCCGTATATATATATATATATACAGTATATATATATATATATATATATATATATATATATATATATATATATATATATATATATACCGATTTTACCTAAGATATTCAATACTACTTGCAGAATTCCAGGTCGCAGAGTTGCGTTTTTTTGTTTTTTGTTTTTTTGGTAATGCGAAAACTGCACACCTACTTTATTATTATTATTATTATTATTATTATTATTATTATTATTATTATTATTAGAATTGCGTGGGGCTTATAGTAAAAATCCATGTAGTGCACTATGAAACATGGGTCCTTGAATGGAATAAACTTTCTCCAAGCAGGATTTGCCTGCATATATATCTATTAATATATATATATATATGAACAATTCTTAATTGTTGCTTCGTCGTTTGCACTCAAGCTACAATATATCACAAATTGTATTAGCATTTTATCCTGTGCGTAATTACCACCAGCAGCAGGATAGGCCATAAGGCTACAGGTTTAGGGGAGAACATTTATCTTGGTCAAATGGATATTTATTTTCGATGGCAGGGTGCATCTGTAATGTGTTAATGTCTAATGTATGTCTGTTTCTCACATTTTCGCTCCAATGCTATCAGCAGGGAATACAAATATTTCAGGTGGTAGGATTTTTTATATATCTAATTTCCTTCCATAGTCAGCAGTCACGGTAACAACATAATTTTGTTAATTTTGCAATTATCCTACATTACCCCACTGCCATCAATACATCTTGGTATTCTAATGTGCTTCCATTGTCACCGTTAGAAGACAAAAAATACCTGGATTTATTTATTGACCATAGTTTTTCTTTGTTATTTTTGAATGGTCAGCAGTAGTTTATAACACTTGTTCATGTATATATTTGTTTTACTCTTCTTCCATTCCCAGCTTTCATAATAATTGAAATGAGGGGGTCCAGCCAACAAAAGCCAAAACCAGTCAAGCACCTGCTCCCATATTCAAACAACAGCCAAATCACCCTGTGCCGTATTGCTAGTATGTCGAGTAGATCAAAATCCACCAGACTCCCTCCACCACAGACACTGCTTGAACAAGGTCACGTGAGAGAAAACGCGTCAAACCCCCTTCACGCGAGAGAAAACGTGTCACGGTGAACGGTGAACGCGCGTCCCTTCCCCCCCACCAAGACATTCCTTACCCCAAACCCGACCTAGCTTATTCTGAAGAAATGTTTATGGAAGTTTGCCACCAAACCCCCCAATATCTCTCTGTATCTTCTGCCCAAACTGAACTTGATCACGGCAGCCAAGCGGGTAAACAATTAGAAACTCCCTATCACCTGTCCTCCCATGTCACCTCCATACAACCTAAGAATTCTCTACTTACCCTGCAATCAGAAATCCCTTTTTCATCACCCCAGCAGGCTATCTCCAAGCCTAAACTAAATATCCATAGACGGAGAACGTCCAAGCCATCCCAGAGATATACCCCTAATAATTGTAGTGCAACTCCTGACCTCCAGATAAATAAAACACCTCACGATACTATGTCCCTACTGCCTCGAGAGGACAGCCACATAACCCTAACTGAAAAGTGGATAGGATCTCACCGGACCAAAGGAGTTAGGCAAAACTGGCAGTCAACCAGTCGAGTACTTCTTCTTCGGACGAACATACTTAACTACTAACATCAGTTTGTGTAAAAGACATCCGTAGGGGCTAGCCATTCTCCCCTTAAAAGTCTTGACAAGCAGTGAATGATTAACCAGTCGAGTGCTTCTTCTTCGGACGAACATACTTAACTGCTAATAATAATTAGGATCAAAGACATCCGTAAGGACTAACTATTCCCCCTTAAAAGTCTTGACGAACAGTGCAAAATATTGTGTACAATAGTGATCCCGAAGAAAGGACGTAGGAGAAAGAAAGCGAGCATCGCGTACCTGGAAGGTGTGAAGACGCAGCGTCCCCTTGGTACAACAGGAGGGACACCTGAACTTGTCACCACGTGCGCACCAGATTCTCTATGGGCTCCTACCTTTCTTTTTAAACATTTAAGTAACCTTTTGTTTTGTAAAGTGTCTTGATGATTACAATAAGGGTTAATAAGATGATATGTTAAGATTCACCTTAATGTAGGACTGAAGATTTTCCATTTTTCTCTTCTCCTAGTATCCATACCTCGATTTAGAGAACACCACAATTCTATCTTTGGGATAAATATATATATAATTATTCGAGTATATGTTCCTATTTTCTTGAGAAGAGTAATACATATATTTGTTTGGGAAATTATACATACACCTATTACACGTAAAACCAGTGAACTCTTATTCAGATCTTGTTTCTATGCTAATATCATCAGCAGGGTACATAAGTTATAGATGAGTTGTTCACAGAGTGTTTTACTATTTAGTCTCTTAATTGGACTATTGTTATTATCATGCTTCATGACTTATAGTTCACGTAGTGTTCAGTTTGAGTTATTTCCAACTCTGTATGTTCACGTTGCGTTAATTATTCACCCGGTGAGGATATCACAGTCACGCATACATGACTATTGTATTTATTTTACATATTTATGAATTGATATTCATTATTATAACTCTTCGAGTTCTTTGAGTTAATTCTTCTGTAACCATTGCACTAACGTAAAGGTTAACTATAATCAAACAGTATCTTATCTTCCATAAATTCTGTGCTGTGTGTATGTTGTCGCAGTAACTATTATCTACTCTCAGTGTGAAGCTAACTCGCATTCGCCAAATTCCATTCAGGATACTGTTTATTGTTTGAGACTAAACATCTCTGTGTACGCTTATTTGTGTTTACTGCAGGACACCATAATTACTATTTGTACTATTGTATAACCTAATTTATTCTCTCCTAGATCATTATTATTCTAGGAACAACTA
This sequence comes from Paralithodes platypus, assembly GCA_032716605.1. NCBI lineage: Eukaryota > Metazoa > Arthropoda > Malacostraca > Decapoda > Lithodidae > Paralithodes > Paralithodes platypus. Next base: position 2,467,854 of record CM064571.1, on the reverse strand, counting down.
CGTTCATATTTCATAATCATTGTTCGGCCGAAGTGTTCTATCTATCTATCTATTGCCTGATGCTGTGATCCCCGAAGGGGTGGCCACGAATGAACCGCCCCCATGCACCTCTGTCCCCAGTCAGTCGACGCCCTTCCTCCCAACCAGCACCGCCTTCATTCAATAACTTCCTCACTCCATCCTTCCACCTCTCCTTCGGTCTACCTCTCCCTCTCTGCCCTTCCACCTCGCTGTCGTACACCCTCATAGTCATTCTCTCGCTTTCCATACATTCCATATGGCCGAACCATCTCAAGTTGTTCCTTTTCACACTTTCCAGCACATCTACCTCCACACCACACCTCCTTCTTACTTCCTCATTCGTCTGTCTATCCCTCCATGTAACTCCGCACGCACTTCTCAGGTAACTCATTTCCACCGCTCTCACTCTTGGTCTGAGTCTCTTCCTGAACGTCCATGCTTCGCTTCCGTAAGTTAGTGTCGGGATTACCACACTGTCATGCAAGGACTTCTTCACTTCCATACTGACCACCCTATTTCTTGTTACTGCTTTCAACGTTCCTACAACCCTCTTCCTCTGTTGTACCGTCTCCCGCACTTCCTCATCCATAGTCCCATCTTTACTCAACACACTGCCCAGATACTTAAAAGTGCTGACGATCTCCATAGCCTGACCGTTCAACTTCACCTCACACTCTGTGACTTCACCCCTTTCGAAGACCATAACCTTGCTCTTCCCCGCATTTACCTTCAAATTCCGTTTTTCGCACACTGTTCCAAACTCATTTGCCAGACCCTGCAACTCCCATTCATTATCGCTCATCAGAACTGTATCATCCGCAAACAGCAGTATAGGCAGCTTCCACTCATTTCCCTCCCTTTTCAGCGATACACCAACATCCACTGCTCTTCCTAGTATTTCTTTTATGACCCCCTCCATATACTGTATACAGTTAACAACCATGGGGACATCACACACCCCTGTTTCAATCCAACACTCATGTCAAAGAACTTGCTCTGCTCATTCTCCACACGTACTGCCACCTTTGCACCCTCATACATGCTCTTCACTGCTTTCTGCAACTTGCCATCTACTCCGTATATTCTAAGTACTTTCCACATGCCTTCTCTATCCACTCTGTCATAGGCCTTCTCCAAGTCCATAAAGGCAACATACACCTTTTGTTGCTTCTTCAGATATTTCTCCACAACACAATTCAGGGTAAAAATCTGATCTACACATCTTCTTCCCTTCCTAAAACCTCCCTGCTCGTCGCCTATCCATTTCTCCATTCGCACTCTCACTCTCTCAATCACTACCCTACTGTACACCTTCCCTACTACGCTTAAAAGACATATTCCTCGGTAGTTACCACACACTCCTCTTTCCCCTTTGCCCTTATATAGGGGGACTAGTATGCCAGTCTTCCAGTCATCGGGTGCATTCCCCTTCTCCCATGCTAGTTTGCAAATTTCCATACCCATTCGATCACTATCTCACCACCATACCTCAACATTTCCCCACACACTCCATCTGTTCCTGGTGCTTTCCCCAACTTCACTCTTTTCATTGCTTCCCACACTTCTGACCTCCTGATCCCCACCTCCTCCTCCACTACTTCTCCTCTTCTCCCTCCCATACCATATCCAACTATGTTTGCTGGCTCTTCATTCCTTACGTTTAGCAACTTGTTGAAGTACTCCCTCCATCTTTCGACTTTCTCTTGCTTCTCGGCTAGCATTCTCCCATTCTTATCTTTCACACCCTTACTGTTTCCCTTGCTACTTTCCCTAACTTTCTCGACTTCTTTCCAGAACAGTTTCTTACACTCCCTCCATTTTACACTCAGATTCCTTCCAAATTCCTCATCTACTCTTCTCTTACTTTCCTTCACTACTCTCTTCACCACTCTCTTTCTCTCCACGTACCTCGCTCGTTTCTGCCTCTCCAAATCTTCATTCCCTCTACTACCCAACCACTCTCTATACGCTTTCTTATTGTCTTCCACAGCTATTTTTTCTCTTCTGTCCACCATGCTGTACCTTTCACTCCCCTCCCTCTTCTCCTCACTCCACACACCTCCTCACATGCTGCACAGATCTCTTCCTTAAACACCTTGCTTATCTCTTCCACTTCCTCCATCTCCCAATATGACATTCGATCTTGTATTTGTGTTTATCTTAACTAAATATTGTACCTTAGCTGTTAAGGAATAAAACTTGTGAACTTTGATTGTGTATTCTGTGTCCATTGATTATTATTGTTGTGTAATCTATAATTTTGAAGTTAGTTGTGTTCCAGTGAGATAGTTGAGATTCCCATTCTTTCCTAAGGTGGAAAACGAGATAATTATAAAGCACGTTAAATTATAACGTCGCATATACCAATAGTATTATATCTTGGTCATATATATGAATACTACATATTTTGTTTATACTATCAGCGGCAGGGCACGACTATACCTGTGGGTCGTGTGTATGTGAAGGACCCGGATGACTGGGACGCAGGAGCCAAGACCTACGCCTGGCAACGACCCCAGACTGGCTTCTTCTTGGAGGCTACCACTGGTCACCTCACCATGGACGCCACCATCTCTGACGGCAGGTAGGAGGCAATATTTCCCCATAGCGAGTTTATATTCATACAAGGACAACTTAGCCAAATAACGTTATTATAGTAAACAAATAATGAAATATTGATTATGTCATCCCTTTCTTACACATATTTGTATTATATTTGTATTTATTAAGCTTTGTATTTCTTGTCTGAATTTACATTTATGATCAACTTAAAAGATATTGCTAGTTATGGATATTTTGGCCATCTGGATAATATTTAACCCAAGCAGCGTAACAGGTACTTTTAAGCTGTGATTTTACTGGAGTTGGGCCAGTTTAACTCTTTTCTTTAAGCCATAAAAGTAATGTGCAGGTTCTATAATAGTGCAGGTTTTGGAATAGTGAAAGGTTTTTACTCCCCAAACCACGGAAAGCGGAGATATACACCCCTGTATTCTCTGAGTCAGGCCAGGCACTCTCACAATTTGCTTATCTTTGTTTCTTACTCCCTTTATTCACTTCTCTCACCACACCTTCTGGGAGGTTGACCTCACTTTCGTGGTTCTCTCATCTATTTCTGTGTCCTTCTCTATCTTTTCTTCCCCTCTTGCTATTTATCCTCCCTCCCTAAATTGCCTTCTTTCTCTCTTGTTTTACATCCTCTCTGTCCTATTTTTTCTCACTCAACCTTCTAAATTCTTCTTTTAACCTTTCTAGATTCTCTCACCCTTCTGTATCCTCTCTGTCCTACTTTCTTTCTTCATCTGTCCTTCCTTCCTCTCTATTTATCCTCATTATCTATTTCCCTTCTATACTTTCTCCTATTTCTATCCCCCTTTGTTTCTCTCAATGCCCTCTTCTCTGTTGTCTTCATTTTTGTATCTCTATTTCATTTATCTCTTTATGCTCTCTTTCTTCTCTCTATTAGAGGTGCACTGAATAACGTATCCGGCCGGATATCCGGGCCAGATAGTGCAATTATTCGGTATCCGGCCAGATATTTATCTTATCCGGCCGCATAAGCCGGATAATAACAAATGCAAATAAATCACTTCAATCACAGCTTGCATTATGTATACACCTGAATAATAAAGTCTAATTTAGCAGACACAGCCTTGAATGTAAGACCACCAGTGAGCACTACTGCTCTGAGTACTGTTGAACTCATATAGTAGCCCAAGTTGCACCAACAGTTTCCTGTATTGGAACTAAAGTGAATAATATATGCAGTTAACTTTGCTGCACCAGATACTTGGGAGTTAGTATTATTCAACTTTGTTTATTAATTACTATACTTGTTAGTACTGTTGTTGTTGTTGTTGTTGTTCCCTAAGCTGCCTGGCCGAACAGCCCCGAGTCCCTGAGAAAGGCCATGGCCACGATCGGGCTTTCCCACAGAGCTCTCATTGAGTGTAGATTGTGTTGTTGGCGTAAGTGGTTGTGTGAAATGCAGTCTTCTATGATGTGTTTAATGGTATGGGGTGCTGTGTTACATCCCGGGCAGGCGTCGACAACGGAGTCATCCAGTCTCTTCTGATAGCTCAAGAGAGCTGGATGGTGTCCGCATCTCAGCCTGGCCAAGTGGACTCTGTCCTCGCGAGGAAGGGAGGATTCGGAAGGATGGATTTCGGGAGGTCGTGCATGCAGCTGCGTGTTGTCTGTGAGTGAGTGGATGGATCGGTGAGAGATATGAGTATGGATGTGCTTCTGGAAGTTGGTTCGGGTGGGCAGGGAGGGAGAGAGGACAATAATTGTGTGTGATACCGTGTGCTGGGTGTTGTTTTGATATTTCTTGGTGTCTGTGGGTGTGTTGCCATGTAGTTTAGTGGGTGGTCTTGGTTCGTGGAGGCTGCTGCCAGGAATTGAGTGCCTCTCATGTCCAGATGGTCTTTGACTTTGAGGATTTTGGTTTCTTGATGTAGGTGATCTGTGGGTGCAGTAGCTGTGCAGCCTGTAATGATCTTCAGGGCTTTGTTTTGAATAGTCTGTAAGGTCTTATGATGTGTTTCAGCTAGGTTAGAAGCCCAGGCTGGGCTTGCGTATTCCATCACTGATCTTATGTATTGTTTATATACTGTGGTGGTAGTTTCTTTGTTTGGCCAAATTTTGTGTGAGCAAGTGACCTGAGGGCGTTAAGTCTGGGTGTCAGTTTCTTTTTAATGTTTGTGGTGTGCTGTTTGAATGTCATATGAGTATCATATGTTACTCCTAGGATTTTGTGTGTGTGTGTATGTGTTAGGGGTGTGTTGTTTATGGTGAGTTGAGGGATGTATTCGTGTTCTCCTGTCCAACTTGTGAGCAGGGTTGCGGTGGATGTTAGTACTGTTATAGTCATATATATTTCCAACATACTTGAGTAACTTAAAGTGTTTTGTTATTTTTGTATTGCCCTATAAGGCGTACTGACCAAATGGTTATCCTCCTGTTGTGCTCAAAAACTGTGATTCTTTGCTGACTCCCTGCCTAGACAAACTCTTCCGTCTCTGTCTTTTCTCTGACATCTTCCCTTCTTCCTGGAAGTGTGCACTAATTCAAACTGTCCCAAAGAAGAGTGACCGCTCTCAACCTTCCAACTATCGTCCAAATGCTCTCATTTCTTGCATCTCTAAAGTGTTTTAATCAATTCTAAATTCAAAATGTCTTAAGCATTTGTCTTCCCATAACCAAGTCTGTAGGGTGACATACAGATGCTTCGAGCCACATATTAAAATTACATATATTATAACTAGATGCAGTTAATGGAATTACATATATTATAACTAGATGCAGTTAATGGAATTACATATATTATAACTAGATGCAGTTAATGGAATTACATATATTATAACTAGATGCAGTTAATGGAATTACATATATTATAACTAGATGCAGTTAATGGAATTACATAATTATATTATAACTAGATGCAGTTAATGGAATTACATATATTATAAGTAGATGCAGTTAATGGAATTACATATATTATAACTAGATGCAGTTAATGGAATTCATGCAATCAAAAATATCAATAGATAAATTAAACACAGCTTGCATATGCTAATACTCACGTGATGAGGCCATAGCACGTCTATCTTCCAATCTATCAACTATTTCCGAATGGGGCAGTGAGAATCATATTACTTTCAATTTTTCCAAAGCTTAATTTCTCCATCCATCTATACTTCGCAATCTTTCACACAACTTTCCCTTACTCTTCAAAACCACACAAATCAACCCTTCGTTTTCTCTCAATATTCTAGGTGTCTCTTTTTCTTCTGATACTTCTTGGAAAGACCATAACACCACTCACGCTAAAACAGCTTCCCAGAATATATGTGAGCTCAACTGACTCAGTTGGTTCTTTACCCCCGCACAACTTTTTGCTCTGTACAGGGGCACATTGTACCCATGTAGCGAGTACTGTTCGCATGTGTTGGGAGGTTCCACCCATACTGCTCTATTCGAAAGGGTGCAGTCAAAAACATTGTGTCTCATCAACTCACCTCCTCTTAATCATTCCCTAAAATCTCTCACTACATACTGCAATGTTGCATCTTTCTCATATTGCTATCGCTTTTACAATAATCAGTGTTCGTCAGAGCTCTCTCAGTGTAGACCTCCTCTCTTAAAGGGAGTGGGTGGCACCCGCTTTTCACAATATTCCCACCCCAATTCTGTCCAACTCCCTAACCCAAGAGTGAACCGATTTACCCAGTCTTTCTTCTACTTAACCAATAAACTCTGGCACTCTCTCCCTCAATCTATCATTCCCTCATCCTATGAATTACACTGCTTCAAGCCCCATGTGTCCAGACATTTTGACTTTAATGTACCTTGAATTTGGCTCCCTATGACTCTTTTCAATTTTGAGGGGTACACTTGTTACAGGCAGCATTGCCTTTTGTCTCCTTCATACACATAGAAAAAAGGAGATTGCATACAGTATTTCCTCCATGGAGGTGAAATACAAAAATGATAACAGTGGGTGAGGGAAGCACATTTTGCTCAACATACACTACAGAAAACTGATATCATAAATATGGTGTTCTTCATTGGTAGCCTTAATTTATGAAACATGTAGTTCTACAGTTTGTTGACATTCAAATTGGCATGTATGCAACCCTGGAAACAGAAGGTAATTATACTTGTATGTTTAAGACAAGAGTTCATTATTGAAAAAACTACAGGTTTACAACCAGGTTATAATTATGGAGTTCATGCAAACTGGCTTAGTGCACTGGGTTCTGAAAAGCAAAAGAAGTATATAAATATGGTATCCTTGGTAAGTACAGTAGCTAGTTATATTTTGTCCAAATAAAACAATTAAATTATCCGGTATCCAGCCAGATATAAACAGTATATAGATCTTATTTAATATATTTATTCAATCAATTAAATCAGTCTACTTAACAAACACAATTTAAAAAAATAATTGTTATAGATGGTATGATTGTTACTGGCTGATTAATCAAAAAAATATATATTCGCACAGTTGCACTTGCACTGCAAGACTCATTGTCTGGTCTAAGCATGCTAGTTATAGCATATATACATTTGGCAACACTCACTGCACCAATCCCATGGCCTGGATTAAGCAGTTAGCACCAAACTGTATGAATTTGTGCGCAAAGCCTACACACCTGACACTCAATGCACAAAACTTGAGATACTTTAAGTAACATTTATGTACCTGGCGTTGTTCGGGTTAATGAGATATAGCGGTATATAATTGTTTGGGTTAATGAGATATAGCGGTATATAATTGTTTGGGTTAATGAGATATAGCGGTATATAATTGTTTGGGTTAATGAGATATAGCGGTATATAATTGTTCGGGTTAATGAGATATAGCGGTATATAATTGTTTGGGTTAATGAGATATAGCGGTATATAATTGTTTGGGTTAATGAGATATAGCGGTATAATTGTTTGGGTTAATGAGATATAGCGGTATATAATTGTTCGGGTTAATGAGATATAGCGGTATATAATTGTTTGGGTTAATGAGATATAGCGGTATATAATTGTTTGGGTTAATGAGATATAGCGGTATATAATTGTTTGGGTTAATGAGATATAGCGGTATATAATTGGGTTAATGAGATATAGCGGTATATAATTGTTCGGGTTAATGAGATATAGCGGTATATAATTGGGTTAATGAGATATAGCGGTATATAATTGTATGAAGGAAGTTTTGAATAGATTTTCCCATTTTTGGTATTCGCCCTAACTATTTACATTACTACAGATATGAACTAAGGTTGAAGGTGAACGACTCCAGCCAGGGTCAGTATGGAGTGAGAGCAAATGTAACAGTAGATGTGAAGACACTGAGCCCAGACGATGTAATTCACGCCACTCCTATCACACTTCAGGCGGATCCATATGGCCTTGTCAGAGAAAGTCAAGTTAGTAACTCATTCCATACTACTGTGTGATTATAGGTTTGAGTCCCGAAGGGAGGAATCAAACCCTAATATTTAGTAGTGGCCCTGGAATCATTGACGAACTGCCTTAACAAAGTTATGGCCTCTATTTGAACTCATGGCTCGCCATTTCAAATGTCCTGCTTAGGAGCCTAAACAAAAGAGATTCATTATATCATCGTGAGCGAATGCTCAAAACACTCACGGACTTGTCCATGTATGATGCAGATGCCACTAATGAAAAAGACGATACAAAAATATGATAAAACACATAAAATAAAAGAATAAACTTGATCTACCAGTACTGCACTTCCCGACAGTCTGATGTTCTATAGTGGGGTCCCCTAGAGTCACGCGCCGCATCTAGCCCTCAAAGGATATATCAAGACTTTTTTTAGCACATCAGATGCATGGGAAGGGGATAGATGGGAGGGCCAGAAACGTCAATGATTCCAGGGCCACTACTAAATATTAGGTTTTCATTCTTCCCTTCGGGACTCAAACCTATAATTTATTATAACCATCATTGACGAACTGCTTGAATTCTCAAGTCGGGAGGGGGACCTTCATCAGAAATATCAACAAACCACTAACAAATTACGTAAGGTCGAGTGAAGCACGCTATATAGATCAAAGTTTAATACAAAACATACAAAAGGGTTAACAGATGGCGTTCTTAAAGTTACACCCATCAGGAAGCCTAGACCTAAACTTTTAAAGAAGTAGCGGTCTAGCGTACCACATAAACTATTCTTCTAGATTATGTATACAAATATTCATCTATACTTATGTAAAATGCGTTAATTCACGGGTTTATTTCATATTAATAAGGGGTAAATAAAGCTGGTTTATGCTATAAATGATATTGAGTTATAGAATACAGTTTTATAATACTAAGTGTTAAGGTTTTAGTATTGAGTTTAAGGTAAGGGGTTGTGGTAAGTCTTATAGTGTAGACTATAGTGTGGTTGTGAGTTAGGCAGAGTGTCTAGTCTTAACCAAGCGTAGGTTGATCGAGGCTCTGAGTTTAAGTTTAAGGTAAGGGGTTGTGGTAAGTCTTATAGTGTAGACTATAGTGTGGTTGTGAGTTAGGCAGAGTGTCTAGTCTTAACCAAGCGTAGGTTGATCGAGGCTCTGAGTTTAAGTTTAAGGTAAGGGGTTGTGGTAAGTCTTATAGTGTAGACTATAGGTGGTTGTGAGTTAGGCAGAGTGTCTAGTCTTAACCAAGCGTAGGTTGATCGAGGCTCTGAGTTTAAGTTTAAGGTAAGGGGTTGTGGTAAGTCTTATAGTGTAGACTATAGTGTGGTTGTGAGTTAGGCAGAGTGTCTAGTCTTAACCAAGCGTAGGTTGATCGAGGCTCTGAGTTTAAGTTTAAGGTAAGGGGTTGTGGTAAGTCTTATAGTGTAGACTATAGTGTGGTTGTGAGTTAGGCAGAGTGTCTAGTCTTAACCAAGCGTAGGTTGATCGAGGCTCTGAGTTTAAGTTTAAGGTAAGGGGTTGTGGTAAGTCTTATAGTGTAGACTATAGTGTGGTTGTGAGTTAGGCAGAGTGTCTAGTCTTAACCAAGCGTAGGTTGATCGAGGCTCTGAGTTTAGACAGCAAGTGTAACAGTAAGTGCTTAAGTGATGTGGAGTAGGCTTAGGGCAGTGTCTTGTCCTAGCCAAAGTAAATTATGGAGTGAAGTGTCTTCCTACCTCCATGCTACAGGTAGGCGGTGATTGTTGACTCAGCCTTCATTAACTGGGTCGTCTGTTGACTTGAGTTGTGTAATGTTTTGCATCCTGTGCCATCTTCATAGGCATTCTGTGATGCTTAATAGTAGTATTTTGTGATGTCTAAGAGGGAAGATGTTTACAGTAAGTTTGCTTATACCTTGTAAGTATAAACAATATAGGTAGTTATAAATCTGTGATGAGATTGACTTGGTGATATTAATGTGTAGTGATTGTGTGAGTAACTAAGGGTTAATGGATTAGTGGGTTACATATTATGGGTAATATATATATATATATATATATATATATATATATATATATATATATATATATATATATATATATATATATATAAATACTTTCAGTCCTATATATATATAATGCTGATGGAACATAAGGTGGACATAATAAGTGATTGAGTCTAGTTTACTTGCATATATATTTGAGTATTATATGTGTGTTACACTTATATTACAAAATATAGAATACTAAAAATAAATGTGTGTACATAGTATTACAAAATAAATGTACTTAAAATAAATTGCATCCTTCTATAGACTTAATATATTAGGAAAAACTTGGATAATGATTATCCTATCACAATATACTTAACTTAAATACACCTATGTAAAGTAGGGGAGAGGTCTCAGCTGCTGAGCTCCCCCCCCCCCCTTATTTTCTCTCAACATAACACAAATGCTTAAACTTTAAACTTCTGCCGTAGCATAATACATTGTAAATGTGGTTTAGTTAAGTTCACTGACAGGTACCGCATCAGAAAGGTGTAATTAGAGGACCAAAAGTTGGTTTGCTGGATATCATCCAAAGAGTAGTTTTTTCAGAAACGGAGCGAAGCAGTCCACTTACGTAAATCATGTGCCCACCCGATAGCACCAGGGTTACACTCTCTAATTACTTTCACCAATAAAGCTGCTAATTGCCACTTTCTAAGGCGTTTACCTGTCTTTGAAACCCACAGTGACGACCCGGCCTGTAGAGGCGGGGCCGCAAGCATATAAAGGAAAAGCGACTTAACTGGGCTCAATAAGTGGTGAATATCGCCGCGCGTGAGAGCTTGGACCTCGAATTCAGAGAATACATGATCAGCATGCTCATTCTTAGCTATAAAATTGGGCGTCGGTGCTATATGGACACTCATATTGCGCCGCGAGAACCAAAGACAAGACGGTTCCGAGCTCATCGCTGCCAACTCAGAGACCCGGTTACCTGTGGCCAAAGCCATAAGGAAATCAGCTTTCTTTAAACGTAATTCAAAGGATAGATTACGACAATATTCATGCGCATGAAGCATTGAAAGAGCTAGATCTACTGACCAGGTGGGAATGAGTTGGCGCGGTGGTGGGCAGAGCTGGAAGCATGCACGCAATTTTTTTTTTTTTTTTCTATATTCCAACTACTCCCTCTCGGGCATAGGCTGAGAGCCTTTACACTACACCGCTGAACACGGTGAGGCCCGTGAGGTCTTGTTCCAGTTTAGGGAGTGAGACATGCGAAGCACCCCGGCTCAAAGCAACTCCATCTCTGAAGCCGCTCGCCTCCGCGCTTCACCGTCTCATCCCCCGCACTCAGACCCTCACTCTCAGAACGCCACCTATTGAGCAATTAACTCACTAGGCATTGCCCCCCTGTAACATATTTTGAATATGGGAATATTCATACAATGCTATTTAATCAGGGAACAATGAGGGTATTTTTTTGGCATTTCGGTGTGCTGTGGTAATGCACTGAAACTATGTACAGCACAAATTCCTTCCCAATAATATCTTCCCATTGACATATTGGGATTCGAACCCGGGTCCATTGGATTACCAGTCCAGTGACAAGACCACTCTGCCACACCTCCCCTACCCCTACTCCTCCGCCTCCGGCACAGAGAGTCCTGTTAAATAAAAAAAATGGCGTCCTAATAGCCGTGAGGTGATTCTTTAACGTGACAACTGACAATGATTTTTGCTCGAACAGATAATCTAAATATTTAAAAACCAAGGACACTGAGGACTCTTGTTGGTCAGTTTCTGTAATCCAAGTAGTAAAGGCCTTCCAGTGATTGGTACTGTCTTTGGGTGGAGGTAGTATATTGATTAATTAATTTCTGAGTCATGCTCTCTCCAAAGTGGATTAGCCATTTAGCCTTCTGAATGTCCACAAGGCAAAAGTTAGCGAGGTCTTTAGGTTTCCAATCATGTCTAAGTGTAAATACGATACCGGGAGTGACACCAGATTCTCGCACCACGTCTTCAATTGTGCATACCAAACTTGGGCCAGCCACAGAGGCGCTATCATCGAGACCATGTCCCGATAATCGCTTAGTTTGTGAAGTGCTTCTCACATTAAAGATGCGTCGGGTGGCGGAAACAGATAAATGGAGCTCCATTTGTTCCATTCCACCTGAAATGCGTCTGGTCCTCCCGCCGGGGTTTCCACCCACCGTGTGAGGAACTGAGGAAGCTTGTGATTCTCCTCTGACACGAACAAGTCCACTTGTGGATGGTATGGCCTTGCAATCATCTGTTGAAAGATGTTTTGCTTGAGGGGCCATTCTACTATAGTTAGTTTTTTTCCCAGCTGATGGTAAATTGAACCCCTTAGCAACTGATATCTCGAGACTTAATGGATATATATAAATTTGCCATATCTCTGCATCATATAGATACCAAACATTTATTAGTAACACCATTATTCGGTACAAAACCTCCGTAATAGCCGAGTAATTATGATAAGGACATGGCAATTTACCCTCAGCTGAAAATAAACAGATTATAGTGTGCTCCGTCATCATAACAGAGCGTCTGCCCAGACGTTCGCGACGCCGGGCAGCTAAGTGGTGTGGAGATAAATCTCTAGCTTTTCGACCAATAGAAATATCTCTTCCGACAACCTTTGTAACGCTGACCCCTGCTTCTGAATGCATTTGACTGCATTCAGATTGTCCATCCTGAAGGCTAATGACTTCCCCATATGAGTTAAGCCGTGCTCCTGCAGAAAGAGAAGAGGGACTAAAAGTTCTTTGGTATAGATGTGAAGGTCTTTGTACCTGGACCACAGACCCTGACCTTGGTGGCCCAGATTCAACTGGTAACCCCATCCCAGGGTACTGGACACATCTGTGTCCACCCAAACTGTCAGCGAGGAGTTGTCCATGCCATTGTTGAGTGCAACTGAGCTTAGCCCAGTGCACCAGTAGGTTGTGGATTAACTTCGGGAATGGCCATAGCTTTCCCTCCGGCAAGAGAGGAAAATGCTTGTTTCCCTCCAAAATTATCCTCTTGACCTTCAGACGTCCCAACGGAACCGTCAATCTTATCCAATTGAGTGAACCCACTAGAGACACCTAAACTCGCCTTGTGGTAGTCAGGCAGTGCAGGAATCGGAAGAGTTTCCTGCAAAACTTTTGCCAGTTGTCTGCATTCTGGCACAAGGATAAGTGTTCGGTGTCCCACAGTAGGCCTACCCACTGGATGGCTCTTGTGGGAACAAGATTGGACTTTGCCAAGTTCACCTTGAACCCCAGAGCTTGAACATGAGTAATGACGAGTTGAACATGTTCGAGGCATAAAATTTCGGAATTTGCTACCACCAACCAATCGTCTAGATACCACATAATCTTGACTTCTTGGTGAAGCAATGGTAGCAGAGCCTGTCAGACTAGTTATGTGAATATACAAGGTGCAAGATTTAGACCCGAGGGCATTTTTTGAAAGACAAATTTTGTATTCCCTTGGCGCAGAGCCAGGTTCTTTTGAAATCGTTTGTTGATGGGGACATGCCAGTAGGCACCTGTTATATCCAAGGAACACATCCAACCTTGTGGCAGCAGTGTCAGCCTGATCTGATTCACCGTCAGCTTCCTGATTGACTGTTTGTGAATATAGCGGTTCAGAGCAGATAGGTCTATGACCGGTCTCTTCTGATCGCTGTCCCTTTTAGGCACCAAGAACAGCCGGGATATAAAGACTGGGTGGACTGAGTTGACCTGAAATATGATGCACTTTTCTACCATCCCTTGGATTAGCTTTCCCACCTCTAAAGAAACATGATTGAACTCTGATGGTTGACGTAGATGAGGTCGCCGGGTCCACCTCCAGGAGAGGCCTTTGCGCTCAACTGTTCGTGCCCATGTCCGGCGGGGCCATGCCCGGTAACCTGCCCGGAAGCTTCCAGTTTCGAAACTGGTTATGTCCGGCAGAGCTATAGGTAGCGCCAACGAACTTGACAAAAATATCGATCCCCGACCTCTTCGTAACTCAAAAGGGCCTAAAGCAAAGTGGCTGTAAATATCCACACCTACTACCTGGTGGACTCTTCCCAAATTATAAGAATGTCAGCCCAATTCCTTTCATTCGTTTTGAGTTATAAGAAGTTAAGGGGTCCAGATTATTGTCAAGTTCGTTGGCGTTACCTATAGTCTCGTATCCGACTCGCCCTGCCTGGGCAGTGTGAGTGAGAGGGCATCGTGGTTTCTCAGTTTTTTGACTGGGAAGGTGTTGACTCAGCTGACTGACTAGTGGGACGAGATGCTCTGCTATCATTGATTGATTTACCTCTGGACTGACCTCGGTAGGCTACCCTCTTCCCTTACCCATAACCTGACCTCGGCCACTAACTGTGCCACTGCTTCCAGGCCGGGGTTGAGTCTTGCTAGACTGAGGTGACTGAAAAAATCCACGTGGTTGACTCTTTGGTTGCGCTTTTTTATGTGCTGAATCACTTTTCGGTCAAGAAGCAGTGGCGCGGTTAGAGTCTAATGAACAATTTACTGTGCGCCAAGCATCTGGGGAGGCAAGAGTAAGAGTTAGCACATTAGATAATATTAACCTCCTACCTATCTCTTTCGGAAGCTTCTTAATCAGGTAAACTCTCAGGTCTTGGCGCACTCGGACGGCCTCAAAGAGAGCCATACAAACCTCCCCAAGAGACTGAACAGAATTCTGGAGTAAGACCCGCCGGGTATGAGATAATGCCTTGCTGGTGTTATTCTCCAGTACTGCTTCAGTGGTAGTGCTAGTGATTCTGCTAGTTGCCGACTGATCAGAAACTGTGACAGTAACCTCCAGGCGGCACGTTGTCTCATTTTGAAATCTTTGTCTACATATAGTTGAGTGGGTGTACAGAACGGCTTCGCTAACTGACACAAAGATAATTTTAGAGCACACAAGAAATCTAAATTACAATGTGGGACTCCATCCGTATGTGCTACGGGCATGGAAAACCAATGATGATCCTCCGGCAGGAGTTGATGGCTACTCTTATTAGTAATAGTGCTGGCAAACAGCCAGGCCTCCTGCTCCCACCCAGTCCACGGCCCGGCACCTATGCCCTCGATATGCAATACCGGCAATCCAGAATTGTCCCGACGTGGATGTGACTTTAACTGAGGGGTAAGCCCTTGCAATGATTTTATATCAATTAGTCCATCCGACTTTGACCAATCTGAATATAATTTAACAGAAGAGGTGGATGGTAGGGCCGAGGACTGGGAGAAAACAAAATACTCAGGATTATAAATATTTGGAATTGCATTGATCACATCAAGAATGTCACCAGCTTGATTCTTGGCCCATAGTTTCTTGGCCTCACTCATTTCCACAAACCAATGTTCCGGCACAGGGATCTCTCCCGCGACCGTAGGCTGCGCAACCTCAGGGCGAGTGGGCTTTACGACTAACCATAACCTATCTTGGCCGTACAACAGTGGCATAGGGCCCTTTGCGATAAGGGAGCGTTTATCTACGTGAGGTGGAATAATATCCGTTAATAGATTTAACTTCGACGGCAACAATGTCGGCGTAACGGTAGTGACAGTAGTCGCTTCAGTAACAATAGGGGTGAATGGAGGAAAAACTTGGGGAAGCACTTGTACTTGGCTCAGAGGTCGCACCGCCGGGGCCGAGAGGGTGGAAACCTTTGCCTTCCTTTGCTCTTTAACACTTTTAACAAATTCAACCCAATCTGTAAATTGTTCATGCATCACAAAAACTCCACCTTGGTCAGTCGTAGACGGAGGACGGGAGGCTTCAAATTCCTGCGTTCCTTCCTGTATAGGAAAATGTCGTTGGCCAGACGGCATATCCTCTAATTCATCCGCAGTTTGTTAAAGAGGCGGAGTGAAATCCGGCATCCGGGCTGAGGGGGCTGGTGAGGCCTCTGAACGGGCCTCCTCAGACCGGGTGGCTATGTCACCTGCCTCAGGTTCAGAACCTCTAGGCAACAGCTCTTGTTTGTTCCAAAGATCTGGTATTGGAGAATGGTCCATCGGGGAGGAGGGACCCAGGTGCTCAGTCGTAGACGATTTCTGAGATGCCTCCTGGGCATCTGTGAGAAGAGTGACATGCCGGCAATCTTCCCGTAAGATGGGAGACTCCTGCGGAGCCGCCCGTCGAAGGATCGTATAAGGCTTCTTGCGGATGGATGGAGAAACATACAACATCCTGGGCAACGCTGGAGGGCCAAAAACACTGCGCTCAGCGGAAGGAGTAGAGGCTGTTACGACCTGGCACTCGGGTACACAAGGGCTCTCAATCAGGACTCGAATACGGCTCGCTGCCACAACGGAAACACACGATCCCAACCCCTGAGTACTGCCAGCCGAACAAAAAACACCAATACCCGCCAGAGTTCAATCTGCTATAACGGGGTATACAAGAACTCGGTACTAGTGTTCAACAACAAACTAATAAAGAGACAGGAATGATCTAGTCTGGTCAACAATCAAACAATGAAGTAAGAAACAACAACACAAACGAATAGTGTTGGCCGAAGCCGAAGTAATCCACCCTTGACTATGAACTTAAGAAGTCCACCACCCTCTACTTCGGACCGGCACTATTACGTTACGTTAATTAATAGTCCTTCAGCATCGAGCAAAGGAATCTTCTGAAAAAAGTTAGATGCTTCTCGGATGCTCGAAAGAAGTACGTATCGGATTTTGAACAGTAATTCAATAAGCAAAAACACTGGCAATTAAATACTATTAAAGGCTTAAATTGGCATAAGAATAATTAAAAGAATATGCAATAGTAAATGGCAAACATTAAAAGGAAGTACTCCGCAAATGCAACGGCAATAGCCTACTCGGATTGTGCTCGTGGGCCACTAATCACTAAAGTAGCCAAGCTTGCAACACATGAAATCAATAGTGCATAAACAATATCATACATAAGGAAAGCTTCAATACTATTCTGTATCTACTAATCGAGTAAAGTCTAGCTGGGGTACTGTAGGCAAAAAGGTAGCAGTGACTGAGCAAAAACGGCTCGTAGCCTGGCGAAGTCCTCACGACTGTTTAAAGTATTACGTTAAAACTAACAAGTGCACTTTGAGAAATCCAGATCCCTTGTATCTGGTTTTCTCCCGGCTCCTTGACAAAGTAAAAACAAACTGTTAATAAAATACAGGGTGGTTAGGCTCTTGCCCTCACGCACTGTAAATTATTAACTCAACACAGTCCGCCGCGAAGACAACCTAGGCTTCACTGAACCGAAACGAGTATGCAGGTTTATCGCTTAACCACTGCATCAAACAACAACTCGTAACACAGAAAAGCCTTACCCCAGTCTAGCATTACCTAGACTAGCAGAAAACAGGAATAATAATAATAACACACAGGGAAATGCATATACAAGTGCAACAAACATAAATCAATCCTATTCTAAGTCAACCCTTCCAAAATAGGCTATCTAATAGGCAAGTATCTCGTGAGAACTCAAGCGATAATACGTTGGCTGACTAGCTCTGCACCAACGGGACCATGGAAGTTAAACAGGGCAGGGAAAAGAGGAGATAAGAATGTAAGGTAGTAGAGAAAGTTCCCATCAGTCAGAAGAATATATATAGTTAGCAAGGGAAATGAGAAGTCGCTCTGCCTAATGAGTTCTGATGAAAAAATGGCTAGACTTCCCTTTTATACCCGGCCCTCTAGTGAGCCCAACGTGAACTACTAAGGACCGCCCACTGACAACCATTACGTAATTTCTCTCTCTCCTCTGGGATACACAAAGGCTCCCCCTAGCACTGAGGGAGGGAGGAGTGCTAGTGAGTTAGGCCTACCTACTGCCTGGCGTACCCACTGACACCTAACTGTGGCTGTTTCTCTTCCCATCATTACAAATAAGTTTTACACACAATACTTATAACGAATGATATAAAATAGAACTCGTTGACTCAGATGAAAACAAAATACATATTCATAATACTTATAGTACAACGGCTCACACGAACTAAGTTAGGAAACTCTACATAGACTACAGCCAAAGTTCCTGCCCTGACGATCCTAGCGAGAGTGGGGCATGACTAGGCGTTCTGTACAGCATGCTCACACGTGGACATGCATCACAAGGCGCCCTGGCGGGGGGAAGGCAGTAGCTGGTGCTCAGCCCTAGACAATGTTGGCCTGGAAGTGCTAGGTGTAGAGGCTGTCTTCTTGGCCGGGGTTTTATGTTTCACTGGGCGGCCTTTATCCTTAGACTCCTTAGCATGTCTATGGTGAGGTGCTTGGGAGTCAGATTTGAATCTCTTTGCTGGATTAGCCGGCGATGGAGACGAGGATCTTTGTGGTGGAAAAGTAGACCTAGAACGAGACCGGCGTCGTTGAGTTGGCCTGTCCGGCGAGTCTTGCCTCTCCTTGGAGGTCCTTGTCCTCTTGGACTGGCGGGGGGGAAGAGGGTGCAGAGTCTGACGAGCCATCTGTCGAAACTGTTGCTTTAGAGACTACTTTCTTCTGCTTATACCGAGGTGGAGAAGGCCGAGACGACGTTGAGCCTTTTGGCTTGCCAGGTGACGAAGGTTTGCTATCAAGAAACCCCACAACAACTGATCATCCATTTGGAGGGCTTTGTGTGCCACATCACGGCAATAAATGTTATAAGTAGCTCTGATCGGTAGCAAAACTGATTTGCACTTGTCATCGGAATGGGTCACTACCCCGTTTCTATAGATAGAGCACTGGGGGCATGTTTTGATTAGCCAACGGCCCCGAGAGCTATCAAGTCACTTTACACAACGCACACATTGTTTATGGCCAGGCACTGGGAGGTTGGGGCAATTACGGCCGATACAAAATTGGCCATCCATCGTGACTCTCCCCCCGCCGGGGTAATGCTGTCCGCCTAGACGTCTCCCGGATGAAACTTGGCTACCGCTCCTGAGAGAGGAAAATTTCAAGAATCAATGCTCATAGGGACTAGTCTATGACGGCGGAACATCACATTATGTATTTTATGCATGAGCAAAAAAGAATGTACAACCACAAGTGTCATCTAAGGTCCCCTTACGTAACTGTAACTATGCTCGATGGTCAAAGAGTTATGTCTTTATACCTAAGTGACCAACACTGACCTAAGCCCTTCTTATTTGCTTGTAATCCAGTTCTACGTTGCCCGGCGACCCGCAGTGGACAAAGTGTGAATCAGCACCAGACTTAATAATTATAAAAGATAGGCTAGGTGAGTCCTCGGCTACGCCGATGGCCGGCGGAAAAAGCCTCTCCCTTCATTGCACCGGGTTATCGTTTGTTTGCTCCATGCTACGAACGGGTTTATTGGATATCGACTACGCCAGGCCTGCCGGAGTGTCTTAATTTCTAACGCATAAAAATCGCCCAAAACCCGCCGCCCTGAAAAGATCAGCATTTCATCCAATAAACACGAATTCTGCCTTATCATGCCACAGACTAATGATATGCCGAATTCTACATCGCTCTAGGTCACCAGACAAGACCCTACATTACGAAATGTACAGGGCTCAGGAGGGCCTAGAGGCACGTCAAACACAGCCCCAGGCTGACCACTCTTTGCCTGACGGTATCGAAACCCAAGCAAGTGACTCAACATGCAATTTGTGGCACAAGTATATAATTCAATATAATAATAATACATCCTAGCCATCAAAATTTCACCTACAAGGAGGCCTAAGGAGGCCTAATGAACTAACCAGGGCAGGTAGGCGCCAGTCAGACGTATCGTAGAAGCACACTCATACTTCTTAGAAAGACTAGGTACTCCTTCCCCCATCACGTAGAACAGGAACATAGGCATATAGAATCAAAACCTGTTGCCAAACTTCTTACTAAGTAAGAGAATTTGAAATGCACAACGTTCTCCACGAAGAGATCCTACCACTTAACCCACCCCATTGGGTGGCCGAAAAGCAGGCCCCAAAAAGCAAAGAAGAAGCCTCATGCCTAAACTAGCTAGTAGACATAACACAGGGGAAAAAATTACAACACAGCACACGTGAGATGTCTAGATGTGGTGCGTGACTCTAGGGGACGCCGCTATAGAACATCAGACTGTCGGGAAACGCAGTACTGGTAGATCAAGTATATTCCTTTATTTTTTGTTTTTTATCATATTTTTTATCGCTTTTATCAGTAGTGGCATCCGCATCATACATGGGCGAGTCCGTGACTGTTTTGAGCATTCGCTCACGATGATATGGTTAATCTCTATTGTTTGGGCTCCTAGGCGGGACATTTGAAATGGCGAGCCATGACTTAAAATACCACACATATCAGGCAAGCACGGACATATTCAGACATTTATTTTTTCCCCGCAGCATCCAAGAGTGGAATCACCTCCCATCTCATATAGTTAATAGCCCCACTCTTGATTCCTTTAGAAATAGGATCACTAATCATTATCTTCCTAATCCTTGACCCGATCCTATCCCTTGCTACTAGTTCCCCTGCACAGCCCCCGCATATCATGCTGCCCGAGAGCAGCCCTCTGCGGGTCCCAATGGCAAGACAAGACAAGACAAAGAGAGGCCATAACTTTGTTAAGGCAGTTCGTCAATGATGGAGGGGCCACTAGTAAATAGTATACTGTATACGAGAGAAAGTACCTCATTATGCAGACTTTTAAACTTCCTATGTGTATCAAAATATATAGTAAGAAAACACAAAACCACTAAAAACAAAATTCATAAACTTATTTACTTTCGGCATTCCTGTTAATTAGTGACAATTTCATTTAAGCTTACATGGATTGAAGATTGGTTGAAGGTTTTCCTACAATAGCTCTGTAGATCAATAGTATGTTTATCTAAACTTTTGTGTTTTGAGAGAAGGATCATTATTGAAATATTCATGACCTACAGTATTTGTGACCAATTTATTAGAAACTTTGTTAAATATTACACGAAAATAGTTCTATTAATGAATATTATGCTTCCTTGTGTCCTTAGGGAGGCGGATCATTATTGAAGCAGATAGAGCAGACTGTGGGGTCGTGGGTGTTGGAGCGAGGCGGCGTGGGCGTGAGGGCGTTGTGGGTGGATGCACCAGAGGAGGAAGACAACACAGTGAAGCACCACACCATTCCTCCTGTGGCCCATCTTGCCCGGGTGTGGCTCGTCACTCCCGGCATCACCAACCTCCACCACATACTGTTGTATAGGAAGAGGGAGGTAATACTTTCACCATCATATTACCCGGGTGTGGCTCGTCACTCCCGGCATCACCAACCTCCACCACATACTGTTGTATAGGAAGAGGGAGGTAATACTTTCACCATCAAATTACTCGGGTGTGGCTCGTCACTCCCGGCATCACCAACCTCCACCACATACTGTTGTATAGGAAGAGGGAGGTAATACTTTCACCATCATATTACTCGGGTGTGGCTCGTCACTCCCGGCATCACCAACCTCCACCACATACTGTTGTATAGGAAGAGGGAGGTAATACTTTCACCATCATATTACCCGGGTGTGGCTCGTCACTCCCAGCATCACCAACCTCCACCACATACTGTTGTATAGGAAAAGGGAGGTTATACTTTCACCATCATATTGCCCGGGTGTGGCTCGTCACTCCCAGCATCACCAACCTCCACCACATACTGTTGTATAAGAAAAGGGAGGTAATACTTTCACCACCATATTGCCCGGGTGTGGCTCGTCACTTCTAAGGTAGAGCTTTTAGCAGAGTTCAGCTTTGTTAGAGGAAGAAGTGACGGTGGTGCCATTGGAGTGGAAAAGTGGAGGAAAAGACAAAGAAGAAAGATTTTATATTGTTGGAAAGAGTATTGGGTAGATGCCAGAAAATTAAATGCATTTGTTATTGATGAGAGATTTTTTAGCAAGTCAAAAAAAAGATCCAACTTGATTCCAGGCAGAGAAAAGGGTACTGTATAATATTCTTGAATTTAAAGGCGTTGGCACTGTCTGAATACTTTTTGCAGACAACAACATAACAAGCGTGAATAAAACAAACAAAGTTTACATTAAATTGAGAGGAAAAAATTGAAATGTATGCCACTGCCTGAGCGGATTATCACAATATTGCGTTCAGGTCACGCTTAGGTTCCTTGACCGTAGAAGCAAATACAATTCCAAGGGAAATCAAAGACATACTGCTAAATAGCTTCCCATTCACCATGCAACTATACCTACTTTTATAAAAACTTTGCCTGTGATGGCTTTCAATTACCAATAAGTATCGTGAATATTGAGCAAAAGTATCTCACTATCGTTTATTGGAGTATGAGTGAAGAGGGGTCAGGATGGAGGGTATGATATTTAAGGATTATGAATAGCATGGGGAGGGTGTTATCAAATAGTTTGTAGAAGTTAATTACTTTCTGTGTTCGTACCCTATGAAGGTACTGAGCAAAATAAATATAATATATGTAAAGTGGTTTCGAGCTAGAATGTTTATAAGCGAGCAGATAAACAAATAAGCAAGCAGAGAATGATGACCACACTATATTCACAAGAAGAGATAACAATCTAGATGCAATAGGGGTATCGGTACATACAAACAAATTTAAAGACCACTTCATCCACAGATAATGTGCTTCAGTCTTTTTGGAAGTACAGTACAATCTTTACAGTACAGTCTTGCCACAACAGCGCCCCATCATGTTGTTACTATGGCCAAGGTTGACATAGCTCTAACAGTGTCTGAGCAAGACTAACAAAGTCCTCCTGAAGCAATTGTACTTGCAGTATCCGCACCACCCCAGCTTAACCGTGTTATAACAAGGCAGTAACAAGAAATTAACGTAACTGCTACAGAGGCTGACTTCACCACCGACGTGGCGGGTGGTATGGTCGCCACATCCCTATGCCAGAGAAAGAAAGGCCGACTTGTGCTAGTGGACTGTGAGAGCGAGACAGTGGGAAACCATGGGGTACACCATTATTGCCCCACTGCCTTAACCACTCTCGGATAAAAAGATATTATCAAGAACGATGATAAAGGTAAAGTCAGAACTGGATAAGGGAAGTAGAGGACACCCATCTCCATTCTAATAGATCCAACCCACCAGGCCATCCAAAATTATATTTCTAACCTGTTTTACCAATATTTCTTTTTTTTGGAATGTTCATCTTGATGTAATTACTAAAGTATATTCCATGTGCCATACTGTCTTAAGATAAATAGTGTGAATAAACATTGCTGTTTGGCGAACATTTACGATGAATAACCACTAATGGCTAGTTTTGTATACATACTGTATATCTACTGGTCGTGTTTTCTTTCAAAGTGTTTCTTCTTTTCTCAGATGCAGCCATGTTATATTAATGGAAAATAAACATCATTTTAAGGATTTTGTATACAAAACTGGATGTTGAATTTTTAATATCCAAGGTTTAGGATATTGGAATTTACTTGGAAATTGTGATATACTTATTTTGATGGATTAATTATCAGGCTTTCTTATCTGGTAGGCTATTCCAAGGAACTTCCTACACTCATTTACCTAGTTTGAGTTGTTAATATAGATATATATGTAAATCAAGAATGGAATTGCATTAATTTGTATGTTATGCATACGAACAATAGTTACAATAGATAGATGTGCTACAATACAGTAGATGTGTGATATGCGCAAGTCCAGCGCCTTACACATTATAAATCGAGATCGAAGGATTTATAGAAAAAAAAATTAAGCAAAAATTCTACAAAATTATAATGGAACAGAATATACACTAGCAATTTGATATGGGGATGTGTATTGGTAAAAAAAAATATATTCTGAATTATTGTGCATACTAATATGTATTTGATACTACTAATTCTATGCTTGATAATACTAACAAAACAATGGACAAGTGCTTAAATGGAAGGTGTGGACGACAAACAAGACAACAGAGTTACTGGTGAAGCAATTTAGGTAAGCAAGTGTTTGTATGGCAAGTGTGGTCGATAATGCCCCTTTCCCACTGATGCGACTTCTCACGATTTTCATCGCCGACACCAATAAATTGGCACATTCGTGACATGTCTTAAACCCTCTCATGAAAAATTGTTTGACTCGCAAGGCCTCTCAAGACCTCGCAAGGGCCGTCACAAATGTTCAGACTGTTCAAAATTTTGAACGAGGACTCACGAGGGTTCGTTGCCCTCGCAAGCATCGTCTAGCATCGGCGAGGGATCTGCGAGGGCTTCTGCGATCATCTGCGACATCGGCGAGACATCGCAGAGGGTTTCGCACAAAAAAAACTTTGCAACGCTGCATGGATGCTCACCGATGCTCTCAGATGCTCTGCTCGCCGATGCTCTCAGATGTTCCGAGAACATCGACGATGCCAAAGAGCACCTTCCGCGAGGTGGGTAAAAAAAAATTATTAGGCGTATAGTGAACCTGTCAACACTTTTTTCTATGCACCTCTCTTGGGGGGTTCACCTGTTTTTTTTTTCTCTTTCTCTCCTTTTCTCTCTTTCTCTGGTTTGTATCCATTCAGCCCCATTCAGCCAACTGTTTTAAGACGTTTATCCCCATCCAAGTATCGATATTTTCCTGGCAAGCGATAGCGAACCAGCATTATATGGAGAAATCTGGCTTTGCCGGAGACATTTTTCTATCGAAAAATGTACAAATTTAGCTTGCTCTTAACAACAAAATTGATATAAGTTGGCTTGCTACCGCTCACCAGGAAAATATTAAAACCTGGATGGGGGTAAACATCTTAAAACAGTAGGCTGAACGGGGCCGAACGGACACAAGGCAAAGAGAGAGGGAGAGAAATAGAAAAAAAAAAAAAAAAACGAGGAGAGAGGGAGAGAAAGAGAAAACAAAAAATAGCGAGGTGGGCTCAATGTTTGCGTTAAGGCTTAAAAATTGAGCCCACCTCGCCTTTTTTAGTTTTCTCTTTCTCTCTCTCTCCTCGTGTTTTGTTTGTTTTCTATTTCTCTCCCTCTCTCTTTGCCTTGTATCCGTTCGGCCCATTCAGCCTACTGTTTTAAGACGTTTACCCCCATCCAGGTTTAAATATTTTCCTGGTGAGCGGTAGCGAGCCAACATATATATATTTTTGTTTTGAGAGCAAGCTAAATTTTTACATTTTTCGATAGAAAAATTTCTCCGGCAAAGCCGGATTTCTCCATATAATGCTGGTTCGCTATCGCTTGCCAGGAAGATATCGATACTTGGATGGGGATGAACGTCTTAAAACAGTAGGCTGAACGGGGCCGAACGGATACAAGGCAAAGAGAGAGGGAGAGAAATAGAAAAAAAAAAAAAAAACGAGGAGAGAGGGAGAGAAAGATAAAAACAAAAACAGCAGGTGGGCTCAATGTTTGCGTTACGTTACGGCTTAACTGAGCCCACCTCGCCTTTTTTTTGTTTTCTCTTTCTCTCCCTCTCTCTTTGCCTTTTATCCGTTCGGCCCCATTCAGCCTACTGTTTTAAGATGTTTACCCCCATCCAGGTTTCAATATTTTCCTGGTGAGCGGTAGCGAGCCAACATATATATTTTTTGTTTTGAGAGCAAGCTAAATTTGTACATTATTTGATAGAAAAAATTCTCCGGCGAAGCCGGACATTGCCAATCTCCGAATTTAGGGGAGCTGGGTCGTTTTTCTGGTCCCCTTTCTTCCTCATGGTTAACCCCATTAGTTTTCATATTTTACGACGTTCGGCCCATTAGTTTGGCGATTTTAAGACATTTCACCCCATTTCGTTGTCAATATTAAGACTTTCGTGTCATTTAGGCGTCGAGTTTTTCCTGGCTAGCGATAGCGAACCTGTACTTTTTGAGGAACCGGCCTTCGGCCAGGATATTTTTCTATCGAAAAATGTACAAATTGATCTTGAAGGAGGGTGTTGGGTGGTGCTTTATATGCTTGATGGAGGTCTAGGGATGAAACTAAATAATCTCGCCGAGGTTTTCGCCGAACCATCGCTCAATTTGCCGATGACTTCGCATAATGTCGCCGATTACGTCTTACCCATCAGCGACATCGTCGCCGAGTGTAAACTTGTCAACGGTTTTTAACGGTCAAATTTGCAAGAATGCGTGCGACACGCATTCTTGCGAATTTGCCAAAACTACGTCCTCGGCGACGAAAATCGTGAGTTGTCGCATCAGTGGGAAAGGGGCATAAGAAGGATGAAAGAGTACCTGGTAAAGCGGTATGGGTAAAGAGGAGATGGGCTCAAAAGGTGTTTATATAGCAGGTATGGTCAATAAGCAGAGCAAAAGACCTACTTGTGAGCAGCTGGGGTAGACAGGTGTCTATATGAAAAGCATGGTCATTAACCCGGGAACGGCAAGAACACTCTTAAGAGGTTTTGGTGGGCAAAGGCGAGAACACTCTTAAGAGGTAAGGCCTAAAAAAAAAAAAAATTAAAAGGCCTCAGTAGCACTTAAAACAAGTGAAATGGTGATTAAGTGAGATAATTCCCCTCCATGCTTTCTATCACTCCTCTACATGTATCAAAATCCCCTCCTTCCCCCCCTCCCCCCTTCAATTATCACCTATTTTTCCTCTTATTACCATATATATTTGTGTATTTATGGTGCCAATATCTCCAAGCTGATCCTAGTGTGCGGTGTTGCGTGTGCCTATGCGTGGGAAAGACAGAGAGAGAGAGAGAGACAAACCTCACACCCTCAGTGTCTCTCCAGGCACCGAGAGGGGAGGATATACGTCGAGGTTGCCTCACATTTCATGAATAACCAATCGGAATATTTATTAGTGGCCCCTCCATCATTGACGAACATGCCTATTACATAAGGCATCCTCTTCAAACACTAATCCGCCGTAGTTTGAATCTACCGCGCAGAGCATTTAAAAACTGAGGAGCCTTCATCATGAGCGCACGCGACCTCACTCATGGCTTCAGTCATTATGAATTGGGTTCTCACTACGAAAAAACTTCGTAAAAAATAAAAACAAAAAGAAAATAAGAATAACTATCCAATAAGCTTTCCATCATATCGTGGATGTACTTGTGTGGATTTCTGACCAGACGCTGAATCAGGCGTCATTCCTCCTTCTTTGCTCTGCGCTCAGCCTGCCCGGACGTACCTTTCAGGCTCCGCTGGTTCCGCATTCGTTGCGTCCCTAGTGAGTTTTTTCTCATTTGTTTACTCTAGGATGTATCGAGTAAGGTTAGGATAGGCGTAGCAGGAGTGTCCTGGGCTGGTTGCCCGCAGTGCAGTGTATTTTGGGTCGTGTGTATGGGGCATCTATTTCGGATGTACCCTCGTGGTCCTGTTGTGGACACGTGAACTTTTCACAGTTGTGTTAGTTGGTGATGCAGGCGGCTTTCATTACGCGTTAATTATTGCTGCCTTTTATCCTTCTGATGAGGTAAGCTGTGTGTTTGCTGACGTTCCCAGCGTATTTTTCTTCACTTAGTGAAGTTTTTTCTGGGTCCGTGTCAGGCTTCCCGGGGTGGGAAGTTATCGCTTCGGTGGTGTGTTGGCGGTGGTTCCTGTTGTGATATTCCAGTGTGTGTTTATATTTCAACTATTTTCATGCCGTCTACCTAGGCCTAGCCAGCCGCTCGTAGCTTTGCCACATGTCTAGTGTTATTATTTATTTTATAAATATGCCCTACTGTGTCATGTGTATCCGGGTTTTAGTTGTGTATTGGCTAATTCCTCGGACTATAATTGTTTCCTGGTTTAGTTGTGTATTGGCTAATTCCACGGATTATGTTGTGACCTTGGTTAGTCGTGCGTGTCTCTCCTCGTGTCGTATTGTTCAGATGGTGTCTGTTCAGGGTGGGGTTTGCCTTCCGGCGGGTTTTTTCTCGGTTTCACCATGAAAAATCCTGACCGATGAGCAGTGTTGGGCCACACGTGGTTTTTAACTCTGACTGGTTCCCCGGCGTGGGGAGGTGTCTGTGGCTCTCCAGGACTGCGTCTCTGTGGGTGCCTGGTTTCAGGCCTCCTTTAAATTCCCGGCGGGATGGCTGTACCCATCCTTACATATCTATATAGATATACATAAAAAACGACGTTCTTGAGAACACTCGTTTTTATAGGTTTTTTTCTACCTGGTTTACGACAACCACATGGAAAACCTAGCTGTTGTTTAGGCGTTCCTCCCCGGCGATCTTTTACAAAGAAGTGGGGTCAGGAACTTGTGGGGTTAACTTTTAGACTTCTCACCCGGCGGGTGCACCTGAGCAGGGTGGGATAAACGACTTAGGTCTCATATAGTTAACCAATCCATTTGAGTGATACTCTGTGTATCGCTGCCTTTACTCTTACGGCAATTGAAGGTTCAGTGAGGTTTAACCAAATCGATTCCCACACCCGGCGGGTGCCCCTAAGTGGAGGAACTAAGGAATTTATAAACAAATTCAATTTCGATTAACCTTAATTGGGTGATACTTTCAGTATCGCCGCCTTCTATTTTTACGACGATCGTTTGGGACAATTCGTTAAAAAATCAGATCTCGTATATTCCTGCCCTGGGCTATTCTACTAAAATATTTCAAGGGCCGGCGTCTTTATGAGGGGGGCTTTGTTACAAAATTGAATCTTGAGACAGTCACCACCTCCTACAGACTATAAGTGCCATACTGGACCATTATATCAGAGGGTATTCTTCATGTTCTTTAGCTAAGAAGATTTGTTTAGCCTCTTTACACCCCGCCGCGTAGCGAGATGTGTTAGCTGTGTCTTTGCATCCCGTTACCCGGCGGGTTATTAACACTTGTATGCGAACACTTGGGTTAACCTTATGAGCATTAATTCCTGGAAATTTTTCTTTATTTTTCCAGAGCTGAGCTCCGGCGGACCAATACAGACCCGGCGGTAGTTTCC
Organism: Paralithodes platypus; assembly: GCA_032716605.1. Classification (NCBI taxonomy): domain Eukaryota; kingdom Metazoa; phylum Arthropoda; class Malacostraca; order Decapoda; family Lithodidae; genus Paralithodes; species Paralithodes platypus. The sequence continues at coordinate 2,439,143 of CM064571.1, read as the reverse complement.
TCACACCAGTCTCTGTCATGGCTACTGTGGCCCCAGTTTTTGCCCTGTGCATTACCCCTACTTGCGCGGGTATCCCAATTTTTGCGCATACCCTTTGCATAAGGTGTGTTAGATGTCTAGACCGTTCAAGGGGTCTCTGGGTTACACTTAATTGTTCCTTTTGCTCCCAATTAGCCAATAAAGTCCTGTGTGACAATGACAAGACCGCGGCGGTAGCGTTGAGAGAGGTCAGACAACAAATGTCGGCCTACACTACCATTGTCGCACATAAGTCACTTCAATGTGACAACGTCCCACTTTGGGATAAGTTGCTGTCAGAGCACCCTCCCCCTAAACGTACCTCTAGAGTAACAGGTTTTAAGCCGACAGAGACTAGCCAGGGTTCTGTATCGTCTGTGGATACGTCTAAACGCCCGAGAGAGCCTACTCCCCCGGCAGCCACCTCCTCGTCGCAGGCGAGATCGAGGTCAAGGTCACCTCTCAGACAGCAGTCTTCAAGTCGGGCCTCTTCCCCGGCTAGTAAGAAGTGTAAGACTGAAGCTTCCCCCAGTGGTCATGGTGGTGATTCTTCCAAACCTAGGTCTAGTTCGCGGTCACACCGTAGCCACAAATCCTCCAAAAAGGATTCCCATAGGAAGTCCTCTCGACATTCTCCTAAGTCTAGTGCATCTCATCGTACCTCTACACCTGAAAATGTTTCTGTTACAGCCTCAGAGTATAGTGAAGCGCCTGTCCCTAAACAAGATTTACCTATTGATATTTTAACCCTAGAAACGGAAAGTTCAGGAAATTCAATAATTGAGAATGTTTCAGACTCTCAAGAGAGCGTAGGCCAGAGCCTCGGTGTTTGGCGGTTTGCTCAGCCAGGGTCTGACCATCCACGTCCGACTCATACGAGTCACACAGTAGCCGATGTCCACAGGGACGCGGCGACCCCATCCTCTATCCCTGACTTATCTTGGAAACAAGGTGCCCCTGCCTCGGCGGGGTCTTCTCAGGAGGATCGGGAGGAACAAGATGAAGTGTCAATAATTTCAGATAGGGATGGACAAGGGTCAGGCTCAGGCCTGGACGCCGCCCATGATAATACTGATTCACCTGAAAGTTCTGCATCTAACCAGTTTGTTACAGCACAAGAAATTGATGGGTTACTTACTCATGCTCTATCTAAATTCTTTAGTCAACAACGAGAAAACCCCACAATGGACTTGGGGGCTCCCTTGACAAGTTCTGCGGTACGGCCTCTGATAACGTCAATCGATTTATCTAAGATTCCTAACCCTCCTACTCTGTCACCGGCAGGGAGCTCTAAGCCAGCTACGGCGGCATTCACTACGTCAAATGTCAGGGTCATTACGGATGTTAATCCACCCCCTCTAGACAAAGCGCCTCTTAGAAAGGTAGCTATGCCCCTGCTTTATGGGCCAGACGAGTCATGGGTTCTTTTGAACCCCTCTAAGCCAGAGCTTGCCCAGCCTACCTTGTCAGGGGAACTCCCGGTACCACGTGAGTGGTTTATCCAGGGAAATAAGTCAAAGAAATTAAGGGCATTGGATGCCTTGGGTAATGTTTTGGACGTAAATATCAAGGCTATACCTAGTTATTATCATCAGGATTATTTTGTTTATGCATCTAAGCCTGCTTTACCCCCTGCCTCAGCTTCAAAACTTTTTTCAGACTGGTCTAAGCTGGATGGGTTTAATGATATTAAGGCTCTGTCGGCTCTTACTCCTGAACTAGATTTACAGACCGTCACAGACGAGACAGCTAATCCAGTGTTGAAGGTGGGACAGTTGGGACCAGGACCTTGGGTGGATTGGGAGGTAGAGGCTCAAAACTTTGCAACCACTTTCACTTCTAAATCTTCCCACCAGATCCCTCAGGATACACATTCATGGTTCTCCATGCCGGTAGGTTCTGCCGGCGGAGTTCCGTCAGCTTTATTTTCTTTTCTAGCTGCCCCTAAGATTAATCTTTGTGAACTAAAGGAACCATTCACTACCCCTACCCCTTCTCACCTAGACAGAGAATTTAGGCTAAGGGGAAAAGCTTTCCGCCTGTTTTCACAGTACATAGTTTCTCAACAGGTGGCTAAGTCTTTACTCAGGTCTCCTCAGGCAATCGCAGACGCGGATGCTCGAAGATCAGTTGAGTTATCCCGGCGTCTGATTCTTCAGTCGTCGATTCAATCCTTAGGTGACATACGCACAGCCTTACTTGAGGCGGTGCGAGCACGACAGGATCTTAGGATGTCATTAGTTCGCAAGCTGCCTGATCGCATTGCTAACCAGGTGGTTATGTCCCCAGTACTTACTCCTTCTTTAATGTCCCCTGATGTATGGCGAACAGTGTTTAACATGGCACAGGCCGTGAAGCACAGTCCCGCACAGGCTAAGAAACCTGCATTTAACTTCCCCAAACCTAAGCCTCCTACTAAAGCTCAGCCAGGGGGTTCTAAGCCGTTTCTTCCGCCTAAGTCCTCCAATCCCCCCTGGGTCAGTTCAGGCATAGACAGAGAGGGTTTTCAGGACAGAGGGGACGCGGCCAGTATAAGCCGGGGCAGGGCCAGTCTTCGGCCCACACCAGCCAGCCGGCGAAGCGTCCAACACCACCAAACCCACCATCAAAAAACTAAAGTCTCTCTCACTCCCAGTGCCTGTCTTAAAGCCGGAGGAACCGAGGGAAGTACAGCCGGCGAACCCTTGTCTGCTAACTGGGTCGTTCCGAACGTGTCACCAAGCATGGCCGTTAAAAACCTGGGCACGGATGGTGGCACGCAAAGGCATCACTTGGCAGTGGCTCCGGCGACCTCGCTTACGTCAGCCGACAACGGCAAATTGTGTTTCATTAGAGGTGGAGTCGCTGGTCCAGGAGATGATTGCCAAGAATGTCATCATCCCGGTCCCTCCAGATTACCCTGTATTCACGTCAAAACTGTTTTTGGTTCCCAAACGGGACAGTGTTCAGATGAGGCCGGTCGTAGACCTGTCTTATCTGAATCTTCACATTTACAACGAGTCTTTCAGAATGTTAACAGTTCATCAAATCAGGCTAACACTTCCGCCGGGAGGCTGGATGTGTTCCCTAGACCTGACAGACGCCTATTGGCACGTGTCGGTCAACAAAAGATTTCAAAGGTTTCTGGCCTTGAGGATCAGGCACCAAAATTTTGTTTTTCAGAGGATGCCGTTCGGTTTGAACCTAGCACCTCGATTATTCACGAAACTAGTCCGGCAAGCCCTGATGCCGTTGTTAAAACAGGGAATCAGAGTGTTGTGGTATCTAGACGACTGGCTGGTGGTGGCAGAGACACAACAATTATGCATAAAACATGTCAATATCATTTTAAATCATGTCAAAACTCTAGGCTTCAAGGTAAATCTGGTAAAGTCAAACCTTGTTCCCTCAAGAGTAATTCAGTGGATAGGGCTGGTCTGGGACACCGCCGCTCTCACTCTGAGTCAGAGTGTGGACAATCGCAACAGGTTTCGCAGGAAACTGTTCAGGTTTCTTCACAGTCTGACTACGACATGAAGAGTCTGGGAGTCTCTGGTCGGCTCTCTCAACTGGATTCAGCTAACTGTCAAGTTGGGCCGGTTGAAAGTAAAACGATTAATATTGGAAGGCAACAAATATTTCCCACTCTTACCGGCGGGAAAATTATGGCCCATACCAAAATTAATCCACACCTTACTAGCGGTCTGGGCGAAGAGGGAAACATTGCACTCAATCATGTCATGGACCTCTCCTCCTCCAACGGTATGGGTAGACACGGATGCGTCAGGCACCATAGGGTGGGGATTTCAGTCAAATCAGGGGCACCAGGGTCAGGGACTTTGGTCCCACTTAGAAATCTCTCACATAAATGTCAAAGAGTTACTAGTCCCCTTGTATTTCCTTCAGGCTCACGGCCCGGCGTTACGGGGCAAGTCGGTGGCCTTCAGAATGGACAATCTGAATGCAGTTCACTGTATTCAGAAACAAGGGTCAACGAGGTCAAGGAAGTTGCTACTCGTGTCGGAAGAGATTTTTGTTCTAGCCAGCAGTCTAGATATTTATCTTAACGCATCTTATCTCCCAGGCGTAGCGAACGTCTGGGCAGACGCTCTGTCCCGGAGACAGAGCACGACAGTAGAATGGGAGCTGAAGCAACCCATTTTCGACCTAATGATTGCGGAGCTCTCCCATCCACAAGTGGATCTTTTTGCGTCCGAGGAGACTCACAAGCTCCCTCTATACCTCACCCGCCGGGCGATAACGCCGGCAGGGGGGCCAGACGCCCTAGTGACAGACTGGAACAGATGGAGCTCCATCTATCTGTTTCCGCCGCCAGATGCGTCACTAATGTGCCACGTAGTGAACAAACTACGAGTTTATCGAGGCTTAGTCTCGCTAATCGCGCCCCTGTGGCCGGCGCAGGTGTGGTACCAGCAATTAATAATGTGGTGCCCGGACCCGGTATCGCTCCCGGTCGGGTACTTCCACTTAGACACGATTGGCAACCTAGCGACCTCGCTGACTTTTGCATTATGGACATTCAGGAGGCCAAGTGGCTAGCACCATACGGTAGGGATGTGACCAATAAATTGCTCAATCAATATACTCAGTCTACTAAGCGACAATATCAATCTCATTGGAAAGCTTTTACTTCTTGGATTGTTAGAACGGAACAAACTGTACCCTCAGTGGCATTGGTTTTTAATTACTTGAACTATCTGTTTGAGCAGAAACGTTTATCTGTGGTTACTTTGAAGAATCACTTAACTGCGATTAGAGTGCCCTTTTTCGACCTTACAGGTCTATCCATACCGGTGGCGGAGGAAACAGGTTTTATGAGAGCGTGTTTTAAACTCCGCCCACCTCCCCGTCAGCTCATGCCTACTTGGTCTCTGGACAAAGCTTTGTCTTTACTTCATTCTCGTCTGTATCAAAATACTGCAGACTTTGCTTTAATCTTAAAGAAGGCAGTTTTCCTTTTGGCTTTGGCCACCGGAAACAGAGTGTCTGAGCTGGCGGCGATGAGCAACACACCTAATTGTCTTAGGTTTGGTAGACTTAATGATTCAATTTCCATTGCACCCTCCCCGGCGTTTGTAGCCAAGAATGAGCATAGTGCACACGTGTTTTCTGAGTTCACGGTGCCGGCGTTAAAAAGGGGAAAGGTGCATCATAATTTATGTCCAGTGCAAGCTCTAACCAAATATTTGAGAATAGCTCCTCATAACCCCCAAGGTGCTTTATGGGTAGCGAGTACGGGTAAACGCTTACTTAAACGGCGATTAGCCTCTCTTCTGGTAGAAGTCATTAAAGAGAGTAATCCCGGCGTTGTGGGTAGGGCCCACGATTTACGCAAGTGGGCGGTCTCTTTACGTTTCCTGAAAAACTTTTCAGTTGAAGATATTGCGTCCACACAGTTGTGGGCGTCTAATCATACGTTTCTCTCTAGATACTTGTCAGTTGCTCTAGACAAACCTTCCTTACCATGTATAGCTTTAAGGCAGAGGGTCTAGGTGGCCCTGCAGTCACTTATGTTTATTTTCACAGAAGGGGGGGGGTGCAGTCAGTTGACATAGGACACCCTAGACCCCGCCGGAGTATGAGAGCTGTGATACAATTTAAGGTTAAAATGTGATATGAAAATTTCTCTGCGAGAATTTGTGCTAGTACAAGGTTTAGTACAAAACAACGGTGTTGTTATAGTAGTTTTAGCTGCGAAAGCAATGTAATATTAGTTCAATGGAGTTCATTGGCAATTGATCTCCACATGTATTTTGGGGTTTATGATGTGCACATATAAACTTATAACTTATTATTTTTGTCACCACTCGTTGAGTGGGGTGCCTTTTGTAACTACAGATCTGTGTTCAGAATCTTCAGGGTTACCCATTTTTGTCGGGCAGGCTTCTTTGAAGCACGCACCTGCCTGAACCCCTTTTTCTTGTATATTTCCGGCCTACGCCGTATTAAATACATTTTTCAAAAAGTAAGAATACTATGTGGTTGTTTTTATTATCTGCTTTTCTAGAGTTATGATATGATTACGAATGTCCCCCTCCAGTCTTAGATATCAGGCATGTTCGTCAATGATGGAGGGGCCACTAATAAATTATAGGTTTGACTCCTGTAAGGAGATAAAGAAAACCTAATATTTAGTAGTGGCCCCGTAATCATTGACGACTGGGGCCCTCCCGACCGTCCCCTTCCCATTCGTTGATGTATTAAGGATTTTGGTTTACTTGATATGTCAGTGAAGGAGGAATGACGCCTGATTCAGCGTCTGGTCAGAAATCCACACAAGTACATCCACGATATGATGGAAAGCTTATTGGATAGTTATTCTTATTTTCTTTTTGTTTTTATTTTTTACGAAGTTTTTTCGTAGTGAGAACCCAATTCATAATGACTGAAGCCATGAGTGAGGTCGCGTGCGCTCATGATGAAGGCTCCTCAGTTTTTAAATGCTCTGCGCGGTAGATTCAAACTACGGCGGATTAGTGTTTGAAGAGGATGCCTTATGTAATAGGCATGTTCGTCAATGATTACGGGGCCACTACTAAATATTAGGTTTTCTTTATCTCCTTACAGGAGTCAAACCTATAATATTCGCGATTTTGACCATCCAAACACTATTCCCACTTGTTTTATTGTTGTTACATGTTACTATCTTCATATTAAACGTAAAATAGGCGCATACGAATTAGTAATAACGATATATATCGTAAAATGACGATTTTAGGTGGGAATGGGGCCTAATATCGTTGCCAGGCGGTAGGGTGTCCATTACACACAGCTCGCCTTTAACCCGGGAACTGCGGGGAGACTCTTAAGAGTTCCCCCGGCGGACTGCAGGGAGACTCTTATGAGTGAGTGAAAAAAAAAATCAACTTTTGACATTGGCCCCTTTTGAAATTGGCCCCTGGGCCATGCAAAATCTCAGTCCTCTACCTCCCCTCCTTCCCCACTTTCCTCCTCTCCTTCAGTTATCACCTATTTTCCCTGTTATTCCCTTATTCTGAGGTATATTTTCGTGCTAACATTAGCGAGTTGCAAGCAGGGTGTTGTCATCACTGATGGCAAGCGAGTGCAAGAGAGAGAGAGAGAGTATCGATCGACTGTGTCTCAGTGGCCTTGGGGGAAATTGGCGGGAAAGCAGCTTGCCTCACCCATACATTATACAACTCGCGGGCTATATCTCCGATTTTGACCATCCAAACGCTGTTTTCACTCGTTTTATTGTTGTTTCAGGTTAATACCTTTATAATCAACCCATAATAGGCGCATATGGATAAGTATTAATGCTATTAATGGCACAATGAATAATTTAGTGACGGAAACACCTCAAATACGTCAGCACAGGGGGACGTTTCCAATTACCCCCATGCGCACTTCAGAGGTTAAGGGGTTAAGGGGACCGACCGGTTAATTACAAACTTCCAGGTCTTACTTTCAATTTAAATGAAATTTGGCACAGGTGTAAATAAAACTAGATAAAAAAAAAAAAAAATTGCTTTTTTTCTTGCAATTTAGGTAAAAAAACGTTGAAAATCATAGCACTGCAGAAAATGATAAACTCCTACAGAAATCCCCATAGCACATGTTTTATGTGATCAAACAACTCACAAAAGGTGTATCTGTAGTTTCTATAAAAAAACATTTTATATATTTTGTGTATTTTGTTCGATTTAGGTGATTACGGATTCAGGTGAATATATTTAAAGAAAATTACAACTTTGATGACATATTGTGAAAAAAAAAAATACTAGAGTAAATTGGCTTTATAGGCCTTTTAGTGTTTTTAATTACCTTTCCAATGGTATATACACCATTCCTATAGGTCCAATGATAACTGTAGAATAACATCCGATAGTGCGGCAATATAGGTTCTGAGAAAAACAGGTGAAAGTCTAAGGTCATTAGGTGAAAATTTTTACCTTTGTTTTTTAGATTTACAATATTTTACGCAGGAACATGGCAAAGTAGAAGATAAAGCGTATGGTAGGTTGTAGAGTAGCTTACGCTCTTTCGATTTATATAGGTATGCTCCTCGTACGACCAGTAGTTACTGAGCATGTTAATTTCTAAGTTTGCTATATAACGTTTTTAGAATTACAGGAAAAGTTTGGAAAACATAAAAAAAAACTATTTCCAATGGGTTTTCACTAATAACATTTCACTGGCTTATGAAGGGATGTTGACTCTTGTTGAGTAAACACCTATTGGTATTTTCAGGATTTCAAGTTTTTTAAGCCTAAATTAACCGGTCGGTCCCCTTAAGTAGGACAACAGAGTAAATTGTGAAGTAGTTAAGGTAAACAGCAGAAGGGGCCTATGTATGGAATATTATAAGTTTTATCCACTTTGTAACTGAAGTCGATTCAATTCTTACAATTTACAGTGAACTTGCTTGTGAAATCAGACATGCAAGGAGATTAAGAAAAAAATTAGCAAGTATAGTCAAAGGAAGGTCCATCTTTAAAATCTTACCGGCGTTTGTAACCCATGAGCGCAGTAACGGTTTGTATTTGATACTAAAGACATGCATGTATATAAGTATGTTAAGTGTGTCTGAATGTCATCAATATCTATAAAAAGGTTGCCTATTATAACACTTCCTATATTTTCGAGCAGCTGAGTAAACTACTAGGCGTGGAAGTAGACTCCGTGGGCGTGGGTGTTTGTGATGAGGACGGGAGGGAGGGAGAATGTGATGGCGGGTGTTGGCGGCGGGCGGTGTTGACTGAGGACTTCACAGTACTAGACGCCCACACATCAGCCGTGGTGGGACCCAAGGTACAGGTACTGAGTGGCTGTGGCTGCCCCCACCCTCACCCTCCTGTATGGTCCACCTGCACACCTTACACATGTCTTAATGGAGGCAGGTGTATACCACTATCCACAGGAACCAGGTATGTAATTCAATCATTCTCCTAATGTACGAATAATATGTTATTGACGTAGAATGTTTTCAGTTTCTATGTTGTGAATTATGACAATTAATATTTCGTAGTTATTTGTATATTCCTAAATATATGAATTTGTAAATTACATTACCTGAAATATCTCTTTTCATCGATAAAGTGTCGTAATAATAATACGCACCATGCAGGTGTATATGTCCTGATGGCACCTGGGGATCGCGGTGCAAAATGTTGACCAGACATTTTGAGGGTGGTGAGAGCAGCGACGGTGGTGGTGGAGGGTGGGCCTGGGTACCGTCCATACCACCATGCTCCGAGGTCCACATTAGTCTGGAGGTGTTGACAGAGTCCCAGGAGGCCACGCTCTTGTATTCAAGCCAGAAGTCCACACTTCCAATTACCAAAAGTGACCAACTCCTGCTGCAGCTGCGGAAGGGTCGACCGTTCCTTCTGTTGGACCTTGGTGGTGGACCAGTCACTCTCGCCCTCAATGCCTCCTACTCTCTCGCTGACAATACTTGGCACAGGATAGATCTCATCTGGAAAGACGAAGTAAGGCAATATTAAAGCCCCGCTGACACCTACTAACTGCCTTTATGGATTCCACATGAATGAAATATAAACATGTAAAATATATATCTTAAGTCTACAGATTCTATGCGTTATATTACTCAATATAATAGATAACACAAGCATAAGAAATTATGATACGGAAACACTATTTGGACACCAATATGCGACAAACTTAATATTGTTCTCAGCAAGGAAAAAAGTGGAAATTTGAAATCTGATCTCCACAAACTAATAAATAAAAGTAAAATGCCAAATTGTATAATAATAACTAATTGATGTGTTGATGGTTTTGATGTAATCTTGCCTCCTAAATGACACTAGTAAATGGTTTCACCCACTTTTAATCAGTATCAATTGAATGTAATACCCTACTCTTAAAGTACTGTATACTGTATACTCATGATATTGTACCACATCGATTTTTCAAGGATATAAGGATGAAATCTGATGTCAGAGGGCCTTTAAAGTTGGTGTAATATTAACTGACTTAACGATTAGGTATTTTCAATTAGCTATATTCCTGTGTATGTGGTTTTCATACAAAACTACTCCCGGTGGATGAGTGCTGTATACAATACCAAAGACTAGACGCATTGTATGTGCCGTAAGTACTTTTAAAGGCACTGCTTGTAAAGAAAAACAAAAGTGAGTGTTTTGTTGATAAGAGAGGGTCTTGTGTGATTAGATAATTATATAATGCTTCTTTTGACACTGCAGTATATTTAGTGACATGAAATTTATATTGTGTATGACTTAGGAAACCTTGTACAACCGAGCAGAATATCTTTTACGATTGGACAAGTTACTCTTCGAGTTTGATAAAAATGCACACAACAGATTGAAATAATTTTGTCTGATTGTTGTACTTGATTGACTAGAGTAGGTTAGGGTAGAATAGTGAGTAACAAAGCGGAGTTCGGTTGTGCTATTGTGCAGCGAGTTAGATGATGCACTGTATGAATACTGTGTTATACAGTAGGTTTGTAGAAAATAAACCAGTAGGAAGAATATAATATAAACCTTACACTGCTATATACCAAAAAGTTTACCCAATGCATGTGCATATATTTATGACATAAAACCCATTTCTTGAAATGTGCATTCGCTCTCATATGTTGATACTTATTATTTAATTTTGCTTTACTTCTAATATCTGTCTTAAGACAATAAGACTCTGAAGACTGTATGGAGTTATAATAGTTTGTTATGGTAGATAGAGATATCAGGTCTATTACCCCCTTCAAATTTTGCCTAAAACAATGTATAAAACGGATGGAAAATCCTGGTTACGGCACCAATTATATCGATCCTAGGAGGTAGAGAATAAAGTAGACATAAACTTGCAGGATGAGGTGCCGCTGTAGGCACCAGCCGAACAAGGCGGTATTCCCGGGGAGTGCTAGAGGTGGCTGATTAGGACACCTGGAACTCCTATTTCACCACCTGACCTCCCTAGATGATGTTTTTGGGGCCTCATCATTATTGAGGGCAACTACTATTTGCCCTCCAAAACACCGTTTCTTCCTATTAATACATTACACTACAAACACATTACATGCTACGCTACCTTGCCAAAATTCCAAAATATAATAACGTTAAAACGCCCAGTCTAGGAGTCCCCAGGGGGGGCGGGGGGGGGGGAGAGAGACATTAATGCTCCAATTGGACTGATCCCTGGTTTTGAATCCTCCAAGTGCCCTGTACCTCTTTCTGCTATTATATCTATATATTTCTGTAACATTCGCGGAACACTATCTCTCTTCTACCAAATCTGACTTACTATTCCTAACGGAAACCAAGTTGTCTAAGGCAACAGACAGCAAACCTTTCTCTGTATCCTCCTACTATCTCTATCCTCAATTCAAAGCCATAGGTGGATGTTGAGTGTACATACGCAATATTCTTACTTGTTCTCGTGCTCCCAACTTTGACTCTTCTGAATTCTCAACTATCTGGCTTAAGCTATCTTATCACTCTTTCACTCAATATATCTGTGCTGTATATCTCACCCCTAATTTTACTGACTATCCAAATTCTTTGACTATCTTACTTCTAAAATTAAACACATTCTATCCATCTCTCCCTTCTCTGATATCTCCATCTTGGGCGATTTCAATGTTCACCACCACAAAATGGCTCGCCTCTCATTTCACTGACCAACTGGTGAACAAGCATACATCTTGGATTGTGATGGACGTTAACTACTCAGTTTGTTAGTACCAGTATTGAGACAGGCTTCTACTTCATCAACTTGTGTGTACCGATATTGTGATAGGCTTGCATTATTTCAGCTTGTGCGTACCAGTATTGTGATAGATTTCTACTCCCTCAGGTTATGAGTACCGGTATTGTGATAGGCTTGTATTCTTCAAGATTGTAAGCACCGGAAATGTGCTAGGATTGTACTTCCCCAGCACGTGAATACCGGTATTGTGATAGGCTTATACTTCCCCAGCTTGTGGAGATGATTGTGGACTTGTGTTCTGGAGGCAGCACAGAGAGTCAGCAAGCACCATCTCAGGTCACAGACACCAACCAGACCGTCACCCCAGCCATTCCCGACGCTCATACGTGTAGAGGGGCGGCCAGACTACCCCGGGATGCCCGCATCCTCAACACGGATGGGATGCTTCAAGTGGGCGGCCTGGCTCACATTGCGGCCACACTCACACCACCTACTTCTACTCCACAACTCAAGGGATGCCTTAGAAATCTCAGGGTTAATGGTCAGGTGAGCTAGAGATAGATTTATAAGAATATATTTGTTGTGTGTACAGTAGGATATTAAACTTTCTATATCAATTGAAGTGCCAATATTATTAGGCACTAAGTTAGGGGTGATTGGCTGTAAAATGATAACAAGAATATATGAAAAGCATATACAATAACATCTGGATCAGGCATGGGGCCTTAGCGTCTCTAGTGGGGTTGACAGCGCAGCTCTGCTCCTTCTTCAGGTACAGGGTCCAGCCTTATCTTTCGGTACAGGCATCTCCTTCTTCAGGTACAGGCATCTCCTTCTTCAGGTACAGGCATCTCCTTCTTCAGGTACAGGTAGCTCCTTTTTCAGGTACAGGCAACTTCTTCTTCAGGTACAGGCATCTCCTTCAGGTACAGTCATCTCCATCTTTAGGTACAGGCATCTCGTTCTTCAAGTACAGGCATCTCCTTCTTCAGGTAAAGGCAGCTCCTTCTTCAGGTACAGGCATCTCCTTCTTCAAGTACAGGCAGCTTCTACTTCAGGTACAGGCATCTCCTTCTTCAGGTACAGGCATCTCCTTCTTCAGGTACAGGCAGCTCCTTCTTCTGGTACAGGCATCTCCTTCTTCAGGTACAGGCATCTCCTTCTTCAGGTACAGGCATCTCCTTCTTCAGGTACAAGCATCTCCTTCTTCAGGTACAGGCATCTCCTTCTTCAGGTACAGGCATCTCCTTCTTCATGTACAGGCATCTCCTTCTTCAGGTACAGGCATCTCCTTCTTCATGTACAGGCATCTCCTTCTTCATGTACAGGCATCTCCTTCTTAATGTACAGGCATCTCCTTCATGTACAGGCATCTCCTTATTCAGGTACAGGCATCTCCTTCTTCATGTACAGGCATCTCCTTCTTCAGGTACAAGCATCTCCTTCTTCAGGTACAGGCATCTCCTTCTTCAGGTACAGGCATCTCCTTCTTCAGGTACAAGCATCTCCTTCTTCAGGTACAGGCAGCTTCTTAGCACTGGCTCCAGGCAGCAGGAGTACAAGGCAGCTCATCCTTCTAATGTCTTTCGAGCTCCTTGTAGTAGTTGTCAGTCTCGTTCAGATGTCAATAGCTTCAGCTCCGTGGCCTCAGGGCGCTCGGAAACCAGGACGGAGTCCAGTGGTTGCTATGGCACGTAAGAGAGTTGTGTCAATAATCTATCTTCCTATCTATTGCCAGATGCCATGATCCCAGAAGGGTTGTCCACGAATGAATCGCCCCTATGCACCTCTTTCCCTCATCAGCTGACGCCCATCTTCCCATCCAACACCGCTTTCACACATATGTCTCTCAACTCCATCCTTCCACCTCGTTCTCGGTCTACCACTCCCTCTCTGTCCTTCCACCTCACTCTCGTACCCTCTCTTAATCATTCTCTCGCTTCCCATATGATCCACATGGCCAAACCATCTCAAGGTGTTCCTTTTCACACTTTCCAGCACAATCACATCTACACCACACCTCTCTCGTACTTCCTCATTCGTCTGTCTATCCCTCCATGTAACTCCACACGCACTTCTCAAGTAACTCATTTCCATCCCTCTCACTATTGATTTGTGTCTCTCCAACAACATCCATGCTTCACTCCAGTATGTCAATGTTGGGATTACCACACTATCATGGAAGGACTTCTTTGCTTCCATGCTGACCACCCTATTCCTTGTTACTGCTTTCAGCGTTCCTACAATCCTCTTCCCCTGTTGAACCCTCTCCCGCACTTCATCATCCATACTCCCATCTTTACTCAACACACTGCCCAAATACTTAAATGAGCTGATATTCTCTATTATCTGACCATTCAACCTCACTTCACACTCTGTGACTGCACCCCTTTCAAAGACCATATCCTTACTCTTCGCCGTATTTACATTCAGGTTCCTTTTTTCACACACTGTTGCAAACATATTTACCAGACCCTGCAACTCCCATTCATTGTCACTCATCAGAACTGTATCATCGGCAAACAGCAGTACAGGCTACTTCCATTCATATCCTTCCCTTATCAGCGGTACACCAACATCCACTGCTCTTCCTTGTAGTTCTTTCATGACTCCATCCATATATATATTGAACAAGCATGGGGACATCACACACCCTTGCTTTAACCCAACATTCATATCAAACAACTCACTCTGTTCATTCTCCACACCCACTGCTGCTTTTCCACCCTCATACATGCTCTTCACCGCTTGCAGCATTTGCCAGCTACTCCGTATATTCTCAGTGCTTTCCACAGACCTTCTCTCCAAGTTCATAAAGGCAGCCTACAACTTTAGTCCATTCTTCAGATATTTCTCAACAACATATTTCATGGCAAAAATCTGGTCTACACAGCCTCTTCCCGTTCTAAACCAGCCCTGCTCTTCACCTACCCATTTTTCCATTCTCGCTCTCACTCTCTCAATCACTACCCTGCTGTACATCTTCTCTATTAAGCTTACCCATATACAGCTGGAATATTATACCTTCCAGTCTTCAGGCACACTTCCCTTCTCCCATGCTAGTCTACACATTTTCCATACTCATGCAATCACTATCTCACCACCATACCTCAATAATTATTTCTAATAATAGGATTGTCAGCCTTGTTACCTTTGCATTTCTCTATTTCACCTCTTGCAACGCCGTTGCCGTCCACCAGTCTGCTCTCAATACCAGGAGTCATTCTCGAGGAGAGAGGGAGGTTGAGCCCATGGGAAATGTCAGATTTTTACTTGTGTGGAGTCTTAGATGATCTGCCGAGCTGCTAGCTGCTAGCTGCTGGTCCTGGGGCTTAGAATTCCAGCTTCCGGATCGAGCAGCCACTTCAGAAGTTCCAGCCACCTCCTGGTTGGCTGCTGGAACGTCAAGAATGTTTGGAAGGGCAGAGGTTTTGCCCACCAGTCCGTCCCTAGATCTTGGAAAACATCAAAGCTTGTGTACTTCGGAGGAAGGAAATCCTGGCCGAGCGCTCGAGGCATCTGTTCTCCTTTCCCTCCCTCATTGCCTGCCTCATTGTTGAGTGTGGGGGGACGTGGATCGTTGATTTTGGTCATTACACCTTCTGGGGCTTTTTGAATCTTCGTCCTTCACCAATATTATTTTATTCTGAAAATATATGGTATATAAACAAAAATATTTTAATATTACTAAATATATCATGTTAGTGTCGGACGAATTTGGTTTGCTTCACAAAGATTGTATTAATGTGCAGGATGCCCTATCTTCTTATGGTTCACATGATGTTGAGGTAATCATTTGCCCATAGGTTATTTAGTTTTGTTAATGTTTAATAGACACATATTCTAATCACACAAAGAAAAGCTATTTATCTCTTCGTAAGGTCTACTCTACTATAAGTTAAAGCAATGGGCAATCTTTTTTTACAACAATTTTCGCGTTTGGTCGTACTAAACGTAGCTGAACATCGCATCTAATCCTAAGTCTTTACAATTATTGATTACTGATTAAATTTCAAGTACATTGGTATATGAAGTTCTATGAATAACAGCAAAATAACAAGTCTATAACCTTCTTTAAAATACAATTTAGTTTGATTATTTTTTGTATTAGCATTATTAATGCAATACTTTATTTAGATAAATCAGTAACTGAATATTGTAACACAGCAAACAATATTCCCGTCTTGTTGTATGAGCTCGAACTGCTAATTGATGACACATAAAATTGCAAGTATCAGACAATGAAGTAAGAGGAAAGCATTATTTATCAGTATACCTTACGACTCGTTGGTCAACGAAATAACTACAAATAAACTTCAAACATTAAGAAATTGCGTGATATCATCAAGTTTCCTCTCATATATCACAACTCAATTCCAAAGACTTTGTTTATCATGGTAAAACCAACACTCCTCCTACGTATAGAATCTGCCTTGCTTAGGCCAATCGGCTTTCTGCAGACTCCCATTTTCTTATGTTCTTATGTATATAGGAGCGTGGAAGGGACTGGAGTTCTCGAAAGAAGGTTACAGTCCTGACGCTATTCTTGACTTACAGTGTGCTGGCTTAATAATCTAGAAGGGTTGATAGCCTCTGAAGTCCTAGTTTAACTAGTTGACGCTCTTCCCACGTATGTACTAATAGGAAGCTATGTGTTGACAGCTGGTGGACCTGGGTGAGAGTGTGCTGAACCAGGCTAGTTCTCCTGGCTGTCCCGCTGCTGACTGTCGCCTCTTGGGCCTTCACTGTGGACCTAATGCCAAGTAAGTCAAAATTGAATATCACTTGTCTTTCAAGAAATTATGTCATAGTTATAGGTTTTTATTTCTTACGCCACAAGCTATTCAAACCAGCTTAAATATTCTAATTGCATACATATCAAGTACATTAGCACAGGATAGACATATAACATATAATTGTGTATATATCAATTAGTTCAACGCATGGTATAGTATTGGGGAGATTGTAGACACCAATCGAGCAGGGCAAAACCCAAGGGAGGCTTCATAGGCAAGTGAAAAGAAGTTGCTGGAACTCCTGTTTCATTTGCCTGGCTTCCCGCACTGTCTCTGTTTGTCTCACCTACACAGAGTGTAATCCTATTCACTGCAGTACACTGAGCAAGCACACCACTCTTATTTTCAATATTGTAAAAAGAAAAAATATATATATATACTGTATACAGTATATATATATACAGTATATATACAAACAAATAATAATGCAAATAATTTGTCTCTCTCACTCTTTCAACTTTGGGGGAGATACTTGTCGCAGGCACTTTTGCCAAATAAAAATAAAGTAAATATAATTTGTTCCATATGTACTAAGTCTAAACAATGAAGATCTTAATAATATTGATGATATTTATGTCAGCCAAGATTATTTTTGTGCACGGTACATACTAAGTAATTCAAATCAGAATATATTTTAGTTTCTGAAATGCAATGTAAGTTAACACAAAACACAATTTGATAACGTTAGTACCAATTAAGGCAACGCAAACAATAGTTTAGCTTCATAAATGGTTGGTATATAAACAAAGGGAACGTGTTTATTCGAGCTATGCTAAATACATGTGCCCCAATACGTCTCCCTCACTTTCCATTCACACATTTAAAAAAAAAAAAAAAAAAAAAAAAGGCCATATAACTTTACCTATCAGATCATTTGCTTGACTCGGCTAACTACTAAACGAAAACAAGTGGAAATTTTTCTCCATAAATGGATATACAGTACAATATAACATGAATTTTTTAGTGGCCCCTTCATCATTGACGATATGCCTTAAACATTAATGCCACTCTTTGAACCCAAAGGGGAGTGTTCAAAACACCCGCCCCCAAAGCGTTAGAGACCAAACATCGTAAGTGTACGCTTATAATTTCTTACATAATCGTCATTATGAGCAGATTCCAACTATGAAAAAAACAAAAATTAAAAATAATAAAAGAAAAAGTATCAATACTCTAAATCTGCTATGCTTTCCATCGTGTGGATGTTGCTAGCGTGGATTTGTCCCTAGACGTTGACGCGTCATTCCTCCTTCGCGCTTCGGGGCTCGTTGTCGAAGGGCGTGTTTTCCGACCTCTCTTCATTCGGCATTCAAGCGTCTGGAATAGTGAGTCTTTTGCTCATTTGTCTTATCTGAGATGTTAGAGAATAGGTTTAGACTAAATAGGTCGGGCGTGCAGTCGACACGGCCCCTAGGAGTGTGTTATTATGGTGTTACATGTTAGGCGTCCCCTCAGGCCCCATTGGCCAAGGCCGCATATATTTTACTGTTATTGCTCTAATTTTTAGCCTAGCTAGCAGGGTTAGAGGCTTATTATATTCAGGGCAACGCTTTTCGGCAGCCTTTCTGGTGGGTTAAGCGTGTTTAGTTTCATCGGCAGAGCCTATAGTTTAAGGGTGGCCGCACGTGGTGGGGAGCTTTCTTTAAGTTTCTGCGCCGTCTTTTTCCTACGGTCCTGTCGTCGTGAGGTGGCAGCAGCTGGTTTGTCATGGAGGTAAAAGTGCCGCCTGATCGTCGTCTACCTTGCCCTAGGCCACGTGGCCAGCCTCTGTGTAGGACATTTTTATGGCCAGGATGGTATTGTATAATTATTATTATTATTGATAATTTTAAGCCATAATGTGACCCTCTTCTCTTATATATATTGTGCTTAAGAGTTGAGGGTGTTGGGAGACGTCCTGATGTATATATATGTGTGTGTTTTATCTGGTTGCAAACTAGTTAAAACATGCAAGGGTTAGGATCTGGTTTCCCGGCGGGGCGTAAGTCGAGTACTGCCCCCGACGGGATTATCGCTGGTGGCAGTCTGGTGGACCTCGATCCAATTAACCAGTTCATAGTCTTGAGCCAAGAGCGAACTCCCGGCGAAAGGGGAAGGGTTCCACAGGAATTCTGGCGGAGCCGGAATGACTCACCTATATAAACATTAATTTTCCTCACGCGGCGGGGAAACTTATGATAATCTGTCGGCACGGCGGAAGAGTCATGGCTAGATTCTGTCAGCGGCAGGAGAGCAATTATGTATATAGGTCGATGATATGCAATATCATAGATAAGTAGTTCTAATTCCTTCAAGGGGAATAAACCGCAGCTGTTGTTTCCCAGGGAATATACGAGAAACTTAGAATGGTGAGATTAGCTATATTTACTTTTCTAATATATTCATGGTATCGGTAACGTGTAAATGTCTCAGGTTAGCCTTATGAGCATTGATTCTTGGAATTTTCTTTCTAGAAATCACATGTCATCCTCGGCAGGGAGCCCCGGACCGGAAGCCGATAGCCGGCGGAGGTTGGTGGACTCTCAATCATGGATCTCGTTACTTTATGTGCTACACCATTGTGTCATGGTATTCCTATTATCGGTCATAAATTATGTGTAAGATGCGTCACTTGCCTAGACCGTTCCAGAGGACAGTGGGTGACTAGAAAATGTCACGTTTGCACGAAGCTCCGTAATGGTCTGATTACGCACAAGGAGCCGGGTTGTCATGGAGTGCTAGAACATATTTGCACATGTTTCAATGACTATGCGAAAGAGGTGGCCCATAAGGCATTATGTTGTGATGATGAAGTTCTGTGGGAACTTTTGATTATTAACCCACTGAACCCCAGTGACGACACGTTGTCGTCGGCAATGTATGTAACGCTAAACCCCAGCGACGACAATGTATCGTCCCGGTTAATTACTCCGGTCCTAGCGCACTTAGATGGCTCAGATTTGTATGGGAACTGTGTAAGTATCCCACGCAACCATGCCGATGGTTGAAAACTCTCAAAGTCCAACCACGTGCGCGTGAGCGGGCAAAAACCTGTTTTTGGGTGTTTTTGCCTTCAATTTTCCCCTCTTGTAAAATCGACTTTCGGGCGCACCGTAGGACCCCTTTTTGACCTAGGGGATCGGTTTTTTGTGGTTTTTCCTTCATTCCTAACCCATTCCCTATTGTTCCTGGAAAAAAAAAATCAAAACCTGCTGGTCCCTGGTGGTACATTTATTCTAAACTAGCTGGGACTCAAATCTGTCAAAGCCAGCGGTCGTTCTAGTAGCCACAAGAAACAATCTAAAGTACTTTCTAAAGAAACTGTAAGTTCTAGGGAGTCCTCAGATGAGATCAGCAAATCAAAGAGTTCACCCCGCCAGCCGACGAAAAGGCCTACGCCCGATTCGCTTATGAGCGAGGACGGACCAGGTCGTGCTCCAGGTCCCCTCTGCGACAATCATCCTCTCACCATTCTTCAGCCAGGGTAGCTCCACCGGCGACGAAGAAGAGGAAAGTGACGCCGGCTGGGTTAAGTGTATGATCCAAGCAACCGCCGGAGTCGACACCTACCGTCTCTACAGTGGTGGGCGTGGGCGCGCCGATTTGGCGCTCTGCGCTCTGCGATCCGGTGCGCACTACCAATATAGAGGAGCGCGGAGCGAGGAGTGGCTAAAATCTGAACTCGGAGTGCAGGCGGGGAGCGCAGCTTGAATTTTGCGCTCCTTTCTGGCGCTCCGGAAGCGATTTTTCCTGTCAACAACAGGTTCAAGAACGTCATTATCGTGTACAGTCATCGTACGGTGTTACTCACGGTGTTAGTGAACTGTGATACAGTGATACTATGATAGTGACAGACTGACAGTGTTACAGTTGTTAACTTGTTACTGACTTTTTTTGGCTTTTGCTAACGCTAAGTAAACCTTACGGGCAAGTTACGGCTTATGAAGGGGCCTATTTTAATAAATTATTAATGATATCATCATATCAATCATATCATATTATGATATTAAATTATTAATCGTTTAATCATGTAATCAACTAATCATGTTGACGTTGTTATTGTATTGTTAGGCTTGTTAGCTTGATAAGTTTAACTGTTTAAGTTTCTCAGTTTGGACAGTTTCTGTAATTCTTTATGTCATATCATAGATATCAATGGACAGTCACAATGTCACAATGATATCAATCATATGATTCATATCATTGATATGACATAAAGAATTACAGAAACTGAGAAAGTGAGAAACTTAAACTTCAGAAAGACACCATGACTTGAGTTTTTTTTATTTGTTTTTATTTTTTGAATTTAATGAAGTGAAATACGAAGGATTGTATTAATTTAGGTAAATAATTAAATAACTTCTAGAAGCTGTTTTTTACTTTTTTTTATTATATACCTATTTTTGGGAGCGCGGAGCGCAGGAGCGCAGAGCGGGAAGCGCATCGGGTCGGCTGACCAAAGGAGCGTGTGAGCACTGCCGCATTACCTTATGTCTGAGGAGCGCGGAGCGCTGCCGCATTACCGGTCCCACCGGAGCGCGCCCACCACTGCGTCTCTACCCCTCTGCCTGAGTCGAACGTCCAATCCGGCCAGTCAGAGTCGGGTTCAGGTTCGGTAAAAACCACGCCAAGGGACAGGGTAAAATTGCCATCGGAAAGGCAAAAGTTTGTTATTCCGCGTAGTGTTGCACCTCAGGTTAAACCTCCAGGTACTAGTGCGCCTCAGGGTAGAGTTCCGCCGCAGGTGCTAGCCGAACACTATAGAGGCTATGTTCCACAAGTAAATGTACAAGACACTAGTGTTACACAATTACCTTCAATACCGGATTTAGACTGGGGTACATTTGCCCAAAACATCCTGGAGCCAGCTGTCCGGTCATCCCGGCAGCTTGAGGCGGAGTCTGACGAGGTTATAGAACCTTCCGACGGGAGTGAAGAGGTTCGATTCCTCTCACTCCGGCCGCCAGAGGAAAGGTTGGAAGTACCGATGGACGCTCAATCTATTTATGAGGTCTCACAATCCGTGGGCTCTGGCCAGAGAGTCGCTTCTTCTGGACGTTCTGATGTTGAGAGGCCGGACACATTGCATTCAATAATGACATGGACTTCTCCTCCTCCGACGGTATGGGTCGATACCGATGCTTCGGGGACACTGGGTTGGGGTTATCAGTCAAACCTCGGACATCAGGGTCAAGGTCTATGGTCCCGATTCAAAGATTTTCACATCAATGCAAAGGAGTTACTAGTTCCCCTGTTTTTCCTTCAGGTTCACGGTTCGACTCTAGTGGGGAAGTCAATATCCTTTCGTATGGACAATCTGAATGCAGTCACATGCATTCAGAAACAAGGGTCAACGAGATCTCGAGTGTTGCTAAAGTTTTCGGAACAAATTTTTGTGTTGGCGAACAAGCTAGACATTTATCTACACGCATCTTATCTGCCAAGCGTAGCCAACATTTGGGCAGATGCTCTGTCTGAAGACAGAGCACCCTAGTAGAATGGAGGCTCAAGCAAACCGTCTTTCAAAAGATGGTTGTAGAGCCGTACCATCCACAAGTGGATTTATTCGCGTCAGAGGAGAACCACAGGCTTCCTCCTCTTCCTCACTCGCCGGACGGGAACTCCGGCGGGACGTCCAGACGCACTACTGGTGAACTGGAACAAATGTAATTCCATATATCTATTTCCACCACCAGACGTTTCACTCATGTGTCAAGTAGTTCACAAACTACGGGATTATCGAGGCATAGTCTCGCTGATCGCGCCCCTGTGGCCGGCCCAGGTGTGGTACTCCCAATTGAAGACGTGGTACAAGAACCCAGTGTCGTTCCCGATCTCGTATTTCCATTTGGAGACAATTGGCAACCTAAAGACCTCGCTGACTTTTTCATTTTGAACATTCAAAGGGCCTTATGGAGAGAGTGTGACTAATAAATGTATTAATCAATACACTCTATCCACCAGACGTCAGTACCAATCACACTGGAAGGCGTTTACTACTTGGATAGTGGAAACTGATCAAACTGAAGCATTGGTATCGTTAATTTTCAAATATCTTGATTATTTGTTTGAGCATAAATGATTGTCAGTAGTAATACTAAAGAATCACATGACAGCAATAAGAGTCCCCTTTTTTTCCTTAACTGGGCTCTCCGTACCGCCGGCGGAGGAGAAGGGTGTCATGCGTGCATGTTTCAAATTTTGCCCACCACCACGTCAGCTCATGCCTACCTGGTCACTTGACAAAGCCTTGTCATTACTAAGTTCTCAGAATATATAGTCACAATCCTACTTTTGAATTGATCTTAAAGAAGGCTGTGTTCCTTATGGCCTTGGCTACAGGAAACCGGGTATCTGAGCTGGCGGCAATGAGCAACGAATGTAGCTGTCTCAGGTTTGCCCAGCACAATGTCAGTGTCCACATTGCTCCGTCGCCTACCTTTATTGCAAAGAACGAGCACAGTGATCATGTTTTTTTTCGGAATTTGAGGTTCCTGCACTCAAGGGGGGAGATTCTCACCATAAATTATGCCCGGTGAAATCTCTAATAACTGATATCGGAGTTTCCCGGCCTAATCAACCGGGAGCTCTGTGGGTGAATCAGACAGGTAAACGCCTTACGAAGCAGCACTTCGCAGCTTTATTAGTTTATGTGAAACAGGAAAGCAACCCGGGAGCCGTGGGACATGCTTACGACATAAGGAAATGGGCAGTGTCCCTTAGATTCTTAATAAACTATTCAGTCACTGACATAGAACAGACGCAGTTATGGGCGTCCAATCACACCTTCCTAACGCGTTACCTGTCTGTCATCCTTGATAAACCATGTATGGCTTGTGTCGCCTTGACACAACGGGTCTGATGGTCTGGTGCTTTTTATGACTATTTGTTAATTTTAAGGAGGGGGGGGGGATATGATAGCTAAGACCCTCAACCCCGCCGGAACGTGGTAAGTGCGTACAAAAGCACTGTGAAATGTATTACTTGAAAACAGGTAATACTAAAAGGAAATTTTGTTTTGTACCTGGTATACATAATCAAATACCTTGTGATAATCATTATCCTAATGTTTCTCAGTTATGAGTAATAAACTATGTTTGTTTGGGGGGTATAAGAAAATATACTTACCAAGAAATTTTATTTTACAACAGTTCCATATATGTATAATTATGTGCTAGTGAAATTGTTGGTACATATAAGATGTTTTATATGTAATACAACAGTATGTTCTACAATCTCTATCCTAAAGATTTCAGAATATGTTGTTCTACAGGTATATTTTTAAGTGCGCTACCTGTACATTCTTTTATATATGTTTTTTGTATTTTGCTTACAAAATAAAGAAAATTTTGAGCTCTATTTTTGGGTTTATGTTTATCTTTTTTGTTATTAGTGGTTGGATATTTCTCACGAATGTCCCCCTCCAGACTTGTGATATCAGGCAATGATGAAGGGGCCATTAATGAATTATAGGTTCGAGTCCCGAAGGGAAGAAGGAAAACCTAATATTTAGTAGTGGCCCCAGATTCATTGATGATACCGGCCCTCCCTTCCATCCCCTTCCCATTCGTATTGATGTTTCTAAGTTATCTTGATATATCATTGAAGGAGGAATGACGCGTCAACATCTAGGGACAAACCCACGCTAGCAACATCCACGCGATGGAAAGCATAGCAGATTTAGAGTATTGATATTTTTCTTTTATTATTTTTATTTGTTGGTTTTTCCATAGTTGGAATCCGCTCATAATGACGATTCCGTAAGAAATTATAAGCGAACCCTTACGATGTTTGGTCTCTAACGCTTCAGGGGCAGGTGCTTTGAACACTCCCCTTTGGGTTCAAAGAGTGCCATTAATGTTTAAGGCATATCGTCAATGATTCCGGGGCCACTACTAATTATTATGTTTGCCTTCTTACCTTAACGGTGGATGGGAATATAAGTATACTTATTGAAAATAGATGTTATTGTAGAGACACGACAGTTTCGGTTCATTTTGAGCCCTAGTTAGACATGTGACATTAGTGCTGTAGCCTTGTACTCACAGGACAGTAAATTGTTCCATTCTTAACCTTGTCCGTCTCATATGACGTGACCGCGTCATATGACGGTTCCGCCCAAAACTATCAAATGAGGCGGTCGCGTCATATGAACCTAGTGAAATAGCTCAATAATAAGTTATATGACGCTTTTGCGTCATTTTGAGCTCAGTAAGTTAGGTAAGTTAGATCATAATCTGTCGGTTGATGGCAACCAAAAATTCCTCCGACTTCTAACGGTCCCTCAGTTTGAGAAAGACTGTTGTGGGGGAAATACCGGGCGCTCTGCCAACCCGTAAGTAAGTTAATATAATATGTTTGGGGGGTTAACCCCTAAGTGTCGGCGCGCAACCTAAGTCGAGTATAATAAATCTGGACTATCTGGCGGCGCGCGACATAGGTCGTGTGGCAATTTCAGCACGTAATGTTGCTGAGAGAGAGAGACAAGTGGTGGCAGGAGAGTAGCGAGCGTATGACTGCTCCAGACCACCGCGGCGAACCTACTGACACGAATCCCACCTCCTCCCTCCCTCTCTTACTCGCTACATCCTACGAGGACAGGTCGAAGAGTTCTGCGACAGAGTCCCAATTCAACGAAAAAGATTTTGCATCCCAGGAGCTGGACTGGACGACATTGTGGAAGCCTTCGAAGATACCACAAAGGATGCAAATGAAAATACCCTTTTTGTCATCCATGCTGGTTCAAATGACGTCATGCGCACCAGATCCGAAGAGTTGATGGAGAAATATCGCAAGATGATCCAGCACTACAAAAACAAGTCAAGGAATATCATCATCTCAGGCATTCTCCCCAAGATCGACGCACCTGACAAATTCTACGACAAGGCCTTCAGCACAAATAGCCGACTAAAACATTTGTGTCTGAGGGAAGAAGTTGAATTCATCAACCTCTGGGACAACTTCTACAACCAGCCTACTCTGTTCCGCAAGGATGGCACTCATCTAAACCCTGTGGGTTCAGCACGCATGGGTCGTCTCCTACACGAAGCAGTCCGCAGCCATGGATCAAAAAACGCCATCCGAGAAGAAGCAGCAGTGACATAAATCATCCAACGCCAAGAAAAAAACAGAGGCAACCGAGGACCACCAGCGATAAGGACCGGAGACAGCGAGGACCGAGGACAGCCATGAACATAAATGTAGATCCGACAAGAACCAAAATATTATTGAAGCGCGTTCCGTGAGTTCTAAAATAACAAATTTAAAGGTTTTCTATGCAAACGCTCGTAGCATACGCAATAAATTTTCAGATTTAGAGGAGCTAGTGTTTTACAGAAAATTATGATGTGATTGGCATAACAGAATCTTGGCTCAATACAGAAGATAGAGACTTTTTAGCAGAGTATTCACTTCCCGGTTATGTAATGTTTGAGAAAAGCCGAATAAATCGAAATGGAGGTGGCGTTTTACTTTATATCAAAGAAAGTCTTAACCCTACCCTCTTGTCAAAACCTCAAATTGTGAACGTCGACGCATCTTTTGTGCTAATAAAGAATAATAAAGGTACAAAAATAATACTTGCATTAATATACAGACCTCCAGCTCAATCAGTGCAAACTGACCGAGAAATTTACGAACAAATTGCAGATATAAGTAACTCGCAAGATACCGTAATTTTTGGTGACTTTAATTTACCTGTGACCAAGTGGGGCGATACTCTTACTTCACACTCCGGACATGACTTGTATACGAACTTGCAAGAGAGTTCGCTTTATCAATTTGTTGGAACGCCGACCCGTGGTAATAACGTTCTTGACATTGTACTTGCAACAAAAGAAGAATTAATAGAGAATTTGAATGTTGGTGATGAATTCAGTAACAGCGACCATCATACGATAACTTTCACTTTAAAGTTTACTAGTAACGAACCAAATAGTAGCATCGAAAAAGTCCCTAATTTCAAGAAAGCAAACTTCCATAAACTTAGAGCTATGTTTAAAGAAACTGACTGGAGCTTTTTAATTCACAATAACGACATAAATACATCTTGGAAGTTATTCGAAGCCACTTACCTAAAAGCAGTGCAAGACTGCATACCATCGAAAACTCGGCGTCCAGGACATAATAATAAGCCCAAATGGTGGAATAAAGATATTTCAAACTGGCCGCTGGCTAAAAAATTTGCTAATGATAGATTAAAATCCTCACAAAATGACAAGACCGGCTGAAATTTGTAGAGCTACGACGCAAAGCCAAAAAGTTAATTAAGCAAAGTAAAAAGACCTTAGAGTTACATATTGCGAATCAAAGTAAAACAAACCCGAAAGAATTCTATAGTTATATCAGAAAGAAAAAAGTAGTTACTTCAACTGTTGGACCGTTAGTCGATGAAAATGGAGAATACACCAAAGACGAAGAACAAATGAGTAATGCCCTCAATACCTTCTTTGCATCAGTTTTTACAACAGAAGACCTCAGTGATATCCCTACACCATCGCCGATTCAGATTGATAATTCAGATGTTTTAAGCAATATCACCGTTACAGAGAGAGAAGTATTGAATTGTTTAGATAAACTCAAGGTAAATAAAACGCCAGGACCTGATACAATCTCGCCTAGAGTTCTAAAGGAAGCTAAGGATGAGCTCTCTAAACCACTGACATTACTATTCAATAAATCCTTGCAGTCTGGAACTATGCCCGATCAGTGGAAGCTAGCCAACGTAACACCGATATTCAAAAAGGCAGCAAATCCCTATCCAGTAACTATCGTCCAATTAGCTTAACCTCAGTTGTATGTAAAATGCTAGAAACTGTCATACGAGACAGACTCGTAAATCACTTAGAGGAAAATAACATACTTAAAGATACTCAACACGGCTTTCGTAAAAAACGTTCCTGTTTAACAAACCTCTTAGACTTCTTCCACGATATCCTCAACCTCTACGATGAGAGTAAAGCTGTAGATATTATATACCTTGATTTTCAAAAGGCCTTTGACAAAGTTCCCCACAAACGTTTACTGCTAAAACTAAAGCGCATGGAATACAAGACGGTGTGTTGAAATGGATAGAAATTGGCTCAGCGACAGGAAGCAAAGAGTAGTCATATACGGTAAGGCATCAAAATGACCAATGTAAGTAGCGGGGTACCCCAGGGATCGGTACTAGGACCAATTCTCTTTCTAATTTACATCAACGACATAGATGAGGGTCTCACCTGTACAATCTCAAAATTTGCTGACGATACAAAAATTGCAAATAGCGTACTCTCGAAAGAACAAGTTGACGATATGCAACACAATCTAGATAAATTGTCATGTTGGGCCCAAATTTGGCAAATGAGTTTCAATGCGGATAAATGTAAAGTACTACATATCGGATACCTAAATGAGAAAGCAAACTATTCGATGAATGGCACTCAGCTTAAGAATGTAAACAGAGAAACCGATCTGGGAGTAACAATATCGAGTAACCTAAAACCGAGTCAACAATGTTCAGAAGTTGTTAAGAAGGCAAACAAAATAATTGGCTTTATAGGCAGGTCATTTGAGCATAAATCCAAAGAAGTTATCCTAACCCTTTACAATTCCTTAGTCCGCCCTCTTCTGGAATACTGCGTTCAATCCTGGTGCCCTTATTACCAAAAAGATATAAACAAGCTAGAACGAGTTCAACGTAGAGTTACCAAAATGATACCTAGCCTAAAGAACAAACCATACGAAGAGCGTCTTAGAGAATTAAATCTATTTCCTTTAACCCAGCGCAGATTAAGAGGCGACTTAATTCAAGTGTTCAAAATCATCAAAGGCATCGACAATATGAACTGTAGTAAGTACTTCACTATCGACCAATCTAATTACACGCGGGGAAACGGTTGCAAAATTATTGGTAAATCTTTTAACTCGCACGAATCTAAGAATTTCTTCTTCAATCGAGTTGTCAACTTGTGGAATGGGCTTCCCCGAAACGTTATAGACTGCATCACCGTTGATTCATTTAAACTCCGCCTAGACAAATATCTCGCATCAAACCCGCGACTGACTGCGTTTGTAAATGAATAACTTTATTTTATCCCCCCCTCAGTTACTAACCCATCTGTCCCCTACTAACTTCCTAATCCTGCCACGGACATTAGTTCCAGGGCAGTAATTCCCTTTCCAATGTTCCTTTACCCACTCTAAACCACTGTTTGGACACTTGATCCTCAGTGTTTTGGAGGACAAGCAAACTAGAAGGGTCACTGGATCTGTTGTTGCTTGATTTCCTTTGTACTCCTTTGTACTCCTTTGTACTCCTTTGTACATACTGAATTGTATGAGGAAAGTACCGAATTACATGCTTTTTGCACTCGCGTTGCGCGGTTGTTGCAAGAAAACTAGCCGTCATAAAAGGATCGTTATGGTGTCATTGGAAAGCTCTGTTTATGCCCTTTCAGGGATAGATACTTGTTTTACGCTCTGGGTCCTATTTAGGCATGAAAATGATCACGTAAACAGCCCTATTTTGGCTAAAAACACCCCGCTGGGCGGTACATATAAAAAACCGCTAGCCCGCTAATCTAGTGTTAATAGTGGACTATTACTGTATTTTCGTAATTCAAGTTAATCCATTGACACGATTATGATTTTGTTATAATACTGCCATAAGTTTTCAATATAGAATATGAAATCATCTTGGAATGTCAAGTTATTTAGCACTGGGATCATTCAAACCATATGTGGAGTTATTACTTATAGTTGTAACCCGAATTTTAGAAATGCATTTAATTGATAACCCCGTTTTTCTTCAATAAGATGAGGATAAGAAAAATAACTAAGAAGTACTATATTTTGAAACATGGTATCAAGACTTCAACCAGACTCCAAAATAATCACTATATCGTTCTTCATATTA
Source organism: Paralithodes platypus (assembly GCA_032716605.1). Lineage (NCBI taxonomy): Eukaryota > Metazoa > Arthropoda > Malacostraca > Decapoda > Lithodidae > Paralithodes > Paralithodes platypus. Next base: position 2,409,797 of record CM064571.1, on the reverse strand, counting down.
CATTGGCATTGAGTTGAATATTGCAAGAAACCAAAGAAACGTATTTTTAAATTAATCATCAAAGAAAGAAGAAGAGAGCCACAGAGGTGTTTTCATGAAGTATTGATATCATGCACCATCATACAGCATTAAGCGTTATCGCTATTAATTTTCTTTATATCGAAAATGGGTTAAAACTGACACAAACATACTAATCTCCTGCTTTTTGCATGGCAGTTTTACGTGTTTTGCCATGTTTATCCCTTTGTGTCCTCTAAATGAAAAAAAAATGAATTATAGCTGAGTAGTAAATGATGGAGTATAGCTGAGTAGTACATGATGGAGTATAGCTGAGTAGTACATGATGGAGTATAGCTGAGTAGTACATGATGGAGTATAGCTGAGTAGTACATGATGGAGTATAGCTGAGTAGTACATGATGGAGTATAGCTGAGTAGTACATGATGGAGTATAGCTGAGTAGTACATGATGGAGTATAGCTGAGTAGTACATGATGGAGTATAGCTGAGTAGTACATGGAGTATAGCTGAGTAGTACATGATGGAGTATAGCTGAGTAGTACATGATGGAGTATAGCTGAGTAGTACATGATGGAGTATAGCTGAGTAGTACATGATGGAGTATAGCTGAGTAGTACATGATGAGTATAGCTGAGTAGTACATGATGGAGTATAGCTGATAGTACATGATGGAGTATAGCTGAGTAGTACATGATGGAGTATAGCTGAGTAGTACATGATGGAGTATAGCTGAGTAGTACATGATGGAGTATAGCTGAGTAGTACATGATGGAGTATAGCTGAGTAGTACATGATGGAGTATAGCTGAGTAGTACATGATGGAGTATAGCTGAGTAGTACATGATGGAGTATAGCTGAGTAGTACATGGAGTATAGCTGAGTAGTACATGGAGTATAGCTGAGTAGTACATGATGGAGTATAGCTGAGTAGTACATGATGGAGTATAGCTGAGTAGTACATGATGGAGTATAGCTGAGTAGTACATGATGGAGTATAGCTGAGTAGTACATGATGGAGTATAGTATAAATACTTTAAAGAGGCTTAATAAATTCCTTCATAGCTTTCATGATCTGGCCGTGGCAATGCGGTGAATATACGAGTTTGTGTTTTATTTGTAATATTCAACTCATTTTCACAGGAAAATGAAGAAAACTACAGAGTATTTGTTGTTGTTTCTATGAAGAAAAATATACAATACATTGTAATCTAATAATTTTTTCAGCTATACCATTTCGTGAGGGGGAAAACTGCTTTAACCCTTATTTAGCGGCGAGCAACATAAGTCGAGTTAAATAAAGCTGGACTATGTGGCGGCGCTCGACATAACTCGAGTGGCAATTTCAGCACGTAATGTGGCTGAGAGAGAGAGACAAGTGGTGGCAGGAGACTAGCGAGCGTATGACTGCTCCAGACCACCGCGGCGAACCTACTGACACAAATCTCAGCTCCCTCCTCCCTCTCTCACTCGCTACATACTCAATTATGTACTGAAAGTACCGAATTACCTGCTTTTTGCACTCGCGTTGCACGGTTATTGCAAGAAAACTATCCATCATACAAGGATCGTTATGGTGTCATTCGAAAGCTCTGTTTATGCCCTTTCAGGGATAGGTACTTGTTTTACGTTCTGGGTCTTATTTAGGCATGAAAATGATCACGTAAACAGCCCTATTTTGGCTAAAAAAAAAACGCTGTGCGGTACACATAAATAAACCGCATAGGCCGCTCGTAAGGTGTTAAAAATTACGAAAAACACACAAATGTTTTCTGTAATGGACCATAACTGCAAAATAATTACCCCCAAAAGCCTATGTGATAAAGGCATTTTATACTCGGAATTCGCTAATCTTTTATTTCTGGAAGTATTTGACAAAACAACCTGTATATATTATACTCTCATCCAGGCTCGAGCCACCGACAGTCAGGACGAGTTCTTTAACCCTTCTTTAGAGGGGCCCGACTTAAGTCCGTATGGAGAAGAAAGGACTATGTGGCGGGGCCAGACTTAAGTCTGTGTGCAATTTTGGCGCAATATTGGCTCTGAGAGAGAGACGAGCGACGGGAGGAGAATAGGTTGCCTCATGACCGCTCGCCACGACCGCCGTGGGCCTACTGACATTTATTCCACACACATCCACCCTCCCTCCCTCGCTACACACGTAATTATGTAACGAAATGACCGTATTTTAGCGATTTTGCCCTTCGGTTGCACGATCGTTGCAAGACAACCAGTGATCGTAGAAGGATGGTTCAGGTGTCATTGGAAAGCTCAATTATCGCCCTTTCAGGGATACATAATTGTATTACGCTCTGGCTCTTGTTTATGCATGAAAAAGAGCACGGAAATAAGCTCGTTTAGGGTAAAACCACCCACTTGGCAGGTAGTAGAATTTACCGACCTAGCCGCTCGTTGAGTGTTAATCAACTGTACCATGGTGTGATAACGAATATTTAACCTTTTCCTATGTATATTAACCCTTCTTTGGTGGCGCGCAACTTATGTCGTGTAAAATAAATTTGGACTAAGTGGCGGTTCACAACTTATGTCATGTGCCATTTTCAGCACGTAATGTTGCAGAGAGAGAGAGCTAAGCGGTGTGAGGAGCGTAGTAAGGCTATGACCGCCGCCCACCAGCGCGGTGGGCCAACTGAAGTGAAAACCACCCTTCCATCCCCCCTCACACTCGCTACACAGGAAATGATGTAGGGAAAGTACCTAATTACATGGTTTTTGCACTCGTGTTGCGCGATCGTTGCAAGAAAACCAGTGGTCGTACAAGGATGGTTGGGGTGTCATTGGAAATCTCTGTGTATGCCCTTTCAGGGATAGATACTTGTTTTACGCTCTGGATCTTATTTAGGCATGAAAATGATCACGTAAACAACCCTATTTAGGGTAAAAACACCCTGCTGGGCGGTACATATAAATTACCGCCTAGGCCGCTCGTAAGGTGTTAAAGAGAAGGGAATTTCTACTTGGAGATAGTATTCCATTTCATACGTACGTTGTACGAACCATATTCCAGGATACCATATACAGTACAAGGATTTTTACAAATATTCTCACGCAACTCAGGCTAAATTGATTTCATTAAGTTATCACACAACCAAACACGAATAATTAAAATTAAATATATTAACGAATATCGTTCTTAACACCAATAACTCCCAATTAAAATAATGAAGACAATATGATCCTCCAGGGATTTGAGCCTGGGACACATCATACAGAACTTACACATTCTAACCATTATACCACCAAGAAAGTTAATTTCACAAATACACGTGAGCTACTAAATGTGTTTTGTGAGATATACTAAATATTAATGACTCTCGTGCTTGTTGGGTGAGAATTAAATGAACTCAATTCAGCCTGAGTTGCGTGGGAATACTTGTCATAGATTAACATGCGAGAGAGGTGATATGTTACTTTCAAAGGGCAATCAAAGGAGTATATTAGAATATATACAAAGGAAAACAAGCCTAATCAGATATTAGGTTACTAAATTAAGTTATAATCGCTGTTTCTGAATACATTAATATCGCTGGATTAAATGCATGTATTCCACATACTTAGTTACAATACTTCTTTTAATTTAATACTGAATATGTGTAACAATTAGATGTCAAAAATAGAAAGTACAACGGACAACATCAAGGCCTGACCCACCACTGTTATGCATCTCACTACCAAAATCGGTTAATTTATGAAGACCTGTACTTTCTCACCACAGGCGTCTACAATTTGCACTCGCGCCAAGTGTTCAAACTTAGTCTTAGTCAATGACAAATTTAGAGCCTTGGGTTCTGACTACTCATCACGACCAAATATGAGAATCACCAGCAACTCCAATAGGATCACTGCATCATCTACTAAGTCCGGTGATCCTGAGATTGCCGAATGATGCTTCACATTGACTATGATTGACTGTCCAGCACAATAATCAATCCATATCAATGTTGAAAAGTAAGAGTGCTAGGACGCACCACTGTCTGGCTATTGTGTCAACAGGGAAGAAGAGAGAGGCTTTTCCACCAAACTTGACAACACTCTCTGTAACAGTGTAAAGGCACAGCCTCCTTTGCCTCATCAAGGGAGGGTGGGTCTTCACCACAGTGGTCCAGAAAATGAGTGTGAATTACACAGGACAATTTACATGTCGCAGGACACAATGAAACTACAGTAAAATAGGTTTCTGGTAAGGATGCGATTGTCCCACAAGAGGACTGTCGTATAATCTAATGTATCCAGACAGTACTGTCCCACAATAGTTCCATAATTGGACAACAGTACCATGACAAGACTACTAAGATTGCACTAAAGGAAAATTCAAATCAGTAGATGTTTATTAAATTCGCATTTCACAGAACAAAATTAAAACAACACTGACAAAGCAAGAAAGATAATGCAACCCTCCTTGCTTATCCAGCTAGTTAATGCCCCCTTCACACATACACGATGTTTTATCCCGACTGCTCCCAATTTTGTCACAAGTAAATTGGAAGTTTGCAAAATTGGGAGCAGTCGAGATAATACGAGATATTGGTCCCGACTGTCAAAATTTTTGCAATCTTCCAATTTATTTTTGGCAAAATTGGGAGCAGTCGGGACCACAAAATGAATCGCGTATGTGTGAAGGGTTTAAATTCTTTATATTCAGGACAGTTATTAGATATATACTGTACGTTAACATATCTGGTCTCATATTGCATCAATCAACTATTCCTGACAATACAACCTTTTCAAAATTCTTACTTTAACACCTATTTTTCATATATATGTTTCCAGCTGCGCACACGCTTTGCCAGGTAGAATTATGATTTCAATTGCTGTTTTATTTTGACATACTTCCCTAAGTGCTAGTCACATAGTGCAATAATATATAATAAATCTTCTTAACCTCAAAAAAGCTTGAATTTTGAACAGTTTGGTTTGTGTTAAGATACTCAAATTCACATTTAGTTGTCGCAATTTTTTTATATTAACAGATCATATGTTTCATAGGACAATTTCGCTTCATGAAATGCTTCATTCAGGACAATTATATTTTTCTGGATGCCTGGTCTTTACTGATTGGAGGATCAGGAACCATCATTTACTGGTTGAATGTGTCTATCTGTAGGAGCTGCCACGTACAGCTCCTTAACAAACTCAACCTAATGTGACTGCTATCTACCATTTGAATATATTTATACTGTAGATTGAAATAAATCGAAAGATGTTCATATTGTTTGTGCAAGAGGTAAAGAGTGTGTGGGAGTGAGGCAATTACAAGGTGGGTGTATCTGAATATTCAGTACACAACTGTGAAAGAATATTATTATGTGAAAGTCATGAACTGTAGACATTTGTAGAGAATAAGTAGATTTTGTTTTAAAGATGAGTATTGTATGAGAATAACAAATAGGGTGTGACTATTGGTGATTCGAATCCGGCTGGGAGTATAAAAACATTTTAATAGCTCACGTGTATTTAGAACATAAGAACATAAGATCGCGGGAAACTGCATAAGGCCATGCGGCCCACACGAGGCAGCTCCCATTCACACACAGCCCATATTATCCATATGGAAGTCCAACTTACGCTTAAAGCTTTCAACTGTTCCTGAGCTAATCACTGCTCTGGGCAGTCCATTCCACATGTTAACAACTCTATTCCCAAACCAGTGCTTTCCTATACATTTCCTAAATCTAAACTTATCTAACTTGAAACTATTTTAGCGGGTTATGTCGCCTTTCTTTAGCTTTAACCCGGGAGCTGCGGGGAGACTCTTAAGAGTTCCCCCGGCGCACTGCGGGGAGACTCTTAAGTGTCAGAGAAAAAAAAAATCAACTTTTGACATCGAAAAAAAAAAAAAAAAAAAAAAAAATTTGTTTATTTTTTTTTTTTTTTGGCCCCTGGGCCATGCAAAATCTCAGTTCTCTACCTCCCCTCCTTCCCCACTTTCCTCCTCTCCTTCAGTTATCACCTATTTTCCCTGTTATTCCCTTATTCTGAGGTATATTTTCGTGCTAACATTAGAAATCCGAGTGGAGGGTGTGGTCATCACTGATAGCAAGCGAGTGCAAGAGAGAGAGAGAGAGTATCGATCGACTGTGTCTCAGTGGCCTTGGGGGAAATTGGCGGGAAAGCAGATTGCCTCACCCATACATTATACAACTCGCGGGCTATATCTCCGATTTTGACCATCCAAACGCTGTTTTCACTCGTTTTATTGTTGTTTCAGGTTAATACCTTTATAATCAACCCATAATAGGCGCATATGGATAAGTATTAATGCTATTAATGGCACAATGAATATTTTAGTGACGGAAACACCTCAAATACGTCAGCACAGGGGGACGTTTCCAATTACCCCCATGCGCACTTCAGAGGTTAATACCTCATCTACAGTATATCGCCCTTATATATACCTTTTATCCATTTAAATACCTCTATCATATCTCCCCTACATCTTCGTCTTTCTAGTGAGTGCAAGCCTCAGGCTTTCAACCTCTCCTCATACTTTAAGTTTCTAGTATTGTTTTCGTCATTCTTCTTTGGACTGCCTCTAAAGTGTCGATATCCATTCTGTAATAAGGGCACCAAAATTGGACAGCATAGTCTAAATGGGGTCTTACTAGTGCTAAGTATAGTTTTAAGAAAACTTCAGCAGTCCTGTTGCCAACACTCCTAGATATGAAACCTAGAACTCTATTTGCCCTGTTCCTAACACTTGTACATTGTTTTCTGGGTTTCAGATCATTACTAACGAGCACCCCCAGATCCTTCTCACACTCTGAGTTATCCAATTATACATTGTCTAGTTTGTATTTCGATTCTAAATTACGGTTTCCAATCCTTAATACCTTACATTTGTCTACATTGAAACTCATCTGCCAATGTATGCACCACTCATGCAAATGATCGAGATCCTTTTGAAGACATTCCCTGTCGCTAGCTGACTCTATTATCCTACCCATTTTAGTATCATCAGCAAATTTACTGATCCTACTCTTTATGCCTAAGTCAAGATCATTTATGTAGATTATGAACAGAAGGGGCCCTAATACCGACCCTTGGGGGACCCCACTTTTAACTAATCCCCAGTCCGATTTTACACTATTGATACTAACTCTCTGCTTCCTACCAACCAGCCATGACCTAATCCACTTGAGTAGCATCCCCCCAATGCCATGTCCTTCTATCTTCCTTAACAGCCTTTCATGTGGAGCTCTATCAAAGGCCTTATAGTCAGGGGGAAAGCCAGCTGAACCCCTTCAAAAAATAAGTCATAGAGATGTTTGCATTTTTGACATCCTTAGGACCTCTAGTCAACATTTCTGGATGATAACATTAAATTTGGGCAGTGGCAATTTTTTTATTTGCGTATTTTCAAGATGGCTGCCACCCGCGTCCACCAAAAACAAAGAGTAGCATATCTCAGCAACTAATGGGTGGATTCTGATTATTTTTGTTATGCCCTAGTTGAAAGGGTTTTAGATACAGCTTGGTAACTCTCAGCGGGGTTGAGGCTGGCCTTAAAGTATTTACAAGAGACTACAGTGGACATGCAGAACAGAAACACACAATGAAGTACAATTTGTTTTATTCAGTTCTTAACCTAGGTACAGAGTCAGGGCACAAAATAGGTATGTATTATTTAGGTCAAGTGACCTTTGAGGATTGAGATCTGAACAGCTCGAGGGTTGAGGTCCTCAGCGTTAAGCTCCCTAGCCAAACGCGGTATCCGTGCCTGAGTCTACCAGATTGTTGAGGGTTGAGATCCTCAGCGTTAAGCTCCCTAGCCAAACGCGGTATCCGGGCCTGAGTCTACCAGAGTGTTGATGGAGGTCCGGTGGTCAACCAGAAACAGAGTCGATCACTAGGCGGCTTCCCTCTCACAAGGCTCCCTTCACTCGGTTGCCTCTACACTCTGCCACTTCACACTCGGCCACCTCACACTCTGCTACTGTTGTTTATATATGTTGTGCTGTTGAGTCTATGGTTTATTGACCCTCATCATCCTCATCATCGCCTTCATCATTACCCTCAGCTTCACCATCATCTGACATCTCTGATATCTTGGTCAGTGGGTTGAGACACAATGGGCCAGCTTCACAGGCACAAAACACTGTACAACCAATGAGGCTACACTTACAAATTGCACCCTTACAAGCAGACTTTTCACATCCACATCGTACCATTTGTAGGATCTCATCATGAGCCACTTTTGTCCCTGGTGTGACGGCACAGGGCTTCAGGACAGAGCCATCCTGCTCCCATCCATGGTCCTTTGGACTGAGTGGTGGTGGCATGCTGGACATGGCTGTCAGCCAATGGGCCACTTGGTAGTGCGCTCTCTTGATATTTTCACTGGCTGCTTCAGTTGTAGGTGGTAGTCTTGACAGCTTGATAGATGTGCCAGCTCCTGTTTTCTTCTTCCACATTTTGAGGCGACACTCGGTCATTGATTTGCAGTCAGCATATGTATTGCCAAAGCAGGCAATCAGGAAGGCACTTCCTGAGCTGCATACTTCATTAAGATCGGCTTGAGGGACACCAATGATGGACAAACTCTCTGGGTCGATTGCTTGTAGGGCCTTGAGTGCCAACTTTTTTCCCACGTTGTAAGTTGCTGCGACAGTATCAGTCCCTGTTAGCGCATGCATCACCAAAATGGCCTTTGTCATATCCTTGTTCTTCTGAGCAGTTGCTCTCAGATCCACAATCGAACGATCTGCAACTGGGGAGCACATGTACAGATCACTTGTACACTTTTGGGAGACATAGAAATGGAGGAGAAGGAGGAACACATCTGTGTCATCAGAGATGACTCGCACCTTCTCCCCCTGCATACACCGTGATATGGCATGCTGGACGAGGATGGGATCGGCCTCTTCATGACTTGAGGAAAGATCTGTACGCTCCAGACATACCCCCATCTTAATCTCCACAGGCACATCATCCACACCAGCGATAGTCAAGCTGTGTCCATTTTGTGTGGCGGAGATGTAGAAGTCAGGATCTAGCAGGGCTTCGGCAATCATTCTGTTAAGCTGCATCTTGTTTTTGCAGACACCAAGGATTGCACTCCTGGGTGGTGTGGGCATGTCTGGCTTAAGTATGTGAACTCGGCTGGTTCCTTGCTTCTCCTGTCGGAGCAGGCGGCAGTAGGCCTTGGTGCTGTCTTCAAAGTATCTGTCAAAGACAAACACGACATTTCCAACCTTCAAGGCCTGCACGACGAAGACCTTCACTGCATCGATATACAACCGCAGTGCACCAGTTGGCCAGTTGATGGTCCACAATAGTGCAGACACATCGTACACTGTAGTGTCAACAGCAGATGCTGATCGTTTTGAAGCAGTAATTTGGAGAGCAGTTTTCAGGTTTGACTTTTTTGACACTCGCATCATTCCAGCAGGGTCGAATAGCGCTGGGGGGTATGCAGCAAGCTCTGTGCTCAAACAAGCATCTATGGGCACTGGCCGGTTGCTTGACATCAGACCTATGATCCTCGCATAGATCATTTCCTGATCATACAACTTCTTGCCACCAAGTACGACATGCTTCTTCTTGTCATGCATAGTCACAATGGGCTTTGATACCTTACCATAGAAACCTGCAGGCCAGCTTTGCCTGAACCCTTTAACCATTGTTCGGCCAATGTCCAGAGCATTGTGTGTATTTATGTCATCTTGTGCCACCTCACCAGTGACAATGTTCAATAGTTTGCCGGATGGATGCTGGTCGGGATCGAGGGGATCAATGGCTATTGAGAGAGACCTCTGTACACTCTCCCTGTCCTTCTGATCAGCAGCAATTCTCTTTACTGACCCCTCCTTGTGAACTTTACCTGTTGGGGGCTCATTCTCTGACATTCTGTTCAGACTGGCACAGACCTCGCCGCAAATGGCGAAGCTGAGTGCCCACTTGGTCATCTGGACATCACTGACAGCAAGGCCTGTAGCCCCTCCTGGCCCATGGCCAAGGTGCATATATGTTGACTCGATGAACTGGTCTGTGAAAATCGAGTTGTTGAGCCCCGGAATGAGACGGAGACCATAGTCATTCTTGAGCTCTTTGAGGTACTCTGCAGGGAGCGACTCCATGTGGTGGATGTAAAATGAGCCATAGTGCAGGTAGTTGTGACAGCCAGCCGCTGCGAAGTAGGGCAGCATAGCTTTCACTGCTGCCAACTGCAGTGGGAAGTCTTGCTCATGCGCTCCTCGAACAAAGGCGGTCATGATGAACACTCCTTTTATCAGCGTGTCACTCCACAATTTTGTGGTCTTGCTGAGTTCAGACCGTTCATTGAGGCAGGTGAGTAGGACATCCATGCTAGTTATTTCTGGATTCTGCTGCAGAAGGTTGCGGAGCATCTCCTCTGTTAGCATTCGTAGAGCCCTGAAATTTTGAGGGTACTTTTTACCGCTCACCATTTTGTCCACACTTCCAAATGTTGCAGAAAGAAGGGCTTTCAGGTCAAGAGAGAGGATGATGCAGACAGCGTGAATGAAAGCCATGAGAGTGTGCATACCCCCTAGTAGAGGGACGACATTCCTGAAGTAGGAAGAAGTGTGGAATATGTTACGTCCTGGGATATATAAACACTGGGCTCTTTATATTGGACTAGGTATGCGGCAATAAGCAACAACGGAAAACGCTAGATCCAACCCTTATCTATAAACCCAGGCAACAAACCACCCTAAACCGTCAAGAGTCCTGCCTGGACAACGAGGTATCCTATGACTCGGTTACAGGGTGCACGCACTATAGACTGCTGATAGTCAAGCAGGCTATATAAAAGATCACACAATTAAGTTGACTTAAAGCTTCAAGGAAAAGATATAACGGAATTAAATTGCAGAAACAATTTAATAACAAACTAGAAGAAAGTACATTTAAGGTTACGTTAATTAATACAACTAATCACCCCTGTGTGAAAGAAGGTGAAAGCAAACAGTCCTCAAAACATTGTACAGGTAGACAAGATGCAGGTTTCTAAACTGCATGCAGCTACTGTAGGATCTGATGCTTAGCAAAGAAAGTACGTTACGGATTTAGAGAACTCTTAACTAATAAGCAGGAATAAATACTAGTGATAGGACCTACAGTGTATAATGGCATAGGTCTATCTATCTATCTATTGCCTGACGCCGTGATCCCCGAAGGGGTGGCCACGAACGAACCGCCCCCATGCACCTCTGTCCCCAGTCAGTCGACGCCCCTCCCCCCAACCAGCACCGCCTTCGTTCATGTAGTTCCTCACTCCATCCTTCCACCTCATATTCGGTCTACCTCTCCCCCTCTGTCCCTCCACCTCGCTCTCGTACACCCTCTTAGTCATTCTCTCGCTTTCCATACGTTCCATATGGCCGAACCATCTCAAGTTGTTCCTTTTCACACTTTCCAGCACATCTACCTCCACACCACACCTCCTTCTTACTTCCTCATTAGTCTGTCTATCCCTCCATGTAACTCCGCACGCACTCCTTAAGTAATTCATTTCCACTGCTCTCACTCTTGGTCTGAGTCTCTCAACCAACGTCCATGCTTCGCTTCCGTAAGTCAGTGTTGGGATTACCACACTGTCATGCAAGGACTTCTTCACTTCCATACTGACCACCCTATTTCTTGTTACTGCTTTTAGCGTTCCTACAACCCTCTTCCCCTGTTGTACCCTCTCCCGCACCTCTTCATCCATAGTCCCATCTTTACTCAACACACTGCCCAGATACTTAAAAGAGTTGACGATCTCCATAGCCTGACCGTTCAGCTTCACCTCACACTCTGTGACTTCACCCCTTTCGAAGACCATAACCTTGCTCTTCCCCGTATTTACCTTCAAATTCCGTTTTTCGCACACTGTTCCAAACTCATTTACCAGACCCTGCAACTCCCATTCATTATCACTCATCAGAACTGTATCATCCGCAAACAGCAGTATAGGTAGCTTCCACTCAATTCCCTCCCTTTTCAGCGATACACCAACATCCACTGCTCTTGATAGTATTTCTTTCATAACTCCATCCATATATACAGTAAACAACCACGGGGACATCACACACCCCTGTTTCAAACCAACATTCAGGTCAAAGAACTCGCTCTGCTCACTCTCCACACGTACTGCCGCCTTTGCACCCTCATACATGCTCTTCACTGCTTTCAGCAACTTGCCCTCTACTCCGTATATTCTAAGTACTTTCCACAAACCTTCTCTATCCACTCTGTCATAGGCCTTCTCCAAGTCCATAAAGGCAACATACACCTTTTGTTTCTTCTCCAGATACTTCTCCACAACACAATTCAGGGTAAAAATCTGATCTACACATCCTCTTCCCTTCCTAAAACCTCCCTGCTCGTCTCCTATCCATTTCTCCGTTCTCACTCTCACTCTCTCAATCACTACCCTACTGTATACCTTCCCTATTACGCTTAGAAGACATATTCCTCGGTGGTTACCACACATTCCTCTTTCCCCTTTGCCCTTATATAGGGGGACTATTATGCCAGTCTTCCAGTCATCGGGTGCACTCCCCTTCTCCCATGCTAGTTTGCACATTTTCCATACCCATTCTATCACTATCTCACCACCATACCTCAACATTTCCCCACACACTCCATCTGTTCCTGGTGCTTTCCCCAACTTCACTCTTTTCATGGCATCCCACACTTCTGACCTCCTGATCCCCACCTCCTCCTCCACTACTTCTCTTCTTCTCCCTCCCATACCATATCCAGCTATGTTTGCTGGCTCTTCATTCCTTTCATTTAGGAACTCACTGAAGTACTCCCTCCATCTTTCGACTCTCTCTTGCTTCTCGGCTAGCATTCTCCCATTCTTATCTTTCACACCCTTACTGTTTCCCTTGCTACCTTCCCTAACTTTCTTGACTTCTTTCCAGAACAGTTTCTTACTCTCCCTCCATTTTACACTCAGATTCCTTCCAAATTCCTCATCTACTCTTCTCTTACTTTCCTTCACTACTCTCTTCACCACCCTCTTACTCTCCACGTACCTCGCTCGTTTCTGTCTCTCGGAATCTTCATTCCCTCTACTACCCAACCACTCTCTATATGCTTTCTTCTTTTCTTCCACAGCTATTCTTACCTCTTCTGTCCACCATGCTGTACCTTTCACTCCCCTCCCTCTTCTCCTCACTCCACACACCTCCTCACATGCTGCACAGATCTCATCCTTAAACACCTTGCTCATCTCCTCCACTTCCTCCATAACTTCCAGGTCATATATGGCATAGGTATAATTAAATAAAGGCAGCAACTCGCAACATAACCACATACAGGTGTGCTTCTCACTCTTAGTCAGGCAAGCCTGCTCGGACAGAGTCTCTAAGCCACACCCTGACTCACAATGCTCACAAAGACGGTAAACTGTGGCACAATAACAAGCATACAGATATAATAAACCGCTAGCTGTTAATCTGCCAGGTGGCAGAGGTCTAGCCGGAAGGATATAGGCTTCGGATACCCGGGCTGAGCCACCAGCTCTAGCCTAGGCACGTTCCCAAGTCTGTGCGCCAAATTACTCTAATTGAAAGGGTGCTCTCTTGAGAGACTCAGATCCCAAGTTTCTGACTCTCTCCTGGCGACCCTAAAACAAACGCAAGACGTGCTAGCGCAGTGCTGAGTGGACTAGGCAAGGGCCCTCACACAACACAACACTAGACACACAGGCACACAGACAAGAAAATGCCCCCAGACTCCCACGGGTATCCTAGTAAAGTTGTGCAGGTCCACAGGACTCGCACCTGCAGACTTTACTTAAAGGATCGCAAAAAACCTCCCCTCCGGTCTAGCCCCTGCTCACCTGCCACAAGAACACACTAGCAAGCATGAAACCACCAAATATGAGACAACAAAAAAGCTTCCTAGGTCTCACTAACAATTACATCTCTGCATAAGGCCCAAAATCCTATCTAATTATCTGAGAGCTCGTCGTTAATACAATAATAGATATAAGGTCTATCAAGGGGATGGGATAATTAAATAGATTGGTGAAGTAGTGGAAAGAAGGTATACAAAGTAAGAGAGAAAGTTTCTAAGTGGGGTTGAGAGGGATAGATATCAAGGGGGTCCGAAGGGTACGACAGTGAGGTGAGCTCTGAGTCTTGAATCTGTCTGGACCCCCACCCTAGGCATGCGAAATACATCCCATGCTTGGCAACCCTCAACACAGTTGCCGGGTCAAAATCCTCTACCCCTTGCGTGAGTCGAAACTAAGCCTAACGTTGCGATCAAATGGCAACATCAGGCTCGTCCCAAGCTAGTCTCTCCGCGCCCGCGCAAAGCAACGTCCCCCAGCCGGTCTCTCTCTCCCGCTCGTCTCCTCCCACTCTCACTAGACTTACATCTTATATATTTTAATGAAACAATCAACTATCGAGAATAAAATATACTAAGATGCGTTGGTTAAGAATAAGGGCAGCTTCAAGCTGTGAAACAACATAAGAATATCCCAGACATTAGTTACATTGTCGTAGGATATATACTAAGGAAAAGGCTGCCGCCAGCCGACACTCGCGCATGCCCGCACGTGGCTACTATGCAGGAGCGTCACAAATAGTATGTCTACTGCGACCTTATAAAGTTGCTGATCTACAGTAAATATTAGGACCTTCTGTCCAGTCCCTGATTCGCTCAACAGAGTGAGGCCTTTCTCGATTGCTGTGAGTATGGTTGATGGGGACGCAGGAACTTTGTCGATCAAAGGGAGGTACACCATATTTGCCTTCAGCTTAATCGCCATACCAGATTTTCGAGCTAGTTGAGTATTGTACCCACTCCACTCTGGACAGGATTCAAGTGTCGCTATGTCCTTCATGAATTGGTAGTCCAGGTCACAGGAGCGCCGAACGGATATTACCTGGGAGCAGAGAAATGAAAGGGGTGGAATTTGATACAAGGCTTTGTCTGGTGGCATTGGGGGATTCTTAGGACCATCATACAGGATCCCGGGCACTTCAAAGTCCACAGATTTGTGCCGCTCCTCCATATTCTGGCGTATAATGGTTTTATGTTCACCTGCAACCGGGTATGAGCTAACAGAGTCCTCAGTTTGAGCGAGAATCATGGCCAAAGAATGGCAGAGTTTCTTGCAGTTCTGGGATGAGATCTCACAGTCAAAGTTGTCTGCACAGCAGTGGATCAGGCTTTTCCCCTTGAACTTCACTTCCTCCACCTCATCAGGAACTGCAACAGCGGCTGAGTGCTTGAACAAGGTCACCTCATCATAGGAGCAGCACACACCAAAGTTATGTAGAAGAGTTGTCAGGCTTTTATTTCTCCTCATGGCTACTCCAAGGGAAATCTGGAGATCAGTTGGAGACTTGTGAACCATTCCAGAAATCATATTACCAATCAGAAGGACAGGCAGAGAATCACTAAACTTTCCACTCACATTCTCAAGCAGACTCAGAAGTGTCTCACTTATGGGTTCACGAGCGATGTCAACATCTATGTTGACTGTGTATGCATTCCTCTTTTTCTTCAATGTGCTAGTCTCTTGTTGTATTTTCTTTGCAACTTTGGACACGGCTGCATCAATTTCATCATCATCGTCATCCTGCTTCAGGAGGTGGAATAACTTAGTTGTTTCAGATGCAAATGCAACAATACTGGCAATGCCTGGGGAAGACAGAACAATTATAGCATCTTTGAAATACTTCTTGATCTTCTGGATGAGAATTTTTCTCTGGGTGATGGTAGTCCCACCGCTCTCCTCGTACTCTTGCTGTAGTTCAGCTGAATATCCACATCTTTGTCCTATTATCAGACATTGTATCTGCAATGGCGAGGAAAAATGGGTCTTTAGGTTCATTGCTGTTGATCTTGAAGTTGTACAGGAAATTGGTTTTACACGCACGATGGTACCTGGCGTCAGCCGCATGAAGATCACACTCAAGCATGGACTCTATTCTTGTCTTGACCACATGCCCTAGCCTGTCATTTCTCTCACAACATTTGGCACAAATAACTTTCGTGAACTCCCTGCCATGCTTGTCAAGATCAGTACGTACCAGACTGGCAGGTTTGCGACGACTACGTGGAACTTTAGCATCATACTCACATGGTAATGTACATGTTGCAGGATTAATACAAAAAAGACAATGTATCTTGAAATCAAACTTGATACCACTATCATCTACAGGTGCATCTGATCTCAACTGTTTGGCATGTCGAGCTTCATTTAACTCTTTGTCTCTACGCCGTTTCTCAACTCTATCCACAAGTGATTTTGAAGTATATAAAGATGCACACTTTCTGTGAATCTTTATTGAACAGTCATTCTCCAACTCTTGGTGTAGCGTGTCACCTCTCCGTTTACTTGCTGATCGAATACTGTCAATTCGCGTTTCAGTGACACTCACTTGGAAATCCTCCCCTGCTGATCTGCACTGACCGACTCTCCCCAGTGCACAATCCATCTTAGAGGACCTAAGGAGTAGAGAAAAATTACATTAATTTTGGTGGCAAGATAATAAAAAAAATACATGTCATTTATTTATGTATATATATGATATATGTAATTTTATTGGCTTTTAGGCCCAAAATGGCCCTGATATTGACCATGACCATGTGATCCCGACTTTGAATTGTTTCAATGACTTCAGAAATTGACTCAGCACCCCAGAAAACATATAATTTGATATCAAAATAATCAGAATCGACCCATTAGTTGCTGAGATATGCTACTCTTTGTTTTTGGTGGACGCGGGTGGCAGCCATCTTGAAAATACGCAAATAAAAAAATTGCCACTGCCCAAATTTAATGTTATCATCCAGAAATGTTGACTAGAGGTCCTAAGGATGTCAAAAATGCAAACATCTCTATGACATATTTTTTGAAGGGGTTCAGCTGGATTTTGCATGTTTTCCCCCTGACTATTACTGAAGGCTAAGTAAACTATATATGACTTGTTATTATCTACCGCTTCATATACCTCGGAGAAAAAAATGAGAACATTTGTTAGGCAGGATCGTCCTGGAGTGAATCCATTTTGAGAGGGTTTAATTAACTTGAACATTTCTAAGTGATTTCTAATTTTCCTGGCAATAATTGATTCTAGCAATTTCCCTATAATTGATGTGAGACTAATGGGACGGTAATTTGATGCTATGGACTTATCACCTTTTTTTAAATATCGGAATTATATTTGCAATCTTCCATGAATCAGGAACTAAGCCTAAATCTAGTGAATTATTAAATAGATGGGTTAATGGGTAAGTTAATTCGTCCTTGCATTCTTTTAATACCCTAGCATACACCTCATCTGGACCTGGAGATTTTTTATGTTTTAGTCTATCTATTTCTTTAATTACTTCGTCACTAGTGGCCTGAACTTTGTTTAATATGTCATCTATACTACCGTTAAAAACTTGGTTGACTACTGAAACTTGATCTAAATTTTTGTTTGTAAAAACAGAAAGGAAATTACTATTTAGAGTATTGCACATTTCTAACTCATCATCTGTAATCTCACCTATCACATTCTTAACCCTTATTTAGCGGGCTAGGCAGTATATTTGACCGTGCCGCACAGCGGGGGCTTTTTACCATAAATGGGGTTGTTTCCGTGCTCTTTTTCATGCATAAACAAGACCCAGAGCGTAATACAAGTATGTATTCCTGAAAGGGCATAAATTGAGCTTTCCAATGACACCTGAACCATCCTTCTACGATCACTGGTTGTCTTGCAACGATCGTGCAACCGAAGGGCAAAATCGCTAAAATACGGTAATTTTATATTTAATTACGTATGTAGCGAGGGAGTGAGGGTGGATGTAAGTGGAGTAAATCTCAGTAGGTCCACGGCGGCCGTGGCGAGCGGTCATGAGGTAACCCATGCTCCTCCAGTCACTCGTCTCTCTCTCAGAGCCAATATTGCGGAAAAATTGCACTCGGACTTAAGGCGGGCCCCGCCACATAGTCCAAATTTTGTTATTCGGACTTAAGTCGGGTCCCGATCTTTAAGGGTTAAGGGACCCTACTGTATCCTTTACCTTAGATTTATACAATTGATAAACTGCTTTAGGGTTGTTGTTGTTGTTGTTGCTGCTCCCCAAGCTGCCTGGCCGAACAGCCCCAAGGTCCCGAGCAAGGCCAAGGCCACAACCGAGCGCCCCCACAGAACCCTCCCCACCGACCACAATAAAGCCTGGGTGACCGAAGCCACTCCATGGCGGGGAGCTGAGGAGGGCGCGGAAACGCCCGGGAAACCAAAGCCCCACCCAGGGCCCCGTGCCCCTCAGCAACTATGAAGAGAAAGTTGAGGGGCAAGGGAAAAATGTGACGCTTTGGCTTCCAATCTTGGTAGATTGGGAGGTCAATCCACGTTAGAGACGCCGTCACTTGAGATCTAGAAAATATATAAGTAAAAGGAACAGTCAGAGTAAGCTATGGGTATGGCAGAGATTGCTCAGTTCTCACTCTGATAGACCAGCCCATCACCACATGACTAGAACCCAATCCTCTCAGCATCAGCTAGGAAAGGCCCTAGAAAGCCGCCTTTGGCGGGGGGATAGCTCCCCTATTTCAACCCTTTTCGGGGTTGGGCACCCGCCCTGCTTTAGGGTTGTTTTGGGGATTCATTTGCTACCTTGATTTCGCAGTTTCTTTTGTCGTTCCTAATTTCCTTCTTTACCTGTCTCGACAAGTTATGGTGGCATCCTATTAGGTGGATTTCGCCTTTCTGTATTTTTCTGTACACACCTCTCTTTCTACCTATAAGATCTAATAATTTGTTTGTCATCCATTTTGGTCGGTTTGTATGTGATCTACAATTTCTTTTTGGTATATATTTATATTGTTTGCTCTGTAAAGCAGAGATGAACTGATTATACACACTATTTAAATGTTCAGTTGGTTGTCTACCTATCTCAGCTGTGTGACCCACCTGGCCCCAACATCTCTGGTCTGCTGCAACTAATTGGCTTACCTGACCTAAATTTCCTGCCTCACCTTTAACGCCATATGGAACGTATGGAAAGCGAGAGAATGACTAAGAGGGTGTACGAGAGCGAGGTGGAGGGACAGAGGGGGAGAGGTAGACCGAATATGAGGTGGAAGGATGGAGTGAGGAACTACATGAACGAAGGCGGTGCTGGTTGGGGGGAGGGGCGTCGACTGACTGGGGACAGAGGTGCATGGGGGCGGTTCGTTCGTGGCCACACCTTCGGGGATCACGGCGTCAGGCAATAGATAGATAGATAGACCTTTAACGCCTTACGAGTGGGCCCGTAAGGAATTTCTACTACCCGCCAAGCGGGTGGTTTTACCCTAAAGGGCCTTGTTTCTGTGCTCTTTTTCAAACAATAAACAAGAGCCAGAGCGTAATACAATTATGTATCCCTGAAAGGGCGTTAATTCAGCTATCCAATGACACCAGAACCATCCTCCTACGACCACGCGTTCTCTTGCAACAATCGTGCAAGACGAAGGAAAAATCCCTAAAATACGGTAATTTCTTGACATAATACCCTGTGTAGTGAGGGAGGGAGGGTGGATGTGTGTAGAGTAAACGTCAGTAGTCACGCGGGTCCCGTGCCGAGCGGTCATGAGCCGACCTACGCTCCTCCACCCGCTCGTCTCTCTGTCAGAGCCATTATTGCACCAAAATTGCACATGGACTTAAGTCGGTCCCCGCCACATAGTCCATGGATCTCTAGCCCGACTTAAGTCCACCCCCGCCAGACAAGGGTTAATCTTGAGTGACCTTTTTAATCCCCTAAGATTCGCCTTTCTAAAGTCAGGGATAAGAACCTTATTTTTCTTTGGTTTAAAATTTAATTCTATTGAGAAGTACAGTATATTGATTTATGGTCATTGTTCCCTAGCTGGTCGCCCACTTCTAAATGTGTTATCCAATTTTCTTTGTTGCTAAGAACTAGGTCCAGAATATTATATCCTCTAGTTGGCGAATTTACAAATTGAAAGAGAAAGTTGTCTAGTACTACTTCAAGAAAATCTTCGGATTCGTTATTGCTAGTTTGATTAAACCAGTCTATACCTGGAAGATTAAAGTTGCCTAAAATGCAAACATTATTATTCTGAGAAGCCTTACTGGTTTCTTCCCATAATAATTTGCCTAAATTTCGGCAAAGACAGGGTGCCCTATAAATGGTTCCCAAAATAATTGTCTCACCTTCCCCGCTAATCTCTACCCACACACATTCATTAACGCTATTTGTTTTAATATCTGAACTGTCTTTGTGGTGCGATGCATAAGTGTGTTGATTTTCGGTGTGAGCGTCCTGGGTTCGAATCCCTGGACTGCCACATGTGTTTGTTAATTTCATTAATCGAGTTTAGGAGTCAAGTTGGTTAGTGGAGAGAACATAATAATTAATGCAACATTTTAAAGTATCCCTGACATAAATTGCAACTCCCCCCCCCCCCCTTCTGTCTGTTCTGTCGTATTTAAATAAATTGTATCCTGGAATATGAAATTCTGCTAATAGATGTCTAGAGTCAGTATTTATCCAGGTTTCTGTAATCGCTACAGTGTCTATATTTTCCTTGCTAACAATTGCCCTAAGCTGATCGATTGTGTTACATAAACTTCTACAATTTGTATAATATACCTTCAACCTATTACTATTTTTTGTAACTAATTTTCTATTGTTTTTAACTAACTTATTATTTCCTTCGATTTCACTACAGTCAATGGTATCATAATTACTACATTTATATGTGACTGGGGTTCTATTACAATCCTAGCTGATGTATCGTTTCTTTCCCTATCCAAACTTATTCTCAGTTTTGCCCACACAGGCTTCATCTTCAGCGAAACCCCGCAAACGTCCTATTTAACCCTTAATTAGCGGCGAGCAACATAAGTCGAGTTAAATAAAGCTGGACTATGTGGCGGCGCTCGACATAGGTCGTGTGGCAATTTCAGCACGTAATGTTGCTGAGAGAGAGAGACAAGTGGTGGCAGGAGAGTAGCGAGCGTATGACTGCTCCAGACCACCGCGGCGAACCTACTGACACGAATCCCACCTCCTCCCTCCCTCTCTCACTCGCTATATACGAAATTGTATGGGGAAAGTGCCTAATTACATGCTTTTTGCACTCGCGTTGCACGGTTATTGCAAGAAAACTAGCCATCATAAAAGGATCGTTATGGTGTCATTCGAAAGCTCTGTTTATGCCCTTTCAGGGATAGATACCTGTTTTACGTTCTGGGTCTTATTTAGGCATGAAAATGATCACGTAAACAGCCCTATTTTGGCTAAAAACACCCCGCTGGGCGGTACATATAAATAAACCGCATAGGCCGCTCGTAAGGTGTTAATGAGCTAGATAACGTGGAAACCCCTAACCTAGAAGGATGCACCCCATCCCTTACTTACATATTATCTTTACCATAGTATTTGTTCCAGTTGTCTATGAATGGTATTGCTTTCTCCTTACAATAGTTTTCCAGACGACAGTTTATACCAATTGCCCTTGACGTCCATTCCTTGTTAATTCCCCTTCTAGGTAAGATACTATGCACTACAGGGATCTCTCCCTTCCTCCTAACTTTATCTAACATTTCCCGATACTGTCTGAGCAGTTCCTCACTCCTACCTTTGCCAACATCATTACTTCCTGCACTGAAGCAGATAATGGGGTTATCTCCACTATCTTCCATGATGTGGTCAATTTTCTCTAATACCCTCCCTACCCCGGCACCAGGCAGACAAGCAACCTTCCTAAGTTTAGTGCAGGTAGCCCTAAGCTGGTGTCGTACCATAGAGTCGCCAACAATGGAAAAGTTATACTTACCTTTCCCTCGGGAGGATCCAGCAGCAGCAGGTGGAGAACCCCTGGTGGTGGCAGAAGCTCCCTTGGTAGTGGTGGTAGTAGGTAGGGCGTCAGCGGTAGGCACAGCATCAGCGATAGGAGTTGTGTTGGTGGCAGGCGCTTGGGTTATCCCTCCCTTATCCTGACTAGTATTTCCCTCACATTTGTTTCGCAAAGGAGAGAATGTATTTGTCACACTCAAACCAACTCTGCTATCCTGCTTCTTGAGTGTGACTTGCCCACCCGTATTCTGAACAACCTTCCATGAATACAATTTGTTATCAACTTCCTCCCTTTTCCCCTTAATCGAATTTAATTCCTCTTGGCTAAGGTTGAAAGCTAGATTTTCGTCTTTAATCAAATCCACTTCCCTCTGAATGAAGTTTAACGTTAACCTCCCTCAGAGCCAAGATTTCTTCCTTCACCACAACCATCTCTTCCCTTACCTGGAGAATAGGATGATGCAGATCAGTAAAAGACTCGCACTCCATACCTGCCATGATCACAATAAGCTTAGCGAGGAGCAAGACACTAAGTACAGAAAAACAAAAACAAGAAAACTAACAGCTAAAAACTGATCTAAAACACTTTTTATAACACTAGCACACTGCCTCCAAACACAAGTAAGCGTGTATGGTCACTAAGGTCACGGGCAACACCAATAATACTAAGTTAACAGGTCATTCCACCCAGTCGTAGCGCGCATGTGGCTGACGTCACACCGAGTCTGTGAGCGAGTACTGCCCACCCCCTAGTTTTTCTCTCCACTCCCCCCACTCACCCCCCAGCCTATATCCCCCTACCACCTCTATCGGAGAGAAGGACAGTCGGACACACTGTGACTCTCTTCAAGCTAACATTGCTAACAGCAACAACATAAATCTGTTTAGTACCATATGACGGCTTTTATTATTTTGTTCTGGTTATCATTAAATGGATTGTACCAGATTAGGAAGAAGCTGTGGGGGTCAAAGCGGTAGTTAGGTACTGGTACCTTTATTTGTTCTTAGAGACCAATTATCAAGCTAAATATCATCCTCTAGAGTTAGCTAAAGTATGATGACACTGATGTAATGGTAGTGCAGGGGTTAAGGTAACTCTATATTAGGCCTACACCCTTACCATACCTTCATCTCCCTTCACTTCATTGAACAACCATAATTTCCGTTTTAATATGATTATTAGGCCTAAGTGAAGCATGCAAATAGAAGTTAGGGTAACTAACATATACATTATTATGCAATGACAGAGTACCGACAAAAGAAAAAAAATTTTTTGCTATGTTTACATGCACCAAATAAAACATTACACAAGTAGCCTACATAATAGACCCAGGTACTAGCTAGGCCTCTTGATTGCACATTTAATTGACATACAAAAAATGTTATCATTGAATTTTATATGTATTTACAAATTAAGTTGGCATAGCTCAATTATGTTAATAAAGTTTGTTCCTTCCCATTTGGTTGAGAGAGAGAGAGAGACTTAATCAGAGTTGTCGAGGTTCGAGTTTTCACGCACAATTGGGCTACTTTTGAGGATTATTTGTCGGAATATTTCGAAAGATTACATAATTTTAGGTTCCTTCTAAGACACAGTAATAACAAAATACCCAAAAGAAACCAAATAACTAACAATATCATGTCAGCTAAGCTTGATGCTGACAGAGGATGGAAAATAAGTAAAGATTGGGCTACTTTCTCAGGCATTTGGGCTGGATTTTAGCTGTTGACAACTCTGACCACCTCTGTCCTTTCTCTTTCACTCGGCCTCCGCGCCGAGAGAAATGGGGCAGGGGAGAGAGAGGGGGGTTGTAATGTTTCTTGCCAAACACTTCCAAAGCACTGAACGTCCCCGATTAATTTAATGCTATTGTGTGCAAATACCTAATGCACTTCAGTTCCAACACTACAGGTGATAGCTTAGTTTATCAGTTAAGGTTGCCTTGACATGGGCATGAGATGAAACACTAATTATTTTGGAGACCTACGACATTTTATATTGCAACCCTTTATTACACCCAAACACTGCTAAACTGTTAGGCATTTTTACACCCTTGGCACATTTTATTCAGAGGACTTGAGACAACATATCAGATGACCTGTCTGACCTGTGACCCCACTATAACTGAGTCTATTTAATAAGTGTTTATCATTGTCTGGCAACCTCCTTTAAGGTCTATACTCGGTATGACGGTGTGCATGAGCGGGACACAAAATTAATATGCCCTTGTATGGGATGACCTGTTATGCTGGGGTCACACATTCACGTATATCGCTCCCGACAGCTCCCGTCAGGCGTGATCGCCAATTTTGTGTTCTGACGGGTGTAGTCCGGCCGTGTACGCCCGTATAGACCACGACCATTGCACTTCCCGACAGACGTACCGTGACGGGGCCAGTATTACGTCAGACGTAATGTAGTCGTATGGAACTACGTTTGTGCTTGCGACTTGCGTAAGCATGTCCCCGTTAGTCCGCCTGGGCTGCCCGATTTGCGGGAACACAGGCCATGCCCATGGCCACGTCCCCACAAGACCTGTGTAGCTGAGGCCGTACGTCTTGGGAGTTTGTAGGACTTACGTGGACCGTTTCCGGACAATCGTAGGCACACCCCGTCTGTCCAAACACAGACAAAGACAGTCTTTGTAAACCACGTAGGTCTGGGTTGGAATCTGGGAACTACAAAAGGGCAGGGCTGGCCACAACGTTCCCATTCCCACTCCTGACTCGGCACCATGAAGAACATCACAGAATACATCCTGGAAGAGTTCAAGATGGTGAACTCCCTAATCAAACCGGAGAACAGGCATAACACTCGGCTCATTAAATGGATCATTTCCTACATAGAAATGTTAGAACTGCTTGCAATAGCAAACTACATCCATGAAGATGAACAAGAGAAGAAGAAGGAAAGGAGCAAGAGGACAGTGTGGGTGTGGCCATATCTACAACGAAGGCCTGAACATGGCCATTATGAGAAGGTGATGCAAGAGTTGGCCACAGAATGTCCACAACTGTACAAAAACTTCACCCGGGTAGACAAACAACTATTTGATGAGATAGTGGAACGTGTCACCCCCCTCATTCAGAGGAAACCTACGTTCTGGCGGAACCCCATTCCTCCTGGTCTGCGGGTGGCCATCACCCTACGTTTCCTCGCTACGGGTGATTCCTATAAGAGCCTGCAATACAACTTTCGTGTTGCCCACAACACCATCAGCCAAATTGTTCCAGACACCTGCCAGGCCATCATTTCTGTCTACAGAGATCAGGAGATCAAGACGCCACAATCGCCTGCTGAATGGAAGGAGGTTGCCAGCGGCTATGAGGAACGATGGAATCTGCCGCATTGTGTAGAGCCATTGATGGCAAACACATACGGATCCGAAACCCAAACTTTGGTGGCACATATTACTTCAACTACAAGAAGTTTTTTTCCATTGTCCTGATGGCAATTGTTGACTCCAACTACAAGTTCATTTACGTCGACATTGGTGCCATAGGGTCAGAGTCTGATGGTGGTGGCTTTGCACACACCAGTCTGTCTAAGTTGCTTGAGAAACAGAACGCAAATGTGCCACCCGCCGAGGTCATCTCGCCGTTCCTTTGGTGGGGCCTGTACGCTGTTGGAAGGTGCAGGTTCTTCTTCTTCCTCCTCGTCTTCCTCACTCTCATCCACTTCAACCTCGAGCTCTCTACTATCGGGGCCGAGGTCGATAACAACTTCATCTTCATCAGGCGTTGAGAGGGCAGGCGGTGAGTTGGAGGGGCCAGGCTGAGAGGGGTCAGAGTTGGAGGGGCCAGGCTGAGAGGGGTCAAAAGGTGAGGTGGCAGGCGGTGAGGTGGCAGACGTCGAGGTGGCAGGGGAAGCCTTCCTGGCCTTCTTCACGCCTTTCTTATGTATGGTACAGGGCAGGGCAGGGCAGGGTGCAGAGGGTGGCAAGCAGGGCAGGGCAGGGTGCAGAGGGTGGCAAGCAGGTGGCAGGGTTGGCTTGTTGTTTGCTGCTCCGGTGTGGTGAGAGGTGTAACGGGAGTGTCCCCCGCTGGTCCTTATATACCCCCCGTACAACGTTGCCGCGTCTTCCCGCCAACACGCAGTGCGGCGGTGCTGCCAGATGCGCCCGGACTAACGTTAACTGTCCCGTTTGACGGGAATATTTTACGATTGACGGGAGCAGCTTACGTTTGGCCGGGCGAGCTGCTACGTCTTACGGGGCTGCTCCCGTCAGATGTAGCCGATCGCCCGGTCAGACGTAGGATTTCCCGACTTTTGACATACGTTAGCGCGAGCCCCGTATCTGATTTGAAATCCAAAACATACCGGGCGGCCTTGGCCGCACCAACCACCTCCCCGACAAGCGTGGCTACTTCCGCCATGCGTACCAACCCCCACGACTAGACACAATTTCATTTACGTTTTGCGTACTAAGCCCTTACGTTTTACGTATTCGGTTGCCAACTACCAATAAACCTTCATACGGGAGCATACGGGAGCATATACGTGAATGTGTGACCCCAGCATTAGTATTATTGGTCTTGGTCACGGGTAAAGCCCGGTTCACACGAGCCATTTTTGGCGGATCCGTATTTGGGCCTGTGACGTCACATGCGAAAAACGGACGCGGAAAAGCAAAGTTGAAAGGAAATACGGACTGCATTCCAGAGCCCTGGCCAAACTCTGGGGAGCGGAACGTACTTCTCTGGCGTAAGGTAAACACCTACTAGACGATCATCAACATGGACTGAGAAACGATCTTTCTTGGTGTTTATTTCTTTATTTTGAACGAAGGTGAACCACAACTGTAATTCAATGCATATTAACTAGGAACATACATCAAAACCAAGCCATCACGTAGCCTGCAGTTGCCCACATATTTATATAAGTTCTGTTAATTTCTCTCCGTGACCATGTTAATGGAAATATATTGCGCATCATTAAATTACGAGTGTATAGTGGTTAATTACGAGTGTATAGTGGTTAATTACGAGTGTATAGTGGTTAATTACGAGTGTATAGTGGTTAATTACGAGTGTATAGTGGTTAATTACGAGTGTATAGTGGTTAATTACGAGTGTATAGTGGTTAATTCATATGATTAGTAAACTGGTAATTAAAAGAAACCGCACTCTCAATTCATTGGTATAGGCCTACTATATAATTTACATTCATACATCAGATCACGATTAGAAACAACTTATGTGGGCAACGGTACCTGGACATAGACTAATTATATGCACTGTAGAAGGGAATTGATATTTTATTGGAGAAACATGTTGTTGTTCTGTAGTTATAATCTATGATTCTTGGTGTTCATTGTCTCTATCTGGAGGCGCGCGAAGCAGTACAACGTGTTAACTTTGGTGGTGCCGCGTCGGCTGCCAGGTACACGATCAATAGGTTAACATATTAAACTGCCTTAATTTTTGCCTTGCCATTAAAATTATACATATAGCATATATTGTTATGCGATATTAACTATAATGTAATGGAATTGGCAGAAAAATATTACACACATTTCACTTCAATGTTTAATATACGTAACGTTCTTCTCGTGCGTACACCAAAAAGATGAATCGAAACCATCTTTTTGAGTGGTACGCATTTTGGTAAACGGCTTCCCGGTTCACACTACGTACACGCCGCATGTCTGTAAGTGACGTCACTCTGACGTCAAGATTTTTTATACGTACCGTAAAACGGTACGAAAAACGGCTAGTGTGAACCGGGTTTAAGTGGTCCTGGCCAAAGTATATATACACTAACAAGTAGACCCACCAGATACTCAAATTTCTGGTAGCTCGCCGAAATTTGTTAGTCTCGTAAAATCGTGATGTCACGCATGGTATGTAGATGTTGACGACAACATAGGGAGAATGTTGTTCCACTTTGTTTTTTCATTGTTAACTCATACTGGTATAAGCTTTGCATATTTTATGGCTAGAAATTCAAGAAAGCACTATATAAAGAACAAGTAGAATATGAAAAAAAATCAATCAAATCATTAATTTTGTAATGATATTCGATATAAATATGCAGACGAAGGAAGCTCATGCCCTGCAGCCGGTATACTTCTACTATATTCACGCCCAATTACAAGTATATGTCGATGTATGTTTACTGTGTCTTGAATTAGGTTTGGTTACGTTGGTTGGGATAGTTTTTATCATCAAATTATTTCAAATACATCAAAATAGAATCGTGATTCGGTGTAAATGTCAGGGCATAGCGGCTGCGGTCATGCCTTCCCCTCAGACGAAAGCACAGTTGTCATAGCTATCTCTCTTATAGAGCATTTAATATAATACCCAGGTCTATTATTGTATGCTGGCGAAAGTTATAATAATTAAGCCAGACAAAAGCTGGAAATTTTTTAGGTACTAATGATGGTGGTGAAAAAGAAAACAAATTAAAGAAAATGTCAGTCATAATAACGGGGTTAGTGTGCGTTCTTGTTCCCGAGTGGCTTAGACGGTGTTGCCATATTTCAAAGTATCTTTTTTGTCTTGTTCTTTTTTCAATTGTGAAGTACCTACAGTACAATCATACTGCATGTACCCAGGGTACGTTGTGGTGACTACATTTAAAGGAATTTTTTACTGTTCAGGCAATCATGTGTTAGTGGGAGAAGGTTAATGGAAAAATAATAATGAACACACTTAAATTATCGTATGAAATAGCTGTCCGGGTGTGTGGTGCCCTCTAGCTCTTAACCCTGGCTACCACCACGTATATTTCACTATCTTATGACACAGTAAACACCCCCATGACCAATATATCGCAATATTAACCAATTTTTAACTCAATGACTGCGGGCTGTTAAATAAAAAATACGGTCATTACTGCGGGACTTGTCATATGACAATTGCCAAATTTCTGCCTTGAACAAGGGCTGGGAGGCAGGTGAGCGAGTCTAAGCAGCGCGGGACCATCCCATCCACGGCCTCCCGTGTCTGAGCCATCACTAGTGGCAGTGGGAGACATCTCCAACTCCCTTACAGACTTGGGAATAGCGGAAATCGCTCAAACTCGCTATTTTTTACTGATTTAGCGTCACGTGTGCAATATCGTTGCACGGCAACCAGTGGTCGTACAGATATGATTCAGGTGTCATTGGAAATGTATATTCCTCTGCTTTCAAGGATATATCATTGAAATACGTTCTAGCTCTTGTTTATACATGAAAATGTGCAGGGAGTGAAGGTTACTTTTAGTCCAAAACCCTTGTATGGTGCAGTGGTGACCCAGCAATTTTCATATGACAAGTGCCACACCCAAGGTGTTAAGACACTTCACCGTAATCCTCATTATGGAAAACAATAGGTTAGCATGATGAGTTGATGACTGGCCAGTACTGCATACAGACAGTATGCTATGATATTCATACAAGGATTTTTCCCGAAAATGATATAATAATGACTCCTTACGGTGGTGACAAGCTCACAAGATACTGTCATTAGACTTAATCGCAACTAAATATAGTATACTCCAATGAAAGACATGTTATTCAGCTTTTCAAAACCACACATCCTTAGATTTCTTCAGGTTTGTATATGAAATATGTCCCTACTGTCCCAGGCATGACGTCACACTGGATGTCGGAGGTTCCAATTTTACTTCAGTGAGTTAACTTCTTGTATGTATATAAACTTTGGTCCTGGAGGGAGCTCAGATTAACACTACCTTCCACGGTCACTCTCTGGCCAACATTGTGAGATATACTTGATATTAATGACTCGTGTTTTGCTGGACGAGAATTAAATCAAATCACTATACCCTGAGTTGTGTGGGTCTACTTGTAAAAATCCCTGTATGGTATCCTGGAATATGGATCCTACGATTTGTGTATGAATTGAAATACATTCTCCAATTAGGATTTCCCTTCTCCTTAACCCCCTCCGTCATACATGATGCGATTGCGTCATATGGCGGTTTCGCCCAAAAGTATCATATGACGCGATCGCATCATATGAACTTGGTGAAATAGCTCAATAATAAGTTTATGACACGATTTGTGTCATATTGAGCTCAGTAAGTTAGATCATAATCTGTCGGTTGGTGGCAACCCCAAATCCCTCTGACTTCTAACGGTCCCTCAGTGTGAGAAAGAGTGTTGTGGGGGAAATACCGGGCGCTCGGGTAAGCCCTAACTTTCGTAAGTTAATATGTCTGGGGGGGTTTATATAAATAGGAAGAGGTTAAGTGTACTTCCACGCCGTGGTGTAGTGGATTAAAGCATGAACACTCATCCTGAGTGTTGGTATATATATCTATATATATATATCTATATATATATATATCTATATTTATATATATACATATCAATACAAAATAGTAAGGGACAAGCTGGTGGAAAGTTAAGACAGCAGTGTCATAGTGTCTCAGGTGTCTAGTGTTGTTATTGGTGTTGATGGATGTGACCATGTTATCAGTGACTTCTGGTGCTGACACGGACGGTTCACTAATAACACTTCTGGTGCTGACAAGGATGGTTCACTAATAACACTTCTGGTGCTGACACGGACGGTTCACTAATAACACTTCTGGTGCTGACACGGACGGTTCACTAATAACACTTCTGGTGCTGACACGGACGGTTCACTAATAACACTTCTGGTGCTGACACGGACGGTTCACTAATAACACTTCTGGTGCTGACACGGACGGTTCACTAATAACACTTCTGGTGCTGACACGGACGGTTCACTAATAACACTCTTCCACGCCATTTGACCACCAGGAGATAATGGATCATATTATTGGGGTCCCATATTACCAACAGAGAATGGAAGTTTTTTTGGTGACAAGTAATGAAATACACCTTTCTTCTGAGTGGCATTTGTTCCTTGATTTCCTTAGGTGATAATTATAAGTGTACTGAAACATTCAAAAATGCTGCAATATTATTTCTAAGGTATGGGAAAACCAAACAGAAATATGTAATATTATTTGTCTATTGAATGGATTTTAGAGATATATTGTACCCAATTGAGGTTAAAAATTACCAGAATTAGTGGCCTTGAATTCGTCTGCAAGTCCTATATGGATTTATGATAAAGTTGAAATAGTTGACCTTGATTGAAAGAAGACTCGGACTCGGCCAACGTTGCTCATAGGAATGTTTATAAGTATTTTATCAACGTACCCTGAATCCTTCAGAAAATAAGGGGGTAGTGGATATCATTTGGTCTTCTTATCTATATATATATATTTTCTTTTTAGTTTCCTCGCTAGACCTCCACCAAGCACTCCCTAGACCTCTTGTCAAGATAAATTTGTAAATGTTTCGGTAGACAAATTTCCCGGCCTTGTTCTAAAATTACAGGCTTGCTATCACTCGCTAGGTAAACATCGACACCTAAATGGCACAAAAGGTCTTAATATTGACAAAGAAATGGGGTGAAAGGTCCTAAAATTACCAAACTAATGGGCTGAACGTCTTAAAATCTGAAAACTGATGGGGCTAAGCGTGAGGGAGAAGGTGGTCCAGAAAAACTAACCATCCCCCCCCTTAACCCTTTGTGGGGCGAAGTAGTTTTGGAGATAGGTCCTAATGTAGTTGATCCCTCGCATGATCAAATTTAGTCACTTGCCCTATAAATGGTTAGTACTGCACTTACTAATGCTGGCGAGCGTCTATGTGGCGGTAGTGTGATACTCCAAAGTGTAGCTATAGTTTTGTATTGCATTAATTGTCTCTCTTACGACCCACAATATCGGTTTGGGAATAATGTATCAACCACATTTCCGATCGTGGTGGATGTGAGAGTGGTGGTAAGAGTGTGGCTATATATCACAGGTCCAGGTAATAACCCAGGACACCACCAGAACACATCCACCCTCAATAATGTATCAACCACATTTCCGATCGTGGTGGATGTGAGAGTGGTGGTAAGAGTGTGGCTATATATCACAGGTCCAGGTAATAACCCAGGACACCACCAGAACACATCCACCCTCAATAATGTATCAACCACATTCCGATCGTGGTGGATGTGAGAGTGGTGGTAAGAGTGTGGCTATATATCACAGGTCCAGGTAATAACCCAGGACACCACCAGAACACATCCACCCTCAATATCACAAACCCGTTACTCTTTTACCACTTGTTTACCTCCAGTTTATATATCTTTGCTTAGATTATTTATATTTTCTTTATCTGGTTCTAGTATGTTTACCACTTTTATATACCACTTGTGTGTCCTTTCTGTCATGCCTCTGCTTACCTGCTAAGTGTTCAACCGTTTCCTTAGCTTCTGTTTATGTCTATTTGTTTGTCTATTCTCTCCCGCCACTAGTTACTGATTAGTCTTTTTGTGAAGCCTGATGCAACCAAACCACCTTCTTCTGGACGAATTGCATAGGTCTTCGTGGTAGGCTACCAAGGAAAGATAAAAAAACAGTCTCCCAAATATGTTCTTTGAAGCCTACTGCCAGTAGCTCAGATCTTCTATAAAGTCGCCCGGATCTTCTTCGTCACTAACCCCGCCCCTGACTCCCCCGGCCTCCCAGGGGACCCCTCACCCATTCCTACCTGCCCGGCTCCCATTTATCTCACTTTTACCTGCCTCTCTGTGGAACACCATGTCTCTTCTATCAAATCTGACTTACTTTTTCTCACCGAAACCCAGTTGTGTACAGCCTCAGACAGCAAACCCTTCTCTATTTCCTCCCACTATCTCTATCCTCAATGCAAAGCCAAAGGTGGATGTTGTTTGTATGTACGTTTTCATTGTCGGTGACTCAATGGTTAAATACCTTGGCTGGGTTCCTAACACACATGTTGGCAAAGTTGTCTGCCTGCCTGGTGCCGGAGTCGGGAGGATGGCAGAGAAGATAGATGGTGTCCTGGAAGTGAGTGAGGAGGATCCCATCATCTTCCTCAATGCAGGGAGCAACGATATATGGAGATGCAGGACTGAGGAGTTGCTCACCAAGTATCAGGAAATGTTGGAGAGGATCAAGGAGAAAGGTGGAGTTCCTGTGGTACACAGTATCCTGCCAAGAAGACGGGTAAGGAAGGAATGGTCCTCCAGGGCTATTGGTGTAAATAGCCGGCTGGAGAAGTATTGCAATGCAAATACTATTCCATTCCTGGATAACTGGTCCCTCTTCTATGGTAAGGATGAACTGTATGCCCAGGATGGAGTACATCTATCTCGACTAGGAGTTTCTACCTTAGCCAGCTCACTTGACAAGATTGTTGCGGGGTTTTGATAAAACAAACTCTGTATGTAAGTAAAATACTGTCTCCAGATGGAGCAGCATATGGTACTTCATGTGACAATCAAATAGAATCCCAGCCACATGTAACTGATAGTAATAGAATCCCAGCCACATGTAACTGATAGTAATGACGAAAAGGCTGATAGACTAGAATTTCCGTCTAGGTCTAGTAGTTTAACGGGAAATAATAAGTTAGTTAAAAACAATAGAAAATTAGTTGCAAATAAAAGTAATAGGTTGAGGGTATATTATGCAAATTGTAGAAGTTTATGTAACAAAATGAACGAACTTAGAGCACGTGTTTGCAAAGAAAATATTGACATAATAGCCCTAACTGAAACGTGGATTAATACAGAATCCAGGCATTTTTTAGTAGAATTTGATATACCAGGATATAGTTTGTTTAAGTATGACCGAACAAATAGCAGGGGCGGCGGTATAGCAGTGTTTGTCAGGAGTACATTAAAAAGATGTATTAAATCAGGTAATAGACTAAATAATGATAATGAAAGTGTTTGGGTAGAGGTTAACGAAGGTAGTGAGACCATAGTTATTGGAGTTATGTATAGACCTCCAAATATGAGTAGAAATTACAGAACATCATTATGGGAGGAAATTAAAATTGCATCAAGGTTTAACAATGTGTGCATTATGGGGGATTTTAATTTTCCGAATATTGATTGTCAGCATTAAATAGGCGACTCTGATTCGAAAGAGTTTATAGAGGTAGTACAAGATAGTTTTCTATTTCAATTCATAGATACGCCGACTAGAGGTAATAATAGTCTCGATTTAGTTTTCAGTAACAATGAACATATGATAAATAATGTAGAAATTGGGGATCACATAGGAAATAGCGACCACAATTCTGTGTATTTTAATATACAAAGGAAAGGTATTACCAGAGAGAATACGACATTAATCCCTGACTTTAGAAAAGCTGATTTTGGTGGGCTAAGAAGATCCCTATTAGCGGACCCTATGGTCAAACTAATAAGTCGATCCAGGTGTTCAAAATTAATGAGTGTACATCTTTTCAGGTACCTGTCAGCTTAAGTCAGGAAGAGACGTCAAACTTGGTAGATAAATATGATAATTTTATCAAGTCAGTATTAAATGCTCAAAATAAATATATCCCAAAAAGAACATTTAGATCAACACAGAACCAACCCAAATGGATGAATAATAGACTATTAGATATTCTAGGAAAAAAGAGAGGAATAGGCTATATAGAAAAATCAAGAAAGGCGAAATTCACCTACTTGCTTACTATCAGAATCTATCAAGACAGGTAAAAAGGGATATTAGGAAAGAACAAAGAAATTATGAAATCAGGGTTGCCAACGACTCAAAAAATAATCCTAAAGCTTTTTATCAACTACATAAATCCTAGTTTAGAGATGAAATTGGTCCCCTTAAAACTTCGACGGGAGAAATGACAAAACATGATTTAAAAATGTGTGTACATTAAATAGTCAATTTCTTTCCGTTTTCACTAATGAAAATTTGGCACAGTTTCCAGAAGTCCGTAAGGTATATAGCGATAGTATAGAAAATAGGTTAAGTACGGTTACTATAAGTAGAAATGATGTGTTTAACCCACTGAACCCCAGCGACGCATGGTTTGCGTCCGCAATGTATGTAAAGCTAAACCCCTGGGACGCATAATGTGCGTCCTGGTTAATTACTACGGTCCTATGGCACCTAGAGGGCTCAGATTTTTATGGGAACTGTGTACATATCCCACGCAACAATGCCGATGGTTGAAAACTCTCAAAGGCCAACCGCGTGCGCACGAGCGCGCAAACACCTGTTTTTGCCTGTTTTTGCCTACCCATTACCCCATGTTAATTCCGACTTTCGGGCGCACCGTAGGACCCCTTAATGACCTAGGGGATCGGTTTTTTGAGGGTTTTCCTTCATTTCTAACCCATTCCTGGTGTTTTCTGGAGAAGAAAACAAATTTACAACCCCCTGGTCCTGGGTGTACATTTATTATTAAATAGCTGGGGTTCAGTGGGTTAATGAAATTGACAGACTGAAACCTAAAAAATCGCCTGGTCCTGATGAGGTATATGCTAGAGTATTGAAAGAATGCAGAGATGAGTTAAGTTACCCATTAACATATCTATTTAACAAGTCATTAGAAACAGGTTTAGTTCCAGAAGCTTGGAAGCTTGCAAATGTAGTTCCGATCTTCAAAAAAGGTGATCAATCAATAGCATCCAATTACCGTCCCATTAGTCTCGCATCAATCATAGGAAAGCTACTAGTCAATTATTGCTAGGAAAATTAGAAACCACTTAGAAACATTTAATTTAATAAATTCTTCTCAGCATGGATTCACTCAGGGACGTTCTTGCCTTACTAATTTGCTTAGTTTTTTTCTCAGAGGTATATGACGCAGTAGATAATGACAGGTCATATGATATTATATATTTAGATTTCAGTAAAGCTTTCGACAGAGTCGTCATGAGAGATTGATGAGAAAGGTTGAGGCGCATGGAATAGGTGGGTCGCTGTTGGGATGGATTAGAGCATGGCTAATTGGTAGGAAGCAGAGAGTCAGCATATATGGTACCAAGTCAGAATGGGGAGCAGTCAAAAGTGGTGTCCCCCAGGGATCTGTATTAGGTCCTCTGTTGTTTGTTATATGCATAAATGACCTTGATTTAGGTATAACTATTAGGATAAGTAAATTTGCAGACAATACCAAAATGGGGAGAAAAATTTATTCAGATAGCGATACAGAGTGCCTCCAAAGGGATCTAGATACCTTACATGAATGGTCAGTAAATTGGCAGATGAAGTTTAACATTGACAAATGCAAGGTATTAACCCTTGTTTAGCGGCGGCGGACTTAAGTCCGCCTCTAAAAATCTGGACTATGTGGCGGCGGCGGACTTTAGTCTGCGTGCAATTTTGGCACAGTATTGGCTCTGAGAGAGAGACGAGCGGTGGGAGGAGCGTAGGTTACCTCATGACCGCTCGCCACGACCGCCGTGGGCCCACTGACATGTACTCCACACCACTCCACCCTCGCTCATTAGCTACACACGTAATTATGTAACGAAATGACCGTATTTTAGCAATTTTGCCCTTCGGTTGCACGATCGTTGCACGACAACCAGCCATCGTAGAAGGATGGTTCGGGTGTCATTGGAAAGCTCAATTTACGCCCTTTCAGGGCTACATAATTGTATTACGCTCTGGCTCTTGTTTATGCATGAAAAAGAGCACAGAAACAACCCCATTTATGGTAAAAAAAAACGCTGGGCAGCACAGTGAAATATACTACACCACCCGCTTTTTGAGTGTTAAAGATAGGGAAGATGCATACAAATGTTAAATATAAACTAGCTAATATGGAATTAGAAAACTCAGACTGTGAGAAAGATCTAGGTGTGTTTGTTAGCAATGATTTGAAGCCTAGAAAACAGTGTATAAGCGTTCGTAACAAGGCAAACAGGATTCTCGGGTTCATCTCTAGGAGTGTGAGTGTTATGCCCTGATTTTATGCAGGATTAACGATTGAGTAATGTGAGTTCTTCATGTGAGTTCTGGGATATCGGAGTTCATGCAAGTACATATAAATAACCAATAGAGGACATGTATAATATCGAAATATAAATTGTAATACAACTTTATTCACTTACTCACTAGTTACATATGTAGGACTGATAAACACTTTAACTTGGGATACTCATAAGTGACACAACTTTAGTTTCTATTCTCCCAGCACGATCACGGATCTAGATGGAGATCAGGTATATTCACTTCAACTAATATACATAATATTCTCCTTGAGAAATATGCGCACTCTTCTCTTCTCGAAAGTTTATAATGAGAACTATCACGAATTCAGATGTTATTTGGATTCACTGTAATTATTGAGTTAACTTTTCCTCATAACTAATAGTGGACGATATGATACTCTTTCCTGTATTTCTTGGCACGAAA
Organism: Paralithodes platypus; assembly: GCA_032716605.1. Classification (NCBI taxonomy): domain Eukaryota; kingdom Metazoa; phylum Arthropoda; class Malacostraca; order Decapoda; family Lithodidae; genus Paralithodes; species Paralithodes platypus. Next base: position 2,372,795 of record CM064571.1, on the reverse strand, counting down.
TCAGGAAGCTTAAATATTGATGAACTTTTTCAGTTTGAGTTCAAGTTTGTGGACTCTAGTATTATTATGGCATCCACTGAGATATTTTCAGAATTCATGAAGGTGTACGTAAATTGTGTTTTTTTTTAATTAAATTCACTAGTATCATACTACGGTATCACAGACGCATTTTATAAGTGAACACATTAGCTACTATGATTAGGATATTCACTAGATATTATATCACTTCGTTTCTATAACTCAAAGTTCATATGGGACGGGCTCTGTTTATTTTTCACTTGGCGGAAATATAACAGAGTTGATGACTAGGTAAAAATCTGTCTTAATTTAGTATATTGATTATTTGCTGAGTTAAAAACGTCGTACTAAAGAGCGTTATTTCTAGGACGTCTGTTTATTTGTTTCTTTATATATTCCCTTCGTAGGACACTTTTTATACACTTTTCATATATTTCGAGGTATTCAGAACTCTATTTATTTCGGTCACTTTGAACTCTAACTTTTCTGGTATCTCGTCACTGATACTGAATTGAAGTAGTTTCTATATTATTTCTTTTCTTGATGGAGAGATGCACTTAGTTAATATTTCTTCTGATGCTCCGTGGGCCGTCCAGGTTGGCCGGTCGTGTGAAGAAGTACAGTTGGATTAATGGACTTGGGGTCTTGAATATGGTTCCGTAACTATTGTAGAAACAGTTGGTCACCATATCGGATTAATGCAAGTATTCTCGGCATATAGCTTCCAACAAATACTTGACTATCCTGACCTTTATACTAATACTTGACTATCCTGACCTTTATACTAATACTTGACTATCCTGACCTTTATACTAATACTTGACTATCCTGACCTTTATACTAATCGTTGATGGAGTTCTGTTCAGGTACTCTTGAAATGAGGTTTTAAATACTATGTCTCAGGTCTTGCCGGATTAATATAATATCGGACTAACGCAAGGAGAGTTTAGATAGTGGCTCTTCTTGACTGTCTCTAACCATTATAAGAGGTTCAAGGAACTCGGGGCGGTGTTAACCTTTTAGTCGCAAATCCTGGTGGGGTGCCACAGACAATTTGCGCCTAGGATTTATATATGCAGAGTGCCCGTGAGGGTGTCTCGCTAAACCCTTATAACACAAAAGATCATTCTACCTTAGATCTCTGTGAGAAAATGCTAGTATAACTTCTTAATAGAAAGATGATGAAAGGTAGGGTTGCCTGGGTATTTCAACGTTTTCACTATACTGAAATTAACTTAATAGGTATAACTATATTAAGTTCTGGGGTGCCAGAAATAATAAGGTTAAACATATATAGGTACTATTGCACTATTAAAGATATTAAAACATAAGTGGAGGAGGATATACCACTTTATGATTTTAATACTTATATATATATATATATACATAACTATTAAAGGTCTCTATGTTAAGTGATTGGGTTGCCACAAATAACAAAGATCCTGAAACAAAGTTTATATATATTCACAGACAGTATAAGGACTTCGGGTTGCCGTGATCAGTAACTATTGCTGAATTGGGTAAAATTAATATTCCTTCAGAGCGGGATGCCGATCTCAAGAAAGCTTAGTTCTACTTGCCTTCTCATATCTTGTGGTTTATATAGTTTTCAAAAAGGGGGGAAAGGGGGTTAAATATTGGTGTTGTCAGCCCCCGGGAAAGTATTATTTATTCTTATAGGAGCTGTGCACTGATATTGTTAGTAAAAGTTATAGAAGTAAGTCATCTTCTATCTCTGAAGCATGGGCTAGCTATTATTTTAGAAGTAGAACATGGAGAACATATATTTTGTATAATATTGTTAGCTTGCTGGCAAGAGTGTTGAGTTGGCAGCTCTGAGGTCACTGTAGGTTCGCGATCCAGCTCGCTTGTTGACAAAGAGGGAGAGAAGGGGGTTTAGAACTCGGTGTTGCTTGACTCCGAGAATGTACTATTTATTTCTATAGAAGGGGGCACTAATATGGTTAGTAACACAATATGGAATTCAATCGTCTTAGCCTTCTGGAACATTTGTTAGTGATTATTTTAAGGATAGTACATAGAGAACATATCATTTGTATAATGTTCCTAGCTTGTTGGTGAGAGGGTTAGGTTGGCAGCCCTGGGGGTCACTAGGGGTCGCGGGTCACGCCTGTCACACTTGGCTATCCTACCGGGTTGTAAAAATTATAATTTCCCAGTATGGCTTACAATGGTTCTTATGTAAATTTAAATTAATCAGAACATTTTACCCTGATTCCCCATAGGTAATGCGATAGTTTCTTAGACACAAATTATGTTAGAACGATCGTTATTAGGTTCTACTACTACAACCTGCGGGGTAGGTACGTCTGATGGTCAATTTTGTTTATCTTTTGACCATAAAAGGCAAACTTCGTTGGCTTCCAACACCGTGAGAGAGGAGTGTGTGTTTTGTTTGAAATTAATATATAGAGTTGTAGAATTATAGAAGACATGTACATAGTTGTATTATTTTAACAGTTAGAAAACATCCCTAGGAAATGGTTTCATTATAATTCTCGTAATATGACAAGACCTTCAACCTAATTTGTTTGATCGTGTATTGAGTTCTTTATCCTCTAAATATGTCTTGCGACAGGTTTACCTAAATATGTCTTGCGACAGGTTTACCTAAATATGTCTTGCGACAGGTTTACCTAAATATGTCTTGCGACAGGTTTACCTAAATCATTAATTACACTCTGTACATAATGTGTTTTTGTAATGTTTATTTATTTTCTTAAGATTAGACATTTATTTTATTTTTTATTTTATTTTTATTTTTAAGAGACAATGAACGGAGGAAGGAAAAACACAGATAAAACAAAAAGGTCCATGTGCCTAAAGGCATCCTCCATTCATAAAATGTTTGTAACAACTGGATTTAAACATTTGTAGATTGTAAGTTTATGGAAAGCAATTCGAGGGAAGTGAATTCCAAAGAGTAGTAGTTCTAGGGATAAATGAATTTTGATAAGCAGAAGTTCTGCATTGTGGAGGAGAAAGTGTAAATTCATGGGCGCTCTCAGCTGCCCTAGTTCTATGGGGAAATATGTGGAGAGGCGGCACAATTGAAGCAAGTTCCTCGGAACAATTGCTATGAAAATATCTGTAGAATAATGCAAGGGATGCAACGTTTCTTCGTATGGATAATGTAGGAAGGTCCTGTGTGATTGCAGGGTTATTGATTAATCTAATAGCTTTATTTTGAATTTTGTCCAACTGCCTCAATGCAACCACTCCACTTCCACTCCACAGAGGTGAACAGTAATCCATCTGAGAACGCACATGACTTTTATATATTACGGCCAACTGCTCGTCAGTGAAGAATTCTCGAACTCTGTACAGGAGTCCCAGTTTTTTAGAGGCATTCTTAGCAATGCTTCTAACATAATGTGTCCAGCTCAAGTTAGTAGTTAATGTTACACCGAGAATGTCAATACTAGGGGAAGTGGGAATATTTACATCATTAAAAAATATATGGGAGTCAGTGAGATTCTGTCGGTTAGAAAATTGAATGTACTTGGTTTTCTGTGCATTAAAGGAAACTAGATTCTTTTGTCCCCATTCTTCAATTCTAGAAAGGTCCTGGTTCAGAGAAATTGCAGTGCTTATTTTTGAATTTATAAGATCGGGTTGGGTGAAAGAATTGGTAAATGTGAAGGAACTGTGGAGTGTTGAGTCATCTGCATAGGAATGTATTGGATTATGAGTGGTAGATATGAGATCATTGATATGAATGAGGAACAGAGTTGGGGCCAAAACTGATCCCTGGGGAACACCAGCATTTATTGAGTGAAATTGAGAATAAAGGCCATCTACCATTACACATATTTTTCTGTTATGAAGATAAGAAGAAATTAGTGGAACTAATGATGCAAGGCCGTAGTGTGACATCTTCGACAATAAGGATTGATGCCAGACTCTATCAAATGCCTTTGATATATCCAGTGCTATTGTATGTGTTTCACCATGTTGGTATGTAGCTTGGTTGATTTGATGCGTAAGAAGGCAAAGAATGTCTGCAGTTGATCGACATCGTCTAAAACCATATTGCCTATCACTGATTAATTTATTATTCTCAAGATGCTTAATTATGTGATTATTTAATATAATTTCAAAGACTTTAGCAAGAGCGGAAGTTATAGCTATTGGTCTGTAGTTTGATGGATCTGAAGAGGCACCTTTTTTAGGAACTGGATGGATGTTTGCTTCTTTCCAGGGTACTGGGAAGCATGAGGTATGAGTACATAGACGGAAAAATTTTGCCAATACAGGAGCGAGCACCAAGGAGTAATTCTTAAGTACTATTGGAGGAATTTCATCTGGACCAGGAGCCTTATCTACTGAGAGATTCTGCAAAATAGTTTTGACATGTCTGGTGTGGATCTTAAGTGAGGGAATTTCAGGCGAATTAAAATTAAGTACAGGGACATCTTGATTTATTTCATCTAAGGTTGAGTTGGTGGAGAAAATATCCGCAAGAAGGTTAGCTTTACCTCCTGGGTCACTTACAAGATTGCCAGTCGGAGATTTTAACACTAGATTAGGGGGCTAGCGGTTTATTTATATGTACCGCCCAGCGGGGTGTTTTTAGCCAAAATAGGGTTGTTTACGTGATCATTTTCATGCCTAAATAAGACCCAGAGCGTAAAACAAGTATCTATCCCTGAAAGGGCATAAACAGAGCTTTCCAATGATACCATAACGATCCTTTTATGATGGCTAGTTTTCTTGCAACAACCGCGCAACGCGAGTGCAAAAAGCATGTAATTCGGCACTTTCCCCATACAATTCCGTATATAGCGAGTGAGAGAGGGAGGGAGGAGGTGGGATTCGTGTCAGTAGGTTCGCCGCGGTGGTCTGGAGCAGTCATACGCTCGCTACTCTCCTGCCACCACTTGTCTCTCTCTCTCAGCAACATTACGTGCTGAAATTGCCACACGACCTATGTCGAGCGCCGCCAGATAGTCCAGATTTATTATACTCGACTTATGTTGCGTGCCGACACTTAGGGTTAATGGTGGAATGGATGAAGCAGTTGTGAAGTTGGATTTGAAGGAGTTAAGAGTAGACCAAAATATTTTGTTATCATTTGGATTATTTAGAAGTTTATTTGCCTGCTTGTGGAGAAAGTTTGATTTAGTTAGGTTTAATACAGTTTTGGCATGATTTCTGATGTTTCTAAAGTAATTAAAGGCTTCATGTGTTTTTGATCTTGTGTATGCATTGTAGGCTATTGCTTTTTGTTCAGTTACTCTAGCACAATTATGGTCAAACCATTTAGGTGAATTAGATCTTTTAATGTACTTTTGATGAGGAATAAAAGTTTCCATTCCAATTTTTACAAAATCTTGTATGTGGCTCAAGGTGGAGTGTGCATCATTAGAAAAGAAAGAGGTCCAGGGAATATCAATAAAGAAACCTTGAAGACCCTCCCAGTCTGCCCTATCGTAATGCCATTTAGTCACCAAAACAGGTTCAGAGTGGGAAGGTGTGGTAGGTGATAGACAGGTGACAGGTATTTAGGATATTTTATAGGTGGTATTTAGAATGGCTGAGAGAATACAATTCTCCCGGGTGCTGGCGGTCCCCTCAGGCGAATTTCCTTTCCGGATGGGATAGGGACGTCTCTTTTGGCCTTGATTTTTCCCGGCTGGATAAGGCGATCTGTCACCGACGCCAGTCTGCTTCTCCTGGGGTGAGGATCCTTCGGGGTTGACCTTGACCTTCCTGTCTCAGGCGTTGCTCTGGTCTGTATTCTTGTTTTGTTTTCGGTGACGGTGGTTTTCTTTTCTTCCTCCTTTTTCCTTTTTCTTTTCTCGTTGTTTTCGGTGACGGTCGGTTCTTTCTCTTTTTTTCATTTTCCTTTTCTCTTGTATTTTAGTGAGTAACAGAACTGCTGATATTATCTTAAAACTTTACTAGTCATTAGTGAGACCCCATATGGATTATGCTGTTCCCAATTTTGGTGTCCTTATTTCAGAATGGACATAGATTCATTGGAGAGAGTACAACGTAGAATGACAAAAATTATCCATAATATTAGAAATCTTCCGTATGAAGAAAGGTTGAAGAAATTAGGCTTACATTCGTTAGAGAGACGCAGAGTTAAAGGAGATATGATAGAGGTGTTCAAGTGGGTTAGTGGGATAAATAAAGGGGACATGAACAATGTACTAAAGCTCAGTGATAGCAAAAGAACTCGAGCAAATGGTTTCAAATTAGATCAATTTCGTTTCAGAAAAGATATAGGCAAATATTGGTTTGGTAACAGAGTTGTAGATAGGTGGAATAGGCTACCAAGTGCTATAGTGGGATCAAGAACGATATATAGGGAGCTTTAAGATAAAATTAGATAGGCATATGGACGAGATGGGTTGGGTGTGAGGGGGATATGTCAGGTGTGGGCCAATCAGTGCTTTGCAGACCCCATTTTCTGACCTCTGACCGTTTTGGTGAGGTCAGTTGGCCTAATGGTGTTAGTGAGCTGGGCTTATAATTAGGCCATATAATTGGGGTTGGGTGTGGTGTGATAGGGATCTGCCTTGTATGGGCCAATCGGCTTTCTGCAGACTCCCATTTTCTTATGTTCTTAACAATTATACTTGCTCTCTTCTGACTCTTCTGAATTCTCAACTCTCTGGCTTAAACTAACTTGTCATTCTCTCACTAAATATATATGTGCTGTTTATCTCTCCCCTAATTCTACTGACTATCCAAAGTTCTTGACTATCTTTCTTCTAAAGTGGAACACCTCCTATCCATCTCTCCCTTCTCTGAAATCTCCATCTTAGGAGATTTCAATGTTCTCCGCTGTCAATGGCTCTCTTCTCACTTCACTAACCAACCTGGTGAACAAGCCTACAGCTTGTCTATCCTTAATGACCTAGAGCAGTTAGTTCAGCACCCCACCCATATCCCAGACCGCCCTGGAGATAGGCCTAACATTCTTGACCTATTTTTAACCTCCAATCCTTCCACTTACATTGTAAATCTTCTCTCTCCATTGGACTCCTCTGATCATAACCTTATCTCTGTTATCTGTCCTGTCTCTCCAGTACGACCTTCTGACCCCCCCAATCGGCAGCGCTTGTTGCATTTTGGCGCTGCCAACTGGGAGGCTCTTTGACAGTACTTCTTTGATTTCCCATGGAATGATATTTGCTTCCATGGCTGAGGACCCTCAGAGAGTGACAGGCGCATTACTGAGGTAATCCTTTCGGGCATGGAGGCATACATCCCATTTTCTTTCTCTCAAACTAACTCGCAAATTTTTTAGTTTACACACACTTGTTCTACTTCTGTCCGCAATAAAAAGGAAGCATTTAAACAGTACTGTCGCCTTCAAACTAAAACATCTCGTACTTTATTTATTATATTTCTGCCTGGAAGCATGCCAAATCTGTTTTTCGACTCGCCTTAAACTCCTTCATCAATATGAAATGTTCTGAACTTTCCAACTCTAGCTATTCCCAAGCTATTTGGCATCTAGCCAAAATATTCTCCAACAATTTCACTTCCTCGTCTTTCCCTCTTCTATTTCACTCTGACGGTACCAGCACCATCTCTTCCTCTGACAAAGCTGAACTCTTCGCTCAGACTTTCGCTAAAAACTCTACCTTGGATGATTCCGGCGCTACTCCTCCCTCTCCACCCCCCTCTCACTTACTTATGCCGAATATCATAATCTCTTCTAAGGATGTACTTTATGCCCTCTCTGGGCTTAATACTAAGAAGATGTACGAATCGGATGGTGTCCCTCCTGTTGTTCGCAAAAACTGTTCTTCCGGGCTGACTCCCTGCCTAGGCAAACTCTTCCATCTCTGTATTTCCTCTAACGTCTTTCCTTCTTGCTGGATGATTGCCCTCATTCAACATGTCCCAAAGATGGGTGACTGCTCTCAACCCTCCAATCATTGTCCAATTTCTTTCATCTCATGCATCTTCAATGTTTTTTAAACTATTCATAATTCAAAGTTTCTTAACCCTTTCACGCATATGACGCGATTTTGAGCCTATTGGGGATACTTTAAAGCCTTTGTTACCATCAGGGGTATTTAGAAACCTTTAGTTTAGTTACTTCAACCTCTGCAGTTGTCTTCGAGTTAGCTGTGGGCAGAAAACTAATTTTGGAGAGGTAATTATACGAGTGAGAGAACTCTATTTTTTATTGCTAATCTGGCAACCTCTGTGTCATAAATGTGTGAAAGGGTTAAGCTTTTATCTTTCTATGGTCTACTTTCAGATTACCAGTATGGTTTCCTTAAGGGCCGCTCTACTGGTGACCTCACTGCTTATCTTACTAACTCTTGGTCATCCTCCTTTCAGAACTTCAGTGAGACTTTTTTAATGGCGCTAGACATATTGAAGGCCTTTGATAGAGTCTGGCACAAATATCTAATTTCCAAACTACCCTCCTTCAGTTTCTATCCCTTTATCTGTGTCTTTGTCTCTAATTTCCTTTCTATCCGTTCCATAGCTGCAGTTGTGGACGGCCATCGCTCACTTCCTCATCCTATCAACTCCGGTGTTCCTCATGGTTCTGTCCTGTCTCCAGCTCTCTTTCTAATATTCATTAATGATCTCCTTAATTGTATCTCTAGTCCTATTCACTCATATGCTGATGACTCTACCTTACACTATTCAACTATTTTTTTCTGAACAACCCAGCATGCAATCACTCGACAACTCACGTGTCGAGGCCATAAAGCGCCTATCTTCTGATCTATCAATTATTTCTGATTAGGGCAGAGAAAGTCTTGTTACTTTCAATGCCTCCAAAACCCAATATCTCCATCTATCTACCCGTCGTAATCATCCACAAGAATTTGAATTACTCTTCGACAATACACAAATCAACCCTTCATCTTCTCTCAATATTCTTGGTGTATCCTTTTCATCTGACCTTTCTTGGAAAGATCATATTACCACTTATGCTAAAACGGCTTCCCAGAAGTTAGGTGTGCTCAATCGTGTCCGTGGGATTCTAAATCCCGCACAACTTCTTGCTCTATATAGGGGCACAGTGTGCGCATGTATCGAGTATTGTTCGCATGAGTGGGGAGGCTCCACCCATACCAAAGCATTGCGCCTCATCAACTCACTTTCTCTTACTAGTTCCCTACAATGTCTTTCTACACGCCGCATATTGCATCTCTTTCACGCTTCTATCACTATTCAAACAATCAGTGTATCCCCTCCCTTGCGGCGAGTGTGAGGCACCCGCCTTTCAACACAGTCCCGCTCCTATTCTGTTCAACTCTCCAACCCAAGATTGGATTTGTGTTGCCAGTCTTTCTTGTACTCACTAAGCAAGCTTTGGAACTCTCTCCCTCAATCTGTCTTTCCCTCATCCAATGACTAAAACTGCTTCAAGCTCCGTGTGTCCAGACAATTTCACTCTAACATACCTTAATTTTGGTTCTCTGTCACTCTTTCAACTTTGGGGGAGACACTTGTTACAGGTAGCTTTGCCTTGTGTCTCCTTCATTCACATAGATAAAATATATATATAGTATAGACCTATAGCATATTTGTTAAATATATGAATTTCATACAATTACAATCGAAGGCCATGCAAATTAAGCCATCAAAGATTAAGCACCAACAATGCTCTCAATACCAGCCTACTCCACTTGCCAACGGACTTAAAGGATATGGCACAAGGTACTGTACGTACTGTACACATGACGCTCTCCAAAACTCCGAAGTGATAAGATCGAAAATGTGATATTGAGGAAACTTCTGTTATCGTACTGAAAACCACTGTCACTATGTCATTGCAGCACTAAGGTTTCCTAATGAGCTTCAATAACCCCAGGACCACAAAATGCCAACAAAGGATTCCGCTGCGTATGTCAAAAGATATTATTAGGAATTACAAACATTATTTATATTAGTTTTACTAACATTCTATTACGTGATGTATATATAATTGTGTTTATCAGCAATTAAGTAGATACACAGCAACACATGATTATTGAATAAAACTGAGAGATTTTGGATAAATGTATACACACAGGAAACTCAAAACTAAGGTTGTGCGTAAATCATTATCTGACTCCTACAAACACACTGTAATAATATAATCTATCTATCTATCTATCTATTGCCTGACGCCATGATCCCTTAAGGTGTGGCCCCGAACGAACCGCCCCCAAGCACCTCTGTCCCCAGTCAGTCGATGCCCCTCCTCCCATCCAGCACTGCCTTCATTCACATACTTCCTCACTCCATCCTTCCACCTCTCGTTCGGTCTACCTCTCCCTCTCTGTCATTCCACCTCGCTCTCGAAGACTGGCATAATAGTCCCCCTATATAAGTGCAAAGGGGAAAGAGGAGTGTGTGGTAATCACTGAGGAATATGTCTTTTAAGCGTAGTAGGGAAGGTGTACAGTAGGGTAGTGATTGAGAGAGTGAGAGTGAGAACGAAGAAATGGATAGGCGACGAGCAGGGAGGTTTTAGGAAGGGAAGAGGATGTGTAGATCAGATTGTTACCCTAAATTGTGTTGTGGAGAAATATCTGGAGAAGCAACAAAAGGTGTATATTGCCTTTATGGACTTGGAGAAGGCCTCTGACAGAGTGGATAGAGAAGGAATGTGGAAAGTACTTAGAATGTACGGAGTAAATGGCAAGTTGCTGAAAGCAGTGAAGAGCATGCATTAGGGTGCAAAGGCAGCAGTACGTGTGGAGAATGAGCAGAGCGAGTTCTTTGACCTGAATGTATGGTTGAAACAGGGGTGTGTGATGTCCCCGTGGTTGTTTACTGTATATATGGATGGAGTCATGAAAGAAATACAAGGAAGAGCAGTGGATGTTGGTGTATTGCTGATAAGGGAGGGAAATGAGTGGAAGCTGCCTGTACTGCTGTTTGCTGAAGATGAAATTCTGATGAGCGATAATGAATGTGAGTTGCAGGGTCTCGTAAATGAGTGTGCGAAAAACGGAATTTGAAGGTAAATGTGGGGAAGAGCAAGGTTATGGTCTTCAAAAGGGGTGAAGCCACAGAGTGTGAGGTGATGTTGAATGGTCAGGCTATGGAGATTGTCAGCTAATTTAAGTATCTGGGCAGTGTGTTGAGTAAAGATGGGACTATGGATGAAGAAGTGTGGGAGAGGGTGCAACAGGGGAAGAGGGTTGTAGGAACGCTGAAAGCAGTAACAAGAAATAGGGTGGTCAGTATGGAAGTAAAGAAATCCATGCATGACAGTGTGGTAATTCCAACACTGACTTACGGAAGCGAAGCATGGACGTTTGAGAAGAGACTCAGACCAAGAGTGAGAGGAGTGGAAATGAGTTACTTGACAAGTGAGTGCGGAGTTACATGGAGGGATAGACAGACGAATGAGAAAGTAAGAAGGAGGTGTGGTGTGGAGGTAGATGTGCTGGAAAGTGTGAATGTAAACCGAAAGAGATGTGGAAGGATGGAGTGAGGAAGTATATGGATGAAGGTAGTGCTGGTTGGGAGGAGGGGCGTCACTGACTGGGGACAGAGATGCATGGGGGCGGTTCGTTCGTGGCCACCCCTTCGGGGATCGCGGCATCAGGCAGTATATAGATAGATAGGTTAGAACATTTATACTTTTTGACCCTCCCTCCTTTTTTCCCCTCATGAGCCCCATTAAGTTGTTTTCAGAATTTAAGACGTTTGGCCCTTTAATTTAGCGATTATAAGACCCACTCAATTTATTTGTTAATATTAAGACCTTCCGTACCATTTAGGTGTTGATTTTTTCCTGGCGACCAATAGCGAGCCTGTAATTTAAATGAGGAACCGGCCTTCGGCCGGGACATTATTTTAACGAAAAATGTATACATTTATCTAGAAGGGGGATGTTGGGGATGTTTTTCTAAGGTTGATAACGATCTAGGGAGGATACCAAAAAATTAAATATATATATATATATATATATATATATATATACATACAGTATATATATAAAAGTCATGTGCGTTCTCAGATGGATTACTGTTCACCTCTGTGGGGTGGAAGTGGAGTGGTTGCATTGAGGCAGTTGGACAAAATTCAAAATAAAGCTATTAGATTAATCAATAACCCTGCAATCACACAGGACCTTCCTACATTATCCATACGAAGAAACGTTGCATCCCTTGCATTATTCTACAGATATTTTCACAGCAATTGTTCCGAGGAACTTGCTTCAATTGTGCCGCCTCTCCACATCTTTCCCCGTAGAACTAGGGCAGCTGAGAGCGCCCATGAATTTACACTTTCTCCTCCACAATGCAGAACTTCTGCTTATCAGAATTCATTTATCCCCAGAGCTACTACTCTTTGGAATTCACTTCCCTCGAATTGCTTTCCACAAACTTACAATCTACAAATGTTTAAATCCAGTTGTTACAAACATTTTATGAATGGAGGATGCCTTTAGGCACATGGACCTTTTTGTTTTATCTGTGTTTTTCCTTCCTCCGTTCATTGTCTCTTAAAAAAAAAAAAAAAAAAAAAAAAAAAATATATATATATATATATATATATATATATATATATATATATATATATACAGTATATATATATATATATATATATATATATATATATATATATATACAGTATATATATACTATATATATATATATATATATATACAGTATATATATATATGTTATGTCAGGTTTTTGCTAGGGTTTATTGGTTTAGATAGGTAGATTCTGCTTAACTGGAGAAGCCGAATTCGTATTAACACATGAACAGAAAGTACTAGAGGCGAATTATAACAAAACGTACATTCATATTACATTTATTCACAAAATTATATGGCATACGTAATCATAGAATAATGGTAATTAACAATATATATATATATATATATATATATATATATATATATATATATATATATATATATATATATATATATAAGACGCACGAGCGAGGCTCCAATATGTTATCATTCGACAGACTGGTACTTCTACAATTATAGTTTAGTTCTCCCTATTTTCGAGGCATTACAATAGCACTCGATAATCTAGGTTAATATAAAGGACTGTCTTCTAATCGAAGTGTTACACTTGTCCCGTATTTATTATGAATATATGTATATATTATTATGTTTTCTCCTCTAACCAACTTTACTCCTAAACTCGATTAATGAAATTAACAAACACATGTGGCAGTCCGGGGACTCAAACCCAGGATGCTCACACCGAAACTCAACACACTTATGCATTGCACTACGAAGACAGTTTATATATATATATATATATATATATATATATATATATATATATATATATATAATTGTATATGAATAGCACTTCCTTCAGTTGAGGATTTACACTTGTGCTTATTAGGCTTACGTATCAATATTATATATGCGAACTCGTGGTTTCAATATGCGTAGAGTTTATTCTTGTTATAGCGATTAATGAGGTGTCTTTCTAATTTAATTCTCTATATCATTATGCATATGATATTTAATATTCACTTGGTATTATTATTATTATAATTAATATTAGTACTTCCCTGATTTATTTGGGCGTCACTAGTACTTTCTTTAGTTATTAAATTGCATAGAATCGTAGCACACACTTCCACGAGAATACTTCTTTATATACAGTCGTATCAATATTACTTTTTACTGTTGATCATTTATACTTCTTCCTAAATACACTTTAGTATAGATCACTTCTCACAGTTGTTTCTCCTGTGTATTGATAACAGTAAAATAATTGCACTTTATATTCGTACAGTAGATACTTAAGTCTTCGGTAGATGCGTTGGCCATGGTGGTGATCCTGATGTGGCTAGTTGACAACAGTTGTGCTCGAACTCTTGAAGTTGGACCTTGAATACTAGTTACCATATGCCAGTGCATAGGTCAATTAATAGAATCGAGTTAATGCAGGAGAGAGCTCACTGACTACTCTGGTCTTTATAAGAGTTTTGATGCAGAACTTCCAGAGTCTTGAGGTTGGGTCTTAAATATTGAGTGTAGATATTCCAGTGCATCAACACATGTTATCGAGCGAACGTATGATAGTTGTTTGTAACGCAACAGATCTTAACTACTCTGACCGTTATAAGAGTCTTTCAGAACTGGGGGTGATGATTATATTGTGGCCTTCTCCATGATATTGCTATCTTGGAAGGACTCCCTGCAGAGTGTCGTTATGGTTAGACGGTTTCTCGCAGAGCCCTAGTTGGTCTATCCCGGATAAAGCGCTAACCATGGCAGCATTCTTTATCCATAATAGCGCCTCGGTTGGGGTAGGGAAGGATATTAGTTACAAACAGTGAAGTGTCTAATAAAGCTTCCTTGTTGATACCCACAACAACAAAAACACTCTCTTGCAGTAGCTCTATAGGATACCAGTGCACCTAGGTCAATACTATCAAGAGCAGAGCAGGGTGGCCCAATAATATTGCTAACTTATTGTCCAGTGATATATTACCTAACCATCCAACTGAGTGAAGATCTACACTTTTCCAGCCGTGGTCATACATTTAGCTGAGGTGTCCTTGGGGATGTATTTCCGGTCAATAAGGGCACTGGTGTGAGGAGGACTTCTGAGGGTGTTGAGAGTAGTCCTTCTGGTGTTTCTTACTGTGGCGGTGGTATGGTTTAGTGGTAGAAGGGCGTCTGGACTCTTCTTGGTTATGGTGCCGTTGGAGGTGTCTTTTTCATCTTCCTGCTGTTGTTGCTTCTAGCTTACTTCTGCAATCTGCATTGTCCAGGTGTTTAGATAAATTAATCCTGGGTGTGGTAGATGGTATTGTGGAGAATGCAGCGACTCTGGCATACCTTATGGGGCTGTGCTTTGTTCCCTTGTGGCTTGGAGGTGTGGTAGGTGGAGGAGAAGAGCTTCTTGGTGGTGAAACACGTTGGTATATTTGTTTCCCTGTTATCTTACTTCCTTCCTCCTGATGAAAGCCACGTTCTTGTGGCTGAATTTAGAAAATCCAAGCATCATGGTCCCTGGAAAAGCAGCTGCAGGTATCCAGGTATTGCCACCATTTCTTCGATCTAGTATCTGTGTGTCGAGTTAGGTCAGCGAATATCGTTATGTACGATACTTCTTGCTAGTTGGCTGACTCTAGTTGATCCACGAACCTCAAGTTATTTGTGGTTTTTTTGTCTGCCTTTAACCAGCTAATTATCTTAACCCCTTCAGACTCATATGACGCAGAGGTTGCCAGATTATCAATAAGAAATAGAGTTCTCTCACTCTTATAATTACCTCTCCAAAATTAGTTTTCTGCCCACAGCTAACTCAAAGACAACTGCAGAGGTTGAAGTAACTAAAGGTAGGGTCACACATAGGCGAGTCGGAGCGCGAGGAGTCACACTCGCCGCATATCGCCGTTGATGGAGCCCGAACCCAACGCGAGTAGCAGCTGATGCGAGTAAACACGCATATAACACGAATATAACACGAGTTTACACGAGTTTACATGAGTTTACACGAGTTCACAGGAGTTTACGCGAGTGTCGGCGAGTGTAACACGACCCCAACACGCACCGCCAAAATTTGAAAAATAACGGTCAAATTCTAGGATACGAATAGTGCGAGTCTACAGGAGTCTACATGAGTGTCACAGGAGTCTACATGAGTGTCACAGGAGTCTACATGAGTGTCACAGGAGTCTACATGAGTGTCACAGGAGTTTACATGAGTTTACACGTGTTTACACGAGATGAACGCCAGTCTACAGGAAGTTACCAGGAGTGTATGGAGTGTATATTCTACAGGAAGTTAACAGGAGTGTATGGAGTGTATATTCTACAGGAAGTTAACAGGAGTGTATGGAGTGTATATTCTACAGGAAGTTAACAGGAGTGTATGGAGTGTATATTCTACAGGAAGTTAACAGGAGTGTATGGAGTGTATATTCTACAGGAAGTTACCAGGAGTGTATGGAGTGTATATTCTACAGGAAGTTAACAGGAGTGTATGGAGTGTATATTCTACAGGAAGTTAACAGGAGTGTATGGAGTGTATATTCTACAGGAAGTTACCAGGAGTGTATGGAGTGTATATTCTACAGGAAGTTAACAGGAGTGTATGGAGTGTATATTCTACAGGAAGTTAACAGGAGTGTATGGAGTGTATATTCTACAGGAAGTTAACAGGAGTGTATGGAGTGTATATTCTACAGGAAGTTAACAGGAGTGTATGGAGTGTATATTCTACAGGAAGTTACCAGGAGTGTATGGAGTGTATATTCTACAGGAAGTTACCAGGAGTGTATGGAGTGTATATTCTACAGGAAGTTAACAGGAGTGTATGGAGTGTATATTCTACAGGAAGTTACCAGGAGTGTATGGAGTGTATATTCTATTTAATTTATTAATCTTGTATTTATTTATATTTCATGTTGGATATCAATCTGTATATTATTATTTGTCATCATATAATTACCCTTTGCATATATTCCACATCACTATTATTATGTATGGGTAGGAGGGTGGTGGGAGGGTGGTTTGGGGGATGGTGTGGGGAAGGTAGAAGCATAATTGACTCATGTTACAAATATGAAGCCGATTGGTAAGGTAGTTTCGCCACCACGGATTTTCCTTTTTTTCCTTATCTTCGTATGGATACGCTGGAAGTGGGTGGTGGGAGGCGGTTGGGGGTGTGGTGGGGGGAAGGCAGAAGGGTAAGGGACTTGTCACACAAATATGGAACCGATTGGTGCAGTCGTTTCGCCGCCACAGATTTTCCTTTTTTTTCCTTCTGACGGGACCGACAGTCAGCGAGTTTGTGGGAGGAGGAATTTGGGATTTTTTTTTGTGGGTAGCCAAAAGGGTAAGGTACATGTGGTAAAAATATGAAAGCCATAGGTGCAGTCGTTTTGCTGCTACGATTTTTGTTGATAATATAAACAGACTCGTGTGACACTCATGTAGACTCGTGTGACACTCATGTAGACTCGTGTGACACTCATGTAGACTCGCGTGACACTCATGTAGACTCGATATCATTAAATTTCTAAATAGTACAACGCGAGTGTCACGCGAGTCTACATGAGTGTCACACGAGTCTACAGGAGTTTACGCGAGTCTACGCGAGTCTACGCGACTCTATGCGACTCGGCGTCCTACTCCCACTTGACTCTCCAATTTGTGTGTCAGTACAAAATTTTTGGCCGCGTTCGCGAGTCTACGCGGTCCACCGCGAGTCCACGCGAGTCTGTGCGAGTGTCGGCGAGTGTCGGCGAATTTGGGATAATCATTGGCGAGTGCAAAAATGTCATCACTCGCGTTGGAGTTGCGCTCCGACTCGCCAATGTGTGAACCTGGCTTAAACTAAAGGTTTCTAAATACCCCTGATGGTAACAAATGCCTTAAAGTATCCCTAATCGGCTCAAAATTGCGTCATATGTCGGAGAGGGTTAATAAAAGGTACTTCAATGATGGCCAGGCTGGTAGTTGATTTGGTGGGCGATTTGCGTGGAGAAGCCATCTTCCTTTTGAGGTGATGTGCAGGACGTTGACTTGACTCGGATGGAGTTGGTCACCAATCCGGTGTAGGTTGTAGAAAATATCCTTGGGAATCCACTTAGGTTTTTTGTTATTTAGCCATGTTTGTAGTAGTGAGAGTTGATCATGTCCTGTTGATGGTAAAGACTGTGGTGGCGAATGTAGGGTTATAAATTTGTATGTTATTTACCTGGGCGATAGTGTATCTCAAAGTTAAATTCCTTTAGTGTTTCATGCCAACATACTAGGGGTGCACAGTTGGTTTCAGACTTCCTGAGCCATTGTAAAGACTGATGATCGGTTATGACTTCTACTTTTGTGCCTAGTAAGAAAGAGCGGAAGTGACTTAATGCCCAGATGATTCCTAAACATTCTCTTTTAGTTGCCGTATAGTTTCTTTGTGCTGGGTTTAATGTAGAACTGGCACAGGCAATTATGTGTTCCTTCTCATCTTGCATTTGAGCTAACACAGCTCCCATTGTGTAAAGGGAAACTTCCGTGTATAGGAGGAATGGTTTTGTATAGTCAGGGAATACTACAGTTGGAGCTTGCACCAGATGATCTTTTAGTGTGTTGAATGCTGTGTCCCTCTCTAGTGTCCAAATGAATGGTTCTTCCTTCTTAGTTAACTCGTGGAGAGGGCAGGCACTCTCGGCAAACTTCCTGACAAATCTCCTGTAGTAGGTACCTAAATCTAAAACGAGTGTACGCCTTTTACGGTGGTTGGTGGAGTCTGTGCTGCTATGGCGGATAATTTCTTTGGATCAGGTGATATGCCTTCCGCTGAAATTACGTGGCCTAGGAAGGGCACTGTTGTTCTTGCTACTGTGCATTTAGATGGTTTTAGCTTAAGACCGGCATCTCGTATCCGCAGTAGTACTTGACGAAGGTGATGAAGATGCTCTTCCCAAGTTTTACCGTAAACTATGACGTCGTCCAAATATGCAAGGCAGATTTCCCAAGTGAGACCTTTGAGTACAGATTCCATCAGACATGAGAAAGTGGCAGGACCGTTACAGAGAACGAAGGGGAGTACGTTGAACTCATTTAGGTTTCCCCCACTGGTTGAGAATGCGGTCGTCTATTGGTGGCTTTTCTTGAGTGGCATTTGCCAGTAGCCGGCCTGAAGGTCAAGAGTAGTGAACCATTTTGATCCGTATAGGGAATCGAGGGAGTCATTGATTCTTGGTAATGGTGTGGCATCCTTGATGGTGGCATAATTTAGTCTTCTGTAATCCACACAGAATCTTGTGGATCCATCTTTTTTTTTTACTAAGATGATGGGGGAGGACCATGGGCTGACGGAGGGCATGGCTATTCCTGCGTCAAGCATCTCTTGAAATTGTCTTTCTTCTTCTTGACGTTGCAGCGGATTCTTGCGTCTGGAAGGCTGGTGTATAGGAAATCCCTCAGTGTGTATGGTGTGTTCTACTACCTGCATTTTTTCCAATTTCTGTAGCCGATTGTGCAAAAACGTCTGCAAATTCATGTAGGAGTGAAGAGAGTTGTTGCTGTTGTATGTCCGTCAGTTGTTGTGGAATAGTGGGCAAGACAGGGGACGTATTTGGTGAGGATGTGGATGTTAAAGGTGTAGATTCATCAAA
Organism: Paralithodes platypus; assembly: GCA_032716605.1. Taxonomy (NCBI): domain Eukaryota; kingdom Metazoa; phylum Arthropoda; class Malacostraca; order Decapoda; family Lithodidae; genus Paralithodes; species Paralithodes platypus. The sequence continues at coordinate 2,353,721 of CM064571.1, read as the reverse complement.
CGTCTCTAGATCTCCAATGACGAGACCTTTAGGTAAAGTAAGGGGTTCGTCTGATATGTTTGCAATCATGGTGGTGCCTCTAATGGGGGGAACTATTGCAGGTTGTATCCGGCATCTCTTGGCTCGAGGGTGGTCTATATTTGGAGAGAATATCATTGTGGAGTCTATGGGTTGGTGGATTTTTATCCATTTTTGATGGTGGGCTGGAATAATCACTTTTTGTGAAGTTACTGCAGGGGTAATTACTGTGATGGAGGCTGGTGGTGAAGATATGGAAGACGAGGTGTCAGAACTGCTTTGTTGTGGTGCAATCATGGAGTCAGAATAACACGAACTTGTATTGGTTGTAGGTGGTCGAGCGGTAACAGGTATCAGGTTTGGCTGAGGTTGAGGGTTGACTTTTGGCTGTTTAGGTGATTTTTTTACTATTCCAGGCTTGGTGGGGTTAGATGTTGTGATAGTTTCTTGTTGTTGGAACTACGATGTTTGATCCTTCGTTTGTTTCTGGGAAGATTTTTAGTGAGGACTTGATTGGATTTGGATTGACTTGATTTTTTTTTTTTTTTTCTTGAAAGTTAGGAGAAGTCGGAAACAATCCAGTTGGGCTTGCAGTTTTTGTAGGACGTCGAGACCCATATAGCCGTCATATTGCGTGCAGTCTGATGAAAAAAATACAAAAGGGTGGTGGCAAGAGGCTTCTGGTTGAGGGGTCGTCATGCACAGTGATTTGGTTTCCCCTTGGATTATTAGAGGGGTGTCTCCTGCGCTGATGAGATTACTATCAGACGCATGTAATGCACCAAATTGTGTATGGTATTTCTTATAAAAACTGTGAAAAAAGCAAGATCTTGCAGCTCCCGTGTCAATCAATAGACGTACGGGAATGCCCTCCACTTTTGCTAAATGGTATATGGGTGGAGGTTTCCATAATAGAGGCTCCCCCGCCGAGGCCATAATGGGCGGGGAAGGTTTAAAAAAACCTGAGGAGGGTCTTCCATCTCCTCTATCCTTTTTCTTCATAGTTCTCTTCCTCGATGGTCTGGATCTGATTTATTTCTGGGGGACAGTATTCTTCGTCGAAATAATCAATGTCCATGTCTTGAACAAGTTCATCTGTTGCGAGGATCCTGGGCGATGATTTAATCTTCTTGACTTAGTCATGAATGTCATGAAGTGGGCATGTTGAATTACAGGCCCTAAAGTCATAAGGATTAATTGTGACTATGGGGCAATCACGGTTCCTCTGAGCTGCACCATGGAACTTAAGGACTCTGTTTTGTTGTTGGTTTCTTTGGTACGGGCGACCGGTCGTTAAATGAGAGGGAAATATTCTCACGTTTCCTTTTTGGTGGCCTGATGAGAAGGCTTGAGGTTGTCCTTGGAATGTGGACCGCCGTTTAGTTCCTTGGTGAGATGACGGGGCTAAAAGATAATGAGCCAAGACATCCCCAGAACCTGTTCCCGTATGTGAAGGAGCCCCCAACATCAACAAGCAGAATTGCCTCTATAAAATGCAAGAGGAAAGAAATTAATAAGTTTACCCAACAACAGAAAACAAACATAAAGAAGTTTCCCCTACAACAGCCAAAAGGTAAACAAGGCCCCACTAACTGTGCAGACCAAATTGCGCAGCTCCCTCGCGCTAATCTCTTCCAATCGCATCATCAAAAATGGCCGCTCCCCACCAGAAGTGAGAATTCCCTACCTGAGCCTGACTTGGACTACCTTTGTGCAATTAAGACATCAACCTCCTCAATTTCCACACATCTACCCAGAAGGAAATAACTACCACTACAACTACTAGGAGAACCAACAACGACAAATCATTATTCACCCTCATAATGAAAGCATTGCATATAACATACTAAATGTTTAGGAACAGCCAAAGCTGTAAACTAATTATCATTCATCCATCAAAGCTTCTCATACATACCTTTGATATTAATAAATAAAGAATGTCATTACCTATGTAACCCTATATGTACTATAATTTTAAGAACCTTAACACCTTACGAGCGGCCTATGCGGTTTATTTATGTGTACCGCACAGCGGGGTGTTTTTAGCCAAAATAGGGCTGTTTACGTGATCATTTTCATGCCTAAATAAGACCCAGAACGTAAAACTAGTACCTATCCCTGAAAGGGCATAAACAGAGCTTTCGAATGACACCATAACGATCCTTGTATGATGGATAGTTTTCTTGCAATAACCGTGCAACGCGAGTGCAAAAAGCAGGTAATTCGGTACTTTCAGTACATAATTGAGTATGTAGCGAGTGAGAGAGGGAGGAGGGAGCTGAGATTTGTGTCAGTAGGTTCGCCGCGGTGGTCTGGAGCAGTCATACGCTCGCTAGTCTCCTGCCACCACTTGTCTCTCTCTCTCAGCCACATTACGTGCTGAAATTGCCACTCGACCTATGTCGAGCGCCGCCACATAGTCCAGCTTTTTTTAACTCGACTTATGTTGCTCGCCGCTAATTAAGGGTTAATAACCGCAACAATAATCCAAAACTGTAATTCACCTGCCTATCATGTTCCGAACGCACAACCCGGATACCAAATTAAAAAGTGAATATTACCTGCCCGAAACAAGATATTGTTAGGCAAAGTTGATTCCACTTTCAGGTACCTCTCCTTCGGGCAAACGTGCTTAACCCAGCAAGTGCCCGTCTAATCATAAGAGTTTTACCGCTGCGCTGCGGAACTCCTCATATAATCCAAGGCCTAAAAAAAATACATTTAAATCAGCCCAGTATTTTTTATTTTTTTATTTTTTTTTATATATATTTTTTTTTATTGCCCCTTGGCCATGCCAAATATCACTCCTCCACATCCCCTCCTTGCACCCTTCCCCCCCTCCCCCCCCCCTTCAATTATAACTTATTCTCCCTGTTATTCCCTTATTCTTAGGTATATTTTCGTGCTAACATTAGCGAGTTGCTAGCAGGGCGTGGTCATCTGTGTTACCAAGCGTGGGAAAGAGCGAGAGAGAGACTACCACGCAACAGTGTCTCTCCAGCCGTCGTGACGGCTGGCTGGCTGGTAGGCTGCCTCAGCCATAAGTTATGTAACTCCCGGCTTCTATCGCCGATTTGACCATCCAAACGCTGTTTCCCCTTGTTTTATTGTTGTAACAGGTTAATACCTTGTTTTATTGTTGTAACAGGTTAATACCTTGTTTTATTGTTGTAACAGGTTAATACCTTTATAATCAACGTAAAATAGGCGCATATGGATAAGTATTAATGATATTTATGTTACGATGACGATTTGAGTTTAGGAAACAGTCTAAATACCTCTGCACAGGGAGGGGTGGCCAATACCCCACCTACACAGCGGAGAGGTTAATAGCTGGATAAAATCAACTCTGAGAATACTTCCGTAGAGGTTAGACTAATTCCCCTTAACCCTTTCACGCATTTATGACGCAGAGGTTGCCAGATAAGCAATAAGAAATAGATTTATCTCACTCTTATAATTACCTCTCCAAACTTAGTTTTCTGCCCACAGCTAACTCAAAGACAACTGCAGAGGTTGAAGTAACTAAACTAAAGGTTTCTAAATACCCCTGATGGTAACAAAGGCTTTAAAGTATCCCCAATAGGCTCTAAATCGCGTCATATGTCGGAGAAAAAGTATCTGCAAGTGGTGTTTGTGTGCAGTGACCAATAAGGAGTGTAGTAGGCGAGCTGGAAGTGACCATTCTAGTTAGTGCGTGTGAGGAAGGCGTTCCCCCTGGTGTCAACAGGTAGTGGACAACCTACTCAGTCACCACGTGTGACCAGATCTCTCACGGCTCCGTATACTTCTATACTTCAACCAAATTAAATGCCTCTTGTTCGATCCTATTGTTTTGGTGATTATTGTGAAGGTTATATAAGATATGCTAAGTGTTCAAGTAAATGTCATTTTAAGAGATTATTAATTCTCTCCTTCTAGCAATCTTCACTCGTGTTGAGAGAACAAAACATATTCTATACGTGGGATTGATATATCTATATTTCTTGAGATATAGTTTCCTATATTTCATATGCGGGTTATAGATATATTCGTTCGGGAAATATACATGCACACTATACGTAAATACCAGTGAACACTATACCAGATCTTATTCTATGTGTTGTTATTAGCTGGGTACGTGATTGCATGTGTAAGTGTCCACAGAGAGTGTTTATCATCAGTCTCTTAGTAAGACTATTTTTATGTTTGTGTTTCCTGACTTCAAACTCAGTTTAAGCCTTCTTTTGAGTTAAATATAAACTCCTGTCAGTATCACGTTGCGGTAATTCTCCACGGCGAGATCTTCAGCCCTACACACAGGATAATATAATTTATTACTAGTTCACTGAATTCATATTCATTATTGTAACTCTATGAGTTGATTTAGATATATATCTATATTATATTGAATTAACCCTTTCACGCATTTATGACGCAGAAGTTGCCAGATTAGCAATAAGAAATAGAATTCTCTCACTCTTATAATTACCTCTCCAAATTTAGTTTTCTGCCCACAGCTAACTCAAAGACAACTGCAGAGGTTGAAGTAACTAAACTAAAGGTTTCTAAATACCCCTGATGGTAACAAAGGCTTTAAAGTATCCTCAATAGGCTCAAAATCGCGTCATATGTCGGAAAGGGTTAACGTCAAGTTATTCACTGCTCAACTGATATCTTATTTGTCATATAAACTTATCACTGTGTATGTGTCTCCGCAGTATTATTTACCTACCTCGTTCACTCGCTACCTTGCGTTTGCTCTCTTATCAGAATATCAGTTATTATCGTTTTGAGACTAACCTCTCTGTGTATGTTTATACTATATTTACAGTATATAGTTATCATATTTATGCTTCATTGTTATATATTATTCCTGTTGTGTAATGAAGCAGGAGTAATGGTATTTATTGAATTACTAGACTTATAATTCATTGAGCTTATTCTTACATAGATAAGACTCAATCATATTCTTGTGCCTTGTACCCTAGCTAATAAGAAATATAACTTGTGTACCAAAACTGTGTATTCTGTGACATTGGTGGAGATTGATTGATATAAGGACTATATATATTAAAGTCAGCTGTGTTCCCGTTGGGTGTTATCGTTCTGAGCTTTCCTCTGGTGGAAATAAAGAACTGGTATAAAGCGAGTTAAATTATAACGTCGCATAACACTGGCGGCAGCGGTGTCTCAGAACGGCATAGCGACTTTGATTTTTAATTTACTCAATCTACCCCAATACACGAATCATCATGGCTTGTAAGTCACTTGATATTATTTATTTTAAGCAAGAAGATCACGATATCGCTACATATCTTGAAGCTGTGAAACCTGTCCTTGGCATTGTATTCAAGAACGATGATAATGCTAAAATTCACACTGTAGTAATGAAGTTAGACAAGCATATGTCCCTCATGTCGGGTTATGTGCGTGATACTCCACAATTGACCTGGGCTCAATTTGAAAGCTATACCAAGGCAGCCATTAACCCTTCTCTCGGGAAAATTATAGCAAATCAACAGTTCCATAGTATAAGGTTTTCAGGAAATTTAGATCACACTATTAGCCAGTTGAATCAACTGGTAGTGACAGCATTTCCCACTGATACTGCTGCTAAAAGGAAATAAAGGTTGCTTAGTGCGCTGCTAAGAATATTACCCACGTCAGTGTAAGATCACTTTGCAATTTCAGAACCCAAGGGTTATGACGAGGACATGCCAGTAATTCGGCGTATCTTGGCCTTGAGGAACACTCAGGAAAGTTATAAGATTGGCATAATAAGCCGAGCTACTACTCAACCTCAACCTTCTGCAACATCTTCTACAAATACTGCATCCATCTGTCCAATTGACAAAATGGAGGAATGGGCCAAAGTCCGACCCTCCGACTGGAAACCATGCAATTCTAGATGTCCTCTAGTTTCTGTAAAAAATATATTTGGAGAATTAATCAAGCGTCGACCCAAGCTCCCTCAATTCTGAGGTCAGATTCCGTGGGTTAAGCCCCGACAAGTGGCCACAATCAATGAAGATGGGACTGCAGGGATAGAAGAAAATTAAGAAGAGGAATACCCAGAAGAAACTGAAGTAGTAGAAGAAACGACAGAACTTCAAGATAACCCGGATTTTTAATCCGCCCCCATCCACAGACCGTCAATATGGCGGGGGCTCGTGATGGGACAAGCACAGACAAACCTCCCATTTACAATCACCTCACCATAAATGGGGTAAAAGCTAGACTTCTCATTGACACAGGAGCTTCACGTTCCTGTCTCTTCTCTTCTTTCTTCAAACAAAACAAAACCTCTTTTGGCCCCCTTCAACCCTCCACCATAATTTTAATAGAAGCAAATGATGGCGTCATTCCAAACTGTGGTGAAACTGCTTCGCTTTATGTTAGCACCCCCATTCATGATCACGGAGAACATCATTCTTTTATGATATTTCCCTCCCAAGAAACCAAGTACCATGGATACTTAGGTTTTGACCTACTTACTTCCCTTCATGCCACCATTGACTGTAAACAAAGAGTCATAAAATTCATCCCTCCACCTGTGGGGATCGGTTTTTACACCATACCCGAAAGAGGATTAATGGAGCTCCGATCTTACTCTCAACCATCTGAACAATTTAACCAGCACACCTAAACTTCGTTAAATGCGGAAATAGCCTCACGAAAATATCATGCCCTGGTGGGGGCACGAACTCTCGACCCTTGGGTGTGAGGCAGGCACCTTACCAGTTAGACCAATAGAGATATCCCACTTGGCCTGTTCGGCTCAGGGTATTTCCGCATCCGAGGTCTGTTTAGGATAGCCTATTTTCACTGACTTTACACTACTTCACCTTCCGGGAAGCGAAAGCTCCGAACAGAGAGGAACGAACAGAGAGGAACAAGCTTGAGCCGAATCGACCGAGAGTCCGTCAGAGAGATGAACGGGAATGGTGAGTCAACTTCACTGAGCGATGCTACACGCATCTACAAACTGCCCAGTTGGCAACTCGCTTGGGCGGCTGGCAACTCCACAACCCAACCCAATCGAGTCTCACAACACTCCCTGCTCTCTCCTATCCTCTTCCTTGCCCTGTGGGGATCGGTTTTTACACCATACCCAAAAGAGGATTAATGGAGCTCCGATCTTACTCTCAACCATCTGAACAATTTAACCAGCACACCTAAACTTCGTTAAATGCGGAAATAGCCTCACGAAAATATCATGCCCTGGTGGGGGCACGAACTCTCGAACCTTGGGTGTGAGGCAGGCACCTTACCAGTTAGACCAATAGAGATATCCCACTTGGCCTGTTCGGCTCAGGGTATTTCCGCATCCGAGGTTTGTTTAGGATAGCCTATTTTCACTGACTTTACACACCCAAACCAAAAAAAACAAAAAAACAAAAAAACAAGTTTAACGTAAAATCAGCCATCAAACCCAAGACTAGCATAGAACAAGACGTAACTTCAGATTTCAATCATGAGAGTAAACCCAAACAGGCCATCCGCACCATAAAAACTACTCAAGCTGTCACTTCAAAATATGTTACGCTACCCCCTCACCACGAACAGTGGATACCTATTCTACCTACATTACCTGGTGACGTTATCATCACCCCGAACCTCCAAAGCCCTTTCCATATAAATTGCCTGACCGCTCCAGCCATTATCCCTTATAAACTTAATTACATCAAAATTGCGAATATCTCTGATCAACCCTTTACGTTACCAAAAGGATTAGCTATTGGAGAGCTAGAAAATCATGAAGAGGAACTATCCTTACCTAATGATCAAGAAACCTCCCCCCTTCCTAAATTTCCTGACATTCCATCACATTTGACTCCTCAACAACAACTTGACCTACGTGACTTGATGACTTCCTTTCAAGACATCTTCGCCACATCCAGCCAAGACGTCGGGAAAACCAACGTACTTCACTACCAAATCCATACTGTAGGACAGCCCATTAGACAGCCTATTCGCAGAACAAAAATCCTATCCAGAGACAAGAGGAAGACTCTCAAGTAAAAGAAATGCTAGACACAGGCGTAATTAAAGACTCCACCAGCCCTTGGTCCTCACCCGTAGTCTTAGTCAGAAAAAAAGACGGCTCCACTAGATTCTGTATAGATTACAGACAATTAAATGACGTAACCATTAAAGACGCGACCCCACTTCCTCGCATTGATGATTCCTTAGACTCTTTACTTGGCGCGAAATGGTTTACCACCCTAGATCTTCAAGCCGGATATTGGCAAGTGCCCGTACTTCCGGAGCACCAACAGAAATGGCTTTCGCAACCAGTCAAGGGAGACTCTATGAGTTTACCGTACTGCCTTTTGGCCTCTGTAACGGTCCTGCCACCTTCTCTAGACTCATGGAATCCGTATTGCAAGGATTAACCTGGGAAACATGTTTAGCATACCTAGATGACATAATTGTTTTTGGTAAAACTTGGGCCGAACATATCCAAAGCCTTCGCCAAGTATTCCAACGGATACAAGAAGCCAAGTTAAAACTCAAGCCCTCCAAGTGCACCTTAGCACAGAATGAAGTACAATTCCTAGGCCACATAGCCTCAGAAGAATGAATCTCCCCAGATCCAGAAAAACTCAGAGCAAGAAGTGCCATAACCATCCCCACCAATGTCAAAGGAGTCCGAGCATTTTTAGGATTAGCCTCGTACTATCGTCGTTTCGTAAAAACTTTGCCACTATTGCCAAAGCCCTTCACGACTTAACTAGGAAAGAAGAACCATTCCTGTGGACGACAACGTATTCAAGCCTTCAACTCCCTTAAAGATCTTTTAATAGCTTCCCCAGTTGTGTAATTTCCTGACTACAACAAGCCCTTCCGCCTTTATACCGATGTATCTCAATTCGGTATTTGAGCAGTTCTCGGCCAAACCCGAGACGGACGCGAGCATATTATTGCATGCGCCAGCCGAACGCTCAATCAAGCAGAAACAAACTATCCAGTCACCAAGAGAGAATGTTTAGGAATAATTTGGGCCCTCCAATATTTTAAAGCATATCTAGCAGGAGTCAAAGTCACTATAATTACAGATCACCACGCCCTCCAATGGCTCCGAAAATCAGACACAAAGAATGCCTTAACAGTCAGATGGCATGAGTCTCTTGAAGAGTTCAACTTTGAGATAGCATACAGACCTGGGAAACTACATACCAATGATGATGCTCTCTCCAGGCTCCCTCTAAATTCAACAGTCAGTAGCCCCACCACAGAAAATTAAACTAGCCCAATTCTAGCCATTCACCATCAAGATTCCACAGATCAAGATCAACAACACTTCCTGCAACAGTTTCAACGACAGCAAAAACCTGATTGGATACCCAAACACCTTTTCTCACAACTCCAACGAAGGGGAGATAATCTATTCACCCCGAACGGTAAAATTGTCATCAACCCCAGCATCGCCTTACCAACCATGCAATCCCTGCACTCACATAATGGCATTCATCTAGCTCAAAGAAAATTAGCCTCGACTCTTCAGCAAGTTTACTGGACACCTTCAACCTACATCACCGCCAAGAAAGTCACTGAAGCATGTCGAGTGTGTGCCCTGGGTAAAGATCGAACATGCACCCCAGGACCTTCACGAAAACTAGTAGCCTCAAAACCATGGCAATTACTGTCCGTTGACGTAATGGGCCCCATGGAAGGTGTCAAAGGCTTTAAATATATCATCACCTTTGTAGATACCTATTCTAAATATGTAATCGCCTGCCCCGCAAAAGACCACACTGCTTTTTCAGTAGCAGAAGCCATGATACAGCACGTATTTCCATACTTTGGTCTTCCTGAAGCCATTCACTCAGATAACGCCCCAGAGTTCACAGGACACATATGGACTCAAATCTCCCAAATGTGCGGGTTCAAAATCAGTCATTCCTCTCCTTACTGGCCCCAAGGCAACTCTATCTGCGAAAGAAGCCACCATACCATTGCTAATCAGATAAGGACTCGATTACAGCAGATGAACACCACCGACTGGCCCAGTCAAGTCAAAGTAGTACAATGGGGAATCAATACTTGCCTTCGACAAGACGGAATTTCCCCACATGAACGAGTCTATGGGGTACCCCCCCTTCTCCTTCCCCTACTTCACCTGTCTGCCCCATACGAGCCTTCATCCAACTTCGACCAGTCCCTCGTCCACTTGAAGAACCGACTACGACAACTACAATACCTGTAGGATCTCCAGCCTGACGAAACACCCAAAGTCAGTCCCCACCACATCGGCGATGTAGTTATGGTAGCTCACCTTCCTGTACCCTCTAAAGGCCCCTTTGAAATCCTCACAGTGCCAAATTGTTACCAGGTCACCATCAATTACCACGGAGAGTCACGCACATACCGTAATCGATATGTACGCCAGTTCCAACTAATTGATAACAATATAACCATGCTTGCTGACCCAGACAATAACACCACATGCCCTGCAACTAATAATCAAAATTTAGGTTCCACAGAGTCATTGTCCCCTCCCTAAATTCCCCCCATCACCCCTCTTCCCATTCTACCAAAAACACCCATTCCAACCATTGATAGCTTACCCACCATTTCTCCTCCTCCTCCTCCTCCATCTACCTCGCACTATTTCAATCACACTAATACTCTAATACCCCCCATTCGCACCATCTCCGCACCAACCAAACTTGCCAGTCAGACACACCCTAATCTTCTTCGCACCCCCACTACCCCTCTCTCCACTAACTCATCCGAAGTTGATATTCCCATGTCTTCTCTCTCACCAACTACTCAGCCAACTTCACCTGCATTATCTCGTATTTCCTCTACAGATTCAAACCCTAGTCTACCTAAAAAACAAATACCCTCACAACTACCGAAACCAATCATGCAATCTTCCCAACCATCCACTTCTACCAAGCATTTGCCAATGCCCATAAATCAACCTAAAATCTCTCACCAAACTTCCACATCTACTATCAACTCAACCTCTCCACCTTTGCACATTTCAACAAAAACTCTCTCACCATCCAAATCACACGCCCCTCCCAAAACCTCAATTTCCCACTCAACATACAAAGTTCAGCCCTTCACTCTCTTTAACTCCACCTATTTTACAGCCTCCATGCAGACGATCTGGCCGACGTGTGACGCAAACCACATGGTGGGCTCCAGAAACCTTCACCCCAAAAACCAGAAGGAAGACCTCTACCACCACCCAAAACTCACCTGCCAGACAAAGCCTCTCTCCAGCCTCACCTGTCACTCCAGCCTCACCTGTCACCCCAGCTTCACCTGTCACCTCAACTGCACCTGCCACCTCAACCTCTACCACCACCACTACCACAGCCAACCCGCCGACCACGCCTTCACACCTACAAGCCGCAAACACCCACCTTGTCAAACAACCTGGTCAACCTAGTGACCCTACATCCTCCAAGCTCCTCCCATCTCTATCGGAGGGCACCGACAGCTCCAAGTCTCCCTCCACAGTCAGTCCGAGTCCTGAACTCAACTCAACAACATCCACTAGTCCTGAACCTGCACAACCAACCATGAAGATTAATAAACTCTCCATCTCAAAGGACCACCAGGACACTGAAATCCATACCCCGTCTCAGTTGGTACACCTCACCAACAAATCATCCATTCCTCTCCATTTAACCGTCACCTACGAGCATGATGCCCCCAACAACATCGCAGCAATAGTGTGGTGCTGTTTCCTGAAGGGCCTCACACCATATTGTTACGATCCAGGTTCTCAAAGACACAGGGCTCTTCAACATTGGACTAGATAATGGCAAAAAGCAACAACGGTAACACTAGATCCAACCCCTGCCTTAAACACTGGAAAACAAAACACCATTACCGCCCTGAGTCGTGCCTGGACAACGAGGTATCCTATGACTCGGTAACTGGTGCACACACACTAGGCTGACGCTCAATGAAACAGCCTATTCTCAAACAGTAAAAGATTACTCAATTATGTTACACAAAGAAAAGATAGTTAACGTGATTCATTAACGTTACGGTAGATACTCAAATAACTGGCACTCCTGTATTAAAGAAAGTGCAATGCTAGTCCTGCAACATCAACTGGAAACTTCTGAAATAAGTCTGATGCTGGGAAGATGTTCGTAAAGAATCTTGAACAATTATAATGCAGAATATGGGTCACAATAAATGCTAGGACATATAGTAATAATGGGCAGGCGAATAATAAAGACTGCGCAAAGGTAGTAATGCTCGACAACTAAAGAAATGCTTCGTGACACAACACAGCCTACTCGGGTTGTGCAACTCAACAACAACCTCGGCTCAAAAGTGCAGTGAATATTAATGCTGCATACATATAATAATGGGGCTTATCTCTATCCAGTGTCTGCTCAGTTAATAAAGTCTAGCTGGGGTATCAAGGCAGGGCAACAATGGGCGAGCATGCGGCTCGTAGCCTAACGTTGTCCAAGGGTGGTATAATGAAGATTTCGTTATATGACGGGGATGCTCTCTTGATAAATCTAGGTCTCTAGTACCTAGCTCTATCCTGGCGATCCCTCAGAAGTCAACACAAAGAGGCAGCACTATGTTGTGAGGGATAGGCTATGGCCCTCTCACACCACAGCGCTGAGCTCGCAAAATAAACCAACCCGAAGACAACTTAGGCTCCCACAGTACCTGTCGATGTCGTGCAGAGCTTAGCTAACACTGCACACCTAGGAGACAACGACACAGTAACCTTATCCCCAGTCTAGCTTTAGATAACCAAGAAGAATCACTCAACACCTTGCAAGGGAGACATATACCGGTCTACAACCTTCCCGAGAGAGGACACATACGGAAAAGTCCGTCTCTCTAAACCTCAATAAAGCATAATACCTCCTTAACCTAATACATGGAAATATCTGAGAGCTTCGCGTACAATACGACTGGTCGACGGTGAACGTCTATGCTGACACCAGAAGGGATGTTGAGTTTAATAAAGATTAGAGAATGAGAAAGGAGAAGTCGAGAGAGAGAAATAGTATGCAAAGTAGCGAGTATGGGGGACAGAATTGCAATGGATGTAGGCGATACACGTGTCAGGCAAGCTCCGAGCTGGTAAAGAACACGAGGCAGCGACGGGAAGGGACTAGTTGACCACCCGGCCGCCAACGCCGTCAGCGCCCAAGCGAGCCGCGTCATAGCTCACCTCGCTGCCGGGTGTACTCCCTCACACTCTCTCGCTCGCCTCCCACACAAGCAACATTTATATTATAGCGAATATAAAATATAAGACGCGGCCACAGTCCAAAACAAAGACCATTTCTAGACTGTCTGTGGCAACACGACACTAATGAAATAAAGCAGATCATTCTAGGACAACTGTAGCCTATCCCCCCATCCTGGCGAGCGCTAGCGAGCTGCAATGCCCCACGCAACCATTCTGCTAACGCCGGGAGGCGTCACACCCCCCCCAAGATATGGGACACTCAACCATGAGCCCATGTCTGAACAGGCAGAATATCGCTAGAATCTGCCACTCCTAACCACTCTGCCACTCATGGAATGCAGGCTCAGTCTCCTCAAAAAAAAAAATACAACAACATTTTATATATAAAAAAAATCTTATCACCCTTCCCAAATATAATACATTAATTCATAACATTGTGCTCCCAGAGCGAGCTTTAAGAAGCACAGCCTACTGAGGGAAAATCATCTGCACTCAGTACTCAGCTACAATATTATCTTAAAATTAATTATTAAAACGAAGAGTTTTTATTTAATTTTTCATATTTTATTTTAATGTTGTTTTTGGTGGCTACTATAGATGTAGCCTAATTTTCTTCTAATCAAAGCCAACAACTCCTGCCCTGCGACCCTACGCTGATGCTACACACGCGAGCCAACAAGCACCAGCGCAAAAATACACCGCGAGCCAAGACAGGAGGCTATACCAACATACTGTGGTAGCCTACCCCGGATCCTCCACCCGCGACAAACAGTCCGCAATCACATTCTCACAACCGGCAATATGGCGAATGTCTAAGTTGTACTCTTGCAACATGAGCGACCATCTGGTCAGCCTCATATTCCGGTTGTGGAATTGATTGAGGAATTTAAGCGGGTGGTGGTCGGTATACACTACCACGACTGGCCCATATGCAGGAACATAGACCTCAAAGTGTCTGAGCGCTAACACGATTGCCAGCAGTTCCTTTTCAACAACCGAATAGTTTTTCTGTGCTTAATTAAATTTCTTTGAAAAGAAACTGACTGGATGCTCAAGACCTTCCTCGTCTGTCTGCAAAAGTACGGCACCAGCCCCTACTCCGCTGGCATCAGTCGCCAACTGAAATGGTCGTTCAAAGTCCGGGGCCCTGAGGATAGGGTGAGTGCAAAAAAGGTGTTTAACTACTCGAAACGCCTGCTCACACTCAGGTGCCCAGCGGAACTTTTTATCTTTGGCTAGTAGATCTGTCAAAGGAGCTAACACAGTAGAATAACCTCTTATAAAGCGGCGGTAATACCCAATCATACCCAAAAATCTCATGATCTGACGCTTGGTGGTCGGCCTGGGGAACAAGTCGATAGCCTGTATCTTCTGTTGGGGCGGGCTCACCTGCCCTAACCCAACCACAAACCCCAGATACTGCACCGTGGCTTGCACAAAGTCACACTTGCCCAGATTAACCACCAAGCCTGCTTTACTAAGTTGACTAAATAAGGCTTCTATGTGCTCACAGTGACTTTGGAAATCGTTGTCATAAATGATCACGTCATCAAGGTAGACAGTACAGTTTGGGATGTCTGCTACGATGTCGTTCATTAAGCTCTGGAAAGTGGCCGGTGCATTTTTCAGACCATATGGCATCACGTTGCAACGGTAAGTACTGCCATCCACCACAAACCCGCACACCTCTTTAACCCGCTCAGACAGTGGTACTTGCCAGTAGCCTTTGACAAGGTCTACCTTGGTCAAGTACCTTGCTTTCCCGGTCTTATCCACACTGTCATCCACCCGGGGAAGAGGATATGCATTGGTGGGGGTCAACCCGTTCAACCGCCTAAAGTCAATGCAGAACCGAACTTTTCCATCAGGTTTGGGCTGCAGAGTGACAGGAGAAGTCCACCGTACTGCCCCCTTCTCGATCAAGCCTCTCGCCAGCATATACTCCAGCTCATCCCTGAGCGCTGGGAGTTTAATGGGTGGCACCCGATAAGGTATCGACTTGAAGGGGGGGTGCTCTCCTAAATCGACATCATGCATCGCTTGAGTAGTGAGGCCTGGGTGCTCTGCAAATACAGTGGGGTATGAATCGAACAGGCGCTGCACTGCCACCTGCTGTTCCTCCGGCAGGTGCGCCAGAGCATCATGCGCACATTGGCTCGATTTCCCCGCCCACTGATCAGCCGAGACATGACAATCCCAGTTATCATCCACCTGATCATTGCTGCCCCCCTCTCCTTCTCCACCATGACCGCAGCAGGTCAACACAGGGACAGCTAGTGACTCAGGTGGGCGCCTCACATACTCCTTCAACAAATTAATGTGGCATAGTTGGTTACGCTTCTTCCGGTCTGGAGTGGCAACGAGGTAATCTAGATCGGAGATCTTTGACACCACCCGATAAGGCCCAGCGTACTTGGCAGCCAGAGGATGACCTGACAAAGGCAACAGGACCAACACCTCTTGACCTACCTGAAACTCCCGGAGTTTCGCCTTAGTATCGTACCTGTCCTTCATACGGGCCTGCGAACTCACCAAATTATGCCCGGCCAGCTCCAGACTTCTAAGCATTCTCTCTCTGCTCTCGAGGACGTATCTCAACATAGAACATGGCTTAGCGGTACCCTCCCAAATCTCCTTCACCATGTGGAGAGGGCCCCTCACCTGATGCCCGAAAACAAGCTCATTCGGACTGAAACCGAGACTCTCTCCAGGTACTTCTCTTGCCGCGAACAAAACATACGGCAGACCAAGGTCCCAATCCTTTCCGTTCTCTGCGCAGTAACATCGAAGCATGCTTTTCAGCGTGGCGTGCCACCTCTCCAACACCCCTTGACTCTCCGGGTGATACGCAGAAGAGACGACAGTGCTGATGCCATGCTGAATCATAGTTTGTTTGAACAGATTAGATGTAAAATTAGAACCTTGGTCCGATTGCACCTCTTGCGGGTAACCATACCGCGAGCAATACAAGAGCAGGTTCCGGACAACAGTTTTCGCCGTGCCATTTCTCATTGGATATGCATCAGGATAATGAGTGGCCACATCCATGATAGTTAATAGAAATTTATTACCGGCACTAGTAGGGGGTAGGGGTCCGACCATATCAATGATGACCTTACTGAAGGGCGGTCCACTGACAGGAATGGGGTGCAAGGGGGCTCTCGGAATTGTTTGGTTAGGTTTTCCAACCCTCTGGCACGTATGACACCTTGCTATCCAGGTTACCACCTGCCCCTTCAACCCCGGCCACCAAAACAATTTTTCTAAAGCCGCCACCGTTTTTCTCACCCCTAGATGTCCTGCCAGTGGTATGTCATGCGCCAACCTCAGTAGGCTATCCCTACACTCCCGTGGCACCACCAACTGGTCCACTACTCCGGACCCCTCTTGCCAACTACGTTTAGGGTCTTGAAAATGCCTATAGAGGATGCCTTCTAAATAAAAAAAATCTCCTGGCTGTGCATCGCCGTCCTCGTCGAGCTCTACAGCTCCATTAGCACACGTTTGGAGCTCAGGGTCCTCTAGTTGCAACCGACGTATATCTGAGGGTGCCAAGCGATCTAACTGCTCCCGGAGCAATGCATGACCTTCCCCGATACTGGGCTGCTCCCTCTGTCTCTCTCGATGTACATAACGTTGCTGTCGTGGAGACTCGTTATGCCCAGCCTCGTCACTCTCGATGACAGGCCCAGGGGCTACTCCAGAATTAAGTAATGGTGCTAATACTGAATCACCCAGGAGAGCCGCCGAGTCAAAACTCTTAAAACCAACTCCAGCTTTAGCCTCCTCCTGTTGATCGTTCCTCCGCTGGTCTGAAGACGGAGGACTAGGCTGTGACACTTTAGCTGCCCGAGCTCGGGTGACAACACACGCCATGGGTTGTGTCTGGCACCGCTCGACCCACTCTTGCTCTTCCCTACTCACGTCGGCCGGCCTCTCGGCAACGACTAAGGGTAGAACCTCAGAAGCAGGCATTGCAAAGTCGTTGCCGAGAAGAAGGTCGACGCCCTCCACTGGCAGTTTCTCCACAATCCCGACATCCAATTCACGTGCCACACCATCCACCTCCAACTCCAACCGCACCAGCGGGTATGACCGAGTTGCATTAATACCCTGCACCACTACCACCCGAGCCGCGTTTATAGGGTAGCCAGTCAAGTTTTTCATCAGAGTCTGGGAAGCACCTGTATCACGCAAGACCTCTACTCCATACTTGCGCCCCCCCACACCACGCAACCCTGCCCTCTATGGTCGCAAAAAACATCCTGAGCAGGGTTCGAGCCTCCCAGGTGCTTCTGCATTGGCTGTGCCTCAGCCTCTGACGAACTGCCCCGGGCAAACTCAGACGACTTCGGAGACACACCAATGTTGCGGGCCAAAGACACAGCTGCTGTAGGTGGTTTGCTAGGACAGACTCTTGCAAAGTGCCCCTTTTTATGACAATGATAACACTCCAACTCCCCTTTGGGCTTCCCTTGGTACTGGGAAGGGCCCGGCCCCTTCTTAAACGGGACGGTGCTAGTCTTGTGGTCAGTCTTGGTATCATGGCTCTTGTACTTGTTTGCATAAGGTATATCACTAACTCGGGGGGGGTGGGGCGTCACGCCCCTTGTTACCTGCCTCACTACGCTGGGCAGACCCGCACCCACGAATTAGTGATAGCCGGCGGTCAGCCATCTCAGCTGCCTCCTGTAGAGTTTTTGGTTGCTTTTCTTTCAGGTTTAACGTCAGGTCGCCGCCCGTGCATTTGAAAAACTGCTCTAAAAGCACCAACTGTTTAATGTCGTCAAACGTAGTAGCTTTCTCCGACCTCAGCCAATTCCCAAAAGCATCGGACAGCTCCCGGGCATGTTCCAAAAAGGTGCTCTCCCAACCCTTGGTAACACCCCGGAACTTCAACCTGTACGTCTCTGGTTGTAGTTCGTATGCTCTCAGGACAGCCTCCTTGAGTTCCTCATAGATAATACAAGACTCTATAGGCAATGAATCATAAGCCTTGAGTCCCTTGCCCACAAGTCTAGAGGAAACAAGGGCTGCCCACTTCTCCCCAGGCCACTGGTGTTCCTGGCACTTCTTCTCGAATCTCATGAAAAATTCGGTGACACCCGACTCATCAAATACAGGGACTAGCTTCAACAGGTGCGACAAAGATTGGTCCCGATGTCTGTTACCTCCCCCAATATTTCGCCCTGTTACCTCCACTCGAGATCTCTCCAGCTCCCTGTCAGCCCGATACCTAGTAGACTCTGCCTGCAGTTCAGCCTCTCGTATAGCTGTTCTCTCTGCAGCCTCAGCCTGCACACTAGCCTGTCTCTCGGCAGCCTCAACCTTGGCCATCTCAAGCCGAAACAACAAATCTGGAGTCAACCCTTGAGGAGGGGAAGGTGCATTTAATGGAGAGGGTCCCTGTGATTGAATTCCACGCTGCCATTGACCATCAACTTGGGGGTATGTACTAAATTCAGGCACCCTGACGTTTGATACGGGGGTAGAGTGGAGGGGGGCTGGGGACCGGGGCCCCCAGTCGCCTCTCCACCCAGGTCTCTCCCTTCTAAACCCAATATCAAAGTCCTCAGCTGATCTTTCCTCATGCCACTTAAACCCTGGTGACCCTGAAGACCTGCCACACACTTTAAGCCATACTTATTCAGCTTCAACACCCTGGCAGCGGTAAGGGGCACCTCTAAAAATCTTCTAGCACCCTCCTCGCTATCGACTAGCCACTCCACAGGTCTTTCTCCCTCCGAGCCTGTATCGTGACCTGACCCACCACTGTGTTCTGATTCGTCTCCCATTGTGTCCACCAAAAATTCTCACGTTTATAAAAAAAAAAGAAGAAGTACCCAAGCTCCTATGTAGCACTATTCACTTGCCAAAAATGTCTGAAGACTCTCAAGTGCTATACTACTTTGCCAAAAAAAAATTAACGTGCCCACTATATTCCTCAATAAAACAAATGACCACAACAATCCTGCAATTATCTCTTAGTTCACAAGATCCTGAGCTAGGTCGCCATTTGTTACGATCCAGGTTCTCAAAGACACAGGGCTCTTCAACATTGGACTAGATAATGGCAAAAAGCAACAACGGTAACACTAGATCCAACCCCTGCCTTAAACACTGGAAAACAAAACACCATTACCGCCCTGAGTCGTGCCTGGACAACGAGGTATCCTATGACTCGGTAACTGGTGCACACACACTAGGCTGACGCTCAATGAAACAGCCTATTCTCAAACAGTAAAAGATTACTCGATTATGTTACACAAAGAAAAGATAGTTAACGTGATTAATTAACGTTACGGTAGATACTCAAATAACTGGCACTCCTGTATTAAAGAAAGTGCAATGCTAGTCCTGCAACATCAACTGGAAACTTCTAAAATAAGTCTGATGCTGGGAAGATGTTCGTAAAGAATCTTGAACAATTATAATGCAGAATACGGGTCACAATAAATGCTAGGACATAATTATAGTAATAATGGGCAGGCGAATAATAAAGACTGCGCAAAGGTAGTAATGCTCGACAACTAAAGAAATGCTTCGTGACACAACACAGCCTACTCGGGTTGTGCAACTCAACAACAACCTCGGCTCAAAAGTGCAGTGAATAATAATGCTGCATACATATAATAATGGGGCTTATCTCTATCCAGTGTCTGCTCAGTTAATAAAGTCTAGCTGGGGTATCAAGGCAGGGCAACAATGGGCGAGCATGCGGCTCGTAGCCAAACGTTGTCCAAGGGTGGTATAATGAAGATTTCGTTATATGACGGGGATGCTCTCTTGATAAATCTAGGTCTCTAGTACCTAGCTCTATCCTGGCGATCCCTCAGAAGTCAACACAAAGAGGCAGCACTATGTTGTGAGGGATAGGCTATGGCCCTCTCACACCACAGCGCTGAGCTCGCAAAGTAAACCAACCCGAAGACAACTTAGGCTCCCACAGTACCTGTCGATGTCGTGCAGAGCTTAGCTAACACTGCACACCTCGGAGACAACGACACAGTAACCTTACCCCCAGTCTAGCTTTAGATAACCAAGAAGAATCACTCAACACCTTGCAAGGGAGACATATACCTGTCTACAACCTTCCCGAGAGAGGACACATACGGAAAAGTCCGTCTCTCTAAACCTCAATAAAGCATAATACCTCCTTAACCTAATACATGGAAATATCTGAGAGCTTCGCGTACAATACGACTGGTCGACGGTGAACGTCTATGCTGAAACCAGAAGGGATGTTGAGTTTAATAAAGATTAGAGAATGAGAAAGGAGAAGTCGAGAGAGAGAAATAGTATGCAAAGTAGCGAGTATGGGGGACTGAATTGCAATGGATGTAGGCGATACACGTGTCAGGCAAGCTCTGAGCTGGTAAAGAACACGAGGCAGCGACGGGAAGGGACTAGTTGACCACCCGGCCGCCAACGCCGTCAGCGCCCAAGCGAGCCGCGTCATAGCTCACCTCGCTGCCGGGTGTACTCCCTCACACTCTCTCGCTCGCCTCCCACACAAGCAACATTTATATTATAGCGAATATAAAATATAAGACGCGGCCACAGGCCAAAACAAAGACCATTTCTAGACTGTCTGTGGCAACACGACACTAATGAAATAAAGCAGATCATTCTAGGACAACTGTAGCCTATCCCCCCATCCTGGCGAGCGCTAGCGAGTTGCAATGCCCCACGCAACCATTCTGCTAACGCCGGGAGGCGTCACAATATGTCTGCACCAAAACAAACCGGACCTACTTACTCCAAGCTCAAGTACGAGATTTTTTTATGGACAACGATGGTGAGATGACGGGGCTAGAAGATAATGAGCCAAGACATCCCCAGAACCTGCTCCCGTTTGTGGAGCCCCAACATTAACATGCAGAATTGCCTCTATAAAATGCAAGAGGAGAGAAATTAATAAGTTTACACAACAACAGAAAACAAACATAAAGAAGTTTCCCCTACAACAGTCAAAAGGTAAACAAGGCCCCACTACCTGTGCAGACCAAAACGCGCAGCTCCCTCGCGCTAATCCCTTCCAACCGCATCATCAAAATGGCCGCTCCCCACCAGAAGTGAGAATTCCCTACCTGAGCCTGACTTGGACTACGACGAAACTACTTTTCTGCAATTAAGACATCAACCTCCTCAATATCCACACATCTACTCAGAAGAAAATAACTACCACTACAACTACTAGGAGAACCAACAACGACAAGATCATTATTCACCCTCATAATGAAAGCATTGCATATAACATACTAAATGTTTAACCCTTAAAGAGCAGCGGCGGACTTAAGTCCGCCTCCAATTTGCAGCAAGTTAGGAGCATTATTAAGGCTTTTAAAGGGTTAAAATCGAGTGCAAATGGCCGGGAGCACAGCGGGCCAGACAGCCGACTCCCAGGGCTTACCGCCGCCCATTAACTCATGTTCCCTGTGTTCTCGAGAGGCCGGCAGTGTAGCCAGTAGTGAGCATAGCTGGGAAAAATATGCCGCTATACGCTAAACTCCCATGTTACTGGTATCACTGTATGAGAACCACGAGTGCTACGTAGCTCGTTCTGGTCTAATTTTGAAGCTTTTAGCGCCAATTTTTTTTATGAATACATTTCTGTTCATGCAGATACTTGATTTATCATTCAGGAGGGCCTGAATATGCCCAAATAAGCCCAAAACCCCCCCCGCTAGACAAGGGTTAAGAACAGCCAAAACTGTAAAGTAATAATTATCATTCATCCATCAAAGCTTTCTCATACATACCTTTGATATTAATAAATAAAGAATGTCATTATCTATGTAACCCTATAATTATGTACTATATTTTTAAGAACTTTAATAACCGCAACAATAATCCAAAACTGTAATTCACCTGCCTATCATGTTCCGAAACGCACTACCCGGATACCAAATTAAAAACTGAATATTACCTGCCCGAAACAAGATATTGTTAGGCAAAGTTGATTCCACTTTCGGGAACCTCTCCTTCGGGTGAACGTGCCTAATAGCTGGATAAAAACAACTCGGAGAATACTTTCATAGGGGTTAGCCTAATTCCCCTTAAAAAGTATCTGCAAGTGGTGTTTGTGTGCAGTGACCAAGAAGGAGTGTAGTAGGCAAGCTGGAAGTGACCATTCTAGTTAGTGCGTGTGAGGAAGGCATCCCCCCTGGTGTCAACAGGCAGTGGACAACCTACTCAGTCGCCACGTGTGACCAGATCTCTCACGGCTCCTACTTCTATATTTCACCCAATTTAAGTGCCTCTTGTTCGATCCTATTGTTTTGGTGATTATTGCGAAGGATTATAAGATAAGCTAAGTGTTCAAGATAACCTCATTTTAAGAGATTATTAATTCTCTCCTTCTAGCAATCGTCACTTGTGTTGAGAGAACAAAACATATGCTATATGTGGGATTGATATATCTATATTTCTTGAGATATAGTTTCCTATATTTCATATACGGGTTATAGATATATTCGTTCGGGAAATATACATGCACACTATACGTAATGTTACGACCGGCACTACGAAATAAACAAGGGCACTTAATAATGGACTAGATGATAGGCTATATCTGCAACAACGGCCATTTGTTATATCTATTACAACGATACGCTAATTCCAAACCCTCGAACTATTACGCCGGTGAACAAAAACACTTAAAACCCTTCAGAGTTAATCTACTGGATAACGGGGTATCAATTAACTAGGTTTTAGTGCACTTCTACAAAGGCTTTCCGGTGACGCCAAAGCCAACTCACAACAGGAGTACTTACGTTACGAAAATGCTCTTAAGTAATAACAATGCTTGAATAAACTATATAAGATTTAATAAAGGAATAAATGCTTACGTTAACTTTAGTGTGAGTCAGTACTCAACACTAAACTCTTCAATGCTCTATGAAAACACTGGAAGTCTAGTCCTACAGCAATCAGATAAGGAATCTTCTGAAAAGGTCTGATGCTCTAAGATGCTCGTTACTATAAAACAGAAATAATGCAGGGGCAGGACACCAAAGCGTGTATCTTACATACACCAATAAGTAGGATACATATATAAACAAGGGAGTGCAACAACTCTGTGACAGCACTAATAATAACCACTCAGAAACAGTACTTCCTTAGCCAACGTAACAGCCAAACTGGGTTGTGCACTATGCATCAACCAAGGCTAAAATAAGGCGTGAATAATTCCTAAAGCATACACAATGAAAGTTAATAAACACAATGCTGTCTTTCCTCACTAATAAAGTCTAGCAGTGGCATAAAAGGTATCAGGAAACTAGGCAGAGTGCAAGCATGCTCGTAGCCTACTGTCTCCCCTTGAACAGATTTCCCTTATGTTACGTTAAGTGACTTGGAGGCTCTCTTGGTAAGTCCAGATCTCTAGTATCTGGTCTTACCCTGGCACTCAACAAAGGTCAACAAAATGAGGTAGCAAGCATACAGGTAAGTATAGGCAAAAGCCCTTCACCTGTATACTGCTACACTCGCAAAGGAAAATATGCACAAGGGTTACAGGCTAGCTAGCTTCGTCGATGTTGTACAGGCTCTGACTTGCCACATACATAACTCAGACAACGACCAAAGATACCTTCCACTGTCTAGCATTAAATAATGGGAAAGAACAGCTCACTAATTAGAAGCACCCCAACACTAGGCTACCATATGACTATGACTCTAATAATCCCTAAAACTAGTGCAAACATATATGGAGAGCTGGTGCTGGTAATACGACTGGCCGACTATGGAAGTCGTATGCAGAACCAGAAGGGATAAGTAATTGAATAAAGAGAGAAGTATGAAAAAGAAGAAGTTCAGAGAGAGAGAAAGTAGTATAGGGGGTTATATGGGGGACAGATTGCAAAGGACATGTAGGACCAAGCACGCCGTGCCAAGCTCTGCATATTACACCCGCGCTGCCTCCTCCGCTCTCTCTCTCCTTAACTTCACACTACACATCTTATACTCTATTACTGATATAAAATACTTCCACGTGTCACAGACAAAAATAAAGACCACCACTGATCTGGCTGTGACAACATGAATACTAAGAAAGAAATAACATCGCTCTACGATTATTACAGCCCATTTCACTGCCCTGGCGAGCGCTAGCGAGTTACGAGTGCATTCTGGCAAGCTGGCCAGCGTAACACCCCGCCCAAGATGTAGGACGTTTCAGCCTCAGGTGAACTCCACATCTGACCAGACAGAATGCCCACCAACTCCGCATCACCCAGCTACTCTCCCAAGTTGTGAAAACAAGGCACGATCACAAACATAAAGCACTGCATTATAAAAAAAAAATGTGCACAACACTTCCCCAAAATAATAGCATCATAATAATTATATCACGCTCAACAAGCAAGCTTCACCAAGCCTAGCCTACTAAGACAACAACTCAGAGTGTCTTAGATGCTTGCTGTGATATACTGCACTTATATACTATCAAAAAGAAAGAGTTTTTATGTGAGGTTTTTATTTGTTTTAATAGTGTTTTTGGCAGCGTTGCACTACAGGGGCAAGCCTAATTTTTCTCCACTCTCAAACACACACTGACTGAACGGCGAGGGTCCTCCTTAAGACATACCCTCCCGTGATAAACAATCAGCCAAGACATTATCAGTGCCCTTAACATGCCACACATCCAACTTGTGTTCCGGCAGCAAATCAACACCTGACACTGATAAACTGCCCAGTTCATCACAAGACTGGCACTTCTCTTCGCTCTTTCCGGCAACGGGACCTGCCAATAACCTTTCACTAGTTCTACCTGAGTGAAAAACGAGGCAGCCCCGATGCGGTCTATGGGGTCGTCAACTCTGGGTAAGGTATAGGCGTCTGTCAGGGATAATGCACCAACACTCTTGCAATCAACATACACACGGATCTTGCCACTTAACTCAGGTTGCAAAGTTACTGGCAACGACCACTCACGATATCCCTTGTCCCTCAGACCCTTTTCCACCATGTAGTCCAGCTCTGCTTTTACAACAGGCTGTCGAGCAGGATGTATACGGTAGGGAGCCAATTTGAGCCTTCCACGGTCTCCAGCCTCCATGACGGTTTCTACCCCGTACATCAGGCCTGGAGAATCAACAAACATACGGACGTACTGCCACAGCCTAGTAAACAACTTCTCTTGACGCTTAGGAACAAGAGGTTGCAACTTATCTCGAAAAACAACATGCTCATTGCCCTCCCACAACCCAGCCGAGACCGCAGTTTCTAAACTATAGTCTCCCTCCTTCTCCACCTTTGTCCCTAGAACAGCCAGGTCATGAGAGGGACAATCTGTACCCCCTGTGCAGTCACTCCCATAGTTCATAATTGCTAAGGCTTCCCCGCCGATACCGTACATGCGCACCCCCGCATTCCTTGCGACTACATCTGCCTGCGCAGCATCACCGCCTTCAGCGACATGGCCAGATACAGTCGGTCTATGGTAGGGCTGTTGCATATTACTAGGGCAGCATTGGGAGGCTATGCGACGACCGGGCGCATCCACTCCACAGCCAACCTCACCAATCTGCTCAATGTCCTGATTCTGACCACCACCCTTAGCAGCCATGGGTCGACCCTGACCTGACAACCATGCCAAAGCCTCGTCGCCCACCTTGAACCACTGAAACAACGAGGCCAACGGTTTACTCACACTCAAGTGACCTGTCAGCGGAACATCGTGCACCGCATGAGTTGTGAGGCCTGGGTGCTCGGCACAAACAATGGGGTATGAACCGAGCAGGTGCTGGAGCGCTGCACACTGCTGCTCAGGCAGGTGCTCAAGCGCTTCCACAGCCACCTGACTCGTGTCCCCCGCCCACTGCTCCGCCGAGACATGACAATCCCAACTCTCCTCCACCTGTGCCCCACTGCCCCCCTCTCCTTCTCCACCTTGGCTGCTGCAGACCACGACAGGGACAGTAGGCTGCTCAGGTGGTTGCCTCACAAACTCCTTTAACAGGTTCACATGACATGCTTCCCCGTCCTCGAGTTCAATAGCCCCGTTCCCACAACTCTCAAGACTAAGATCTTCTTGTTGTCCCTGGGAACTACTCTGTCGCGGAGTGCCATCACGCCCTACCATGTCACTAGGGGGGACAGGTTCTGGGGCCACTCCGGAGCTCACCTTTGGGTCAAGTACCAAGTCACCAAGGAGTGTCGCTGAGTCCAAACTCTCAACCCGACCAGCCTTGACATTCTCCTTCCGACCCTTCCTCCGCTGGTCTAAAACTTGGGTCCTAGGCTGTGACACCTGAACGGACTGAGATCTCTTGAGCCCCTCTTGCCCCTCCCTATTCGTGTCGGCCACCCTCTCGGCAACGACTAAGGGTGGAACCTCGGAAGTGGGCACCGCAAAGTCATTGCCGAGAAGGAGGTCGACCCCCTCAACTGGCAATTTCTCCACCACACCCACATCCAACTCCTGTGTCACACCGTCCACCTCAAGCTCCATCTGACCAGTGGGTAAGACCGCGTAGCATTGATGCCTTGAACCACCACAACCCGAGCCGCGTTAATAGGCTTGCCAGTGAAATTCTTAACAAGTGTCTGGGAAGTGCCCATATCACGCAACAACTCAAGCCTGTGCTTCACACCAGCCCACCTCACAGTGCCGTGCCCCCTATGACCACAAAAAACATCACGGACGGGTGACGAGCCCTCCTGCTGCTTCTGCACCGGCGATGACTTCGCAACCGACTGTTTACCCCGGGCAAACGCGGAAGACCTAAGACACGCCAATGTTGCTCACTAGTGACACCACTGCTGTAGGCGGTGCGCCCGGACATGAGCGTGCAATATGCCCCTTCTCAGGACACCTGAAACACTCCACTTCACTCTTGGACTTCCTCTGAGGTGAGGAAGGGCCCTGGCCTTTCTTAAACGGGTAGGGTTTCAACTTGGGTTCATAATTGGCAACAGTACTCTTGAATGGATAATTATTTGTGTCATTAATTCAGGGGGAGTGGAGTGGTACGCCCCTGGTTACCTGCCTCAGCTCTCTGTGCAGACCCGCACCCACGAATCAATGACACCCTAAGGTCAGCCAGCTCAGCCGCCTATTGCAGAGTTTTTGGTTGCTTTTCTTTAACCCGTCCAGCACCAGCGACGCGTCTGGCGCGTCGGCGATGTATGTATCGCACAGCCCCAGTGACGCGTCTCACGAGTCACCCTAATTGCTCCGACCGTAACCTCAGGTGTAGCCACTCGAGAGGGCTCAGATTTGTATGGGAACTGTGTACGTATCCCACGCAACCGTGCCGATGGTTGAAAACTCTCAAAGTCCACGTGCGTGCGCGTGAGCGTGCAATAACCTGGTTTTTTGGGGTAATTGCCTTCAATTTTTTACTCTTGTAAAATACGTTTTCGGGGGCTCTGTAGGACCATTCTTTAAGCTTTTTGAGCGGTTTTTCGTGGTTTTTCCTTCATTCCTAACCCATTCGCTATTGTTTCTGGAATAAAACCATTTTTTGAAAACCGGCCGGGTTCTGGTGAACAAACAATACAAAACTAGCCGGGGCTCCACGGGTTAAGGTTAAGAGTCAAGTCACTGCCAGTACATTTAAAAAATTGTTCCAGCAATACTAATTGTTTTACTGAATCAAAAGTAGTTGCCTTCTCCGACCTTAACCAATTTTCAAATGCATCTGACAGCTCTCTAGCGTGTTCCTGGAAAGTACTCTCCTTTCTTTTTGGAACCGCCCTAAACTTCAGCCTATAGGTCTCTGGCTGTAGATCATACGCCCTCAGGACAGCCTCTTTCAACAACTCGTAATTCACACAGGAATCTAGGGGCAAAGCATTGTACGCCTTGAGTGCTTTCCCCGTCAATCGTGAAGAAACAAGGGCTGCCCACTTATCCTCGGGCCATTGGTGCTCCTGGCACTTTTTCTCGAACCGGAGAAAAGATTCTGTAAATCCTAACTCATCAAACACTGGAACCAACTTTAGTATATGCGACAGGGACTGGTCATGGGCTCGACCCCCCTGGACGACCCGGTTCCTTGTCACCTCTACACGAGTTTTCTCTAGATCAACATCGGCACAATTCCTTTCAGACTCAAACTTGAGCTCAGCCTCTCTCTGCTTGAGCTCATTCTCACACTTATACTTAAGCTCAGCCTGTTGCTGCCGCTGCTCGAGCTCAGCCTCATGCTTCCGCTGCTCGAGCTCAGCCTGTCGCTCCTGCTTTCGCTGCTCGAGCTCAGCCTCTCGCTGCCGCTGCTCGATCTTCTGCTGCTCAAGCTCAGACTGCTGCTTAAGTTTGGCGAGCTCGACCTGAAACAACATCTCGGCAGACAAACCTTGAGGAGGGGGTGCTACTATCGAGGACCCACCCGGTGAATCACCTAGAGGCATACCCAACCGCCAGCGGGCATCGGCCTGCGGGAACGTATCCGGCTCCGGAGCCCGAGGGGGCGCCATGATAGGAGTCGAATGGAATGGGGGCTGGGCCAAAGGTGCCCCAGCTCCCGCTCCACCCGAACCCCCATGCACGCCACCCAGCACAGAGGCAACCAGCTCACATCTCGACAATCCGCTAGTACCGGGAAACCCTAAGACCGTGGCTACACACTGCAGTCCGTACCGGTCGGTCTAGCCCCGACACACGATCCGGTGACACAGGCTCCTCCAAAAATATCCGAGCATCCTCCTCATTGTTTACCACCCGAACGCCGCTTAACAACTCCACCTTCTCCACCTCCTCGCCTGCCTCTCGCACTGTGCCCTCACTATGCTCAGACCCGTCCAGTGACATGATGGAGTCAAAAAAAAAAAAATCTCAGTCAAAACAAAAGTAGCCAAACTCTTGCGTAGCTTTATTCACCAAAAAATATTTGAAGATGTTCTTGAGTGCAATACTAGGTCACCAATAACTCCAACAAGTTCTATGTATCCTCAAAACAATGTCTACTGCCAACAATGCGAGAAATAAATTAAACCCCAAATGGCAATAAGATTTCTCCAAAAAAAAAACTGCAATATTCAGTTCACTATATTCTGGTCTAAGGTCGCCATTTGTTACGACCGGCACTACGAAATAAACAAGGGCACTTAATAATGGACTAGATGATAGGCTATATCTGCAACAACGGCCATTTGTTATATCTATTACAATGGTACGCTAATTCCAAACCCTCGAACTATTACGCCGGTGAACAAAAACACTTAAAACCCTTCAGAGTTAATCTACTGGATAACGGGGTATCAATTAACTAGGTTTTAGTGCACTTCTACAAAGGCTTTCCGGTGATGCTAAAGCCAACTCACAACAGGAGTACTTACGTTACGAAAATGCTCTTAAGTAATAACAATGCTTGAATAAACTATATAAGATTTAATAAAGGAATAAATGCTTACGTTAACTTTAGTGTGAGTCAGTACTCAACACTAAACTCTTCAATGCTCTATGAAAACACTGGAAGTCTAGTCCTACAGCAATCAGATAAGGAATCTTCTGAAAACGTCTGATGCTCTAAGATGCTCGTTACTATAGAACAGAAATAATGCAGGGGCAGGACACCAAAGCGTGTATCTTACATACACCAATAAGTAGGATACATATATATAAACAAGGGAGTGCAACAACTCTGTGACAGCACTAATAATAACCACTCAGAAACAGTACTTCCTTAGCCAATGTAACAGCCAAACTGGGTTGTGCACTATGCATCAACCAAGGCTAAAATAAGGCGTGAATAATTCCTAAAGCATACACAATGAAAGTTAATAAACACAATGCTGTCTTTCCTCACTAATAAAGTCTAGCAGTGGCATAAAAGGTATCAGGAAACTAGGCAGAGCACAAACATGCTCGTAGCCTACTGTCTCCCCTTGAACAGATTTCCCTTATGTTACGTTAAGTGACTTGGAGGCTCTCTTGGTAAGTCCAGATCCCTAGTATCTGGTCTTACCCTGGCGCTCCACAAAGGTCAACAAAATGAGGTAGCAAGCATACAGGTATGTATAGGCAAAAGCCCTTCACCTGTATACTGCTACACTCGCAAAGGAAAATATGCACAAGGGTTACAGGCTAGCTAGCTTCGTCGATGTTGTACAGGCTCTGACTTGCCACATACATAACTCAGACAATGACCAAAGATACCTTCCACTGTCTAGCATTAAATAATGGGAAAGACCAGCTCAATAATTAGAAGCACCCCAACACTAGGCTACCATATGACTATGACTCTAATAATCCCTAAAACTAGTGCAAACATAAATGTGAGAGCTGGTGCTGGTAATACGACTGGCCGACTATGGAAGTCGTATGCAGAACCAGAAGGGATAAGTAATTGAATAAAGATGGAAGTATGAAAAAGAAGAAGTTCAGAGAGAGAGAAAGTAGTACAGGGGGTTATATGGGGGACAGATTGCAAAGGACATGTAGGACCAAGCACGCCGTGCCAAGCTCTGCAGGAGAAACGCGGGCAGGAGCCCCGCACCACCCTCCCAGGACAACGGCCTCCAATCACAGACCACTACGTCATGAAGAGCAAGCGTCCTATGACGTAGCCAGGCCCGCCAGCCAATCAAGGGCGTGGGAAAGCCCGCGCGAGCCAGGGAGACACACGTACATATTACAACCGCGCTGCCTCCTCCGCTCTCTCTCTCCTTAACTTCACACTACACATCTTATACTCTATTACTGATATAAAATACTTCCACGTGTCACAGACAAGAATAAAGACCACCACTGATCTGGCTGTGACAACATGAATACTAAGAAAGAAAGAACATCGTTCTACGATTATTACAGCCCATTTCACTGCCCTGGCGAGCGCTAGCGAGTTACAAGTGCATTCTGGCAAGCTGGCCAGCGTAACAGTAAATACCAGTGAACACTATACCAGATCTTATTCTATGTGTTGTCATTAGCTGGGTACGTGATTGCATGTGTAAGTGTCCACAGAGAGTGTTTATCATCAGTCTCTTAGTAAGACTATTTTTATGTTTGTGCTTCCTGACTTCAAACTCAGTTTAAGCCTTCTTTTGAGTTCAATATAAACTCCTGTCAGTTTCACGTCGCGGTAGTTCTCCACGGCGAGATCTTCAGCCCTACACACAAGCTAATATAATGTATTACTAGTTCACTGAATTCATATTCATTATTGTAACTGTATGAGTTGATTTAGATTTATATCTTATGTTATATTGAATTAACGTCAAGTTATTCACTGCTCAACTGATATCTTATTTGTCATATAAACTTATCACTGTGTATGTGTCTCCGCAGTATTATTTACCTACCTCGTTCACTCGCTACCTTGCGTTTGCTCTCTTATCAGAATATCAGTTATTATCGTTTTGAGACTAACCTCTCTGTGTATGTTTATACTATATTTACAGTATATAGTTATCATATTTATGCTTCATTGATGCTATTGTGCAATTACATTATATATTATTCCTGTTGTGTAATGAAGCAGGAGTAATGGTATTTATTGAATTACTAGACTTATAATTCATTGAGCTTATTCTTACATAGATAAGACTCAATCATATTCTTGTGCCTTGTACCCAAGCTAATAAGAAATAAAACTTGTGTATCAAAACTGTGTATTCTTTGACATTGGTGGAGATTGATTGATATAAGGATTATATATATTAAAGTCAGCTGGGTGGATGGGACTCGTTAGCCTTGGTCGGCAACTCATCTAGGGGAGACAACCTTATACATATCCGGGTGGATGGGACTCGTCAGCCTTGGTTGGCAACCTATCTAGGGGAGTAAACCTGATACAAATCCGTACTGCTTACCTAAGGGTAAGGCAGGTTAGTGGATGGATTAGCCGAACACCACTGTAGAAAAATAGTGCTAACAAGATACACAGAGGGCCTCGGAGTCGGACGGATCCTAAATTGAGTGGTCAATTCTGTAAGTCCTTCACTAAACTGGCTCGGGTTGTCCCTCTCACATGGAATAGGTCCGCTTGGGGGCATTCTGTGTATGGCTACCCTCGTAAGGGGAGTAAGGCGTCCGGCAATAGATAGATAGATAGATAGCTGTGTTCCCGTTGAGTGTTATCGTTCTGAGCTTTCCTCTGGTGGAAATAAAGAACTGGTATAAAGCGAGTTAAATTATAACGTCGCATAACACTTGGTAACTTGATTGACCGGGTCTTCTATTTCCTTGGGCTTGTGTGGGGAATCTCTTAATTGCTCCCACCGTGGAGGTTTTGGGTTGATTCGCCAGTAACTTGCGTATCGTGATCAGATCTTTGACAAACCCCACGGGATCATGGGTAGCAAAATGTTCCCTCACATTTGACGGGATGATCCTTAACCCTTCTTTGGCGGCGCGCAACTTATGTCGTGTGAAATAAATATGGACTAAGTGGCGGTTCACAACTTACGTCGTGTGCCATTTTCACCACGTAATGTTGCTGAGAGAGAGAGATAAGTGGTGGGAGGAGAGTAGCAAGCGTATGACTGCTCCAGACCACCGCGGCGGACCTACTGACATGAATCCCACCCTCCCCCACCCTCACGCACTCGCTACACAGGGAATTATGTAGGGAAACTACCTAATTACACGTTTTTTGCACTCGTGTTGCGCGATCGTTGCAAGAAAACTAGCGGTCGTAAAAGGATGGTTGGGGTGTCATTGGAAAGCTCTGTTTATGCCCTTTCAGGAATAGATACTTGTTTTACTCTCTGGGTCTTATTTAGGCATGAAAATGATCACGTAAACAACCCTATTTAGGGTAAAAACACCCCGCTGGGCGGTACATATAAATTACCGCCTAGGCCGCTCGTAAGGTGTTAACCCTTAAAGAGTGGCTCACCACATAAGTCGAGTTGAAAAAACTGGCAAAAAACGGGTGAAAAAAGGGTGGAAATCGAGTGAAAATGGGTGGGATAGTAATGATCCATACGTCCGACATCTGTGGCTTCCCGGCCCACACTAACTCCAGTTCCCCCACCGCGCGGGAGGATGACAGTGTAACCAATAGTTCGCTAAAAGTGAGCAAGGTAGCAAAATCAGCTAAACTTCCATCTTCGAGGTAACACTGTCAGTGCTCCACGAGTGCTACGTAGCTGTATGTGGCGTCATTGTGTAGCGATTTATACCTAGTTTTCGGCGCAATACAGTTCCTTTCATATTGATGGTTGATATAGCAGTCAGAACGGCCTGAAAAGGCCCAAAACGGCCACAGAGGGCCCGCTAAGCAAGGGTTAAAAGCACACAGAAAACCTGTTGCTGTTGCTGTTCAATGGAGGACTGAGGGTGTGCGGCTCTTATCAGTTGATTCACCACTCCCAAGGTCATGTCCAGATCCCCCTTGTACTTAATTTCGTTGACTTTATTCAGGGCAACAACGGGGCCCAGTGATGGCTGTATAGCATTTATCACAATATCCCGGAAAGCATCCCAAGTCAGTTCAGGGGTCACTTGTCCGGCAACCAGGGACACGGCCTCTCCCAAGTAAGTTAACAAGACTGCGATCTTTTCTTGATCGGTCTGATATGGCAGGCTGAGGATTTTTCTGGTGTATATTGGTTTAAATAGGTAGGTTCTGCTTAACTGGAGAAGCCGAATTCGTATTAACACATGAACAGAAAGTAATAGAGGCGAATTATAACAACACGTACGTTCATATTATATTTATTCACAAAAGGATATGGCATACGTAATCATAGAATAATGGTAATTAACAATATATATATATATATATATATATATATATATAAGACGCACGAGCGAGGCTCCACAATGTTATCATTCGACAGACTGGTACTTCTACAATTATAGATTAGTGCTCCCTATTATCGAGGCATTACAATAGCACTCGATAATCTAGGTTAATATAAAGGACTGTCTTCTAATCGAAGTGTTACACTTGTCCTGTATTTATTATGAATATATGTATATATTGAGTATATATCACAAATACACGTGAGCCACTAAATGTTTCCAAGCTCTCAGTGGGGTTCGAACCCCACTGAGAGCTTGGAAACATATGCATATATATATATATATATATATATATATGAATAGCACTTCCTTTAGTTGAGGATTTACACTTGTGCTTATTAGGCTTAAGTATCAATATTATATATGCGAACTCGTGGTTTCAATATGCGTAGAGTTTATTCTTGTTATAGCGATTAACCCATCAAGTGCGGGCAGACTCAGAAGAGTTTTACCGTTCCACTGCAGGAAGACTCTTATAATCCTAGGCCTAAAAAAAAAACATTTAAACCACCCCAGTAGCAATTGATTTTTGTTTTTATTTTATTTTTGATTTTATTTTTTATATTTGCCCCTTGGCCATGCCAAATATCACTCCTCCACATCCCCTCCTTCCCCCCTTCCCCCCCCCCCCCTTCAATTATCACCTATTTTCCCTGCTGTTCCCTTGTTCTTAGGTATATTTTCGTGCTAACAATAGCGAGTTGCTAGCAGGGTGTGGTCATATGTGTTACCAAGCGTGGGAAATAGCGGGAGTTACAGAGAGAGGCCTCAGTGTCTCTCCAAGCCTTGAGAGGGGAGGGTGTGGAGCAGTCTGGCTTACACTTGATTTATATAACTCTCGCTCTCATTTCGCGATTTTGACCAGCCAAACACTGTTTCCACTTGTTTTATTGTTGTAACAGGTTAATATCTTCATAATAAAAAAAAATAGGTGCATATGGATAAGTATTAATGATATTTATGGTAAGATAACGATTTTAGTGACAGGAAACAGTGAAATTGGTCCGCACAGTTCTATGGTGTAATATCCCACCCCCCTACTCACTTCTTAGGTTAATGAGGTTTCTCTCTAATTTAATTCTCTATAACATTATGCGTATGATATTTAATATTCACTTGGTATTATTATTATCAGAATTAATATTAGTACTTCCCTGATTTATTTGGGCGTCACTAGTACTTTCTTTAGTTATTAAATTTCATAGAATCGTAGCATACGCTTTCACTAGAATACTTCTTTATATACAGTCGTATCAATATTACTTTTCACTGTGTATCATTTTAACTTCCTCTTCCTAAATACACTTTAGTATAGATCACTTCTCACAGTTGTTTCTCCTGTGTATTGATAACAGTATAATAATTGCATTTTATATTCGTAGAGTAGATACTTAAGTCTTCGGTAGATGCCGTGGTGGTGATCTTGACGGGGCTAGTTGACAACAGTTGTGCTCGAACTCTTGAAGTTGGACCTTGAATACTAGTTACCATATGCCAGTACATACTGTAGGTCAAATAGAATCGAGTTAACGTAGGAGAGAGCTCACGACTACTCTGGTCTTTAGAAGAGTTTTGATGCAGAACTTCCTGAGTCTTGAGGTTGGGTCTTAAATATTGTGTGTAAATATGCCAGTGCATCAACACATGTTATCGAGCGAACGTAAGATAGTTGTTTGTAACGCAACTGATCTTAACTACTCTGACCGTTATAAGTCTTTCAGAACTGGGGGTGATGCTTATATTGTGGCCTTCTCCAAAATATTGCTATCTTGGAAGGACTCCCTGCCGAGTGCCGTTATGGGTAGGCGGTCTCTCGCAGAGCCCTAGTTGGTCTATCCCAGATAAAGCGCTAACCATGGCAGCCTTCTTTATCCACAATAGCACCTCGGTTGGGGTAGGGAAGGATATTAGTTACAAACAGTGAAGTGTCTAATAAAGCTTCCTTGTTGATACCCACAACAAAAACACTCTCTTGCAGTACCTCTATAGGATACCAGTGCACCTAGGTCAATACTGTCAAGAACAATAATGGCCCAATAATATTGCTAACTTATCATTCAGTGATAGATAAGCTAACCATCCAAATGAGTGAAGATCAACACTTTTCCTGCCGTGGTCATACCTTTAGCTGAGGTGTCCTGGGGGATATATTTCCGGTCAATAAGGGCACTGGTGTGAGGAGGACTTCTGAGGGTGTTGAGAGTAGTCCTTCTGGTGTTTCTCACTGCGGCGGTGGTGTGGTTTAGTGGTAGAAGGGTGTCTGGACTCTTCTTGGTTATGGTGCAGTTGGAGGTGTCTTTTCATCTTCCGGATGTTGTTGCTTCTAGGTACTTCTGCATTGTCCAGATGTTTGCTTAAATTACTCCTGGGTGTGGTAGATGGTATTGTGGGGACTGCAGCGACTCTGGCATACATTATGGGGCTGTGCTTTGTTCCCTTGTGGCTTGGAGGTGTGGTAGGTGGAGGAGAAAAGTTTCTTGGTCGTGAAACACGTTGGTATATTTGTTTCTCTGTTATCTTAATATATACTGTATATATATATACCGTATATGTATACTGTATATATATATATATATATATATATATATATATATATATATATATATATATATATATATATATATATATATATATATATATATATATATTGTTACATATCTGGATTCAAAAGTGGTTAACTTAATAAAACTAGATCGAACAGAGAATATAAAAAGGTATCAGACAGCTGAAGGCCGATATAACTTAAATTGTTAAAGTGTTATGTTGTGACTTTCTTTCCTTTTAGCTGTTTGGACTATTTATCCTTTATACTCTGATACACTACAATTATGATTAATCTTGAAACTATTTCACGTCATATAGAATTTATTTAAATGTTTAATATTCACTAGGCTACTAATTACGAATAGAGTAAAGCTTGGTATGAAAGTGAGGACTTTTAAGTACTCTTGATTATCATTAAAGTATAAAAATTATTAAGATCTTTTTATATATAATTAATTTAGCTCGTTAAACCCTCTAAAGACTACGCTTCACTCTTTCTCTTATCTCGTTATTCTCTTAATGTATTATTATTCTCTTGTTAGCATATAATCTTATTTAGTCTTATTACTGCAAGACATTTATTTAATCGATATAATAGATGGTAAGGGAATATAACAAAGTCACATAAAAGGGAATTGTATTTATAAACAGAAATAACGTATTTTACAATTAAACAAAATAATAAGTAATGTATGAAAATAATAGATAATATCTCAGGATCGTTTTGTATTCGTTCTGATTTAACTTTAATTATAAAATAAGGTTATAGCTCAGTAGGCTTAAGTCACAATATATAGTAAAGGACTTCTTATAACAATACTTAATCACTAATAAAACTGGGCGGGTGCCCAACCCCGAAAGGGGTTGAAATAGGGGAGCTATCCCCCCGCCAAAGGCGGCTTTCTAGGGCCTTTCCTAGCTGATGCTGAGAGGATTGGGTTCTAGTCTTATGGTGATGGGCTGGTCTATCAGAGTGAGAACTGAGCGATCTCTGCCATACCCATAGCTTACTCCGACTGTTCCTTTTACTTATGTATTTCCTAGATCTCAAGTGACGGCGTCTTTTCCGTGGATTGACCTCCCAATCTACCAAGATTGGAAGCCAAAGCGTCACATTTTTCCTTTGCCCCTCAACTTTCTCTTCATAATTGCTGAGGGGCACAGGGCCCTGGGTGGGACTTTGGTTTCCCGGGCGTTTCCGCACCCTCCTCAGCTCCCCGCCATGGAGTGGCTTCGGTCACCCAGGCTTTATTGTGGTAGGCAGAGAGGGTTCTGTGGGGGCGCTCAGTTATGGCCTTGGCCTTGCTCGGGGCCTTGGGGCTGTTCGGCCAGGCAGCTTGGGGAACAACAACAACAACAACAACTAATAAAACTATAGTATTATCTCAAATAATCAAAGTAACTTTAGTACCATGTCAGCCATATAAATTAGTTACTATATCTAATATCCAATCACAAAATTATATATAATCACAAATGTTATCTCCAATCACAAAATCCTAAATCAAAATGAGGCTAAGTATTTTCGACATACCTCTGGTTATCTAAACGTCACGAGTTCACTCACAAACTACCGAGTAGTGGTTCGAGCAACAAACTACAAATAAAAAAATAAAAAAATGCTCTATACAAGCCTGTTAGTCTGTCTCGTCTCCCATGTTGCTCTTCTCTCCCAACCAAGAATGTACTGATTTTAATTCTCGAATATCTGTCCTTATATAAGAGTCCATCACCACACTAGTCCAATCAGAGCTTGATTCTTGAGTCAAGTAGGCACCTGCCGCTTCCAATCAGATTACAGGCAGGTTGTGTGGGCCAACCACAGGTGAGGACAGATGAGTAGCCCAATCACAGGTGCTCACAGGTATTGGGGGTCGGGAGGGCTGCTACCTACATCATCGCCCGCCCGGCATGTACAGGTGCCGGGAGTCACGTACACAGCCTGAGACAGAGAATTTGGCGCGAACCAGCATGGCCGCTCTCTCTCTCTCTCTCGTCACGTGCGCAGGTGTTGGCAGGTAGAAAGAAAGAGAGAAGGCTCCACGTGGAGCAGTACAGGCACGGACCACATCTTGTTGTCTGTCACGTAACACATCTTGGTAGCTCCAGATGTAATAATAATAATATATATATATATATATATATATATATATATATATATATATATATATATATATAAGTATATATATATATATATATAGAGTGAGGAAGTACATGAACGAAGGTGGTGCTGGTTGGGGGGAGGGGCGTCGACTGACTGGGGACAGAGGTGCATGGGGGCGGTTCGTTCGTGGCCACCCCTTCGGGGATCACGGCGTCAGGCAATAGATAGATAGATAGATATATATAAGAACATAAGAACATAAGAAAATGGGAGTCTGCAGAAAGCCGATTGGCCTAAGCAAGGCAGATCCCTGTCCCACACAACCCCAATTACAAAGCCCAATTATAGGCTCAACACTCTAATACCCTGAGGATCATCTTACCAAACCGGTTAGAGATTAACGCAGGATTACGGGGGTCTGCAGAGCGCTGATTGGCCCAACCCGGCTGATCCCCCTTCACACCCAACCCTTCTCGTCCATATGCTTATCCAATTTTTTCTTAAAGCTCCCTATCGTTCTTGATCCCACTATATCACTTGGTAGCCTATTCCACCCATCTACAACTCTGTTACCAAACCAATATTTGCCTATATCTTTTCTGAAACGAAATTTATCTAATTTGAAACCATTGGTACGAGTTCTTTCGCTATCACTGAGCTTTAGTACATTTGTCATGTCCCCTTTGTTAATCCCACTAACCCACTTGAACACCTCTATCATATCCCCTCTAACTCTGCGTCTCTCTAACGAATGTAAACCTAATTTCTTCAACCTTTCTTCATACGGAAAATTTCTAATATTATGGATCATTTTTGTCATTCTACGCTGAATTCTCTCCAATGAATCTATGTCCATTCTGTAATAAGGACACCAAAATTGGACAGCATAATCCATATGTGGTCTCACTAATGACAAGTAAAGTTTTAAGATAACATCAGCAGTTCTGTTACTCACACTCCTAGAGATGAACCCGAGAATCCTGTTTGCCTTATTACGAACGCTTATACACTGTTTTCTAGGCTTCAAATCATTGCTAACAAACACACCTAGATCTTTCTCGCAGTCTGAATTTTCTAATTCTAAATTAGCTAGTTTATATTTAACATTTGTTTGCATCTTCCCTATCTTTAATACCTTGCATTTGTCAATGTTAAACTTCATCTGCCAATTTACTGACCATTCATGTAAGGTATCTAGATCCCTATGGAGGCACTCTATATCGCTATCTGAATCAATTGATCTCCCCATTTTAGTATCGTCTGCGAATTTACTTATCCTACTAGTTATACCTAAATCTAGGTCATTTATGTATATAAGAAACAACAGGGGACCTAATACCGATCCCTGGGGGACACCACTTTTGACTGCTCCCCACTCTGACTTGGTACCATTTATGCTGACTCTCTGTTTCCTACCAATTAGCCATGACCTAATCCATCCCAACAACGACCCTCCTATTCCATGTGCCTCAACCTTTCTCATCAATCTCTCATGAGGGACTCTGTCGAAAGCTTTACTGAAATCTAAATATATAATATCATATGACTTGTCACTATCTACTGCTTCATATACCTCTGAGAAAAAGCTAAGCAAATTAGTAAGGCAAGAACGTCCCTGAGTGAATCCATGCTGAGAAGAATTTATTAAGTTAAATTTTACTAAGTGGCTTCTAATTTTCCTTGCAATAATGGACTCTAGCAACTTTCCTATGATTGATGTGAGACTAATGGGACGGTAATTGGATGCTATCGATTTATCACCTTTTTTGAAGATCGGAACTACATTTGCAAGCTTCCAAGCTTCTGGAACTAAACCTGTTTCTAATGACTTGTTAAATATAAATGCTAATGGACTACTTAACTCATCTCTGCATTCTTTTAATACTCTAGCATATACCTCGTCAGGACCAGGCGATTTTTGAGGTTTCAGTCTGTCAATTTCCTTAAGCACATCATTTCTACTTATACTAACTGTACTTAACATATTTTCTATACTATCACTATATACCATATTGACTTCTGGAATCTGTGCCAAATTTTCATTAGTGAAAACGGAAAGAAACTGACTATTTAATGTACTGCACATTTCTAAATCATTTTCTGTTATTTCTCCTATTGAAGTTTTTAGGGGGCCTATTACATCTCTAACTTTAGATTTATATAGTTGGTAAAAAGCTTTAGGGTTATTTTTTGAGTCGCTGGCTATCCTTATTTCATAATTTATTTTTGCTTTCCTGATTTCCTTTTTGACCTGTCTTGATAGAGTCTGATAGTATATATGTAAATGATTTTCACCTTTCTTTATTTTTCGATATATTCCTTTCTTTTTTCCTATAAGATCTATTAGCTTATTAGTCATCCATTTTGGTTGGTTCTGCGTCGATCTAAATCTTCTTTTAGGGATATATTTATTTTGAGCATTGTGGAGTGAAGCAATAAACTGGTTATATGTAGGTGGCAAGTTTAACTCTGGCATATCCTGACTTAATTGCTTAACAATAGGGTCCACCCTTAAGTCTCTTCTTAGCCCACCATAAACCATAAACCATATATATATATATATATATATATATATATACTTATATACAACTGAGGATTGTAGAACACAAGGGATACGTTCTTTAACTTTGAACAGCTGGGAGATTGTAATTTGAGGCTTGAATATTACCCTTAATGAAATATGAGGAAAGAACTCAGAGATCAGTCTTTGAAGATTGTGTTTTAGTGCGAAGCTTTGCTTACCAAGAAAGGGGCAGGAAAAATACAAAGGGGCCTTATTGACTGTAGTGATTTTTGGCGAGGGAGAATGTAATTTTTGAAGCTGTATATACGTACAAGTGTAGTAGCTGTAATGCTACGTATATTGGTCAAACCAAACGCCAACTTTCAACGAGGATCTCGGAACACAAGGGTCGATCTTACCGTACCAGTTTCCCTTTGTCAAAGCCATCATATTCTGCTATCCGAAACCACAGCGAAACCTCAGATCATACTATAAATAGCCAGGATTATACCATATTGTTCACTGCAACAGACGACATGACACGTGTGACAGCTGAGTCCCTCCTCACCCACCACCTCCGCCCGACTCTAGGCACCCACGAGACCTCCACGCCCCTCCTATGCTTTTAGTGTCCTGTGCTGGTACGTGTAGGCATATGTTTAAATAGATATATGTGCCCATTTGTACTCCTGTTTCCTTATTTTAGTCGACCCCGCCCCTTTCACTCCTTGACTTTTAAATTCGCCACCCTCATCTATCTTTATTTTGC
Source organism: Paralithodes platypus (assembly GCA_032716605.1). NCBI lineage: Eukaryota > Metazoa > Arthropoda > Malacostraca > Decapoda > Lithodidae > Paralithodes > Paralithodes platypus. The sequence continues at coordinate 2,311,905 of CM064571.1, read as the reverse complement.
CTAACATTAATTATTATTGTTTACATTATTCTCACTCTTTTATTCCTTTTTCACTTATCAACTATCTCTACTTATAATGTCTTTATGTAATGAACCTTAGCTATATTTTCGTTAATTTTATCTTTTGAATACATTTTCAATTTTAACATGTGATGATTTTATGATATTCACGATAGGTTTTATTCTTTCTCTTTTTTAGGCTTGATAATGACACAAGATTAGTGTTGAACCGTTGCCAATAAACAAATATGTTCCTGTTCGCTTTGGTCTTCATATTCCTTATTCGTCTTCGATTCCCAGTAGGAGAATCAAATGCTTCCATTATATATATATATATATATACACACAGTATATACAACAACAAACCAACAGGTAGTAATGAACTAAAGTGAATAGTGTCTGTTGTAAGAACTTGAACTCATTAAAGTGTTTACATTACACGCCGACAACCTCCACATTGAAGAACAAAAGGTGTAGCGTCCACTCTAACACCGGAAGAGGATCAACACCTGCACCCAGTGTAACTCTAATTTTAGAAACATATTATATTTCTCGTAACCAGGTTATTTGTGTGGCAACTTTAGTCTAGTGCAACAAGTATCACCCATGTAATATTATGAATATATCTAATTGTCCAATCGCATTGCATACTGAGACCAACGCAGTTCATTCTAGCGTGTGTTTTCATTTACTTTTCATTAATTTGTCTACATTGTAATTACATATATAATTTCAAGAAACACATATTGATTAGCAATCTAGGCCTATATATTATTTCTGGTAATTGCTTCATCTAATGGATAAACATAGAACTAATTTTTGCCATAGGTGTAGGCCTACTGGAACTCCTAGGAATGCCTGCCGCTCTCCCCTTCCCCTTTGAAGATTTTCTATATTGACTACTTGTTGACTGGTCGCCTTACAGTATACAGTCTATGGAGAGTTAATTCCCCGGAGGCCCCTAAGGATCCACAGTTACGCTCATCCCCATTTGGCCACTTTTAGGATGATCTACTACTGGTTAACCCCTACTGTACCGGAGGATACAGTAATAAAAGTCCCCCCCAGTCCCAAGCAATGTGGCCAAAATGGCAAGATAGAACAACCTTCCACCTCAAGAGATGAAGGAAGACTGGCTCTCCGACCCTTCAGTGGGTCTTATATAAGCTGAGAAGTGTTGCCATATCGAGAGCAGTGCTCAAACGGTTGTGGTACCAGGTACAGCCTGATACAGGCAGTTACAAGGAAAGTACATTAGGAGCCGTCGCTGGGACTGGGGAGTGACTTATCTACTGACGGCTAGTAGCCGCGGCTGGAATTAGATGGGTTAACCCTCTTAGTATACGGTGACCCTACTTATATTTCACTATCAGTTGACGAATTGTTTAGTTTAGGGCAGTTAGGGGAGCCAGAGGGTAAATTAAGATATACATTACTCTATCGAATCCTAGAGAGCCTTCCCTAACTCAGTAAGATCACTTATAATGTTAGTCAAAATATTGAAAACAAAAAAACACCTTAGTATTGAACGGCTAACCGACTGACTCATGTTTGTATATTTCCCGATAACCCTAATCCCTTCCTTGTCACTAACAGATCGTATTTGATACTTACCGAACGTGTTATATATGCCCAGGTGTGTTATATATGCCCAGGTGTGTTATATATGCCCAGGTGTGTTATATATGCCCAGGTGTGTTATATATGCCCAGGTGTGTTATATATGCCCAGGTGTGTTATATATGCCCAGGTGTGTTATATATGCCCAGGTGTGTTATATATGCCCAGGTGTGTTATATATGCCCAGGTGTGTTATATATGCCCAGGTGTGTTATATATGCCCAGGTGTGTTATATATGCCCAGGTGTGTTATATATGCCCAGGTGTGTTATATATGCCCAGGTGTGTTATATATGCCCAGGTGTGTTATATATGCCCAGGTGTGTTATATATGCCCAGGTGTGTTATATATGCCCAGGTGTGTTATATATGCCCAGGTGTGTTATATATGCCCAGGTGTGTTATATATGCCCAGGTGTGTTATATATGCCCAGGTGTGTTATATATGCCCAGGTGTGTTATATATGCCCAGGTGTGTTTTCATATTCTCAGGTGTGTTATCATATTCTCAGGTGTATTATATATGCTCAGGAGTGTTGGTTCCCCATTGTCTGCTAACTGAGTGTGTTTTCATATTCTCAGGTGTGGTATATATTCCTCAGGTGTGTTGGTTCCGGGGAGTCTCTGCGGTGTGAGTGTGATCCAGGATGGTCGGGGTCAACCTGTGCCACAACCACCACGCCCACCACCTTCCTCACCAACAGTTATATCAAGTTGGCTCTATCCTTCACTCCACTACCATATACTACCTCCATATCTCTCAGGTAGGTCCAGAGAAAGAGAGAGAGACCAACAGTTATATCAAGTTGGCTCTATCCTTCACTCCACTACCATATACTACCTCCATATCTCTCAGGTAGGTCCAGAGAGAGAGAGAGAGAGAGACCAACAGTTATATCAAGTTGGCTCTATCCTTCACTCCACTACCATAATTATACTACCTCCATATCTCTCAGGTAGGTCCAGAGAAAGAGAGAGAGAGAGACCAACAGTTATATCAAGTTGGCTCTATCCTTCACTCCACTACCATATACTACCTCCATATCTCTCAGGTAGGTCCAGAGAGAGAGAGAGAGAGAGAGACCAACAGTTATATCAAGGTGGCTCTATCCTTCATTCCACTACCATATACTACCTCCATATCTCTCAGGTAGGTCCAGAGAGAGAGAGAGAGAGAGAGAGACCAACAGTTATATCAAGGTGGCTCTATCCTTCATTCCACTACCATACTGTATACTACCTCAATCTCTCTCAGCTAGGTCCAGAGAGAGAGTTACAAGGAGTTACAAGGAATCGTTAGTATCTCAAAGCCCTTGCTGTTCATTCCGGGGAGATACTCAAAGTGGAAGGAGAGAGACTGTTTAGTGCACTACACTCTTTACAGAATGTGCAAAATACTATCTACTCTCTTCTTGAACTGCTCTACTGAAGAACTCTTTACAACTTCAGAGGGAAGTTTGTTCCAGGTAGAACAGAACTTAAATGTGAAAAAGTGTCCACAAATACTAGTGTTGAACCTTTCAGCCATGGTTGCATGTTGTATTCATATTGAGACTAAACATTTTGCTATAATCCACATTGTCAAACCGATTAAGTATTTTTAAAACTTCAATGAGCTAACCTCGTAGTCTGCGTGTCTCCAATGGGAAGAGATCAAGAGCTCTCAACTGGTCCTCGTAGCTCATTCTTCTAAGCGATGGAATAAGCTTTGTAGCCTTAGCTTGTACTCTTTCCAGTCACTATATCCTTCCTGAGTGCTGGAGACCAGAATTAAGCAGCATACTCCAGGAGAGGCCGTATCAGAGCGTTGTAAAGTGTGAGGACTATTTCCTTATTTTTATACTCAAATTGCCTCTTAATATAGCCCAATAATTTCTGAGCTTTCTTCTCTACTTCAATGCACTGCTTGGCAAACTTTAGGTCACTGCTAATCAGAACACCCAAGTCCTTTTCCAAGTCAGTCACTTTCAGAGGCATTCCCAATAGTGAATAGCATGAATTGGGGTTTGCTTGGCCGATATGCATCACCTTGCACTTTTCCAAGTTTAGAGGCATCTGCCATGTCTCCGACCATTCACCCGGTCTATGGAGGTCCACTCTGAACTGTTAAACCCCTTTTTGGTATTTCACATTCATTCCAAGCTTTATGTCATCTGCAAATTTGGAGATCACACTCAACAGGCCAATATCGATGTCATTGACATATATGATAAACAGTAGTGGGCCAAGGACAGCTCCCTGTGGAACTCCAGAAGTGACTGGAGTCCATTCAGAAGAAACACCATTGATTACCACTTGCTGTTGTCTACCTGTTAGCCAACTTTCTATTCAATATGTGACCTATGTATTAATCCTAGAGCACTCACTTTCGACATTAGCCTGCAATGAGGCACTTTTTCAATAGCTTTTTGAAAATTCAAGTAAAGGATGTCTATGGCTCCATTTTTGTCATATTCACTCAGCATTTCATGGACAAATTCCAGCAAATTGGTAAAAGACATGATCGGTGTCGCCTGAATCAATGTTGGGAGTCTGCAATTAAATTGGATTTCTAAGTAGTCAACTATCTTGTCTACTAGTATCCCTTCTAAGAGTTTTACTATGATAGATGAGAGAGAGAGAGATATGTCACCAGTTATATCAAGTTGGCTCTATCCTTCACTCCACTACCATATATTACCTCCATCTATCTCAGCTAGGTCCAGAGAGAGAGAGAGATATTACAGTATTATTATTATAATTATATGAGATGCCGAAGTCTCCAACCAGGGTGCAGAAACACCATCAAGATGAATCCACACAAAACACCCGGAGGCACTGGAGAGAGACTACGGCAACTTAGGAAAAAATAAAAACACATACTGTATACTGTACTGTACATATACACATATTAAACACAGATAACATATTATGCAGTGGAGGATATCAAGTATAAATATAATTCAATAAAATAGAATAAAATAATTTTAAAAATTAGAATTAATGCTGCAAAAAAGCATTAACTCTAGACTTAAAAATGGAGATATGAGCTGAATTGACTAGCTCATTTGGCAACTTATTCCACAAGTCAACCATGGCCGGCACAAAACACTGTGAAAACTGTGTAGTAGAAAAATTAACATGGCTCATGGCAAGATCATTAAGATTGCTTGTGAATCTAGTTGCACGAGCCCGGACATAGGGCCCAGGCAGAACCCCATGTAAGGGATGCTGAGGGTTGTTAAAAACTTTAAATAAAAGACTAAGGGCACCAACTTTACGTCGATGACACAGATCAAGAGACAAATGAGGTAGAATAAAACTGATGGAATTTAGCGACCTGTCAAGCAACTTGAGATGGCAGTCAGCTGCTGACAACCAGACAGGTGAGCAGTACTCGAAATGTGGTAAAATAAAAGCATGAAAAGACTTGAGTACGTATATATACAGGGTGTTCCAGCAAAGCCTACATTAAATTGGAGGATGAACTCCTTGGGTAATTCTAAATCATAATGGCCATGTTAAAATGTCAGATTCTGCATAGTTTGCCTGTTACAATACATTATTGTATTAATGAGAGTGAAAGTTGAAGTGAAACCCAAATAGGTTTTATACACCTTTATTCAGAAATCTCTACAGTGTTCTCATTTATTAATAAGCTACAGGCAATGCTCAAAGTGGCCCCCCATGTGCCACTAAGCACATAATATGACTAGTGTGATCATTAATCACAAACACCAATGGAGGTTTCACATCAGCTTCCACCCTCATTAATACAATACATTAAATGTATATATTGTAACAGGCGAACTATGCAGAATCTGACATTTTACCATAGATACATTATGATTTAGAATTACCCAAGGAGTTCATCCTCCAATTTAATGTAGGCTTTGCTGAAACACCATATATATATATATATATATATATATATATACATATGAACATAAGATAACTGGAGTCTACAGAGACCCGATTGGCCCAAACACTGCATATCCCTTTCACACCCAACCCATCTCGTCCATATACCTATCTAATTTTAACTTAAGGCTCTCTATCGATCTTGATCCCACTATAGCTGGTAGCCATTTCCACATATCTAAAACTCTGTTACATAACCAATATTTACCTATATCTTTTCTGAAACTAAATTTATCTAATTTGAAACCATTTGTTCGAGTTCGTTCGCTATTACTGAGCTTCAGTACATGTCCCCTGTATTAATCCCACTAAGCCACTGGAACACCTCTATCATATCCCCTCTAACTCTGCGTCTCTAATACGAATGTAAGCCTAATTTCTTCAACCTTTCTTCAAACAGAAGATTTCTAATGTTTTTGATTTTTTTTTGTTTTCATTCTTCGTTGTACTCTCCAAGGAATATGTCTGTTCTGTAATAAGGACACCACAATTGAACAGCATAATCCATAATTATGTGGTCTTACTAACGCTTGATAAAGTTTTAAGATTACGTCTGCTGTTCTGTTACTCACTCTTCTAGATATAAATCCGAGAACTCCATTTGCCTTATTTCGAGCACTAATGCATTGATCTCTAGGTTTCAAATCACAGTTGTCGATGACTCCCAAATCTTTTTCATTATCTGTGTTTCTTATAGCCACGTTATCTAATCTATATTATTCACTTTCTATCGATTTCCCTATTTTACTACACTGCATTTATCTACATTGAACTCCATCTGTCAATTTACTGCCCATTCGTTTAGTGTATCTAGATCTCTTTGGAGAGCCTGATTATCATGTTCCTATTTTAGTGTCATCTGCAAATTTACTGATTTTGCTAGTTATTCCTACATCAAGGTTGTTAATATAAATGATGAACAGCAGACGGCCTAAAACAGATCCTTTTGGGAGTCCACTCTTAACTATACCCATGTCTGATTTTTTTTTTTTTTTTTTTTTTTTTTTTTTTACAAATACTCTCTCTCTCTTGGCATAGACTGAGAGCCTGTACAGTCTGGGACTAAATTCGTGGTATGGATCTTCAGCCATCCACTAGTGCCCTCTGACGGCGGTATTTGAAGCAATCCGAGATTTGGTGTTATTGGCTCTCCACAGATGGCTCTGTTCGACACGACTGGCCTTCGCCAAAAGTAAGCAAGAAACTTCCTGTTTATTGGTGTATTACGACCATGCCAACTAGAACACACACACACTACTTCATTATCAGAATGCAATGAATATTAGTATGCTCTACAACTATAATATATGCATAATCGAGTGATGCTAGTTTTACTCCTGCATAGGAATATAATCACAAGAAATTAGAATACTGTATTAAGACGCTGCTCCGGATATTAATGATTAAATATTTAATAATGGTCAAACATAACACTGTAGATAAGGCACACCGAGTATTCTACCTTACTAGGGAAATGGTATATAGTGGATACAGTATACAACACTTTGTAGGTAAATGCAACATAAATCTATAGCCTATTATAATTTAGTCATATTATATCATGTAGGAATTATAATTATATACAGTTAGTTTACACTATTTTTTAGAAATATATACCTAGTGAAAAGTGGAAATAGTATGACTTTCTGCGTAAGAAATCTACTCAACTTGATCATGCCGTGACCTATTCCTGTATCTGATTATTTCTCAAACATTACCCAACTCCTCCGTCGTTGGTGGCAAGCAGATTGGACGTCCATGCAAATAACAATCTACACTTCACTAAACCTACCATAGTTCCCTGGCAATGTTCTTTCCATGATAATAGAAGGTAGGAGACTGCCTTGGTTAGCCTGAGACTAGGCCACACTACGCTGCTCATACGTGGCTTTTTTTTATATCGGGGGATGGCCCCATGCTTGTTGCTCTTGTTGCCAGATTCCAGTCACCATCCAACATCTTGTGTTAGACTGCTCCTAGTTGTTATTTACAAGGACACGCCAAGTTTTGACTATTTGGAGATATATTCAGTTGTGAAGGACTGTGAAGAGCGGTTGTGAGTCAAAACTTGTCGCGTCCATATAAATAATAAACTATCGTTTTCCATCATGTGAGTATAATTATCCATTCAAACATTCACTGCATTGTGAATATCTTTCCTGAAACTCATATTTCTCGCACAGTGACTTCACGATGACAGAGAGAGAGAGAGAGAGAGAGTGAGTCAGGTAGAGGGAGAGAGGGTATATTATACATGTACAATATAAACACAAACATGAAAACAACATTTAGTAAGTTTTTATCTCTATACATGTTAGCACACCAGTTGTCCCTAACTGTTTAAGAAGGACCCTTAGCTAAGCTAGGCTTAGGCTTAGCGCGGGTTTGTTATAATCCTGCTACTTTCCTTAATGTCATAGAATGACCCTCCCACTCCAGTTTAATAGAAAAAAGTACCGAATCTGTAGCAACAGCATCAGCGAGTCAATACTCACGAGAAGTTACAGAAAAGAAGGCAAAGAAAGAAAGTGAAACAACTAATTGTAAATTTACCGTAAAAGGAAAACATAAAACTCTGTACCCACACAAGCTGATGACGAATAACCTTGTAGTGCTCGAGAGTACGCTAGCTAAGTGTGAAGATGACGGGAAAAAAAGAGGGGTAGTGGGAGGTGGAGGAAGGGAGGGATAGTGGGAGGTGGAGGGAGGGAGAAGGTAGTGGGAGGTGGAGGAAGGGAGGGAGGGAGGGAGAGAGGGGGTAGTGAGAGGTGGAGGGACGAAGGGGTAGTGAGAGATGAATGGAGGGAGGCGGTAGTGGGAGAGATGCTTGTAGGATTTTGCGGGTAGTCTTTACATCTCGAGATTAAGAAGATTTCTGTCGTGTAACAAGATGTGCATTATTAGGCAGCATGCTGCAACAGGATAAACAGAATGGGGACACATTTTGTAATGGGTAATGAACTGGGTAAGTTGCCCTGTATAGTGGAAAGATATTTTCGATTTCATATAATCGGAAAGTTAAACAAAAAGTATTATATAAATACAAACATTATTTTGTATCTTAACATGGTAGAAAATACAGCCTACTATCATTCAGATGTATTAACTGGTAAAGAAAGGATGCTTGACCTGCTAAGCAAAGACATAACTACAGTAGAACACCCAACACAAATAATTGTGTCAAGGAGTTCTCGAGGGCACTGGATTTAATGTGGAGGAGATGGGTTATGAAACCTTGCATAACATAGTTACTATTAACAGTTATTCAATATTATCAAATACTGACGAGGCCCGATGATTACCAAATATCTACACAATTAGAGGTATGCTGTATAATATATTCAATTGACACAACTAGGTTTTCTTTATTTTACGCATACAAATAGCTTAACTACATTATTAGTCTGTGAAGCTGTTTAAACTTTACGGTAATCCCGAAATCAATGTAATGCCATATTTTTAGCTATTATCTGTTATTATACATCATTAGAAAGTATCCATGGAAGAAAAGGGTTTAATAAGACCTAGTTTGACCTATGAATCATTGGATGTTTACGTTATCTCCCTACGCCCTAAAGTACTAAAAGAGCTATAGTTCTTTTCTCCTTGCTTCGGAGCGTTTCATAGACTTTAACTATCCTCCATAAAGATATGAGATATAGACGGTACGGGAATAACATCTGGATTTTATTCATTACACTACGATCAAACTCTGTTGAAGGAGGTATGAAATAGTGAAACATATTAACGTTTGTTGTGGTATTTATTTAATAATAAAACACGTCGTTGCAATGATCGAAGGATGGTGTGATACAGGCCAAGGTTGGCAGAGGGATCTATAACAATGATCAAAGGATGGTGTGATACAGGCCAAGGTTGGCGGAGGGATCTATAACAATGATCAAAGGATGGTGTGATACAGGCCAAGGTTGGCGGAGGGATCTATAACAATGATCAAAGGATGGTGTGATACAGGCCAAGGTTGGCGGAGGGATCTATAACAATGATCAAAGGATGGTGTGATACAGGCCAAGGTTGGCGGAGGGATCTATAACAATGATCGAAGGATGGTGTGATACAGGCCAAGGTTGGCGGAGGGATCTATAACAATGATCAAAGGATGGTGTGATACAGGCCAAGGTTGGCGGAGGGATCTATAACAATGATCAAAGGATGGTGTGATACAGGCCAAGGTTGGCGGAGGGATCTATAACAATGATCAAAGGATGGTGTGATACAGGCCAAGGTTGGCGGAGGGATCTATAACAATGATCAAAGGATGGTGTGATACAGGCCAAGGTTGGCGGAGGGATCTATAACAATGATCAAAGGATGGTGTGATACAGGCCAAGGTTGGCGGAGGGATCTATAACAATGATCAAAGGATGGTGTGATACAGGCCAAGGTTGGCGGAGGGATCTATAACAATGATCGAAGGATGGTGTGATACAGGCCAAGGTTGGCGGAGGGATCTATAACAATGATCAAAGGATGGTGTGATACAGGCCAAGGTTGGCGGAGGGATCTATAACAATGATCGAAGGATGGTGTGATACAGGCCAAGGTTGGCGGAGGGATCTATAACAATGATCGAAGGATGGTGTGATACAGGCCAAGGTTGGCGGAGGGATCTATAACAATGATCGAAGGATGGTGTGATACAGGCCAAGGTTGGCGGAGGGATCTATAACAATGATCGAAGGATGGTGTGATACAGGCCAAGGTTGGCGGAGGGATCTATAACAATGATCGAAGGATGGTGTGATACAGGCCAAGGTTGGCGGAGGGATCTATAACAATGATCGAAGGATGGTGTGATACAGGCCAAGGTTGGCGGAGGGATCTATAACAATGATCGAAGGATGGTGTGATACAGGCCAAGGTTGGCGGAGGGATCTATAACAATGATCGAAGGATGGTGTGATACAGGCCAAGGTTGGCGGAGGGATCTATAACAATGATCGAAGGATGGTGTGATACAGGCCAAGGTTGGCGGAGGGATCTATAGCAATTTACTGTATGGAATGATGGAATTAGATATCGCAATAATGCTTTAATGCAGTATATACTGTATATTAATATTCATATAGGTAATCCTTTATTTGTTTCCTTCTATTGTTCCTCGACATTATATTAACATCATATATTTTGTATTTTAATTAATGTTATGTTACACCATGTTCTCATTCCTATGAACCATACCATATTCAGTTACATTATTTGTGTTGCAATGTTAGTATCCTAATCTCAATGTTATATTCATATTATTGGCGCTAGCAATACTGTCATTTAACGACCTATACTATACACACCCATTATTGAATATATTATTCGCGTGAATAAACTACTATATATATGAATATATACCTATATATTACCTATACAGAAAAATGACACACACCACTTCTAACTCTAAAATGTGTGCCTGTTACATCTGTTATGGATACCCAGTCCATTTTTGCTTCCTTTTAGCATTTATATTCCATACATTCAAACAATGAAGTAGTGTGTGTGTGTGTGTGTGTGTTCTAGTTGGCATGGTGGTAATCCACCAATAAACAGGAAGTTTCTTGCTTACTTTTGGCGATACCTGGTCGTGTCGAACAAAGCCATCTGTGGAGAGCCAAAAACACCAAATCTCGGATTGCTTCGAATACCGCCGTCAGAGGGCACTAGTGGATGGCTGAAGATCCATACCACGACTTTAGTCCCAGACTGTACATTCAACCGTACATTGAACGGCGAAGCCCGTGAGGTCTCGTTCCAGTCTAGAGAGTGAGACATGTGAAGCACTTCGGGATACAACCAGCCCCGGATATCTTGCCTTCGCAAGATGCACGGTTGCCCACCCACGGCTCGAAGTAGCCACATCTCTGAAGCTGCTTTGCTCCAGTGCTTCACTGTCTCACCACCTAGAATCGGAACCTCACTCTCAGAACGCCACCTATTGAGCAATGAACTCACTAGGCATTGCCCCCCTGTAGCATATTTTGAATATGGGAATATTCATACAATGCTATTTAATCAGGGAACAATGAGGGGTTAATTTAGTTTGGCGTTTGTTTCGGTGGGTTTTGTGGTAATGCACTGATACTAGGTAAAGCACAAATTCCATCCCAATAATATCTTCCCATTGATACATCAGGATTCGAGCCCGGTACCGGGATTGTATACCATTTATGCTTAATCTTTGCTTCCTACTAATTAAGCATGACCTAATCCATCTTAATAGTACCTAACCTAATCCATCTTAATAGAGCTCCCCCTATTCCATGAGCTTATATTTTCCTTAACAATCTTTCGTGGGGGACTTTATGGAATGCCTTACTGAAATGTAGATTAAGTATATCAAATTCTTTATCGTTGTCTACTGCTTCTTATACTTGGGAAAAGAAGGTCAATAAATTAGTGAGAGAGGACCGACCCTTCGTGAATCCATGCTGAGTGTCTTTAATTAATTGATGACGTTCTAGATGCTCCTTTATTTTGTGCTCAATAAATTATTCTAATAATTTGCCTACAACTGATGTCAAACTGATTGGACGGTCATTCAATGCCATAGATTTATCTCCTTTTTAAAATATTGGCACCACATTTGCAAGTTTCCACTCATCAGGGTCTAGGCCCGAATTAAGAGAATCATTAAATAGTTCTGTTCAGGGGTAACTAATGTCTTCTTTACATTCTTTAATTCTCTAGGGAGTCCGGCCCAGGTGACTTTAGTGGTTTTAGCTTGTCTAACTGCTCAAGTAAAACATTTCTACTTATGTTTATTTTACTTAAAATATTAACTATACTTCCATCATATATTGGATGGACCTCCGGTATCGTATCAACGCTAAGTCTTCATCCGTGAAAACGGATATAAAGTAATTGTTTAGTGTTTTACATTATATCTACCTCGTTATCTTTGAGTATTCCTGTCTCAGTTTTAAGAGGGCCTATTGTATCTCTTACTTTCGTTTTGTATAACGGGAAGAACCCCTTGGGGTTAGATTTGGATTCCCTAGCAATTTATATTTCGTAATTACGCTTGGCTTGCCTAATATCAGCTTTAAGCTTTCTGCTAAGATTTACATAATAATGTCTTAAATGTTCTTAACCTCTATATTTTCCTATACATTCCTTTCTTTAAGCCTAACATATGCTTGATGCTATTATTCATCCATCTTGGGTCGTTATTATTGGATCTATAGCGCTTTCTAGGGATATATTTTTTCTGGGCATCACTAAAGGTCTTAGTAAATACTGTTGAGAGTAAATAAGTATCCTGGGCGGCCAGATTTGCGCCTAAGTTGGTAACCCACTGAACCCCAGCGACGACGTGTCGTCGGCAATGTATGTAACGCTAAACCCCAGCGACGACAACGTGTCGTCACTGTTAATTACTCCGGTCCTATGGCTATGTCGGGAATAGGGTAATGATCCCGACAGTTTTAGGTCCAATAGGACATTTGAATTTGGCGGTATCGTATCGCTTGTACGATTTCGGCTGGTTCTTTGTGTATTGTAGTTTATTCTTAAGTATAGGTTAAATATTAACTGTAATGTATAAATATCTACATCAGCTCTAGATGTATCATGAAACCAAGTTATGGGTTATAATTAGTATGAGCCGGCAGCCATATGTAATTTCGCGAAGCGATCGGACGCCGGCCTTTTAGTCTCTCAATCAACACCATACAGCCAACATCTCCCCCCCCCCCCCTCCCCCCCCCCCCCCCCCCCCGGCTCTGACTCAACCCACAGTTCACCATGTGCTACAAATACTAATCTATAACAACAGTCCTACATCACCAGTCCTCTAAGCTAAGTTCATTGTATCGATATTGTATTATGTGAACATTCCTACATGTCATGCAATTGAATTAGCCGTGTGTGAGGGACTGGATTACACCCATCGACTACGTCGTTGGTAATTATATTATAACTATTTGTTGGGATATTTCATGTACCAGTGATATGCAATTTAACCTCTTTATCTAAATTCCCGACAAATAATGGTCCTTCGTGCCCTAAGGCTTCCTTACCGTAGTACCGTTTTGTTTACTTCCTTGACGCTTGTGGGCTTACAAATGGCTGCCGCCTCGCGCGTTGTTGGGCCGACTGCCCTTTCCCTAGTATAGACCCGGCTTATTCCCTCGTGTGTTTTTCCGGTTCGGCGCCGTCCCTATCTTTTTTGGGGCTAGTTTCCAGGTTTTTTGGGGCGTGTGTTCCTTGGCGTTTTTTGGTGGGTTAGCTGGGCTGGTGATTGGGGTAGGGGTAATTTCGTCGGGTACCATTTCGCGCTGGTAGGCTAGGCTGGGCCTGCAGGTGTCTGTGGTAGCTATTCATTTCGCTTGGTGGTAGACCTGTGGTGTTCATAGTGTTTTGTCATAGTGAGACTCTTATTTAATTTGTTGGTGGGGAGAGTTCTCATGTGACTCATTTAATTAAATTTTATAGCCTAGTTGCCTAATTACGGTCATGGGGTTCGGTCTCTGTTGATTCCAAAGCGATTGACAGCAAACAGACCTCATGATTGTGGGATGGGCAGCTGGGCTAGGCCTAATACTTATTACTAGTCAGTTCTTTACATTTACCCTTCTTTCTCTAGCCCTAGTTTGTTTCTGCTACTTGTCAATTTGTCTTATTAATTCAATTAATTCATCCTACTGCAGCTAGTAGCCTAATGACCGTTTCCAAATTGAGAGTGGCAATGCTATTGCCACATTTTTTAATTTAAATTAATTTGTGTAACTAGTTTGCTTTATAGTTTAGAGAGTTAATAGCCTAGATTCAGACTTTAACGATGACAGATATAAAGAAGCTTAGGATTCTGAAGGGAGGGATGAAGGGAAGTTTAAATAGGCATATAAGAGATCTTGATGAATTTTTATTAAGTGCCACGGCTGATCAAATTAAGGGTAAATTTGCTACTGTAACTAAATCGCTAGCCACTTATGATAATTATGCTCCGCAGGTATATGGTTTATTGACAATTACTGACGATTTGGAAGAAGAAATGTCAGCAGATCTTGAGTACTTTGAAGACGTTAATACAGCCTTAGCCAGACTATCTTCCACACAAGAATCAACCCCTGTTAAGGATACCGGTACACCAAAGGCGACTGGTTTTAACCTGCCGAAGCTTACTTTGCCTACCTTTTCCGGGGATTCGGCTACCTGGACTGGATTTTGGGTTCCGTCCATCGGAATAAAACATTCACATCCGTCCAAAGGTTCACATAATTATCTCCGTGGCCAATTGAAAGGGGAGGCATTGAAGTTGATCGATGGGTACAAGCTAGAAGCTACCAGCTACGAGTCTGCAGTGGAGTTGCTGAAGAGAACTTACGGGAGAGTGGAAGTCATCAAGACCGCGCTAATTACTAAATTCTTCACTCTAGATCCTCCATTCTATGATGTGACGGACCTAAAGGAGTACTATGCCTCCTTTGAGAGCCTCCTCCGATCTATGGAGACAATGGCCAACACCAAGGAGGAAATATTTAGTGTAAATATCTTGAACAAGATACCCTCTCCCCTAAAGGAAATCGTAAGACGACAACTAAGCGACTCTCCACTAAACTTGGAAGCGTTGGTGCAGGTGTACCAGACTGAAGTGTTTAACATGGAGAGTACTGGACACTACCAACAAGTGGATATGTCGCCATCCACTGCAGCTTTCCCGGTACAGACTTCTCCTAAACAGAAAAGGACAATATCATTAGATTGCAAGTTGTGCAGTGTCCACGGTCATCTGTGGTATCAGTGTCCTAAGTATCCTAAGGCTACACAGAAGATTGGCAAGGCTAAATCGCTTAAGTTATGTACCAGCTGTCTGGCAAGAGACCACTTCAACAGTAATTGCACCAATTCCTACATCAAACCTTGTAAGTATTGCAAGGGGAAACATTGGTTTTCCCTTTGCACCCAGTCTGATCGGCACGACGGCAAAGAAAAGGGGAGAACCCCCAAAGAGTCACATGAGAAAGGTAAGAGCGAGGGTGATAAAGTATCTGCCATGTCCATTGCTTCTCGAGAATGTCAATTGCTTCCTACTATGATGCTGCCAGTAGTGGGGAGTAATAATAATACTATAATGACGCGCACCTTACTTGACCAGTGCTCACAGAGGTCATTCGTTCTGCGGTCATCATTACCCCAGCTCAAGTGTACCAGCAAGGGTCAAGAAAATTTGCGTCTCCATGGTTTCACTGGTGAAATAGATTCCAGTGACTATGATATAGTGGAGATTTCATATGTTTATAGAAGAAAGGTATGTCCCATCAAGGCTGTAGTGGTCGACACACTACCCAGTTTCTATATAGCATCAGAGATTCAACCACATTTGAAATATCTCAGAAGCAAGGGTTATAAACTGGCTGATGATCAACTCTCTGCTAACAATGGTATTATGCTACTGGTCGGAGCTGATTATTACTACGACCTGGTTCACCCTGGATATCGGCGGGTAGATAAGCTAATAATGCTCCCCACGATCCAAGGGTATGCCATTTCTGGATCCTATGCCACTTCCTCTCAAGACACACAGGTGGAGGTGGTTACGGTCCTCAAGGTAGCAGTAAGCCCCATAGATAAATATATTAGGCCAAATGTGCCTGATAATACATGTACTGATATAGATAAGCTATGGGACTTGGACAATATTGGAATTGACCCACATGAACTTGATCGTGAGTCCAAGCTAGCGTTAAGCTCGTATGAAGAGACTGTAACGTATGACTCTGGCAGGGGTCAGTATGTGGTAAGGCTCCCTTGGAATGATAACAAGAGTAAATTACCTACTAATTTCCATCTAGCACTTGGTAGGTTACGTGGCCTTCAGAAGCAGTTTGTCAAGGATCCAAATTATTGCGAGACTTATGCGGCAGTTTTAAACGAGCAGGTACAACGTGGATTTGTGGAGAGAGTAGATCTCAGTGAGTATGGGGATAACATCCATTACCTTGCTCACCATGGGATTAAAAAGGACAGTTCCACCACTCCTGTTCGTATTGTGTATGACTGCTCTGCTAAATCCAGTGATCGCTCCTATAGCCTGAATGATTGTCTGTACACGGGTCCGTCCCTGGTCTCTGATCTCGCGCAAATTATGTTGCGCTTCAGATGTCATAAGTTTGCATGGGTCGCCGATATTGAGAAGGCCTTCCTGATGCTTCAACTCCATCGTGAAGACAGGGACTCGACAATATTTTTATGGCCACGGGACCCAATGGATCTAGATTCAGAGTATCTGGTCTACAGGTTCAGAGTCGTCTTATTCGGGGCGACCTGTTCCCAGTTCCTTCTCAACGCTACTATCTTGCGTCATCTTGAGGAGGCTGGACTAGATCCTGACTTCAAGAATGAGATCAAGCAGGGGATCTATGTGGACAATCTTCAAGGCACTGGAGACAATGAAGATTTATTGCTCCAGAGATGCTGGGAGATCCGCGATATATTTGCCAAGGCTCATTTATACTTAAGAGAATGGGCCACTAATAGTGGTCTTTTGCAAGGTCAATTTGCTTCTGACGGTGTAGCTACTGAGAATAGTGAGGTGAAGTTTTTAGGCCACAAATGGGACACTACCACAGATTGTATATCCTTCTGTCACACCCCATGCGGCAGTGAGCTTATGACCAAGCGAAACTGCTTAAGCTTGTCAGCGAGGTTGTTTGATCCCCTAGGTTTTTGCTGCCTGTAACTATCCGTGCTCGTATGTTTTTACAGCAACTGTGGCGGCTAAAATTAGATTGGGACACGCCCCTCCCGATTGAGTTACAAGATACTTGGCGGTTGATTCGGTCGGACCTTTCCACATGTTGCAGGGTCCAACTTAATCGTCAGGTTATTAGTGGTCAACAGGTGGATCTACATGCCTTTTCTGATGCTAGTAATAGTGCGTACGGTACTGCCATATACATATGCAATGGTAGTGAAGCGACACTGGCTATAGCGAAGGCCAAAGTAGCTCCTATAAAGAAGATTACAGTTCCTAAATTAGAACTTACTGCATTGCTTCTGTCTGCTCGTCTAATAAAGTTTACACTGGATGCTTATGCAGACATACTACAGATTAATAACGTCTATGTCTGGAGCGACAGTCAAATAGCACTTTCATGGGTACACAGCCAGAAAGTGTTACCTGTTTATGTCTCTAATCGCACTGATGAGATACATAACTTAGTTCCTACAGCTAAATTTCGCTATGTGAGCACCAGGGATAACCCCAGTGACATCGTTTCCCGGGGGATCTCGGCGCAACAGTTTATGTCGTCCTCTATTTGGTGGCATGGACCTCCATGGCTTACATCTCCAACTGAATGGCCTCAGGATTTCAGGGAATGCATATCTGATCCTTCAAGTCGGCCCCAAGATGATGTGTTAAGTAGTTTGAATGTGAGTACTACACATCAGGATAACAAGTTGGTAGAGTGGGAACGTTACGGCAGCTATGATCAAGTAATACGGGTATTTGCATGGATATACCGTTTCATTAACAACATGAGAAGTCGGGCTCACGGGTCTTTCCTTAGTGAAGATTCGAAGCATATCAGACTCCATGAATTGAGATCAGCAGAAGCGAAACTAATATGTTTAGTACAAAAGGAATCTTATCCTACTGAACATCAAATCCTGAGTCAAAGGCCAAACCCTCTAACTTAATGAGGCAGCTAGGATTATATATGGAAGGAGGCATAATTAAGTGTAGAGGCAGGATACAAAAGGCGGACATTATTGATTCTGCGAAATATCCTGTCCTCCTTAGCTCCTCTCATTTGATTACCAAACTGTTGATTCGCCAATGCCATAGGACCTGCCTACATTATGGCGTATATTATGTTCTGGCGTATATGCGACAACGTTGGTGGATCCCTAAGATGCGACAAACAATTAAAGGGATCCACAATAGCTGTACTATCTGTAAAAGATTACAGGGTAAGCCTTACTCCCCAGTAGATCTACCTCCCTTGCCTGAGTTCAGGGTACAAAGGACTGAACCATTTCAGGTAACCGGGGTAGACTACACCGGAGCGATTCAAGTTAGAGAATCGCCCGGTAATATCATAAAGGTATATGCCGTTCTATTCACATGTGCGGTAACCAGAGCGAATCATATTGAATTGATTGACGACCTATCCAGTGAGGGTTTTTTGCATACTCTAAGACGCTTTGCAGGCCGCAATGGTTTCCCTCAAATTATTATGAGCGATAATGCGACTTGTTTTGTCGGGGCCTCTAAATATCTCCAGAGTTTAATGGATGACCCGCAGGTTGTGGCTACCCTCACTGGAAAGGGTTGTCAGTGGAGATTTATACCAGCACATGCACCATGGTTTGGGGCGATTTGGGAGAGAACTATCGGTATCGTCAAATCTGCCATGAAGAAGGGCACTGGTGACCAGACGGGAGTTGCAAACCATTTTAATAGAGATTGAGATGTCAGTCAACGATAGGCCCTTGACCTATACCTCGACAGATGTTGATGACCTCTTACCCATTTCGCCTTCTATGCTAACACGTGGACGAACCCTTAATACTTTTCCTAGATCGTTCGTAAATGAAGAAGATCTGCATGACCCTACGTTCGGCAATGCTGACTCCACACGTCGTCGCTTCCAGTATGTAAACAAGGTGTCTGACGATCTATGGAAACGGTGGACCCAAGAATATTTGCTGTCTCTTCGCGAGCGTCACTCTAATAAGATCAAAGGGACGAATCAACGATGGCCTCGTATCGGGGATATCGTACTGATTCATGATGAG
The DNA here is from genome assembly GCA_032716605.1 of Paralithodes platypus. Classification (NCBI taxonomy): domain Eukaryota; kingdom Metazoa; phylum Arthropoda; class Malacostraca; order Decapoda; family Lithodidae; genus Paralithodes; species Paralithodes platypus. The sequence continues at coordinate 2,292,630 of CM064571.1, read as the reverse complement.
CGTCCTAGGTTATTTTGGAAGCTTGGGAGGATTATCGATTTGTTCCAGGGCATTGATGGTCTTATAAGGGTTGCTAGAATACGAACTTCGACTGGGGTTACTACTCGCCCAGTCGTAAGGTTATATCCCTTGGAGCAGGATGTAGAACTGCCGGATGATCCTGGCGTCTCTACTGATACCCCTCCACGGGAGAGTGCTGGTGACAGTGCTCCTCAAGGTGGGGCAGCTGATGATGAGAAGGATGATCCTCCTCAGGCTTCAGGTGGCGCTCGTCCCAAAATGAGGGCGGCTATGAGTTCCGTGGATCTTTGGAGATCAAAGATCAAACAAGGTGATCTTTGACTTCGATGTCCTTTTTTTGTTCTCTGTATATAGCTCCTGTATATCATTTTTGGTGGCGGGGAATATGTCGGGAATAGGGTAATGATCCCGACAGTTTTAGGTCCAATAGGACATTTGAATTTGGCGGTATCGTATCGCTTGTACGATTTCGGCTGGTTCTTTGTGTATTGTAGTTTATTCTTAAGTATAGGTTAAATATTAACTGTAATGTATAAATATCTACATCAGCTCTAGATGTATCATGAAACCAAGTTATGGGTTATAATTATTATGAGCCGGCAGCCATACGTAATTTCGCGAAGCGATCGGACGCCGGCCCTTTAGTCTCTCAATCAACACCATACAGCCAACATCTCTCCCCCCCCCCCCCCCGGCTCTGACTCAACCCACAGTTCACCATGTGCTACAATTATTAATCTATAACAACAGTCCTACATCACCAGTCCTCTAAGCTAAGTTCATTGTATCGATATTGTATTATGTGAACATTCCTACATGTCAAGCAATTGAATTAGCCGTGTGTGGGGGACTGGATTACACCCATCGACTACGTCGTTGGTAATTATATTATAACTATTTGTTGGGATATTTCATGTACCAGTGATATGCAATTTAACCTCTTTATCTAAATTCCCGACAGGCACCTAGAGGGCTCATATTTGTATGGGAACTGTGTAAGTATCCCACGCAACCATGCCGATGGTTGAAAACTCCCCAAGTCCAACCGCGTGCACGTGAGCGCGCAAAAACCTGTTTTTTTGTTTTTTGCCTTCAATTTTCCCCTCTTCTAAATCCGACTTTCGGGCGCACCGTAGGACCCCTTAATGACTTAGGGGATCGGTTTTTTGTGGGTTTTCCTTCATTCCTAACCCATTCCCAATTGTTTCTGGAAAACAAAAAATCAACACCTGCTGGTCCCTGGTGGTACATTTATTATAAACTAGCTGGGGCTCAGTGGGTTAATTTGACTACCTGGTATCCTTTACTCTCCACTTAACCTTTCATTATTCGGGGACTCCACCTGCGTGTCACCGAACACACCCCTCAAGTGTTCTCTTAGTTCATGAAAGTTGTAATTTATAACACTTGGAACTAATGTTGAGTTTGTAGTTAATTCATTTTTCCATTCTAGGTTAAATCTAATTTCATCGTGGTCGATATGACCTAAGTTTCCTCCAATAACTATATCACTAATGAGATTTTCATTGTTACTGAAAACTAAATTGAGTATATTGTTACCTATGGTTGGTCCATCTACATGTTGAGTTAAGAAACAGTCCTGTACTAGTTCTAAAAAATTATTTGATTCTAAATCTCCCGTGTGATTTCTCCAATATATTCTACTAAGATTTAAATCCCCTACAATACCAACTTTACTGGATTGAGAGGCTCTCAGTATCTCATCCCAGTGTATTTTACTATCTATTCTATTTATATTTGGCGCTCTGTATATAAGGCCAATTACAATACTATCTTTGTTGTCATTAATATCTAACCATACACTCTCACTTTTCCTCTCCAATTTAATATCTGACCTAATAATTTAATTTACTGAATTTGAGATAAAACACACCATTCCACCTCCCTTTCTACCTTGGCGATCAACGTTGTACATAGTAAAACCGTCAATTTGATATTCTGCCATAAGACCTCGTGTTTTCGTGTTCATCCATATGTCTGTAATCATAATTATATCACTATTTTCTGCACAAATGATTGCCTTTAGTTCATCTAACTTATTTCATAAACTACGGCTATTTGTGTAATATACCTTGAGTTTCCTATCTATGGATTTACTAACTCACACTAACTTTACAGATTGAGTGATATTCGGCATTATTCCTCCTGACATCGAGACTATCTGATGGGGACATATCTTTTACTGTTTCAATATCAATAATACTACCTTCGATTTCACTGCAGTCAATGTTATCATAATTACTAACATGTATATGTGACTGGGGTTCTATTACATGTATATGTGACTGGGGTTCTATTACATGTATATGTGACTGGGGTTCTATTACATTCCTAGCTGATGTATCATTTCTTTCTCTATCCAAACACATCCTCTGTTTTGCCCACACAGGCTTCATCTTCAGCGAAACCCCCGCAAACGTCCTATTTAATGAGCTAGCTAATGAGGAGACCCTAACCGAGAAAGGTGCACCCCATCCCTTACATGCATATTATCTTTACCATAGAATTTGATCCAGTTGTCTATGAAAGGTATTGCATTCTCATTACAATATTTTTCTAGACGACAAACATTATACCAATTGCCCTTGACGTCCATTCCTTGCCAACTCCGCGTCATGGTAAGATACTATGCACTACAGGGATCCCTCCCTTTCTCCTAACTTTATCTAACATTTCCCGATACTGATGGAGTAGTTCCTCACTCCTACCTTTGCCAACATCATTACTTCTTGCACTAGGCAGATAATGGGGTTAACTCCACTATCTTCCATGATGTGGTCAATTTTCTCTAATACCATCCCTGTCGAGACTCGTAAGTAACTCGATAATTTAGGTTAAATTTAAAAATAAAGTAGATATACTGGAAGTTTAAATTAGGCGCCAGTATTAGACTAAACTATATATATTTGTATAAAAGATATGTACTCTTTCGTATTAAGTTTCTAGGGTATATTATCCATAATTATATCGGGTTATCATTATAATTACTCCGGTATATCTTGTAGTTAGTTAAATGACGCATTGGTGAATAAGATATTAACTGCGCATGCGTCATTTTGGGAACCTGCAGGTGGGGGGGGGGGGGGGGTCCCTCGCACAAGACAAGCCATACTCGCTTTGATTACGAACTCAGCAACACCTACTTCTAGCCGCTCTCACTACAACCACCTTGTTCATGCTAAGTCATTCTAATTCTTAACTCTTAGTGGCCACTATAGCTTCTATCTATTCCTAACTCTATCCTTGAGCTATCCATCACTATCAACATTTAAAGTAAGTTAACACTTATAAGTTTTTAGGTAAATTAGACTGTCTACTGCCGAATTCTTATAAATTGGTCCTTCGAACCTCGGAAAATGGTACTTCGAACTTCGACCCCGCCATATGCTAGTGTTTCGTCTTTTTAGTTTCTTGCTATTCCTTTTCTTTTTCCTAGCTTTTCCTTCCTTCTTGCGCCTGCTCCCGCTTCCCTGGTACACTTACGCACTTGTGGCTGGTATTTTCGTGTCAGGACTTCGTTTTTGTCCATACTATGACGATGTACTTAATTACAATTGTTGACCACTGCGGCCTGGGAGAGCCTCGTCCGTTTGAAGCTGCCTTTGAATCTTTGAAACAACGAAACAGCAGAGGTCGAGGAGCGGGAAACGGCGGTATTAAATTAGGCTAACCATCAATTTGCGTTCCTAGTTTGCATATTTTCTAGGCTAAATTGAATTAAATATTAAATTGGGTTAACCATGAAATTGGGTTCCTAATTTAATTTGTTTTCTAGGCTACATTAGGTAGATTAGGTATTAAATTCAACACTTAATTAAATTAATGTGAAATACAATTGCCGACTTGCTAGTTTCGTTCTATGGGAGAGTTGGAGCTGTGAACATCGCTACTAAACAGAAACGCTATAATGATTTAGGCTTCTGTTGAATAAAAATATGATGAATTGTGTTTTATGCATATATAAATACACTGCGACTGTATTTTAGCCGGTGATTTTGCATATTATCGATGTCTAATACTTTAACTTCCTTATGGCCTTAAACTCGCAAGTGGTCAATTAAACGGTAAAATTATTTTGTACGGTTGATCTTCTCGGCTAAATTTAAAGGGGGTAACTGCCAAAAACATATCTGGTAACAAGTAGATATGGGCTAGCCTAGTTTTGATTATATGTTCATAAATTAAATTGCCTTGTCTTATAACTTTTGGCATCCCTTCCTTAGTGTACAGTACTTTAACAAAAATTGCTGCATTTCTATCTATCTATTGCCTGACGCCGTGATCTCCGAAGGGGTGGCCACGAACGAACCGCCCCCATGCACCTCTGTCCCCAGTCAGTCGACGCCCCTCCTCCCACCCAGCACCGCCTTCATCCATATACTTCCTCACTCCATCCTTCCACCTCTCCTTCGGTCTACCTCTCCCTCTCTGTCCTTCCACCTCGCTCTCGTAGACCTTCTTAGTCATTCTCTCGCTTCCCATACGTTCCATATGGCCAAACCATCTCAAGGTGTTCCTTTTCACACTTTCCAGCACATCTACCTCCATACCACATCTTCTTACTTCTTCATTCGTCTGTCTATCCCTCCATGTAACTCTGCACGCACTTCTCAAGTAACTCATTTCCACCCACCTCACTCTTGGTCTGAGTCTCTTCTCAAACGTCCATGCTTCGCTTCCGTAAGTCAGTGTCGGGGTTACCACACTGTCATGCAAGGACTTCTTCACTTCCATACTGACCACCCTATTTCTTGTTACTGCTTTCAGCATTCCTACAACCCTCTTCCCCTGTTTCACCCTCTCCCGCACTTCGTCATCCATAGTCCCATCTTTACTCAACACACTGCCCAGATACTTAAATGAGCTGACAATCTCCATAGCCTGACCGTTCAACTTCACCTCACACTCTGTGACTTCACCCCTTTCGAAGACCATAACCTTGCTCTTCCCCGCATTTACCTTCAGATTCCGTTTTCTGCACACTGTTCCAAACACATTTACCAGACCCTGCAACTCCCATTCATTATCGCTCATCAGAACTGTATCATCAGCAAACAACAGTACAGGCAGCTTCCACTCATTTCCCTCCCTTATCAGCGATACACCAACATCCACTGCTCTTCCTTGTCTTTCTTTAACACCTTACGAGCGGCCTATGCGGTTTATTATATGTACCGCACAGCGGGGTGTTTTTAGCCAAAATAGGGCTGTTTACGTGATCATTTTCATGCCTAAATAAGACCCAGAACGTAAAACAAGTACCTATCCCTGAAAGGGCATAAACAGAGCTTTCGAATGACACCATAACGATCCTTGTATGATGGATAGTTTTCTTGCAATAACCGTGCAACGCGAGTGCAAAAAGCAGGTAATTCGGTACTTTCGGTACATAATTGAGTATGTAGCGAGTGAGAGAGGGAGGAGGGAGCTGAGATTTGTGTCAGTAGGTTCGCCGCGGTGGTCTGGAGCAGTCATACGCTCGCTAGTCTCCTGCCACCACTTGTCTCTCTCTCTCAGCCACATTACGTGCTGAAATTGCCACTCGACCTATGTCGAGCGCCGCCACATAGTCCAGCTTTTTTTAACTCGACTTATGTTGCTCGCCGCTAATTAAGGGTTAATGACTCCATCCATATATACAGTAAACAACCACGGGGACATCACATTTATTATAGGGTTAACTACTTTAATTTAATAGTGGAGATTATTTAGGCGTTGTTTGTTTACTTTCATTATTTCGCTCCGCGTCATATTTCCCTCTTATTGCCCTACACCGACATCACGCATTTACTCAATTATTACGTTTTAAGTCGAGGTTCCCTATAACTTTCCTTTATTGACGTCGGCTAACTGAGTGCGCTTCACACCCATATAGGTAAATTAATTTGCTATACCCTTTAAGTTCTATTTCCTGTGTATTGCCATCATGTCGTTGACTCTATCCCAGTACAAACAACGCAAGGTGGGTATCAAGAGTGGTTTGACAAGGATCACCAAAGATATAGCTACATTTTTAGTTAATGCAGACAATGAAGCGATAGAGGCTAAATTGGCATCAGTATTGAGACAACTCGTTGATTTCAACACATGTCGCCACGAAATGGAAACACTAGAAACCGACAAGGACTATTTCGCGGACATAGAAGTAGACATGGTATATCTAGAGGGTCTTCATCAAATTATCGTCCACCTTAAGGGTAAACAAAAACATAAGGAGCCAAATCGTGCCGGTATAAGATTGCCGAAAATCACCCTTCCTGTGTTTGACAGTGATCCCACTCTGTGGATGGGATTTTGGGATATGTTCCACTGTAGTGTCCACAGCAATGAGGAGCTCAGTGACATACAAAAATTCAGCTACATAAGAGGTCAACTGAATAGCGATGCGAAACAACTAATTGAAGGTTTTGCAATAGAAGGTGCCAGCTACCAAACAGCTGTAGCCCTTCTACAGAAAACCTATGGGCACAGGGATAGGATTAAGGCGGCACACATAACTAACCTTACTACTTTGAATCCTCCCTCTTACAATGTCGAGGAACCAAAAGGATTCTATGCTAATTTTGAAAGTACACTGAGGTCAATTGAAACCCTACAAATTACCCTTCATGAAACTAGTGTTGTAATACTTATGAATAAGTTGCCATCCCCACTAAAGGAGACTTTAACCCGGCAGCTGCAGGAAGACTCTTAAGAGGTCCTACTGGGCGGCTGTGGGAAGACTCTTAAGATCCTAGGCCTAAAAGAAAACATTTAAAACACCCCAGTGGCACTAAAAAAAAAAGAATTGTGTTTAGGTGAGATAATTTCCCTCCATTACTTCCTACACATGTGTCCCAAACCCCCCTTTCCCTTCCCCCCCTCCTCAATTATCAGGTAGTTTCTCTATTATTCCTGATAATTATCAAGTATTTCCGTGGGAGAGAGGGAGGAGGGTGGAGGAGTGTAACTCCGACCCTCCAAGCCAGTCTGAAAGCTCCCCTGGTCTCTCAGTCCCACGCGACACACGAGAGAGTGAGGGTGTAAGTCTCTCACTGCTCAAGGCCAGATTACGACCGCGGGGCTAAAATATACAATTTTCACCAGCCAATTGCTGTTACCAACTGTTTTATTGCTTTCCCATATTCACATGTCCATATTAAAAGTAAAATAGATGCATATGGATAAGTATTAATTATATAAATGGTAAATTAACGATTTTAGTGAGGAATGAATCAGTATACCTTCGCACCGTGGGCACATTTAAATACCATAGCTGCGCAGTTAAGAGGTTAAAGAGAACTTTAGGTGAAAATGGTCTGGACCAAGAAAGGTTTGTACAGGCTTACCAAACAGAGGTTTTTGACATGGAAAGTGTGGCAGAACGGACTACACCACACATACCAGTTGCTTCAGCATCCTTTGCGGTGCAGGATGCCTCAGTGCGACGTAAAGGTTGTAAGTTGTGCGAAGGGGCACACGTGTGGTTCAAGTGTCTCAAGTACAAAACCAGTGCTCTGAAAGTAAAACGTGCAAAACAACTCAACCTTTGCACCGGGTGCTTATCCTCAGCCCACTGGAGCAATGGTTGTGTGAACCCTGACATCCGTAACTGCAAATTCTGTCATAACAGACACTACCATATTCTCTGTCAGTCCAGATCTCAATGGGACGGTACGAAGAAGGAGCAAAAACCTCAAAAGGTAACAAAGACCAAGACGCAAACTACCACGATGTCTGTGTCTTCAAAGAAGATTAGTATTATCCTCCCAACTGTTATGCTGCCAACAGTAAAGGAACCAAGAGGAACAGTCAAGATGTGTACACTGCTGGATCAGTGTTCACAGCGCACTTTCGTCCTAAATTCTGCTCTAGACTCAATCCAATATGAAAAATTGGGTGTTGAAGAGCTAGAGTTGTGAAGGTTTACCGGAGCGTGTGAGAGTAAAAAGTATCCAGTAGTGTCCTTGAAGTACAAGTTCCGGGGCAGAAACTATCCTCTACAAGCATTTGTGGTAGAAACTCTCCCGGATCATAAAGGATCAGAGATGCCTAGAAGCCGACATGAAAGTGTTGCGAAGCAAAGGCTACAAATTAGCTGATCCTCTAATGACACAGACATCTCGACTGGACTTGTTGGTTGGTGCCGATCATTATTATGACTTCGTGCGGCCAGGCTACAAAAAAGAGGGCGACATAATTCTCTTGCCCACTAAATTTGGCTATGCACTAAGTGGCTCCTGCCATAACAACAAGTCTAGTGCTCGAATAGAAGTAGTTACAATATTGGAAGTCGCGGTCACCCCGATGAATCAATACACATCCTCGGAATCATGTAATCCATGTCATAATGAATTCAAATGTTTGTGGGAACTGGATCATCTAGGAATTTCTCCGAACGAAGATTCAAAGGAAAACAAGACTGCGTTGGACATCTACAAGGAGACAGTAACGTACTCTGCACAGAATCAGCAGTATGAGGTCAGACTGCCATGGAACCAACAAAAAGAGAACCTGCCCTCTAATTATGGTCTAGCAGCGGGTCGCCTAAGGGGTCTGCAGACGCGATTTAAACAAGAGCCTGTATATTGTAGTCAGTATGCCAAAGTTATCCAAGATCAACTTCATCGTGGTTTTATTGAGGAGATTCCTTTCGGTGTTACTGAAAATTGTCATTACTTGGCACATCACGGGGTCACCAAGAACAGTGTAACGACACCCGTTCGTATTGTGTACGACTGCTCCGCTAGTATTGGCAAAGGTAGGCCAAGTCTTAATGACTGCCTTTACACCGGGCCATCACTAGTGTCAGATCTAGCAAAAATATTGCTGCGATTCAGGGTACACAAATTTGCCGGGGTAAGTGACATCGAGAAGGCCTTTCTCATGTTGAGACTTAACACTCAACGAGCGGCCTAGGCGGTATGTTTGACCGTGCCGCCCAGCAGTTTTTTGTTACCATAAATGGCATTGTTTCCGTGCTCTTTTTCATGCATAAACAAGAGCCAGAGCGTAATACAAGTATGTATCCCTGAAAGGGCGTAAATTGAGCTTTCCAATGATACCCGAACCATCCTGCTACGATCACTGGTTGTCTTGCAACGATCGTGCAACCGAAGGGCAAAATCGCTAAAATACGGTAATTTTGTTGCATAATTACGTGTGTAGCGAGTGAGAGAGGGTGGATTAGTGTGGAGTACATGTCAGTGGGCCCAAGACAGTCGTGGCGAGCGGTCATGAGGCAACCTACGCTCCTCCCACAGCTCGGCTCTCTCTCAGAGCCAATATTGCGCCAAAATTGCACACAGACTTAAGTCGGGCCCCGCCACATAGTCCAGGTTTTTAGATACGGACTTAAGTCGGGCCCCGCTAATTAAGGGTTAATGAAGAAGATCTTAACTACACCCGATTTCTGTGGCCAAAGGATCCCTTGGACTTATCTTCACCCTTACTTTGCTACCGATTTAAGGTAGTGTTGTTGGGGGCGACTTGTTCGCAGTTTCTTCTTAATGCCACGGTCTTGATGCATCTTTCCATTATAAAAGAGGATCCCGAAGTTGTGGAGGCTATTAAGAAAGGTTTGTACATTGACAACCTCCAGGGAACAGGCAGTGATGAAGAGACTGTCATTAAGCGTTACTGGGATGCCCAAAGAATAATGTCTCAAACACATTTATATCTCAGAGAGTGGGCTACCAATAGTCCTCAACTACATGACCTCCTACAATTGGATGTACGTGTTGCTGCCTAGAATCAAGAGCGAGTGAAGATATTAGGACTCTTGTGGTTACCTGACTCTGATCTGTTGACATTCAACGCTAGTCTCCCAGATACCAGTAAGGCTACAAAAAGAGTGCTTAAGAGTGACGGCACAGCTGTTCGATCCACTCGGTGTACTACTGCCTGTTACAATAAGGTCCAGAATTTTCTTACAGCAATTGTGGAGACTGAAACTAGATTGGGACGATCCGCTACCTGAACACTGCGCTACCGAATGGTCTGAAATTTCCAAGGACCTGAGCCTCTGCTGTGACTTTACTTATCCTCGGAGGACGGTATTTGCTGAATCGGTAGAGCTTCATGCATTTAGCGATGCAAATGGTGTCGCCTATTGCACCGCAATATATTTTGTGAGCCCGGACCATAGTTGTCTGGTCATCGCTAAAGCAAAAGTCGCTCCCATAGGTCCATAACTATACCAAGACTAGAGCTAACTGCTGCTTTGCTAGCCGCCAGATTAATCAAATTTGTAGAGGAAGCCTATCATAATATCATAATATTGTAAAAGTCAACAAAATTGTTTAATGGTGCGACAGCCAGGTTACATTGCATTGGTTGCACAGTATGAAGAAGCTTCCAGTGTATGTCGCGAACCGAGTTGACTAAATAAAATCCCTTCTTCCGAGTGTAGAATTCCGATACGTGTCCTCTAAAGAAAACCCTAGTGATTTGCTGTCTAGAGGTGTTTCAGCAAAACATCTGAAATCTTCTGCGTTAAGGTGGGAGGGGCCCATGTGGCTCCGAAACAAAGACGAGTGGCCAGAAGATATATTACCAGATGACCCAACGCCACAAGTAACTAGCCAAGTTATTGGGACCAATGATGAACAGGACACAGTTATGGAACTGGGAAAAATTGGCAGTTATGAGAAATTAATTGGGGTAGTTGCATGGACTATTCGATACAAGAATAATTTGAAGGCAAAAATTAAAGGAACGTCTCCCACAGACTGTGCCCTCCTCAGCATTAAGGAACTAAAAGTAGCAGAAAAGATTGTAGCTCAAAGATGCCAGCAGGAATGCTTCCCAGAGGTATACGAGATGCTGTCTGGTGACAAGGGTACTCGCAATAATTTGGTAAACCAACTAGGACTTGTCATGAAGGAGGTTTAATTGTATGAGAAGGTAGATTGAAGTTAGCGGCTCTTCCGGATTCAATGAAATATCCGATACTACTGCCTTCCAAACACCCTTTCACTACCATGCTCATCAATATGTGCCATCGTGTCTGTTGTCACTATGGAGTTAATCACGTGGTCGTATATATACGGCAAAGGTGGTGGATTCCTAAGATAAGACAAGCTGTAAAACAAGTGACCAGTAAGTGTATAACCTGTCGTAAAATACAGGGTAATACCTACGCGACAGCTACAGTAGAGTACCTCCCCTGCCAGACATCAGGATATCGCTTTGAGGTCACAGGGGTCGATTATACAGGAGCAATTCCTGTCCGGGACTCTCACAACAACAAGGCTTATATGCTATTATTTATGTGCGCTACTACCAGAGGTATTCACATTGAATTAGTTAGCAATATGACCTGTGACAGTTTTATCCATGCATTCCGGAGATTTTATAGTAGGCAGGGATTTCCACAGATAATGTTAAGCGACAATGCTGCTACATTTGTAGGAGCTTCCAGGCACCTGGAAGGCATTCAAAGCGATCCTAGTCTTCAGGCTCATCTTACCGAAATCCGATGTGAGGAGCTATTTGGGAGAGAGCCATAGGTATTGTGAAGGCTGGGCTTAAAAGGGTACTAGGTCGTGCTCTAGTCTCCTTTGAGGAACTAACTACTGTCTTATTGGAGCTGGAGGCTACCGTGAATGATCACCCTTTAACATATGTCTCAGGTGATCTGGAGGACCCTAGTCCTATTACTCCATCCATGCTGGTTAAAGGTTGTAGACTTCGTGACTTCCCAAAGGACGGGATTCAGCTAGATGAGGTGCAGGATCCTAGTTACGATAGTAAAGCCGCAATACACAGCAGGTACAATTACATCAACAAATTGATCCGGGACCTATGAAAGTGTTAGTCTAGTGAATACTTGGCATCACTATGAGAAGCCTATAAGACTAAAGGGGGCTCATCAAGCAGTGTATGGCCAAAAGTAAATGACATCATTCTTATACATGACGAGGGACCTCGTGTCCTTTAGAAACTTAGTAGGGTAGTCAAACTCTATTCGGGACGAGATGATCTAGTTAGAGTGGTCCAAATTAAGGCAAAAACCGGCCTGACCCCTTGACCCATCGTCAAGTTGTATCCAGTGGAACAGGATGTCGAAATGTTTTCGATCCCTCAGCCGGCGGTCAATAATGATGCTGTTAGCTCTCACGACTCCACCCTTATGTCAACAGCGGTCGCTGGACCATCCACCGGTAACGATCCCATTAGTAAACTACCTCTTCGCCAAGTCGCTGTTAGATCTCCGCAGCTTTGGAGATCTAACATCGCTGCAGGATTACTGTAGATAATGTATATATTGGTGGTGGGAATGTGTTGAGACTCATAAGTAACTCGACAATTTATGTTAAGTAGATATACTGGAAGTTTAAATTAGGCACCAGTATTAGACTAAACTATATATCTTTATAAAAGATATGTACTCTTTCGTATTAAGTTTCTAGGGGTTTATTATCCATAATTATATTGGGTTATCATTATAATTAATCTGGTATATATTGTAGTTAGTTAAATGACGCATTGGTAAATAAGATATTAACTGCGCATGCGTCATTTTGGGAACCTGCGGGGGTCCCTCGCACAAGACAAGCCAGACTCGCTTTGATTACGAACTCCGCAACACCTACTTCTAGCCGCCCTCACTACAACTCCCTTGTTCATGCTAAGTCATTCTAATTCTTAACTCTTAGTGGCCACTATAGCTTCTATCTATTCCTAATGCTATCCATCACTATCAACATTTAAAGTAAGTTAACACTTTTAAGTTTTTAGGTAAATTAGACTATGTTTACTGCCGAATTCTTATAATCCCTACCCCGGTGCCAGGTAGACAAACAACCTTACTAAGTTTCGTGCCCTAAGCTGGTGTTGTACCATAGAGTTGCCAACAATGGAAAAGTTATACATACCTTTCCCTGGAGAGGATCCAGCAGCAGCAGGTGGAGAACCCTTGGTGGTGTCAGAAGCTCCCTTGGTGGTGGTAGGAACTGCCTCGGCTGCAGGCAATGCTTCGGTGGTAGGTGGTAGCCTGACTAGAATTCCCCTCACTCTTATATCGCAAAGGAGAGAATGCAATAGTCACACTCAAACCTATGCTACTATCTTGCTTCTTGAGTGTGACTTTCCCACCCATATTCTGAACAATCTGCCATGAATACAGCTTTTTATCAACTTACTCCCTTTCCCCCTTACTCAAATAGTTCTTCTTGGCTAAGCTTGAAAGCTAGATTTTCGTCTTTAAGCAATTCAACTTAATTAATTCTGAAGTTTTACGTTAACCTCCCTTAGACTCCAGACCTCTTCCTGCACCACAACCATCTGCTCCCTTACCTGGAGAATAGGATGGTGAAGATCGGTTAAGGACTCAAACCCCCTTACCTGCCATGATCCAAAAAGCTTACCGAGGAGCAAAAAACTAAGTACAGAAAATCAAAACAAAGTCAACTAATAGCTAAAAACTAAGCTAAAGCATTTTTATAACACTAAACACTTCCTCCAAACAACAGGTATGCATGTTTGGTCACTAAGGATACTGGGAAAGGGGTAGTGGCAGGAGCTCATATTAACACAACCTTACTCGATCACATCTGAGAGCACACTGATGATATATATACATATAAATATATATTAGTAGATCTATCTATCTATTTATTGCCAGACACCATGATCCCCGAAGGGGTGGCCACGAATGGATCACCCCCTCAGCATGCTTCACTCCCATACGTCAATGTCAAGATTACCACACCATCATGCAGTGATTTTTTACTTCCATGCTGACCATGCTATTCCTTGTGACTGCTTTCAGCATTCCTACGACCCTCTTCCCTGTTGCACCCTCTCCCGCACTTCATCCTCCACACTCAACACACTGCCCAAATACTTGACTAAACTGACATTCTTCATAACCTGACCATTAAACCTCACCTCACACTCCGTGACTGCACCCCTTTCAAAGATCATAACCTTCATCTTCCCCACATTTACCTTCAGGTGCCTTTTCTCAAACACGGTTCCAAACATATTTACCAGACTCTGTAACTCCCACTAATTATCACTCATCAGAACTGTATCATCAACGGTATAAGGAACTCCCACTTATTTCCTTCCTTTATCAGGGGTATACCAAAATTCACTACTCTTTCTTGAATTTCTTTCATAACCCCATCCACATATATACTAAACAACCATGGGGACACCACACACCCCTGCTTTAACCAAACATCCAGATAAAAAAAAAAAAATGCTCTGTTTGTTCTCAACACACGCACTGTCGCCTTTGCACCCTTATACAGTCATGCTCTTCACTGCTTTCAGCAACTTAACCAGCTACTCCGTATGTTCTCAATACTTTCCACAGACCTTCTCTATCAACTCTGTCATAGGCTTTCTCCAAGTCCACAAAGGCAGCATACAACATTTTTCCCTTCTCCAGATACTTCTCAACAACACATTTCAAGGAGACAATCTGGTCTGCACACCCTCTTCCCTTCCTAAACTCACCCTGCTCCTCACATACCCATTTATCCATTCTCACTTTTACTCTCCTGATCACTACCCTACTGTACACCTTCCCTACTACACTTAAGACAAATTCCCCTGTGATTGCCACACACTCCTCTCTCCTCTTTACCCTTATACAGGGGGACTATCATGCTTGTCTTCCAGTCTTCAGACACACTTCCCTTATCCCATGCTAGTCTACATATTTTCCATATCCATTCAATCACTATCTCACCACAATACTTCCGAATCTCCCGAAACACTCCATCTATTCCTGATGCTTTCCCCATCTCCACCCTTTTCAAGGCCTCAAACACTTCTGACCTCCTGATCACCACCTCCACCTCCACTAATTCTCTTCTCCCTCTCATAGCCCATCCAACTATGTTTGCCGGCATTTCATTTTATACATTCAACTAGTCATTAAAGTTCTACCTCCATCTCTCGACTCTCTCTTGCTACTCTGCTAGATCTCGCCCATTCTTATCTTTCACTCATTTACTACTTCCCTTACCACCCTCCCTAACTTTCTTGACCACTTTCCAGAACAATTTCTTACACTCCCTCCACTTTACACTTAAATTCCTTCCAAATTCCTCATCGACTCTTCTCTTACTTTCACTCCTCTCCCTCTTCTCCTAGCTCCACATATCTCCTCACATGCTGCACACATCTCTTCCTTAAACACTTTACTCATCTCTTCCACTTCCTCCATTTTCTCTAAGATAAACCTACCTAGTCGTCTTTCTACTGCTCTCTTGAACTCTTCCCTGCATTTCTCCTTCTGTAACCTTTCCACCCTCTTCACTACTTAACCTCCCTCCTGCCTTACTCTAGTTCTTGTCACCAACTTCTTCTGTATACTAATTTTAGCTACTACTACATAATGGTCAGAGAACCCCCTCCCCCATACCCATTAATGTCCTCATTCGTGCTTCCATACATACAATAGTCAATCAGTGCCTTTCGTTCCACTGTCTCTCCCTCCCTCCTCCACTCTACTGTCCTTCCTTTGTACTCCATGTGTACCTGTGTATCATTCTGTATCGGAATAAGGTGTTGGCTATCAATAGCCTCCTCCCCACACATACATCCACAACTGCACTGCCTTTCCCATCTACCTCTGACGGTACACCCCACCCTCCTACCACCCCATGTACTTTCCTATTACCCACCTTCCCATGCATATCATCATTCTTTCACCCTTACCAAACTTATCCAGGCACGCCTCATCACTTACTCAAAACTTCTTTTTCACTCTTTCTGCTTTATCTTATGTAGGTGAATACACACACACAACCACCCATGTTTATATTCCCACTTTCATTCTCACCCATATAATCCTTACAGAACCACGCTCCTTCCACTTCTTACTTACAAACAAACCCACACCTTCTTTTGCTATCTCATTCACTCTCACACACACACTCGTTCCACACTCCCATTCTTTCACACATGTACCCTTAAATTTGGTCTCAGTCATTACGCATACATCCAGCATGGTATTAGCTAGTACTCCCAGAACCTCTCTCTCTCTTTTGCGCCATCATTCACGCCTCTCACATTCCAAGTCGAAATCCAAAGGCAGTCCTTGGCCGGTCGGTGGTTGTCTCCAAAGCTATTCTATAATTTCTCATTGCTGTATGTTTTTTCCCACCCAACCTCTTTAGTCGTCTCTTATAACACATATGAGACACATGTGGCATATTCTATTCCCTTACCTCTAGGGGATAAACCAAATTGGAGTGACAATATATATATATATATATATATATATATATATATATATATATATATATATTGTTACGACTGACAGTAGAGGCTTCTAGTCCTTGGACTAACACAGACTATTAAATACCCAGCACCTCGGTAGCCTCAACTCGTAACACAGCCTATCGCAACAGAACAGAGCAAATTCGCAACTTCCAGGCTCTCTGGGGACCAAAGGTGCAGACAATCCCCCAACTGGTTCTGTTATACAAACAATGCAAAAACTGGAACCCCAAGTTGTGGTGAAAAGATATCTTGAGCCACAACTATCAACAACACTCCGTACCGAATGGCAATACTGAGGAGGATCCTTTCTAAGCTGCACAAAGAAGAGAAGCTCTGATTTACATTACGTTAATAACATTACGGTAAATACATGCCAACAATAAATGCCAAAATAATGAAGCAAATATCAAGCATAAACAAATGTGGCAGAGTGGTCTTGCCACTGGACTGGTAATCCAATGGACCCGGGTTCGAATCCCAATATGTCAATGGGAAGATATTATTGGGATGGAATTTGTGCTGTACCTAGTTTCAGTGCATTACCACAGCACACCGAAATGCCAAAACAAAATACCCTCATTGTTCCCCAATTAAATAGCACTGTATGAATATTCCCATATTCAAAATATGCTAGGGAGGGGCAATGCCTAGTGAGTTAATTGCTCAATGGGTGGCGTTCTGAGAGTGAGGGTCCGAGCCTGGGCTGGGGAGTGAGACTGTGAAGCGCAGGGGCGAAGCAGCTTCAGAGATGGAGTTGGGTTCGAGCCATGAGTAGGTGCTTCACATGTCTCCCTCCCTAGACTGGAACAAGACCTCACGGGCCTCACCGTGTTCAGCGGTAGAGTGTAAAGGCTATCAGCCTATGCCCGAGAGGGAGTAGTTGGAATATAGAAAAAAAAAAAAAAAACACCACCCACCTAAGCCTATCCTAATAATCGTTGAGGCGTCCTAAGCAGACTTCAACTCTAACGGGTTTTTATAATTGTGCCAGTGCTCGTGCTAGTGGAGAAATAATACCCAGGTAGGCAACACAGCCTACCTGTGGCGCACTACAACACAACTATAAAACGCCAATCTATTTTGTCCAGACTATCGGTTTGCTTGGGCCGAAGTAATCCACCCTGTAACGGAACGACTATTGAAGTCCACCACCCACTACCTCAAATCAAGCATCCCCAACAGACTTGACCCCTAGCTAAAATTATGCACATAAAGAAATAAAAATCGGCTGGTACTAAACACACGCCACTGTAGGAATAAAATAAAATGATAAAGGTATTATGCCAGCGAGGAATAATCTTGTTACCCCTCCACCAATACCGAAGTATACTGGCTCCCTTAACAAAGCCAAGGGTGCGGCTATACACAGAAGAGAAGAAGTCACAATACGAGGGACAAACCTGAAACCAACCACACACAACCCATAGAATCCCTTAACAAAGCCAAGGGTGCGGCTATACACAGAAGAGAAGAAGTCACAATACGAGGGACAAACCTGAAACCAACCACACAACCCATAGAATCCCTTAACAAAGCCAAGGGTGCGGCTATACACAGAAGAGAAGAAGTCACAATACGAGGGACAAACCTGAAACCAACCACACACAACCCATAGAATCCCTTAACAAAGCCAAGGGTGCGGCTATACACAGAAGAGAAGAAGTCACAATACGAGGGACAAACCTGAAACCAACCACACACACCCCATAGAATCCCTTAACAAAGCCAAGGGTGCGGCTATACACAGAAGAGAAGAAGTCACAATACGAGGGACAAACCTGAAACCAACCACACACACCCCATAGAATCCCTTAACAAAGCCAAGGGTGCGGCTATACACAGAAGAGAAGAAACATACTATATGGAAAAACACAAGTAAATCTGCAGTCACAATACGAGGGACAAACCTGAAACCAACCACACACACCCCATAGAATCCCTTAACAAAGCCAAGGGTGCGGCTATACACAGAAGAGAAGAAACATACTATATGGAAAAACACAAGTAAATCTGCAGTCACAATACGAGGGACAAACCTGAAACCAACCACACACACCCCATAGAATCCCTTAACCCGGGAGCTGCGGGGAGACTCTTAAGAGTTCCCCCGGCGCACTGCGGGGAGACTCTTAAGAGTCAGAGAAAACAAAAATCAACTTTTGACATCGAAAAAAAAAAAAAAATTTTTTTTTTTTTTTTTTTTTTTTTGGCCCCTGGGCCATGCAAAATCTCAGTCCTCTACCTCCCCTCCTTCCCCACTTTCCTCCTCTCCTTCAGTTATCACCTATTTTCCCTGTTATTCCCTTATTCTGAGGTATATTTTCGTGCTAACATTAGAAATCCGATTGGAGGGTGTGGTCATCACTGATAGCAAGCGAGTGCAAGAGAGAGAGAGAGAGTATCGATCGACTGTGTCTCAGTGGCCTTGGGGGAAATTGGCGGGAAAGCAGATTGCCTCACCCATACATTATACAACTCGCGGGCTATATCTCCGATTTTGACCATCCAAACGCTGTTTTCACTCGTTTTATTGTTGTTTCAGGTTAATACCTTTATAATCAACCCATAATAGGCGCATATGGATAAGTATTAATGCTATTAATGGCACAATGAATATTTTAGTGACGGAGACACCTCAAATACGTCAGCACAGGGGGACGTTTCCAATTACCCCCATGCGCACTTCAGAGGTTAACAAAGCCAAGGGTGCGGCTATACACAGAAGAGAAGAAACATACTATATGGAAAAACACAAGTAAATCTGCAGTCACAATACGAGGGACAAACCTGAAACCAACCACACACACCCCATAGAATCCCTTAACAAAGCCAAGGGTGCGGCTATACACAGAAGAGAAGAAACATACTATATGGAAAAACACAAGTAAATCTGCAGTCACAATACGAGGGACAAACCTGAAACCAACCACACACACCCCATAGAATCCCTTGGATGTTACGTTAATAGGCCAATGAATAAATAACGAATAATGCCAATGATTTACTAAAGAATTAAATAAACAAATTCCACTAAGAGAAACGCGAGAGATAGATCTTACTCCCTTGATAAGTAAATGCCGACTGACTAGCGTCCAGGTGGTACATACTGACGCCGACAGATGGCGCCACTTGAACCAGCTTGATGGTTCTTTTATACAATGTAATTTTTACTTAAATAATACAACTATGACAAGTAGGACCACATAGGATTAAACAACTAAATACAACATGCTTATACCAACGCATAATATAATATGCGTACTATATCAATATACCGGAAAAACCCATTAATTAATAATAAATGGGTTACATAATTTCGCCACAGTTTAGAGAATGGGAAAATCAAAGAGACCACGCCATTGAACGAAATAATATGAATTTGAAACAGACGATAATATTCGGATAAATATAGCTCACTGATTCACGCCGTATGGTTGAACATTGCTTCACGCAGTATTGAAATTACCGCAAGACGGTATGATATATTCACCATGTGAATATATGACCAATGCAACATAGTAAGTTATGAACATAAATTAACAAAATTAAGCTTACGATGGTGGAACATCGTAACAATATATATATACTATATGTATATATACTGTATATTATATATATATATATATACCTCTCTAACCTTATGGGTTTATGACTACCTACAAAATGGTAACAAAATAATGGTTTTTTACACACCCTATTCGTACATTCTTTAATGGGAGATGTTTTTTTTTATTTCTGGCTCCCCTTCTCCTTCATTAGTTTACAGATTATAAGACGTTCGGCCATTAGAGCCTGTAATACAAATTTATCTGGAATGGGGATCTTTGAAATGTTTTTATTAAGCTTGATGGAGGTCAAGGGAGGAAACTAAAAAACAAAATAATAATAATAATAATAATAATAATAATAAATAAATATATCAAGCAATAAATATACCCTACCCCCTTAAACCCATAATGTTGTACAGTGTAGAAAGGCAATAACGTTGTACCCCCTCTATGGACCTAAAGGCAATAACGTTGTACCCCCCTCTATGGACCTAAAGGCAATAACGTTGTACCCCCCTCTATGGACCTAAAGGCAATAACGTTGTACCCCCCTCTATGGACCTAAAGGCAATAACGTTGTACCCCCTCTATGGACCTAAAGGCAATAACGTTGTACCCCCTCTATGGACCTAAAGGCAATAACGTTGTACCCCCCTCTATGGACCTAAAGGCAATAACGTTGTACCCCCTCTATGGACCTAAAGGCAATAACGTTGTACCCCCTCTATGGACCTAAAGGCAATAACGTTGTACCCCCCTCTATGGACCTAAAGGCAATAACGTTGTACCCCCTCTATGGACCTAAAGACAATACCGTTGTACCCCCCTCTATGGACCTAAAGGCAATAACGTTGTACCCCCCTCTATGGACCTAAAGGCAATAACGTTGTACCCCCCTCTATGGACCTAAAGGCAATAACGTTGTACCCCCCTCTATGGACCTAAAGGCAATAACGTTGTACCCCCTCTATGGACCTAAAGGCAATAACGTTGTACCCCCTCTATGGACCTAAAGGCAATAACGTTGTACCCCCCTCTATGGACCTAAAGGCAATAACGTTGTACCCCCTCTATGGACCTAAAGACAATAACGTTGTACCCCCCTCTATGGACCTAAAGGCAATAACGTTGTACCCCCCTCTATGGACCTAAAGGCAATAACGTTGTACCCCCCTCTATGGACCTAAAGGCAATAACGTTGTACCCCCCTCTATGGACCTAAAGGCAATAACGTTGTACCCCCCTCTATGGACCTAAAGGCAATAACATTGTACCCCCCTCTATGGACCTAAAGGCAATAACGTTGTACCCCCCTCTATGGACCTAAAGGCAATAACGTTGTACCCCCCCTCTATGGACCTAAAGGCAATAACGTTGTACCCCCTCTATGGACCTAAAGTAAGACGATGGATGAAGGTGGTGAGAGAGATTTATAGGCGCAATATAAGGATAACGTGAGTGTGTCTGAGGGGAGAAGAGGGAATAAAATGTCCAGGTGAAGTGTGGGTATGAGGTGTTTGTCATCTAATATATATACAGTATATATATATATATATCCACATAGGTATCAGGACACTTCAACACCAGGCGCTCTCACCACACAAACAAGACGAGTCACATGCCATATCACCACTAGACCTTTTCTACACCATTCGGTTTCATCAACTTACCAGCTCCATACCAAGCCAATGAGGGAAAGGCGAACTAAAAATCCAAATGGCTCTGGGGGTCCGATTGGATTAGCTTCGTCAGTGATACACCATTGAGGTGTTTTGAGGGCTTTCATGATTTAAGAGGTTTAATACAGTTCACAAACTAATCTATGACACATAGTTGTGTAGTATATTTTTACTATAGTCAAACTCAACTGAAATGAGCTCCAAAGAGGTCAAGGTCGCCCTGTGCGGTGCTGCCACATTTCTACCAAAACAAACCTTTTAGAAAACGGGAAACCAAGGAAAACCACATTTAGAAGGGAAACTTGAAATAAATGTAAAAGACTTTTTTATGTCTGGAAGGGTTATTGGTATTCTTGTATAAAAGTTACAGAAACGAAATAATAGGTAGGCTATATTTGTATATACCTATTTACATTGTACAGCATCTCCCTTGCCTGGCTATGAAGATGAGAGTAACTTTTGCAAGTTTTTCCTTCCATGGTGGTTGCGCTATGAATGAGGGTTAGTGACCGTCTGACCTGGATGATGTTGTTGTCGTAGTTTGAGGCCATTTAAAGCGTTGCCATTACTCATATCCAGCTCTCTCTCTCTCTCTCTTTTGATGGGATTACATTGTGCTATATTGCATTTTGGAGTTGTGTATGTGTGTGTTTGTGTAAGTATCTGTAGGGGTGTGTGTGAGTGTGTGCGTAGCCAACAGAACCGCATTGACATTACTTGGCAACGTCGCATATCCTACCATTCCTTAAATCTATTTATAGCTGTCCCCAGAAAAATGGCAGCATGTTCTAAATAGCGTGCCATATGTTGTATAAATTCCTTCTATATATCCTTAAAATTATATGTTTCTTAACACCACAACCTTTAACAAATTTTAATATAATATATATAGTCATAAAAGCTAAAATTAATTTGTTAGTAGCCTGAAAAACTAACATTTGTTGTTAAAGCTTTAAATATTTGACAACACCGCACAGGGCGAGGGACACCACCTTGTAGCTCATTTCATAGGAGGATGACTATAGATTCATATATTATGATGGTTATATACTAATTAATGCAGTGAAAATATAATAATTAACATAATTTGATACATAAATACCAGCTTCCTGGCCTAAAAATTTACTTTCATCCTAATGTGGTGTAATAGGCTGGGCGAAATGTTAATACTCATTGAATTATTGTATTGGCTTCCTTTTTAGTTACTAACAAATATGTGTTTCAGTAAATATTCGCTGAACATATGGTATAATATTCTTTAGTTTGTAGTATTTGGCAGGTTTAAATTCTGGGCATGCGCACCAGTTTCTCTTCCACAAAACAAGTTCCCATGCGCATATAAGGTACCAATTTAATCATCCACTCTCAAATCGGGCAGATAAATAGACTACTGGCTATATTTCTTATTAGGTCAGTGACATGAAATCAATCAATGTGTATCAGAATATCATAGAACACAGTGGCAGCAAATTACGTACGTGGAGATGCAGGAAATTAAAAAAAGATGATGACAGCAAGGACTGACAACACTGCCTCTCTCCACGGGCGAGGGTTTGGGTGATCAGCTGACCGAGGCTTGATAAACGTACTGTACAGTGTTGCCAAAATCTTTTTTTTTTCGCACCATTGGGATAGTTTGGATTCGTTCATAAGCGTAGATTTACGAGATTGAGGGAAGGAAATTTCTCTAAAAAGGGCTCCATTCCTAACGCTATTCTTGATTTACAGTGTGATGGGGTTGATAGCCTCTGAAGTACTATATTAACTAACTAAAATTGAGGAAAGCGGAATTGGGCTGGTTCTATATATTATTCAAGTTGTAGAAGTGTCGAGATATCGAGTGTCGAGAAGCTAAGCTAAATTTCATACAAACGTTCATCATGGCCTTCTGTTGGTTGTACTATACATGTATGGTAGCTTATGTGGCAGTGACTGAATAATCAAGTGATTGCTTGTAATGGGGGATTGGGACATTGATGCAGATTTGATGAGTGCATGATTGTGATAATAATGTATGTGGTTATTTCATTAATATTTAGATGATGTGACACATACTACTCATTGAAGTGACGGGGCTGAATAGAACTGGGTTGGGTAACACCTGTAGGATTGCTAGCCTACAGGTGAGTAGGAAGGAGAAAAGAAGAAACAAACAACAGAGACACCATTCCATACCAGTCTCATGATACAGAGGAATGAGAAACAGAGGAGTGCCCCATATCACCAGGTCGTTCCCGTTTTTGTACTACCAGGAAGACAGGTCACCTAGGTCAGTCACCCCTACAAAATAATGGGAGTTAAGCCAATCACCTTCCAGGTTTCAAACCCTCTCAGCCAATCACCAGCCTTCATTGCACCAGTAGCTAGATTTGCAGTACACCGAGCAAATGGTTATGAAAGTTCCGCATCAAAGACCTGAGTGCTACCGACATACGTGGGGATATTATGATCTACAGTGCAAGATTGTTACGAAGAACTCTGGATCAACCAAGGAACATAGAGGAGACCAGAGTTATCCACTGATTCACCAATAACCCTCAATTATAATAAAATCACCAGAATTGCTATTATATCCTTCCTAGACTTAGTAACTCCCACCAGTGCTAGAGTATTAATTAAAATACTTTAAATGATTAGGTACCAAATGATAACTACCATGTATTGGTAAGCTAAGTATTTACTTCACTATTGATGTCACAACGATTCACTACAGTATATCCCTTTAACATTGAATTACTATAAGTTGAAG
Organism: Paralithodes platypus; assembly: GCA_032716605.1. NCBI lineage: Eukaryota > Metazoa > Arthropoda > Malacostraca > Decapoda > Lithodidae > Paralithodes > Paralithodes platypus. Next base: position 2,268,388 of record CM064571.1, on the reverse strand, counting down.
CTAAGAAAATATTTGAACATGTACTCAATGAAATTGTTGAGAAAGCAAGCACTTCCACCTCGGTAATGTTCTCAAGTCTGAAAAGTCCGGAGCATCTAACTAAAAGTTGCAACTGCATTCCCCTCCCCCTCGAGACTACAACGCGCCCTGTTGTGTGCGTCTGATGCCTGGACGTGAAATTCCTGACGGTGCGAAGCAGCCCTGAAGTCTGGTCCAGGCGAACCTACGCTCTACGTCGGCCAGACTTGCTCTCGAACCTCCACCCCCCCACCCCCCACCCCCCCAAATTCACCCTAAGTGTCTCTGAGTGTCTTACGTTGTGATTATTGCTGTGAAGGTAAGGTAAAATATGTGAATATTCATTGCTAATTCCCTTATAGATCTGTGCCCAAGATCATTAATTGTTGCGTATGCATTAATCCTTCAGAAACCCTATTAAACCTTGTGTAGATCTGTGCCCAAGATCTAGTGTTAATTTCTCTTCTAAGTTCATATAAAACATTCTACGCATACGTCACATATTTGTGTAATTTCATAATCTAGCCGAATACTCACAGATTTTCCTTGTGTATGTCCATTCTATTTATGTATGTACCAAGTTGAAGCTGAAGTGTATACTGTGAATTTATTCCCTTCTAAATCCTCACTTTTACCTAGAACCTATGCCCAATTACATATCCAATTAAACTCAGCTCTCCATCCTTTAGAAGAATTATATTGCTGATTATCATAATCTAAATCTATTTTCTTCGGGAGAAACCCCCCCCCCTATTACGCCTTATTTTGTCGTGCGTTAATAGTATAATTTGTGAATAACGTATTAGTTTATTCTATTATGAAATAGATAATTTCGATCCAGCTCGTCTAGGAATTCTAGTTCTGTGTAGATCTATTGTCTAATTATTTCACCAACTCGAATAAAACGCCATTTTGTTCTGTATTCCATATAGGAATCTGTTAACCAGTTCAGATCTCCTTCATACCTTATCAGGTATTTCCATCTAAGTGCAACTTCGTCGTGTACGCCATCTTTAACTTGTAGTATTATTATAACTACTCGTATACGCTAATTTATTGATGCGTTCTCTAATCTGCTGTAATCAATCTATTGCCTGATTCAGTTAGGTTATCTTCAACCTTCGAGTACTCTTCAGTTGATATAAATCATTAAATCTGAATTCCTCGACCCGTGAGACTATCATTGCATATACGAATTAATTAATTGTATGTTCATGATATAAATTTTCTCATAATAATCTAAGCACACCATTAATTGTAAAAATAATTTACCTCTCCTCCCTTATGAATTTCAACATATTCAGAAGAATATCGCACTAACCATAAATACTATTTTGATCATCGCAGTCAAACAAATGACCTGAGTTACCTACCTGGCCCAAAATAATCTGTGCCGCTAGCCCTTTAACACCTTCAGACTCATATGATGCAGAAGTTGCCAGATTAGCAATAAGAAATAGAGTTCTCTCACTCTTATAATTACCTCTCCAAAATTAGTTTTCTGCCCACAGCTAACTCAAAGACAACTGCAGAGATTGAAGTAACTAAACTAAAGGTTTCTAAATACCCCTGATGGTAACAAAGGCTTTAAAGTATCCCTAATCGGCTCAAAATCGCGGTATATGTCGGAGAGGGTTAATCTCCCCCCTACGCTTCTCATCACCCATGAGCTAGCGTTTATCCCAGAACTCTTCATATGCTTTCCTTTTTGTTCCGCCCCAACCTATATACGCTTACTTAGAGATTTCGCTCACCAGCACTAATAATAGCCACTCAAAAACAGTACTTCCTTAGCCAACGTAACAGCCAAACTGGGTTGTGCACTATGCATCAACCAAGGCTAAAATAAGGCGTGAATAATTCCTAAAGCATACACAATGAAAGTTAATAAACACAATGCTGTCTTCCTTACTAATAAAGTCTAGCAGTGGCATAAAAGGTACTGCCAGAAACTTATTCAGAATAATTCACAGTAGATACTCAACTCTGATATATATTATTATCAAGGGTTTTATCTATGTGTATGTTTGTCTGATTATTATTATTACATACTTCCATTATAATATTATCCCTTGATTCACACTCATTGTATGTTATTACTAGACCTTGGTGTGTGATAAATGTTAATAATTGTTTACTGGCTATTCTTTATAGTAGTGAAGTAAATATTCACCCACACTTTAGGCCTACTTATATGCGTGAAGTACCTATCATTTGTTTATGTCAAAGTCTACATACTCGCTTACTATTCCCCAATAATAGTCAAGGAGTATACAGTTATCTATATGGCATTTGAATAAATAAGAGTGTATAATTACATGTGTGTATTTATTGTGTTCATCTTAACCTGATTGAGTACCTAACTTGTGAATAAGAAGGTGTTCGACGTGTCCCTGTTGAGATTATAGTGAGTCTAAAAGTCCATAGTTGGATTTGACTAAAGACCAAAACTAAGCTAGGTTGTATTACAACCCGGCATAACACTCATATATAGGGGTCTAGGCCTAGTGATATTTGGGGAAATCATAGTATCATGCACGCTTTACTGTTAAAGATAAACATATCAGAAAAATGTGTGATGATAGGATAAAAATAGCTGAAATTGTGTAGTTTTGAGATATTAGGTGATTGGGCTACTTTTGGGCGAGTTTTGAGATGCGTGGATGTGCGTTGGCAACCCTTGGAATACACACACACACACACACACGCACGCCACAATCTATAACTGACCATTTTACCTTCACTAAGGCTATAATCCACATTATATTAAGATTTCCATCTGTGGGAAACAAATATCTACCACCATTACTGCTAGTGTGCACATAGATGCATACAAAATGTTAAATTTAACAAAGTAAGTCAAGTGGGGAAGAGATGTTGACTGTCCGAGTAGGTTTGTTTAATGACAATTATGGCTAGCGAACACTGGCATCAATTTATGATTGCTAATGCCACTTCTGAAACTAGTTTATAATTGTATACTCTAATTTCCAGTAAAGTTGCTAATGCCGATTATTTTATACGTTCATCTCGAGTTTTTATACATAGTATTATATTTTTTAGGACATGGATACCTATCTGTTGAAATATTAACAGGACTACTTTTAGGGCGCTTGCCATGTGTTTGTGTAGGCCTAATAGAATCGTTTTTATTAATCATAAATACTTTATATTTTGGACAATGTACTGAATAGAATTTGAAAGTAATATGTCTGTAACATTCATGACTATAGAAATCAAGTGATATTTTGATGACTGCGATTTATAAATTTCAATTCACTCGATGGCAACAAATTTTGTTTGGGTGCGAACCGAAAGCGGGAATAATAGCAGACGATGTTTTTACTGTCCCCCATTAGAAGACCCACGCACAAGCTTCTTGGGGTGACCACCAGATGGAGAATGGTCGCTTTGGGGACTGACCAAAATATTTTTTAGGACATAAAGAAATATACCAAGATTATGCATTATATACTTGTTATGCGAGTAGATTATTTTTACAGCGTTTATTATGGTTCGTTATTTTCACTATCGTGAAGCTGAGAACCTGAAATAACTAACTGTGTCAGAACTGGTCGGATTATACAATAAGGATATCAATATCTCCCAAAGTCAGAGAATACACAATTGCGATTCACACGTTTTATTTCTTATTTAGCTAGAGTACATATATGACATAAATCAAGTCTCATCTATATAGAAATGAACTTGAAGGAATATGGATCATAACAATTAGTATAAATCACTCTAAATTCCCTTTATATAATAATTGGAATAAAGATGAACACGTGGATCAACTATGTAAAACAACAACAACTTAGTAAGTCAATAGAGAATCACAACATAAATAACACAGAGGTTTGTCTCAACAAACAAATAATTAATATCCTGAAGGTAACTGGCAACCACTAAAGGATTAGCCGACATGGTAGGTCAAAGTTACTGCGACGCATAGGCTACTCACAATAGATATTTGCTTATGGAATTTAGGATATCAACTGAGGTCTGAATAACTGGTATGTTAATTCAATAAGTAAAAGATATATATCTTAATAAACTCACAGAGTTACAATATTGAATAGTAATTTAATTCAATGAGAAATAGTTAAACAAGCCAGTACGCTTGGCTAGACATCGCCTCGCTGAGGGCTAAGCGTGGTGTAGGACTGACAGGAATTTAAGTCAATAATAAATAAAGCTAGGCCTGAAGGTGAGGTCAGGGAGCGGGATCTTTTAACACAGTTCTACGAGACACGATAAGAACTCTCTCTGTATACACTTATCTTATGTTCACGTACCCAGCCAACAATAAACACAATATTAAGATCCGCTGGGTGTTCACAATAAATTATGTGTAGTGCGCTGTATATATATCCCGAACGAATATATGTAAAGCTCTGATCTAGAATATAAGAGATATATTCACAGAATTATATATATATATATACATCAATCCCTGCAAATAGAGTGTGTAATGTTCTCTCAACACGAGGGGCGATAGCAAATTAAGAAGAGAATCGACAATCTCTGATATTTACATTAAATGGAACACTGCATATCTTAATCACCCTTCGCAATATTTAAATCAAACACTTCATACAACGAGAAGCACTTAAGTTTTGGAATGGAAGCATAGGTGACGTGGCTCAAGAGAGATCTGGTCAGGCGTCGTAACCAAGTCCGACGTAATCTGGGGAGATTCCCAGACACACACACACACACACTCTACTACAGGTATCCTCGCTCGTCCTCGGGACACACCTCCGTCGGTACTCTAAGGGGTGAATGACTTGCCCCTACGAAAGTACTTCCGAAATTGAGATCCTTGGGATGCTGCGTACAGATTACAGATCGTGAGATCGTGTGCTCATTAGCCTCGATTTTTGCCTACCAAACTTTGGTTCGGGTAGGTAATATTACGATTTAATTATTAGTCACTGGTAAAGCTTCTCGAGGTTAAAAAGGTCATGAGAAATATAGTTTTTGAATATTGCTCCGGTTATTAACATTCTTAAAAATACAATGCATATATGGTTATATGGGTGAACACATTCTTTATTTATTAAAATTATATAACTTGAGGAAATGGTGTATGGGAATGAGTGACAATTAATTTAGTGTGTTATGTATTTACAGATATTATATCGTGTATATGGAAAGAAATCTTTATTAAGAAGAATATTGGAAAGATAGTGTTTGCTCCATCTGGGTGTTGTTGCGGCGGTGGTCGTGGTAGAGTTGCATTGGAAAAAAATAAGGAGGAGATTGAAGCCTTAATTGCACAAACATGTCCTCGTCATATTCCAGGTCGGGTTCTTGGGGATACATCGGCCATTTTCTTTTTTGGTGAAAGGGGTAATGAGGGCGGATTAACAAATACCCTTTGGGGGGCCCTAGGGGAGGCACAGGCATAGGGGAACGTTGAGGTTTGAACAGGGGTAGCTGATTTATTTTTCTTCCCTTTCTTTAAGAGGGTCAACTTCCCTATTTGTTGTTGTCCTTTGATGGCTGCAGTCTTGCACTCTGTCAGCTGTTGTTGAGGTTGTTGAGGAGCCCTTTCTTCTTGGGCTATTATTTCACCTCTTTCGTCGATAACAAAGTCTCGGCCCCGAGGCTGGAGTACATAGGTTGTGGAGTCTTGGTTTCGGTGGTCGATGGTGAGACCACGTAAGAATTGGTGGCATATTACTGTAGGGGCGTCGGTGGGGGCATGGCACTCCCAGAACACGGTGAGGTGAGAAGGTGTGGTTGACATCTTTGCTTGGTGTATCAGTTGGGCAGTAGTAGTTATTGGAGTGTCCTGGAGGTTTCTGCGGACGGTCAACATAGTGATTTTCATGACTGAAGTTGCTGGAGCTAGGTCAGGACTATGACTGAGGTTGGAGGAGGAGTTGGGGCTGGTTGTGTGCTCCGGTATAGAGGGGAGGAGCTGAGATGGTGGCGGGTCAGCAGGCTTATCGGGTGTTTCTGGGTGTGACCCGAGGACCTGGCTGTTGTTTGCCGACTGCATAGGTGGGGGTGTGGTCGGTGCTTTGGTGGGTGTGGCGACATACGGGGTGGCAGGTTTTGGAGGTTTGAGGTTGGTGGGGACCATCTTCCTGGGTTTGGGGATATGTATGGCTGGGGACCAGCAAGTCGTCTGTGTCACTCGCCGGCCAGATCTTCTGCAGGGGGGTTGTAAAGAAGGTTGAGTTAAGTGGGTTGAGAGGTTACATTTGGGTTTATTACTGGTTGAGGTGGATGGTTGGGTGAGGGTGTGTGAGGGAAACTGTGAAAGAGATTTCTTGGGGGTTTTCAGAGAGGTAGAGGTTGAATTTTTTGAGAGGTGTTTCTGTGGGGTTTTGGCAAGTGTAGAGGTTGAAATGGTCGGAGTGGTCGAGTTTGGGTGGCTGAGTGGAGATTTAGTGATAGGGGAAGTAGAGCGTGAGATACAGGTTGAACTTCTTGAGAGAAGTTTCGGTGTGGGTTTGGCAATTTGAGAGGTTGAACTAGTCTGAGTGTTTGAGGTTGTGTGAGTGAGGGGAGATTTAGTTACAGGGGTAGTAGAGTGAGATGTAGAGGTGGGAACAGGCTGTGAGGTGGTAAGTGTAGGTAAAGAAGAAGGAAGTGGTTGTTTAGGCAGAGTGGAGATTGAATGAGGAGATGGAATAAGAGGAAATGAAGGAGAAGTATGTGGAGTAGTGGGAGAAAGAGAAAAAATAGGAATGTCAGTTTCGGAGGAATCGGAAGATAGAGAAGAGGCAGGAGTGTGAGGAAGTTTGGCTGGTAGATTAAAGGTCAGAGCGGACGGAGCTGAAAGAGTGAGAAGGGGGTGCTAGAGTGTTGGGATGATTCAGGTGGTGCGAGGTAGGTCGAGGTGGTGGTGAAATGACAGGAGGTAAGTTATGCAGAGAAGGAATGGGTGTGTTTGGTAGAATGGGGAAAGGGGAGATGGCGGGAATGGGGGTTTGAAGAGGTGATTCTGAGGCACAAAGGTTTTGATTTTCAATTACAGGGCATCCGGTATTATTGACTGGGTCAGCTAGCATAGTTATATTCTCGTCAATGGGTTGAAAACGGCGAACGTGTCGGTTGCGGTACGTGCGTGATTCTCCATGATAATTGACCTGTTAACAGTTTGGCATGGTGAGAATTTCAAATGGTCCTTTGTATCTGGGTATGAGTTTTGAAGGAACAGGAAGGTGAGCTATCATAACAAGATCGCCTACATGGTGGAGGCTGACTTTGGAAGTTTCGTCAGGGTGCAGATCTTGCAGGTATTGGAGTTGTCTGAGTCAATTTTTCAGGTGTACTAAGGATTGGTCGAAATTTGACGAGGGCTTGTGGGGGGCAGACAGGTGACGTAACGGAAGTAGGAGGGGGGGAATCCCAAAACTCTCATGCGGGGAGATCCCGTCTTGTCTAGGGCAGGTGTTTATTCCACATTGCACGTGTTTTACTCGGTGGTGTTCATTTGTTGTAACCGGGTCCTGATCTGATTTGCAATGGTACGGTGGCTCCGTTCACAGATAGAATTACCCTGGGGCCAATACGGGGAGGAATGACTAATCTTAAATCCGAACATCTGTGAAATTTGGGTCCAAATGTGACCGGTAAACTCGGGGGCATCATCAGAGTGAATGGCTTCAGGGAGTCCGAAATATGGAAAAATGTGTTGCAACATGTCTTCAGTGACTGAAAAAGCAATGTGATCTTTTGCTGGACAAGCTATTACATACTTAGAATCGGTATCTACGAAGGTAATTATATACTTGAACCCTTTGATACCTTCCATGGGTCCCATGACATCAACGGCTAATAATTGCCATGGCTTGGAAGCAACGAGTTTGCAATATGGGCCTGGGGTGCGAGTTTGATCCTTGCCAAGGGCACAGGCTCTGCATGCTTCAGTGACTTTTTTGGCAGTGATATAGGGGGAGGGGGTCCAGTAAATCTGCTGAAAGGTCGAAACTAATTTGCGTTGAGCGAGATGGATGCCATTATGCGAGTGCAACGATAGCATGGTTGACAAGCGGTGGGGGAACTGAAGACAATTTTTCCGTCTGGAGTGTAAAGATTGTCTCCTCGTCTTTGAAGCTGTGAAAATAGATGACGGGGCATCCAGTCAGGTTTCTGCTGGGTTTCGAATTGTTGCAATAAGTGCTGTTGTTCATGGTCTGTGGAATCTTGATGGTGGATGGCTCGAATGGGGGTGTGTTCAGAGGGTGAGGTGGAGTGTTTGATGGGTGAAATTATATCATGAGGAGAGGTGACATGCGGAGGGGGTGAATCTAGATCAGGTGAAGAGGTGATAGGTGTGTTAGGTGAAGCTAGAGGGAGCCTAGACTGTGGAGTTTCTTGGGCGGTATGCTATTTCAAAATTAAACTCCTCGAGAGATTCTCGCCATCTAACGGTTAAGGCATTCTTGGTATCTGACTTTCATAGCCATTGGAGGGCGTGATGGTTGGTTATGATGGTTACTTTGACTCCAGTTAAATATGCCTTAAAGTACTGAAGGGCCCAAAATATCCCTAAACATTCTCGCTTGGTGACTGGGTAGTTAATTTCGGCTGGATTTAAGGTTCTACTAGCACAGGCAATTATGTGTTCCCGTCCGTCTCTAGTTTGACCGAGGACGGCGCCGATACCAAATTTTTACACATCGGTATAAAGGCAGAAGGGCTTGGTGTAATCAGGAAATTATACAACGGGTGCGGCTAAAAGGAGATCTTTAAGTGAATTAAAAGCTAGAATGTGTGAAGTTGTTCACAGGAATGGCTCTTCTTTCCTGGTTAAATTATGAAGAGGTTTGGCAATGGTGGCAAAGTTCTTTACGAATCGGCGATAGTAGGAGGATAAACCTAAAAAGCCCTGACTCCTTTGACATTCGTAGGGGGGGTGATGGCACTGATGGCTCTGAGTTTTTCAAGGTCAGGGGCTATTCCTTCCTCAGAGACTAGGTGACCGAGGAATTTTACTTCTTTTTGGACTAGGATGCATTTTGATGGCTTGAGTTTTAAATTTGATTCTCGGATTTGCTGGAAGACATAGGTAAGGCGTTGGAGATGCTCGCCCCAAGTTTAACCGAAATCAATGATGTCATCTAAATAAGCTAACAGGTCTCCCAGGTTAACCCTTGCAATACAGACTCCATGAGTCGGGAGAAAGTGGCAGGACCGTTGCATAGGCCAAAAGGTAGCACGGTGAATTCATAAAGTCGCCATTGACTAGTGGCGAAGGCTGTTTTTTGCTGATGTTCTGGAAGTACTGGCACTTGCCAATACCCGGCCTGAAGGTCTAGAGTAGTGAACCATTTCGCGCCTAGCAGTGAATATAGAGAATCGTCAATGCATCTTTGATGGTTACGTTATTTAATTGCCTGTAATCTATGCAAAATCTAGTGGAGCCGTCTTTCTTTCTAACTAATACTACGGGAGAGTACCAAGGACTGGTGGATGATTTGATAACCCCAGTTTCGAGCATTTCTTTTACTTGAGTTTCTTCCTCTTGTCTATGGATAGGATTTTTCCGGCGAATGGGTTGCCTAAGGGGTTGCCCTACAGTATGAATATTGTGATGAAGCAAGGTAATTTTCCCTATGTCTCGGCTGGAAGTGGCAAATATATCTTGAAATGAAGTCATTAAATTATGTAGGTCAAATTGCTGGTGAGAAGTGAGATGAGATGGAATGTCAGGAAATTTAGGAGAAGGGGAGTTTTCTTGATGAGTAGGTAAAGTAAGTTCCTCATCGTGATTTTCTAGCTCTCCAGTAGCTAATCCTTTTGGCAAAGTGAGGGGCTGATCAAAAATATTTGCAACTATAATGCAATTTAATTTATCAGGAATGATGGCTGGAGCGGTAAGGCAATCTCTACCGAAAGGACTCTGGAGATTCGGGGTGATGATGACATCACCAGATAGAGTAGGTATGATAGGAATCCACTCTTTGTGGTGAGGGGGTAGCGTAACGGATTTAGAGGTGACAGCCTGAGTAGTTTTAATGTTACGAATAGCTTGTCTGTCGTGTTTGACATGAATGGACTGAGGGGTTATGTCTTTCTTTACGTGAATTTGAGGTGAAAGGACTGGCTGTGCGTTAGGTTTTTTTTATTTTATTTTTTATTTTTTTTGGTTAGGAGGGGCAAACTTTAAAACCCTCTGATTACAATCAATAGTGGCATTAAGCGAGGTCAGTAAGTCAAACCCTAGTTATCCATCGTATTGGGTTTCTTTGGATGGAAATATCATGAATGAATTGTGTGTCCCGTGATCTTGAACGGGAGTGCTAACATAAAGGGGGACAGTTTCACCTGAATTGGGAATAGTGCCATCATTTGCTTCGATTAACACGATGGTGGAGGGTTGAGGAGAGCCAAAACAGTTTTGATTTGATTTAAAGAAGGAGGAAAAAAGACAAGAATGGGAAGCTCCCATGTCTATGAGAAGTTTGGTCTTTACCCCATTTATAGCGAGGTGATTGGAAATGGGAGGTTTGTCATTGTTTGTTCCGTCACGAGCCCCCGCCAGCTTGGCGACTGGTGAGCTTCTGTTCCCTCTGGCACCACTTCAACTATCTCTGTATCTATTCCCTCTTGAACCTCCTCGATCCCTGCAGTTCCATCCTCAATTACTATGGCAATGCGTCGGGGCTTAAACCACAGAATTTGACCCCAGAATTGTGGAAGTTTAGAACGACGCTTGATTAATTCCCCGAATGATTTCTTTAGTGATACTAGAGGACATTGGGAGCTGCAAGGAGGCCAGTCGGAGGGTCGGGCTTTCGCCTATTCCTCAATTTTTTCTACTGGCCACATAGATGGGGTTGTACTAGGGTAATTTACAGGATTTTGAGGTTGAGTAGTGCTACGGCTTATGGTGGCGATTTTGTCATTGGGTTTGTCACCTTCCTGGGTCTGTTTCAATGCCAGAATACGTCGGATTATAGGCATGTCTTCATCATAACCCTTGGGCTCTGAAATCGCAAAAATGATCGCTCACAGCTGTGGGAAAAATTCTCAACAATGCATTGAACACACTTTCTTTCCTTTTGACAGCATTCTCCATAGGAAAGGCTGTAACTACCAGTTGGTTCAACTGGCTAGTAGTGTGGTCGAGATTCCCTGAGAATTTGACATCATGAAACTGTTTATTCGCGAGAGTTTTCCCGAGAGAAGGGTTAATAGCTGCCTTGGTATAACTTTCGAACTGAGCCCAGGTCAATAACGGAGTATCATGCACGTAACCCGACATAAGGGACATATGCCTGCCTAATTTCATAACAACCGTATGGATTTTTGAGGTATCATCGTCCTTAAAGACAATGTCAAGGACTGGTTTCACAACTTCAAGATAGGTAGCAATATCGTGATCTTCTTGCTTGAAAGAAATAATTTCGAGCGATTTACCAGCCATGTTGATTCGTGAAATGGGTAGATTGAGAAAATATGCAAATCCAAGTCGTTATGCCGTGTTGAGACACCGCTGCCTCCAGTGTTATGCGAGTAGATTATTTTTACATCAATTATAATGGTTCGTTATTTTCACTATCGAGAAGTTGAGAACCTGAATTAACCAACTGGGTCAGAGCTGGCTTGGATTATACAATAAGGATATCAATCTCTCCCAAAGTCACAGAATACACAATTGCGGTTCACACGTTTTATTTCTTATTTAGCTAGGGTACAAATATGACATAAATCAAGTCTCATCTATATAGAAATGAGCTTGAAGGAAGATGGATCATAACAATTGGTATAAATCACTCTAAATTCCCTTTATATAATAATTGGAACAAAGATGAACACGAGGATCAAATATGTAAAACAACAATAACTTAGTAAGTCAATAGAGAATCACAACATAAATAACACAGAGGTTTGTCTCAACAAACAAATAATTAATATCCTGAAGGTAACTGGCAACCACTAAAGGATTAGCCGACAAGGTAGGCCAAAGTTACTGAGACGTGAACTCACAATAGATATTTGCTTATGGAATTTAGGATATCAACTGAGGTCTGAATAACTGGTATGTTAATTCATAAAATAAAAGATATATATCTTAATAAACTCACAGAGTTACAATATTAAATAATTTAATTCAATAAGAAATAGTTAAACGAGCCAGTACGCTTGGCTAGACATCGCCTCGCTGAGGGTTAAGCGTGGTGTAGGACTGACTGGAATTTAAGTCAATAATAAATAAAGCTAGGCCTGAAGGTGAGGTCAGGGAGCGGGATCTTTTAACACAGTTTTACGAGACACGATAAGAACTCTCTCTGTATACACTTATCTTATGTTCACGTACCCAGCCAACAATAAACGCAATATTAAGATCTGCTGGGTGTTCACAATAAATTATGTGTAGTGCGCTGTATATATATCCCGAACGAATATGTGTAAAGCTCTGATCTAGAATATAAGAGATATGTTCACAGAATTATACATATATCAATCCCTGCAAATAGAGTGTGTAATGTGCTCTCAACACGAGGGGCGATAGCAAATTAAGAAGAGAATCGACAATCTCTGATATTTACGTTAAATGGAACACTGCATATCTTAATCACTCTTCGCAATATTTAAATCAAACTCTTTATACAACGAGAAGCACTTAAGTTTTGGGATGGAAGTATAGGTGACGTGGCCCAAGAGAGATCTGGTCAGGCGTCGTAACTAAGTCTGACGTAATCTGGGGAGAGTCCCAGACACACACACACACACACTCTATTACAGGTATCCTCGCTCGTCCTCGGGACACACCTCCATCGGTACTCAAAGGAACTTGCCCCTACGGAAGTACTTCCGAAAGCGAGATCCTTGGGATGCTGCGTACAGATTACAGATCGTGAGATCGTGTGCTCATTAGCCTCGATTTTTTGCCTACCAAACCTTGGTTCGGGTAGGTAATATTATGATTTAATTATCAGTCACGGGTAAAGCTTCTCGAGGTAAAAAAGGTCATGAGAAATATAGTGTTTGAATATTGCTCCGGTTATTAACAATCTTAAAAATACAATGCATATATGGTTATATGGGTGAACACATTCTTTATTTATTAAAATTATATAACCTGAGGATATGGTGTATGGGAATCAGTGACAATTCATTTAGTGTGTTATGTATTTACAGACATTATATCGTGTATATGGAAAGAAATCTTTATTAAGAAGAATATTGGAAAGATAGTGTTTGCTCCATCTTGGTGTTGTTGCGGCGGTGGTCGTGGTAAAGTTGCATTGGAAAATAAGGAGGAGATTGAAGCCTTAATTGCACAAACATGTCCTCATCATAATCCAGGTCAGGTTCTTGGGGATACATCGGTCATTTTCTTTTTGGTGAAGTGGGTAATAAGGGCGGATTAACAAATACCCTTTGAGGGAGGCACAGGTATGGGGGAACGTTGAGGTTTGAACAGGGGTAACTGATTTATTTTATTTCCTTCTTTAAGAGGGTCAACTTCCCTATTTGTTGCCGTCCTTTGATGGCTGCAATCCTGCACTCTGTCAGCTGTTGTTGAGGAGCCCTTTCTTCTTGGGCTGTTATTTCAATACTATTAGCAGCCAGGGTGCTTATGTAGGACAAGTTGGGAGGTTTTGGGAGATTTATAATATATAATATATAATCCCAACTTGTCCTACATAATCACCCTGCCAACGGCTAAAAACAACTGAGACTGGACCATGTAGTATACCAACACTATTGTACCCACGGGGACTGTGGACCCCATAAAGTGTATATTGGCAAGACCCAGATCCGCTTGAGCCGTCGTCTTACCCTCCATCTACAATCTGGCTCTATCAAAAATCATTACAACACCACAGGCCATCCCAAACTAACTCGCAAAGACCTTGACGCCAGCACCTCCATAATAGATAATGAACCTGACTCTAGACGCCTCCCCATCCTTGAAGCCATCTACATACAGACCCTCAACCATACACTAAACAACCAGACCTCGGACCTACACATTCTCCCCACAGCGAGGAGAACCTACCCCTACAGATATCAAGAAGAAAATGGCGACACCAACAGCGAGCATCCCACACCCTCCAGCCAACGCCCAACTGAGGATGCCTGGGTGTCCAGCCAGCCAATCAACAGACGTAGTGTGAGGTTAACAGCAGCCAGCCAACCACGACCGTAGACCACCGACTAGCCTCGCCCACCTGAGCAGAACAGCGACGCGTGATCCAAGAAACCCCTATATAAGCCCCCCTCAACACTTATGCTAATCCTAACCACACCACACCCTCTCTTAACACCAGTGAGGAGGTAATTTTCACCGTGGGTCGGGGAAAGCAAGGAGAGGAGGCAACCAACGTGACTGGGCCTGATGGGGCAACCCTGAAAGGCTCCAGACACGCTTGGAGGAGGACAAAGAAGAACAACTTAAACAATGTTTTCGACTACCTCCCTTCAGGTCATGGTGTACCATCGAGTGATATCATTACCATAATTGTCACAACGGCCATGACTCTTGCTGGGGGGGACCAGGGGCTCTTCAGGGAGTACCTGCCCAGCCTTCTCACTGCCAACAACCTCCCTACCATCAAACTGCCACCACTACAAGGCACCACCAAGCAGTCCTGGACCAGAAAGCTCATTCCTACCCAAGCCCTCTGGCCTAGAAAAACACCAAAAAAGCGCCTCAACCTACCAAGACCACTCAGCAGACACACCAAGGAAACACCAGAAACTCCTGACACTCCAGCTCCCAGGACAGAGACACCACGACCCAACCTGAAACTTACTCCAATCATCTACCTTTTCAGCCAAACCCCAAAAGAAGTGGAGGAGACATACCAGGGAGTCCAGACCTCTGCACCACCACCACCTGAAGCTGAAGCCAAAGCAACACCACAGCCCCAGCCATCCACAGCTCCACCACCACCTGAAGCCGAGCAGCGCCACCCGCCACCTGAAGCCGAAAAACCCTGCGAATACGAAGACATTTTCAGAAGAAACTACATAGATGAAGGACTAGAATTTAAAGCAGAGGGGTTAAGTTTTGGCACAACCTACAAGAACCTAGTGCCAAAGACTTTCCGGGAAGCGTATGTCACCAGCTGCAGCCGCCGATGCAAATGCTTTATCCATTCCAGAAACACCAATGGGAATCTCAGCTGTTTCCGCACCAGAGAAGAGGACGAAGCTGATGATGAAGATGTCATGTATATCGACTTGATGACGGAAAACATAGAAAAACACGAGGCGAGGAGAAAAATCTGTAAGATATGTTTTTAGACACAGCTGTGGGCCATCAATGACAAAGGCCCAGTTTTGGGCTTTAAGTCCAAATAAATCTTTAAAAAAAAAAAAAAAAAAAAAAAAAAAAAAAAACTAATCAGAATCAACTGTGTGAACATGACTAATGAAGTAGTCGAAACTTTACAACAACCAACTACTATACCCTCTGAAAACTACGGTACTCTCCTTCATCTACTCAATGAACAACAGCGTAAGATTGCGAGAGAAATTGAATCCTTGCATAAAAAATATATTAATGCACAATATGCTGTATTATTTAATTTCACATGCCTTCAAGAAAATATACTACCTTGCTATACTAATTTGCGAATATATATATATATATATATATATACTATAGGATAACATAATGCAAGAATTCTCACGATGCCATCCACACCCTTTGATTACTTTCTGGCTGAAATTAGAACTTAAAATGATCATGTTATTTTAGAAAGAATATATATGAACAATTCATTAAGCATTCAAAATGAAGAGCAGAAAATCTTTGGTTTCATATTGTATTGTAAGGTAATTGTGTTATCCGCGTGATGCATGTTTGTTTGAAGAAAGTTAAGCACATTGAAATTTAAAAGTGTAGTATATGCAACACTATTAATTTAAAAGTGTAGTATATGCAACACTATTAATTTAAAAGTGTAGTATATGCAACACTATTAATTTAAAAGTGTAGTATATGCAACACTATTAATTTAAAAGTGTAGTATATGCAACACTATTAATTTAAAAGTGTAGTATATGCAACACTATTAATTTAAAAGTGTAGTATATGCAACACTATTAATTTAAAAGTGTAGTATATGCAACACTATTAATTTAAAAGTGTAGTATATGCAACACTATTAATTTAAAAGTGTAGTATATGCAACACTATTAATTTAAAAGTGTAGTATATGCAACACTATTAATTTAAAAGTGTAGTATATGCAACACTATTAATTTTACCACGGAATATTAAGAATATCATACTCTAAAACTACTTGCCATAAATGTTTGATGTGTTCTGTTAAGAATAATTTACTGTATATCAGAGTTAGGTCGATTAACTAATGAAATTAACTAGTTAAGTTAATATTGGTATTTTGTCAACTAAGTTAAGTTAACACGAATTTGGTAAGTTAACTAGTTAAGTTAATTTATAAAGTTAGTTGGTTAAGTTAATCGATTAAGTTTTTATTTTAATTTATACTCAAGTTGTCTAAGCATATTGTAGTATGACTTTTCTTACTTATTTGTACCTGTTATCAATAAATGCTCAGCATTAACTATTTTCAATATATCTTATCTGCATCTTTCGCAATAATTGATTTTCATTAATCCATTATATCTAGTGAAGTTTCTCTTTTATATCACTTATTTATACAAGACCTAATCTACTCGTAGATATTAGCTTAACAATCAAATACTGTGTTCTTAACCCAGCAAGTGCATAAAGACTCTTAAGAGTTTCCCCGGGCGACTGCGGGAAGACTCTTAAGATCCTGGGCCTAAAAAAATCCATTTAAATCCGACGTCGATAGCCGATAGCTATCGTCCTGATGGTCGACGGTTCAATCCCCACTGAGAGATTAGAAACATTTAGTGGCTCACGTGTATTTGTGATATATTCTCAATATTTGTAACTCTCATGCTTTGTGGGTTAGAATTAAATGAAATCAATTTCGACCCGAGTTGCGTCGGGACACTCAGAAATCCTTGTAAGGTATTCTGGAAATATGGATCCTACAACTAGGTTTGAATTGAAATATATTCGCCTAGTGGGTTTCCCTTCTCCCTAACATAAATAGGATAGAAGGCTGAGTGTCTTTTAGACTGCCGTGGTGTAATTGATTAAAGCGTAGGCTATCATCCTGATGGTCGATGGTTCGATCCCCACTGAGAGACTAGAAACATTTAGTGGCTCACGTGTATTTGTGATATATTCTCAATATATATATATATATATATATATATACATATATATGTGTGTATATATATATATATATATATATATACATATATATATATATATATATATATATATATATTTGTTGTATAAATTAATAATAATAATAATCATTATACAGTATACTAAAACAATTCTCAGCTATAGACAATCTTTTTGCATTAGACTAACTACAATATTGTAAGTCTTTCATATTGAGATGTTTAATCATAACTATCTCTCACTCTCAAACACACACACACACACACACACACTCACTCTCTCTCACTCTTTCTTTCTTTTCTATCCCAAGATATTACCAAAGACCCACGTGGGTCAACCTTTCCTACTATTGGAATAGAGTTGTTAACTTTCCTACTATTGGAATAGAGTTGTTAACTTTCCTACTATTGGAATAAAGTTGTTAACTTTCCTACTATTGGAATAAAGTTGTTAACTTTCCTACTATTGGAATAGAGTTGTTAACTTTCCTACTATTGGAATAGAGTTGTTAACTTTCCTACTATTGGAATAGAGTTGTTAACTTTCCTACTATTGGAATAGAGTTGTTAACTTTCCTACTATTGGAATAGAGTTGTTAACTTTCTTCCTACTATTGGAATAGAGTTGTTAACTTTCCTACTATTGGAATAGAGTTGTTAACTTTCCTACTATTGGAATAGAGTTGTTAACTTTCCTACTATTGGAATAGAGTTGTTAACTTTCCTACTATTGGAATAGAGTTGTTAACTTTCCTACTATTGGAATAGAGTTGTTAACTTTCCTACTATTGGAATAGAGTTGTTAACTTTCCTACTATTGGAATAGAGTTGTTAACTTTCCTACTATTGGAATAGAGTTGTTAACTTGTGGAATGGACTGCCCAGAGTAGTGATTAGCTCAGGAACAGTTGAGAGCTTTAAGCGTGAGTTGGATTCCCATATGGTTGATATGGGCTGGGTGTGAATGGGAGCTGCCTCGTGTGGGCAGCATGACCTTATGCAGTTTCCCTCTATCTTATGTTTTTATGTTCTTATGTTGTACTATAGACAGCCACCGGATTAGAATATAGAATAGCTCTAAGTGAACCACTTTTCTCTTTTCCTGTCACACTGAGTACTCAAAATTATAAAAAGGGAACTTAATCGCAAATTAATCGAAGTTAACCGATTAATTTCAAGAATGTTCAACTAAGTTAATTTAAGTTAACCCATATTTAAATATTGACTAGGTAAGATAAAAGTTAATTAACTTATTGATTAATCGGCAAAAGTTAAGTTAATTTTTTTTTTTTTTTTTTAAGAGACAATGAACGGAGGAAGGAAAAACACAGATAAAACAAAAAGGTCCATGTGCCTAAAGGCATCCTCCATTCATAAAATGTTTGTAACAACTGGATTTAAACATTTGTAGATTGTAAGTTTGTGGAAAGCAATTCGAGGGAAGTGAATTCCAAAGAGTAGTAGCTCTGGGGATAAATGAATTCTGATAAGCAGAAGTTCTGCATTGTGGAGGAGAAAGTGTATATTCATGGGCGCTCTCAGCTGCCCTAGTTCTACGGGGAAAGATGTGGAGAGGCGGCACAATTGAAGCAAGTTCCTCGGAACAATTGCTGTGAAAATATCTGTAGAATAATGCAAGGGATGCAACGTTTCTTCGTATGGATAATGTAGGAAGGTCCTGTGTGATTGCAGGGTTATTGATTAATATAATAGCTTAATTTGAATTTTGTCCAACTGCCTCAATGCAACCACTCCACTTCCACCCCACAGAGGTGAACAGTAATCCATCTGAGAACGCACATGACTTTTATATATTACGGCCAACTGCTCGTCAGTGAAGAATTCTCGAACTCTGTACAGGAGTCCCAGTTTTTAGAGGCATCTTAGCAATGCTTCTAACATAATGTGTCCAGCTCAAGTTAGTAGTTAATGTTACACCGAGAATGTCAATACTAGGGGAAGTGGGAATATTTACATCATTAAAAAATATATGGGAGTCAGTGAGATTCTGTCGGTTAGAAAATTGAATGTACTTGGTTTTCTGTGCATTAAAGGAAACTAGATTCTTTTGTCCCCATTCATTAATTCTAGAAAGGTCCTGGTTCAGAGAAATTACAGTGTTTATTTTTTAATTTATAAGATCGGGTTGGGTGAAAGAATTGGTAAATGTGAAGGAACAGTGGAGTGTTGAGTCATCTGCGTAGGAATGTATTGGATTATGAGTGATAGATATGAGATCATTGATATGAATGAGGAACAGAGTTGGGGCCAAAACTGATCCCTGGGGAACACCAGCATTTATTGAGTGAAATTGAGAATAAAGGCCATCTACCATTACACGTATTTTTCTGTTATGAAGATAAGAAGAAATTAGTGGAACTAATGATGCAAGGCCGTAGTGTGACATCTTCGACAATAAGGATTGATGCCAGACTCTATCAAATGCCTTTGATATATCCAGTGCTATTGTATGTGTTTCACCATGTTGGTCTGTAGCTTGGTTGATTTGATGCATAAGAAGGCAAAGAATGTCTGCAGTTGATCGACATCGTCTAAAACAATATTGCCTATCACTAATTAACTTAGTTGACCCAACTCTGCTATACTGTATACAGTATATGTATACTGTATAAGGGCGTTCTTTTGGCATAACAAATAATTTTGAGAGAGAGAGAGAGAGAGAGAAATCTACCATATGAAGAAAGGTTGAAGAAATTAGACTTACATTCGTTAGAAAGACGCAGAGTTAGAGGGGATATGATAGAAGTGTTCAATTGGGTTAGTGGGATTAATAAAGGGGACATGAAAAACTTTCTGAAGCTCAGTGATAGCGAAAGAACTCGAACAAATGGTTTCAAATTAGATAAATTTCGTTTCAGAAAAGATATAGGCAAATATTGGTTTGGTAATAGAGTTGTAGTCATGTGGAATCGGCTACCGAGTGATATGATAGGATCGAGAACGATAGGGAGCTTTAAGATTAAATTAGATAGGCATATGGATGAGATGGGTTGGGTGTGAGGGGGATCTGCTGGCTGTGGGCCAACCGACGCTCTGCAGACCCCGTTTTCCCGTGTTGATCTCTGACCGTAATGGTGTGGTTGGTCCTCATGTTATTAGGGAGTTGGGCATATAATTAGGCCTTATACTTGGGGTTGGGTGTGAGAGGACTCTGCCTTTTATGGGCCAATCGGCTTTCTGCAGACTCCCGTTGCCTTATGTTGTAATAAGGGTTCACTAAAAAAATATATTATAAAATAAGAATAAGTCCATGAACTAAGTCATATGGATGTGGATGTGGATGAGTCCTTTGGGGTGGAAGAACAAGTTCTGGGCATCAAATTTGGAGTGATTGAGTGCATGAATACAGAAAAATACGCTATCATTCTATTATGAGAACCGGTTATCGGGTGCCGCACTAAATAACTAAGCTACAATATCCCTGAAAAATATAACAGAATGAATAAGAAAGAAATGAGATTGGTTTGAGTGATCTGGATAGTCATACGAGTGATAAGTTGGGTGTCAATGGGATCTGCCTCGTGAGGGCCGGTCGGCCTTATGTAGATTTCCGGTTTCATATGTTCTTAAATGGTGTACAATCAGATGGTGGTGTAGTAAAGAATGGAATCCCACAAGGATCTGTTTTAAGCCCCCTGCTGTTCAACATTAATATGTTTTAAGCCCCCTGCTGTTCAACATTAATATGTTTTAAGCCCCCTGCTGTTCAACATTAATATGTTTTAAGCCCCCTGCTGTTCAACATTAATATGTTTTAAGCCCCCTGCTGTTCAACATTAATATGTTTTAAGCCCCCTGCTGTTCAACATTAATATGTTTTAAGCCCCCTGCTGTTCAACATTAATATGTTTTAAGCCCCCTGCTGTTCAACATTAATATGTTTTAAGCCCCCTGCTGTTCAACATTAATATGTTTTAAGCCCCCTGCTGTTCAACATTAATATGTTTTAAGCCCCCTGCTGTTCAACATTAATATTAGCGACCTTGATGTACGAAAAACTAGCAAGATCACTATATTTGCGGATGACAGTACAATAGGAAGAGTGATAAATTATGATAATGATATTCAGGCTCTCCAGTATATTGGCGGATGAAGTTCAGTATAGATAATGCAGTGCATTACTATGTGGGAACTATATACCAAATGCAGGATATACTGTATATTACTATGTGGGAACTATATACCAAATGCAGGATATACTGTATATTACTATGTGGGAACTATATACCAAATGCAGGATATACTGTATATTACTATGTGGGAACTATATACCAAATGCAGGATATACTGTATATTACTATGTGGGAACTATATACCAAATGCAGGATATACTGTATATTACTATGTGGGAACTATATACCAAATGCAGGATATACTGTATATTACTATGTGGGAACTATATACCAAATGCAGGATATACTGTATATTACTATGTGGGAACTATATACCAAATGCAGGATATACTGTATATTACTATGTGGGAACTATATACCAAATGCAGGATATACTGTATATTACTATGTGGGAACTATATACCAAATGCAGGATATACTGTATATTACTATGTGGGAACTATATACCAAATGCAGGATATACTGTATATTACTATGTGGGAACTATATACCAAATGCAGGATATACTGTATATTACTATGTGGGAACTATATACCAAATGCAGGATATACTGTATATTACTATGTGGGAACTATATACCAAATGCAGGATATACTGTATATTACTATGTGGGAACTATATACCAAATGCAGGATATACTGTATATTACTATGTGGGAACTATATACCAAATGCAGGATATACTGTATATTCGATAACTTGGATGTAACTCGGATAATGAAAATTATTTGGAAGTCAATGTCAGCTTTGATTTGCAACCAAGAAATCAATGCATCAGTGTTCGAAATAAGGCAAATAGAGTTCTTGGACCCATAGCATTATTTCATTATGAATGTACAACATTTTGTCATCAACATAATACACAAAATGTGTATCCTTTAGAAGCCATTTTAGAGTGTGGGAGACTAACAAACTTCAAAGTGTGGGCGAAAAGACTTGAAGGTTTGGGCGAACGAACTTAATTGTTTGGGCGAACAAATTCCTAGTGTGGGCGAAAAGACATGTGGGCGAAAAGACTTGTGGGCGAAGGTACCGAATGAAATAGTTCGGTCGCATTATTTTATTTTACTAAATATTATGCTTTCTTATTCAACTTAGGAAGGACGTCTATCAGTTATAGTGCTACAAACCATCTCAATGAACCTTAGCTAACATGACCCTTCCTAAGCAGTACAAAGCCATCTAAATATATTTGAAATATAAAACACATTACCGGTACTGCAATATATATATATATATTCCTCATCAAAAGTACAGTAAAAGATCTAATTCACCTAAATGGTTTGACCATAATTGTGCTAGAGTAACTGAACAAAAAGCAATAGCCTACAATGCATACACAAGATCAAAAACACATGAAGCCTTTAATTACTTTAGAAACATCAGAAATCATGCCAAAACTGTATTAAACCTAACTAAATCAAACTTTCTCCACAAGCAGGCAAATAAACTTCTAAATAATCCAAATGATAACAAAATATTTTGGTCTACTCTTAACTCATTCAAATCCAACTTCACTACTGCTTCATCCATTCCACCATTAAAATCTCCGACTGGCAATCTTGTAAGTGACCCAAGAGGTAAAGCTAACCTTCTTGCGGATGTTTTCTCCACCAACTCAACCTTAGATGAAATAAATCAAGATGTCCCTGTACTTAATTTTAATTCGCTTGAAATTCCCTCACTTAGGTTCCACACCAAACATGTCAAAACTATTTTGCAGAATCTCTCAGTAGATAAGGCTCCTGGTCCAGATGAAATTCCTCCAATAGTACTTAAGAATTGCTCCTTGGTGCTCGCTCCTGTATTGGCAACAAATTTCCGTCTGTGTACTCATACCTCATGCTTCCCAGTACCCTGGAAAGAAGCAAACATCCATCCAGTTCCTAAAAAAGGTGCCTCTTCAGATCCATCAAACTACAGACCAATAGCTATAACTTCCACTCTTGGTAAAGTCTTTGAAATTATATTAAATAATCACATAATTAAGCATCTTGAGAATAATAAATTAATCAGTGATAGGCAATATGGTTTTAGACGATGTCGATCAACTGCAGACATTCTTTGCCTTCTTACGCATCAAATCAACCAAGCTACAGACCAACATGGTGAAACACATACAATAGCACTGGATATATCAAAGGCATTTGATAGAGTCTGGCATCAATCCTTATTGTCGAAGATGTCACACTACGGCCTTGCATCATTAGTTCCACTAATTTCTTCTTATCTTCATAACAGAAAAATATGTGTAATGGTAGATGGCCTTTATTCTCAATTTCACTCAATAAATGCTGGTGTTCCCCAGGGATCAGTTTTGGCCCCAACTCTGTTCCTCATTCATATCAATGATCTCATATCTACCACTCATAATCCAATACATTCCTACGCAGATGACTCAACACTCCACAGTTCCTTCACATTTACCAATTCTTTCACCCAACCCGATCTTATAAATTCAAAAATAAACACTGCAATTTCTCTGAACCAGGACCTTTCTAGAATTAATGAATGGGGACAAAAGAATCTAGTTTCCTTTAATGCACAGAAAACCGAGTACATTCAATTTTCTAACCGACAGAATCTCACTGACTCCCATATATTTTTAATGATGTAAATATTCCCACTTCCCCTAGTATTGACATTCTCGGTGTAACATTAACTACTAACTTGAGCTGGACACATTATGTTAGAAGCATTGCTAAGAATGCCTCTAAAAAACTGGGACTCCTGTACAGAGTTCGAGAATTCTTCACTGACGAGCAGTTGGCCGTAATATATAAAAGTCATGTGCGTTCTCAGATGGATTACTGTTCACCTCTGTGGGGTGGAAGTGGAGTGGTTGCATTGAGGCAGTTGGACAAAATTCAAAATAAAGCTATTAGATTAATCAATAACCCTGCAATCACACAGGACCTTCCTACATTATCCATACGAAGAAACGTTGCATCCCTTGCATTATTCTACAGATATTTTCACAGCAATTGTTCCGAGGAACTTGCTTCAATTGTGCCGCCTCTCCACATCTTTCCCCGTAGAACTAGGGCAGCTGAGAGCGCCCATGAATTTACACTTTCTCCTCCACAATGCAGAACTTCTGCTTATCAGAATTCATTTATCCCCAGAGCTACTACTCTTTGGAATTCACTTCCCTCGAATTGCTTTCCACAAACTTACAATCTACAAATGTTTAAATCCAGTTGTTACAAACATTTTATGAATGGAGGATGCCTTTAGGCACATGGACCTTTTTGTTTTATCTGTGTTTTTCCTTCCTCCGTGCATTGTCTCCTTAAAAAAAAAATATATATATTATATATATATATATATATATATATATATATATATATATATATATATATATATATATATATATATATATATATATATATATATATATATATATATATATATATATATATATATATAGATATATATATAATATAAATATATATATATATGTATATATATATATATATATATATATATATATATATATATATATATATATATATATATATGTATATATATATATATATATGTGTATATATATATATACCTGTATATGTATATACAATATAAGGAAGAGCAAAACCAAAGCGTAAAGGAACATCTTTATTTTCTAAAACATGTGCGACGTTTGGACACTACCTTGTGTCATTATCAAGCCTAAAAAGGATAAAAAGAACCTAAATTTAAAAAGTTTCCAATCAAATATACAATTGTAAAGGTAGGTTCAATTATTATAAAGTACCAAGAAAGTGGGTGAAGGAAAGGTAGAAAACTGGGATAAAATACTGAAATTTAAATTATGAAAATAATAAATGAATAACATGTGGATAAAGAAAGAAAAAAAAGTTATAGATAAGTTACATTTTAGTGAATAACTTACCAATTACTAAAAACAAAGTAAAGGAGAGGAGGACTCGTGGGTGCCTAGGGATGGTTGGTGATGGTGGGTGAGGAGAGACTCAGCTGTTACCCTGGACATGTCGTCTGTTGTAGTGAATAATGGTGACAGGTCAGTTGAACCAGTGCCACTTCAACCAGTGCCACTTTAACCAGTGCTAACTCAACCAGTGGCCACTTCAACCAGTGACTATTTCAACCAGTGACCATTTTAACCAGTAGGTTAGGTTAGGTTAGGTTACTGGTTAAAATGGGCACTGGTTGAAATGGTCGCTGGTTGAAGTGGCCACTGGTTGAGTTAGCACTGGTTAAAGTGGCACTGGTTCAACTGACATGGAACCGTGAATAATATAGAAACGTTTTGACTATTTATTTTATAGCATGGCCTGAAGATTCACTATGATTTCTGATAGCCGAAAATGAAGGTTTTGATATGGGAACATTTGTGCGGTATGATCGACCCCTGTGTTCGGCAATCCTCGTCGCTAATTGGCGCTTCGTTTGACCAATATAGGTAGCACTACAGCTACTGCACTTGAACAAGTAAACAACTGAGGATTGCAAAACGCAAGGGATACGATCTTATACCTTGAACATTTGGGATATTGTCATTTGTGGTTTGAACATTATTTTTAACGAAACCTGTGGATAGAATTCTGAAATTAATTTGCGAAGTTTGTGTTTCAAAATTAGGCTTTGATTTCCAAGATAAGGACAGGGAAAATATAGGGGGCTTTACTGACGGTTGTGATAGCAGGCAAAGGAGGATATCATTTCTTAAGTTGTCTGCCTATACATGTAGGCCTATCAATTAGTAGTGTCGAAACGTCGCACATGTTTTAGAAAATAAAGATGTTCCTTTACGCTTTAGTGTTGCTCTTCCTTGTACGCCTACGATTCCCTGCCGGAGAGTCAATTGCTTCTCTCTCTCTCTCTCTCTCTCTCTATATATATATATATATATATATATATATATATATATATATAAAATACCGCGAAAACGCCAGCAAGAAGAAACAGAGGAAGGCGAAGACGAATACTCCAAGCCGACGAGTCGCGGCACTGGATCAAGTTACGCCAGAGCAAGGGCGAAAGAGCGCACCAACGAGTCAACGCCCCAACACACCAGGTCGGAACATCAAGCATAATACCCCCACGAAGAGGAGGGTATTATTTAGCCAGCCATTCCGAAGCCGGTTGAACTCACTTCCTTGCCATTGTAATTTTTAAGTAATGTTATCATAACCCTGTATACCCAAAAATAAACAACCGTTATGATCACCCATGTATTCTTGTGTTATCGGTTCTCCCCAACTCACAATATACTCCGGGGAGAAATGAGAAGTAGTAATTAAGAGAGTCTTCACTACAGAAAAAATCAATGCCAGATGAAGTAATAATCCATGTATTCTTGTGTTATCAGTTCTCCCCAACTCATAATATACTCCGGGGAGAATTGAGAAGTAGTATTAAGAGAATCTTCACTTCGTCACCCTATAAACTTCGGCGTTCCTCAGGGCTCTGTCCTATCTCCTATTCTCTTTCTAATTTTTATAAATGATCTTCTCAACTGTACTTCAATTCCCATCCATTCATACGCAGACGACTCAACCTTACACTACTCCTTTACTTTTTCAGAACGCCCCAGCCAGCAATCCCTCAACGACAAATGTAATGAAGCCATAGAACTCTTAAATTTTGATCTAAATACTATTTCCAATTGGGGCAAAGAAAAACTGGTTACCTTTAATGCTTCCAAAACCCAATTTCTCCATCTATCTACCCGTAAGGAACTCCCAGCAGACTATCCCTTATTCTTCAACAATACAAAAATAAATCCTTCATCTTCTCTCAATATTCTTGGTGTCTCTTTTTCTTCTGCTCTCAGTTGGAAGAACCATATTACCAGTCTTGCTAAGGCAGCCTCCCAGAAGCTGGGTGTGCTCAACTGCCTTAGGGGGTTCTTTTCCCCTGCACAGCTTCTTGCTCTGTACAGGGGCATAGAGCGTCCTTGTAATGAGTATTGTTAACATGTGTGGGGAGATTCCTCTCACACCGCTCTCCTAGACAAAGTTGAAAGGAAGGCCTTTCGTATCATTAACTCTCGTCCACTCACCAACTCTCTGCAATCTCTCTCTCTCCGCCGCAATGTTGCATCTCTCTCGCTATTCTATCGCTACTATAATAATCAGTGTTCCTCAGAGCTTTCCCAGGGTATACCACCTCCTTACGTAGGGCACGTGGTACCCGTCTTGCAACTCAATCCCACCCTACTCTGTGCAACTCTCCAACCCAAGAGTGAAATGTTACTCTCAAACTTTCTTCTACTCAACAGCTGAGCTCTGGAACTCTCTCCCAGAATCAGTATTTCCCTCTTCCTATGACTTAAATTGCTTCAAACTCCGTGTGTCCAGGCATTTTGGCTCGAACGTCCCTTGATTTTGGCCCTGTCACTCTTTCAACTATGGGGGAGGCACTCGCTATAGGCAGGTATGCCTTTTGCCTCCCTCAATCACATAGGGAAAAAAAAAAAAAAAAAATCAATGCCAGATAAAACCATTATATGCCTGTATGAAAACGATTTATGCAATAAGATGTGAACCCATACTTCAATAGACCCTGGAACCTTGTTTTTCCACACATTGATACACATGCCTTTTTTTTACATTCTTCAACTAGTTTACTAGTTATACAAACCACACATGCTTCTTTCTATATAAGAGTCCCCTGGATCTGCCGCTCCCGCGCCCCTAGAGGGGGCGCTCCGGACGTTTAAATACCTGGTGTACACACAGGCCTACCAACACGAACCAGGAAGGTATATACGTACACAGCCCTGTAGACACCACCATGCCGAGAGAGATTTATATATTCTTATGCCTAAAATTACTATCAACCAAGATCAGTTGTAAAACCCAGCCAATACCACCACGAGAAGGAGGGAGAAAGAATAACGCTGTCTCGCACGCATCGCGACCCTCAACTGTCCGGTACACACGACACACCTTCAATGCACCCGACACAACCAATCCTCCTCGAGAGCCCAAAACTCGGAATTCCTTCACTTCACCCACTATTATTGTTTTTCAGAGTTCTATTGAAGTGACACCTATCCCCTATGATTTTATAATTTAACCTTGATGAAGTGGCCTACTCTAGGAACATTAATTGACCTTACTCACCACACCACTACCGAGTATTAACCTTCTATTGAAGGAGACCCTGACCAACAGTGTAAGAAGGGTTCAAGGACCCCATCTAGGAGAACTCCCCATGCCCTTACCATCTTAGAGGTACCACAGGAGTGCACTCAGTAATCCGCAATACCAGTTCAGGATTTTTGAGGAAAGTCAGGCAAATATTGAGGCTTCAAAAAGTATTCACTTACGAACTTGATATTGCCCTCCATTCAGTTGGACAAATACGGCCTGCCGAAAAGTCCAGATACTGTCTGTAAAACCCTAAACTAGGGATCCTTGTTAAGAATCAGGCCTGCCTAGCTAACTAGGAGATCCTACTTAGGCGGTCACTAGTTAGTCTAATAAAGGATGTATACGGCCTGCCAATATTCCTTCTAAGACTACCAGTCCCTGTTAACCCACCAACCCTATCCTAGGTATCTCGTTAGAATCAGGCCTGCCTAGCTAACGTAGATATCCTACTTAGGCGGTCACTAGTTAGTCTAGTAAAGGATGTATACGGCCTGCCGATATTCCTTCTAAGACTACCAGTCCCTGTTAACCCACCAACTCTATCCTAGGGATCTCGTTAGAATCAGGCCTGCCTAGCTAACGTAGATATCCTACTTAGGCGGTTACTAGTTAGTCTAGTGAAGGATGTATACGGCCTGCCGATATTCCTTCTAAGACTACCAGTCCCTGTTAACTCACCAACCCTATCCTAGGTATCTCGTTAGAATCAGGCGTGCCTAGCTAACGTAGATATCCTACTTAGGCGGTTACTAGTTAGTCTAGTGAAGGATGTATACGGCCTGCCGATATTCCTTCTAAGACTACCAGTCCCCGTTAACCCACCAACCCTATCCTAGGGATCTCGTTAGAATCAGGCCTGCCTAGCTAACGTAGATATCCTACTTAGGCGGTAACTAGTCAGTCTAGTGAGAGATGTATACGGCCTGCCGATATTCCCTCTAAGACTACCAGTCCCCGTTAACCCACCAACCCTATCCTAGGGATCTCGTTAGAATCAGGCCTGCCTGGCTAACGTAGATATCCTACTTAGGCGGTGACTAGCTAGTCTAGTGAAGGATGTATACGGCCTGCCGATATTCTTTCTGAGACTATAAGTTGTCGACAGCACCCTCTCTAAAACGAGGTTGAGGTAGCGGTCTGCCGTCCTCAACATTCTCTAGAGTGGAAAAATACTAGTGTCCTTGTCGAGGAACTTTGTCATCGTTCGGTCTGCAGACGTGACATAGGGTCCCCAGTGAGGCTACAGTTTCTATAGTGAAAAATAGAGAGAATACGGCCTGCCGCCCTCTCTATTTTTCTCGATTGAAAGTGGACACTGCCACTCGGCACAGGTAGTCTCAAGCCTCTGAGACCGCTGTGTTAGAGATAGGGCTTGGCAAAATACCCTCACAGGCACTCTGCATAGACAAGTCCTTGGTGCACTGAGTCTGTGGCCTCCCATATGACTGTGTAACTTAAAGGTTTAAACACCGCCCCGGGTCCCCCGAACCTCTCATAAAGATCAGGGCAGACAGTAAGATCACTTCCACTGAAATTACTGCGTTCGTCTGATATCGACCACATAAGACTCGATATTTAAGATCATAGTCCGAGAGTACCTTAATAGGACTTCATCAACGATTGATATACTGATCAGAACAGTCGAGTAGTTTCTCCTACCTCTGAAATACTTACGTTAGTTCGGTATGGTGCCCAACAGTAATTCGCCAGACGGTTACTATATGTTACAAAGGAGTACAAAGGAAATCAAGCAAAAACAGGTCTAGTGACCCTTCTAGGCTGCTTGTCCTCCAAAACACTGAGGATCAAGTGTCCAAACAGTGGTTTAGAGTGGGTAAAGGAACATTGTAAAGGGAACTACTGCCCTAGAACTAATGTCCGTGGCAGGATTAGGAAGTTAGTAGGGGACAGATGGGTTAGTAACTGAGGGGGGATAAAATAAAGTTATTCATTTACAAACGCAGTCAGTCGCGGGTTTGATGCTAGATATTTGTCTAAGCGGGGTTTAAATTAATCAACGGTGCTGCAGTCTAGAACGTCTCGGGGAAGCCCATTCCACAAGTTGACAACTCGATTGAAGAAGAAATTCTTAGATTCGTGTGAGTTAAAAGATTTACCAATAATTTTGCAACCGTTTCCCCGCGTGTAATTAGATTGGTCGATAGTGAAGTACTTACTACAGTTCATATTGTCGATGCCTTTTATGATTTTGAACACTTGAATTAAGTCACCTCTTAATCTGCGCTGGGTTAAAGGAAATAGATTTAATTCTCTAAGACGCTCTTCGTATGGTTTGTTCTTTAGGCTAGGTATCATTTTGGTAACTCTACGTTGAACTCGTTCTAGCTTGTTTATATCTTTTTGGTAATAAGGGCACCAGGATTGAACGCAGTATTCCAGAAGAGGGAGGACTAAGGACTTGTAAAGGGTTAGGATAACTTCTTTGGATTTATGCTCAAATGACCTGCCTATAAAGCCAATTATTTTATTTGCCTTCTTAACAACTTCTGAACATTGTTGACTCGGTTTTAGGTTACACGATATTGTTACTCCCAGATCGGTTTCTTTGTTTACATTCTTAAGCTGAGTGCCATTCATCGAATAGTTTGCTTTCTCATTTAGGTATCCGATATGTAGTACTTTACATTTATCCGCATTGAAACTCATTTGCCAAATTTGGGCCCAACATGACAATTTATCTAGATTGTGTTGCATTTCGTCAACTTGTTCTTTTGAGAGTACGCTATTTGCAATTTTTGGTATCGTCAGCAAATTTTGAGATTGTACAGGTGAGACCCTCATCTATGTCGTTGATGTAAATTAGAAAGATAATTGGTCCTAGTACCGATCCCTGGGGTACCCCGCTACTTACATTGGTCCATTTAGATGCCTTACCGTTTATGACTACTCTTTGCTTTCTGTCGCTGAGCCAATTTTCTATCCATTTCAACACACCGTCTTGTATTCCATGCGCTTTTAGTTTTAGCAGTAAACGTTTATGGGGAACTTGTCAAAGGCCTTTTGAAAATCAAGGTATATAATATCTACAGCTTTACTCTCATCGTAGAGGTTGAGGATATCGTGATAGAAGTCTAAGAGGTTTGTTAAACAGGAACGTTTTTTACGAAAGCCGTGTTGAGTATCTTTAAGTAAGTTATTTGCCTCTAAGTGATTTACGAGTCTGTCTCTTATGACCGTTTCTAGCATTTTACATACAATTGAGGTTAAGCTATTTGGACGATAATTACTGGGTAGGGATTTGCTGCCTTTATTGAATATCGGTGTTACGTTGGCTAGCTTCCACTGATCAGGCATAGTCCCAGACTGCAAGGATTCATTGAATAACAATGTCAGTGGTTTGGAGAGCTCATCCTTAGCTTCCTTTAGAACTCTAGGTGAGATTGTATCAGGTCCAGGCGTTTTATTTACCTTGAGTTTATCTAAACAATTCAATACTTCTCTCTCTGTAACGGTGATATTGCTTAGAACATCTGAATTATCAATCTGAATCGGCGATGGTGTAGGGATATCACTGAGGTCTTCGGTTGTAAAAACTGATGCAAAGAAGGTATTGAGGGCATTACTCATTTGTACTTCGTCTTTGGTGTATTTTCCATTTTCATCGACTAACGGTCCAACAGTTGAAGTAACTACTTTTTTCTTTCTGATATAACTATAGAATTCTTTCGGGTTTGTTTTACTTTGATTCGCAACATGTAACTCCAGGGTCTTTTTACTTTGCTTAATTAACTTTTTGGCTTTGCGTCGTAGCTCTACAAATTTCACCCGTTCTTCGTCATTTTGTGAGGATTTTAATCTATCATTAGCAAATTTTTTAGCAAGCAGACAGTCTGAAATATCTTTATTCCACCATTTGGGCTTATCATTATGGCCTGGACGCCGTATTTTCGATGGTATGCAGTCTTGCACTGCCTTAAGGTAAGTGCTTGTGAAACACTCCCAAGATGAATTTATGTCGTTATTGTTAGTCAGAAAGCTCCAGTCAGTTTCTTTAAGCTTTGATTTAAGTTTATGAAAATTTGCTTTCTTGAAATTAGGGACTTTCTCAATGCTGCTATTTGATTTGTTACTAGTAAACTTTAAAGTAAAAGTTATCGTACGATGGTCGCTGTTACTGAATTCATCACCAACATTCAAATTCTCTATTAATTCTTCTTTTGTTGCGAGTACAAGGTCAAGCACATTATTACCACGGGTCGGAGATTGTACAAATTGAAAAAGTGAACTCTCTTGCAAGTTAGCATAGAGGTCGTGTCCAGAGTGTGAAGTAAGAATATCGCCCCATTTAGTCACGGGTAAGTTGAAATCGCCAAGAATTACGGTATCTTGTATGTTAGTTATTTCTGTAATTTGTTCATAAATTTCACTGTCAGTTTGCACTGATTGAGATGGGGGTCTGTATAATAAAGCTAGTGTTATTTTAGTTCCTCGTTTATTGTTTAATAGTACGTAAGATATGTCTATATTCGCAATTTGAGGTTTTGACATTAAGACGGGATTAAGACTTTCCTTTATAAAAAACAGAACTCCTCCTCCATTTCTATTGATCCGACTTTTCTCAAACATTGTATAACCAGGAAGCGTATATTCGGCTAAAAAGTCTCTGTCTTCCGTATTTAACCAAGATTCTGTGATGCCGATTATATCATAATGTTCTGTAAACACGATTTCCTCTAGATCTGAAAATTTATTGCGTATGCTACGAGCATTTACATAAAACACCTTAAGAGTATTAGAGTTGGATGTTACTGATTGTGCATTGTCTGAATTTTCAGTTCGTATTTGACTTACACTACCCTGTCTGGGGTCTGATTGACCCCGTTTATTGAACGGAAATCCTTGACTGCATCGTTCAGCAGACGACCACGACGTGCAGCTCCTACTTCATTGAGATGTACACCATCTCCTGAAAACAAAGATTTATCATAGTAAAAATGATCCCACGTGTCGACAAAGCCGATGTCCTCCTCCCTGCAGAGCTTGGCTAGTCGGCGATTTGTACTGGTAGCTATGTTGTAGAATCGGTTTTCTACATCAATCCGGGGAACAATTCCTGAAATTAAGATTCTATTAGATTTTTCCTTGAAGGACCTGATCAGCCGCCGGTACTTGCAAAGTAGTTCCTCTGACCGCGTCCGTTGGACATCGTTAGATCCAACGTGGATGACGTACGTAGTGCTTGCGGGAGCGAGCCTGGAAACCTCTTCCACAGCCGCAACAATGTCGTCCATTGTTACGGAGCCATACTTAAGATCTCAAGCCCAATCAACCCATCTGTAACTACTTCACACAGCCGGCCCACCTAGATGGCCTACGGGGAAGCAGCCAACGAGAATCAACCACCTCCAGAAGTGTTCACTGGAGACATCCATCGAGAAGTTACCACGCCGGAAGACCAAGAGAAGAAGATAGAGTGACAACAAGTGGGAAAAGTGTTGAGTGTTTAAAATAAGCAGAGTTCCCCCAAAAGTGGCTAAATTACGTATAAATCCGCACCAGTGTTAACCCGGGAACGGCGGCAAAGCTCTTAAGCGTTTTACTGGGCAATGGCGGCAAAGCTCTTAAGAGGGAAAGGCCTAAACAAATTTGTTTTAAAAGGCCCCAGTAGCACTAAAAAAAACATTTTTTTTTTTTTTTTTTTTTTCCCTTATACCTCATATCACTCCTCCACATCCCCTCCTTCCCCCCTTTTTCCTCCCCCTTCAATTATCACCTATTTTCCCTGTTATTCCCTAATTCGTTGGTATATATTTGTGCTAACATTAGCAAACTGTGTGGAGGATGTGCTTATGTGCCTAGCGAGTGTGTTGCACAAGGGAGAGTGTGAATGAGTGAGGCAGTCTGGCTTGAGTCCTCGTGAAGGGAGGGGTTGCCTCAATTTGCTCCATAATTCATGAATGGGCTGCTCCATGTTTATTCGCAATTTTGACCAGAAAAATTATATTTCCACTTGTTTTATTGTTGTTACAGGTTACTATCTTCATATTGAAGGTAAAATAGGCGCATATGAATAAATAATAACGATATTTATCGTAAAATTACGATTATAAGCATGAATGGAGCCTAATATGCTCGCCCAAAACAGTGGTGTTCAATACACCCAGCTCGCCGTTTATAGGTTAATAAGCGGGTCCTAAAGCTACGAATTGTACTCCCATCCAATACAAGTGATACGGGTCAAGATTTTGCCATCCACCAGTGAATCAAATTTGAATTAACACATTTTTAACCTAATTCTGAGACCTCAGCGACTCTGCCGAAATTTACCAAAGTGTGAGAAAATATTTCAGAGTCTACCCGGGACTCCCCATTTTCTATACGACCCAGCCGCATACCCATAGGGGTACTTGACCTTGAACTTTAAAACACTGTGACTTTCCTGAAAGAAAGTGACAGTGGCCACCCCCACTACTAGAAACACTTCTCCATCGTCTACCCCAGTGTCTGTACAACTATCTCGAAGATTTAGTGAAGTTGGTCAGTATCAAGTGCTCCCTATCTAGCTCCGCGACTGTGCTCGGAGTCAGTGATAAAATTAAGTACTATTTCACTGGCAGTGATACATGTCTTTATATGTTCAGTTCCAGATTATTTCTCCAATATATTGCAAGAGAAATAAAGCTGTATTATTAAACCATATCTTGTGATATACTTATCCTCTGTTTTCCTTTCATATTATATGTACGTTGTTACGTATCTTGATTTAGAAGTGGTTAACTAAATAAATAAAGGCAGAACAGTTAATATGAAAGTGTAGCAAACAGCTGAAGGCCAAAAGAATGTAAAATATTAAAGTCAGTTATGTTGTTACTTGCTTTCCCTCAGTTGTTGGGACAGTTATCCTTTATACTCTGATACACTTCAATTATATTTAATCAGGAAACTATTTAAAGTTACATTGAATGTTTAATATGAAATAGGCTATTTATTACGAATACAAAAAGTTTGGTATGTAAGCAAGGGTTTTTCAGTCACTAGAATATCTCAAATAATAAATAAAAATGGTAGGAAATATTAGAAAGTCACATATAAAATGGTAGGAAATATTAGAAAGTCACATATAAAATGGTAGGAAATATTAGAAAGTCACATATAAAATGGTAGGAAATATTAGAAAGTCACATATAAAAGGGAATTGTATTTATAAACGTAAATAAGGTATTTTACAATTAATCAAAATAATAAGCAATGAAAGTTATGATAGATTTCAGGATCGTTTTGCATACGTTCTGATTTCACTAAAGTACAAATTAAAGTTTAGTAGGCTTAAGTAGACAATATAATTTATAGGACTTTTACAATGCCTATTCCGAATAATAGCTATCGTATAAATACGATAGAATATGACTCTTTTGTGATCTTGTATGTCTCTGTGACGTCACGATCTCTCCTACAGCACGACGTAGGACGAGTAGATCGTATATTATAAGATTGTAAATAAGTTAAGTTATAAAAGGCCTAATATGCTATTAAGCAATATTGCCATGGTCTTATGTAGTATATATGAATTTATCGTATATATTAATATAATTTATCGTATAGAGCAACCTAAATGCGGTACGATAATTTGGGCTCCTGGCGGTTTGCCAAGGCAGCAAGGTGTGCTTTTGAGGTATGCCAGAGCCTTCACGAACACCAACCAGTTAACATCTAATTTTCCGCCCTCAGTTGATCGTGCTTTTGTGCCTCTAATCACAATACACACAACTACACCATCACGACGCTCTCATCGACATCATGACTGACTGATAGATAAGCATATTATTCATGTCCATTCCCATGTAATCATTTATTCTTTCTTTAACTTGACTTGTGTCTTGGGACCGAAGTCTCGTTCCCCATTGTCCACCGCCATATTGGGTAAAACGTTCTCCATTGCCTCATTGCCACGTGGAACTATTGGTGAGTTAATTCCTGGCTAATATTAACCCTTATAACCTTACCCTATAATTATACATTTATTATGTGAGACCTTTGGATATAAATTAGCTTGTTTCAGATTGAATTCAATTTAGATATAGAGTATTCATTTAGATTGATTTTATTTGATTCATTATAGCTTAGTAATATTTAACTTCCATTGATAGTTTACCACATTGGTGCCCAGACCCGGGAATTAGCTACCAGTAAGGGATTTTAAGGCAATGAACAAGGGGACATATAACAGGATGCAGGAACAACTCTATGGTAAACTGGCAAGGCTAGCCAAGCGATGGTTAGAGCCGGAATGCAGGGTAACATCGTTGCACCTGCCCAAGTCCTGCTTCCCACCCATCGTCTTTCCCCAATAATTTTCTTTTCTTCCTGTGACATATGACCTGACCTAACATTTTTTCTTGTTCAATATGATCCATTAGTAGGTATTGCTATATAGTGTACTATTTTTTCTCCATAACATAGAAGTCCGCCGGTTGGCGTCTCTTAAGTAGCCTATTATTTGGCCGTTGTTTTTGTAACGTGATATTTAGATACATAGCCTATAGGCTCGCAAGCAAAATGGATAAAAACGGTAAAGAGACACCGTCTAGTGGGGTGCTGAACAAAGCCCCTAAAAATCAAAGGGCGGGACTTCGGGGAGTAATAAATAGGCTAATAGTGGACGTCAACACTTTCATCACTACTGCTGAACTAGAGGAATTGGAGGCTAGATTAGAAAACGTCCAGGTTACCCACGGTCGTATTACGGCTCTGAGTGAGGTGATTGTGGCTGCCATGACAGAGGAGGAAGAGATTGTTACAGAGTGTGATAATCGCGCCCTCTATGACGAACCTGTCTTTAGAGCGAAGTACCTATTACAGCGTGCAATCGCGAGTAAGAAGGGAGGCGATAATGAGGCCCATAGAAGGGCTGACCCAAAACATACTGTACACCTCCCAAAGCTCAATCTTCCTACATTTGGGGGCAAGTTGACCGAGTGGTTAGCTTTCTGGGACGTATTTCGATCTACGGTTCATGAATCCTCTTTGGATAATGTCCGCAAGTTTCACTATCTGAAGGGACAAATGGAAGGAGAGGCCTTACATTTAATAGAG
Source organism: Paralithodes platypus (assembly GCA_032716605.1). Classification (NCBI taxonomy): domain Eukaryota; kingdom Metazoa; phylum Arthropoda; class Malacostraca; order Decapoda; family Lithodidae; genus Paralithodes; species Paralithodes platypus. The sequence goes on along the minus strand of CM064571.1, from coordinate 2,230,867 downwards.
GGTTTTGCAGTAGTAGGTGGTAGTTATCTTGAAGCGGTACACTTATTAGAGTCCACATACGGGGATAGAGAGCAGTTGAAGATGGCCCATGTCGTTGCCTTGTTGGGGCTCGCAGAACCACAGTATAAGGTTGATGAGTTGACAAACTTCAGGGCAAATATGGAGTGCCATACTCGATCGCTAGATACCCTAGGGCTTACCACGCAGGAAATGATAGTCATTATCTTGCGTCAGAAGCTTCCTATGGCAATACTTGATAAGGTAAGATCATTTGAGCTGGGGGAGTTCAAAACTCAGTTCAGTAAGGAGATCAATAATCTACAGTTGAACAAAGGGAGAATGTATGTGTCGGGAGGGAGTGAGAATGTGGAGAAGAGGGGAACAATAAGCATGACAGTGGGGACTAAAGAAAAGAAAGAGGGTGTGTATAAGAAACCTGCTCAGATTCTATGTAAGCTATGTAACAACAAACATAAATGGAGTTTCTGCGTAAAATACCCAACAAATGAGACAAAACTAGCACAGGCGAAAAGATTGAAGCTATGTGTGGGTTGTCTAAGTGGGGAACATGGTAAGCAGGGACAATGTACTGCTACATACTTAAGGCCCTGTCGCCACTGCAAAGGACATCACTTTGATAAGTTGTGTCCTACTGCAGATAAAGTCAAAGACGTCAAAAATGAGGGTACTACAACTGTGGCACTAGGTAGCACGCAAGACACCACTATATTGCCCACAATACAGATTCCCATGGAAGGTAATGACAGTAACAAAGTTTGTCGGGTACTTCTAGATCAAGGGTCTCAACGTTCCTTTATAAAGAGGTCCGTACTAGTGGGACTGAAGCACCGAATCGTAGGGGCTGAGACTCTTCGATTACAGGGCTTCACAGGGGTTACTGATAAACAAGACTACGAGATAGCGGAGATTTCATATTTCTATCGTAAAAACCGGTACTTTATGACTTGTATTAGTAGACACCCTACCAGAATATGTATCTGTGGGTGTGAAGAAGGTGGAACACGCATTACGTAGCAAAGGGGTTAACTTGTCAGATCCCATGGGAAATCAGAGTGAGGTGCATGTTCTACTTGGTGTGGATCATTATTATGAAGTAGTATACCCTGGATTTAAAAAGATGTGTGGTGTAATTTTAATCCCCACTAAATTTGGATACTGCATGAGCGGAAAGGTGCATACTACACAGTCAAAGGTCCTGGTCGACACGGTCTCGATATATAGAGTCAATGTAACCGCGGCAGAGGAGTTGGGAAGGGAGGATTCCCAACCTAGTGACCCTAAGATGGCTGCCGAGTTCGACCTGGAACGACTGTGGAGATTGGATCACATAGGCATTAATCCTATGGAGACTGATTATGACTCGGAAGTTGCGCTACAAAGGTTTGACGAGTCTGTGTGCTACTGTGCCTCAGACAAGCAATATAAAGTTAGTTTACCCTGGAAGAACAGTGAGATAAGCCTGCCTACCAACTATGGTTTGGCATTAGGTCGCTTGCGCGCATTGCAGCGGAAATTGTCTAACGAACCGAGCACGCGCCAGGCGTATGACGATGTCCTGATCATGCTTTGATTACTTTCAGCTTTGATTTCCCTAAGCCACTCACACATGAAAAAGTAATCAGATTTAGAAATTATAAAAATGCAGACCTAAATTTGGCTAGCAGTGAAGTAAAACAGTACTTGGGAAGTATTGATACTTCCAACCTTACTTCAGATGAGCTGGTGGAGGTACATGGAAATGCACTTAAATTAGTGTTCGATCATCACTGTCCAGAAGTAGAGAAGAAAATCATAGTACGAGATGATTCGCCCTGGTATAGCACTCGAGTTAAATTTCTTAGAAGAGCGCGTAGAAGAGCTGAACGTGAATGGCGGAAAAATAAAACAGACTCTACATGGTTGCAATACCTGTCAGCCAGAAGAGCTGTGGTCTACAAAATCAAAGATGAAAAGAAAGTGTATTATCAGGGAAAAGTTGACTCGTGTGGTAACGACCAGAGGAGGTTGGCTTCAATTGTAAACAGTTTACTTGGAAAAACAAGAGTTAGCTTAAGACCTTCTGTACCTGATGCCGAGTTGGCTGCCAACTTTGTGGCATTTTTTGCTGGCAAGATAACTCGCATAAGACAGGAATTGGATGATGCTTCTGTTGGTGAAGAACTTTCAGTTGTACTCCAACCCCGACACATTCCTAATAATGTCCTCTCATCCTTTCACTCAGTAGAGGTGGACATGATCTCGTCCTACATAAGAAACCTCAATAAAACATTTTGCCCGTTGGATCCCATAAATGTTTCCAAGCTACCAAGAGTCTATGATCACACAGTTGAGTTTATTTCCAAAATAATTAATAAGTGCTTCTCTGAAGGTAGCTTCCCACATTCTGAAAAGCATGCACTACTCCGACCTACTCTAAAGAAACCTGGACTTGATGTTGAGAACATGTTGAACTATCGTCCTGTCTCCAACCTGTCCTTCATATCAAAGATATTAGAGCGTGCAATACTTGACCAATTACAACCACTACTTCAGCAGAATGAAACTATCCCAATTTTTCAGTCTGCTTACCGACAGCATCATTCAACTGAAACAGCATTGATTAGAGTACATAATGATCTAGTTGAGAACATTTGCAATGGTGTGGCCTCACTATTGGTCTTGCTTGATCTCTCTGCGGCTTTTGACACAGTGGATCATGAGTTGTTATTGAGTGATCTTTATGATTGTGGTGTGCGTGACTCCGCTCTCTTGCTTCTTGGGTCGTACTTGTCAGGTAGATCCCAGAGTGTGATGGTAAATCAAGTGGTCTCGGACTCGACACCCCTGCAGTATGGTGTTCCGCAGGGATCAGTTTTGGGTCCTATCCTATTTATAATTTATATTAGCAGTTTGTCTCTTCTGCTTCGTGCACATAATGTCACCTTTCACTTTTATGCAGATGACACCCAGATTTATGTGAGAATCACAAATATAGTTGATATACGGAGTAAGATGGAATTGTTGATGTCTGATATCAAGAAGTGGATGAGAGCGAGAAAACTTAAACTAAATGATGGTAAAACTGATATTCTCATCATCCGAGGAAATAGAAGAGCTGATGATATGGTAGGTGCCCTCTCCATCAATGTGGGTGGATCTCAGCTGCGACCGGCCAACTCTGTTCGAAATCTGGGTGTATATGTGAACTCCCGATTAGATTTCAAAGAGCATGTAAACCAGATAGTTAAAAGTTGTTACTTGCACATCAGAAATCTCTATTTGGTGAAGCCGTTTATAACCAGACGTTGCCTCCTGACGTTGGTTCACTCATTGGTCTTCTCTCGTGTTGATTATTGCAATGCCCTGTTGGTGGGTCTTCCAAATTATATTTTGAAGAAAGTTCAATCTGTTCTTAACAGGGCCGCAAGACTAATTTTTGGTGTTCCACCTAGAACTCCTACTACATCTCTTCACATAGAACTGCACTGGCTGCCAGTAAGAGCAAGAATAGAATTTAAGTTGTGTTTGGTGACTTTTAAGGTTCTCAAATTTGGTGAGCCTAGGTACCTTGCGGAGCTGCTCAGGCGCCCACCGGCACACCATGGTGTAGTTGTGCGTCATGACAATGACCCTTTTCGTCTTGATGAACCAAGGGCTTTCCAGCAGTCTTCTTTCTTTGAGAGGTCATTCTCCTACATGGCTCCGAGGTTGTATAACAGGTTGCCGCTGTCCATGAGACAACTGAGTTCTGTTGAATGCTTCAAGAAACAACTTAAGACTTTTCTCTTTGAGAGAAGCTATGATCTTGAGAGAGGTGTCATGACAGATGGCTATAGAGTTTAGGCTATTTTGCCACTGCTAGTGATTGTTAAATGTGTGTTGTATATGAGCCTTCTTTTGATGCATTGATTTTTGTTCTTTTTTCTTTCTCTTTTCGAGCGCTAGTGAATTCTTCGGAAAAATTGGCGCTTATGAGAAATAAGTAACATGCTTATTATTATTATTATTTCGGAGTTATGAGGATAGGGGCTTTATAGAGAGAGTCGATGTCAGGGAACCGTGTAAGAAGGGTAGGGTTCACTATCTGGCCCATCATGGGGTAAAGAAAGACAGCGTCACCACACCAATACGGGTGGTGTATGACTGTTCTGCCCACCAAGGTCAACAACCCAGTCTGAATGACTGCCTGTTGACAGGTCCGTCCATGGTGTCGGACCTGTCCCAACATCTATTGCGGTTTAGGCTGGGGAAGTATGCCTATACCAGTGACATCGAGAAGGCATTCTTGATGGTCAAGCTAAAGGAGGAAGATAGAGATGTTACCCGCTTTCTTTGGTTCAGCGACATTAGCGACTCTGAAAGTCCCATCATAATATACCGTTTTCGGGTTGTACTCTTTGGGGCCACTTGCTCGCAGTTTTTGTTAAATGCCACAATCAGAAAACATCTAGCTGACACTCATGAGGACACAAGTAAACTATCTCGCGGATTATACATTGACAATTTGCAGAGTACTAGCGATAGTCAAGATGATTTGTTGTATGCATACTGGCAAGCACGCAGATTGTTTGCGGATGCACATCTATTTCTCCGCGAGTGGGTTACTAATAGTGAAGATCTTCAGAGTTTAATACAGGTGGATGGTACGGCATCTCTTAACCAGGAAAAGTCCAGAAATTTGGGGATAATCTGGCAACCTAAACATGACATACTAACTTTTCAAACAAGGTCTTTTGCTCAGCAGACAGGAGCGCACACAAAAAGAAGTCTGTTGAGCAAAGTTGCGCAATTTTTTGATCCTTTGGGTCTAGCATTACCTGTTACCATAAGAGCTAGGATTCTAATGCAGGAAGTTTGGAGACGTAAAATAGGATGGGATGACAGTTTGCCCGAGGACCTGAATGACCAAGGGACATTGTTGTTGAATGAATATGCCATCCTATGTACTAAACCTATACCTCGTAAAGTGGCGGCGTTCGGTGACGTTACGTTACACACGTTTTGCGATGCTAGCGCCACGGCATACGGGGTAGCCATATATGTTGTTACTTCATTTGGGGCACATTTAGTTACAGCCCGGGCCAAAGTAGCCCCGGTTAAAAAGGTAACTATCCCTAAAATGGAATTGACTGCCATGCTGCTATTAGCACGTCTGGTGCAACATGTACGCGCAGCATACGAGAGCGAATTAAATATTGAAATCGTTCATGTATGGTGCGATAGCCAGGTCGCACTCAACTGGATACATAGCAAGAAGTCTCTGCCAGTTTATGTGCAGAATAGGGTAGATGAGATTAGAGCCCTTTTGCCAGACGTTGCTTATCATTATGTAAATACAAAGGAAAACCCTAGTGATCTCATAACTAGGGGTATAACGGCTAGCCAGTTATTGAAGTCCGAATTGTGGTGGCAGGGTCCAAAGTGGCTGCTCCATGAAAGTGAATGGACGATATGGCATGCTGTTGGTGAGGGACTTCTGCCACTGGAAACAGTGGCAGTTACAGCCCAACCAAATGAGCCACCGGGTCCTATCATAAAGTGGGCAAGATTCGGTGACTATAATAAACTAGTCAGAGTTGTAGCTTGGGTGTTGCGATATGTATCCAATCTCAAGCTTAAAGTAACGGGCCAACTCTGCAACAGGGGTCACAACATTGATGCTCGTGAATTTAAAGCAGCTGAAGTAACTTTGATCAAATGGGTTCAAGTAGAAACCTTTTCCAATGAATTAGAATCCTTGAAAGGCTCGAATAAGACATTAATGCCTAATATAGTGCGTCAACTAAGGTTGCACCTAGACAATGGCCTCATCAGGTGTGAGGGTCGCCTGAAGTGGTCGGGTGTACCAGACGGCACAAACCGACCTATACTTATGCCAACAAGACATCACGTTACTGATCATACGTGCACATAGGGAAGTAAAACACTACGGGGTATGTCATATTATATCAAATTTACGTCTCGCATGGTGGATACCCAGAGTTCGACAAGTAGCTCGACGCGTAGTGAGAAAGTGTGTAATATGCCAGAGACTAAAGGGTAAACCATATGCAACTGGACCAGTTCCACCTCTACCTGAATGCCGTGTAAAGCACGTAGAACCTTTCCAAGCGGTAGGATTAGATTACACAGGGGCATTGAAGACGAGGGAGCATGAGAAGGTTTATATATTATTGTTTACCTGTGCGACGTCTCGAGCGGTACACCTAGAACTATGTGATAATATGTCTAGCGAAGAATTTATGCTGGCGTTTAGACGGTTTTGTGCCCGTCGTTCATTCCCTCAACTCATTCTTAGCGACAATGCTCCCACTTATGTCCAAGCATCAAAATATCTAAAGGATATGAGTAGTGATCCTACTATCATCACTTTTTTGGGTGAGAAGAAGTGCGAATGGAGGTTCATTCCAGTTAATGCACCTTGGTTTGGTGGCATGTGGGAACGGTGTGTCGGCATAGTAAAGTCAGGACTCAGAGCGGTTGTAGGACGTGCTCTATTAAAGAAGAGTGAGTTGACGACAGTCCTCACAGAGATAGAGGCAGTCGTGAATGATCGCCCGCTTACATACGTGTACACCGACCTGCAAGAACCACTACCATTAACGCCAGCTCACTTGCTATATGGGAAATCATTGACTGCGTTTCCATCTGATTTCCAATCCATAGTAGAGTTAGAGGATCCCTCGTTGTACTCTGAGGTAGCGGTGTCTAAGAGATACCAGTATATCCAGGATAATCGAGGATTTTAGGAAACGGTGGATTAGTGAATATCTGCTAGCATTGAGGGAAAGGAGTGTTACTCCCTCTGGTAGACCAACGGCACCTACAGTTGGTGAAGTTGTTTTAATTAAAGAAGATAGTCCTCGTTTATACTGGAAATTAGGCCGCGTATTGGAGGTATACAAGGGGGCAGACTCTGTAGAGCGGGTGGCGCTATTAAAGACAGCCACTGGAACTACTGTTCGTCCTATCGCACGTTTGTACGCTTTGGAGCTCGATTCCACATTGCAATCTGAGGCTCCACCTGTTATTGCTGGGTCCGAGGATTCTCGAAGGAACGACTCACCTCATACTGATGGTGATCATTCTCGGACCGGGACGCGTCCCAGACGCGCTGCTGCTGGCGCTGTCGACTTGTGGCGTCAGAAGATAGCCTCTGGGCAACTTTAGGTTTAAGGTGGGGTTCAGGTCTTTTTTGTGGGGGGAGTGTATCGTATAAATACGATAGAATATGACTCTTTTGTGATCTTGTATGTCTCTGTGACGTCACGATCTCTCCTACAGCACGACGTAGGACGAGTAGATCGTATATTATAAGATTGTAAATAAGTTAAGTTATAAAAGGCCTAATATGCTATTAAGCAATATTGCCATGGTCTTATGTAGTATATATGAATTTATCGTATATATTAATATAATTTATCGTATAGAGCAACCTAAATGCGGTACGATAATTTGGGCTCCTGGCGGTTTGCCAAGGCAGCAAGGTGTGCTTTTGAGGTACGCCAGAGCCTTCACGAACACCAACCAGTTAACATCTAATTTTCCGCCCTCAGTTGATCGTGCTTTTGTGCCTCTAATCACAATACACACAACTACACCATCACGACGCTCTCATCGACATCATGACTGACTGATAGATAAGCATATTATTCATGTCCATTCCCATGTAATCATTTATTCTTTCTTTAACTTGACTTGTGTCTTGGGACCGAAGTCTCGTTCCCCATTGTCCACCGCCATATTGGGTAAAACGTTCTCCCTTGCCTCATTGCCATGTGGAACTATTGGTGAGTTAATTCCTGGCTAATATTAACCCTTATAACCTTACCCTATAATTATATACATTTATTATGTGAGACCTTTGGATATAAATTAGCTTGTTTCAGATTGAATTCAATTTAGATATAGAGTATTCATTTAGATTGATTTTATTTGATTCATTATAGCTTAGTAATATTTAACTTCCATTGATAGTTTACCACAATAGCTTTACATAAAGTCAGGTAAGTATTTAACTTATACAAGGCTTAATCATTAATTATGAATGACAATAGCTTTTACATAAAGTCAGTTAAGTATTTACAGGTAAAGTAGTCAATATTCAATCACAAATCATCTCTGAATCAAACCTTAATTCTAATCACCAAAAATAAACAGTAATTCAAAATATATATCTCTCTAATTAAACACATATGATTCTCCAATCCAACCTATATGATTCTCCAATCACAAAATCTTAAATCAAATGAGTGTATGTTTCTGACATACCTCTGGTTAATTAACAGTCACGAATAATCCCTAACTAACGAGTTAGTTAGTTGCTTAACATATAATAACCCCTATTATACAAGCCTGTGAAGTCTGTCTTGTCTCCCCAACACACTGCTCGTTTCCCCAGCTAAGAAAGTACTAGTTTGAACTATCATTTCCCGGACCAAGCTAATCCAATCAGAAGTCAGGAAACAGGTGCCTAATCCAATCCGATGCAGGCAGGGTGTGAGAGCCAATTACCGACGAGAACAGGTGTGCGGGAGCCAACCAGGTGTTAGAAGCTCACCACGTCACAGGTGCCCGCCCTTCACATGCAAGTTTTGGCGGGAAAGCGAGGAATGCCAAGAATGCAGGATGTAGCCGGGCCCCACTCTCCCTCTCTCTCTCTCTCTCTCTCCCTGGCCACGTAGGAAAGAAAGAGGGATCGTTTCTTGCAGTTGTAGGTGTAAAGTCGCGTTCAACAGGTTGGTCTGGTTACACGTCACATCTTGGTTATCTTCCAGATGTCACAACGTATTTGAACTTGGAAGTCCCAGTGGAGTAGAACTCACCATACCCAATGAGGTAAAACTACTAAAAATCCAGATGGCGCTGGGGGTTTTATTCAAATGACTATCGTGTGTGATGCACCATTGAGGTGTTTTGAGGGTTTTCGTGATTTAAGAGGTTTTATACAGGTCGCAACAATCTATGACACATAGTTGTGTAGTATATTTTTACTAGATTCATAATATGATGGTTATATACTCGTTAATGCAATGAATTTATAATTATTAACATAATTTGATACATAAATATCAGCTTCCTGAACAAGAAATTTAGTTTCATCTAATGTGGTGTAATAGGCTGGGCGAAATTTTAATACTCATTGAAGTATTGGGTATTTACTTCCTTTTTAGTTACTAACAAATACGTGTTTCAGTAGAAATTGGCTGAACATACGGTATTATATTCTATAGCTGTAGAATTTGGCAGGTTGAATGTCTGCGCCTGCGCACTATAGTTTCTTTCCTACAAAACAAGCTATCGTGCGCTCTAAAGTTACCAATTTATAATCCACTATCAAATCGGGCAGCTAAATATGTTACCTGCTATATTTCTTATTAGACCAGTGACAGGAAATCAATCAATGTGAATCAGAATGTCATAGAACACAGAGGCAGCAAATTACATACGTGGAGATGCAGGAAATTCAAAAAAGATGATGACAATTTTGTTTACAACACTGCCTTTTCCACGGGCGACTGTTTAGGTCGTCAGCTGACCGCGGCGGGATATACGTACACAGTGTTGCCAAGGTCTTCTTTTGTTCGCACCATTGAGCTAGTTAGGATTCGTTCAGAAGCGTAGATTTGCGAGTTTCCATTTCAAACAATATTATATTCTTGATTTACAGTGTGATGGGGTGGATAGCCTCTGAAGTATTATCCTAACTAACTAACATTGAGGAAAGCGGAATTGAGCTGGTTCTATATACTATTAAAGTTGTAGAGGTGTCGAGTGTTGAGTAGCCTATAGCTAGGCTACATTTCATACAAACGTTCATCATGGCTTTCTGTTGGTTGTACTATACATGTATGGTAGCCTATGTGGTGGTGACTGTACTATACATGTATGGTAGCCTATGTGGTGGTGACTGTACTATACATGTATGGTAGCCTATGTGGTGGTGACTGTACTATACATGTATGGTAGCCTATGTGGTGGTGACTGTACTATACATGTATGGTAGCCTATGTGGTGGTGACTGTACTATACATGTATGGTAGCCTATGTGGTGGTGACTGTACTATACATGTATGGTAGCCTATGTGGTGGTGACTGTACTATACATGTATGGTAGCCTATGTGGTGGTGACTGTACTATACATGTATGGTAGCCTATGTGGTGGTGACTGTACTATACATGTATGGTAGCCTATGTGGTGGTGACTGTACTATACATGTATGGTAGCCTATGTGGTGGTGACTGTACTATACATGTATGGTAGCCTATGTGGTGGTGACTGTACTATACATGTATGGTAGCCTATGTGGTGGTGACTGTACTATACATGTATGGTAGCCTATGTGGTGGTGACTGTACTATACATGTATGGTAGCCTATGTGGTGGTGACTGTACTATACATGTATGGTAGCCTATGTGGTGGTGACTGTACTATACATGTATGGTAGCCTATGTGGTGGTGACTGTACTATACATGTATGGTAGCCTATGTACATTCAAGTACATTCAATTTTCTAACCGACAGAATCTCACTGACTCCCATATATTTTTTAATGATGTAAATATTCCCACTTCCCCTAGTATTGACATTCTCGGTGTAACATTAACTACTAACTTGAGCTGGACACATTATGTTAGAAGCATTGCTAAGAATGCCTCTAAAAAACTGGGACTCCTGTACAGAGTTCGAGAATTCTTCACTGACGAGCAGTTGGCCGTGATATATAAAAGTCATGTGCGTTCTCAGATGGATTACTGTTCACCTCTGTGGGGTGGAAGTGGAGTGGTTGCATTGAGGCAGTTGGACAAAATTCAAAATAAAGCTATTAGATTAATCAATAACCCTGCAATCACACAGGACCTTCCTACATTATCCATACGAAGAAACGTTGCATCCCTTGCATTATTCTACAGATATTTTCACAGCAATTGTTCCGAGGAACTTGCTTCAATTGTGCCGCCTCTCCACATCTTTCCCCGTAGAACTAGGGCAGCTGAGAGCGCCCATGAATTTACACTTTCTCCTCCACAATGCAGAACTTCTGCTTATCAGAATTCATTTATCCCCAGAGCTACTACTCTTTGGAATTCACTTCCCTCGAATTGCTTTCCACAAACTTACAATCTACAAATGTTTAAATCCAGTTGTTACAAACATTTTATGAATGGAGGATGCCTTTAGGCACATGGACCTTTTTGTTTTATCTGTGTTTTTCCTTCCTCCGTTCATTGTCTCTTAAAAAAAAAAAAAAAAAAAAATGTGGTGGTGACTGTACTATACATGTATGGTAGCCTATGTGGTGGTGACTGTACTATACATGTATGGTAGCCTATGTGGTGGTGACTGTACTATACATGTATGGTAGCCTATGTGGTGGTGACTGTACTATACATGTATGGTAGCCTATGTGGTGGTGACTGTACTATACATGTATGGTAGCCTATGTGGTGGTGACTGTACTATACATGTATGGTAGCCTATGTGGTGGTGACTGTACTATACATGTATGGTAGCCTATGTGGTGACTGTACTATACATGTATGGTAGCCTATGTGGTGGTGACTGTACTATACATGTATGGTAGCCTATGTGGTGGTGACTGTACTATACATGTATGGTAGCCTATGTGGTGGTGACTGTACTATACATGTATGGTAGCCTATGTGGTGGTGACTGTACTATACATGTATGGTAGCCTATGTGGTGGTGACTGTACTATACATGTATGGTAGCCTATGTGTTGGTGACTGTACTATACATGTATGGTAGCCTATGTGGTGGTGACTGTACTATACATGTATGGTAGCCTATGTGGTGGTGACTGTACTATACATGTATGGTAGCCTATGTGGTGGTGACTGAATAGCCTAATTAAGTGATTGTTTGTGAGGGGGGATTGGGACATTGATGCAGATTTGATGAGTGCATGATTGTGATAATAATGTATGTGGTATTTCATTAATATTTAAATGATGTGACACGTAGGCCACTACTCATACAGTAGGCTATGTGGGACTAGGACTAGTTATATTTGGGGAACTCATAGTATCATGCATGCATGGCTGTTAAAGATAAACATATCAGAAAATGTGTGTGATAGGATTAAAATAGCTGAAATTGTCTGTTGTGCGGTATTAAGTGATTGGGCTACTTTTGGGCGAGTTTGGAGATGTGATGTGCGCTGGCAACCTTGGAATACACACACGCATGCACGCCACAATCTATACTTAGTTACACTTAGTTGTATTCCGTCCGTTAGTGACACAGTTGAGCTGGGGCTCCACTGCGACCAGGCAGCTCCCTTTCTTCCACTCTCCATTCCAGAAGTCGGTTGGAGTTGGTGCTGGGGTATCCTGGTGTTGGTGGCCGGTCCGGTATTTTGGCCAGCCACATGTCCAAGTGTTTCTTGAAGGTGTCTGGAGACACCCCGGTTATGTTCCTGAGAGGGGCTGGTATACAGTTGAACAGTCTGGTTCCATTGTATGTAAAGCTGTGATGGATCAGGGATTTGATTTTTTGTGTTGATCCCGGCGTAGTCCTCACATAGCACAGCCTCCCTCGCCTTTGGTGCTGAGTCTCTTGGATGTTTGGGTTTGGTACCTTTTTTTTCCAAAATCTTCCAGACGTAGATGATGATGTATCTCTCCCTACGTCTTTGAAGTGAGTACAGCTGCAGCTCCTTAAGTCTCTCCCAGTAGTTAAAGTGTTGAAACCCATGGATTTTACTGGTGAATGTCCTCTGGGTGGCTTCAATTTCTGTTATTTCTCCTACTTTTTGGGGAGACCAGAGCTGGGAGCAGTACTCCAGTCGTGGTAGGACCAGTGACTTCCACAATGTTAGCATACACCTCTCATTTCTTGTGTGGAAGGTTCTCAGGATCCAGCCTGCTATTTGTTTTGCTGTTGTTGTGGCTTTGGTAATATGCTGGGAAAAAGTGGCGTCACTGCTCATATTTACTCCCAAGTCCTTCACTGTGTCCTTGGCGGTAATTTCTTGCTGTCCGCTTTTGTAGTTGGTGTCGTTTTGTAGTGCTCTCTTGTTCCCGTACCTTAGAAGCTCGAACTTGTGTCCGTTTAGGGCCATGTTGTTTTCTTCTGCCCACTTCAGGATTTTGTCCAAGTCTTGTTGTAGTAGCTGAGCATCATGTTGTGAGGTGATTTTCTTCATGAGTCTGGTGTCGTCTGCAAACGATGTGGCTGTTGAGTGTTCCAGGTCCCTGTCGATGTCTCCTATCATGATGAGGAATAGGAGAGGTCCCAGTACTGATCCTTGTGGTACTCCGCTGATGACCCCACCTGCTTCTGATAGGCTTCCTTGAACCGTGACTCTTTGTTTTCTGTTGGTGATGAAGCTATGGAGCCATCTTCCAAGGTCTCCCCCTATTCCCAGTGATTTGAGTTTATGTAGAAGGATCCCATGGTCCACCTTGTCAAAAGCTTTGGCGAATGTCAAAAGCTTTGGCGATAAGTGAACATTTTACCTTTATTAAGGCTATAATCCACATTATATTAATATTTCCATCTGTGAGAAACAAATATCTACCACCAATACTGCTAATGTGCACATAGATGCACAACTAATGTCAAATTTAACAAAGTAAGTTAAGTGGGGAAGAGATGTTTACTGTCCGAGAAGTTTCGTATAATGACTATTATGGGTAGCGAACACTGGCATCAATTTATTATGCGCTTGCCAGATCTGAAACTAGTTTATAATTGTATAATCTAATATCCAGTAAAGTGGCTAATGACGATTATTTTATAAGTTCATCTCGAGTTTTTATACATATCATTTTAATTTTAGGACATGGATACCTATCTATTAAAATATTAACAGGACTACTTTTCGAATGACTGCCATGTGTTTTTGTGGGCCTAATCAAATATGTTTTATTAATCAATAAATAATAATCATAAATACTTTGTATATTGGACAATGTACTGAATAGAATGTTAGAGTAATATGTCTGTAACATTCATGACTATAGAAATCCAGTGATATTTTGATGACTGCGATTTAAAAATTTGAATTCACTCGATGGCAACAGATTTGGGTTCGGTGCGAACCTAAGGCGGGAAAAATAGCAGACGATTTGTTTATTTGACCCATTGTTAATCCTGCATAAAATCAGGGCATAACAATATATATATATATAATATATATATATATATATATGTATATATATATATATATATATATATATATATATACCGGTATATATATATATATGTATATAAATGTATATATATATGTATATAAATATATATATATATATATATATATATATATATATATATATATATATATATATACAGTATATAATTAATAGTGTATAATTATATAATACGTGTATGTGTGTGTCAAAATAAACATCAACTTTTCCCTATAGTTGGTAGAGAGCAATTGTTATCCCTATTTTTACTGCATAGATGAGAGGTAGAGGGGGGGGGGGTACCCGTGATCACTGTACAGGACAGTAGATGTGGCAACGTGTGGTATTGAGATGCCTTGGTATCGAATTGGCTTGGTATGGAGCTGGTAAGTTGATGAAACCGAATGGTGTAGAAAAGGTCTAGTGGTGATATCATAGACCTTGGGTGATATGGCATGATGTTGAGGTGGCTCGTCTTGTTTGTGTGGTGAGACCGCCTGGTGTTGAAATGTCTAGCATCCTATATATATATATATATATATATATATAGATAGATAGATAGATAGATGATGATGGAATAGGTTGCCAGGGATGGAAAAGGTTGATGGTGGGGGCACTCTGGAACTTGGTCCTGGCTGTATACTGTATATGAGGAACTAGAGAAACTGGTTTAAAATGTTGGAATATATTGGAAAGAGGAATAAATCAAAGTAAATTTAAAATATAATGAGCTTGTTGGAGAAAAGAAGATGATAGTATGACGATGTGAATTAATGAGGGACTGCTCTAAAGAGTAAATTTATTAGTGGCCCCTCCATCATTGACGAACATGCCTATTACATAAGGCATCCTCTTCAAACACTAATCCGCCGTAGTTTGAATCTACCGCGCAGAGCATTTAAAATCTGAGGAGCCTTCATCATGAGCGCACGCGACCTCACTCATGGCTTCAGTCATTATGAATTGGGTTCTCACTACGAAAAAACTTCGTAAAAAAAAAAAAAAAAAAAAAAAAAAAATCCAATAAGCTTTCCATCATATCGTGGATGTACTTGTGTGGATCTTTGACCAGACGTTGATTCAGGCGTCATTCTTCCTTCTCTGCTCTGCGATCAGCCGGCCCGGACGTGTCTCTCCACGCTCCGCTGGTTCCGCATTTGCTGCGTCCCTAGTGAGTTTTTTCTCATTTGTTTACTCCGGGATGTATCGAGTAAGGTTAAGATATACGTAGCAGGAGTGTCCTGGGCTGGTTGCCCGCAGTGCAGTGTATTTTGGGTCGTGTTTGGGGCATCTATTTCGGATGTACCCTCGTGGTCCGGTTGTGGACAGGTGAACTTTTTCACAGTTAGCTAGCTTTGTGATGCAGGCGGCTTTCATTACGCGTTATTGCTTCCTTTTATCTTTATGATGAGGTAGCGTATTTTTGCTGACGTTCCCAGCGTATTTTTCTTCACTTAGTGAAGTTTTTTCTGGGTCCCGAGTCAGTTCTTCCCTTTGCCGGAAGTATTTGCTACAGTGGTGTGTTGGCGGTGGTTCCTGTTGTGATATAATTCAGTGCTTTTTGTTTATATTCCGACATGTTAATGTTATCCGTCTGCCTAGGCCTAGCCAGCCTCTCGTAGCTTTACCATATATACAAGTGTTATTGATTTATTTTCTAAATATGTACTACTGTGTCATGTGTGTCCTGGTTTAGTTGTGTATTGGCTAATTCCACGGACTATGTTTGGCCCGGCGTTAGTTGTGTTTTGGCTACGCCTCGGTCCGGTGGTGCGTTCAGATGGTATCTGGACGGGGTGGGTTTTTTCCGGCGGGTTTTTCTCGGTTTCACCTTGATAACCCCGGCTGGTTGCCAAGTTTTGGCCATGCGTGGTTTAAAAACAGGCTTGTTTCCCCGGCGAGTGGGTGTCTGTGGCTCCCCAGGACTGCGTCTCTGGGGTGCCTGTTTCAGGCTCCTTATGATTCCCGGCGGGTTGGCTGTACCCATCTAACAGTGTTCATACGGACACGTGTTGTTTGTATTTTTTTTTGGTTTTGCAAAGCCAA
Organism: Paralithodes platypus; assembly: GCA_032716605.1. Classification (NCBI taxonomy): domain Eukaryota; kingdom Metazoa; phylum Arthropoda; class Malacostraca; order Decapoda; family Lithodidae; genus Paralithodes; species Paralithodes platypus. The sequence continues at coordinate 2,214,665 of CM064571.1, read as the reverse complement.
TATAAAACTATGCTGTTGTTGTATTTCCTCCCCGGCGATCTTTTACAAAGCAGTGGGGTTAGGAACAATTGGGGTTAACTTTTAAACTTTAAATCACCCGGCGGGTGCAACCTGGAAGGGTGGGATGCCCGAATTTGCAAAATTCAGGTTAGTTGAGCAGACAATTGAGGGATGCATTGTGTATCACCTCCTTCAACATACGGCGCTTTAGGGCACAATTGGGGTTAACGTTTTTTAAACTAATATTCACACCCGGCGGGTGCTCCTTGGAGGGATGGGAATAACGAATTTACAATTCAGTTAGTTAACCAGACAATTGAGGGATACGTTTTGTATCGCCGCCTTCAACATACGGCGATCTAAAAAGATACTTCGGGAGAAGTTAGATCTCGTATATTGGTCAGGCTTCCCAGTTTTTGATCTACGAGATAATTCGGGGGCCGGCGTCTTTTTTAGTTTTTTTTTTCCAAAATTGAATCTTGAAACAAACACCACCGGAAAGACTTAATCAGTTATAAACGCCATGCTGGTCTTTATATATTATGTCAGAGGGTATTCATAAATCTTTTGGACAAATTAAGATATTCTGAAATCTTTTACTTAGGAAACCCCACCGCGTAGCGAGCTGTAGTCGTTGAGTATTACGTCTCGTTACCCGGCGGGTTATTTAACACTTGTGTGCGAACATGTTTGGGTTAACCTTATGAGTATTAATTCCTGGAAATTTTCTTTTTTTCCAGAGCTGGGTCCCGGCGGGTCTATGCAGAACCTGGAGTAAGTATCCCACCAGTCTCTGTCATGGCTACCTTTGCCCCGGTTTTTGCTTTATGCATTACGCCCTCCTGTTCAGGTATCCCTATTTTTGCGCACACCCTTTGTATATAATGTGTTAAAATGTCTCGTTTGGTGTGGGTTACCTTTCCGGCGTTTTTTCTCGTTGCTCCGAGAAGACCGTTTTTGTTTACCGAGTTTTAGTCAGGATGGCTCAAAATAGGTAAGTTACCCCGACGAGTTTGGTCGCTTGAGGGCTCATAAGAAACTGCGTTTTCTGTGGTCGAGCCTGGGATCAGGCTTCCTGTGTTATTCATTGCTTTATACATTACGCCCTCCTGTAATGTATAGTTTAGTGTGGGTTACCTTTCCGGCGTTTTTCTCGTTGCTCCGAGAACACCGTTTTTGTTTACCGAGTTTCAGTCAGGATGGCTAAAATAGGTAAGTTACTCCGACGAGTTTGGTCGCTTGAGGGCTCATCAGAAACTGCGTTTTCTATGGTCGAGCCTGGGATCAGGCTTCCTGGGTTATTCCCATCGAGGGGGGCTCCACACAGTTTTCTAGGTGATCATGCTGACACCTGTTGAACTTGTTTTTCTCTGCTTTTCAAAGCCATTGAAACAATGCTGTCTGTTTGTTTGGTCTTTACCTCCCGGCGACCTTTTTACAAAGAGGTCTGGGGCAGGTATAATTGGTTTGACATTGCATATAAAACCTGGCGGTTGTACCTTCGGGTGGTTATATTAACGGATTTGCGATTCGAGATAATTTGCCAAACAATTGATTGATACAATAGGGTATCACGGCCTTCAAGACGGCGATCTATGAGGGCTTCTAGGAGAAGCCGGATTAGAGATTAAGATAGGCTTAGACTTTTTATGGGATAAAAAGATGCCTGAATCTTATTAGTGTTTCAAGTGTAAAGAGATACTTGAAAGACTTCATCTTTAATAAATATATGCTTCATCTTTATGAGGATTAAGAAGTTATGCTTAATTCTTTTGGACAGGTAAAAGATATGCTGAAATCTTTAATAAGCCATTGAAACAATGCCGTTTGTTTGTTTAGTCTTTCCCTCCCGGCGACCTTTTTACGAAGAGGTCTGGGGCAGGTACAATTGGTTTGACATTGCATATAAAACCCGGCGGTTGTACCTTTGGGTGGTTATATTAACTTATTTGCAATTCGCGATATTTGTATTTCCTCCCCGGCGATCTTTTACAAAGAAGTGGAACAATTGGGGTTAACTTTTAACCTTTAAATCACCCGGCGGGTGCAACCTGGAAGGGTGGGATGCCCGAATTTGCAAAATTCAGTTTAGTTGACCAGACAATTGAGGGATGCATTGTGTATCGCCTCCTTCAACATACGGCGCTTTAGGGCACAATTGGGGTTAACGTTTTTTAAACTAATATTCACACCCGGCGGGTGCTCCTTGGAGGGATGGGAATAACGAATTTACAATTCATTTAGTTAACCAACCAATTGAGGGATACGTTTTGTATCGCCGCCTTCAACATACGGCGATCTAAAAAGATACTTCGGGAGAAGTTAGATCTCGTATATTTGTCAGGCTTCCCAGTTTTTTATCTACGAGATAATTCGGGGGCCGGCGTCTTTTTTAGTTTTTTTTTCTCCAAAATTGAATCTTGAAACAAACACCACCGGAAAGACTTAATCAGTTATAAACGCCATGCTGGTCTTTATATATTATGTCAGAGGGTATTCATAAATCTTTTGGACAAATTAAGATATTCTGAAATCTTTTCTTAGGAAACCCCACCGCGTAGCGAGCTGTAGTCATTGAGTATTACGTCTCGTTACCCGGCGGGTTATTTAACACTTGTGTGCGAACATGTTTGGGTTAACCTAATGAGCATTAATTCCTGGAAATTTTATTTTTTTCCAGAGCTGGGTCCCGGCGGGTCTATGCAGAACCTGGAGTAAGTATCCCACCAGTCTCTGTCATGGCTACCTTTGCCCCGGTTTTTGCTTTATGCATTACGCCCTCCTGTTCAGGTATCCCTATTTTTGCGCACACCCTTTGTATAAATTGTGTTAAAATGTCTCGTTTGGTGTGGGTTACCTTTCCGGCGTTTTTTCTCGTTGCTCCGAGAAGACCGTTTTTGTTTACCGAGTTTTAGTCAGGATGGCTCAAAATAGGTAAGTAACCCCGACGAGTTTGGTCGCTTGAGGGCTCATAAGAAGCTGCGTTTTCTGTGGTCGAGCCTGGGATCAGGCTTCCTGTGTTATTCATTGCTTTATGCATTACGCCCACCTGTAATGTATAGTGTAGTGTGGGTTACCTTTCCGGCATTTTTCTCGTTGCTCCGAGAACACTGTTTTTGTTTACCGAGTTTTAGTCAGGATGGCTAAAATAGGTAAGTTACCCCGACGAATTTGGTCGCTTGAGGGCTCATCAGAAACTGCGTTTTCTATGGTCGAGCCTGGGATCAGGCTTCCTGGGTTATTCCCGTCGAGGGGGGCTCCACACGGTTTTCTAGGTGGTCAGGCTGACACCTGTTGGACTTGGTTTTCTCTGCTTTTCAAAGCCATTGAAACAATGCTGTCTGTTTGTTTTTTTGTTTTTTTTTGTTTTTTTTTTCTATATTCCAACTTACTTCCTCTCGGGCATAGGCTGAGAGCCTTAACATTCACCGCTTTACAATGAACAGTGAAGCCCGTGAGGTCTTGTTCCAGTCTAGGGAGTGAGACATGTGAAGCACATAGAGTACAACGAGCACCTGCCATCTTGCCTTCACATGAGGCACGGTGCTCACTCATGGCCCGAAACGACCCCATCTCTGAAGCCATCTCGTTCCCGTGCTTCACTGTCTCACTACCTACACTCGGACCCTCACACTTACACACACACAACGCCACCTGTTGAGCAGATAACTCACCAGGCATTGCACCCCTATAGCATATTTTGAATATGGGAATATTCATACAGTGCTATTTAATCAGGGAACAATGAGGGTATTTTATTGACGTTTCGGTGGGCTTTGTGGTAATGCACTGATACTAGGTACAGCACAAATTCCATCCCAATAATATCTTCCCATTGATACATCGGGATTTGAACCCGGGACCTTTGGATTACCAGGCCAGTGGCAAGACCACTCCACCACACCTCCTCCTTGTTTGGTCTTTACCTCCCGGCGACCTTTTTACAAAGAGGTCTGGGGCAGGTATAATTGGTTTGACATTGCATATAAAACCCGGCGGTTGTACCTTCGGGTGGTTATATTAACGGATTTGCGATTCGCGATAATTTGCCAAACAATTGATTGATACAATAGGGTATCACGGCCTTCAAGACGGCGATATATGAGGGCTTCTGGGAGAAGCCAGATTAGAGATTCAGATAGGCTTAGACTTTTTATGGGATAAAAAGATGCCTGAATCTTACTAGTGTTTCAAGTGTAAAGGGATACTTGAAAGACTTCATCTTTAATAAAGATATGCTTCATCTTTATGAGGATTAAGAAGTTATGCTTAATTCTTTTGGACAAGTAAATGATATACTGAAATCTTTACTAAGCCATTGAAACAATGCCGTTTGTTTGTTTAGTCTTTCCCTCCCGGCGACCTTTTTACAAAGAGGTCTGGGGCAGGTACAATTGGTTTGACATTGCATATAAAACCCGGCGGTTGTACCTTTGGGTGGTTATATTAACTGATTTGCAATTCGCGATAATTTGCCAAACAATTGATTGATACAATAGGGTCTCACAGCCTTCAAGACGGCGATCTATGAGGGCTTCTGGGAGAAGCCAGATTAGAGATTAAGATAGGCTTAGACTTTTTATGGGATAAAAAGATGCCGGAATCTTACTAGTGTTTCAAGTGTAAAGGGATACTTGAAAGACTTCATCTTTAATAAAGATATGCTTCATCTTTATGAGGATTCAGAAGATATGCTTAAATCTTCTGGACAGGTAAAGATATGCTGAAATCTTTAATATGAAACTAAAGGACAACGAAAAGTAGTGGTGGAGTGCTACGGTTCGTTGACCGGCGGTTTTGAGGCACATATTTTGTACCATTTTTTGGGTGTAACCCTATGAGCATTAATCCCCAGAAATTTCTCTTTCCAGGACGGAGTACCGGTGTTGCACCAGGTGACCAGGTAGTTCCCGGGGGCGGGGTAGTTTTCCCCCAGTCTCTGTCGTGTCGGCACTTGAACCTCTCATTGCTGTATGTTCAACGCCGTTTAGCTCAGGTAGCCCTATCTTGTTTTTATTTGTTAATGAAATAATTTAATAGCTGAATCATAATAAACATATATATTTTCTATGATTATTGGGAGGTTTGACGTACCTCCCAACCTACCAAATAGGAAAACCTACTATTTGGTAGTAGTCTTGGAAAATCCAACGTCAAGGCTATTAACCTAATTGCAATGACGACTTGTCTATTTTGACTGCTATGTCGTCATTCCAACCGCGGTTAAAAAGAAAACGTCTAGAGTCTACTCCTTATCTTGCTCTAGGAGACGTTGTACATTAACCAAAACTACCACCGAAGGTGAAAAAAGCATAGAAGAGAAGAAAAAGGGGTTTACCTTAGTTACCGCTTAAGGCCCATCCTGTGTTCCGTCATGTGCAGATCCCTGTCGAACGTGCGCATGAGCGACCCTCTCTTGTTATCACATCTCACGTCAGCAGAAGAACGCGGATGGGCAGGGGTCCGGCGTGAGGGAGGGTATTATGTACGTTGGATTTTCCAAGACTACTACCAAATAGTAGGTTTTCCTATTTGGTAGGTTGGGAGGTACGTCAAACCTCCCAATGTGTTAGTAGTCTTGGCAAATCCAACGTCAAGGCTGCATAACAAATAGGAGGAGGACATCCAAGCCCAACCTACCAAAAAAACCAATGCATAAAACAAAATTACGAATGACAAAGACACAATGTAAACAAGAGAGTTTAATAAAAGAGTGAAAAACTGAGGAGTAGCTAAAAAGAACAGTTTTAACACATGCCCGTCATTCATAGTAATGCAAAAACATAGACTTGTCTGAAACCAAATAGGTACTGTACCCAAAATCCCTTTTCTTCAAAAACCAACAAAAACACTGAACACAAGAACAAAACACAATTTTCAATGTGGCAAAAACACTTATGTACTGGAACAATACATAATCCCAAACTTGCAATCCAGTGTTGCAAACCCATACACCCCCCCCCCCCCCCTTTGTCAAATAAAACAAAGGAAAAGAACGAGGGACAAGGGGGGAAGACCAGGGATCTTCGCCAGAGCACCAGGAAACACGACCCCCGAGAGCAATCACCGGCCGAGGGGGTCGAACACTGGACACGGAGAGGTAGGAGATGAAGGAATTGATAGAAGACCACAAAACCGCGGAGGCGAAGGCAGGGAAGGATCGACGTGGCAGGAACCGGAAGGAGGCAGCAAAGGATCTGACATCGCGCGCAGAACCCCTACAAACAGGGTGACGGGCACGAACGGTCCGACAAACGTGGCGGCCCAGCTGCACCTGCTAGAGCTTCCCACCTGTCCGAGGAGACACCCACACAGCAGTACCCGAAGGCGGCGCCACAGACGCAACAGAGGAGTGCAAGGCTGACACCGGGCACAACACATGGCGAGGATGCCCACGCCGTAAAGCCTGGACGGCGAAAGGCTGGAAAACGGGGGCCTCCCTCCCATGCGTGGTAACAAAAGGTGGGGAGGAGGCGAACGAGACGCCATGCAAGGACGGGGAGAATCGGACGCAGTCCCGGGGCCGTGACAATGCCGCTAGTGCAGACACCCGATCCCCAGTGGCCAGAGCGACAAGGAAGAGTGGACGCCCGAGCAACGGAACCGGCGTAGCGGCCCTTGTATACGTGGGGGAAGCCAGAAGGACCAGAGCCCGCCCCAGATCCCACAGCGGAGAGACCTGGCGCGGAGGCGGTCAATCCCGGAAGGCAGCCGTCAGGAAGGAATCCAGCACCTGTGGCGGAACGACCAGCCCAGCGACGGACCCAAAGAACCCCCCGGACGGCAGACAAGTGGGTACGTATAGCGTCGACTGGAAAGCGACGTGTACGGAAGAGGTGAAACAAGGAGCGTAGGACGAGGGAAGGAGAGCCAACTGGCAGGCGAGTGGCCTGTAGCCACCTAGTAAAAAACCTCCAGCGGGACCCGTAAGGCCCCCAAGGAGAAGACGGCCAGGAACGCTGCAGGAAGTCAGTCAGGGCCCGGCCGGGGACCGGGAGCCACCGTGCCTCATGAACAAGCACGATGCGAAGGCCAAAGAGGTCCGCAGGACCCCAACCTAGCCCAAGTGGAAGCCGGAGACAGGTAGAGGGACCGGACCCGGGCACCACCGCGGCAACCGGGCGGACCAAGTCCGTGCCGGCCACAGAGGCGCGAGGAGCCAGACGCAGCCGTGGTACAGCCGCAGCTTCGCGAAGACCGGGCACATCAACAGCGCGTCTGGTGGCGGAAAATGGATAACGACCGCCACCAGTACCAGGCGACCATGAAAGCGTCCGGACCCCCCCCGGAGCGCGAGGCCGGAGGGAGAGGTCCAGAGGCAACTGGCGCGGCACCCCCGATGCGAACAAGGCGACCTCCGGAACACCTCAGGAAGCCGCGAGGTCGGCGAACACAGTCCGTTTCATCGCCCATTCTACAAGAACGCCCTGCCCTCTCGACAGGGCGGCCGCCCAAAGGGTGGCAGGCCCGGGCAGGGAGGAGGCATGCAAGGAGAAGGGGTGTCGGTCCGCGAGGAAGAACAACTCCACCGAGACCCCTAATAGAGTCAACGACCTGGAGGACCCCCGCATAAGGAAACAGGGGACAGCTTGTCTGAGTGTCCAACCCGAAGGCCACCGACTCACCCCGAAGGCCACCGACTCACCCCGAAGGGCCAGCGCGGGGACCCGCAGGAAGAACAAAGGAACCAACAATCCGAGGGCATAGACAGGTAAGAGGAGGGAGACCCACCCATCTGCCGGGAAGTGGACGTCCCAGGTTCGATTGGGAACCTCACCCAACCTCGCTCGACGTATCTGTGGTTACCCAGACCGTCGGCGGGGGGGTCGGTCCAGGGCACAGCCGCAAAGAGCGAGCCCCGAGCAACCCAGCGACCGAAGCGCCGGCGAACGGTACGCGGGAGCGGCAGGAGCCGATCCATAGGGGCAACGGAAACACCGCGGTGCCCATGAGGAGGAGGCGGCGTAGCCAGAGGCTCCCTAATGGAAGGGGCAGAGCGGCCCAATGCAGCGAACCCACGAACGAGTCCCAGAGCCACCCCGGGAGGGAGACCGAGTGCAACACGGCGAGGACCGTCCACCGAAGGTGCACCGCGGCCGGCAGACCCGGGTCACCGTAGCGCCGGACAAAACCCATGCGAGACCGACCCATGGCACGACACGCGACGGGGTCAAGCGTGACGTGGGAACATCGAAGGGGAACCCTAACCGTGCGATGTCGCGAACGATTGTGAGGGAGTCGCCAATGCACAGGCCTAGGGCGTCGGAAACTACCAACCAAACGGCCAAGGAAAACAGGAGCTGGAGCCCGCTCCTGAGGAGAGGACCCAGAGCCTGCCCCACCAGTGCGGAGAAGATCTGCGGCGCGATGTGGAGACCGAAGGGAAGGCCGTCGAACAGGAACACACGATCGGAAGTCCGAACGGCCAAGAATCGCTGGAAGCGAGGATGGAGAGGAACGAGCCAAGACACATCCTGGAGGGCCAGCGACACTACCCACGACAGAGGGCACAGGGCCAGGCGTACCAGGGGTATCGGCAGCATCCGAAACCGTGTGTGCACGATGTGCCCGTTGAGGGCCAACAGATCCACCACCGGTCGCATCGCGTCGCAGGTCGGCGACGGAACCAGAAAGACACGGGAGAGGAAAACCGGGTGACCGGCGGTCAACTCCCTCGACGCTACCCAGCTCGGGCATGGAAGTGAACACGTGGGCCACCTCTGAAGAGATGGGCCGTTGTCGGTGACAAGAGCGGAGTGGGGGTCCGGACGTCCACCTCCAGGTGAGAACCCTCCGCGCAACCCGCCGCTCCCAACGTCCCTCGCGGCTACCGAGGGGCGCAAGGGCGAAAACAACCCGAGGGAGCACCCGAGAGGAGGGGAGCGACCCGGTACGCCCAGGCGAGAAGGAGAACAAGGAGGCCGACCCAGAGAACTACACATTGTGTTGACGTGGAGGTACCCCCGGTACGGGCCGTGCGGGCATGAGCGCCACGTTGACCTCCTCTACCCCCGCCCCCCCCCAACCTCGTCGAAAAGGGCGGGCCACCCCAACCCAAGGCCGGCGCGGGGCTGACCCCTACGAAAGGCGGCCGGAAGTGGAAGGCCGGCCAGCCCCGACACAGAGGGGATGAAAGGGGCAAGAACAGAAGTGCGAGGCGGAACCGAAGCACTGGCCAGCAACGTCCCAGTCTTGCGCCCGGGCAAGGCGGCAGCACTTGCAGCAGCACCCCGAAGAGGACCGGCAGAAGGACGGGACTGAGAAAACCCCGCGCGCGGCACAGCGCGTCGGTGCGTGACGTAAGCAGGGTCCGTAACGACACAGCACGGCGTCGTGTGGCGGAAGCAGGGGCCGCCGACAGAGAAGCGGAGCATTCCCAAGCATCCTGCGTAAAAAAAAAAAAAAAACCCCGACGTATATAGCGCAGAGTACAACAAACCCTGACGAATAACCAAGGGGGCCGGCCGGCAGAACGAAGACCGTACCGTCGTGCGGTGCCGAGTTGCCGCGCACAAAACCGCCTTCAGCTCGGGAACCAAAGTCACCGCGAGCCGAAGGTGGACCCGCTCAACGCGGTCCAAACCCTCGCGAAGATCGCCTGGCGCAGACGCCTCGAAAAGCCGCAGGTGGTGAACAGACGTCTGGAGGGAACCTAAAGACAAGACAATAAGTCCGTCACCCTCCGTCGCAAGGGAAAAACCTTGGCGACAGAGGGCTGATCCGGGTGAGAGAAGAACGGGGTAGCAATAGAACAAAGTTCAAGAACGGGCGCGCTCATCCAGGACCAGAACGCGCCGTCCAACCCGCCGACAGACACAAGAGGAGGCAAAATCAGGGACGACTCCGGGGGAGGGACGGAAGGAGAGCCGTCGACGGATCGGTGTGTGAAGTCGAAGGCCTCAGCAAACCAGGCCTCCAATGGGAGAGGGTGACCGAGCATGACGGCTAAGCCAGGCGTACCGGCGTCGCACAAACCTGTCCCTTAGGAGGACAGACCCGTCAACACAGCCAGGGACTGAACAGCCGGAAGGATGTCAGTGCGGCTGAAGCCTGACCAGAGCGTAGGCCTGCAGAAGGGAGGGGGACCATAGCAGGGGTAGGTAGGGTGAGGTGCTGAGGGTGAGGCACCGCCAAGAAGGGCGAGAAGAGGGAGTCTTCCATCGACTCCAAGCGCCCGTCGAAGCGTGACACAACCCAGCCCTGCATAGCCGACAATTGATCCGAGAGAGGCTACCCCCCCCAGATTGGTCGGCCCGCAGGGGCGAGCGTGAGCGGGAGCGAGACCCACGACACGAACCAGCAGCGTCGCGGCCCAAGGAAGGCGAGCGACGACGGTTGTGTCGCCGTTGAGGGACTCGTCCCCGATCACGAACGGCCGAGGGGGAAACAGCACCATTCCCCTCTTCCAGCGACACATCAGCTCCTGAGAAAGGGGACCCCGAAACCTCGCGAAACCCCACCGAGGCAAGAGGAGGGGTACCCCCCTGGCGAGACGGTAAGGGAAGGTCAGGAAGAGAAGAATGAGGAGGAGCAGGACGACGGGAGTGGGAAGGCTGGCCGGGTGAAAGGAGGCCAGGAGCCGCGGGGGGAAACAGAGCAAGGATCCCCGGGGCTGAGATAACAGGGCGGCCCGACACCGAGGCGGAGGAGGGAGGGACCACCACCGTGGGACGAGACCGTGAAGTAAGAATAGGCACTGAAGCAGGTGAAGTAGGAGAAGCAACGACATCCAGGCGGACCCTCCTGGACAGTGTAGGAGGAGGGAGCAGAGGGCCAGCTACAGCATGAACAACCGCGCGCGGAGAGGACAACGTAAGAGGAAGTCGTCTGGGCTGGGGAAGCGGGCGGAAGGGAGTAGAGCCCCTATCCGTAGAGGCCAGGGGAGGGCGCACAGGGGCAGAGCCGCTAACCCCGGCCTCAGGGCGAGAACCATGACGAGGGCGATGGGCGTCGTCAAGGCGATCAGGAGGACGACAAGGCGAGCGAGAGCGGGGACGGAGCCGGGGAAACCCCCCGACGATGGGACGACCGGCTGCGGGACCCAGGGGAGAGGGCCCGAGCAGGGAGAGGGCCAGGTAAATGGCCGTCAGTCGGGTCAGGGATACCCAGGGCGACGCGGATCCGGTCGCCAACAAAGGCCGGGGAACGGTGGCCCACAGTCCTAATGTGGCGGGAGACCATCGTCCACACCGACGGAAGGGAAGCAGGAGGCCACAGCTGCCGCCGAGGAACCAGGGCCATGGAGCAGCACAACCACCAGGGCCAGACACGTGCCACACAGAGCAGGGAGGTAGGCCGTAGAGGACACACAGAGCGAGTGGCGCAAGCAGGACTTGTGGCTCTCCAAGCACGGGGAGCGACAACCAAGGCGAAAGCAAGGCAGCCTACCTGCACTAGAAGAACACACACCATAAGCAGCACGTCGAAGGAGTAAGTGGAGAGAATGTCCAAGAAGAACCAGGGAAGGAGCATGGGGAAACAGGAACACACATGCAAACAGGTATCCGTACTCACCCTAAACTGGGAGCACAGAGGTAGGTGAGGAGGGCGGCCGAGGCGGAAGAGCACTAGCAGAACCTGCAAAGATGGAGAAAGTGTTAACCACCACTCAACATCTTACATGCAGGGCCTATAACACCAGTAAAGTGCATACACCAATATAGTATCAGGCAACAAGATGACATAACAAAAGTCAATAGTGAAAGCCAACTATTACCGCAAATTTGCGGGCCAATGGAGGCATAACCGTACCGACACCACCCTCCTGCAATTTCGCGGGACCCCCCAACGATCTCCGCAAATTTGCGGGGAACCGAAATGGCCCAGAGGACCGAATCGAGCACCCCGCAAATTTGCGGGACCGGCCGAGATGGTCCGGCGCCGAAAAAGCGAGAGGAGCGTCTAGGAAATACCAAAGAGGCCCAGAAAAAAGCGTCATCTCCTTATGAACTCCAAGCGACGATGGCCATCAAGCTGAGCAGTGTCTTCCTTGATAATATCCTGACTCAACCGGTCAAGGGAGAGGCAAGGAAGACACACCAGGGGAGAGGAGGCACATCCCCTAGGAACCACCCAACCCACAGAGATAGAGCAAAGCCCATGAGGAGAAGTGGCAGGAAGGGTGGTTTGGCACAAACAGGGGCCCCCGTAGGGTACCCCAGGATTGGGCAAAAGGGTATGAAAGGATGGAGGTGAAAACAGTAAGGGAACACAAAAACCAGTAAATGAAACTGGCGAGAAAAAGGGTGGCCTAGCCGTGAGGAGAGAATGTGTCAGGGGCGAAAAACCCTGTGGTGTGAGGGAGGGGCCCCCGTGGGGTACCCCAGGATAACACGAACCACCAAGCGCCCAGGCCCTTGAGACACAGTGAAGGCTCGAAAGGGGGGACTCGGGAATAACGCTAATAATGCGGCCGACACAAACCCTACAAACAGCACCGCCACCACGAAATCTCAGATCGTGAACCAACTGTACACCTAGGCTATGAAAATATGAAAACTCATAGGGGCATAGCAATTCCTGAATGAGAAACAAGCTAGGCTAAAATAAGCTAAAAGCTAAACTATGCCCAGACTAACAGGAAAAAAGAATATGAAAAGAGAAAGGAATGAAAAACACACACGAGGAACGCCAGGCGCCCCCGTACCTTCGGTAGCTATTTCCACACGCGTCTCCATTAAACACACTGAGGAGCCCATTTACGTGTGCCCTAGATCACGTAACATCTGTCTAACAAAAAAGAAGGCCAGATAAGCCGAAACGAACCTAAACAGGGTGAATTAAAGGAGCACAACAAAAGCGACTGCATTCAATGGAGCGCGTGAAAAAATGATAACAAGAGAGGGTCGCTCATGCGCACGTTCGACAGGGATCTGCACATGACGGAACACAGGATGGGCCTTAAGCGGTAACTAAGGTAAACCCCTTTTTCTTCTCTTCTATGCTTTTTTCACCTTCGGTGGTAGTTTTGGTTAATGTACAACGTCTCCTAGAGCAAGATAAGGAGTAGACTCTAGACGTTTTCTTTTTAACCGCGGTTGGAATGACGACATAGCAGTCAAAATAGACAAGTCGTCATTGCAATTAGGTTAATAGCCTTGACGTTGGATTTGCCAAGACTACTAACAAATATTATGGTAATATTGTGTTATTTATAGTAATTTATTTTAATACAATTAAATATAAATTACATTAATTAGCATACTTTATGATTTTGCTCACCAGCTCTGCTTTCAATGTGTTAATGAGCTATGGGAGCTTTTAATTATCATAAACCTTTACGGGACTCGGACGAGGGCTCCCATCCAGGGAGTATACCGAGCTCGCAAGCGAGGGACGGCCACAGCCAAGGTGTATGGCGATACTCACAGTCGTACCTCACCCGCCGGACGATAACGCCGGCGGGCGGACCTGACGCTCTGATGACGGACGAGAACAGGTTGAGTTCCATTTATCTATTTTCCGCCGCCAGACGCGTCTCTAATGTGCCACGTAGTCAACAAACTACAGGATTAGCGAGGCGTAGTCTCGCTAATCGCGCCCCTGTGGCCGGCGCAGTGTGGTACCAGCATTTGAACACGTGGTACCCGCACCCAGTGTCACTCCTGGTCGGGTTGTTCCACTTAGAACACAATTGGCAACCTAGAAACCTCACGGACTTGTTCATTTTGGACATTCAGGAGGCCAAGTGGCTAGCACCATATGGTAGCGACGTGACCAAGATATTCAAGAATCAATATTCCCAGTCTACAAAGTGACAGTTTCAATCGCATTGGCAAGCTTTTACGTCTCGGATTCTTAGAACAAAACAAACTGTGCCCTCGGTGGCGTTGGTTGTTGATTATTTAATTTATCTGTTCATGCAGAAACATTTATCTGAGAGTGATTTATGTGGGCAGGTTTTAAACTCCGCCCACCTCCCGTCAGCTCAGGCCTACATGGTCTCTGGACAAAGCATCGTTGTTATTCTCGTTCCCGTATGTACCAAAGACTGCAGATTTTACAAAAGGGCAGTATTCCTTATGGCTTTGGCTACCGGGAACAGAGTATCTGAGCTGGCGGCGATGAGCAACGCACCTATTTGCCTCAGGTTTGATAGGCTTCATGAGTGTATTCACATTGCTCCTTCCCCAGGATTCATAGCCGAGATTGAGCACAGTGAACACGTGTTTTCAGAGTTCACGGTGCCGGCGTTAAACAGGGGAAAGGTGCACCATCTTTTTTGCCCAGTGCAAGCTCTAACCAAATATTTAAGAGTGGCACCTCTAAATCACCAGGGTGCTTTATGGGTCGCAAGTCCGGGTGAACGCTTGATGGAGCGTACACTGGCTTCTCTCTTGGTCGAGGACTTTAAAGAGAAGAATCCCGGCGTTGTGGGTAAGACCCACGATTTACGCAAAGGGACGTATTTACGTTTCCTTAACCTGACAAGCGCGATATAGACATAGGTGCTAGGGTAGTTATTTGTGCATTTCTAGCCCTGGATTCTGACAGAATTCGTTATATTTACAATATAAACCATTATTTGTTTTCGGTATGCTTTTATTTTACATATATGATGTATATATGAACCTTCAAGAGTGCTAAAATAAGTGGGAAAAGCATTTGGGTGGTGAAAAACGAAGATATTGGCCACCCGGTCATAATCTCAGGCGAGAGAGAGAGACAGGCAGCCTTCCCCTCTCGCTGTCTGGGAGTCAACTGAGCCGAGCGGGGCGGTGTGTGCCGGTGTCTGGGTGTTGCATAACGATCTTTTATGCAACCCACTTGTGCTACATTATCGCGGGAGAGAAAAATAACCGATAAATGATGATAATAAGAGGAAAAATAGGTGATAATTGAGGAGGGGAGGGAGGGGGGAATAAGGTGGGGAAGGAGGGGAGGGGGGTGGGTGAGATTTACATGGATGAGTACTGGAGGGGAATTATCTCACCTAGAGACAAATTCCTTTGTTTTGATAGGCCCTTTTTTTTTATGGAAGGCTTTTTTTATGGTCCTGCTTCCGTGAGGCCTATCGCGTTCCCTATAGGAAGCCTTCCGTGAGGCCTATCGCGCTTGCCGGGTTAATAATCTTTCGGTGGAAGTTATTACATCCACACAGTTGTGGGCCTCTAATCAGGAGTTTTTGCCTCGATACCTTTCAGTAGCTCTGGACAAACCTTCCTTGCCATGTATAGCTTTACGGAAGAGGGTCTAGGTGGCCCTTTTAGTCACGTTTTGTTTAATTTCAAGAAAAAGGGGGGGAGGGTGCAGTCAGTGTGACATAGGACACCCTAGACCCCTCCGGAGTATGTGTTCGGAACATACGAGCTGTGATACTGGTTGTAGGCATTGTATTATAAAATTTCTCTGTAGTATTCATTGCAGGAAATTGTGCTAAAGGCCAATAGTAGTGTTACAACAATTCTTGTTGTAAGTAGCTTTGGCTGTGAAGCAATAGATTTTTTAGAAATCTCGTTAGTTGCAACTACGACTTTTACTGTTGAAGTAATTACTTCTGCATAAGTACACGAGTTCAGTACTTCTACGAATGTACAAGAATTAATTTATGTTTGGTTATATTTTTAGGAATATATCCACTAGTTAATGGGGTTTATATGTGCACATGTAAACTTATAAGTTTTTAGTTTTCACCACTTACTTTAAGTGGGGTGCCTTCTTAACTAGCAGATCTGTGCACAGAGTCTCAGAGTTAACCCTTTTTCAAGCAGGCTTCTTTGAAGCACGCTCCTGCTTGTACCCCTTTTTGAAGATTTAGGCTGTATAAAGTTTATGCACCCGAATATCTCTTTTTTACAAAAGTAAGAATACTATGTGGTTGTTTGATTATCTGCTTTTCTAGAGTTATGATATGATTACGAATGTCCCCCTCCAGTCTTAGGAATCAGGCATATTCGTCAATGATGGAGGGGCCACTAATAAATTATAGGTTTGACTCCTGTAAGGAGATAAAGAAAACCTAATATTTAGTAGTGGCCCCGTAATCATTGACGAATGGGGCCCTCCCGCCATCCCCTTCCCATTCGTTGATGTATTAAGGATTTTGGTTTACTTGACATGTCAGTGAAGGAAGAATGACGCCTGAATCAGCGTCTGGTCAAAGATCCACACAAGTACATCCACGATATGATGGAAAGCTTATTGGATAGTTATTCTTATTTTCTTTTTGTTTTTTATTTTTTACGAAGTTTTTTCGTAGTGAGAACCCAATTCATAATGACTGAAGCCATGAGTGAGGTCGCGTGCGCTCATGATGAAGGCTCCTCAGATTTTAAATGCTCTGCGCGGTAGATTCAAACTACGGCGGATTAGTGTTTGAAGAGGATGCCTTATGTAATAGGCATGTTCGTCAATGATTACGGGGCCACTACTAAATATTAGGTTTTCTTTATCTCCTTACAGGAGTCAAACCTATAATTTTCGTTGCCTGAAAGAAATATTAGAGAACGACATGTTCAATGTAAGGTTTATTGAGGGCATTATGTTACAACAGAGAGCAAATATGTCTGTCCAAGCAAAAGTAGGCATTTGCAAGGGAATTGTACTTTTGATAGCTTATATTATGGAAAAGAGATTTACGTTCGAAGCTTTTAGCTTGTAAAAATAGAGCTGTCTTTACAGAAGATCTATAGAGAATTTGAATGGAGCGAATAAAAAGGGATACCTTGGTCGTATTATGCAGAACTACAATATGTTCATATTGTATGCTTCCTAAACTCGACTACCCACTCCCAACGCTCCTTCAGTATCAACAAGAACCTCCTAAATAAACTCGACTACCCACTCCCAACGCTCCTTCAGTATCAACAAGAACCTCCTAAATATATTTATTTGAGTTAAATAAAAAATCGAGCAATAACTGGAATGGTTTAAACCTTGATCACCAGATTAAAGTTACAAGAAACCTACATTTTACATTCATTCAACTGTTACTTTATCAATGCATAGAATAGTTTGAAGGTAAACATATAGCATGGGAAAAAAACACCAATCGGTATTTATCATTATAGCTAAAATGTAAGATAATGCAGTAACAACACTGAAATTTCACTGGACATTAAATATACGCAATGTAAAGTATCTACGCCGTGTACTTAATTGTATTACGATTACGTAAAGATAATCAATACAAAATATACCATATAGGGTAGTTACAATGTAAGGAATTCGAGAGCGGACTCAAAACAATCGTCCTTGTGTACAAATACAACTGGCATCTTGTTTTGCCATACGTTGCATTTTACGTTACAGCGATATTTGTAGTGATATTTGTAGTTTACAGATCCTTCTTCATTCTTATATCTATAAAATTAAATAAACTGCTGGTGGTGCAGCTAGGTTTGAATAAAACGCGTAATTTAGTTTAAAGATTTTTATAAACATATCTTGTAATGAGAAACTTATTTAAATCGGGAAGGAGGCTGCGAATTACAGAGAGGCTTTCTTAATGGACGAACATAGTGTTTTAGGTAGGCTTAGTGCAGTAGGTGTAATTATCAATGAAAACGTGTCATAGTATTTGGTGAACGAGTTTTTGCGTCCCAACACGGGCGGGACAGCTGGTGGGTGGTTGGGTGTGGGTGTACCATTAACACTATTCTATTTCTATCTATCTATTTACTCAGGCCCATTCCACATTTGTTTTCTATTTTTTTTTTTTTTTTCTGGGGGTGACCGATTCGAGACAGAGCCCGAACAGGGACAACACAACACAACAGAAAAACAATGAACCCACAAAAATAAAACACAAATTCACACGCATCTAGGTCACCTAGGAGAAGAACCGGAGACCAGGGATCACCAAGGTCACTCCAGCACTCCCCCGGACCCCGATCACCCGGAGAAGTTCTGGTCTCAGCAGGCAGACATACAGCGAGCCGAAACAACAAGCCCGCCCACCACATTTCCAGGCGCACCCTTCATATTTACCTGCTCCCCGAGCCAGGCGCCTGACGGACTATTATCTAGTCCAAATGGCGCCCGACCCCTTCCCCCAAATGACCACTTTTTCACTCATCTATTCACAAGCATTCTCCATTCATTCCTATTTATTACTACTTCCCTTGCCTGATCTATAGTCATTCCTCTATCATCCAAATATTGTACTACACAGTTTCTCCATCTCAATGGGGGTCTTCCTACCCCTCTATCACCACTTGTATCTGACTCACATATTCTCCTTGTAAGCCTTTCATCTTCCATTCGTTCAACATGACCATACCAGCTCAACACCCTTCTGTCCACTCTGGCCGACAAATGTTCCTGCTGCCCCACTCTCCTATGTATCTCTTCATTCCTCAATCTGTCGCTACGAGTAACTCCACACATTCTCCTCAAGCAGCTCATCTCCATCACATCCAGCTTTCTTCTCTCTTTTGCCTTCAGAGCCCATGTCTCAGCTCCATACATCACTGTTGGCACAACAATTCCTTGATACATTGCCTTTTTAATTTTCATTCCGAGATTTCTCACCTTCCACATACTTCCCATTGCTCCGAAGACTTTCCTTCCTTCACATACTCTCTGTTTTACCTCCATTTCCATACCTCCATTCCTGCTAATCGTTCCTCCTAGATAGTTAAAACACTCTACTTGTTCCAACATTTCCCCATCCAGCCTCAAATCTAGATTCACCCTACGATCAACCCTATTACACACCATTACTTTACTTGTATTGACTTTCACCTTCAGCTTCCTCCTCCCACAAACCACACCAAACTCTTTGACTACCTGCTGCAGTTTCTCCTCAGAATCCGCCACCAACGCTGTGTCATCAGCGAACAGCAATCTCTACCAATATTTCCTACTAAACCCAATCCTCTACCCATAGTTCTCATTTTCACCTCCCTCAGCACACCATCCATAAATATATTAAACAACCAGTGATATTACACAACCCTGTCGCAAACCTACATTTACCTCAAACCATTCACTCAACTCATTATTTCCTACTCTAACACACGCTCTGCTCCCTTCATAAAAACTCTTAACTGCTCTTAACAAATTTCCTCCAATTTCATTAATCCTCAACACCTTCCACATTGCTTCCCGATCCACACGACCATACGCTTTTTTTCAAATCCATAAAAGCCCAAAATATCTCCTTATGCATCTCTAAATACTTCTCGCATAGCTGTCTTACTGCAAACATCTGATCTAAACACCCTCTTCCCCTCCTAAAACCGCACTGCTTTTCTTCTATTGCAACTTCCGTACTCTTTATTATCCTTTCTATCAACACCTTGCCATACAGCTTTCCAACCACTGATAATAAAATAATACCTGTATAACATTCCTGCCGATATCCCTTCCCCTTGTACAACGGCACAATACATGCACTCCTCCAGTCTATTGGTATCATTGACACACATTGAATAGTCTCACCAGCCAATCTATTATCACATCTCCAACTTTCTTTATACACTCCACAGCAATACCATCCAAACCTTCTGCTTTTCCCGCTCTCATTTGTTTCACTGCTTTTTTCACCTCATTTTTCTTAATCCTTTCATTCATTTCCGGCCACCTGGGTGGCCTGGGTAACTTATCTCCACTAATCAACCACTGCTTCAATCACTGCTTCTCTTCCATCTCTTACATTTAGCAAAGCTTCAAAATACTCAGCATATCTTATCCTCACAACACCTTCTACTAGTAATTCTCCATTTGCATCTTTCACTGACTCTTCCCTCTGTTGTCCTCCTTTCCTTACTCTTTTTACCTCCTTCCAGAACATCTTTCAATCCTCAAAAATTCTCACTCAACCTTTAACCCCACCTTTCGTTTGCATCTTTCTTCGCTTCTCTAATTTTCCGTTTTGCCTCTCTCCTTTTCTCCTTGTACCTCTCCCATACCTCAACACTACCATCCTGTAAAACCCTCTCAAAACACTGTCTCTTCTCCTCAAGTGCCTTTCTCACTGTATCATTCCACCACTCGCTTCCCTACATACTATCTCTGCACTTGCTTTCACTCCTTCCTTAAACTCTCTTCCATCTCTCTCACTTCGATCCACTTTTCATTTAGTCTTTCCTTGTACTCCCTCTTTTTTGCACTCTTCTCTAACTCACTAACTTTTATTACCTCTCTTACTTCACGCTTGTCTCGCGTTCTCCTGTAACTCCTAACTCTTAGCTTTCCCTCCACCAGGTAATGATCCGACATACCCTCCGCCTCACCTCTCATCACATTCACATCCAGCAGTCTACACAATCTTTCCCTTGTCACCAGCACATAATTCACCAATGCCCTCTCTACAATTTTTCCATCCACAAGGCTATGCCATGTGTACTTGTGTATACGCCTTTGTTTGAAGTACCTACACTCATTCTGCACTCTCCACATACATTTATCAGTCTTTCTCCACTCTCGTTTACACCATCCACACCAAAACTACCGATAACTCCATCAACAGGCTCATTTCCTACCCTAGCAGTTAGGTCCCCTAAAACTATAACATTTTCATTATCTTCAAACTCTTGTAGACAATCTATCAAATCCTCCCAAAATCTCTCCACCTCATCTAACTTCCTTTCACTTCCTGGCCCATAAGCACTTACAAAAACCCACCTTTCACCATTAAACCACATTCGCATCCACAATAGCCTTGATGACACCTCTTTCCACTCTTTTATAAAGTCTCTTAACTCCTCCTTTGCAATAAACAGTAACAATAATAATATATCCCCCTCAGGTTCAGAACATGGAGGCGTCGTGGGGAGGTGGTGGTGTTGTCCTCCCAACACGGGCGGGACAGCTGGTGGGTGGTTGCGTGTGGGTGTACCATTAACACTAAACAGTAACAATAATAATATATCCCCCTCAGGTTCAGAACATGGAGGCGTCGTGGGGAGGTGGTGGTGTTGTCCTCCCAACACGGGCGGAACAGCTGGTGGGTGGTTGGGTGTGGGTGTACCATTAACACTATACAGTAACAATAATAATATATCCCCCTCAGGTTCAGAACATGGAGGCGTCGTGGGGAAGTGGTGGTGTTGTCCTCCCAACACGGGCGGGACAGCTGGTGGGTGGTTGCGTGTGGGTGTACCATTAACACTATACAGTAACAATAATAATATATCCCCCTCAGGTTCAGAACATGGAGGCGTCGTGGGGAAGTGGTGGTGTTGTCCTCCCAACACGGGCGGGACAGCTGGTGGGTACAGCTGGTCGGTGGTCGGCTGTGTACTGTGTTACATATACACCCTCGACCACCAACATCACTCTGTCTCACCAGGGCCACACTCACAGACGGCACCTGGCACCACCTACAGGCTACCAGGTAAACCTTCACTACTACCTAGAATGTTTATTGAATGTTGTACAGTTCAATCGTTCAAAAAACGCTTGACAATTATCTCATAATCCCCAATTAACTGTTTTTTTTACAAATGAATAGCCTCTCAACATATATTTATTTATTTGTCCACGTTGATTAGCTAGGTTAGATACAAGCAACCTTGTAAGGATCAATATATATATGTTATTGTTTGTTTTCCTTTGTACAATAATGCATCTTCATTTGTCTGGTTTACATTGAGTGTTTTTATTCATGTAAGGAAGATCTCTCATATCATACAGGCCATTGCATTACAATAAATGTACTTTATGCTTCATGAGTTGTGGGGGATCAATAAGCTATGTTTGTTCATCTTAAAGCAGATTTTTTATATTATGCTGCTCATAGATTCTTTAGATGCGGAAATTCGCCCCCGAATATAATGCTATGAGGAGTTATCCTAGGCCGGGAATTGAAGCCAGGACCCCTTGCATATGAAGTGAGTATTGTACGTTTAGGTTGTGGGAACCGCAGAGGGCCACTCTTGGGCGGTTGTGCATGGGGTCAATGATTAGGGAGAGGATCAGGATTAGGGATATAATGACTGGTAATCCTAGTTCTAAAATAATCAAGAGAGGGGCTAATAATTATGAAATGGGAGGTGATTCCACTCTTGGATGCTGCAGGGAAAAAATTAGTGTCTAAATAATTTGTTCATGCTTGTCTGATAGGTGTGGTATTTTAGGTTGTTGGTGCGTCTAGTAAACTATAATTGTAGGGACTAAATATATACCTTTGTCTATGTCTACTAAGATGTTTGTGATTTTATATATCATCTGTTGTCTGTGTATTTGTCTTCTTGTTGTAAGTGAGTCTAGTCTAATGTCTTGTTTGAGCAAAGTGATATATGTACTGTGTCTGTAATCACGTCTGATCCATGTTGCAGCTTTCATGTGAATGGCCTCTAGTTTATTGATGTTATTGTGAGTGTGTGGATCCCAGACCATTTAAACCAATAGAGATAACCCACTTGGCCTGGTCAGCTCAACTATATTTCCGTATCATGTTTTCCGTTAAGGCTATTGCCACAATGTCTGGCCTTTGCACCACTATAACGGGAGCGCATAAATAAATCTTTGTTATCATGGGAAACTAGGAAGAGAGTTGATAAAACAAAGAGAGATTGAGGTTGAAGGAAAATTTAAGGTGCGAAGGAGGGTTAGATGATTGATAATAGATAGGAAAAGAGACAGATCCGTTACTTCATTCTAACAAGAGGGCAACCCTGTCTAGTTAATCCACACCAAACATCCTTCCAAGAAGGGAGAAATGTGGAAAATCCGACGAGAGGATTAGGCCAAAGATCATAACCCCACCCAGTCTGATCATGGTTTCCAAAAATCTCGGTTCCTGACCACAATTCATAAGAACCACAGGAAGTTAGAAGGTATCTATTAAGACGATGTACATGTCCACCACCAGGTGGTCTACACGTCTAGCGGTAGGTCCCCAAGTGGTTTCCATATATTCATGCACACACTTTACTGACCTTCATCAAAAGAATCTTTGCTCAAATACTGTTCCGTTAACTTCTTCATATACATTTAGGTACTTAATTATATCAATTGGACTCATTATCCTTATTCACAATACATCATTATTGACAATAAGCACATTAAGACAGTGTGATAAATAGGATATTAGTAATGACCAATCAGAAACTCTGCCTTCTTCTTTGGCTGACATGATCATTCTTATCTCTCTGTTACTGGTATCACTCTTAGACTTTGACAATACCAATACTGACAGTCCAAATTATCACCCTGACAGCACATTTAAATCAAAATTGGTAAGGGGAGAAGGATACAAACTTATGAATTTTAGTTTGGGGTACTATTAACCCAAGGACTGCAACGTTACTCTCGGAATGATTTACTGGGTGAATGTGATGTTGCTACTGGAAGATGACACTTTAAAAATCATAAATCCACGAGACAACAGCTGGACCTGTCAGTGTCTCTAGTGACTCCAGAGAGAGTACACCTATGTTGTTCTGCCTCGAATACACTCCCTACCTTCTCGTCACAATAATAAACATTTTCACTGGATATTTGCTCTTTGCATCTAGTTTTTGTTTCTTTAGTGTTCACATGTTCAATATACAAGTAAAATATGTGCATATGGTCCAGTAACATTGCTTTACTTGGTAAATATAACAAATTGTGTCAAAATTTTAGCTAAATTTCCTTCACACTGGCGAACTAGTCAGAAACAGGTCTAGCGCAGTTTTCAGGTTAACACAAGGAACATTAACCAATTACAACAAATGGAAATGGTACTGTACGTTAGTATGTAACATACAAAACAATTAAATACAATGTTATTAACTTGAACCCTCTTGGATACAGCCTGGTATTAATTACATGGCACAACAATACTGTGCTTCATCTCCTGACCCACCCTAATCTTTCTGTCTGTAATAGCCCCATCACTGCTGATATTCTTTCTGGAAGATGCTGGCCATTTGGGGAAGTTTGAATGATTTACAGTTACAGTACTGTCTCTTGGAGTAGGGATAAACACACTTCTTCCTGTGGCCCTGGAACCATCGTACACGGTTACTGAGGGGTGATTTGCTACAGTTTTAACTCTTGAACCAACACTCTCAGGGCTTGAGTAGACTCAACCACCGATGGGGGTTGAATATCCTCCATCAGTAGGGCACCGACTGTATCCAAACCTAGTTCCCTGTTCAATTGTACATAAACTAAATAGGCTGTTCACTGATTCACATTCCTTAATAATGGGAGCCCCATGGGATTGTTCAATATCATATACGGTACACAGTAATACAGAAATTATAGGTTTGAGTCCCGAAGGGAAAAAGGAAAACCTAATATTTAGTAGTGGCCCCGGAATCATTGACGATGCGCCTTACAATCGTAATGGCCAATCTTTGAACTCAAGGCTCGCCGTTCAAACGACCCGCCTAGGAGAGTAAAATATTCGATTGCCACACATCATGAGCGAAACGCTCTTAAATATAACAAAACCACTCACAGACTCGTCCTTATGATGTGGGTACCACTACTAGAAAAAATTAGTAAAAAATAAAATTAAAATATTAACCCTCTGGCTGCGGTCATATTTGCGCTATTTAGGGCATATTCAGGCACTCCTGAATGATTAATCAAGTATCTGCAAGAAATCAAATGTATTCTGCCGAAAACTAGACGAAAATAGCTTCAAAATGACACTAGAACGAGCTTCCTAACTCACGGGTTCCCCTGCAGCGCTGCCATAGACATTCGGGAAAATTAGCTAATTATTAGCAATGTAGTGACTTGGCAACACTGCTGAGACCGAGGCCCGAGACCACAGTTTCCCTCAGTGCGCGGCTGGCTGTGCTGACAGTCGGAGGTAGACCCCTCGCTGTCCAGCCCACTGACACTCGATTTCTACAGCTTTTACAGGCTTTTAACCCTTATTTAGCGGGGTCGGACTTAAGTCCGATACGAGAAAATTGGACTAAATGGCGGGGTCGGACTTAAGTCCGTGGGCGTATTCCCGCCCTAATTTTGGTAGAAAGCGAAACTTGGTGGTCAGGCGGTGTACTACAAGGGCTCACCCCCACATCCCCACTGCGTGACCGTGACTAAGTGACCCTCAAGCAGCCATAATGGAAGGTCAAGATTTGCCCGTGTTCGATTCGGTGGCCGCCAATCCCTAGTGCGTCGCGCCACCCTACTAACCACGCCCGGCTCACCACCCAGAAACTAGATATCATGCTGAACTCTTCAGAACTTTCTAATAAGCTGTTGGATGAAACCGTCGAAGGTCTGGGTGAGAGTTTTGGTAGTGTGGATGACTCGGAAGACGAAAATAACCCGATCATAGGCTTTCACCCCAAGCATAATTTGCGTGGGGTGGATGTTGTGGTTGATATTGGACAGACCCTTGAGCAAATTGGAGACGTTCCTGACGAAGAAGATACTGGTGTGGGTGTTGGTAAGTACAATTTATATTTTATAATTGCTTGAAAATGTGATTTCAAGCATTTTATCACCTTACGAGCGGCTGGTGGAGTATATTTCACTGTGCCGCCCAGCGGGGTTTTTTTTTTACCCTAAATGGGGTTGTTCCGTGCTCTTTTTCATGCATGAACAAGACCCAGAGCGTAATACAAGTATGTATCCTGAAAGTGCGTAAATTGAGCTTTCCAATGACACCCGAACCATCCTTTTACGATCACTGGTTGTCTTCCAACGATCGTAAAACACGAGTGCAAAAACCCTAAAATACAGTAATTTCCTTATAGAATTCCCTGTGTGGCGAGCGGTCTTGAGGTAATTTATGCTCCTAATCACCGCTCCGCTCTCTCTCAGAGCACATTACGTCCTTAAAATTGCACTCTACAAGAAATTTCCTTTGCATTTATAGCGTATTATTTTCAGGCGTTCGGTAAATTTCTTACGGTAATACAAACAACCAAAGATTGAATATTTGTGCTTGGCATTATATGATTGTGGAGAACAGATGTAGGCCTACCGTATATATTATGTTTTCATATATTATATTATACATGTGTAACATTTTTATATTATCACTACTCTCTCTCTCTCTCTCTCTCTCTGTCTCTCTGTCTCACTCTCTTTGTTTGTACTCCTTTGTACTCTCTTTGTCTGATGTAGGCCAGGGCACGCCCCTAACTAATCTCTTCCCTCCCAGGGGAAATCACACCTAGCAGATGTTTTTGACCTCCCCTCTCTCTCTGTCTGTCTTCCTCTCTGGGTCTACCTATACTGCATGTGACATTGAAATTGCTTGAGAGTTTGATTGCAAGCATTTTATAGCGTATTATTTGCAGGCGTTCGGTAAATTTCTCACGATAACCAGGGTGTATCGTACATTTCTCACGATAATACAAGCAACAACGAAGCTTGGCGAAGATTGTGGTCTACAATATACCTTTTTATGACATCACTGACATCACTCCTCCCCCATTAGATAAGGCCCCACAGCGGAAAGGCCCTATGCCTCTCCTCTACGGGCCGGATTGTTCTTGGATTCAGGTACAACCATTGAGACCACACCTAGCACAACCTACTATTTCAGGGGATCTACCGGTTCTTAGTGAGTGGACTATTGAAATTAACAAGAGTAGAAAACTCAGAGCTAAGGATGAGGTAGGGAGATTACTGGACGTTTCTATTAAGGCCATACCTAGTACATATAATGCAGTACTGCCCCGGCAGTACTGCCGGCCTCATCTGGCACGACTCTTTGCAGACTGGTCCAAAGCTGATGGCGTTAATGACATCAAAGCTTTGAATGCACTCACGCCGGAACTGGCTACAGTTCCGGTACTAGATCAGTCACATACACCAGTTCTGCAAATGGGGCGGGTAGGTCTAGGCCCTTGGATAGACTGGGAATCAGAGGCACAGGTATTTGCTTCTACCATTACAACCCCACCCCCAGCCCATCTGGATAGAGACTTTAAGTTAAGGAACAAAGCTTTCAGATTGTTTTCCCAATACCTTGTCTGTCGCCAGGTTACTGTCTCCCTCGCTAGAACTATTTCGGCCATTGCGGACCAAAATGTTAGAAAAGCCACAGAACTGTCACGTAAGATTTTATTACAGAATTCCATACAATCCCTGGGTGACATTCGAATAGCAATCATGGAGGCGGTTAGGGCCCGCCAGGATCTAAGGGTGTATTTAGTAAAGAAGTTACCGGAAGATATTGGTCGCCGGGTAACTCTGTCCCCAGTCTTAACGGCCTCCCTCCTCAATTCAGAGACGTGGAGTGTAGTTTTCAATATGGTAGATGGGTGGAAGCAGATTACCTCCCAAGCTAAGAGAGAGCCGTTTAAGAAACCTTTCAGTAAGCCCAAAAGCGGCGGCAAGTCACAACCCCCGCAGGCTAAACAGTCCTTTCGGGATCCCAGGCCTCCTCCACAGCAAGGAGGTAATCAGCACAAGCCCAAACAAGGTAAATACTCAGGTTATAGAGGTAAGTCACACCCCAAACCAAATCAGGGACAGACGTCAGCCAAGACTAACCAACTGTCTGATACCAACCCACCCCCCCTTCCAAAAAACTAGCCAACCAGACTCTCTGTCTCCCAGTGCCGTGCTTAGGCGTGTCGGATTCCAGAGTTGCTCTACCGGACAGACCAAGTTTGCACACCGGGTCGTTCCAGGTATGCCGCAGAGCCTGGCCCAAGCGAACTTGGGCCAGAACTATAGTGAGCAAAGGAATCACCTGGCGGTGGATCCGGCGACCTCGAATGCGTCAGGCGCTAGAACACAACAATGTTTCACAGGAGGTGGAGGCCCTGGTCCAGGAAATGATCTCAAAGAAGGTCATTGTCCCGGTAGGACCAACTTGCCCAGTATTTACCTCCAGACTTTTCTTAGTGCCAAAGAGGGACAGTGTGCAGATGCGACCAGTAGTGGATCTCTCGCGTCTGAACACTTACATCATAAATTCACCCTTCAAGATGCTTACAGTACACCAAATCAGGCTTACGCTTCCGCCGCAGGGTTGGATGTGCTCATTAGACCTCAAAGACGCCTATTGGCATGTCCCTATCAACAAAAGGTTTCAAAAGTTCCTCGCCTTGAGGATCAGGCAAGAGACTTATGTCTTTCAGAAGCTTCCTTTCGGTTTAAACCTGGCACCGAGAATTTTCACAAAATTAGTCCGGCAAGCCCTTCTGCCATTGTTGGCCCAGGGCATAATGGTGTTGTGGTATCTAGATGATTGGCTAGTGGTGGCGGAGTCAGAAGAGTTATGTCACAATCATGTCAACCAAGTAATCAATTGTGTACAAACCCTAGGGTTCAAGGTAAACTTGGCAAAGTCTCTCCTTGTGCCCACAAGGAAAATTCAGTGGATAGGGCTGGTCTGGGATACCGCCAATCTAACTCTTACTCAGAGTGTGGATAATCGCAACAGATTTCGCAGGAAACTGTTTCGTTTTCTCCACAGTTTGAATACGACAAGGAAGACGTGGGAGTCCCTGGTCGGCTCACTCAACTGGATCCAATTAACTGTGAAGTTGGGCCGGTTGAAAGTAAAGAGATTAATTTTGGAAGGCAACAAAGTTTTTCCCCTCTCGCCGGAGAGTAAATTATGGCCAATTCCTTCATTAATTCACGACTTACTGTCGGTCTGGGCGAAGACCGAAACACTGTACTCTGTAACAACATGGGTTTCTCCTCCTCCTTCGGTATGGGTAGACACAGACTCTTCAGGAACACTAGGTTGGGGGTATCAGTCCAATCTAGGCCATCAAGGGCAAGGCACTTGGGCCCAGAAAGAATGTTTTCACATCAACAAGCAAGAGCTTCTAGTTCCTCTATTTTTTCTCCAAGCTCACGGCTCGTCATTGCAAGGACAGTCGCTAGTAGTGTCAGAACAGATTTTTGCTCTAACCGAATCGCTGAGCATTTATCCACATGCATCATATCTCCCAGGCGTGTCGAACGTCTGGGCAGATGCTCTGTCCCAAAGACAGAGCACTCTACTAGAATGGGCTCTCAAACAAACTGTCTTCGACAAGATGATTGCCAAGCCTTACCGCCCACAAGTGGACCTATTCGCATCCGAGGAGAATCATAAGCTCCCTCTCTTCCTTACCCGCCAGGGGCTAACTCCGGCGGGGGGACCAGATGCGTTACTGGAGGACTGGAACAAATGGAATTCAATTTATCTATTTCCTCCACCAGATTCTGCTCTAATGTGCAGGGTAGTTCACAAACTACGAAGTTACCGGGGCTAAGTCTCGATGATCGCGCCGTTATGGCCGGCTCAGGTGTGGTACCACCAGTTGCGAGAATGGTGCAGGAATCCGGTGTCGCTCCCGGTCTCCGCATTCTGGAGAAAATTGGCAACCTTCAGACCTCGCTCAATTTTGCCTTCTGGACATTTACAATGCAAATTGGCTAGCTCAGTATGGGGAAAGTGTCACTAGTAAATTTATGAATCAATATACTATATCTACCAGGAGACAATATCAATCGCATTGGAAAACGTTTACAACCTGGATTGTAGAGTCAGGGCAAACCGATGCCTCAGGAGCCCTGATCTTCAAATACCTAGATTATTTATTTGAGCAGAAGCACTTTTCCATTGTTACTTTGAAAAATCACTTATCTGCCATCAGAACTCCCTTTCTTTGATCTCACTGGTCTCTCGATACTGCAGGCGGAGGAGAAAGGGTTTATGAGGGCGTGTTTCAAGCTACGCCCACCACCACGTCAGCTCATGCCCACCTGGGCGCTTGATTTTTTTTTTTTTTTTTTTCTATGTGATTGAGGGAGGCAAAAGGCATAACTGCCTATAGCGAGTGCCTCCCCCATAGTTGAAAGAGTGACAGGGCCAAAATCAAGGGACGTTCGAGCCAAAATGCCTGGACACACGGAGTTTGAAGCAATTTAAGTCATAGGAAGCGGGAAAAACTGATTCTGGGAGAGAGTTCCAGAGCTCAGCTGTTGAGTAGAAGAAAGTTTGAGAGTAACGTTTCACTCTTGGGTTGGAGAGTTGCACAGAGTAGGGGTGGGATTGAGTTGCAAGACGGGTACCACGTGCCCTACGTAAAGGAGGTGGTATGCACTGGGATAGCTCTGAGGAACACTGATTATTATAGTAGCGATAGAATAGCGAGAGAGATGCAACATTGCGGCGGAGAGAGAGAGAGATTGCAGAGAGTTGGTGAGTGGACGGGAGTTAATGATACGAAAAGCCTTCCTTTCAACCTTGTCTAGGAGAGCGGTGTGAGAGGAACCTCCCCACACATGTGAACAATACTCAATACAAGGGCGCACTATGCCCCTGTACAGAGCAAGAAGCTGTGCAGGGGAAAAGAACCCCCTAAGGCGGTTGAGCACACCCAGCTTCTGGGAGGCTGCCCTAGCAAGACTGGTAATATGGTCCTTCCAAATAAGAGCAGAAGAAAAAGAGACACCAAGAATATTGAGAGAAGATGAAGGGTTGATTTTTGTATTGTTGAAGAATAAGGGATAGTCCGCTGGGAGATCCTGACGGGTAGATAAATGGAGAAATTGGGTTTTGGAAGCATTAAAGTTAACAAGGTTTTCTCTGCCCCAATTGGAAATAGTATTTAGATCAGAATTTAAGAGTTGTATGGCTTCATTACATTTGTCGTTGAGGGATTGCTGGCTGGGGCGTTCTGAAAAAGTAATGGAGTAGTGTAAGGTTGAGTCGTCTGCGTATGAATGGATGGGAATTAAGGTACAGTTAAGGAGATCATTATAAAAATTAGAAAGAGAATAGGAGATAGGACAGAGCCCTGAGGAACACCGGAGTTTATAGGGTGAGGAAATGAACAATGGCCGTCCACAACCGCGGCTATGGAACGGCTGGAAAGGAAATTAGAGACAAAGGCACAGATGGAGGGATAGAAACCGAAGGAGGGTAGTTTAGAAAATAAAGATTTATGCCAGACTCTATCGAAGGCTTTCGATATGTCTAGTGCAATAGAAAAAGTCTCACCGAAGTCCCGAAAGGAGGATGACCAAGAGTTAGTAAGATATGAAAGAAGATCACCAGTAGAGCGACCCTTAAGGAAGCCATACTGGCGATCTGAGAGCAGATTATGAGAAGAGAAATGCTTAAGAAATTTGGAAGCAAGAATAGTTTCAAAAACTTTAGAAAGACAAGAAATTAGAGCAATTGGATGATAGTTGGAGGGTTGAGAGCGGTCACCCTTCTTTGGGACAGGTTGAATGTGAGCAAACTTCCAGCATGAAGGGAATACGTTAGAGGATAGACAGAGACGAAAGAGTTTGCCTAGGCAGGGAGTCAGCACGGAAGCACAGTTTTTGAGAACAACAGGAGGAACACCGTCCGGACCGTACGCCTTATTAGTGTTAAGCCCAGAGAGGGTAGAAAGTACATCTTTTGAAGAGATTAGGATATTAGGCATAAGTAAGAGAGAGGAGGGCGGAGAGGGAGGAATAGCACCGGAATCATCCAAGGTGGAGTTTCTAGCAAAAGTTTGAGCGAATAGTTTAGCTTTGTCAGAGGAAGAAGTGATGGTTGTGCCATCAGAGTGGGAAAGGGGAGGGAAAGACGAGGAAGAGAAATTGTTGGAGAGGTTTTTGGCTAGATGCCAGAAAGCTTGGGAAGAGCTAGAGTTGGATAGTTCAGTGCATTTATTATTGATGAAAGAGTGTTTGGCAAGTCGAAGAACAGATTTGGCTTGATTCCGGGCAGAAACATATGAAGAATGAGAGTCTTGAGTTTTAAAGCGTCGGTACCGTTTGAATGCTTCCTCCTTATTGCGGACAGCAGTAGAACAGGTGTGAGTAAACCAAGATTGTTTAGCATTAGTCTGAGAGAAAGAGAATGGAATGTATGCTTCCATGCCCGATAGGATTAAATAGGATAGATAAGGCCTTATCTTTGCTTCAATCGCGCAAATATAATAATGCGCCGGATTTTTATTCACTTTTAAAGAAGGCTGTGTTCCTGATGGCTCTAGCTACAAGAAATTGGGTCTCTGATCTGGCGGCGATGAGCAACGAACCTAATTGCCTTAGGTTTGGGAGACTGCACGATAATGTCCAAATCGCGCCGTCTCCTACATTTGTTGCAAAGAATGAGCACTCTGATCATGTTTTCTCAGAGTTTTCTGTTCTGGCATTAAAACGCGGACACACATCATATTTCATGCCCAGTGGAGGCCTTAGCTAAGTTTATGAGGGCAGCTCACCCTCGACAACCAGGTTTTCTGTGGGTGAACCAGGCAGGTAATCGTGTTACTAGAAGAAAATTAGCTTCTCTGTTAGTAGATGTTATTAAAGAAAGTAATCCCGGCATGGTAGGCAGGGCCCACGACATCAGGAAGTGGGCCGTCTCTCTTAGATTTTTACACAATTTCTCGATAGAAGACATTGCCAACACTCAATTGTGAGCATCCAACCATACTTTTCTAACACGATACCTGTCGGTCGCTCTGGACAAGCCGAAGCGTACCTGTGTAGCTTTACGACAGAAGGTCTAGTAGGCTCTGTGCTATCAATTGTTTAAGGTTAAGGCGAGAAAAAGGGTGGGAGGGGGGGGGGGGGGGGTGCTGAATACTCCAAAGCCCCATAGGACCCCTTCCACCGGAGATGTGATAAATCACGAGCTGTGATCGAACTGGTTTTACAGTTCAAAACTTTTATTTTACTTTTAAGAAATCTATCATAGTTGCAATTATATAGGATTACCAGAATGTACAAACATATATAAACTTTACAAATATTGTTAAAGATTAGAACACCATTCCAAAGAGTTTATAGTTCTAGTTAGGAACACAAGGGTGTTCCCAGAGTATCATGTATAGATCTTAAAGTACAAGATCTGGTCATGCGAAAGCAGACTTTCTTTGAAGTCACGCACTGCTTGCAATCTTTCATATTGTTATATTATTTATTGTTTGTATACAATAAAAAAACTTTAAATTTTTATACGGCTTATTTTTTGTCCTGAGGTTAGGGTATTGTCACGAATGTCCCCCTCCAGTCTTGGTACTCAGGCAATATCGTCAATGATGAAGGGGCCACTATTAAATTATAGGTTTGATTCAAAATTAAAGTACTAAAATAAAAGTTTTCCTGACTAGACTGTCTTAAGTCCTAGGAATGGGTTATCACATGAGCCTTATCGTACATATCCAGTGTAGGCAGATAGGAGGTCTTAGCTAGAACACTCCCCCCCCCCCTTCTTTGTACAAGGAAATAGCTTAAAAACTAGACTTTCTGCCTGAGAGCTACACATTGTAGATTAGGTTTCATGAGATTCACGGACAGGTACCGTGTGATAAATGTATGATTAGAAGACCACAAGTTCGTCTTTTGCATATCATCGAGGGAGTAATTCTTTAAAAATCGGAGCGATGCTGCCCATTTTCTAACATCGTGTGCCCGCCCAAGAGCACCCGGGTTACTCTCCCTGATAACCTCTACACTCAAAGCTGCC
The DNA here is from genome assembly GCA_032716605.1 of Paralithodes platypus. NCBI lineage: Eukaryota > Metazoa > Arthropoda > Malacostraca > Decapoda > Lithodidae > Paralithodes > Paralithodes platypus. Next base: position 2,181,391 of record CM064571.1, on the reverse strand, counting down.
AACTGCCGCTTCTGAAGGCGTTTACCTGTCCGAGAGACCCAGAGGAACCCGGCCTGAGATGGTCGAGATTCATGCTTATAAGTAATCAGCGATTTCACCGGACAAAGTAGTTGGTGTCTATCGCCGTGCTTGAGGGCTGGGACCTCAAACTCAGAAAATACATGATTAGCATGTTCGTTCTTAGCCACAAAATTAGGACTAGGAGCTATATGGACACTCATATCACGCCTAGAGAACCGTAGGCAAGATGGTTCAGAACTCATCGCAGCCAACTCAGATACCCTGTTACCCGTGGCCAAGGCCATAAGAAAAACAGCCTTCTTTAACTTTAATTTGTAAGCAGGATTGTGACAATACCTATGAGAGTGAAGCATATTGAGGGATAAATCAAGAGACCATGTGGGCATGAGTTGACGCGGTGGGGGATGAAGCCGGAAGCATGCATGCATGAACCCCTTCTCCTCCGCCTCAGGTATGGAAGGGCCAGTTAAATCGAAAAAAGGCATCCGGATAGCCATGAGGTGATTCCTTAATGTGACTGGGTTCGAACCCTCGCTGGGGCATGACACAAAATATTAATTTATAAAGGCTCTACTTATTTATCAGTGAGGCCTTTAATGTGCCCCAGATTACTTGTATCCATCTCTAGTACTTAGTTGCTAGCGTTTGTGTGCAAGGTGTTTGTGTGTATGGTATCTAGCTACGTGATCATGAGTCGGAGCGGGTGGTGGTGGATGGGATATGATTCTAAATGAAGCCATTACTTTTAAGCTCCTCGGAAGTCTAGTTGGTTAGGTGCTGAAGTGCTGCACTACTAGCCTGGGTTTGTGTCTTTGGGTTGAAGGAGTATACTGATTAATCAAATTTTGAGTCACGCTTTCCCCAAATGGAGCTAACCACTTAGCCTTCTGAATGTCCACAAGGCAAAAGGCAGCGAGGTCTTGAGGCTTCCAATTGTGTCTAAATGGAAGTATTTCCTTTCCGGCCGTTCCATAGCCGCGGTTGTGGACGGCCATTGTTCACTTCCTCACCCTATAAACTCCGGTGTTCCTCAGGGCTCTGTCCTATCTCCTATTCTCTTTCTAATTTTTATAAATGATCTCCTTAACTGTACCTTAATTCCCATCCATTCATACGCAGACGACTCAACCTTGCACTACTCCATTAGTTTTTCAGAACGCCCCAGCCAGCAATCCCTCAACGACAAACGTAATGAAGCCATAGAACTCTTAAATTCTGATCTAAATACTATTTCCAATTGGGGCAGAGAAAACCTTGTTAACTTTAATGCTTCCAAAACCCAATTTCTCCATCTATCTACCCGTCAGGATCTCCCAGCGGACTATCCCTTATTCTTCAACAATACAAAAATCAACCCTTCATCTTCTCTCAATATTCTTGGTGTCTCTTTTTCTTCTGCTCTTATTTGGAAGGACCATATTACCAGTCTTGCTAAGGCAGCCTCCCAGAAGCTGGGTGTGCTCAACCGCCTTAGGGGGTTCTTTTCCCCTGCACAGCTTCTTGCTCTGTACAGGGGCATAGTGCGCCCTTGTATTGAGTATTGTTCACATGTGTGGGGAGGTTCCTCTCACACTTCTCTCCTAGACAAAGTTGAAAGGAAGGCCTTTCGTATCATTAACTCCCGTCCACTCACCAACTCTCTGCAATCTCTCTCTCTCCGCCGCAATGTTGCATCTCTCTCGCTATTCTATCGCTACTATAATAATCAGTGTTCCTCAGAGCTATCCCAGTGCATACCACCTCCTTTACGTAGGGCACGTGGTACCCGTCTTGCAACTCAATCCCACCCCTACTCTGTGCAACTCTCCAACCCAAGAGTGAAATGTTACTCTCAAACTTTCTTCTACTCAACAGCTGAGCTCTGGAACTCTCTCCCAGAATCAGTCTTTCCCTCTTCCTATGACTTAAATTGCTTCAAACTCCGTGTGTCCAGGCATTTTGGCTCGAACGTCCCTTGATTTTGGCCCTGTCACTCTTTCAACTATGGGGGAGGCACTCGCTATAGGCAGTTATGCCTTTTGCCTCCCTCAATCACATAGAAAAAAAAAAAAAAAAAAAAAATGAGAGCGGGAGCCACCGGGTTCTCGCACCACGTCTTCAATTGGTTATACCACACTTGGGCCGGCCACAGGGGCGCGATCATCGAGACCATGCCCCAATAATCCTGTAGTTTGTGAACTACTTTGCACATTAAGGATGCTCCTGGAGGTGGAAACAGATAAATAGAGCTCCATTTGTTCCAGTCTACCAGAAATGCGTCCGGTCCTCCCGCTGGAGTCTGGCTCCGGCGTCTGAGGAACTGAGGCAACTTGTGAGTCGCCTCTGATGCGAACAAGTCCACTTGTGGAAGGTATGGCTCTGCAATCATCTCTTGAAAGACAGTTTGCTTGAGAGACCATTCTACTAGAGTGCTCTGTCGCCGAGACAGAGCATCTGCCTAGACATTTGCCACGCCGGGCAGATATGTTGCGTGAAGATAAATCTCTAGTTTTGCAGCTAGCCGAAAGATCTTTTCCGACAACCCTTTTATTGTAACACTCAAGATCTCACTGACCCTTGCTTCTGACTCCATGTGACTGCAGTCAAATTGTCCATCCTGAAGGCTAAGGACTTTCCCGCCAAGGTTAAGCCGTGCTCCTTTAAGAAAAACAGGGGGACTAATAACTCTTTGGCATTTATGTGCAGGTGATTGTGCTTGGACCATAGACCCTGACCTTGATGGCCCAGGTTCGACTAATACCCCCATACCAGGGTACCTGATGCGTCTGTGTCGATCCAGACCATCGGAGGAGGAGTTGCCCATGTCAAAGAGGAGTGTAACGCTTCTGGCTTCGCCCAAGCCGCCAGCAGGTTGTGGATTAATTTCGGGATTCGCCATAGCGTTTCTGCCGGCAACAGTGGAAAGCACTTCTTTCCCTCCAAAATAAGCCTTTTCACCTTTGGACGACCTAACGGAACCGTCAACCTTATCAAGTTGAGTGACCCCACCAGAGACTCCCAAATTCTCCTCGTGGTGGTCAGAGAATGGAGAAACCGAAAGAGTTTCTTGCGAAATCTCTGTCGGTTGTCCACACTCTGACTCAGAGAGAGCAACACGGTGTCCCAAAGCAGACCCACCCACTGGATGGCCCTTGTGGGGTTCAAGTTGGACTTTGCCAAGTTCACTTTGAAGCCCAGGGCAGTGACATGAGACATTTACCTGATGTACATGTTGAAGGCAAGTAATTTTGGAATGAGCTACTATTAACCAATCGTCTAGGTACCATCTCCACGAGAGACCCTTGCGGACCACTTTACTTGCCCATGTGTCTCGGGGCCATGTCCGGTAACAAGCCCGAAAGCTGCCAGTCACTAGACTGGTGTTGTCTGGCAGAGCTACTCTCAGATCCGACTCGCCGATTCGCGGCACTGGGAGTGAGAGAGCTTCGTGGTGTCTCAGTTTTTTGGTTGGGAGGATTGTGACTCTGACTTACTGTTAGGGGGACGAGAGGCTTTGCTATCATTGCTGCCTGGCCTATTCTTGGATTGTCCCCTGAACCATCTCCCTTGACTCCTGAACTGACTGTGGCCCCTAGCTGTGCCACTGGTTCCGGGGGTTGTGTGAGTCTTTGATGACTGTGGTGACTGAAAGTGTCCACGAAATGGACTCTTAGCAAATTTAGGTTTAAATGCTGACTCACTCTTCGGTTTGGAAGCAGTGGCACGATTAGAGTCCAGCAAACAATTAACTGTGCGCCAGGCATCTGTGGAGGCAAGAGTTTCAGTGAAAACATCAGATAAAATTAACCTTCTCCACAGGCAGCTTCTTAACCAGATACACTCTTAGATCTTGACGCACCCTCACCGCTTCAAAGATACCAGTGCGGATGTCCCCAAGGGACTGAATCGAGTTCTGGAGTAAGAGGCGTCTGGTGAGAGATAGTGCCTTATGAGTACTTGAATCAGTAACCGACTCAGTCGTACTGGCTAGAGAAGCCGCAAGCTGACGGCTGAGCAAATACTGGGATACAAGCCTCCAGGCTTTCTGCCTCATTTTATAATCTTTATCAATTTGTAGTTGAGTAGGAGAACTGAAGGGATCTACTAGTTGGCATGACAAAAGTTTAGGGACACTAACAAAATCAAGCATGTTTTGTGGTACTCCTGCCGCCTTGCCTACTGGCATGGAAAACCAATGATTATCTTCTGGTGGGAGCTGATGACTGCTCTTATTAGTAATTGTGCTGGCAAACAGCTGGGCCTCTTGTCCCCATGCAGCCCATGGCCCTGACTCCCCACCGTCAATGTGAATGACCGGAAGACCTGAATCGTCCCTCTGCCAGATATTGTTAAGTTCTGGGGTCATGCCCTACAAAATGTTCGTCATTTAACCCATCAGACTTGTTCCAATCAGAAAAGAGTTTCACAGAGGATGCCGGAGGGAGAGCCGGGGACTGCGAGTAGACAAAATACTCAGGACTATATAGACTCGGGATAGCTTAGATAATGACATCTAACACATCACCGGTTTGATTCTTGGCCCATAATTTCTTGGCCTCACTCATCTCAATAAACCAATGTTCCGGTACAGGGATTTCACCTGCTACCGTCGGCTGCGCGACCTCGGGACGAGTGGGCTTGATAACTGTCCAGGAAGTATCAGGGCCGTATAAGAGGGGCCCCTCTTAGAAGGGACTGATCGGTCAAGGGGAGGTGGAATTAAATCCGCTAATAGGTTTAATTTTGACGGCAAAAGAGAAGCGGTACTAGGTGTAGGAACCGCCGGAGTGACAGTGATGGGGGGAGGTTGAATACTAACCTGGAGTTGAACTTGCACTTGCCCAAGAGGTCGCACCGCCTGGGCTACAGGTGTTGCTACCTTAACTTGTCTTTCTTCCTTCACTGTTTTGACAAATGCTAGCCACTCCTGGAATTGTTCATTAGTCACCACTATTTCACCTTCCTTGTCAGATGCGGACGTAGGGCAAGGGACTTCCGAGCCCTGCGTTCCTGAGGGTGAAGGAGATTTCCGTTGGCCAGACGGAATTTCCTCCACGTCTGCGAGATACTGTTGCAGAGGGGTTACTCCCGGTGGCCGGGCTGGGGGGCTGGGAAAGCCTCCGACCGAGACTCGCCAGCCCAGACAGCAGTGTCACGTGTTCTTGTTTGTGATACAGGAACGCCGGGCAGAACGTCCTCACCCAGGTAGAGATCAGGGATAGAGGAGGTTTCCATAAGTTCGGCAACAGAATCTTCAAACTGCTCAGAAGAATAGTAGATATCATCATCTTTTCTGCTAGAAGGGACACTGCTGCTTCGATCTATCCCGAGTACCGGAATAACGGAAGGCGCTGGCTGTGCTACCTGTCGGGGGATCGTAAATTGAGGTGTAGGGCCTACGACGCTTGCATCAGAGTCTTGCGAAGAATCCTGGCGAAACGAAGATGGTATGCATTCCGGCTTGGCCGAGGTCTGAGACTTAGCTGACTTTTTCGTAGATGACCGCTTAGTGGGTTTCTTCGTATCCTTTGACTTGCCATCGCCCGTTGCCAGGGCGGAAGTTAATTTGGGACGGTGCTTTTTCGCCTCTTGTAGAATTAGAGGTGATGAAGACCTGGGATTAGCCAAGGGTGAAAGCGACCTAGCGCGCCGGGAGGTCGGAGCAGGCGACCCCGGCGCAGGCCCATCAGTGGTCCTGGGTCTTTTGGAGTGGCGGGATGGAGCATCACAACCGCTAGGGGTTATCGGAAGATTTCTAAGCTGTCTTTTTCACATGAGAACCACTGGCTTCGTATGAAGTAGGCACTGTTTTCAACAAATCGTCTAATAATGGATTATCCAACTGTAGAGATTTATGGGCTACATTCTTACAGTACAGCACGAAAATGAATTTGATATTTAGTAAATATGTCTTACATTTACTGTCAGAGTGGGTTAGAAAGCCATTGCGTAACACTGAGCACTGTGGGCATGATTTAGAGAGCCACCAACCTCTTGACCTGTCTAAACAGGTTACACATTTCACACACAGTTTGGGTCCGATGACAGCAAGGTTCGCACAGCCAGGGCCGGAACAAAACGTATACCCACTAGGATCCATCGCTCCCTCCCGCCTGGGGGTTGCAAATCCTCCTAGGCGGTAACTTGGCTACCACACCTGAGGGTTGAAAATGTCAAGAATTAATGCTCATAGGGACATGCTAGGCTGGAAAGCTAAAATTAACAACCAACGTTAATGAGAAAAAAGAGTTGAACTAACACTAGACAATCTTAGTTCCCCTTATGTTAAGTATCATTCCAGATATTACTTGAGTCTTGTGTATCATACCAGATGTTACTTGAGTAATAACTTCTTACCTAAGTGACCAACACTGACCTCATCCCATCTAATTAAGAACATGATTCCGGCGACCAACGCCTACAGAGTCATGCGTCCAACATATCCCGGCAGACAACGCCTGAATTTTATTAGCTACACAGTTTACTGAGATGCTCAAGATAGGAAGAGGTGAGTTCGTATTCGGCTCAGCCTGTACCTGGCAGAAGTGGCTCCCCACTTTTATCCAACCAGGCTTGCGTTCTTAATAGCCCCAAGCTACGAACGTATTCTGTCAGACCTTGAGGCGGAAATGTCCTGTGGGTGACGGCCAAGCCGGGGACCCCAATAGACGAAATGAAGTAAAATTTTGCCTCCCGAAAATCTACCACCGCCGGCAAAACTAGAAAAAATTATTTCGACCTATCTTGTGCCCAAAAAAGACAACTCGAAATCAACATAGCTCTAGACACAAGTCTCACTTAATAAATCCCGCCGGAAGGGCCAACCCTCCAAGCCACTAGATTTCACAACGTGCACATATTATGGCATAGTTATACATTAATTAATCAATCAATAAATAACACATCCTAGCCATAACTAAAACACCTACAGGAGGCCAATTAGACGGGGGCAGGTGGCAGAATATATCAAAAGCACAAACCTGGAGTCCAGCGAAGCCCTCCAATACCCATCACGTAGCATCAGGAACGTAGGCTGAAAAGTGTCATGAACAAGTGCCAAGTCCCTCACTAAGTGAGACAACTTGAAACGCACAAGTTCCTCTCAAGAGAAGATAGTACTGTTTAACCCACCCGCATAGGTAGCCGAAAAGCGGGCCCTGGATCCTCTAAAAGAAGCCTCATGTCTATAAGAGCTAAAATAGAAAACACCTAGGGAATAAAACACACGTGGGAGTCTTGCCTTATCACAACAAGAACTCCTGACAAAGATCTTTGCCAAACACCCGGAAAACAGTCTCCTAAGGCGAGTGGGAAAAAGTGTACACAGCCTAGCTAATCCATAAGCTACCCTGACCTCAGCATATAGCATGTACATATGAGAAAAGACTCACAAGTCGGAGGCAGGAGAAGAATGAAACCGAAGCTGGGCACACCTCCGAACACGTCCGGACCCGACGGCGCCTAGGAGAAGGACATATGTGCCCAGATAAGAGCTGGATGACTCGCACATTAGACAGCAGACGCCTGAGAAGCGCATTAAGCTGGATCATGTTTAATGTTTTAATATTTTGTTTTTTATTAGTTTTTTCCTAGTAGTACCCCCATCATAAGGACGAATCTGTGAGTGGTTTTGTTATATTTAAGAGTGTTTCGCTCACGATGTCTGGCAATCGTATATTTTACTCTCCTAGGCGGGTCGTTTGAACGGCGAGCCTTGAGTTCAAAGATTGGCCATTACCATTGTAAGGCGCATCATCAATGATAAGTATAAACAATGATAAATATAAATAATAATAAATATAAAATGTAAAAACATACAAAAGTATAGGCAAGCATAAAAGTACAAAATATATAAACTACTATAATTATAAAGTATAAAAATATATAAGCTAATATTAAACATGCAAAATTAATTATCAGATTACATGTAATATTGACGTACAGTAAAAAAAAAATTATATCTATTAATGTATTCTCCAAATGTAGTACATGGTTTACTCTGCCGTAATCTAAACACAATTACCGAAACTGATTTGGGAAAAGATGCAATCCAAATTCAAATAATAATATGGGGATGGTTAAGGCACATATGGGGAATAAATAATAATTAAACAGAACCCTATGGAGGATTAATTCACATAGACATATGTCAGATCTAATATACGAGGAGAAGAGAAGGGTAACAGGAAGAAGAGAAGAACGATGAATAACACAGAGAGATAGACACGCTTAGCTTCTATACAGGAGAGGCCTAGGTGCACTCATACCCTGGGTTATCTGTCGTACATGCCGCCGACCAGGTTGTGCTCGTGCGGCCGGGGTTATCACATCTCGACCTTAATGAGGTCACGTCCCACACAGCCCTTCTTACCCTCAATCAGACTTCCAGTGACAACGCAGCCAAAGCTGGAACTACCTCAGCCAAAATCATTGGAAGTCAGGTAAGGGGTAGTTTTAGCATTGTCGTATTCCAAAGATAGGCTGTGTGCACTAGGCCACAGGTGTTCTCTATTCCTCCTCTCTCACTACCAACAAGATTGTGTCGTGCATTGGCCGTACCAATTAATATAGTAGTACCTCAAATGCTACTGTAATTTACCTGTATTGTGCACTGGCCAACCCAGCGTAGAGATAAGGCAAGCAGAAAGTCCTTATAGAGGCTGACCGCTATATAATAGGTTGTATTGTGCACTAACCAAGGCGATTTGTTCTATACGGAAAAACACTGCTCTATACATGAACTCCTCTGCACTGGCCAGATGAAGAAAGGATAGTTCTGGTTATTTATTCAACGGTGGCTTTTAGTAAGTCGTTTGTGCCATGGCCATTACGATCTCCTAAAACCAACTTCGGTGACTTCCTCCCAAACCTAGTAAGACAGCTCGCAACTGTGTCTACATGCCAGGACCCGTAGGCTAGCACCCCAGCCAAGGACCTCTACCTGGACATCGTCTACCACGCCGTGTAGCCAGGCCCAGACCAAGCCACCAACCCAGACGTTGATGCCGGATCCATATTTAAGAAGAAAGTGTTAGCTTTGCTCGAGGCTGTTCGCAGACCTCTATTCTAACTGTGTAGGCCTCTTTACATGAGGACACAATCCACACATACTATCCTGTGCTTTGTTAAATATTTTGTGTGACGTTCCTCTCGAGGTATTAGTGTATGGTAATATTTTCCAGATCTGACCACACATACATCAATGCTACCCATAAACTCAAAGATGAAGTGACACCCTTTCTTTCTTTAAGTATCCCTTAAATTTAACGTTCTCTATAGACTGGGTGAGCTTGTCCCTGTTAATGATCCGTCCTATGCGTGACCGATTTTAACTTAAGACTCCATTTTAAGGAGAATTGAAGATTTATATTATCAACCATGTTAATCAGTCGTTACTGCCTTCATAGTGATTCCCATGTGTTTGATTTAATTTGCTATTTAAGGGATATCACCATTATTGTATGTATTTCTCCGTGTTGTTCTTGTGCATAATAGCCAAACACTTGAAGATTGAAGGAATACTATTTCACTTACATGTTAATATATTACCATTTAAATGTTACTCTGTGTTGTACTTGTCCTGTTGCATGCCTATATATATACTTTGTGTTAGTTTCATTCCTGGCCCAGTTAAGAAGAGCCTACTTATAGCGTCTTTCAAACCCAGTAAAAATCCAAATATACCACTAGTATTAAAGAAACTTGCAGGCTAGCGTTACCCATTAAAGCATGATTAAAAACACATATTTTATCTTCCCACTAAATTGACAACTAAATAATGTTTTATACCTGCCATAGATAATTCAATCTAAGGACATCCAGGAATCAAAGAGTTGAAATAATAGTAAAATTCAATATGCCTATAACAACGGTGGTGTCACACGATTAATGCTGAATGTAACACCACCTTCATACGTCCTGAGCTGACAATTCATAGTGGATGCCCAGAAGAATCCGTTAAAATCCTCTGATAACATTGTTTGAGTAACACCAGCTGTATACACCACAGGTACGGGTCAGCCACCTTCCTGACCGTGGACGAGGGTGACGAGGACCTGTACAACGCCTCCGTGGTGTTGAAGGGTCGTCAGCTGCTTAGGATGGACGGCCAGGGAGGTGTCAGGGTCGGGGGATCCCCGGAGTACGTCGGTGTTACCATGGTCAAGGTCCACAACGATTTTAGGGAAAGTAAGTGGATAATTATTAATATAAAGTTTATTGATCTGTAACGTAACCTACACAATGAGTTTAGATAAAGTAGGAAGGAAATGTAAATGTTTAAATTGATTAATGGTCGAAGACCATTATACAGAAGTAGTAGGAAGTTTTAGAATGCTCCAATTTGCTTTAAATTCTAGCTACCTCCAAAAGAGTTTTTTTTTCAACTTTTAAAGCACTTGTCAGATTCAGATAGGTAATGGATATACTCTATATCTCTTTTATTCCAATATGCCGCAGGTTACCTTGACATTTAATGTTCTTTCCATGTGTTATGTGTAAGAAAGGGATGAAAGGAAAAGCTGACTGTAATGAGTGTCCCTTCAATTTAACACAATCACTGTGGGTTCTTATTGATAGCTTTATCGCTCTCTGCCGGGTGTTTTCCCAACTTTGTTATCACTATACATTGCCCTAGAGCAGTAGTTGTAGCACTGAATGTATTCAAATGAAATCCAATGGAAAATTCAGGTCAAATTTTCCCTATAACAATCTACTTTATTGATTCTCCCCTCCACTAGCCTTGAGAATATATACCATAACTTCTCCTGTTTCCTGTGACGGCTCGGCCTCTTACCGAGCTTATTATTCCTTCCTCTCTCCCTTCCCTTCACTCGTGATAACTCATTGAGAAAAAAAACATTAGCTTATCAAATTCTGTATTCAGAAGACAGTATGAGTTAAAGCAAGTAACAATATGAACCTCACTTTCACACCTGGTATATAGCTGTCACAAATACATATGGAAGTAGACCTGTCCTTGGTTTCATTTCAGCTTCCAAAGTACCTCTTGCTTGGATGCACACCCTCTCACAAACGAGACCTGTGGCAAACTAACATTACTATGGGAGTGAAGGTTAGAATCTTATGGAAGTGTCTGGCAAGAACCAGAGCGGTTCAGTTAAACTGTTAAACTAACTCAGCCGGTAACACTAAACGTATGCTTACATCACCCACAGCAAATTTATTTTTTACATAGGACGTATCCATATGTCAGCCTTAGTGAAAGAGTTAAAAGAGTGACAAAGAGCCAATTTCTAGATACTTTAAGAGTCAATATGTCTGAATACACAGAGTTAGAAGGAGTTAGAAGAGTTAGAAGATGAGGGAGAGAGTTCCAGAGTTTACTTGTTAGTTGGAAGAAAGACTGGGAAAATTTGTTTACTCGTAGGTTAGAGAGTTGGACAGAATGGGCGTAGGAATGTGTTGAAAGGCAGGTGCCACCTACTCTCCGTAAAGGAGGAGGTATAAGTGAGAAAGATGTGAAGAACACTGATTTTCATAATAGTAGTAAGAGAGAGAGTGAGATGCAACACTGTGATGAATAAAGAGAGATTGTAAAGAATTAGTAAGAAGAGGCGAGTTGATGAGACAAAATTATTTTGATTTTACTCTTTTGGCAAGTGTGGTAAGGGTGGAACCTCCCCCCACAGGAAAGCAGTACTTGATAGACAGTACCCCTGTACAGAGCAAGAAGCTGTGTGGGGATAAAGAACCCATGGAGACCATGGAGGTAAGATAAAAGAGGAGGAGGAGGGGTGAGTAGTGGGAAAATGAAGGCGTTGTCATTGACAGGCCGCCATCTTGGTATTAGCAGGACAGTATGACCATGGTATGACCTGGTCACTCCTTAACCAGGCTGAGTCCCAGGTGTCCCAGTCTGATTTCAGTTAGATACCACCCACCACAGACATCACAATCACTCCTGGTTCTGGGTCAATGTGTCTTTTTGAGTTGTGTGAGCATTTTATGCAGTAATGCCAGTATCTTGTGCTCCATTTGGTTGCGCTGCAAGGTACACCAACTCCAAAGATCCTACCCTTATATTTCATCAGTAAGTATGTTATACCAGGTTTTTGCTGGGGTTAATTGGACTAATTAGGTAAGTTCTTACTTGACTGGAGAAGTTGAATCTACATAAACACATGCACAAAGGTAATAGTGGATAAATTATTATGTTCCTTTCAACAACCAACCATACTCCTAAAATCGATTAATGAAATTTACAAACACATGTGGCAGTCCGTGGACTCGAACCCAGGATGCTCACACCGAAAATCAACACCTTATACATCGCACCACGAAGACAGTTAAAGGTTGGTGGACACTGCCTACGATTTATTATGCAACTTCGAATCCTGCATATCAATCTTTATAATACAGAGTACACACACAAGTTATATTGTTCAATGTAATTATAATTACTGTCAGACAAAAGATAGGTGTGGTAAACTATCAATGGAAGTTAAATATTATTAAGCTATAATGAATCAAATAAATAAATCTAAATGAAAACTACTCCATATCTAAATTGAATTCAATCTGAAACAAGGTAAGTTATATCCAAAGGTCTCACATAATAAATTTATATATAGGGTAAGGTTATAAGGGTTAATATTAGCCAGGAATTAACTCACCAATAGTTCCACGTGGCAATGAGGCAAGGGAGAACGTTTTACCCAATATGGCGGTGGATAATGGGGAACGAGACTTCGGTCCCGAGACACGAGTCAAGTTAAAGAAAGAATAAATGATTACATGGGAATGGACATGAATATTATGCTTATCTGTCAGTCAGTCATGGCGTCGATGAGAGCGTCGTGATGGTGTAGCTGTGTGTATTGCTGTATGTGTATTGTGATTAGAGGCACAAAAGCACGATCAACTGAGGGCGGAAAATTAGATGTTAACTGGTTGGTGTTCGTGAAGGCTCTGGTGTTCCTCGAAGGCACACCTTGCTGCCTTGGCAAAACGCCAGGAGCCCAAATTATCGTACCGCATCTAGGTTGCTCTATACGATAAATTATATTAATATATACGATAAATTCATATATACTACATAAGACCATGGCAATATTGCTTAATAGCATATTAGGCCTTTTATAACTTAACTTATTTACAATCTTATAATATACGATCTACTCGTCCTACGTTGTGCTGTAGGAGCGATCGTGACGTCACAGAGACATACGAGATCACAAAAGAGTCATATTCTATCGTATTTATACGATAATAGGTAAATATATACAGTTTATATCGCACAAACGAGGATCCACAATTAAATTCCCAGGGGAATGACACTGCACTCTTTCGATGTCACATTCAGTACTTCCGACGATAAGGTACTTCACTAGTACTTCTTTCGAGGTCACACTAAACACTTCAACGATAAGGCACTTCTGCAGTATTTCCGATGAGGGTCTTGGCCATGGTGGCGGTCCTGTCGTGGATGGTTGACAGCGGATGGAAGATGATGGAGAACTCTTGGGTTTAGGATCTTGAATGAATATGTTCCGTTATACCAGTGTTATACGTATACATATCATCAAACTAACGTGAGGAGAAGCTATACCAGTGTTGTACTGTCTCACTCAACTATACTGACCTTTATAAGAGCTTTGATGAAGAACCTTCCTGCACTGTTGGGTGTAGGGTCTTGACTCTTGAATGAATATGAATCTGCTATGCCAGTGCTGTGCATATCATATCATCGGACTAGCGTAAGAGGGTTGTTATCTAACGTTTCTTAACTGTCCTGACCATTATAAGAGTCTTTCAGGGACTTGTGGATGGGTTTATTTGGGCCTTTTACACATAGTGTCTTAATGCCAGTGCCTGGGACAACGTACCGTAGGGACTCTATGCAGAGTGCTGTTATGCTTTAAGCTACGGTATCACGCGAGCACTACCTTCTAAAAAGCCAATTGCCAGTGCGTGAAATTTTTAGAAGGACCTGAATGGGGTCGGTTTACTACCAATAAAGCGCACATCTGTACAGCCTTCTTTATCGACAGTAATTCCTAGTAATCGAGGCGGAAGAATTAATAAAGGGTTGCCACCATGGTGATCCAATAAATAATTCCTTTGATGAGCCAAGATCTAAAAATCCTAAATAAACAGTTATATGCCAGTGCTTTATTAGTTTATTTAGTATAGCCCAAATCTTCCAGCTCTTAGAATATCTTCCAGTGAAGTATGTTATTGAAGTATTTTTTAAGAGCTTTCCAACTGCTATAGAACTTAACTTTGCCTGTCATAGTCTTACCTCTTCTGGCGTTTCTCCCGGTGTCCCTTCTCCAGGTAAGAAGGGCAGCTGTGCTAGGAGGAGGCCCTGGGGCTGTCTGGATTTCCCTCTTGTGGTGGTGATGCGGCTTGGAGAAAGAAGGGCGCGAGAAGAATAGGACTTGTGCAAGTTTGGGCTTGCCTTGCCTTCCTTTCTACTTTTCCTTCTCCTGTCATCACTCGTGATGCTGATGGGGATGATGACATCCTTGCCAGGTGTTGGAGGGAGTGCGGGCATGACTGAGGTGACTCGGACGTATCTTGGTGGTGTGGTGGTTAGGGCTTCCTTCCTCGGGGGTGTGGTGGTATGGGTGGTAATATCGCTTGGTGGTGGTGACGTGGTACTTTCCTTGTCCTTCATTTCAAAGTAAAATACAGACATTTGGTTATACACAGAAAGAACATTTAAACTCAGATATTCAGCATTTAATATAAATGTTAGCATATGTGTAATTACATAGGATATTGTCCACATAACTCACAAGTCTGATTTTGCGGTATTCAAGGTAATACCACTTTCATAAATATCATAATGCATATTTTAGAATATAGAATAATATGAAAATTTGATATGAAAATTATTATGTTTGATAGTAAAGTACCTACATACATACAAACATACGTGCATACATAAATACATACCGGTACATACAAATATGCGAAATTACATATAGCCTACATAATTACATTAATGTGTACTCACATAACTTAACATAAGAACTTAAGAAAATGGGAGTCTGCAGAAAGCCGATTGGCCCACACAAGGCAGATCCCTCTCACACCAGACCCCAATTACAAGGCCTAATTATAGGCCCAGCTCACTAATACCATGAGGACCGACCTCACCAAAACGGTCAGAGGACAGACAATGGGGGTCTGTAGAACACCGATTGGCCCTCACCCGGCAGATCCCCCTCACACCCAACCCATCTCGTCCATATGCCTATCTAATGTTGTCTTAAAACTCTCTATCGTTCTTGATCCCACTTTAGCACTTGGTAGCTTATTCCACCTATCTACAACTCTGTTACCAAACCAATATTTGTCTATATCTTTTCTGAAAAGAAATTTATCTAATTTGAAACAATTTTTTCGAGTTCTTTCGCTATCACTGAGATTTAGTACATCTGTCATGTCCCCTTTATTAATCCCACTAACCCACCTCTATCATATCCCCTCTAACTCTGCATCTGTCATGTCCCCTTTATTAATCCCACTAACCCACCTCTATCATATCCCCTCTAACTCTGCATCTCTCTAATGAATGTAATAAGTAACACCCCGTTCTTAACATTAATGAAGATATAAGTAACACCCCGTTCTTAACATTAATGAAGATATAAGTAACACCCCGTTCTTAACATTAATGAAGATATAAGTAACACCCCGTTCTTAACATTAATGAATGTAATAAGTAACACCCCGTTCTTAACATTAATCATCAATTACAAACCCCAATGTACTTGAATAAACTAATGAAAGGATATGGTCCTCCCGGGATTCGAACTCGGGACACCACACCCAGAACATAAGCACCTAAACCATTACACCACCAACACTGTTTAAAGGTTGAGTACACGATCACGATTAATATCCATTTTCGAATTTTGGATATCAATCTAATCATGCACTCAGACCCAACTGCATTATGGAAAGCGTAATGTTTTAGTGAGAGGAAAGACCATTGAATGGGGCCAAGATCACTAAGGACCGGCCTCGGTATACAAGTTCCTTAACCTATAGAAATAAGTAACACCTCGTTCTTAACAGTAATCATCAATTACAAACTCCAATGTACTTGAATAAACTAATGAAAGCATATGGTCCTCCCGGGATTCGAATTCGGGACACCACACCCAGAATATAAGCACCTAAACCATTACACCACTAACACAGTTTAACCCATTGAGGACCAGCGACGCACGTTATGCGTCGGCAATGTATGTAACCCTAAACCCCAGCGCCGCATAGGGTGCGTCGCGGTTAATTACTCCGGTCCTACGGCACGTAGAGGGCTCAGATTTGTATGGGAACTGTGTAAGTACCCAGGTAACAATGCCGATGGTTGAAAACCCTCAAAGTCCAACCGTGTGCACGTGAGTGCGCAAAAACCTGTTTTTGCATGTTTTTGCGTACCCATTTCCCTTCTTGTAATTCCGACTTACGGGCGCCCGTAGGACCCCTTAATGACCTAGGGGATCGTTTTTTTGTTGTGGTTTTCCCTTCATTTCTAACCTATTCCAGGTGTTTTCTGGAAAACAACAAAAGTTTACAACCTGCTGGTCCTGGGGTGTACTTTTATTTTTAATTAGCTGGTGCTCAGTGGGTTAAAGGTTGAGTACACGATCACAATTAATATCCATTTTCGAATTTTGGATATCAATCTAATCATACACTCACACCCAACTGCATCATGGAAAGCGTAATGTTTTAGTGAGAGGAAAGACCATTGAATGGGGCCAAGATCACTAAGGACCGGCCTCGGTATACAAGTTCCTTAACCTATAGAAATAAGTAACACCCCGTTGTTAACATTAATCATCAATTACAAACCCAAATGTACTTGAATAAACTAATGAAAGCATATGGTCCTCCTGGGATTCGAACTCGGGACACCGTGCCCAGAACATTAGCACCTAAACCATTACACCACTTAATTTCTTCAACCTTTCCTCATATGGAAGATTCCTAATATTATGGATAATTTTTGTCATTCTACGTTGTACTCTCTCCAAAGAATCTACGTCCATTCTGTAATAACCACACCAAAACTGAACAGCATAATCCATATGGGGTCTCACTAATGACAAGTAAACTTTTAAGATAACATCAGAAGTTCTGTTACTCACACTCCTAGAGATGAACCCGAGAATCCTGTTTGCCTTGTTACGAACGCTTATACACTGTTGTCTAGGTTTCAAATCATTGTTAACAAACACATCTAGATCTTTCTCACAGTCTGAGTTTTCTAATTCCATATTAGCTAGTTTATATTTTGCAATTGTATTCATCTTCCCTATATTTAATACCTTGCATTTGTCAATGTTAAAATTCATCTGCCAATTTACTGACCATTCGTGTAAAGTATCTAGATCCCTTTGGAGGCACTCTATGTCGCTATCTGAATCTATTGTTCTCCCCAGTTTGGTATCGTCTGCGAATTTACTTATCCTACCAGTTATACCTAAATCAAGGTTATTTATGTATATAACAAACAAAAGAGGACCCAATACAGATCCCTGGGGGACACCACTTTTGACTGCTCCCCATTCTGACTTGATGCCATTTATGCTGACTCTCTGCTTCCTACAAATTAGCCATGACCTAATCCATCCCAACAACGCCCCACCTATTCCATGCGCTTCAACCTTTCTCATCACTCTCTCATAAGGGACTCTGTCGAAAGCTTTTCTCAAATCAAAATATATGATATAATATGACTTGTCATTGTCTACCGCTTCATATACCTCTGAGAAAAAGCTAAGCAAATTAGTAAGGCAAGAACGTCCCTGAGTGAATCCATGCTGAGAAGAATTGATTAAGTTAAATTTGTCTAAGTGTTTTTTTATTTTCCTAGCAATAATTTACTCTAGCAATTTTCCTATGATTGATGTGAGACTAATGGGAGGTAATTGGACGCTATTGATTTATCACCTTTTTTGAAGATCGGAACTACATTTGCAAGCTTCCAAGCTTCTGGAACTTAGCTTGTTTCTAATGACTTGTTAGATAGAAATATTAATGGATAGCTTAACTCATTTCTGCATTCTTTTAATACTCTAGCATATACCTCATCAGGACCAGGCGATTTTTGAGGTTTCAGTCTGTCAATTTCCTTAACACCTACTGTACCGGAGGATACAGTAATAAAAGTCCCCCCCAGTCCCAAGCAATGTGGCCAGATTGGCAAGATAGAACAACCTCCCACCTCAAAAGATGAAGGAATACTGGCTCTCCCATCCTGCAGAGGGTTGGATATAAGCTGAGAAGTGTGTCCAACTCGAGAGCAGTGCTCAAACAGTTGTGGTACCAGGCACTGCCTAATACTGGAAGTTACAAGGAAAGTACATTACTGACTGCTCCGTGCCGTCGCTGGGACTGGGGAGTGACTTATGTACTGACGGCTCCCTGCCGTCGCTGGTACAGAAGGGGTTAAGCACATAATTTCTACTTATAGTAATCATACTTAACCTATTTTCTATACTATCGCTATACACGTTACGGACTTCTGGAATCTGTGCTAAATTTTCATTAGTGAAAAGGGAAAGAAATTTACTATTTAATGTACTGCACATTTCTAAATAATTTTCTATCATTTCTCCTATCAAAGTTTTAATGGGCCTATTACATCTCGAACTTTAGATTTATATAGCTGTCAATAAGCTATAGGGTTATTTTTTGAGTCATTGGCTATCCTGATTTCATAATTTCTTTTTGCTTTCCTAATTTCCTTTTTGACCTGTCTTGATAGAGTCTGATAGTAAATAAGTAGGTGATTTTCGCCTTTCTTAATTTTTCTATATATTCCTTTATTTTTTCCTAGAAGATCTATTAGTTTATTATTCATCCATTTTGGTTGGTTCTGTGTCGATCTATATCTTCTTTTGGGGATATATATATATTTTGAGCATTGTGGAGTGACGAAATAAAATGTTCATATGTAGCTGTCAATTTATCCTGAGTTAAGACGGGTATCTGAGAGAGAGTACGTTCATTAGCGCACCTGGGTCAACTTAATAATTTAGCCATAGGGTCGACCCTTAACACCTTACGAGCGGCCTATGCGGTTTATTTATATGTACCGCCCAGCGGGGTGTTTTTAGCCAAAATAGGGCTGTTTACGTGATCATTTTCATGCCTAAATAAGACCCAGAACGTAAAACAAGTACCTATCCCTGAAAGGGCATAAACAGAGCTTTCGAATGACACCATAACGATCCTTTTATGATGGCTAGTTTTCTTGCAATAACCGTGCAACGCGAGTGCAAAAAGCATGTAATTCGGTACTTTCCCCATATAATTCAGTATGTAGCGAGTGAGAGAGGGAGGAGGGAGCTGAGATTCGTGTCAGTAGGTTCGCCGCGGTGGTCTGGAGCAGTCATACGCTCGCTAGTCTCCTGCCACCACTTGTCTCTCTCTCTCAGCAACATTACGTGCTGAAATTGCCACTCGACCTATGTCGAGCGCCGCCACATAGTCCAGCTTTATTTAACTCGACTTATGTGGTGAGCCGCTAATTAAGGGTTAAGGCTCTTCTTAATCCACCATAATCGGTTTTTCTGAAATCTGGGATAAGTGTCATATTCTCTTTAGCTTTTTCTGTCCATTGTATATTAAAATAAATTTATTTATGATCGCTATTTCCTAGTTGGTCCCCTATCTCTAAATTATTTATCATATGTTCATTATTACTGATAACTAAATCGAGGACATTATTACCTCTAGTCGGCGAGTCTATGAATTGAAATAAACTATCTTGTACCGCCTCAATAAACTCTTCAAATCTGAGTCGCCGATTTAATGCTGCGCATATACTGTATGTCTATAAAAATACTTATATACATGAAATGCATATATAAAATGTCACACATTACACACAGGTCTCAAGTTTCACCAGTGCATAGTAAGCTACCGGTACATTATACTTTCACGTATTCCATATTAATTACATAATATAGGCCTATACCGGTTGGTACTCATATATTGATGAAAGGCATAACCACATAACCCATGCATTTTCTTAACTCGTATTACGTACATTTCTTAGAAACATGGGTCTAGCTTCATGATGTTGTCTGTATCTGGTACTTGCATATTAAATAGCATTACAGAGATTTATTGTAAGCCGAAAATGGATAATTTCTCTTGCATAATTTGGCAGTATATATGTAGTAAATATTGTATATATATTACCGGACATATATATTACCGGACATATATATTACCGGACATATATATTACCGGACATATATATTACCGGACATATATATTACCGGACATATATATTACCGGACATATATTACCGGACATATATATTACCGGACATATATATTACCGGACATATATATTACCGGACATATATATTACCGGACACTTATACTAAATGACTGGGCAAATTAAATAATACAAGGCTGCAGTAAAGAATGGGTATAAAAGGGCACAATTAAGCACACTATATAAAATTATTAGATATGTATACTTATATTGCATTTGTTCGTGATCGGTGTACTGTACAGTATATAGGTTTAAATATATCGTATTTCAATCTACAGATTTCCTTAAGATGAGACACTACGTAATGAATGGCTTCGGAAGATACGACGTCAGAATTGTCATTGTCATCAAAATCAATATCACCACCAGCAACACCTCCGAAATATTATCATCATTATGATAAAATAAATAATAGTACAATATAAAACAAGAAGTTAGGAACACGTGGTCCAGATATTAGTCCATGAGCCAGGCCAGATATCGGTACCACCTGGGGTGACTAAACACGAATGGTACTAAAATGTTTATAGAGTGACTGTAAGTACATTAAGATATGATAGCCTTCTCGCACTGGTAGCTTAGTCTAATTTTTTTGATGCAATAGGGGCGCTACCCAAAAATAAAGATTTTTAGCGTGACGCTCGGCGTTTTCCTCATTTTCTTTAAAATCCATCACACAATCATCGCGAAACTTTGAACACCTATGTAGAATTATATTCTCTACCAGAGTTGTTCCTAGGTATTTTTCAAATTTCCTCATATTTCGGAATATACTCTATATTTTGGGTATTTTCCTCTAAATCTAGAATAAATCCTTAAATATGGGGAACATTGAAAAATATATTCTAACAGCTCTTGTAGCTTATTTGATTCTCTACAAGAATTATTCCGATGTGTATTTCAAGTTTCTCCATATTTAGGGGTTTATTTCATATTTGGGGATTTTTTGTTATATTTTGGGGATAATTTATTATTGGAAGGAGCAAACATATGTAGAGTGGTTTCCATGTAATGTGTTTGTTTGT
Source organism: Paralithodes platypus (assembly GCA_032716605.1). NCBI lineage: Eukaryota > Metazoa > Arthropoda > Malacostraca > Decapoda > Lithodidae > Paralithodes > Paralithodes platypus. Next base: position 2,160,092 of record CM064571.1, on the reverse strand, counting down.
TCATGGTTTAATGGTGATATTTTTTGCAGGTGTGTGTCGACTGTTTGACGGCAGGATGGAACCATCTGCGAGGAAGAGAGCACGGATCGACTGTATCATCCACTGCTCTGATGATGACAGCGATGCTCTGGTGTCACCACAGGATTTGGACTCCTGGAACACATTGCTCAGGGCTGCAGAAATCAGGCAGCATGATCCAGTCCTGGAAGCAGCCAAGGGCCTTGAAGAAGGAGGAATACCACACATACATTATCACCGTAAATGTCGTAGTCTCTTTACAATGAAGAAGTCACTGGATTCTATCCTTGCCAAGGGTGTCAAGATAGAATCAGCAAGCGTCGACCCCAGGAGGAGGGCATCAAGGGATGCCCCTAGTACTAGCAGGGTGTATGCCAAAGTATGTATCTTCTGCGAGAAGTCAAGCAAGTACATAAAAACAACAAAGACAAGGGAGCCACTCATACAGTGTGTTGAGCTACGAGCAGATGAGAAGATTCACAGAGCAGCAATAAGGAAACTCAACCAGAGAATCCTTGGTTTAGTTAGCAGAGACCTTGTTGCTGCAGAGGGTCACTACCACAAGTCGTGCTACAAACTCTTCACAAAAGATGATTTCCCAGCGGCCGCCAGGTCGGGTGCAGGTGAAAATCAGGAAGAAAGCGAGGAAGCACGCTACGAAGAGGTTGAGACAGAAGCCCTCGAGGAACTCTGCTTGTATATAAGGACCAAATTATTCCCCAACCCAGAGGTACTGCCTATGACAAACCTCACATCTAGGCTTGAGAGATCCATGATGTCCCGTGGTATTATCCAACTGAAACCAGCGACAAAGAAACATGTTCGCCGAAAGATTGAAACCGAGTTTGGAGAATCACTACGCTTTGTCCCAGATGAGAAAGGAAAGCTTCTAATCTATCCACGCAGCCTCTCAATGGACGACCTTGCCCGGCAAGCACACAAAATGGCAAAAGACCTGCAAGAAGCAAGAGCAGCTAACTCTGAAGATGTCTTAACCAAAGCAGGAATGCAGCTGAGGAATGAGATCAATAAACAAGATGTGAGTCAGCCATGGCCTCCCGATACAGATCAGAATGTCATTCCTGCAGCAGTCACTCAATTCCTGCACACCCTGCTGACAGGAGAGTGTGAGTGTGAAACTCCCTCTGAAAGAGCTCAACGTCTTGCCACTTCCTTTGGCAGTGACTTGGTCTTTGCTGTTACCAGTGGCAAGACAAAACCACCCAAGCACGTACTGCTGACCAATGCTGTAAAGTCTTTGACAGGAAACACAGAACTGATCCGAACTCTGAATCGTCTTGGTCACTGTGTGTCTTACTCAATGTTTGAGGAGATCGATACAGCCCTTTGTATCCAGAAGCTGGAATGCTCAAAGGATGACATTCCACTGCCAGCAAACATCTACCCTGGTGTGTTCACAACCCTGGCCTGGGATAACATTGACCGACTTGAAGAGACCCTAAGTGGAGCAGGTACTTCTCATAGAGTCAATGGCATTGCTGTCCAGTCCAAGGTTGCAGGCTCTGTGCCAGAGAAAGTCCTGCCAGAGATTACCAAGTCCAAGATAAGAAGCATCACTCAGACATCATCAATGCTGCCAATATACAATGTTGGGCGGCGGGCAGGGCCACCTAGGATTGAGACTGCGTATGTCGACACTACCAAGGAAGTCCAGGATTCAAAGACAAAGAACCATATCTGGCTTCTTACTCGAATGTCAGACCATGAGGACCAGTCCATCAGCAGTTGGACTGGGTTCAACATCAAAATGCGCAGAGACATTGCAGTGGTTCAGGACACTGTAAGCTACCTGCCCACTATCAATGCTCCCGCAACAGAAATGTCCACCGTTAATGAAATCTTGGAACAAACGCATGCTATCATGCAGTCCTTACAGCTTAACAAGATTGTGTGCGTGTTTGATCAAGCACTCTATGCCAAAGCTGCCGAAGTTATCTGGAAACAAGAGAAGTTCAAGAACATTATCATCAGGATGGGCGTCTTCCACACAATCTGTAATCTCATCTCCACCATAGGAAAGAGGTTTCAAGATGCAGGTCTTAGAGATCTGTGTGTGGAATCAGGCATCATCGCAGAAGGATCAGTGTCAGGAGTGATGAACGGCAAGAGGTACAACAGAGCAGTGAGACTACACAAGCTCGTGTATGAAGCACTGATGAGGCTTGCATGGAAAGGCTTCCTTTCATGGCTAGAAGAAAACCATTCAAGGGACATACACCATCTAGATGAAACACTGAAGGACATCAACAGCTTTCACAGCAATGTGTCTCAGGGACTCTTTCAAGAGCTGATGGAGAGTGAATCATGCACACATATCATGAAGCTTTTCCAAGTTTATCTTGAGACCCTCAGAGATGAACACAACCTCTCAGCATTCTGGATGTCATACCTGGACCTGGTTGAGATCATGCTGGACTTAATTCGAGCCTCCAGAGAAGGCAACTGGATGCTCCACCTAGGAGCAATCCGACAGATGATACCGTGGTGTTTTGCCTATGACAAAGTGAACTATGCCCGGTTCCTAACCTACTACTATGCCTTGATGTCTCGACTGCCCATTGAACACCCAGAGGTCCATGAACACTTCATGCAAGGTGGCTTTTCGGTCCAGATCGGTAGCAAGAATCCCTTTGGACGGATCCCTGTGGACCAGACAATCGAAGAGACGATCAACAAAGACACCCAGACACCAGGGGGCACAAAAGGCTTCAGCCTGAAAGGCGGAGCTGTCGCCAGGTACTACCTGACATCGGAGTATCGCAGCAGGTACTTAAGGCAGCTCAGGACTATGGTAGTAGGCCAAAAGTATACTGACTTCAGCCACCCAGACCTACAGATGCCCAGGATTAGAAGAGATGAGGCCGATGTCCAATCTTTAGTTCAACTGATGGAGACCAGCTGGTTGAACCCCTTCAACGCAGAGCAAGAAGATCTTGTCAGTTTGTCAACTGCGACTATGGCACCACCAGAAGTTGTCAAAGACCTTCTAGGGGCCTACAGAATAGGAGAGGATGCATATCAAGCCTTCAAGGAAGAGCGCCTGGAGATCGATACGCCAACTATACAGTTTCATGACACGATGACGAAGACGAAACTGAGAACGTTCACTAACATCAGAATGAAGCCACGCTCACAAGACCATGCCAAGGAGGTTATCTTAAAGGCTGACAGGAACCTATTTGGCCAGATGATCCTTGTTGCCGAGAACAGAAAGCTCAAAATGAGTGATGTCTTGGCTCATCCCCTGGGGCCTTTGCCTTGGGCACTTGCCAGCGGTGATGGGTCTCTCCGCAAGACCAACAAGGCTGCCCTCGCAAAGGAGTTAGAGAGGAATGTTTCTCCTGCAGAAGTGATACCCGAGCCCTCTGCTACCATAATTGATGGGATGAGCCTGGTCCACAAACTGAAGGGAAACGACAAAACTTTTTCACAGCTTGCAGGTACAGCACTGAGTCACGCTGTTCATGAAGGTGCTAAGAGCAGGCGCATTGATGTTGTGTTTGATATCTACAAGGAGACATCCATCAAGGATGCAGAACGAGCCAAAAGAAGTGCAGGCACAGGAATTCATTTCAAGAACATTCAACCTGGGCACAACATCCAGCAGTGGAGAAAGTTACTCGGTAGTTCCTCCAACAAGGCAAGTCTTATCAAGTTCTTGGTAGAAGAATGGAAGGCACCACAGCACAGGGAGAAGCTCAAGGACAAGGAGCTGTATGTCACATGTGAGCAGCGCTGCTTCAAGATCACCAAAGAGCAGTGGGAAGAGGCTCCTGAGCTTAAGTCAACTCAAGAAGAAGCAGACACACGCCTTCTTCTCCATGCACTTCATGCAGCAGAATCTGGGAACAAGTCTGTCATCATCACTGCAGAAGATACAGACGTCATGGTGTTGTGTCTTGGCATGTGCCACAAGATCCCATCCCATCTGTTCCAGAAGTGCGGGACGAAGAACCGGACAAGATTCCTGGATATCACCACACTGAGCCGCACACTGGGAGGCAGCGTGTGTGATTCATTGATTGGTATGCATGCCTTTACAGGCTGTGATACCGTCAGTGCATTCGCTGGCCGAGGGAAGATGACGACACTCAAGCAGGTGAAGATGGACAAGACATACCAGCATGCTTTTCACGAACTTGGACGCTCATGGGAAGTGTCTCCTGAACTCTTTGAGAAGCTACAGGAAATCACCTGCCACATGTACCTACCATCTACCCACACAACTAAGGTAAACAAGCTTCGGTATGAGCTGTTCTGTGCAAGACGTGGAGAGGTAGAGTCAAGTCAACTCCCTCCTTGTGAGGACTGCCTCTTCATGCATGCACTGCGTGCAAACTACCAGGCTGCGATCTGGAGGAGAAGTCTTCAGAGCCAGCCATTTGTTGCGAACCCAACAGACTGCGGTTGGATGACAGATGAGGACGGTAAGCTTGCCGTCAACTGGATGCGAGGCTCACCAGCACCAGATGCTGTTATGCAGCTACTGTCTTGCAAGTGTGTGCGGTCATGCGAACTCCCTAAGTGTACTTGCCTCAGCAATGGTCTAAAATGCACGGACATGTGCAGGTTACAGACATGTCAGAACAAGGCTATTGAAGAAGAGCCGGTGGCACAACAGTCAGATTCCGAGTCTGACGTAGATGATATTTAGGAGTAGTAATTTGCCATAATAGTATGTACAAGCCCATGGCATGCTTAGTGTGTATTTACAGGACTTGTATTAAATGTGACAATTACTATATGCATTTTGTTGACATTTAGGCATTCCTGTCCCCAAATTTGACATTTAAAAAAAATTCGGAATTTTCGGTAGGGTATGTCTATTCAAGAAGTGATAACGACCATTAAGCTACCAATGTGCAAGGGCTATCATATCAAAACATAAACTAGAGACATGTAGCAAGCTAAAAACACCTAAGAGAATTAGTCACCCCGGGTGGTACCGATATCCCAAAATTCGGGTCTTGGCTCATGGACTATATGCCTTGTTCACCAAATTAGTGCCATTTGGAATAACGAGAGTCTTAGTTTGTGGGCGGCCTCAAAGTTCATCAAAGATCAGTATGAGAATAATCCCTGACCAGCCTAAATGATAATCCCATCTCGCTCCCCGCCTCCTTTGACTAATACAATACATTTGTCTCTGTATGTTGTCATGCACACACACACACACACACACACATTTTCAGATTGGTACCTGACTGCACCGCTAGCTGTCAGTGTACGTACATAAAAACTATATCAACTTATCGATATTCATAAACATACATATATATACTCTACTATATTCATAACATCTTTTGAAGCCTAGAAAACAGTGTATAAGCGTTCGTAATAAGGCAAACAGGATTCTCGGGTTCATCTCTAGGAGTGTGAGTAACAGAACTGCTGATGTTATCTTAAAACTTTACTTGTCATTAGTGAGACCCCATATGGATTATGCTGTCCAATTTTGGTGTCCTTATTACAGAATGGACATAGATTCATTGGAGAGTACAGCGTAGAATGACAAAAATGATCCATAATATTAGAAATCTTTCGTATGAAGAAAGGTTGAAGAAATTAGGTTTACATTCGTTAGAGAGACGCAGAGTTAGAGGGGATATGATATAGGTGTTCAAGTGGGTTAGTGGGATTAACAAAGGGGACATGGCAAATGTACTAAAGCTCAGTGATAGCGAAAGAACTCGTACCAATGGTTTCAAATTAGATAAATTTCGTTTCAGAAAAGATATAGGCAAGTATTGGTTTGGTAACAGAGTTGTAGATGGGTGGAATGGACTACCAAGTGCTATAGTGGGATCTAAAACTGTAGGGAGCTTTAAGATAAAATTGGATAAGCATATGGACGAGAAGGGTTGGGTGTGAAGGGGGATCAGCCGGGTTGGGCCAATCAGCGCTCTGCAGACCTCCATAATCCTGCGTTAATCTCTAACCGTTTTTGGTAAGATGATCCTCAGGGTATTAGAGTGTGAAGCCTATAATTGGGCTTTGTAATTGAATTGGGGTTGTGTGGGACAGGGATCTGCCTTGCTTGGGCCAATCGGCTTTCTGCGGACTCCCATTTTCTTATGTTCTTATGTTTAACATATAACAGTATATACACGTAGTATACAATATAAAACACAATATAAACCTAGCGATGCAGAGGGTGGGTGGCAGTCTTTTGCCAGTAGGGGCCGTGGCCTCAGCCAATACACTGGGAACACTTTCTGACTGGGTCGCGCGGGACCACCTTCCCTCCTCTTATATCTTACCTCCATAATGAAGACAGTTGAGCGTACCTAACTTCTGGGAAGCTGTTTTAGAAAGATTGGTAAAATGGTCTTTCCAAGAAAGGTCAGAAGAGAAAAAGAAAACAAGAATATTGAAGGATAGATTTGTGTTGTGAAGCGTAAGGGATTGTTGTGTGGAAGATTGTGACCGATTCTGCCCCAGTTGGAAATAGTTGATAGAACAGAAGATAGGTGTGCTATGGCCTCATCATGTGAGTCTTGAAGTGACTGTATAGAGGGTAAGAAAGGAGATCACCTGTAAAAAGGCCCTTAAGGAAATTGAGATGCAGACAATTAGAATCAACAGCCTCACCGCCACCCCAACTTCAGCACAACAAGGACACAGGGCCAAAGCAAGACAAGATGCAATGCGCCCTTCTCACCTGGAGCATCCACCAACCCATCACCATCACCAGCAACATAGCTACCCCAGACCCCAAGGAAATAGTTCGTGCCGCACAAGCCCTTCTCGCCCGCACCACCACCAACGCCGAGATAGCAGAGAAAAGAGACACAACAACCCTGAACCAGGCATAAGAAAATACAGACTTAAAACCCCTGTTTTTGGTGAGGTAGGCTCAACGTTATCAAAGGCACAACCAGGTTCATGACTGGCAGAGATAGACACAACGTTACCAAAGGCACAGCCGTATTTGAAATCGACAGATGTAGGCCCGACGCTACCAAAGGCAAAGCCAGGTCCGAGATTGGTAGAGGTAAACTCAACGTTACCAAAGGCACAACCAGGCACGAGACTGGCAAAGGTAGGCTCGAAGCTATCGAAAGCACAGCCGGGTTCGTCTTCGACAGATGCAGGCCCAACAATACAAACTGTCCAGCCAGGTTTGAGACTGACAAAGGTAGGTGTGAAGTTACTTAACTACACTAGCAGCCTTAGAAGCAAGATGACTTTCCAGACAACGGTGAAATCCAAGTCCCAAGATACCAAGACCCCCGGCATGATCAACAAAGGGCCAGCCGACAAGTACAAGCAACAGTCCCCCCTTAATTCCCATACTCTTAGAGAATCATGGAGTCCTCCCTCTACACCCGGAAAAAAACTTGCAAAAATAAAGTAAACTTAAGTTGTATTTCCCAGTCCCTTCTTGAATACCTGCCGGTTTTCCCTTTAATAAATAACTAAACCCACATGCTATCCGTGTGCCTCTTATAAACTTATTGTTACTGTTCAATCCCCGATAAGATCAAGTGGAGGCAGGGGCCGTACTCCCTGGAAGTTTTACAGGTGGGGTTAAGGACAACTGGACCTCCTGTTTCACCACATGGCCTCCTTTTCTGATCCTTTCCGTGCCTTATCAAAATAGAGGGCAACCCTGTATGTTGGTCCCTTACATGCCTCACCAAAATAGAGGGCAGCCCCACTTTGCCCTCCAAAAATTCTTCTCTCTCTTTCAACACACTATATTACAACACCTTACATACTGTACTGCACTACCTTTCAAAATTTCATTATTTAAATTAATGGCTAATCTACGACCCATCTCGTAGTCCCTAGCGGGGGGGGGGGGGGGGGACCAGAAATGCCCCCAGTGGTTTGGCCCCTGTTGCTGACCCATCAAAATGCTCTGGACCACTACCTTCTACTCTTACTATCAATTTCCGCAACATTAGTGGCCTTTCCTCTAACTTCTACTCTGTTGAACACCACCTCTCCTTTGTCAACCATGATCTTCTCTTTCTCGTTGACACCAAGTTGTCTGTGATTATTGACAGCAAACCCTTCTCTGTATCCTCCTAATATCTTTATCCTCAGTTTCAAGCCAAAGGTGGATGTTGCGTAAATGTTCGCAATAATCTTGCTTTATCTTGTGTTCCCAACTTTGATTCTTCTGAATTCTCAACTCTCTGCCTTAAGCTTTCTTGTCACACTCAAACTAAGTATTTCTGCGCTGTTTAACTCTCCCCTAATTCTACTGACTTAGGCTAGGAATCCTCCTCCCCTTGTGAAATTCACCTACTAGACGTGACAGAGAAAGGGGCGATAGAACGCTAAAGTGGTCCCAGACCCTAAGAATTGGAACTTTAAATGTTGCTTCAGTTCGAGCTCTATATTTCAAGTCGGACACCCCCAGCTATAGGGTATGTGCCTGGGTATATACATACATGCATAAATAAATACATCCAAAATTATTCGACTATCTAACTTTTAAAGTCAAACACATTCTATCCATCTCTCCTTTCACAGAAATCGCCATCTATGGAGATTTCAATGTTCACCACCGCCAATGGCTCTCCTCTCATTTTCTGACCAACCTGGTGAACAAGCCTACATCTTTTCTATCCTAAATGACCTAGAGCAGTTGGTCGAGCACCTACTCATATCCCTGACTGCTTTGGAGATCGTCCCAACATCCCTAACTTTTTTCTAATCTCTAATCCTTTTACTTACGCTGTAAATCTTGAACAAATTTGGGCTTCTCCTATCACAAGCTTAATGTTACCTGTCCTATCTATCCAGTACGGTCATTCGATCCTCCTAGCCGGCAGCGCTTGTGGCACTTTGGCGCTGCCGACTTGGAGGCTCTTCGGCAGTACTTCTTTGATTTCCCATGGAACTATTTTTGCTTCCATGACCGGGGACCCTCGGAGTGTGCCGAGCGTATAACCAAGGTAATCCTCTCGGGCATCGAGGCATACATTCCATTCTCTTTCTCTCAGTTTGCTGCTAAAAATCTTGGTTTACTCACACTTGTTCTGCTGCTGTCTGCGATATGGAGGAAGCATTCAAACAATACGGTCACTTTCAAATTCAGGAGGCTCATACTTTTTATATTTCTGCCTGGAATCAAGCGAAGTCTGTTCTTTGACTTGCCAAAAACTCTTTCATCAATAATAAGTGTTCTGAACTTTCCAACTCTAGCTCTTCCCAAGCTTTCTGGCATCAAGCCAAAAACCTCTACAACAATTTTACTTCCCCATCTCTCCCTCCTCTTTTCCTCTGACAGAGCTGAACTATTCACTCAAGGTTTCGCTAAAAACTCCACCTTGGATGATTCTGGTGCTATTCCTCCGTCTCCACCTACTACTTATGCCTAATATCATATGCTTAATATCATAATTTCTTCTAAGAATGTACTTTCTGCCCTCTCTGAGCTTAATACTAAGAAGGTGTACGGACCGAACGGTGTTCCTGCTATTAACTCAGGTGTTCCTCAAGGTTTTGTCCTGTCTCTCGTTCTATTTCTAGTATTCATTAAAGATTTTCTCAGCTGCACCTTTAGTCCTGTCCACTCCTATGCTGAAGACTCTACCTACCACTATTTAACTATTTTCCCACAACAACCCACCATGCAATCACTCCGAAATTCACACGATGAGGCCATAGCATGCCTTTCTTCTGATCTACAATATCAACTAAACTATTTCGATTGTGGCAGAGAAAACCTTGTTACTTTCAATGCTTCCACAACCCAATTTCTCCATCTATCTACCTGTCACCATATTCCATACAACTATTCTTTATTCTTCAACAATACATAAATCAACCCTTAGCTTCTTTCAGTATTCTTGGTGTTTCTTCTTCTCCTAACCTGTTCTTGAAAATATATGTTAGTCTATATTAGTCTTGCTAAATCAGCTTTCCAGAGGTTGGTTTTCAGAAACTATCTCTGTGGGTTCTTCATCCCCGCATAGCTTCTTGGTCTGTATCGGGTATTGTTCTCGTGCGTGAGGAGGTTCCACCCATACCGCATTTCTCGAATGGGTAGAGTCAAATACATTTTGTCCCATCAACTCCCTTCCTCTTACTAACTCCCTACAATCTCTCTCTACACACCGTAATGTTGCATCTCTCTCACTCTTCTACAGCTGTTGCAGTAAACAGTGTTTTTCGGAGCTTTCTCGGTGTATGCTTCCTCCCTTACGGAGAGTGGGGGGCACACGCCTTTCAATATACTGCTACCCCTATTCTATCCAGCTTGTTAACCAAAGTGTGGACTGATTATCCCAGTCTTTCTTCTACTCAACAAGTAGACTTTTGAACTCTCTCTCTCTTAATCTGTCTTTCCCTCACCCTATGACTTGGACTGCTTCAAGCTCCGTGTGTGCTTTTGAACTCTCTCTCTCTATCTCTCTTTCCCTCATGCTATGACTTGGACTGCTTCAAGCTCCGTGTGTGCTTTTGAACTCTCTCTCTCTATCTGTCTTTCCCTCATGCTATGACTTGGACTGCTTCAAGCTCTGTGTGTTCAGACATTTTGATTCCAAGGTACTTTGCATTTGGCTCTCTGTCACTCTTTCAACTTTGGGGGAGACACTTGTTACAAGCAGCCTTGCCTTTTGTTTCCTTCGTACGCATAGAAAGAAAAATATAATAAAACATTGGCATTGAAACGTACCCGACAATAACACACTCAATCCTTCAAATAGCAAAGGCTATACTCTATCAAGAAGAAAATCACAAACTTCCAGCAGGAACTGAGCATCCAAGAAATACTCACCGATGGAAAATGAAGCAATAACGATGTACACACACAGTCAAACAGAAGGCAAAACACCATGGCCAAATACAATAACGATGTACACACACAGTCAAACAGAAGGCAAAACACCATGGCCAAATACAATTGCGGAAAAAATGGGAGGAAAGGGCAATGCATGGGAAGTACCCAAAAAGAATAAAAGAGGCAGACACAGACCAACGGAAGACAAACCAGTGGCTCAAGAACACTTGACTGAAAGCAGAGACAGACGGCCTGATCATTGCTGCACAAGACCAGAGTATCGCCACCAGATCTTATCACCATCACATCATCAAGGATGAAATAGACCCACAATGCAGGATCTGCGGAAAGTACAAGGAGACTATCGACCACATCATCTCTGACTGCCCGGAATTGGCGAAAACCGAATACATCCACCAACACAACAAAGCAGTATCCTACCTGCATTGAATGATCTGTAGTGAGTACAAGATCAATACAACTGACAAGTGGTATGAACACCAACCAATCACCATCATCGAGAATGACAAAGTCACCATCCTATGGGAAATGTCCATCTAAACCGACAGAGAGATCAAAGTGAACAGGCCAGACATCGTAATGAAGAGCTTTGAGAAATGTCCATCTAAACCGACAGAGAGATCAAAGTGAACAGGCCAGACATCGTAATGAAGAGCTTTGACATGGCCATACCATCCGAACGAAACACATCTGTCAAGGTAACAGAAAAGCTGTCAAAATACAAGGATTTGGAAAATGGATGTGGGGTATGAAGACTGCGACATCACCAGTGGTCATTTGAGCATTAGGACTTGTGAAGAAGGGACTAGAGAAATTCACTAACAAGATACCTGGAAACATCAACATCCACGAAGACCAGAAGAGCGCCCTCCTTGGAACAGTCCATATATTATGGAGGGTGCTATCAATCAAATAGAGAGGAACATCTCCCCTGCAGCGCCTCAGGACCATTGTTTGGACCCGGCTCTACAAGATGTATCCGAATGCAATTAATATGGAAGAAATAATAATAATATCTGATGTTTCTATTGTTATTAGTATTAGTTTTCCACATCACCAGATTCAATAGTCTTCACATTCTATCTATCTATCTATTGCCAGACGCCTTACTCCCCTTAATGGGGGTGGCCATACACAAAATGCCCCCAAGCAGACCTATCCCCTGTAAGAGAGACAACCCTTGCCAGTTTACTGAAGGACTTACAGGATTCACCACTCAATTTAGGGTCCGTCCGACTCCGAGGCCTTCTATGTATCATATTAGCACTATTTTTCTACAGTGGTGAGCGGCTAATTCATCCACTAACCTGCTTCACCCTTAGGTAAGCAGTATAGATTTGTATAAGGTTTACTCCCCTAGACAGGCTGCCGACCATGGCTGACAAGTCCCATCCACCCGGATTTTTATAAGGTTTTCTCCCCTAGATGGGTTGCCGACCAAGGCTAACGAGTCCCATCCACCCATCTCACATTACATGACTTTAAAATAAAGTAGACGTGCAGTTTTGCCCAAAATCAAAACGGCATACCCAACTCTGCGATGGGTTACCATCATCACAAGTATTACCATCAATCATACTATCACTATCATCACTACGACTGCCATCTTTACTACAACTCCACCATCATCACTACTACTGTCATCATCACCATTACTATGATTATCATCACTACTACTATTACAATCATCACAACTACTCTCAACCATCATCACTACTATTGTCACCATCATAACTACTACTGTCACCATTGTCACTACCATCATCATTGTTACTACAACTATCACCATCATCACTACTATTATCACCTTCATCTTACAATCATCATTACTAGTGTTAACATCATCACTACTACTGTCACCATCATCACAACTGTCATCATTATCACCACAACTATCACCATCATCGCTACTATTTTCACCATCATTACTACTATCACCATCATCCCTACTACTACTACCATCACTTCTACTGTCAACTAAACTAACCTAACTTAACCTAACCTAACCTATCCAAACCGGAGCAAGTTCCTCATACAAATGGGAGGCGAGTTGTTTAGGGGGTGTCATCTCCAGTAACCATCACCAATACTTTCACCATCATCACTACTACTATCCCCATCATCTACTGCCATCATCACTGCTACTATCACCACCACTATCACAACCACTTTCACAATCATGACTGCCCTCACTACCATAATAACCATCATCATCACTACTGGCAATATCAAAACTGCTACCATAATCACCACAACTATCACTACTACACTCAGACACTATATTGACACCACTACAGATCATCACCACCATGACAAATACTATCACAATCACCAACATAAACACTACTAGTACCATAATCACCATTATCATCACTTCTGTGATGTGTGGCATCCTGTGATGGTCATCATTGCTGCCACATAAGAATGACAAGCATACATACACTGTGATTTCATCACTACAACTACAACCATTATCAATACTATTATAACACTACTATTACCATCATCCCCACTATTACTACTATCACTTCTAATGTTAACTAAACTAACTTAATTAACTTAACCCAACAACTGCGGGGCGAGTTGTTTTCAGCCCCAGAACGTTGGTGTTCCCCATCATTGCTTTGGGAGGGGGGGGGGGGGGGGTAAAACCATATTTTGGATCGAAAATCATAACTTGTACAAATTCATAAAATTATTTTTTGACTGGCGTTCGCATTCACCCAACAAATGTTCGTGTGAAATTTGGTGAAAATCCGTCCAACGGTCTAGGAGGAGTTTCGGGACAGATGGACGACGATGACAACAACAACAGATTTTTTTTTCCGGTGGTACCCACTATACGGGGGGGGGAGGTGGGGGGGGGGTGATACCAAACTCTGCTTACGCAGAGTTGATAACGTAATATTTAATAGTGGCCCCCATCATTGACGATCTGCCTATTAATATAATAGTCTCCATTCAACACCCGCGTCAGCCGTTTTGAATATACCGCCACGGGGATGAACAGAGTATTCCTCACAAGTGTAACGCAACTTCTCTTATGGAGTCGTTTATAGATCGGGCACCCACTACGAAAAACTTCGTAAAAAATAAGAGAAGAAAAAGAAAAAAATTAACTTAAACAATGTTATAACACGCTTTCCACTTTCGGTGGATTTATTGCGTTGTGGCAACCCAGCCGCTCCTCGCCAGGCGGCCATAACCTCCTTCTCTTCCCCGCGCGCAACCAAGTCGGACGTGTCTCGCCTGCGCTGCTTCATTCGTTTTTCACTCAGTTTCTCATGAGTCCTTACTCATTTGTATATATCCGAGTTGTATTGAACAGGGCTTACGACTAGCTAGCACAGGCTACCCATTGGTTGCCCGCAGGAAGTGTTAAATTAGGGTACTCTCAGGCGCTTACGTGTTCTCCAAGTCAGTCGCCACGTGTGTGTTTTCTCTTGTTGTTATGCGCCTTAGCTGTTGATTATTTCTAGTTACCAGGCTAGTTTTTCATCGCAGAAGGTCTTCAGTCCAGCGTGTTAGGCCTAGGGGCCATGTGTTTCTTCAATTTTAGCAGACGCTCCAGTTTAAGGATTGTCACACGTGATGTGGGATCTTCTGGTGTTCGAGCCTGCTCCCGGGCCCCTCTCATGGGCCTTGTTACGACTTGGCTACGAATAAAACAAGGGCACTCAATGATTGGACTAGTAATAGGGCACTATGCAACAACGGTACGCTAGATCCAAACCCTCGAACTTATATGCCGGCAAACAAAACACCTATACCCTCCAGAGTTAATCTGCAATAGTGGGGTATCCTTAACTGGGCATAAATGTACTCTACTTCAGGCTAACCCACACTGGTATAGCCTGATAACAAACAAGATGCAAGTTACGTTAAAATGCATAAAAAGGAATCTATGGAAAGATCAATTAAATCACTGAAAGATTTAATACAATAAAAAGATGCTTCAATACAGTTACTCTAAACAACAATAAACTCTTCACTCCTATCTGAAAGAAAGTGAAGTATAGTCCTACAGCATAGACCTGGAAACTTCTGAAGAAAGTCTGATGCTCATAAGATGCTCGTATCTTAAACTATATAAAGGCAGGAGGTAGGACACCACACGTGTAAATCGAATACACTAAAAGATAGGACATATAATGTTAACTGACACGAGAATACTATAAATGCGCAACGGTAGCAATGCTCGACACTAAATGAAGTACTTCCTCATCAACGAAACAGTCTGCTATGGTTGTGCGGCTCAACAACAACATAGACTAATAAATGCTGTGAATAATAATGCGTACATATCAAAGAGCTTATATTAAATACTAACAAGTGTCTACTCGATTAATAATGTCTAGCTGGGATACTCTAGGTAAGGAACTGGGGTTGAGCAAGACAGGCTCGTAACCTAGCGATGTCCTTAAGACTGCATCCTTTGAGTTACGTTAATTGACTAGGGTGCTCTCTTGATAGATCCAGATCACAAGTATCTGGTTCTGTCCTGGCGACCCTCTAAAGACAAGCAAAGAGGCAGCAAAGTCTGGAACTGGTACAGGCCAAAACCCTCAGTCAACACAAAGCTGCACTCGCAAAGGACGCAACCGAAAAGACAACCCCGGCTACCACAGTACCGGTCGAAGTCGTGTAGGTATAAGCAAACCGTACACACATCGGAGACAACGACTACAGTTACCTTACCCCAGTCTAGCATTAAATAAAAGAGCAGAAACAATAAATCAATAATGGAGACACACAGAGTTCTTAACCTATACTAACTAAGAACCCTCAAACCTATTCTAAGTACATGTAAATAACTCTTTGAGGACGGCGCATGCAATACAATGGGCCGGCTATGAAAACCGTATGCAGAACCCAAGGGGATAAGTAATTGAATAAAGGCGAGAAGTAATGGAAAAGAAGAAGTTCAGAGAGAGAAACAGTGATAAAGGTGGTGATCGGGAGAGAGTATGCAAAGGGATGTTAGAAGCACACGTGCCAAGCCTGTCCTGACGAGGACAGCTCCTGGGGACCCTCATGCAGGAGGTAAGTTACACAGGAACCCGCAAAGGCGCGATGGTCGGCCAATCACGGGCCGAAACGTCACAAGACAGCAGGTGTCACGTGACACAGCAAGACACGCCGTCCAATAGCGAGCGAGAGGCAGGAATGCTCCCGCACCTACAGACACTCACTACCATCTCGCTCTGAAAGTCTTTCTCATTCCCACACTGGTACTATCATCACTACTGTTGATATAAAATATAACCCGTTGTCACAGACGAAAACAAAGACCACCACTGGACTGTCTGTGACAATGCGATTACTAGGAAAGAAAGAACAACATTCTCTGATAATTGTAGCCCATTTCGATGTCCCTGGCGAGCGCTAGTGGCTAACGAGAGGCGATTCTGCCAACGCTGGTAGACGTCACAGCCTCTTCCCCTTGTGCTGTGGCAGTGTTATCTTCAGGGTTTAGTCTTTCTTCCAAAAGGTAAGGATTACTGATACCTAGTGGTCAGCCACATTAGGGTTGTTCTTACGGTTTAGGGGTGCACTGTTATTATATGTTATTTATAATATGCCCCCCCCCTCCCACTTTTTTGTCCTGTGATCTCGGGTTCGAGTTTCATCTCGTTCCTGGAGTTCTCGGAGTCATTCTGTTTTGTGTGGGGTTGTTTTGGGTTCAGGATTAGTAGTCTTGTGCTCTTGACTGTTTTTAGCCTTGTTCCTTGGCCCGCCGGCCCTCCGTCTTCGTACTCGGACCGGCTACCGCCGCGCTGGCGTGCTTGGGCTTATGTTTTCCCCTCCTTTTTGACTACGTAGTGTACCACTACCCTCCCTGCCGACGGTCGTGCAAGGGCCGGCGGAGGGAGGACGGTCGTGCAACCGTCTTTTATTAAGACTCGCCCTGTGATGAACCGGTTTACACCGCCGGCCCGGCGGCTCAGTTGGGGTGGGTTGACTTGCTAGTTTTTCCCTCCCACTACGCCCGGCGGCACAGTTGGGTAACAAAGATTTAGCAGTGTCTAGCTGGCACGCAGCTGCAGGACGACGCTCGCTAGATGTCCACTTAGGGCCAGTGACTCATGTCATAGGTAAGCAGTCACGCGTGACTTCCCCCCGATTGAAAAGGGTGAGGGGTTGTACACGACAACGACCTGGAGGCGAGAAAATGGTTGGGCTGTGGCTCACCAATTTTTTCGGCGCCGGGGAGTAAGTAGGATGTTATTATCACCTCTCAGGTTATCCTTATGAGCATTGATTCCTGGAAATTTCTATTTCCAGACTCTTCATATCCGGAGCAGCACAGCTGAGGAGGAACTGTCCCCGGCGGGGAGGGGAGTCAGTAACCATGCCTAACTTTTGGATTTGCTCTACACCTACTTGTCCCAGTAGCGGCGCACAGGTTGTGCATCCGCTGTGTTAATTGTTTGGACAAGACTACCTTTTCATGGACTGCCAGTAAATGTCCGGTTTGCTCGGACCTTTTCGATGAATGACAACCACGATATGTCTTGCTTATTAACTTCGATTAAGATTAAGACTAAATTCGAATCTTACGCTGCAAGGGTAGCTAATACTGAATTATTCTGCGACACAGCAGAGTTAAGGGGACCGACCGGTTAATTTAGGCTTAACAAAATTGAAATCCTGAAAATACCAATAGGTGTTTACTCAACAAGAGTCAACATCCCTTCATAAGCCAGTGAAATGTTATTAGTGAAAACCCATTGGAAATCATGTTTTTTTATGTTTTCCAAACTTTTCCTGTAATTCTAAAAACGTTATATAGCGAACTTTGACATTAACATGCTCAGTAACTACTGGTCGTATGAGGAGCATACCTATATAAATTGAAAGAGTGTAAGCTACACTACAACCTCCCATACGCTTTATCTTCTACTTTGCCATGTTCCTGCGTAAAATATTGTAAATCTAAAAAACAAAAGTAAAAATTTTGTTGTTGTTGTTGTTTTTCCCCAAGCTGCCTGGCCGAACAGCCCCAAGGCCCCGAGCAAGGCCAAGGCCATAACCGAGCGCCCCCACAGAACCCTCCCTGCCGACCACAATAAAGCCTGGGTGACCGAAGCCACTCCATGGCGGGGAGCTGAGGAGGGTGCGGAAACGCCCGGGAAACCAAAACCCCACCCAGGGCCCTGTGCCCCTCAGCAATTATGAAGAGAAAGTTGAGGGGCAAAGGAAAGATGTGACGCTTTGGCTTCCAATCTTGGTAGATTAGGAGGTCAATCCACGCAAGAGACGCCGTCACTTGAGATCTAGAAAATATATAAGTAAAAGGAACAGTCAGAGTAAGCTATGGGTATGGCAGAGATCGCTCAGTTCTCACTCTGATAGACCAGCCCATCACCACTAAGTAAAAATGTTCACCTAATTACCTTAGACTTTCACCTGTTTTTCTCAGAACCTATATTGTTATTCTACAGTTATTATTGGACCTATAGGAATGGTGTATATACCATTGGAAAGGTAATTAAAAACACTAAAAGGCCTATAAAGCCAATTTACTCTAGTAATTTAATTATTTTCACAATATGTCGTCAAAGTTGTAATTTTCTATAAATATATTCGCCTGAATCCGTAATCACCTAAATCGAACAAATACACAAAATATATAAAATGTGTTTTATAGAAACTACAGATACACCTTTTGTGAGTTGTTTGATCACATAAAACATGTGCTATGGGGATTTCTGTAGGAGTTTATCATTTTCTGCAGTGCTATGATTTTCAACGTTTTTTTACCTAAATTGCAAGAAAAAAGCAAAAAAAACAAAAAAACAAAAAAAATTTTTATCTAGTTTTATGGTCATATACACCTGTGCCAAATTTCATTTAAATTGAAAGTAAGACCTGGAAGTTTGTAATTAACCGGACGGTCCCCTTAATGAGGATCATACGCCTGTACTCCTTTGATGATCCCTTAGTCTGTCAGGCTACTGTCCCGTCTCTGCCCAATTCAAACCTTGCTTCCCCCCATTCATCTGAGTCCTCTGTCGGTTACTCTCCTCCCCACGCTAAGAGAGCTCGCTCTGAGTCGCCGGAGATGGTACTTCCTACTCAACTGGACTCACCTCAACGACTCCGTCAGAAGGCGTCCAGCGTGGAACATCTACCGGCTAAGGTGCGCAAGTTGTCCAGTCCGCGGCACACCTGCAAGGCAACGGACACCCAGGATAGCCCCCTCATCCAGATGTGTAAGTCAGCATCACCACCGGTTCCCTTGACATCCGCTCCGAGGCCGCCGGTGGTTTTCCCCGGTTCCGGAGGAGCGAGTGCCGAGCAACACCCACCGGCGATGAGGGTTAGACCAAGAGTTAGGGTAAGACTACAAGGGTCTAAGTTAGTGCTATCACAAACAAATTTACCAGGCGGTAAAATTGGGCTCCATATGGCTCCGGCGCCTAACATGGTCCAAGGTCATGATACAACAGCGGGAGTAGTCACGCCGACGATGGAAGCCACAGGTTTGCCCACTAGGCTGGAAACCAGTAACACAAGCACATTAGCTCCTACCTGTAGGTCAGAGTCTGTCCCTGCAGCCCAAACTAGGGTGGAAACTGGGTTAAGTACAAGTCCACGGGATGAGGGTCTAAAACCCTCTCGATGTGATAGTCAGGCTTCGGGGGCACGCACGGTAAGGCCACCGGAAATAGTTCTTCACCCAATAACTCTGCAGGATGAAGGTAAGGAACTAATAGAACCAAGTCCAATGGTACAGGTAAAGGGACCAACATCGGATAGGAAGGTAAAACCTAGGTCCCTCAAACTACAAAGATCCCAATATGTTACGGCGCAACAGTTAGATGATTTATTGCACAAGTTCCTCCAACAATGTGCTATTTCCAAGCGCCCTGGGGATCATACCGGAGTAACGGTCACCCCACCACATGGATCTGTGCCTGTCACCTCGCCGGACGATGAGATTGTGTTCTTACATTCGGTTCCCCCCAATCCCCAGTCTCAAACCTCTAACGTAATACCGGGACACGGTCCACTCCGTCCCCTGTCACCGACCACAATCAATGTGATTCCGGACCCTGATATGCCAACAGCTGTGGCACTGTCTAGCTTAAGAATCTCCGGCGATAGTAATCGCGCGGCGGGCTTACACACCGGGCCCGGGGTTACACCAAAAGAGGTCAAGGGGACCCAACCAGGTGTAACCAGTCCCAATCAGTTGTCACCGACTAGCAATCTGGCAGGTAACGCGGCGGAAACACAGACAGTTTCGGGCACGCGACCTAAAGCCAGTCCTTCCAAAATTACAATAGCGAGTCATTCGGTGGCGGAACCCTTGAAGCTTCCGCCGGATCCCATCATGATTTTTGGCTCTGACCCCATTGCTCCACTCCCCCCGGCTCAGTCACAAATGGAAGATAAGCTTCAGGGTAGTAAAGAACCGGGTAAGCTGTGGCTCCCGGTTACCTCGTCTAAGGCAGGGGACAGGCACAGATCCACTTATGGTGAGATTCCAGTACCACCGGACTGGACCATTGAAGTAAATAGACATAAAGCTTTCCGGGCCAAAGACGCCCAGGGAAAGGTCATAGGGGTCCCTATTATAGCAATACCTAACTCTACTAGTTATCAGTATTTTGTGTATGAGCCAAGACGACTTGCCCCTCCTCCCCCAGATGTTCCTAGTTGCTCCACTGGCTCTAGGACCGACGATAACGATCTTTCTAGTGACTCCACTAGCCCTCATGCCAACAATAACGATCATTTTCCGAGGTTGATTGAACCACGGCTAACCTTTACCCCAACTCGTTCATAACTCGAGCAAAGGGAATTAAATCTGGGAGAGGTGGGACATGGCCCATGGGTGCTCTGGGATCAAGAAGTCCAACAGTTTGCTATTGACATAATGACCAATGTTTACCTACCAATTCCACCCCCGCGCCATATGGAGTTTGACTTGCTGAGGCCACAGCCAGGCAGAGTCCCACGAGCTATATTTGAGTTCCTCATTGCCTCAATTAGAAGCTAGACACTTCCCAGCTTCTTTCTTAACTCCAGACTCTATTGAACTCCAACGGGAGTTCCTAGTAAGGGATAACGCCCACCAGAAGTTTAATGGGTTTCTGCTCACTAGAGACACAGCTCAGGCCATTGCTAAACCAATGCCCAATCCGCCGAGACGTCGGGAGGAAACTGTTAGAGTTTTTCAACAGTACCTCCTGCCGAACCCGGCGGGTTCACTTAGGGATATCCGAACAGCCTTGTTTGAGGCAGTCCGAGCCAGACAGCTTCTCAGACTCCGTATGGTGCAAGGGGTGCCCGAGAATGTTTATTATAGGGTCATTTTTTCCCCAATCCTAACAGCATCTACGGTGGATTCGCAAACTCAAAGAGATGTAAATATGATGCTTAGGGTGGCATCACACTAGGTTGTCTTAAGCTGTGAACACGATAATGGCCAACGATGTGCGGTGACTACCGGTTATCACACTGTAATACCCGCTTGTTGGTTTTTTGGGTTTTTCCTCCCAGCTTTTGGAAGACTACCTCACCCCCAAAACCCCCTTTTTGTAGATCTCTCTCCCTACACCGCGCTCTGGTACAGGGTTCCGAGGTCTACATTGCCCTTACATGAACACCCAGGCCGCGCCAAGGGTCATTGCTATGTTTCCGGGCCGTGTCCTGGCACAGTAGACTGGTTTTTACACCTTTGCTCCGGCGGTAACCTACCTTAAAATTGACCGGTGTCAGATATCTTCCGGAACCCGTCACACAAACCAAAGGGGGGGGAGCCCGGGTCAGCGACACAGGCTGTAGCTTTACCCCCCCGGGCCCGCCTACGGCCAGGTTTTCGGCTTCACAGCCAGCCAAGGCCAGCATAACCAATGTAGGGCACGCTCACAATGTGAGGGATGCGACGGGTAATCGTTCTACGGGCTGGGTGGGTGTTTTTTTATTCTCACTAGCTTAGTTAAGACTCCCGCCGGTTGTTGGCCAAAGCTGTCCGAATACTCTACTGTACAATGTCTGGTAACTCATTGAGTGAAACATGTTTCAACCAAGGTAAAATCGCGGTGATTCGCCATGGGTATCTGGTCACCTAGTTGTTTAGACAGAAATGAACGACTAAGGGCACATCTTGGGTAATATGGTCACAAGGCATAATGGGGCCCTGTGTCCCTAACACAAATAAGACATTTTTCAAGTTAACTAAGTCATACAATGATTTTTTTTTTAGTTTAACTCCTCCATGAGGCATAGCAACAGTTCTTGGTC
Organism: Paralithodes platypus; assembly: GCA_032716605.1. Lineage (NCBI taxonomy): Eukaryota > Metazoa > Arthropoda > Malacostraca > Decapoda > Lithodidae > Paralithodes > Paralithodes platypus. Next base: position 2,138,035 of record CM064571.1, on the reverse strand, counting down.
ACAGGTGGCACGGTATTTAATACAGTTCTCACCTCGTAGTAAAACTGCAATTAAGAATGTTAATTTCTTCGGGGATATACCTGTACATACGGTCGGATCGAGTAATACCCTTTGGTCGTATGAGACCACCAGTAATCTTGATTACCATGCCGACCACTCCCCTCCTGCAGTTTCCGGGGGGTCTGGACACTCTTGTTATGCCTCTAACTTATTCTGTGTTAATTCTCATCTGGTCCCTTTCCCCCCCTCTCCCCGCTGGGGGTGGGGGGGGTAACTAAAACTTGTCTAGTTTCTCCCGCCGGTTTGCATGAGTAGCTTAGGCTCTGAGAACCATTGAGGACTAGTATACCAGTAAGGAAAGGTCACATTAGTCGCCTCAGTCACACTTGTCAAAGCTCCACCCTTGTGGTTAGCTTGTCCCCCCATCATACGTTCTTGTGGTTCCGTAAGGACCCCAATCCGGTAGTACTGGCAGCAACCAATGTTGGTAGCCTAATCAGACGACGCTCAGCTATACATTCCCTCCAGTTTTTCCGGTGGTCAGCAGTCACGTCAATAACAGACTTAGAAAACAGCGAATAAGGTAACGAAGGTCATCAGGATGTCCTGTGGTTCATAGGCTATCAGTCCACTCCGTAGCCGGAGCCCTTTTTAATACGCTGCAATCTTACTGGCCATGTTCACGGCAATTAGCTTGGATAGCAAGGCCCTGGTTTCCCGTGACTAGGGTTTTTTCCCTTATCGGCTTGTCACATTTGATAAAGCCTTCTCACTACAAGTAGTTTCCACTAAGGCTCACAGCTAGCCTGTTCAAAGTGTCGGAATACGTCCGACCGGAGCCACAGGAACGATGGACTTAGATCTACATGACTTCAATAATTAACTCAAGACCGATGGACTTCGATAAAATTAACCTGTTTTCAAATTTTGGATGACAATGGATTATTCAGTCCTCGGCTCTTACATAGCTTAGGCTTCTCATGCCCCAGGCAAGGTAAATGTGTAAGTTGTCCAGCATCATACCTACGCTTAGGCAGACTCAGCTTCAAGGGAACGGATTAAGGCACCGCTTCCCCTTTTAAACGTTTTGTTCTCTCCTTTCTGGTCCCCGGCCGGGTACAGTGTTCCGCCGCCCAGACAGGATACGACAACCAAAGAGCTGCCCAAGCAGGAGATAACATTTAGTGCCTCAGGCCTATTACGGTTCACTGTTTGCCGTAACATGTACATAAGTTCTTCCCCGTTAGTGGGAGGGCAGGCGGATCCTTGGGTGCTATAGGAGAGAATCTACAACGACTCCCCCCTTTATGTACCCTACTTAGGATTACCCTACAGCAGTGGTTTCCGTCACGAAAAAAGTACCCCGCCTGCCATTATTTGTATTAGATATAAGTATGTGTCGGCGGGGTCTTCCCCTCCCCTTTTATTGTTTGCTCAAGAAAGATTGTTGGGCATCGCCTTTTCGTGACGATAGCCATTAGCAGGCGCTTAGGAGGTCCCTTACGGCTGAGGAGCTACTGGTCATTGTGATATTAGTTTAATCCCTTATGGGACGGAAAAAGGGGGGGGAGGGGGATGAGAGTATCACAATATACCCTCAAAGCCTCTCCGCCGGAAACGGACTCCTCCGCCGGGAGGGACCTCTGCTGTGGCTGATATGAAGCCAAATGAAAGCTCACATGTCGGTTTTTTCTTTTTTATATCATTATGTAAAATTAAAAGCTATGTTAAAGCCATTGAATAGTGTTAGTTGTATTTAAGAAAATTCTTCTTTAATAGTTACAACTATGCAAGCTCTGCTTGAGTATGAATCTGGTCAGAAAATGTCAGTTCTATGCCAGAAAATAAACTATGTATAGTCTACAGTTTGTATAGTGATAAGGGAGCCAGGAATGTCTTGTCAAATCACTATCAAATAGAATCTCGAGTTGATGTTATGTTTTTCTTCCAGGGAGCAGATCTTCTTCGAAGTAACGCAATGCTCCCATCACTTTTATATTTTTAAATATATTTTATATTGTATGCTAACAATAAAGACTTATTCTGTTATACAAATTCTTGACTTTACCTTATGGTTCTGAGGTTTAGGATATTATTATGAATGTCCCCCTCCAGTCTTGGGAATTCAGGCAGATCGCCAATGATGGAGGGGCCACTATTAAATTATAGGTTTGATTCCCGGAGGGAAGTAATGAAAACCTAATATTTAGTAGGGGCCCCGTAATCATTGACGATGTAGGGCCCTCCCATCCATCCTCTTCCCATTCGCTGAAATATCTTGGTTGTTATCTTGATATAGCAGTTAAGGAGGTTATGGCCGCCTGGCGAGGAGCGGCTAGGTTGCCACAACGCAAGAAATCCACCGAAAGTGGAAAGCGTGTTATAACATTGTTTAAGTTAAAAAAAAAATCTTCTCTTATTTTTTACGAAGTTTTTTCGTAGTGGGTACCCGATCTATAGACGACTCCATAAGAGAAGTTGTGTTACACTTGTGATGAATACTCTGTTCATCCCCGCGGTGGTATATTCAAAACGGCTGACGCGGGTGTTGAATGGAGACTATTATATTAATAGGCAGATCGTCAATGATTACGGGGCCCCTACTAAATATTAGGTTTTCATTACTTTCCTCCGGGAATCAAACCTATAACTTGTAATCTTCACTTAAAGTAAATTCCACAGCATCAAAAGCTCTTATAAATTAATTATTGCTATTGCTTCTTGAATGTGTTAGAAGATGTCAGCTGCCTAAGTAGGATAGGTGATCAATTCAAATTGCCATAATTCCAGGTTGCATAGACGATCTGCGAATCTCGGGGCGAAGTGTGCCGTTGCCCCCCGGAGACAACAACACAGCGTGGGGCCAGGCCAGCACCTTCAAGGGCGTGGAAAGTGGTTGTAAAGCCCCCTCTGCCTGCACCAACATTACCTGCAACACTCCGCTTACATGTATTGATACTTGGAGGTCCTATCGTTGTGGGTGAGTACTTATATTATTGGTGATTTGCAGTTCTGTATTTGTTCAGGCAACTCTTCCTTGCCTTCCTATTCTTAATCATTTGCTTCAGGCTCTGACATCACTTAAATATCAAGTATTATATTATAACTTTTGCGAGGGTTCTAAAGATTGTATTATGGTAGAACTATAGTTTGGCTTTATCTTTCCGTATTTCTTTGTTTTCCCATTCCTTGTTCCTTCTTTAGGGCTCTGAGCTTGTTAGTAATTCAAGTAAGATATTGTATCCCTGACTATACTTAATGTGAGGTAGCCTGGCAGAGAAGCCCCTCCCTCATTCCTATCCTCGCCAATCCATGCAACCCAAACAATGGCTGCTCGGGAGGCTGAAGTGTATCGGTATTGATATGATATCGTCTTTATTTCTTACATTTGATTTATAATAAGCAACTACAAACAATTTTAATGATTAAGTGTTGATCAATTATGCATTAATTATATTATTAACATGGGTATCAAAGTGAACAGTACTAGACAATACAAATACATTAATATGGGCATCAAAGTGAACAGTAATAGACTATACAAATATAGCAATATCGTCTATATATGATTCAGTCACGGGATGGGCTCATCATCTTAGACAATAGGAGCTTGGATGAACTGTGGGCAGCAAACTAACATAGCGCCTACCAATGTTGCAGGTGTGGTGTGGGTCAAGTTGTAAGCAACAGCAGAGAGACATGTGAGGACGAGGACGAGTGTGCCTGGCAACCTTGTCTCGGTGGAGGCACCTGCTTCAACACTCAAACTGGTACTATATCAAACAAATTTGACATAATATTAAGGAAATCCACTAGTAAGGTAAATGCAGTGAAGTGTATGATATTGACTGTAATTCACTGTGTTGTCATTTATGTTTCTATAGGTTGCTCGTCATCTGGAAAAGGAATATACATTACAAATAATGTTTTCTAGCACACTATTATTATAAAACACCCACGTTCATCTCTATCGAACCCAGACGAGATAATACAATGTTAAATGTTTCAGAGTGGCTATAAAATTTCAAAGACTCGTGTGAGGGTGCAGTAATTATGTGTTATGAGTGTACCATTAAGAGTTGGGGCTTTGAATGAGGTGACAGAGAGGAGGACAATAAGAATAAAGTAGAAGTGCCGCTGTGCCCAAAATCAAAACGGCATACCAAACTCTGCGATGAGTTGCCACTCATCACTACTATTACCACCATTATTACTACTACTATCACCATCATCACTACTGCTATCATCATAACTACAATTATCACCATCATCACTACTGCAGTCCCCGTCACCATTACTATCATACATATATATATATATACAGTATAATCCCAGTCGAACTCGAACCACCGACAGTCAGGACGAGTGTCCATACTTTAATCCACTATACCACGGCACGATAGAGGATACTTATGTGTAGTGGACTAAAGCATGGACACTCGTCCTGACTGTCGGTGGTTCGAGTCCGGCTGGGAGTTTATATATATATATATATATATATATATATATATATATATATATATATATATATATATACTACTAGGGGTACCCGGCGTTGCCCGGGTAATCACCATAATCACCATCGCTACTACCACCACTACTACTACCATAATCACCATCATCAATCACTACTACCACAATCATCACAATACTACTACTACCATAATCACCGGCCTCGACCTCCCTGTGCCTCATTAAACGGCGACCTCGATTTCGGCCGCTAAATGACCTCCGAATTTGGATCTGACCTCATCCGTACCCCCATTTTGGGGGGCTGCAAACAACTTTTGTTCCATACACCTTTTCGATCGGAGGCCTCCTTCTGCCCCAAACGGCAATTTTTTTTTTTTAACGCGCCCATTTTCTCCGTCCCTTTCACCCTGGGGAATTTTATTTTTTCACTAAAACTTGCCTAGGGACTCCCTTACTATGCATACCAAGTATGAACGCTCTAGCTTAAAAACTGCGGCCGCCTATAAAGAACAGACACACACACACACACACACACAGACAATCACAAATATTATATAGACTAGCAGGGGTACCAGGCGTTGCCCGGGTAATCACCATACTCACCATCACTACTACCACCACTACTACTACCATAATCACCATCATCAATCACTACTACCACAATCATCACAATACTACTACTACCATAATCACCGGCCTCGACCTCCCTGTGCCTCATTAAAGGGCGACCTCGATTTCGGTCGCTAAATGACCTCCGATTTTGGATCTGACCTCATTCGTACCCCCATTTTGGGGGGCTGCGAACAACTTTTGTTCCATACACCTTTTCGATCGGAGGCCTCCTTCTGCCCCAAACGGACCTTTTTCCGATTTCGCGCCCATTTTCTCCGTCCCTTTCACCCTGGGGAATTCTATTTTTTCACTAAAACCTGCCTAGGGACCCCCTTACTATGCATACCAAGTATGAACGCTCTAGCTTAAAAACTGCGGCCGCCTATAAAGAACAGACACACACACACACACACAGACAATCGCAAATATTATATAGATATATAGATATATATATATATATATATATATATATATATATACTGTATATGTATGAAATGACGGGGTTGGTGAAAGGGACTGCAGAAGACAGTTGCAGAATTGCTAGTCTACAACTGGGTAACCAAAAGAAACCAGGAGCACGGAAGCAATGGAGAACCACAAAAATACAGGAGCCACCTCTTTCTTCAGGAGCTTCTCATATTATATGGGACCAGACAACATCAACAAGTATGGGAAATTCCAACAGCCAATCACCGCCCTGTTTTCAAACCTTGCCAGCCAACCACAAGACAGTATTTCCTCAATTCCCGGACCTGCAGTATGACGAGAACATGTTTATGCAAATTGAACATCAACGACCAGAAACATATATGCATAAATGGACCTGAGCAGGAGCACCAATTACGACGAACCTGAAGATGTAAGAGCCCCAGGAAAAGAACCAATACTAGGCGAACAACAACCAAGTTCGCATAAGAGTTTAGATGATGGCGTAATCCATACAAGTAGTATTTCTCCCTTCATAAGCTAAACAACTAATATGTAAGTCTTAAATATAATATCTATGAGATAAGTAACCATATAAATATTATCCATCGAAGTATTAAACCTCACAACTCCATCACAACGAATTCCCAATACCCCTATTGCCTCGAGCTCATGTAAAAGAGAGTCAAGAATTAAGTCACATATCACCTCAAAAAATTAGTGGAAATGTATACAAACATCCACTGCGGTACTGTACTAAACCCTGAGAAGGAACAGGACAGCCATCCACGGTGGGAGTTGTACCGACCTGCCCCCTGCCCGAAGAGAGTGCTATACCTGTAGTACCCCTTGAAGTCTGGAACCTAAAGTCCTGCTCGAGTGACACCATACACCCCTGAAGTGCTGCTCAACGGACCTACGATCTACGTCGGCCAGACTTGCTCTCTCTCTACCCTCCAATATTACCCTAAGTGTCTCTGTATATCTTACGTTGTGTTTATTGTTGTCGAGGTATAGGTAAAATATGTGAATTGTGTAGCGTATAATTCTATTTAGATCTGTGCCCAAGACCCTTATTTTGCGTATGAGTTTATACTTGTTTAATATCCTCTAGAACGTCCTACGCATACGTTATATAATTGTGTTAATTGATTCACCTCGCCACTCACTCACAGATTTTGCTAGTATATGTATTATGTTATGTATGTTACAAGTTGAGGTCGATGTGTATTTCGTGTTTTAATTCCCCTTCTTAATTCATAACTTATTACCTACAACCTACGCTCATTTTCATAATTAATTTATCTGTCTCCTCGGTGAGAAGTTTTATTATCAACTCTGCGTAAGCAGAGTGGTATCGCCCCCCGTATAGTGGTACATGCTAACCGAAATGTCTGTCTGTCTGTCTGTCCGTCCGAGAACTCCTCCTAGACCGTTTGACGGATTTTCACTTTTTTGAATTTGTGCAATAGTTATGATCTTAGGTCCAAGAAATGGTTTTCCCCCCCCCCTCAACCAGCCCCCCCCCCCCCCCCCCTGTACCTATTTCCTGTGTGTGTGTGTGACCCTACGGGGCAGGAAAGAGAAGGGAAAAGAGGAAGAAGGTAGTGAGAGAGTGAGAGTGAGTGTGAGTGAGTAGAGAGTAGAACAGGGGGAAGGGTGATGAAGAAGTTTTGGAACAATTGTGAAGGAAAGGTAGGTAGTTTCCAATTCTAAATTATGGACAGTGGGATCCAGAGGGGTCCAGAGTTGGTAAGATCAGGAGTACGAAAAGAGAGGGGAGAAAGGAGAAGAGAGGAAGGTAGTGAAGGAGGTGAGAGGGATTGGGAGAGAGAAAAGAGAAAAAGGGGGAAAGAGTTTGAAGGAGAGGGAGAGAGAGAAGGAGGAAGGAGTGTTAAAACAATTGTTGTTCTTATGTTCTTATGTTCTTATGTTCTTATGAAGGGAGGTGGGTAGAAAAGAGAGTTCCCAATGGTAAGTTATGGTTCATGGACAGGGGGATTTAGTGGGGTCAGTTGAGAGAGAGTGAAATAATAATAATAATAATAATAATAATATTTATTCAGTTAGCAATTTACAGAGTTGGTACCACATAGTACATAGTATGTTACAAATATGACATGTACCAGCCTTGCATAATTCCAACTAAGGATAGCCCAATAAGGCCGTTAGGTGTATTTCCATTGGGGTCCTTGTGGGATTAGGTTAGCTGGGGAAAAATGGGGAGGATAAAGAAATAGATACTTTAGAGAAAGTATTTCTAGGGGGTTATTTTAAGATACCTTACATCCTATAGTAAATATTAGTAATCCGTAATCAGTAATAATTTCAGTTTGGTTTGTCTATCTCTTATGTCGCATTTAGTAGTAGACATAAGCTTGGTGCTCCCTTCTCGCAGCTGTCCGGTTCAGGTATTCCTTCAGGCTACGTCTGAAGGAATACAGTGTTCTCTTTTCACGGACTGACTGGGGTAGGTCGTTCCAGTCTTTGATGGCGGTGAAGAAGAATGTTTGCTTACCCTGTCCTTGGATTCTCGGGACCTTAAAATTAAACATCCTGTTTCTTGTATTATGTCCACTCCTCTCATTTGCTTTAACAAAATCATTCTTTAGATACTCTGGAGCTCTGTCATAGAAAATTTTGAAGGCATTAGTGAGCCTGATTTGTTTGGCCCTGTCAGAGACATTGAGCATATCTAGTGACTGAAGTTGTTCCTGGCCAACATGTGATCTGGGTCCTAGGTTCAGCATGAACCTAACCATTTTATTTTGAGTGACCTGAAGTTTGTGCTGTGCTGATTTAGATGATGCAGAGTACCAGGATGACACAGAATAGTCAAAATGACATTGAACAAGCGCTTGGCAGAGGGTCTTTTTGGTCGCCGCGGGCAAGCATCCCACCTGTCTATACAGGTATTTTATACGTGCTCTACACTTACTCAGGATAGATTCCAAAATTGTTTCACCTGACAAACTCGCGTCCAGTTTTAGTCCGAGATATTTAACTTGTGACACTGTTGTTATAGGAATATCATTACAGTTGACCGAGAAGCCCACAATGTCTTTCAGTTTGCGTTTTGTTCCATATAAGATGGCCCAGGTGAAGAGATAGTCTATTGTCCACTAGCCATTCACTACATGATTCTAGTTCTTTGGAAAGTGAAGCGGCAATACTTATTGGGTCTTTTCCTGAAACCAGAAGCACGCTGTCGTCTGCATACAGTAATAATTTACATGAGACGTTCAGTTCCATGTCGTTCACATAACAAAGAAAGAGTAAGGGACCAAGGATGCTTCCCTGCGGGACCCCACAGTTAATTGGCATAGGATCAGATATATTATCATCAATTTTGACTCTTTGGGTTCTACCACTAAGATAAGATTTAAACCAGTTCACAGACCCTATGCCCATTGCTTGTAGTTTATTACATAGGATATCATGGTCTACTGTGTCAAACGCTTTTTGTAGATCAAGAAGAACCATACCGGTGTAGTTACCTTTAGACATTTCTTTACGAATGTGATCCGTTAAGTGGATGAGACAGGAGTCTGTCGAGTACATGCATCTGAAACCTGATTGAAACTTATAGAATAGATCATTTTGTTTGAGGTAGTGTTCAATTTGGGTGTATACCGCTCTTTCAAGGATTTTAGATACAATACATAATATGCTAACTGGTCTGTAGTTACCAACTTCTAGTTTATTTCCTTTCTTGAATAGAGGGGTTACAATAGCTTCCTTCAGTTCAGCAGGTACAGTGTTGGTGTTAATTGACAAGTTGATGATGTGGGTTAGGGGGCCTGCTATACCAATGGCTCCATCTCGTAGAAATTTGGCAGGAATTTTGTCTGATCCTGTGCTTTTATGTACATTTAGGTTAGACAGCTCGTCAAAAGTGTATTTTGGTGTAACATTTTGCAATCCAAATGTGTTCGGGTGTATGTCTTTATCTCTGTAGAAATTTCGAAAGGTGGCCGTTGTTGTCGTGTATTTATTGAGAGGTTGAGGTAGGTTCTGTGCAAGTGTGTTTGCTATGAAGGTGAAGAAGGAGTTGAAGTAGGTTGAAATTTGTCGTTTATCGTGGCAAACCTGATCATTAATGGTGAGAGCAATATTAGTGTTAGACGAATCCCTTGTTTTGTTGCTGTAGCCTGTTGTTTTTAGGTGCCTCCATAGTTTCTTTGGGTTATTCTGATATTCCTCTGCCTTATTGTGAAAATAATTAGTTTTCGCTGATTTCATTTTCCTACTTAGTTTATTCCTGGCCCTGTTGAACTCATGTTTCAGACCTTGATCCTGTCTATGTTTCGCTAGCCTTTTTAACAGATTGTCTCTGTGTTCCAGATGGTGTAGTATGTCATTGTTGATCCATGGGTCTGACCTTGCTTTAATTCGTATGTCTTTCAGAGGAGCTATTTCGTCTAGAATGTTTGTGGTGATGATGGTTCTGAAGCCAACCCATGCGTCATTAACGTTTGTACTTCCAGTGAGTGAGTGAGTGAGTGAGAGAGAGAGAAGAGATCACACAGATGTGATGATATATGCATCAAATATAGGTTTGACTCCTGTAAGGAGATAAAGAAAACCTAATATTTAGTAGTGGCCCCGTAATCATTGACGAACATGCCTATTACATAAGGCATCCTCTTCAAACACTAATCCGCCGTAGTTTGAATCTACCGCGCAGAGCATTTAAAATCTGAGGAGCCTTCATCATGAGCGCATGCGACCTCACTCATGGCTTCAGTCATTATGAATTGGGTTCTCACTACGAAAAAACTTCGTAAAAAATAAAAACAAAAAGAAAATAAGAATAACTATCCAATAAGCTTTCCATCATATCGTGGATGTACTTGTGTGGATCTTTGACCAGACGCTGATTCAGGCGTCATTCTTCCTTCACTGACATATCAAGTAAACCAAAATCCTTAATACATCAACGAATGGGAAGGGGATGGTCGGGAGGGCCCCAGTCGTCAATGATTACGGGGCCACTACTAAATATTAGGTTTTCTTTATCTCCTTACAGGAGTCAAACCTATAATTTATTAGTGGCCCCTCCATCATTGACGAACATGCCTGATTTCTAAGACTGGAGGGGGACATTCGTAATCATATCATAACTCTAGAAAAGCAGATAATAAAACAACCACATAGTATTCTTACTTTGAAAATATATTTAAATACGGCGCAGCCCATATATATACAAGAAAGGGGTTCAAGCAGGTGCGTGCTTCAAAGAAGCCTGCTTGACAAAAAAGGGTAACTCTGAAGATTCTGTGAACAGATCTGTAGTTACAAAGGCACCCCACTCAACGAGTGGTGACAAAAAATAACAAGTTATAAGTTTACATGTGCACATAATAAACCCCAAAATAATCGTGGAGATAATTTGCAAAAGATCTTCACTGTTTAATATTAAATTGCTTTCACAGCTAAAACTACTATAACAACCCCGTTGTTTTGTACTAACATTGTACTAGCACAATTTCTCGCAGAGAAATTTTCATATCACATTAACCATAAATTGTATCACAGCTCTTACACTCCGGCGGGGTCTAGGGTGTCCTATGTTAACTGACTGCACTCCCCCCCCCCCCCCTTTTTCTTGAAAGTAAACAAAAGTGACTGAAGGGCCACCTAGACCCTCTGCCTTAAAGCTATACATGGTAAGGAAGGTTTGTCTAGAGCAACTGACAAGTATCTAGTCAAAAACGTATGATTAGACGCCCACAACTGTGTGGACGAAATATCTTCTACTGAAAAATTCTTCAGGAAACGTAAAGAGGCTGCCCATTTGCGTAAATCGTGGGCCCGACCCACAACGCCGGGATTACTCTCTTTAATGACTTCGACCAGAAGAGAAGCTAATCTCCGTTTCAGTAAGCGTTTACCCGTACTCGCTACCCATAAAGCACCTTGGGGGTTTAGAGGAGCCACTCTCAAATATTTGGTTAGAGCTTGCACTGGACATAGATTATGATGCACCTTTCCCCTTTTTAACGCCGGCACCGTGAACTCAGAAAACACGTGTGCACTGTGCTCATTCTTGGCTACAAATCCCGGGGAAGGTGCAATGTGAATACATTCATTAAGTCTACCAAACCTAAGGCAATTAGGTGTGTTGCTCATCGCCGCCAGCTCAGACACTCTGTTCCCGGTGGCCAAAGCCAAAAGGAATACAGCCTTTTTTAAGAGTAATGCAAAATCTGCAGTATTTTGGTACAGACGAGAGTGAAGTAAAGACAATGCCTTGACCAGAGACCAAGTAGGCATGAGCTGACGGGGAGGTGGGCGGAGTTTAAAACATGCCCTCATAAAACCTGTTTCCTCCGCCACCGGTATGGAGAGACCTGTAAGGTCTAAAAAGGGCACTCTAATTGCAGTTAAGTGATTTTTTAACGTTACCACAGATAAATGTTTCTGCTCAAACAGATAATTTAAATAATTAAAAACTAATGCTACTGAGGGCACAGTCTGTTATGTTCTAATGATCCAAGAAGTAAAGGCTTGCCAATGTGAGTGATACTGTCGTTTCGTAGACTGAGTATATTGATTTAATAATTTATTGGTCACATCTCTACCGTATGGTGCTAGCCACTTGGCCTCCTGAATGTCCATAATGCAAAAGTCAGCGAGGTCGCTAGGTTGCCAATCGTGTCTAAGTGGAAATACCCGACCGGGAGCGACACCGGGTGCGGGCACCACGTCTTTAATTGCTGGTACCACAACTGCGCCGGCCACAGGGGCGCGACTAGTGAGACTAAGCCTCGATAATCTCGTAGTTTGTTCACTACGTGGCACATTAGTGACGCGTCTGGCGGCGGAAACAGATAGATGGAGCTCCATCTGTTCCAGTCTGTCACTAGGGCGTCTGGCCCCCCTGCCGGCGTTTTCGTCCGGCGGGCGAGGTATAGAGGGAGTTTGTGAGTCTCCTCGGACGCAAACAGATCCACTTGTGGATGGGAGAGCTCTGCAATCATTAGGTTGAAAATGGGTTGCTTGAGCTCCCATTCTACTGTCGTGCTCTGTCTCCGGGACAGAGCGTCTGCCCAGACGTTTGCTACGCCTGGGAGATAAGATGCGTGAAGATAAATGTCTAGTCTGTTGGCTAGAGTAAAAATCTCTTCCGACACGTTTAGCAACTTCCTTGACCTCGTTGACCCCTGTTACTGAATACAGTGAACTGCGTTCAGATTGTCCATTCTGAAGGCCACCGACTTGCCCCGTAAAGCAGGGCCGTGAGCCTGAAGGAAATACAAGGGGACTAGTAATTCTTTGACATTGATGTGGGAGATTTCTAAGTGGGACCAAAGCCCCTGACCCTGGTGCCCCTGATTTGACTGAAATCCCCAACCTATTGTGCCTGACGCATCCGTGTCTACCCATACCGTTGGCGGAGGAGAGGTCCATGACATTATTGAGTGCAACGTTTCCCTCTTCGCCCAGACCGCTAGTAAGGTGTGGATTAATTTCGGGATGGGCCATAATTTTCCCGCCGGTAAGAGTGGGAAATATTTGTTGCCTTCCAATATTAAACGTTTTACTTTCAACCGGCCCAACATAACAGTTAGTTGAATCCAGTTGAGAGAGCCGACCAGAGACTCCCAGACCCTCCGCGTCATAGTCAGACTGTGAAGAAACATGAACAGTTTCCTGCGAAACCTGTTGCGATTGTCCACACTCTGACTCAGAGTGAGAGCAGCCGTGTCCCAGACCAGCCCTATCCACTGAATTACTCGTGAGGGAACAAGGTTTGACTTTACCAGATTTACCTTGAACCCTAGAGTTTTGACATGATTTAAAATGATGTTGACATGTTTGATGCATAATTGTTCTGTCTCTGCCACCACCAGCCAGTCGTCTAGGTACCACAAAACTCTGATTCCTTGTTTTAACAACGGCATCAGGGCTTGCCGGACTAATTTCGTGAATAATCGAGGTGCCAGGTTCAAACCGAATGGCATCCGTTGAAAAACAAAATTTTGGTGCCTGATCCGTAAGGCCAGAAACCTTTGAAATCTTTTGTTGACCGATACGTGCCAATAGGCGTCTGTCAGGTCTAGGGAACACATCCAACCTCCCGGCGGAAGTGTTAGCCTGATTTGGTGTACAGTACTGTTAACATTCGGAATGACTCGTTGTGCATGTGAAGGTTCAGATAAGACAGGTCTACGACCGGTCTCATCTGAACACTGTCCCTTTTGGGAACCAAAAATAGTTGGACGTGAATACAGGGTAATTTGGGGGGACCGGGATGATGACATTCTTGGCAATCATTTCCTGGACCAGTGACTCCACCTCTAAAGAAACAAAATTCGCCGTTGTCGGCTGACGTAAGCGAGGTCGCCGGAGCCACTGCCAAGTGATGCCTTTGCGTGCCACCATCCGTGCCCAAGTGTTTAACGGCCATGCTTGGTGACACGTTCGGAACGACCCAGTTAGCAGACAAGGGTTCGCCGGCTGTACTACCCTCGGATCCGCCGGCCTTAAGATTGGCACCGGGAGTGAGAGAGACTTTAGTTTTTTGATGGTGGAGTTGGTGGTGCTGGACGCTTCGCCGGGTGGCTGGCGTTGGCTGAAGACGGGCCCTGACCTGGCTTATTATGGCCGCGTCCTCTCTGACCTGAAAACCTACTCTGTCTATGCCTGTACTGACCTTGAGGGGAGGGGGAGGACTTAGGTGGAAGAAAGGGCTTAGATCCCCCCGGCTGAGCCTTAGCGGCTGGCCTGGGTTTGGGGAAGTTAAAGGCAGGTTTCTTAGAAGGGGTGGGACTGTGTTTAAAGGCCTGCGCCATATTAAACACCGTTCGCCACACGTCAGGGGACATTAAAGAGGGAGTAAGCACTGGTGACATGACCACCTGATTCGCAATGCGATCAGGCAGTTTGCGGACTAAAGACATTCTGAGGTCTTGTCTCGCTCGTACCGCCTCAAGCAAGGCGGTGCGGATGTCACCCAGAGATTGGATTGACGACTGAAGAAGCAGTCGCCGGGACAATTCAACCGATCGTCTGGCATCCGCAACTGCGATTGCCTGAGTGGACCGGAGCAAAGACTTTGCTACCTGTTGAGACACTATGTATTGAGAGAACAGGCGAAAAGCTTTCCCCCTTAGCCTAAATTCTCGGTCTAGGTGAGTTGGGGTAGGGGTAGTGAAAGGGTCTTTTAGCTCACAAAGATTAATTTTAGGGGCAGCTAAGAAAGCAAACAAAGCTGAAGGGACTCCGCCGGCAGAACACACTGGCATGGAGAACCAAGAATGAGTATCTTGAGGGATCTGGTGGGAAGTTTTGGAAGTAAATGTGGTCGCAAAGTTTTGAGCCTCTGTCTCCCATTCCACCCAAGGTCCTGGACCCAACTGCCCCACCTTCAAGACTGGATTAGCTGCTTCGTCTGTGACGGTTTGTAAATCAAGTTCTGAAGTGAGAGCTGACAGAGTCTTAATGTCATTAAACCCATCCAGCTTAGACCAGTCTGAAAACAATTTTGAAGCTGAGGCAGGGGGTAAAGCCGGCTTAGTAGCATAAACAAAATAGTCCTGGTGATAATAACTAGGTATAGCCTTTATATTAACGTCTAGTACATTTCCCAAAGTATCCAAGGCCCTTAATTTCTTAGATTTATTGCCCTGGATGACCCACTCACGCGGTACTGGGAGTTCCCCTGACAAGGTAGGTTGGGCGAGCTCTGGTTTAGTGGGGGTCAAAAGGACCCATGACTCGTCTGGTCTGTAAAGCAAGGGCATAGCTACCTTTCTGAGAGGCGCCTTGTCTAGAGGGGGTGGATTGACATCCGTTATAACCCTTACATTCGAAGTGGTCAATGCCGCCGTAGCAAGCCTAGTAACCACTGATGGTGACAGAGTGGGAGGGTGAGGGATCTGAGTTAAAGCAATAGAAGTCATCAGAGGCCGTACCGTAGAACTTGTCGTGGGAGCTCCCAAGTCCACTGTGGGAGTTTCCTGTTGTTGGCCAAAAAATTTAGATAAAGCATTACTAAGTAGCCCATCAATTTCCTGTGCAGTGACAAATTGACTTGATAATGTACTCGCTGGTGAATCATTAATATCCTGCGCGGCGTCTAAGCCTGAACCTGAGTCTTGCCCTTCCATATCCGAAATCATTGAAACCTCGTCTTTATCATCCTGTTCCTCCTGAGAAGATCCCGCCGAAGCTGGGGTACCTTGTTGCCAAGATAAGTCAGGAATAGAGGATGGGATCGCCGCGTCCCTGTGGACGTCAGCTACTGTGTGACTAGTTTGAGCCGGAAGTGGGTGGTCATACCCCGGCCGAGAAAATCGCCAAACACCGAGGCCTTGGCCTACACTCTCTTGGGAGTCTGAAACACTCTCAATCACTGATCCCCCTGAACTCTCCAATTCCAGGGTTAAAATGTTAATGGGTAAATCATCTTTAGGTACAGGCACTGTACTGGACCCTTGAGACCGAACACAAACTCTGTCTGGGGTAGAGGTACGATGAGAAGCACTAGAAACTGGCGAATGTAGGGAGGCCTTTCTATTATGGGAATCCTTTTTTGAAGATTTATGGCTGCGGTGTGACCGTGAACTACTCTTCGATTTGGAGGATTTATCGCCGTGACCACTGGTGGAACTTCCCGTCTTACTCTTCTTACTCGATGGTGAAGAGGCAAGACTAGGTGGTTGGTGTCTGAGAGGTGACCTAGACCGAGATCTCTCCCGAGACGAGGAGGCTGCCGCCGGGGGTGTAGGCTCTCTTGGACGTTTCGGAGTAGCAGCAGAAGACACAGAACCCTGACCAGTCTCCGCCGGCTTATGACTAGTTACTCGAGAGGAACGTTTAGGGGGAGGGTGTTCGAAAAGCAGCCTATCCCAAAGAGGGACGTTGTCACATTGAAGTGACTTATGAGCCACAATCGTAGTATATGCTAACATCTGTTGCCTAACCTCTCGTAAGGCGACCGCTGCGGTCTTATCATTGTCGCGGAGGACCTTGACACTTAATTGGGAGCAAAAGGAACAGTTGCGCATCACCCACAGACCCCTTGAACGGTCTAGACATTTAACACACTTGATGCAAAGAGTGTGCGCAAAAATAGGGATACCGGCACAGGTAGGGGTAATGCATAAAGCAAAAAACTGGGGCCAAGGTAGCCATGACAGAGACTGGTGGGGAAAACTACTGCCGGGTCTGTATTGGTCCGCCGGAGCCCAGCTCTGGAAAAAAAGAAAATTTCCAGGAATTAATGCTCATAAGGTTAACCCAACATGTTCGCACACAAGTGTTAATAACCCGCCGGGTAACGAGATGTAATGACACAACGATCACAGCTCGCTACGCGGCGGGGTTCAGAATATCTAAACATATCTTTAAGAAAGTGAAGAATACCCTCTGACATAATATAAAGGACCAGAATGGCATTTATAGTCTTTCCGGTGGTGACTGTTTCAAGATTCAATTTTGGAAAACAACCCCCCCACAAAGACGCCGGCCCTTGAATTATTTAGCAGAATAACACCGGGCAGGCTGATACGAGATCTGATTTCTAACGAATTGTCACAAAAGATCGCCGTAAGTTTGAAGGCGGCGATACATTAACGTATCTCTCAAATAAGTGGTTAACGAAATTGAATTGTAAATTCCTTATTTCCTCCTCCCAGGAGCACCCGCCGGGTGTGAAAAACGATGTTAACCCTAATTGAACCTTCGATCGCCGTAAGTGTAAAGGCGGCGATACATATAGTATCACTAAAATGGATCGGTTAACTAACTGAATGACCCAGTCGTTCATCCCACCCTACCAAGGTGCACCCGCCGGGTGAGATGTCAAAACGTTAACCCCATAAGTTCCTGTCCCCACTTCTTTGTAAAAGATCGCCGGGGAGGAAAGCCCTTAACAACAGCTAGGTTTTTCCTGTGGTTTGTAAAACCGGGTAGAAAAACTTCATAACATATGTCCGGATGAACAATGTTAGATGGGTACAGCCAATCCGCCGGGAATCAAAGGGAGCCTGAAAACAGGCACCAACACAGAGACGCAGTCCTGGAGAGCCACAGACACCTCATCGCCGGGGACACAAGCCTGTGTTGAAACCACGCGTGGCCCAACACGGCTCTCGGCCGGGTTTTTTCATGGTGTAACCGAGAAAAAACCCGCCGGAAAGTAACCCACCCCGTTCAGAAACCATCTGAACGCACATAGGACTCGAGAGAAAGCCAAGCACGACTAGCCTAGGGTCCACACAATAATCCGTGGAATTAGCCAATACACAACTAAACCAGGAAACAAACATAGTCCGTGGAATTAGCCAATACACAACTAAAACCCGGATACACATGACACAGTAGGACATATTTATAAAATAAACAATAACACTTGTACATGTGGCAAAGCTACGAGCGGCTGGCTAGGCCTAAGTAGACGGCATAAGAAATGTTGAAATATAAACAAAAAACACTGGAAATATAACAACAGGAACCACCGCCAACACACCACTGTAGCAAATACTTCCGGCAAAGGGAAGACTGACTCGGGACCCAGAAAAAACTTCACTAAGTGAAGAAAAATACGCTGGGAACGTCAGAAGCAACGCTTACCTCATCAGAAAGATAAAAGGCAGCATAACTAACGCGTAATGAAAGCCGCCTGCATCACAAGCTAACTCAACTGTGAAAAGATCACAAGTCCACAACAGGACCACGAGGGTACATCCGAAATAGATGCCCCAAACACACGACCCAAAATACACTGCACTGCGGGCAACCAGCCCAGGACACTCCTGCTACGCATGTCCTAACCTTACTCGATACATCCCGGAGTAAACAAATGAGAAAAAACTCACTAGGGACGCAGCAAATGCGGAACCAGCGGAGCGTGGGGAGACACGTCCGGGCAGGCTGAGCGCAGAGCAGAGAAGGAAGAATGACGCCTGAATCAGCGTCTGGTCAAAGATCCACACAAGTACATCCACGATATGATGGAAATCTTATTGGATAGTTATTCTTATTTTCTTTTTGTTTTTATTTTTTACGAAGTTTTTTCGTAGTGAGAACCCAATTCATAATGACTGAAGCCATGAGTGAGGTCGCGTGCGCTCATGATGAAGGCTCCTCAGATTTTAAATGCTCTGCGCGGTAGATTCAAACTACGGCGGATTAGTGTTTGAAGAGGATGCCTTATGTAATAGGCATGTTCGTCAATGATGGAGGGGCCACTAATAAATATGATGGTGACAGTACTAGTAGTAGTGATGATGGTGACAAGCAATGAGAGTTGTAGTGATAATGATGCCAGTAGTGATGGTGGTGACAGTATTAGTGATGATGGTGAGTAGTAGTGACGATGGTGAAAGTTGTAGTGATGATGACAGTAGTAGTGATGATGACAGTAGTAGTGATGATGGGAAGAATAGTAGTGATGACTATAATAGTAGTAGTGTTGATGATAGTAATGGTGAAAGTGACTAGTAGTGATGATGGTGACCCATCGCAGAGTTGGGTATGCCGTTTTGATTTTGGGCGAAACGGCACGTCTACTTTATCAACTCTGCGTAAGCAGAGTGGTATCGCCCCCCATATAGTGGTACATGCCGGCCGAAATGTCTGTCTGTCTGTCCATCCAAGAACTCCTAGACCGTTTGACAGATTTTCACCAAACTTCATACGAACCTTCGGTGCGTGAATTAGACGGTAATTAAAAAAATATTTTTTGAATTTGTGCAATAGTTATGATCTTAGGTCCAAAAAATGGTTACCCCCCCCCCCCCACAGCCCCCCCTTCAACCAGCACCCCCCCCCTCCCCCTTCAAGACCCCCACCCCCCACCCTGGACCTACTCCCTGCGTAACTCTGCGTAAGCAGAGTTTGGTATCGCTCCCCCGTATAGTGGGTACCACTGGAAAAGAATGTCTGTCGTCGTCGTCGTCGTCGTCGTCGTCGTCCGTCTGTCCCGAAACTCCTCCTAGACCGTTGGACGGATATTTACCAAATTTCATGCGAACATTTGTTGGGTGAATGCGAATGTCAGTCAAAAAATATTTTTTGAATTTGTGCAATAGTTATGATTTTAGATCAAAAATATGGTTTTACCACCCCCCCCACCCGGGGGCCCCCCCCAGACCCCCCCCCCCCCACCCGGGGGGACCCCCAGAACCTCCCCCCCCCCCCTCCCCTGCTACGATGGCGTTCTGGGGGCGAAAACATCTCGCCCCGCATTTGTTAGGTTAAGTTAGTTTAGTTGACATTAGCAGTGATGGTAGTAATAGTGCGGATGATGGTAATCAAGTCTGCGTAAGCAGAGTGGTATCGCCCCCCGTATAGTGGTACATGCTAACCGAAATGTCTGTCTGTCTGTCCGTCCGAGAACTCCTCCTAGACCGTTTGACGGATTTTCACCAAACTTCACACGAACCTTCGGTGCGTGAATTCGACGGTAATTTTAAAAAAAATGAATTTATGCAATAGTTATGATCTTAGGTCCTAAAAATTGTCCCCCCCCCCCTCCCCCCCTTCAGGACCCCCACCGCCCACCCTGTACCTATTCCCTGTGTGTGTGTGTGCCCCGTAGGGGCACACACACACACACGTTTGAATTTTTTTGAATTTGTGCAATAGTTATGATTTTAGGTCTAGAATATGGTTTCGCCCCCCCCCATCGGGGGGGGGCCCCTCCCCCCCTTTAGGACCCCCCACCCTGTACCTATTCCCAAGCAATGATGATGGCGTTCTGTGTGTGCCCCGTTAGGGACAGCAGTGGTGATGATGATGATTACAGTACTAGATATGATGGTGACAGTACTAGTAGTAGTGATGATGGTCATAATAGTAGTGATGATGGTGACAAGCAATGATGATAGTTGTAGTGATAATGATGACAGTAGTGATGATGGTGACAGTATTAGTGATGATGGTGAGTAGTAGTGATTATGGTGAAAGTTGTAGTGATGATGACAGTAGTAGTGATGATGAGAGTAGTGATGATGGTAAGAGTAGTAGTGATGACTAATAGTAGTAGTGCTAATGATTGTAATGGTGATAGTGACTAGTAGTGATGATGGTGACCCATCGCAGAATTGGGTATGCCATTTTTATTTTGGGCGAAACGGCACGTCCCCCGTATAGTGGTACATGCTAACCGAAATGTCTGTCTGTCCGTCTGTCTGTCTGTCCGTCCGAGAACTCCTAGACCGTTTGACGGATTTTCACCAAACTTCACACGAACCTTCGAACCTTCGGAAGAAGTTTGATTTTTGTTTAATTTTTGCAATAGTTATGATATTAGGTCTAAAACATGGTTTTGGAACCCCCCCCCCCTCAGGACCCCACACCCTGTACCTATTCCCAAGCAATGATGATGGTGTTCTGTGTGTGTGTGCCCCGTTAGGGACAGCAGTGATGATGATGGTGGTGATGATGATGATTACAGTACTAGATATGATGGTAACAGTACTAGTAGTAGTGATGATGGTCATAATAGTAGTGATGATGGTGACAAGTAATGATCAACTCTGCGTAAGCAGAGTGGTATCGCCCCCCGTATAGTGGTACATGCTAACCGAAATGTCTGTCTGTCCATCTGTCTGTCTGTCTCTCTGTCCGAGAACTCCTCCTAGACCGTTTGACAGTTTTTTACCAAACTTCACAACAACCTTTGGTGCGTGAATGCGAGGGTAATTAAAAAAATATGTTTTGAATTTGTGCAATAGTTATGATCTTAGGTCCTAAAAATTGTTTCCCAACAGCCCCCCCCCCCCCCTTCAGGACCCCCACCGCCCACCCTGTACCTATTCCCTGTGTGGCTTTCTGTGATGATGGTGTGAGTATTAGTGATGATGACAATAGTTGTGATGATGATCATAGTAATGGTCATGATGGCAGTAGTAGTGATGATGGTGACAGTAGTAATGATGATTGTAAGATGGTGGTGATGATAGTAGTAATGATGGTTGATAGTTGTAGTATCAGTGATGATAGTAGTGATTAAGATGGTAGTGACAATGGTGACAGTAGTAGTGATGATGGTGAGAGTAGTACTGATGATTGTAATTGTAGTAGTGATGATGATCATAGTAATGGTGATGATGACAGTCATAATGATTGTGGCAGTTGTAGTGATGATTGTGATTGATGATGGTATTAGTAGTGATGATGGTAACCCATCGCAGAGTTGGGTATGCCGTTTTGATTTTGGGCTAAACAGCACGTCTACTTTATCAACTCTGCGTAAGCAGAGTGGTATCGCCCCCCGTATAGTGATACATGCTAACCAAAATGTCTGTCTGTCTGTCCGTCTGTCTGTGAACTCCTCCTAGACCGTTTGACGGATTTTCACCAAACTTCACACGAACCTTCGGTGCGTGAATGCGACGGTAATTAAAACAAAAAAATTTGAATTTGTGCAATAGTTATGATCTTAGGTCCAAAAACATGTCTCCCCCCCCCCCCCTTGTACCTATTTCCAAGCAATGATTATGGCGTTCTGTGTGTGTGTGCGGGGCACACTCACACAGAACGTCATCGTTAAGGGGCAAAACAAAACTCTCCCGCATTTGTTAAGTTAAGTTAGTTTAGTTGACATTAGAAGGTGACAATTGTAGAGATTATGATAATAGTAGTGATGATGGTGGTAATATTAGTGATGATGGTAGTAGTAGTGATGATGATAGTAGTAGTAATAATGGTGGTAATATTAGTGATGATGGTAACCCTTCGCATAGTTGGGTATGTCGTTTTGATTTTGGGCGAAACGGCACGTCTACTTTAGTGTTAATTGACATTAGAAGTGATGGTAGTAATAGTGGGGATAATGTTGATAGTAGTGATGATGGTTGTAGATTTAGTGATAATGATGACAGTAGTGATGATGATAACAGTAATAGATATGATGGTGACAGTACTAGTAGTAATGATGATGGTCATAATAGTATTTATGATGGTGACCGTAGTAATGATTGTAAGATGAAGGTGACAGTATTGGTGATGTTGGTAAGTAGTAGTGCTGATGGTGAAAGTTGTAGTGATGATGAGAGTAGTAGTGATGATGAGAGTAGTAGTGATGATGGTGAGAGTAGTAGTGATGATTATAATAGTAGTGCTGATGATATTAATGATGATAGTGACTGGTAGTGATGATGGTGACCGATCGCAGAGTTGGGTATGCCGTTTTGATTTTGGGCGAAACGGCACGTCTACTTTATCAACTCTGCGTAAGCAGAGTTTGGTATCGCCCCCTCATATAGTGGGTACCACCAGAAACAAATTCTGTCGTCGTTGTTGTTGTCGTCGTTGTCGTCGTCGTCCGTCTGTCCCGAAACTCCTCCTAGACCGTTGGACGGATTTTCACCAAATTTCACACGAACATTTTTTGCGTGAATGCGAACGTCAGTCAAAAAAGATTTGTTAAATGTATGCAATAGTTATGATTTTAGGTCCAAAATATGGTTTCCCCCCCCCCCCCACCTCCCGGACGACCCCCCAGCAATGATGGCATGCTGGGGGCAAAAACATCTCGCTACGTACTTGCTAGGTTAAGTTAGTTTAGTTGTTGTTGTTGTTGTTGTTCCCCAAGCTGCCTGGCCGAACAGCCCCAAGGCCCCGAGTAAGGCCAAGGCCATAAACGAGCGACCCCACAGAACCCTCTCTGCCGACCACAATAAAGCCTGGGTGACCGAAGCCACTCCATGGCGGGGGGCTGAGAGGGTGCGTAAACGCCCGGGAAACCAAAGCCCCACCCAGGGCCCTGTGCCCCTCAGCAATTATGAAGAGAAAGTTGAGGGGCAAAGGAATAATGTGACGCTTTAGCTTCCAATCTTGGTAGATTGGGAGGTCAATCCACGGAAGAGACGCCGTCACTCGAGATCTAGAAAATATATAAGTAAAAGGAACAGTCAGAGTAAGCTATGGGTATGGCAGAGATCGCTCAGGTCTCACTCTGATAGACCAGCCCATCACCAGAGTTAGTTTAGTTGGCATTAGAAGTGATGGTAGTAATATTTGGATTGATGGTGATAGTAGTGATGATGGTTGTATATGTAGTTGTATTGATGATGACAGTAGTAGATATGATGGTGACAGTACTAGTTGTAGTGATGATGGTCATAATAGTAGTGATGATAGTTGTAGTGATAATAATGCCAGTAGTGATGATGGTAGTGACGATGGTGTGAGTATTAGTGATGATGGTGAGTAGTAGTGAGGATGGTGAAAGTTTTAGTGATGATGACAATAGTTGTGATGATGAAGATCATAGTAATGGTGATCATGGCAGTAGTAGTGATGATGGTGACAGTAGGATACATGATGGTAATACTTGTGACAGTAGTAATGATGATGGTTATAGTAGTGGTGATGATGTTAACAGTAGTAATGATGATTGTAAGATGGTGGTGATGATAGTAGTAATGATGGTTGATAGTTGTAGTATCAATGATGATAGTAGTGATTAATATGGTAGTGACAATGGTGACAGTAGTAGTGATGATGGTGAGAGTAGTAGTGATGATTGTAATTGTAGTAGTGATGATAATCATAGTAATGGTGATGATGACAGTAGTCGTGATGATTGTGACAGTTGTAGTGATGATGGCAGTAGTAGTGATGATGGTGATTGTAATTGATGATGGTATTAGTAGTGATGATGGTAACCCATCGCAGAGTTGGGTATGCAGTTTTGATTTTGGGCAAAACGGCACGTCTACTTTATTAACTAATTATATTTACTTCCCGAGTCCCCCATCTTAAGTTCGATTTCTTAATCGTTATTGTAATTATGCTATGAACTAGTATTAACGTTCATTTGATTACTGATGTAGATAATTCTGATTCTTCCTGTCTAGGAATTCTAGCATTGCACAGAGTCTGTTATCTAATTATTCATCATATCACATACACCGCTTATTAGGTGAATTCTTATTAACCCGGGAACTGCGGGAAGACTCTTAAGAGTTCCCCCGGCGGACTGCGGGAAGACTTAAGAGTCAGGGAAACAAAAAATCAATTTAAAACACCGAATTAAATATCACTCCTCTACCTCCCCTCCTTCCCCACTTTCCTCCCCTCCTTCAGTTATCACCTATTTTACCTGTTATTCCCTTATTCTGTGGTATATTTTCGTGCTAACATTAGCGAGTTGCAAGCAGGGCATTGTCATCACTGTTAGCAAGCGAGTACAAGAGAGAGAGAGAGAGTATCGATCGACAGTGTCTCTCCAGCCTTGGGGAAAATTGGCGGGAGAGGAGCTTGCCTCAGCCATACATTATGTAACTCCCGGCCTGTATCGCCGATTTTGACCATCCAAACGCTGTTTTCACTTGTTTTATTGTTGTAACAGGTTAATACCTTTATAATCAACCTATAATAGGCGCATATGGATAAGTATTAATGCTATTTATGGTAAAATAAATATTTTAGTGATAGAAACAGCTCAAATACATGCGCACAGGCAGAGGTGTTCATTACCCCCCATGTGCACTTCAGAGGTTAAGACTGTCAACCTGTTCAGATATCTTGTTCATACCAGTGTGAGTATTTCCTCAGTACAACTTCGTCTTGTACGTTACTTTCATTATAATTAATATGGTGTTAATTATTACTTACGCTATTACCATAGAAGCGTTTCTAGGACATCTGTTAACCAAGTTCATTTGGTTAACTAGACTTTGTCTTTAAATACAATTAATAGATATTCCTCTATAGTTGATTCATAATTGTATAACAAATATTACATCTGAATTCCTCGACCGAGTTTGTTATTATTGCATACGATCGATTGAAGTGAATATAGGTTTCAAATCATAATCTACATAAATTAAGTTATGTATATAAGAAATTGTGAAAAGAATTAAATAGTACAATGCCACTAGTTTCATCGTAAAATCTCTGAGATTAAGTTCATATTTACACAAACTAGAATTGTATTTTCCAACCACGCAGTACTAATATATGACCTGACACGCTAGCTGATTAAAAGGTCGCATTACCTGTGAGAGCGTCTACCTTGCTCAAGCGCGCGCGCCACCACCCGTGTGGCTCACTCACACTGCCTGTGTACTTATATTTTACTTCTCAATTCCCTCATCCTCTCTTACATCGCGATTGTAACTAAGTATCTTTATTGTTGGTTTATTCACGGAAGACACTCGACTCACATCATTATTATTAAGGGTTGATGCTATAGGTCACGTGTTGTTATTTAATTGCATATTTCCTACTTTGTTTATTACCACATTCGAAGTATTATTGATCTCACTTTGTTATATACTATTCGTAGGTATTCTATTCATTGCCTTTTAGTTCTCATAATTATCAAGGTAATGATTCATCCTGAATTGCAGATATATATTCGTGAATTGGGTATTGAAATGATTATGCTACGGTATCCTAAAACTAAATCAAACAAATGAGATACTATTCCTATGCCCTTGAATATACTTTTGTGTATAATTTACATGTGTGTCGTTACTGAGTTCTGTAGTACCTAGTTGAATACTTATTTGTGATATTAAGAACGTGTTCGGTGTGTCCCTGTTGGGATTATTTACGGTCTATAAGTTCAGATCTGGATTTTAGTAAAGACTATATCACGAGCTTTAAATATTATAGCCCGACATAACAGTATAATATTATATATATATATATATATATATATATATATATATATATATATATATATATATATATATATATATATGTAATTTGTATTTGTATGTATGTAATGTATGCTTGTATACAGTATGCATGTATATATAATTATATGTATTTCTACAGGTATATGTATTTCTTCATATTTACATAAGTTATGATAACAGTTTGAAAGGGATCTGCAAGTTCATTGATGTGTATCAAATTGTATATAATTGATTAGACTGTATTGTTAGGCATAGTTCAATGTATATATGTACATATATTTTGTATATAAAATAAGTATGTTTCTAAAAATATGGCAACAGGCAGTAGGCTGGCAACACTTTTTGTATTTATATGCTAGTTAGCAACTCACAGATGATTTAGGACGGGTATTTAAGCCTCACTCTCCCCCTGTTTTCTTGTATTACACTGAAGCTGTCTTGAGAGAATAGACGAAAGCTTGGTGTTCCATTGTTTCAATTTTCCTAGCGAGTTTTACTACATAATTTGATCACACGTATTTGTGATTTTACCTCCATATATATATATATATATATATATATATATATATATATATATATATATATATATATATATATATATATATATATATATATATATATTCATATTTTAATTTAATAATTGGAATATTTATCTATAAATTGGTCAGTGTAACACTATTTTGTAGCATTATGAATATAGTGTAATTCAAATTAAATATATATAACAAATAAATAAATAATGACCATAATCTGTGACCTTCACCATTCACCTTCACCTTTGAATAACACAAACACAATATTTGGACAATCGTTGCATTAACCAACCAAATTTGCCAGCAAAATTTGGTGACGATACATTAACCAGTTCAGAACAGTTCTGTCATTTTCATTTCATACTGGATAATAATAGACGACTTTATTCAGTTTAAGAAGGGCCTCCATATAATTAGCAGGCTTTTAACTATCTTAATTAATCCTTCTTACTATCACAGATCTTTTGTAAGCTCCACAAAATCATCTAATTATAGCTAAAATACAATTTTAAAAAGACATTGCCAGTACAGAAAGGGTTAAACAGTCTAGGAAGAGTTTAAGGGAAATTATTAACACTCTTGCTTTGATCTTTGACCTTGACCTTTAACCTTAAGTGTTATAATATATATATATATATATATATATATATATATATATATATATATATATATATATTAAATGCAAGTAACAGTCAGCTTATCAAAAATTGTGTACTTTTGTTTTATGAAGGTTAGCTTTTGACCTTGGCCTGTGACCTTGACCTTTATGTGGGATTACATTTTGTGTTTGCTTTGATGTAACCCTGGAAAATCAAATAAGTGTGCCAAATTTCATTAAAATTTCATCAGAGGTATTAATGGAATAGTTGACCTTGACCTTTGACCTTCAAGATATTTGATTTTTTTTTTTTTTTCATTTAAAGCACAACTGTCTCAACAAACTTTGTTAAGTTTACATAAATAGTAAAGAAATTAGCATATTGACCTTATATTTGACCTTAATCTATGACCTTGACTATCAAATGGAAGTATGTTTATTCGTGTATGACCTTGGCCTAGGTATTCCGAATATACATATGCCTAGTGAGAATCTTACAGTAAATATGAAATACTAGTAAAAATCTTATTTTGACCTTTGACCTTGACCTTTGACCTTAGAAATTCATATCGATAATTTAGTTAGCTTAATACCAATGTTAGTATTAACTAGCGTTATGAATATGGTGTACTTCAAATAAAAACTTATAGATAAGAAATATTTACCATATACTGTGACCTTGACCTTTGACTAAAAAGAATAAACATATATTTGAATGGCCGTCGCATTGACCAACTGAATTTGCCTGCACAATTTGGTGAAAATACATTAAACAGTCTAGGAAGAATTTTGGGAAAATGACAAACACTCTTGTTTTGACCTTTGACCTTTGATCTTAACTATTACAATAGTTATGTGAAATTTTGTATATATTTTATTGAAGTAATAAGCAACTAACACAGCCAGTTTTCCAAAATTTGCTTAATATTTGTTTAATTAATAATATAAGTTGACCTTTGACCTTAACCTATGACCTTGACCTTTATATAAGAGTACATCTTTGTTTGCATTGACATTGCCCAGGATAATATCAGTTAGTTTTATATATATAATTATATATATATATATATATATATATATACAGTACCGGGTATATATATATATATATATATATATATATATATATATATATATATAGTATATACTGTATATATATATATATATATATATATATATATATATATAGAGAGAGAGAGAGAATAGTTGACCTTGACCTTTATCTTGACCTTTATATGTCTCAAAAATTATGTTGTTCCTTTTCATTAACAGTGCAACTATCTCACCAAATGCTGTGAAGTTTGCATGACAAGTGTAGAAAATAGCATATTTACCTTATATTTGACATTGACCTGTGACCTTAATCTTTCATATGGAATTGTATAGTTTCTTGTATGACCTTGACCTAGGTATTCCGAATATACATGGTAAGCCTAGTGAGAACCTAACAGTTAGTATAACAAATACTAGTACAAACTTATTTTGACCTGTGACCTTGACCTTTGACCTTACTCTTTAGAATGTTTATCTAAAATATGGGCAATACAATATCAAGGTTACCAGTAACATCTATAGTGAAAATGAAGACATTTGAGTGGAAATTAAAAAATAAATAGTAAACGTTGACCTTTGACCTTGACCTGTGACCTTGACCTATATGTAATAGTACATTTTTTGTTTCCATAAACATTGCCCAGGAAAATCAAATAAGCATGCCTAATTTCATTAAAATCAATTAGTTAGTTTCATATATATTAATAGAATAGTTGACCTTGACCTTTGACCTTTATCTTGACCTTTATGGTATGTCTCAAAATGCATTATTTTCCTTTTCATTTAAAGTGCAGCTATCTTACCAATTTTGTTTAAGTTTTCATGAAAAGTTAAGAAAATAGAATATTGACCATATATTTGACCTTGACCTGTGACCTTGACCTTTCATATGGAATTGCATAGTTTCTTGTATGACCTTGGCCTAGGTATTCCGAATATAATAGATTATCAGTAGGTTCAGGGATATTTCGTAGCGAGGCCGGTCTATATGATCTGTGCCCCATGAATATTATTTCCTCTCACTTAAACATTAGGCTACCATGGTGCGGTGGGAGTATGAACATGATTAGATTAATATCCAGAATTCGAGAATGGATAATAAGTCGTAGGCGTGTGCATAAATCTTTAACCGTCTTGGTGGTGTAATGGTTAAGGTGTAAAAAATTTGTGTGTGCTAACCCGGGTTGGAATCCTGGTGGATCGCACATGTGCTTTCATTAATTTCATTGGAGGTGTTTGGTGTTGTGGTGAAGTTAATACAAAATAGATACGTGGTAAGCCTAGGGAGAATCTAACACTTAGTATAAGAAATACTAGTGAAAAACATATTTTTACCTTTGATCTTGACCTTTGACCTTACCCTTTAGAATATTTACCTAAAATTTGGTCAACACGATATCAAGGTTACCAGTAACTTGTATACTGAAAACGAATCCATTTGAGTAAAAACTAAAAAATATGAAATATTTACCTTATTTTTAACCTTGACCTTTGACCTTAACCCTTTAAGTTAAATTGAAAATTTCTTTTTGAATGACCATTGCATTGACCAAATGGATATACCTGTGAAATTTGGTGAAAATCCATTGAACGGTCTAGGAGTTACCGGACAGACAGACGGATGACGACGGATGACGACGACGGAAAAGCTGACTTGTGGTGCACAGTATACGGGCGGGATCTGTGTGCGCGATACCACTCTGCTTCGCAGAGTTGATAATTGAATGGCATGGGAGATTAGTGAAATGAAGTGACTGCTGTTTGTTTTAGACAATGTAGGACCAATGACTGCCAACTGGGAGGAAAATTATTAAGAATCTAGTGAGAATTTTCTAAAATATTTGAAAGAAGAGTAAGTCTGCTAGTGTAATATATAAAAATGTATCGAATATCACTACAAAGTCAATTATAAAAGTCTTTAGAATGTGAGAGTAACTTGAATAAGAGTGTGCTCTTGTAAAACGTGATATGCGGAGGTTTAGGAGAATGATTTTGTTTGAGGTTTGGAATACACTTGTTATGCTAGACAAAACAGGTTCTGTGGTTTCCCTATATTGGAAGAAACAAGCTATTCCATATGTATATACAACAAAATAATTGGTTTTTGCTATGTGTATGAAGGATTCCAAAGGCAGGTTCCTGTAACGAGTGTTTCCCCCAAAGCAAAATGAGTTACAGACAGCCAAATTCAAAGGACGTTGGGGTCATAATGCCTGGACACACGAAGTTTGAATCAGTTTATGTCATAGGATGCAGGAAAGATTGATTGAGGGAGAGAGTTCCAGAGTTCAATTATTGAGTAGAAGAAAGACAAAGAAAATTTGCCAGTTCTTGGGTTGGAGAGCTGGACAAAATAGGAGTGGGACTGTGTTGAAAGGCGGGTGCCTCACAATTGCCACAAGGGAGGAGGTATACACAGAGAGCTCTGAAGAACATTGATTGTTGTAATAGCGATAGAAGAGTGAAAGATGCAACACTGCAGCGTGTAGAAAGAGATTGTAGGGAACTAGTAAGAGAAAGTGAGTTGATGAGGCTAAATGCTTTTAATTCTACTCATTCGAGAAGTGCGGTATGGGTGGAGTCTCCCCACACATGCGAACAATACTCAATACACTGCACCTCAAGGCAGAGCAAGAAACTGTGCGGGGGTAAAGAACCCACAGAGACAGTTGAGCACACCTAACCTTTGGGAAGCTGTTTTACCAATAATGGTAATATAATCTTTCCTAGAAAGGTCGGAAAAAAAAGATACACCTAGAATATTGAGAAAAGATGAAGGGTTGATTTGGGTATTGTTGAAAAGTAATTGATAGTCTTGTGGAAGATTGTGATGGAGAGATAGAGGAAGGAATTGGGTCTTTGGAGGTGTTAAAAGATGTTCTCTGCCCTAATCAGAAATAATTGATAGATCAGAAGATAGGCGTTCAATGGCCTTTTCACGTTTGTTTTGGAGTGATTCCATGCTGGGTTGATGTGAAAAATTAGTTGAATAGTGTAAGTTAGAATCGTCAGCGTATGAGTGGATAGGACTAGAGGTACAGTTGAGGAGATCATTATTGAATTAATTAATTTTAGAAAGAGTATTGGAGGGAGGACAGAACCCTGAGGAACACCGGAGTTGATAGGTTGAGGAAGTGAGCGATGGCCATTCACAACTGCAGCTATGGAGCGGTCTGAAAGGAAATTAAAGACAAAGGCACAGATATAGAGATAGAAACCGAAGGAGGGTAGTTTTTGTGGGTAGAGATTTGTGCCAGACTCTATCGAAGACTTTTGATATGTCTAGTGCAATAGAAAAAGTCTCACCGAAGTCCCGACATGACCAAGAGTTAGTAAGGTAAGCAAGAAGATTCAGTAGAGGAAGCCATACTGGCGATCTGAAAGCAGATAATTGGAAGATAAATGCTTAAGAAATGTTGAGTTAAGAATAGTTTAAAAAACTTTAAAGATGCAAGAAATTAGAGCAATTGGACGATAGTTGGAGGGTTGGGAACAGTCACCCTTCTTTTGGACAGGCTGAATAAGAGCAAACTTCCAGCAAGAAGGAAAGACGTTAGAGGAAAGACAGAAACGAAAGAGTTTGCCTAGGCAGGGAGTCAGCACGGAAGAACAGTTTTTTAGTACAACAAGAGGAACACCAACCGAGCCGTACGCCTTCTTAATATTAAGCCCAGAAAGTGCAGAAAGTACATCCTTAGAAGAGATTATGATCTTAGGCACAAGTAAGTGAGAGGGGGGTGGATAGGGAGGAGTAGCGCCGGAATAATCCAAGGTGGAGTTTTTAGCGAACGTTTGAGCGAAGAGTTCAGCTTTGTCAGAGGAAGAGGTGACGGTACTGTCAGAGAGGAAAAGAGGAGGGAAAGACGAGGAAATTAAATTGTTGGAAAGGTTTTTGGCTAGATGCCAAAAAGCTTGTGAAGAGCTAGAGTTGAACATTTCAGAGAATTTGTTATTGATGACAGAGTTTTAGGCGAGTTGAAGAACAGATTTGGCTTGCTTCTGGACATATTAACTATGGGATTCTTGAGTTTGAAGGTGACGGTACCGTTTCAATGCTTCTTCCTTATTGCGGACGGCAGTAGAACAAATGTGAGTAAACCAAGATTTTTGTGAGTTAGTCTGAGAGAAAGAAAATGAGATGTATGCTTCCATGCCCGAAAGGATTACCTTAGCAAATGCGCTCGTCGCTCTCTGAGGGTCCCCGGCCACGGAATCAAGAATCGTTCCATGGGGAATCAAAGAAGTACTGCCGAAGAGCCTCCCAGTCGGCGGTACCAAAATGCCACAAGCGCCGCCGGCTAGGGGGAACAGAAAGCCATACGAGAGAGACAGGACAGGTGACAGAGATAAGGTTTTGATCAGAGGAGCCCAATGGAGGGAGAAGAGTTACAGTGTAAACAGAAGGATTAGAGGTTAAAAATAAGTCAAGAATGTTCGGCCGATCTCCAGGGTGGGGTGCTGAACTAACTGCTCTAGGTCATTTAGGATAGAAAAGATGTAGGCTTGTTCACCAGGTTGGTCAGTGAAATGAGAGGAGAACCATTGGTGGTGGTGAACATTGAAATCTCCTAAGATGGAAATTTCAGAAAAGGGAGAGATGGATAGAATGTATTCCACTTTAGAAGTAAGATAGTTAAAGAATTTTAGATAGTCAGTAGAATTAGGGGAGAGATAAACATCACAAATATATTTAGTGAGAGAGTGACAAGATAGCTTAAGCCAGAGAGTTAAGAATTCAGAAAAGTCAAAGTAGGGAACACAAGAGCAAGAAAAATTGTTGCGTAGATACACACAACATCCACCTTTGGCTTTGAATTGAGGTTAGAGATAGTAGGAGGATACAGAGAAGGGTTTGCTGTCTGTTGCCTTAGACAACTGTGTTTCGGTGAGAAAGAGAAGAACAGGGTTGGTGGAGGGGAGGTGGTATTTAACAGAGTGGAAGTTTGAAGAAAGGCCACAAATGCTGCAGAAATTTATAGTAAGAGTGGAAGACAGCAGTCCAGAGCATTTTGACGGGTCGGTACTATGGGCCAGACAACTCGGGGCATTTCTGGTCGCCCCCCCCCCCACTCCCCCCCCCCCCCCTGAGGACTCTGGGGCAGGTTGTTCATTAACCATAATTTCTTAAAACACATTTTGAAAAGGTAGTATGTAATGTGTTTGTGGTATAATGTACTGATAGAAAGAGAAGGAAGAAGTTACAAAACTGACATTAATGCCAGAGTTTGTATTACCAGCAATGTTTGGTGACAAGAGTTCACTTTATATTAAACTTACACTTATTGATAAATTAACTTTATCGACTAAACTGAGCTCTGGAACTCTCTCCCTGAATCCATCTTCCCTCATCCTATGACTTAGATTGCTTCAAACTCTGTGTGTCCAGGCATTTTGGCTCGAACATTCCTTGATTTTGGTCCTGTCTCTCTGTCGGAGGAGGCACTCATCACAGGCAGTTTTGTATTCCTTTTGTATTGCCTTTTGTATTCCTCATCCACATAGAAAGAATATATATTTTGTATAATATGTTTAGGGTTCTTCAGGACACCCACGTGTGTGTGATATATGCCCTTTTCTACAGGTTATGTGTGTGGGTGTCCTGTTGGGTTCAGTGGTCAGCACTGTCACTTGGCAGCTGTGGCTGGTGAAACGTCCCTCAAGCTGTCCCTCACTACCCTCGTCGCC
The DNA here is from genome assembly GCA_032716605.1 of Paralithodes platypus. Classification (NCBI taxonomy): domain Eukaryota; kingdom Metazoa; phylum Arthropoda; class Malacostraca; order Decapoda; family Lithodidae; genus Paralithodes; species Paralithodes platypus. Next base: position 2,104,049 of record CM064571.1, on the reverse strand, counting down.
ATCCTCGTTTGGTGCACCTTCCTACTACGTCAGTCATTCTCCGTAGCATTTGTTTAGCCACTTACAAAAATGTGTGGCTTGCTTATTTTTATATATATATAGATACTGGGATAGATATTTATATAACTTCAAGCATTTTGTATCTTGAATACAGCAGTGCAATATATGCATGCATATTGCAAGACCAAAGAGGTCTTGGATAGGTTCACCAATCTTGGTAATGAGATCCACAACAGTGTTGGTTTGGGCCACAATATTACTTGTCGCCGTGACCTAGCATGTGGGGTTATGAATACTATACATAAATGAATGACACAACAACCATTGTAACAACAAATTCAGTCAACTGCAAGGGGTGAAGGAAAACCAAATAATACTTTTTTCCGAGATGTGTGTGAGAATGGAAGGACTGTGATGTCAACAAGCATGTCTGCTGTTCTTGTAACTTCTTGGGGGAAGAAGAAAAAGCTGGGGAAGCCATTTTGGAAAAAGCCATATACTATAGTAGGTGACTATTGTAGTTTATTAGCAATTGGGGAGTTAATAAATGGTTTGCTTAGTTGTTAAAGGTAATGCATAATAGTTACAGTATATATATGAACCAGCGGAGTGTGAACAGCAATGACAGTTAAGTTCTCGGAATACACATGGTATGTTCACCATACATTGAGTTTCTCATTCTTTACAGTGGTGCTAGAAGTATTGTTAATGAACCCTAAGGCAGATCAAGCTGCCTTGGGAACTAATGTATCCTCAGCTCACAACCGAGAAAATGTGGGTTTGTTTGCTGGGCCTGACTAGAAGAATGGGCACGTCTCCGAGTGGGGACCCAATGCCTCTGTTCATCTAACTGGAAATATGAAAATAGAGTTAAATAGTTAAAATAGGTTAACAATTGTGACGTACTATTGGAGATAATAAAATGCGGTAATATATTCCAAGTACTATCGGGTAAGGCTGAGAAATATCACTTTAAAAAAAGCAAAAAGATTATTCTGACCTCTTTGTGGTAACTGTAGATACTTTGGAGAGTGGTAGAGGGGACGAGAGAGGTTTGTGAGTGGAACTTTGTTGAAGGAAGATGCTGTTAAGGAGTGGATAATGACACTGCAGTGAAAAGTGGTGCCTGTTCATGGACTGTTAGTAACTGAGGGGTGAAATGACGCTAGGTGCAAAAAGAAATGTGAGTGTTAAAATGAGTGATTTAGTTAACTGTACAGTGCTTGTGGCATTATTGGAAACCCGTTAGCTGAACCAATGGTGAAAAAAGTGGAAATTTGGTATGTGACTTTGGAGTCAGTTGTTAAATTATGGTACCTACAATAGTTACCATTATCCCTGTTGAAGATTGTACAGAAGATAACTAGTATAAGTAGGTAGCGTGTGAATAAACTTCAGAAAATGTATACCCTTATTACCAATGAAAGGACACTCGCTCCACACAAAGGGGAAGCTGAATGCCTTGTGTGTGAGTGCACTGGAATCAGCATGTTGTGATAGATATTAAATGCCACATTGAAAGAGCAGGGTAGAAAGGACGATTTGCTGGCTTAGAACGTATAAGTGAGGTGAATCGTACAAGCAAACTGCGGTGGTTCGGTTTTTGTGGAGAGAAGGCATTAGGATTAGTATGTTAAATGAGTTATGGTTTTGAAAATAGAAGGAGGGACAGAATATTTAAGCAGAATAATGAAGAATTGGAATACGGTCCTGATGAGTGATCTCAAGTTGACAAGTTCAAGAGACTCCACAAATATGGTGCAGTTGTTCGTGCAGTGTATGTGCAGCCATCAGGTGCCTTTCAATAGATTGATCATGAAAATGCATTCAAGAATTCAATATGTATGGCTGTTTGTACATGGATAATTCTATATTAGAGGTCCACACACTAATGTGATTGATTTGGCAAACATTTCCAACACTCTGAATTCAACAATATCTATGAGAAACTGTTTAACCATAAGGAGATTACACAATTGTTGGGCCCCCCTCTAGTAATACATTAGTGTTATTTTACTAGTAGTAAAGATGTTGTACTTGTAATTATTTGTCCCTTTGAGTTAACACGAGTTTCAGAGTTTCAGTCGTAGGTGTATTGACATGCATACACACATACAATGGCTTAGCGTCATTTTTCCAGTACATACATTGTAGCGACTCAGATTGGGTTTCCTTTCTGCAGTTGGAGTGTAGTACAATAGAGTCCCATCACAACACTGCCCCATTATATCATCACAGTGGCTGATGTTGGGAAAGCGCTAACCGTGCCTCAGCAAGACTCAACGAAATCCCACTGCAGCACCTGCACCTGCAGTATCTGCAAACAACTCCAGCCTCAACAGTACTACAAGACAGCACTGTACCATACAAACACTTTACTTTACATTAGGCAACAAAATTCTGCCACAACCCTACCCCACCATACAAACACTGTGGCCGAAACTAATGTGGCCCCAAACAGTGCCCAGGTAAGACCAATAGAGTCTATCCACCCATATGGCACCCATCCACTACTCACCAACCTCAACAGAGCCGTACAAAGGAAGTGGCAATAGCAAAGCTTCATTGTATAGTAATCACTGTTGGTCCACAAGTCTACCCCCATCCCCCCTATAAGTCACTGAGTATGACACCCAGGATGTGTGGGGTATAATTTATTAGTGGCCCCTCCATCATTGACGAACATGCCTATTACATAAGGCATCCTCTTCAAACACTAATCCGCCGTAGTTTGAATCTACCGCGCAGAGCATTTAAAAACTGAGGGCCTTCATCATGAGCGCACGCGACCTCACTCATGGCTTCAGTCATTATGAATTGGGTTCTCACTACGAAAAAACTTCGTAAAAAATAAAAACAAAAGGAAAATAAGAATAACTATCTAATAAGCTTTCCATCATATCGTGGATGTACTTGTGTGGATCTTTGACCAGACGCTACTGCAGGCGTCATTCTTCCTTCTCTGCTCTGCGCTCAGCCTGCCCGGACATGTCTCCCCACGCTCCGCGGGTTCCGCATTTGTTGCGTCCCTAGTGAGTTTTTTCTCATTTGTTTACTCCGGGATGTATCGAGTAAGGTTAGGATATGCGTAGCAGGAGTGTCCTGGGCTGGTTGCCCACAGTGCAGTGTATTTTGGGTCGTGTGTTTGGGGCATCTATTTCGGATGTACCCTCGTGGTCCTGTTGTGGACAGGTGAACTTTTTCACAGTTAGCTAGCTTTGTGATGCAGGCGGCTTTCATTACACGTTATTGCTTCCTTTTATCTTTCTGATGAGGTAGCGTATTTTTGCTGTCGTTCCCAGCGTATTTTTCTTCACTTAGTGAAGTTTTTTCTGGGTCCCGAGTCAGTTCTTCCCTTTGCCGGAAGTGTTTGCTACAGTGGTGTGTTGGCGGTGGTTCCTGTTGTGATATAATTCAGTGCTTTTTGTTTATATTCCGACATGTTACTGTTATCCGTCTGCCTAGGCCTAGCCAGCCTCTCGTAGCTTTATCACATATACAAGTGTTATCGATTTATTTTCTAAATATGTACTACTGTGTCATGTGTATCCTGGTTTAGTTGTGTATTGGCTAATTCCACGGACTATTTATGTGTCCTGGGTTAGTTGTGTATTGGCTAATTCCACGGACTATGTTGGGCCCGGCGTTAGTTGTGTTTTAGCTACGCCTCGGTCCGGTGTTGCGTTCAGATGGTATCTGGACGGGCTGGGTTTTTTCCGGCGGGTTTTTCTCGGTTTCACCTTGATAACCCCGGCTGGTTGCCAAGTTTTGGCCACGCGTGGTTTAAAACAGGCTTGTTTCCCCGGCGAGTGGGTGTCTGTGGCTCCCCAGGTCTGCGTCTCTGGGGTGCCTGTTTCAGGCTCCTTCTGATTCCCGGCGGGTTGGCTGTACCCATCTAACAGTGTTCATACGGACACGTGTTGTTTGTAGTTTTTTCGGTTTTGCAAAGCCAATATAAAACTATGCTGTAGTTGTATTTCCTCCCCGGCGATCTGTTTCAAAGAAGTGGGGAGAGGAACAATTGGGGTTAACTTTTAAACTTTAAATCACCCGGGGTGCAACCTGGAAGGGTGGGATGACCGAATTTGCAAAATTCAGTTTAGTTGACCAGACAATTGAGGGATGCATTGTGTATCGCCTCCTTCAACATACGGCGCTTTAGGGCACAATTGGGGTTAACGTTTTTTAAACTATTATTCACACCCGGCGGGTGCTTCTTGCACGGATGAGAATAACGAATTTACAATTCAGTTAGTTAACCAGACATTTGAGGGATACGTTTTGTATCGCCGCCTTCAACATACGGCGATCTAAAAAGATACTTCGGCAGAAGTTAGATCTCGTATATTTGTCAGGCTTCCCAGTTTTTTATCTACGAGATAATTCGGGGGCCGGCGTCTTTTTTAGGGGGTTTTTTCCAAAATTTAATCTGGAAACAAACACCACCGGAAAGACTTAATCACTTATAAACGCCATGATGGTCTTTATATATTATGTCAGAGGGTATTCATAAATCTTTTGGTCAAATTAAGATATTCTGAAATCCTTTACTTAGGAAACCCCACCGCGTAGCGAGCTGTGGTCGTTGAGTATTACGTCTCGTTACCCGGCGGGTTATTTAACACCTGTGTGCGAACATGAGTGGGTTAACCTTATGAGCATTAATTCCTGGAAATTTTATTTTTCCAGAGCTGGGTCCCGGCGGGTCTATGCAGAACCTGGAGTAAGTTTCCCTCCAGTCTCTGTCATGGCTACCTTTGCCCCGGTTTTTGCTTTATGCATTACGCCCTCCTGTTCAGGTATCCCTAATTTTGCGCACACCCTTTGTATAAAATGTGTTAAAATGTCTCGTTTGGTGGGGGTTACCTTTCCGGCGTTTTTCTCGTTGCTCCGAGAACACCGTTTTTGTTTACCGAGTTTTAGTCAGGATGGCTAAAATAGGTAAGTTACCCCGACGAGTTTGGTCGCTTGAGGGCTCATCAGAAACTGCGTTTTCTGTGGTCGAGCCTGGGATCAGGCTTCCTGTGTTATTCATTGCTTTATGCATTACGCCCTCCTGTTATGTCTCGTTTGGTGTGGGTTACCTTTCCGGCATTTTTTCTCGTTGCTCCGAGAACACCGTTTTTGTTTACCGAGTTTTAGTCAGGATGGCTAAAATAGGTAAGTTACCCCGACGAGTTTGGTCGCTTGAGGGCTCATCAGAAACTGCGTTTTCTGTGGTCAAGCCTGGGATCAGGCTTCCTGTGTTATTCCCGGCGAGGGGGGCTCCACACAGTTATTTTGTTTGGTCTTTCCCTCCCGGCGACCTTTTTACAAAGAGGTCTGGGGCAGGTATAATTGGTTTGACATTGCATATAAAACCCGGCGGTTGTACCTTCGGGTGGTTATATTAACGGATTTGCGATTCGCGATAATTTGCCAAACAATTGATTGATACAATAGGGTATCACGGCCTTCAAGACGGCGATCTATGAGGGCTTCTGGCAGAAGCCGGATTAGAGATTAAGATAGGCTTAGACTTTTTATGGGATAAAAAGATGCCTGAATCTTACTAGTGTTTCAAGTGTAAAGGGATACTTGAAGGACTTCATCTTTAATAAAGATATGTTTCATCTTTATGAGGATTCAGAAGTTATGCTTAATTCTTTCGAACAGGTAAAAGATATGCTGAAATCCTTAATAAACAATTGAAACAATGTTGTTTGTTTGTTTAGTCTTTCCCTCCCGGCGACCTTTTTACAAAAAAGGTCTGGGGCAGGTACAATTGGTTTAACATTGCATATAAAACCCGGCGGTTATACCTTCGGGTGGTTATATTAACTGATTAGCAATTCGCGATCATTTGCCAAACAATTGATTGATACAATAGGGTATCACGGCCTTCAAGACGGCGATCTATGAGGGCTTCTGGGAGAAGCCGGATTAGAGATTAGGATAGGCTTAGACTTTTTATGGGATAAAAAGATGCCGGAATCTTACTAATGTTTCAAGTGTAAAGGGATACTTGAAAGACTTCATCTTTAATGAAGATATACTTCATCTTTATGAGGATTCAGAAGATATGCTTAAAATCTTCTGGACAGGTAAATATATCCTGAAATCTTTAATATGAAACTAAAGGAAAACGAAAAGTAGTGGTGGAGTGCTACGGTTCGTTGACCGGCGGTCTTGTGACACATATTTTGTACCATTTTTTGGGTGTAACCCTATGAGCATTAATCCCCGGAAAATTCTCTTTCCAGGGCGGAGTACCGGCGTTGCACCAGGTGACCAGGTAGTTCCCGGGGGCGGGGTAGTTTTCCCCCAGTCTCTGTCATGTCGGCACTTGAACCTCTGAGACATTGCTGTATGTTCAACGCCGTTAAGATCAGGTATCCCTATATTATTTTTATTTGTTAATGAAATAATTTAATCACTGAATAATAATAACCATATATATTTTCTATGATTATATTAGGATAATATTGTGTTTATTTATAGTAATTTATTTTAATACAATTAAATATAAATTAAATTAATTAGTATACTTTATGATTTTGCTCACCAGCTCTGCTTTCAATGTGTTAATGAGCTATGGGAGCTTTTAATTATCATAAACCTTTACAGGGCTCTCTTACCGAGCTCGCAAGCGAGGGACAGCCACAGCCAAGGTGTATGGCGATACTCACAGTCCTGGCAGGACAGAACACATCCCTTTGTGACTCAACTAGTGCTGACGTCCACGGGATGCCGATGTACCATCTTCTACCCCAGTTTTAACATGGCAACATGTGGAGGTCCCGGCTTCGGCGGGATCTTCCCATGATAAGCCAGACTTAACGGATGAAGAACAACGATCTCTGGTCTCAGAGATGGAGGTTGAAGAGTCTAGTCACCTTCTAGGCGACTCTCAGGGTACTGTCGAATCTCCACGGAGTTCGTCATCGGCTAGGTATGTACCGGCGGAAGAGATTGATGGACTACTATTGAATGCACTTAATAGGTTCTTTGGCCCTACGCCGGAAACTCCTTCTGATACGGGAGATCCCGCGATGTCGACGAATGTGCGACCTCTGGCTACATCCTTTGCTTTAGCTAAAATACCTAGCCATCCGCTTGTGTCAGACCCAATTTCCAATGTGCCAGGCACAGCAGCTCTCACTACTTCCACTGTGCGAGTCATATCAGACATATCTCCCCCTCCTTTAGACAAGGCGCCAGTCAAAAAACAGGAGCTATGCCTCTTTTTACGGGCCTGATGAGTCAGGGGTAGCAATGTTACGGAAATATTTTGGATGTTCATATTAAGGACATTCCAAGTTATTATAACCATGACTTATTCTTACCACCAAATCCCTCCAGAACGCCATTCTTGGTTCTCTCTTCCGGTTTTTGGTGCCGGCGGAGTCCCCTCTGCTTGGCTGCCATTAGCACGCCTTCCCCAGCTTACCTAGACTGCGAGTTTAGGTTAAGAGGAAAAGCGTTTAAACTGTTTTCGCAATATATGGTTCCCAGCAAGTAACAAAGTCTCTGTTACGCTCTTCTCAGGCAATAGAAGCCGCGGAAGTCAGGAAAGCCATTGAACTTTCCCAGCGCTTGCTTCTCCAGACTTCCATCCAAGTCTTTAGGAGATATTCGGACGGCCTTATTAGAGGCAGTTCGAGCAAGGCAGGATCTGATGATGTTCTTAGTGAAGAAACTTCTTGACCGTATTGCAAGCCAAGTAGTTCTGTCTCCAGTTCTAATTCCTTCTTTGATTTCACCAGCAGTTTGGAAGACTGTTTTCAATTTGGCACAAGCATTCAAGCAAGGTCCCCGCAAGCCCTGATGCCCTTGTTAGAACAAGGGATCAGGGTCTGGTGGTATCTGGGCGACTAACTGGTGGTGGCAGAAACAGAAAAGTTACGCATCAATCATGTCTACGTTACGTTAAACCATCTCATATCTCTAGGATTCAAGGTCAACTTAGTAAAAGTCAAACCCTTGTTCCCCCACGAGTATTTCAGGGGATAGGGCTGGTCGAGGACACACTCGAAACAGATTTCGCAAAAACTGTTTATGTTTCTCCACAGTCTGAATACGACACAGAAACTTTGGGAATCTCTAGTCGGTTCTCTCAACGGGGTTCAGCTAACTGTGAAGTTGGGCCGGTTGAAAGTCTAACGTTTAATCTTGGAGGGCAACAAATTTTTCCGAATATTACCGGCGGGGATAGTATGGCCTATCCCAACGTTATTACACAACTTACTAGCGGTTTGGGCGACGAGAGAAAGGTTGCACGCAGTCATGTCATGAACCTCTCCTCCGCCGTCGGTATGGGTGGACATGGATGCGTCAGGCACGATAGGTTGGGGCTTTTAGTCAAACCTCGGGCATCAGGGTCAAAGGTTTTGGTCCCATTTAGAAATCTTCCACATCAATGTCAAAGACTTACTAGTCCCCTTATCTGTCCTTCAGGCTCACGGCTCTGCTTTACGGGGCTAGTCGGTGGCCTTCAGAATGGACAATCTGAATGTGGTTCACTGTATTCAGAAACAAGGGTCAATAAGATCTCGGAAGTGGCTAAACGTGTCAGAAAAGATTTTTATACTAGCCAACAGGCTGAACATTCATCTTCACGCATCTTATCTCCCAGGCGTTGCAAACGTCTGGGCAGACGCTCTGTCTCAGAGACAAAGCACTTCAGTGGAATGGGCGCTCTTGCGTGTGCGGAGCATTACCATCCACAAGTGGATTTGTTTGCGTCTGAGAAGACTTGCAAACTCCCACTGTACCTCACCCGCCGGACGATAACGCCGGCGGGCGGACCTGACGCTCTGATGACGGACGAGAACAGGTTGAGTTCCATTTATCTATTTTCCGCCGCCAGACGCGTCTCTAATGTGCCACGTAGTCAACAAACTACAGGATTAGCGAGGCGTAGTCTCGCTAATCGCGCCCCTGTGGCCGGTGCAGTTTGGTACCAGCATTTGTACACGTGGTGCCCGCACCCAGTGTCACTCCCGGTCGGATTGTTCCACTTAGAACACAATTGGCAACCTAGAAACCTCGCGGATTTGTTCATTATGGACATTCAGGAGGCCAAGTGGCTAGCACCATATGGTAGCGACGTGACCAAGATATTCACGAATCAATATACCCAGTCTACAAAGCGACAGTTTCAATCGCATTGGCAAGCTTTTATGTCTTGGATTCTTAGAACAAACCAAACTGTGCCCTCGGTGGCGTTGGTTGTTAATTATTTAATGTATCTGTTCATGCAGAAACATTTATCTGAAATTGATTTATGAGGGCAGGTTTTAAACTCCGCCCACCGTCAGCTCAGGCCTACATGGTCTCTGGACAAAGCATCGTAGTTATTCTCGTTCCCGTATGTACCAAAGACTGCAGATTTTACAAAAGGGCAGTATTCCTTATGGCTTTGGCTACCGGGAACAGAGTATCTGAGCTGGCGGCGATGAGCAACACACCTATTTGCCTCTGGTTTGATAGGCTTCATGAGTGTATTCACATTGCACCTTCCCCAGGATTCTTAGCCAAGAATGAGCACAGTGAACACGTGTTTTCAGAGTTCACGGTGCCGGCGTTAAAAAGGGGAAAGGTGCACCATCTTTTTTGCCCAGTGCAAGCTCTAACCAAATATTTAAGAGTGGCACCTCTAAATCACCAGGGTGCTTTATGGGTCGCAAGTCCGGGTGAACGCTTGATGGAGCGTACACTGGCTTCTCTCTTGGTCAAGGACTTTAAAGAGAAGAATCCCGGCGTTGTGGGTAAGACCCACGATTTACGCAAGGGGACAGCCTCTTTACGTTTCCTTAATAATCTTTCGGTGGAAGTTATTAAGTCCACACAGTTGTGGGCCTCTAATCAGGAGTTTTTTTGACGCGATACCTTTCAGTAGCTCTGGACAAACCTTCCTTGCCATGTATAGCTTTACGGCAGAGGGTCTAGGTGGCCCTTTTAGTCACGTTTTGTTTAATTTCAAGAAAAAGGGGGGGAGGGTGCAGTCAGTGTGACATAGGACACCCTAGACCCCTCCGGAGTATGTGTTCGGAACATACGAGCTGGGATACTGTTTGTAGGCATTGTTTTATAAAATTTCTCTGTAGTATTTATTGCAGGAAATTGTGCTAAAGGCCAATAGTAGTGTTACAACAATTCTTGTTGTAAGTAGCTTTGGCTGTGAAGCAATAGATTTTTGAGAAATCTCGGGAGTTGCAACTACGACTTTTACTTTTGAAGTAATTACTTCTCCATAAGTACACGAGTTCAGTACTTCTATGAATGTACAAGAATTCATTTATGTTTGGTTATATTTTTAGGAATATATCCACTAGTTAATGGGGTCTATATGTGCACATGTAAACTTATAAGTTTTTAGTTTTCACCACTTACTTTAAGTGGGGTGCCTTCTTAACTAGCAGATCTGTGTTCAGAGTCTCAGAGTTAACCCTTTTTCAAGCAGGCTTCTTTGAAGCACGCTCCTGCTTGTACCCCTTTTTGAAGATTTAGGCTGTATAAAGTTTATGCACCCGAATATCTCTTTTTTACAAGAGTAAGAATACTATGTGGTTGTTTGATTATCTGCTTTTCTAGAGTTATGATATGATTACGAATGTCCCCCTCCAGTCTTAGAAATCAGGCATGTTCGTCAATGATGGAGGGGCCACTAATAAATTATAGGTTTGACTCCTGTAAGGAGATAAAGAAAACCTAATATTTAGTAGTGGCCCCGTAATCATTGACGACTGGGGCCCTCCCGACCATCCCCTTCCCATTCGTTGATGTATTCAGGATTTTGGTTTACTTGATATGTCAGTGAAGGGAGAATGACGCCTGCAGTAGCGTCTGGTCAAAGATCCACACAAGTACATCCACGATATGATGGAAAGCTTATTAGATAGTTATTCTTATTTTCCTTTTGTTTTTATTTTTTACGAAGTTTTTTCGTAGTGAGAACCCAATTCATAATGACTGAAGCCATGAGTGAGGTCGCGTGCGCTCATGATGAAGGCTCCTCAGTTTTTAAATGCTCTGCGCGGTAGATTCAAACTACGGCGGATTAGTGTTTGAAGAGGATGCCTTATGTAATAGGTATGTTCGTCAATGATTACGGGGCCACTACTAAATATTAGGTTTTCTTTATCTCCTTACAGGAGTCAAACCTATATTCTTGTTTTACTCCACCATAAGATGAAGGTCCCCTTACTCCATGGGGAGGCAATCTGTTGAATTACACAGTATCATGCTGTCTTCGAAACCTAGTCAACTAATCATATCATGTGTTACTATCCACAAATATTCAATATTACTGTGCCTTGTACTTTGTAGAAATCACTTTGATCAAAACACACATGGAAGAAAATATACATCAATTATTTAATGCTCTCTAATATCTATAATATAGCCAACTATTTGCATATAATAACAGTAACTTATGTTTTTGTTTACTCAATCAGTATTGGTTTGTGCCTTCCTCCTGCACCAACACCACCGTCGTGCTTCACTCCGTAAGACCCTTGGTGACGTGAAGATCACCACCGTCAACTGTAAGGAACAGGGATCACCGACTCATAACCAACCACCATATTTACTTGAGCTGAAGTTACTGAAGCCTCCAAAAGCAAACGGTCACCCAGCATGGGCTAAGAACCCAAACATAGCAGGTAGTACAGTCTTTATGTGTGTTGTGCCTACTGTATATTATTAGGGCGTATTGTGGGTCATAACTCTGAGCGAAACAGTAAACACGGATTATAATTAATTGTACGATAAATACACAGGGTTATAACATATATATATATATATATATATATATTTTCTTTAATACATACGAGGTTGAAAGAAATGGCAATTTCTGCGTTGGAAATTTTATTATTCAAAGTTTCCAGGTCTCTGATGAGTTTTCGCTGGGTGGCAGGAAGTAGATGAAGGAGATGAGCAAAATTCATGGTGGTACAGGGTTACATAAATGTAAATGATGATACAGGATATACGACGCATTTCACTGGACAACCAGCATTATCAAGTAAGGATGGAAAGATATAAAAGGTAAACAGGAAGGGTATATATAGAGGGTGGAGGATCAGAGGAGGCGAAAAACAGGGGGCAAAAGTCTACTATTGGTGGAGGGGTATTCTAGGAAGGAGAAAGGGGGGAACCGCTTCACGCATGCGCACTGGATGCGGGATGGTGGTCGGTTGGTGGGGTCGAAGCTGATTGGCTGCGTGTCGAGGGGCGTGGCCTAAGTTGTGTGGCGCCTGCGGAAGACGAAGCTGAAGGAGGTAGCGCGGGGGGCTGCGTCAAGGGCACCAGGGGGCGAGGGGGGGTGTTAGGTCCTGTAGGAAAGTGCCTTTTGGCAGAAGGAAGGATCTGAAGGTCCAGAGTTTGGTTGTTGATGTTGGGATGTAAGGCTTGGATATATAAAGCTTCGAGTATAGGTAATCTCCTTGGGTCACTTTCTTTATCGAGTATGGTGGTGTGTTTCTCTAACTCGTTGCGTGTGAGGTGAGGGTGGTTAGGGGTGAGATAGTGGTCTTTGATGGCTCCAGCCTGAAGGTGAAGAGTTAGCCGACGTGAAAGACGAGTCTGCGTCATACCAATATAGGAATGAGGTCCACAGTCCTCATAATTACAGGTATGTTGGTAAATGACGTGATCGTCGGTCATCGGGCTCTTTATCTTAGTGGAGGCTGGTTTGTTGCGGAGAACGAGGTTGGAGGTCTTGGGGGATTTGTAATAAATTATTAATTTGATTTTGTTTTCCGGGTTGGTTGGGTGGACATGCTTGGAGATTATTTCTTTTAAGACGGCCTCGTCATTTTTGTGTTCAGAGGACATGTAATTGCGGTAGAAGATCTTAATTTCATTGTTTCAATGTTGGGAGGGCTTTGGGTGTACCATTTTTCAAGATGGTGGTTGATGGTGCTGGAGATGTCGGAGTTGGAGTATCCGTTATTTACTAAAACTTGGGATAGTCTTTCTAGTTCCTGGTGGGTGTCGGCCCAGGTAGAGCAGTGCGTGAGGGCTCTCCTAACATAGGCGGAGATGGAGGATAGAAGATAACGGCGGGGGCATTCACTATCGCCGTTGAGGCGATAGGTGTTAGTTGGTTTAATGTAGACGGTGGTTTTGAACCCATGGTCGTTCAGAGCTACGAGGATGTCGAGGAAGGGGAGTTGTCCATTGTTAGATTTTTCAAAGGTGAAGTTAAGTCCAGAGGAGGTCATGAAGCGACACTGGAGTTCCTGTAGTTCGTGGAGGTCCTTGATTTGCACGAAGATGTCATCCACGTATCTACAGTAGACGGCGGGTCGTTGGGCAGCTAGGAGCTCTTCCTCGATGGTACCCATGAAAAAGTTCGCAAAAAGAACTCCTAGAGGGCTGCGCATCGCCACACCGTCTATCTGCTTGTACATGTTGCCCCGGGGGCAAAGGAAGGGGGCCTCCTTGGTACATAGCTCCAGTAGTGTTTTCAGGGCCTTCTCCGGGATGTCCAGTGTTGGTGTATCAGGGCAATAATAAATTCGACGTAGAATCATGTCAATGGTCCTATCCACTGGCACGTTGGTGAACAGGCTTTCTACGTCGAGAGAGGCGATTGTGTGGTTGTTGTTACGGGGGGCGTCTCGTAAAATTTCCAAGAAATCGTGGGCTGAGTTAAGGTTGAATTGGCTGGGCACGTAGGGGGTGAGGAGGTTGTTCAGGGCCTTGGCGATCTGGTAGGTGGCAGTGGGGATCTGGGAGATGATGGGGCGGAGGGGGTTCCCAGGTTTGTGTGTTTTGATGGTTCCGTACGCATAACCAGGGGTGTATTCTCCGACGAGTTTTTTAAGGTGGATCCCTCCTTGTTTGGCGTTGATGGCGGTGATGGTGGTGTTGGCAGTGCGTTTGATTTCGTCGGTTGGGTTGCGGGTGATCTTTTTAAATTTGGTGTTGTCACTTAAGATGACGTCCATTTTTCTAAGATATTCCTCCTTGTCATGGATCACGAGGCAGGAAGCTTTATCCGCACGACGGATGATGATGTTGGGGTTGTCTCTTAATTGTTTGGCAGCTTGGAAGTGTTGTTTGTTGAGTATTTTGCTATGGTGAGTTCCTCTGGTTTTGGCGGCTTCAGCGAGGAGAGTAGGTTGTAGGGCGGGAGTAGTGGTGACCTTGCCATCCTTCTTGAGTCGTAGGATGTCGTCCAGGAGGATTTCCGTTTCTAGGCGTTTCCGGGGTGGGGGCCAGGTTTGGAGCTGTAGTGGCAGTTGAGGCCTTTGTTGAGGAGGTCTTCTTGGTCCAGGGTCAGAATGGTGTTAGTAAGGTTTATATATCCTTTTGTAGGTTTGGGAAGTTTTAAGTTTCCGCCATAAAGACGGGCAAGCTTTTTTATGGTTGTGTTTTCGGCTTGTCTTCTGTGTTGTTCAAGGAGTTGTTCGAGGGCTGTGTTGATTTCGGCTTTGAGGTGGTCTGGAGGGGTTTCGTCTTCCCAAATCCGTAGAAGAGCATCTCGTTCTTTACGAAGGTTGTTGGCGAGCTCTCGTTTTTCAATTATTTGGTCCTTCACCAGTTCTTCACGAAACTGGAGGGTGCTGGTGCGATGTCTGGCATTCTCGTGAAGTTTTATGTTAGTAAAGCCAGGTAATAAATTTTCTTTAATACATACGAGGTTGAAAGAAATGGCAATTTCTGCGTTGGAAATTTTATTATTCAAAGTTTCCAGGTCTCTGATGAGTTTTCGCTGGGTGGCAGGAAGTAGATGAAGGAGATGAGCAAAATTCATGGTGGTACAGGGTTACATAAATGTAAATGATGATACAGGATATATGACGCGTTTGACTGGACAACCAGCATTATCAAGTAAGGATGGAAAGATATAAAAGGTAAACAGGAAGGGTATATATAGAGGGTGGAGGATCAGAGGAGGCATAAAACAGGGGGCAAAAGTCTACTATTGGTGGAGGGGTATTCTAGGAAGGAGAAAGGGGGGATGGTGGTCTCCAGCACCATCAACCACCATCTTGAAAAATGGTACACCCAAAGCCCCCCCAACATTGACCCCCCCAATGAAATTAAGATCTTCTACCGCAATTACATGTCCTCTGAACACAAAAATGACGAGGCCGTCTTAAAAGAAATAATCTCCATGACATGCTGTCCACCCAACCAACCCGGAAAACAAAATCAAATTAATAATTTATTACAAATCCCCCAAGACCTCCAACCTCGTTCTCCGCAACAAACCAGCCTCCACCAAGGTAAAGAGCCCGATGACCGACGATCACGTCATTTACCAACATACCTGTAATTATGAGGACTGTGGACCTCATTCCTATATTGGTATGACGCAGACTCGTCTTTCACGTCGGCTAACTCTTCACCTTCAGGCTGGAGCCATCAAAGACCACTATCTCACCCCTAACCACCCTCACCTCACACGCAACGAGTTAGAGAAACACACCACCATACTCGATAAAGAAAGTGACCCAAGGAGATTACCTATACTCGAAGCTTTATATATCCAAGCCTTACATCCCAACATCAACAACCAAACTCTGGACCTTCAGATCCTTCCTTCTGCCAAAAGGCACTTTCCTACAGGACCTAACACCCCCCTCGCCCCCCGGTGCCCTTGACGCAGCCCCCCGCGCTACCTCCTTCAGCTTCGTCTTCCGCAGGCGCCACACAACTTAGGCCACGCCCCTCGACACGCAGCCAATCAGCTTCGACCCCACCAACCGACCACGATCCCGCATCCAGTGCGCATGCGTGAAGCGGTTCCCCCCTTTCTCCTTCCTAGAATACCCCTCCACCATTAGTAGACTTTTGCCCCCTGTTTTACGCCTCCTCTGATCCTCCACCCTCTATATATACCCTTCCTGTTTACCTTTTATATCTTTCCATCCTTACTTGATAATGCTGGTTGTCCAGTGAAACGCGTCGTATATCCTGTATCATCATTTACATTTATGTAACCCTGTACCACCATGAATTTTGCTCATCTCCTTAATCTACTTCCTGCCACCCAGCGAAAACTCATCAGAGACCTGGAAACTTTGAATAATAAAATTTCCAACGCAGAAATTGCCATTTCTTTCAACCTCGTATGTATTAAAGAAAATGTATTACCTGGCTTTACTAACATATATATATATATATATATATATAGATAGATATATATATATTTTATATATATATATATATATATATATATATATATATATATATATATATATATATATATATATATATATATATATATATATATATATATATATATATATATATATAGATATATATAGATATAGATATATAATATATATGTATATATATATATATATATATATACAATAACATGTACATGATATATAAATACAATAAGTATGTCCTATATCTCTCAGTACTTAAAACGGTTTTCACATACTCACGATTTTGATCCTGATGCTCCACGACTTGCCCAACGTGGTGGAATCAGCAGCATGGTCGTAAACAGGCATGGCCTAGCGTGGGTTGTCATCCTAGCATTCCCAAATGTAGGCATGGCGCTAAATGTTTTGGGGCATGTTCAAAACTTTGAAAACATAACATAGCACAAGAATTTGATGTGTGCCATCTTGGCATAGCCATGGTACCATCGTTTGCCGTCCTCGTAATCTGTGGCACTATCTATGTCATTTGGGGTGCATAACAACAATGCCGACAACCACCATCGTTGCCACATCTGCTCACGCCTCACGATGGTACTATGACAGTCGTGAACAACTATATGTGGGTCAAGATGGCGCCACGCTTAATCGCAACATAATATGATGACAAACAAAGACTGTGCCACGGCAGCGTAACGACAGACAAGGACAATGCACGCCAGCACCAAGTCGTGGCAATGCCACACCGCACTGCCGAACCAACGCCTCCAGGACGGCGCCACATCACCCGTATGCTGCTATATATACCCCCCGACACTGTCTGCGACAGTTTCCAGTGCGCTCTCACATCACCAACATGGTCTGCCCACGACACCCCAGCCTAGGAAGCCTGTGCCATCACCACCTCTATTTCCACAAGATTCCCAGGACACAGCACATGATGAAGAACACCACACAAAAGGTGGAGGAGAGAGAGGACATTCGTAATATCAGCTGATCTGGAACTGCCAACCCAGGAGCCACCAGCAGAAGCAGCAGCATGTGGTGGGAAGAAAGAGAGGAAAAAAGAGTATGCCATCTCTTTGACTAGGTGGAGAAGGAGCTGGGAGAGTGGTATTGTGACAACCCCTCTTCTATAACAATTAGGAGTTGAGGGCCTACAAAGATGCGCCGAAAAAAAAACAATTCTTGCTGGAACTGAAGGCCTGGTCTCTGCTACCTCCTGTCACTGGTGAGTTACTTTTGTATTATTATGCAATACCTCTCATGAAACTATGTTAGTGTTATATCATATAACTTATAATTATGTATCTTTATGGAATTTTATTTATATAAACATTTATTTATCTGTATATATATTGATCTTTATTAATATTTTATATATACTGTTTATTCTCCTATTTTACATATGATTTCATTATATCATATTTATATACAGATATATGTCATATATTTAACTATATTGATCTATATTTATCTTTAGCTATCTTTATTTATTAAGTGTATAATCTCCTATTCAGTAACATTGTGCCTCTCTCATAATATTGTATCAACCAATTCATGTTTATACTCCACCATATGTTTTTCATACGTTGAATATGTGTTAAAATGTCCACATTCAGTGTTTGCATCCTTTAACAAACATTCATGAAACCTTGTTCTGTCTACAGGTGTCTAGCTGAAGACGTGGCTCGAGAGTATGCACCCGTGGTTTGGGAGGATTGCTGAAAGTAAGAGCGAGGATGGGGCACCTCATCGGCTTACTGAGAGGGACTAATGGATTAACCCTCCTGGCCCGGGCAGGCTCTCAAAATGACAGGGTGGGCTACCCGGGCGATCTGGCCGAAAAACGTCTAGGCCTAGGCTACCGTATTTTTGTTTAGTTTAACTGCTAGAAATTGCCCACGCATCTATAAATGTAGTGCGGTTTCCAATCTGTAGACTGGCGTTGAGTAGAGCTCTCTATGTCAACTGGTTCAGTTGTGATGACGATTTCAGTGGAGAGCACTTGCAGGCGATGTTAGCAATATGACGATCTTTTCACTACTGAAACAACGACATACAGACATACAATAACAAACGAGTCTTCTCTTTCTTGTTTTCGGAGGTGCGGTGACGTAACGATCGGCTCTGTTTACATGCGTCGGACGCACGGCGTTCAGACCAAGCTGAATAGGCTTTCAAGCTTACAGATTTTAAAATGACACCCGGGCTCCTGCCCTTAGTTCGTGGTGTCATTTTAAAATGACAACCGGGCCAGGAGGGTTAAATCAATCTTTGGGTTCCTTGACAAACACATTGTCAGGCAACTAACACGTCAATCTGCCAAGGTACGCTTCATGTTATTGCTGTATGTTTGAAAGGAGAATACAAATTGTATGTTATTTTTTTTAGTTATATATTTTCTGTTAACATCATTTAACAAAATATAAATAATTAATTTTCAACCTGCTCTTGATTTCTATAATTGCCACTTGCACTAACTGTTTACGATCAATACCAATTGTTGTTTATATTAAGAACAATACCCATATATGCACGTTAAAAAAATGGTACACTGACATTTTAATCTAAATAATTTGATATATACAATTTAGTGTATATAATTGTTAACCAATCAAGCCATGCTAGACTCTGAAAAGAGACATATGAATGTATATTAATGTATTTGTTATGAGACTAATATTAACGCATAAGCTCAGTTAACCCCTTCACCACTAATACGTAATTTCCATCCTATTCTGGTTACCATTAGCTGATTATTTTTAGCTTGTAATCTATCTCGACGATTCAAATGGGTAAAGACGATCTCAATAAACCCTCTTAGTAACATAGGTCCTTCTTAAACTGCATAAAATCATCAAATTTAAGCCAGAATCAAAGGTAAAAAGGCGTCATGGTGCTGAAGGGGTTAATAGGGTTCTCAACAGAGGTAATATATAAATAAAGCAAGGACATAGACAACAATGAGAATACAATTTACAGTCATTATTGACTATTCTCTAGGTACACTGGGGAGTGACTCAAATAGTTTTCCAAGCAACTACAAGTAACGTTATACAGGTAGCAATATATATCAAATAACTTAAGTTGGTATTGCCAATTCTAGTCAGTCAGTCAATAGCCAAACCCTCACTCCCTTAACACAATAAGAGCGGGTGGTGGAGTATATTTCATCGTGCCGCCCAGCGGGTTTTTTTTACCATAAATGGCGTTGTTTCTGTGCTCTTTTTCATGCATAAACAAGAGCCAGAGCGTAATACAATTATGTATCCCTGAAAGGGCGTAAATTGAGCTTTCCAATGACACCAGAACCATCCTTCTACGATCACTGGTTGTCTTGCAACGATCGTGCAACCGAAGGGCAAAATAGCTAAAATACGGTCATTTCGTTACATAATTACGTGTGTAGCGAGGGAGGGAGGGTGGAGTAGTGTGAAGTGCATGTCAGTAGACCCACGACGGCCGTGGCGAGCGGTCATGAGGTAACCTACGCTCCTCCCGTCACTCGTCTCTCTCTAAGAGCCAATATTGCGCCAAAATTGCACACAGACTAAGTCCGCCGCCACCACATAGTCCAGATTTTAAGAGGCGGACTTAAGTCCGCCCCCGCTAAACAAGGGTTAAAGGGGTAGGCTTAGTGGGAGTAAATTCTGGAGGTGGGATTCCCAGTCCAAACCTCCAGGGGCTATCTGCGCCACAAAAGTGACGGGCGATGGGGTCGCCACATCCCTGCGCCGACAAGGCCCAATTGGCCTCAGTATCAACTGGGGTTTCAGCAGATAATTTACCCACAGATTTTACAGGTGTACGTTAAGATACAGGTAGACGAATGGAAAACGGAATGAAGGACAAAGTGGAAGGGGAATTCTCAAGTTTTGCTCTGGGTTGTGGAAAGAGCAGTGGTCAGAGATAGTGGGCTTTTAATGATTCACACGGTAATGAAACTGTGGCTGAAGGCTTATCTCGAGGAGGCAAATATACTCTAAACAGCTTTGAAAAGTCAGTGAAAGCTATGACATGGGGGTTGGTGAGAACGTTCTTGAGTTGCTCCATAGGTTGCTGCTCTGTGGGGCCCCATTGTAAAAGTTGTCCTTTGTTAGTGAGGGTGTGAAGGGGGCGGAGATGGTGGAGAAGCCCTTCACGAAACTGCGATAATAACTAGCAATTTTGAGGAAGGATCGAACTTATTTGATGGTGGTGGTGGGGATACTGGAGATGGCAGCGGTCATCTGTGGGTCTGGGTTAATGCCGTTGTCACTAACGACATAACCAAGGTAGGGGATCTCCCAATGGGCAAGCAAGCATTTGTTAGGTTTTTGGAGTAAACCTGCTGCTCTCCCGCCCTGTAGCACCTGTCGCATCCATTAAAGGTGGGCTTCCCATTTGGGAGAGAATATGATTATGGCATCTAAGCGTGCCAGGAAAAATATAGAAATGCAACTACATGTTATTGTAATGGTAAACATTGTCAAAAATATTAACATTCTATCTTTTTTCATGACAGCTCTTGTCCCACTTGGAGCACAATGAGGAACTGTAGCGCAGGTTGGCGACACTGATGAAACCAAATACGGGGCTGGAGGCACCCAGACAGAAGTGGATGGCCTACCTGGAGGTGGAGGGCAGAGGCCAGACACAACAGCTTGTGGGATACCTAGGCAGCCGAGTTTTGCAACCTCATACTACACTTCAAGTCCAAGTCCAGTAGACTAAGGAGCCTGGAAGAGGCCTAGGCAGCAAGAGTTCCTCCTGTCCCACTTCAGTATGCTCAGTCAACACAGCCACAACACCAGCAACCTACCATTCCCAGTGTACAGCTGCCAGCCTACGCATCTACTTTCTCCACGAGCTGTTACCAACCACCGTTCCCCTTCAGTGCACCCCAGGTCCATGCTGACCGGGCTCCTGATCCAGCCTGGGGGACCAGCACACCGACATATGGCCGGACACCTACCCCCAACCCTGCCACACCTGGTGCACCTTCTACCCCTAGAAGTATGATGACCCTGTCATTTTTCTCGATGTTGGGCCTACGGTTACAGGGCCCCCCGACAGGACACAACACTTCACACACTGAATCTCATCTGTCTCAGCCCAGAGAGGATACCCACCACACAAGATTATATTAAGGAATGTTCATTGTATATTTGAAAACACTTTTTAACCTATATTTTACATTGAAGCAGTGTTTAGTTTATGTTTTGTTTTGTGTTACCCATTTTTGTAGATGTACATTGAGCTATTGGCAGAAGCCAAAGAAAAATATTAATGTGGCACATATATCTAGTGTGTTAGAACTCTTTGTATGAGAACACAAACAACATATTCTATCCTTGACTTTGATTAATATTCAGTACACCATCCCTTTCTAGGTGATAGCATATGGTAATAATTCGCCGAGTTGAGACCCCACATACACCCGTGTTACACATCAAATCTTACTCAATGCTATGCTATTATTCTTTCTATACTATAGTGACCCCTTAATAATTAAAAGTGCCTTTTCTGTGACTTCTGTGTAAACGTCCGACCGTGAACTATTAATTTTATTATCGTACTCTATAAGAGAGAGTAGGCTACTACTTTGAATATGACTGTGTTAAAGTCTTTTACCATTCATTGTCATTTCCCGTTGATAAATATTGCTACTACCTACGAGGAGAAATTCACCATTGATTATATGTATTTACTATTCTGATTACCAGTGTGTATTAGCCAATCTTAAAGACCATTTTATGTGTGTATGTAAATTTGATATGTAATTTGAATGTACAGTACATTTGCGTTGTATTTGTCCTGCTGCATGCATTTATATGCACCTTGTAAGAGCTTCATTCCTTACTCTGTCGAGATGGAATCCACTAACAGTATTAATCAAACCCAGTAAATATCCTGGTATAACAGTTAGGTTAGGTAAGTTACGTTTTACAACTAGGGGCTGATAATGAGCCTACATAACCATACTGTTAGATTAGGTTAGGTGAGATACGTTTTAACATGTATTTTGGAGTTGGCAGCGAGGAAGTCAAAGAGCAAAATATTTAGGATCCTTCTGTATAATACGTCACATACCGTATATGCAATTCTGACAGTATGTCATGTTCATTGTTCTTACCAGCTTGCATTATTTGAATGTCTATAAGACAAGCCCGCACCCAATCAAGATTGGTAGAATCCATAAGGCTTTTGGGATAAGTATAACAAAAATCATCTCACTAGAGTCTTGATTGGGCTAAGATGTTGAAATGAGAGCCATAAAAGGGTATATCATATTCTAGTCCTCTCGTTTTTCAACGATCATTAATCGAGTTTGGGAGTAAAGTTGGTTAGTGGAGAGAAAATAATAAATATGTATAGGATGAAGAACAACTAATATTGGGTAGAATTAGACACTACTAGAATTGTACACATATTTTTTTACCAGATCATTATTACTGTAATTATTAATGTGTAAGCAGTCATACTATATACAACAATTTCGTAAATATAATTGTAAGAGTAACAGCATTTAGACTGGAATTATTGCAGCAATAATAACATCTTGAATAAATATGCATGGTGCTTCAAGACTTCCAGCAGAATAAATATTAAAATCATACATATTTCAGTATTTATTGCACATTACTTCCACACTGCAATTGAATTAACATTTATATGATAGTTGATTTCAGAAAAACTTCTGACAAGGTCCCTTACACAGGTTCTTACTCGTAAAATGTAAAGCTCATGGAATTTAGGGGAGTGCATTAAAGTGGCTGAGTGGCTTGATGAATGGCTCACAAAGAGCAAGCAACGAGTTGTTGAAAATGGTAGAGAATCCGACTGGCTGGTTGTACTTAGTGGTGTGCCACAGGGCTCAGTGCTACGTCCTGTCTTGTTTCTAATTTACATACAATATATTTATGAATACAACACTAGTCTAAATTTGCCGAGGATACAAAAATAGGAATTAAGCTTAACATTTCATAAATACATGAACTCCAGTGAGACCTAAATAGAATAGTAAGATTAATTAAAGAGATGGAAAATGGACTTCAACATTGAACATGCAAAATAATATATAATGGAAGTAAAAATGAATATTCGCAATACAAAATTAATGAATCACAACTTGGCTGAGTGTCAAAAGTAAAGGATCGATGGGTCACATTATCTAGTGACTTTAATTAAGGTCTCAGAATCGATTATAAAGGTAAGTAAAAAAAATATACTTTTTGGGAGAATAACTGTTTTCAAATATAAAAACAAATAAATATATTATTATATAATGTGTTACTCAAACTCCTTATTGAGTACGGTGTGCAATTTTTGGCCCCCATTCCATAGAAAGGATATTGAACAATTGGATACAGTTCATAGAAGGGCTACAATAATTATACCAAAGTTGAGAAGTAAACCGTATGAAGAGCATTTTATAAATTTGAATGAACTTAGCCTGATAACGCACAAAGTGATGGGTGATTATATTTATGCATAATTATAAAATCATAAAGGGTCATGATAATCTAAAATAAATAAAATAATATAGATGTCCACAAGTTATTAACAATTGACCAGTGTAATTACACAAGAGGAAATAGATTTAAACGATTCAAGTCAGATCAAGCAAAGCAATTATTTTTCAACTGCATCGTCAACATGTGGAATAAGATACTGTGTGACATACTTAATTAAGGTATTGTAGTCGTTTCAATGTAGTCCAAATTACATGGATATTATACAAACTAACCATCATTTAATTCTATGTCATAGCCGAGTAATTTCAATATAAATGAGTCATGCACATACCGATGCATATGCCTCTTTTCCTTTTGCTTATAATAGAGCACCCTCATTAGGACTAGTTTGACAGTTCGTGTTGCTATCATTATATAATTGTAACTATCGATATTTTTCTTATGCTTCCTGTAATGTAATTTGTAGCAGAAATCGTCGCTATTTGATTCAATCAATGCTGTCCTAGCAAGAGTATTTGCTGTATTGTTATCATTAAGCTCCCAGTTGCGATAATATTAATACTATTTTTTGATTGTACAAAGATTACCAACATTGAACTCCACCTTAAGGTAATATTAACACTAATTTACGAATTCACGAGCATCATCAGATTGATGTTGATCTACCTATGAGTAGAAATCCGCAGTCATCTATCTATCTATCTATCTATTGCCGGACACCTTACTCCCCTTAATGAGGGTGGCCATAAACAGAATGCCCCCAAGCGAACCTATTTCCTGTAAGAGGGACAACCCAAGCCAGTTTACTGAAGGACTTACAGAATTGACCACTCAATTTAGGATCCGTCCGACTCCGAGGCCCTCTGTGTATCTTTTTAGCACTATTTTTCTACAGTGGTGTTCGGCTAGTCCATCCACTAACCTGCCTTACCCTTAGGTAAGCAGTATGGATTTGTATCAGGTTTACTCCTCTAGAAAGGTTGCCGACCAAGGCTGACGAGTCCCATCCACCCGGATTTTTATAAGGTTGTCTCCCCTAGATGGGTTGCCGACCAAGGCTAACGAGTCCCATCCACCCACAGTCATCAGTTGGTAGATAACACTTGGATTGATTTAACCCTTTCAACGCACATATGACGCAGAGGTTGCCAAATTAGCAATAAGAAATAGAGTTCTCTCACTCTTATAATTACCTCTCCAAAATTAGTTTTCTGCCCACAGCTAACTCAAAGACAACTGCAGAGGTTGAAGTAACTAAACTAAAGGTTTCTAAATACCCCTGCTGGTAACAAAGGCTTTAAAGTATCCCTAATAGGCTCAAAATCGCGTCATATGTCAGAGAGGGTTAAGATCCATCTCTAACGTAAGTATAATTAATATCATTCATAACACCAATAACCCCCAAATGAAATTATTGAAAGCATATAATCCTCCGGGGATTCGAACCCAGGACACCACATGTTTTGTTCTATGTGAGTAAGGGAGACAAAAGGCAGAACTTCCTGTATCGAGTGCCTCCCCCAGAGTTAAAAGGGTGACAGGGCCAAAATCAAAGGACGTTCGAGCCAAAATGCCTGGAAACACAGAGTTTGAATCAATTTAAGTCATAGGAAGAGGGAAAGACTGATTCTGGGAGAGTTCCAGAGCTCAGCAGTTAAATAGAAAAAGATCTGAGAATAACATTTCACTCTTGGGTTGGAGAGTTGCACAGAGTAGAGGTGGGATTGTGTTGCAAGACGGGTACTACGTACCCTACGTAGAGGAGGTGGTATACACTGGGAAAGCCCTGAGGAACAATGATTATTATAATAGCGATAGAATAGCAAGAGAGATGCAACATTGCGGCAAAGAGAGAGAAATTGCAGAGTTGGTGAGTGGGCGTGAGTTAATGATACGAAAGGCTTTCCTTTCTACTTTGTCTAGGAGTGCGGTGTGAGAGGATCCTCCCCACACATGTGAACAATACTCAATACAAGGACGCACTGTGCCCCTCAACAGAGCAAGAAGCTGTGCAGGGGTAAAGAACCCCTTGAGGCGGTTGAGCATACCCAGCTTCTGGGAGGCTGCCTTAGCAAGAGTGGTAATATGGTCCTTCCAAGTAAGAGCAGAAGAAAAAGAGACACCGAGAATATTAAGAGAAAATGAAGGATTGATTTTTATATTGTTGAAGCGTAAGGGATAGTCCTCTGGGAGTTCTGAATGGGTAGATATATGGTGAAATTGGGTTTTGGAAGCATTAAAGGTAACAAGGTTTTCTCTGCCCCAAACTGGAGATAGTAGTTAGATCTAAAGATAAGTGTTGCATGGCTTCATTACATTTGTTTTTGAGGGATTGCTGACTGGAGCATTTAGGAAAACTAATTGAGTAGTGTTAGGTAGAGTCGTCTGCGTATGAATGGATGGGACTGGAGGTACAGTTGAGAAGATCATTTATGAAAATTAGAGAAAGAGAATGGGAGATAGGACAGAGCCCTGAAGAACACCGGAGTTGACAGGATGAGGAAGTGAGCGATGGGCATCCACAACCGCTGCTATGGAACGGCCGGCAAGGAAATTAGAGACAAAGGCACATATGAAGTGATAGAAACCGAAGGAGGGTAGTTTAGAAATTAAGTACTTGTGCCAGACTCTATCGAAGGCCTTCGATATGTCTAGTGCAATAGAAAAGGTCTCACTGAAGTCCCGAAAGGAGGATGACCAAGAGTTAGTAAGATATGAAACAAGATCACCAGTAGAGCGACCTTTAAGGAAGCCATACTGGCGATCTGAGAGTAGATTATGAGAAGAGAAATGCTTAAGAAATTTGGAAGCAAGAATGGTTTCAAAAACTTTAGAGATACAAGAGATGAGAGCAATTGGATGATAGTTGGAGTGTTGAGAGCGGTCACCTTTCTTTGGGACAGGTTGAATGAGAGCAAACTTCCAGCAAGAAGGGAAGACGTTAGAGGAGAGACAGAGACGAAAGAGTTTGCCAAGGCAGGGAGTCAGCACAGAACCACAGTTTTTTTAGTACAACAGGAGGAACACCGTCCGGACCGTACGCCTTCTTAGTATTAAGCCCAGAGAGGGTAGAAAATACATCTTTAGAAGATATTATGAAATTAGGCATAAGTAGGAGAGAGATAGGTGGAGAGGGAGGAATAGCACCGGAATCATCCAAGGTGGAGTTTCTAGCAAAAGTTTGAGCGAAGAGTTCAGCTTTGTCAGAGGAATAAGTGATGGTTATGACATCAGAGTGGAAAAGGGGAGGGAAAGACAAGGAAGAAAAATTGTTGGAGAGGTTTTTGGCTAGATGCCAGAAAGCTTGGGAAGAGCTAGAGTTGGATAGTTCAGTGCATTTATTATTGATGAAAGAGTGTTTGGCAAGTCGAAGAACAGATTTGGCTTGATTCCGGGCAGAAACATAGGAAGAATAAGATTCTTGAGTCTTAAGGCATCGGTACCGTTTGAATGCTTCCTCCTTGTTGCGGACAGCAGTAGAACAAGCGTGAGTAAACCAAGATTTTTTTCCATTAGACTGAGAGAAAGAAAATGGAATGTATGCTTCCATGCCCGAGAGGATTACCTCGGTAATGCGTTCAGCACTCTCCGAGGGTCCCCGGCCATGGAAGCAAAAGTCATTCCGTGGGAAATCAAAGAAGTACTGCCGAAGAGCCTCCCAGTCGGCAGGGCCAAAGTGCCACAAGCGCCGCCGGTTGGGAAGATTTGATTGCCGTACTTGAGAGATAGGACAGGTGACAGATATCAGTTCATGATTGGAGGAGCCCAAAGGAGAGAAAAGATTAACAGTATAAGCAGAAGGATTAGAGGTTAGAAATAAGTCAAGAATGTTGGACCGATCTAAGAAGCGATACGGGTGGGTTGCTGGACTCACTGCTCTAGGTCGTTTAAGATAGAAAAGATGTTGCCTTGCTCACCAGGTTGGTCAATGGAAACAGAGGAGAGCTCTAACCATTATGCCACCAAAAAAGTTAAAGGTTACGTACACGACTACGATTAATATCCATTTATCGAATACTGGATAACAATCTAATCATGCATTGAGACCCAACTGTACTATGAAGAGTGTAATGTTTATGCAAGAAAGGGAAGAACAAGGAATGGGACACAGATCTTATACGATCCGACGTCGCAAACTAATTGTTCCTTTACTTATAGATAATATCGTTCTTAACACCAATAACCCCAAAAATAAATTACTGAAAGCATAAATGATCCTCCGAGGATTCAATCCCAGGACACCACATACAGAACTTACAAGCTCTATCCATTATACCACCAAGAGAGTTTTACATGACATGAAACGCTTTGCATCTGCAATAGCATTAATATCAAGGTAAAAATAAAGACATCATCAACATTGCAAATATTCATAGAATAATAGTAGTCTATCATTGATATTATACTAAAATATTTTGGATACATATTAAAATAAAGATATCAATAAAAAAAATCCCTCAGAATACAGCTAAAATGTACATGTATCATATCAACACTTGGATCATATTATTAACACATCAGTTATGTCTTTGTACTGAATGGATAAGGTGTAACCTCTCCTTCGAATACCATGCAGCACGTGAGTTTAACCCACTGATTTAGGGGGGCTAGACTTGTGAGTATACATTGACTGAAGATTTGTATTTTGTTGTTGATAACATATATATGTTCCATTTCTTCTTTCATTTATGGACTACAAGTCTATTTAGAGAAAACAGTTTTAGCCAAAAGTTGACTGACTAACTGGCTGCTTACTCATTGATCAGATGTGGATGTATTGCAAGTAGATGCTACCTCAGAGACCAGTAGCATAGAGGAGCAGCGCCGGGCCAGGATCACCACGCCCTCCCCAGACACAGAGAAGGATGGAACCAAGATGATGGTGACGATAAAGCAGAAGGCCGGGACCAAGGGAGGCACGGCCAACACTCCGACAGCTGATGACCTAAGGAACTACGCCTACGAAGGTGAAGGTTCTTCTCCTGGCTCACTATCTTCATGTAAGTCTACCTCTATTTGCAATTAACACATCGTTTGTACTTGGAATCTCCCTCATACACATCCGATATCCCCATTTGTTTACAACAAATGTATTATTGTTAATGAGGTGTAATCCATATCTTCACGAACAGGCCTAGAGAGCTGCAGCGGGAGTGCCAAGTTTCTAGACGGGTTTCGGGAGGTGGCCCACATGCTGGAATCCTGTCATACAGCTGGGTCGCACACTAGCCAGTCTGCTGTTAACTTTATCAAAACAAGTACTTCTAGCCATGACACCGGTCTGCCAACTGTCAATAGCGTTCACATCTCCAATGGAGTGGTACGAGAAGTAGCTCATATTGGTGTATCTCCCAACGAGGCTTCTATACATCCAACTACCACAATGTACAACAACAATACCGTTCCAGATAAAACTGTTTCAACATCATCATCAACCTCTAGAAGTGCCTCTTTAAAAAAGTAGTGCCACTTCTAAATTCAACCAATTGACCAACTGTCTAATGTAGTGACATCCTGTGTCTTCGCATGTGGTGTCCAGTGAAAATTAGTTAACAGCCAATATCTGCTTTGTCAATTTCCTTCGCTAGTATATTAGCCCTAATGTGTGTTCATTATATATATATATATATATATATATATATATATATATATATATATATATATATATACATATATATATATATATATATATATATATATATATATATATATATATATATATATATATATATATATATATATATATATATATATATATATATATATATATTAGTAAAGGCAGGTAATAAATTTTCTTTAATACATACGAGGTTGAAAGAAATGGCAATTTCTGCGTTGGAAATTTTATTATTCAAAGTTTCCAGGTCTCTGATGAGTTTTCGCTGGGTGGCAGGAAGTAGATGAAGGAGATGAGCAAAATTCATGGTGGTACAGGGTTACATTAAAGTACATGAAGATACAGGATATTGGTGGAGGGGTATTCTAGGAGAGAGAAAGGGAGAACCGCTTCACGCATGCGCACTGGATGCGGGATGGTGGTCGGTTGGTGGGGTCGAAGCTGATTGGCTGCGTGTCGAGGGGCGTGGCCTAAGTTGAGTGGCGCCTGCGGAAGACGAAGCTGAAGGAGGTAGCGCGGGGGGCTGCGTCAAGGGCACCGGGGGGCAAGGGGGGGTGTTAGGTCCTGTAGGAAAGTGCCTTTTGGCATCCTTACTTGCTAATGCTGGTTGTCCAGTGAAACTCGTCGTATATCCTGTATCTTCATGTACTTTAATGTAACCCTGTACCACCATGAATTTTGCTCATCTCCTTCATCTACTTCCTGCCACCCAGCGAAAACTCATCAGAGACCTGGAAACTTTGAATAATAAAATTTCCAACGCAGAAATTGCCATTTCTTTCAACCTCGTATGTATTAAAGAAAAAAAAAAAAAAAAAAAATAAATATTATATATATATATATATATATATATATATATATATATATATATTATATATATATATATATATATATATATATAATATATATATATAATATATATATATATATATATTATATAATATATATACAGTATATACTGTACTGTATATATATAAAGTATATTTCACAAATATACGTAACCTAATAAATGTCTTTATGCTCCCAGCCGGCCTCGCACCTCCGACATTCAGAACGAGTGTCCAAGCTTTTAATCCACTACACCACAGCTTGTTAGTGGATTAAAAACTTTGACACTCATTCTGAATGTCAGAGGTTCGAGGCCGGCTGGTAGCATATAATATATATATATATATATATATATATATATATATATATATATATATATATATATATATATATATATATATAAATATAAATATATATATATATTCAGTGTTTGATCTACTTAAAGCAACATAATATATTAAATATGAACATAAGAAAATGGGAGTCTGCAGAAAGCCGATTGTCCCACACCCAACCCATCTAATCCATATGGCTATCTAAGTAGGGGTTCGACCCCTACGGGGAACCCCTATTGTAATAATTAAACCCACTTATTCATCCAAATTCTTTTTACACGCCGGTTTTGACGCAATAACTCCAGAACCGCTTTTTGGATCGGGATCAAACTTTCACAAGAGGTGCGTTTTTGTATTGGGCAACTTTTGATATGCTAAACATCCGGCATGGCGGCCAAACAGGTTGGTGGCAGCCGATTTCCCAAAAAATGTGACTCCTAAATACCGTCTCTCCCACTCATAGGAAATGATTGGGCTTTGGCATATGGACTCCACTACTAATGTTCCGCAAATGTTATAGAGAAGGTTTTGCTTTTGCACGTGGGGTTTTTTCCGGCAATCTTGAAAAAACCTTGAATTCCACTTAAAATTCCACATCTTGAAAACTACGCCGATGATCAAAGCCATGTTTGCGTAGTTGGGTGAGGCTCGCGATTTCGAACGTTTTGATACCAAACGAATATAAATGGGTGGAATAGTTTGGCCGCAGCATTGAAATCTGTCTATTCTTAAATGAATTTAAAACCGTATTCGCTACCCACACAAAGTTTACCGTCTACAGTTTATAGGATTCCACGCATCCCCCAGTTTTGCTTAATAACATAGTCGATTTATTATTCAGATCTATTATTTATTTTTATTTAACTCTCTCAAAACAGTTCGATTCCCTACGAATTCCACCAATTATTTAGCCAACCTACCTATACATACCTACCCTACCAAATAATAATGATAATTCAAAATTATTTTTGGTGAATAACAGAGTATTGGCTAAGGTTTTTAACAATTCCTCCCTTTGCCAAATGCTTTGTTTAATAACAAAGTTCTAGACCTTCAAAGTTTTGACAATTTTTGGTGTGGTGTGACTTACCTTTCCTCCTCCCTCAAACAGCAAGCAACGTTATCAGGGGTTCAAGTAGTATTGCACGCTTCCATAAAAATATATATAGTCCGGTTTTTACGCAATAACTCCGGAACTGCTTGTCGGATCGGGACCAAACTTTGACACAAGGTGCATTTTTGTATTGGGCAACTTTTGATATGATATCCAAAATGGTGGCCAGACACGCCCGTGGCAGCCTTTCACACCCAACCCATCTCGTCCTATCTAATTTTATGTTGAACTCTATTGTTCTTGATCCCACTATAGGACTCGGTAGCCTATTCCACATATCTACAACTCTGTTACTAAACGAATAGAGGCAGATCCCTTACACACCCAGTCTCTCTGTCGCTCGTTTTTTTGCACACCGGTACAAATGAGGCAGATCCCTTACACATGCAACTAAGATGAACATGGGAATCTGCAGAGAGACAAGTGGCCCACAAAAGGCAGATCCCTTTCACATCCAACCCATTTTGTCCATATGACTCTGATTTTATCTTGAAATTCTCTATTTTTCTTGATCCCACTATAGCACTAGGTAGCCTATTTCACATATCTACGACTGTTACGAGAGAGGCAGATCCCTTACACAGCCAATCTCTCTCTCTCTCTTATTTGCACACTTGTACAAATGAGGCAGATCCCTTACATATGCTACCAAGATGAAAATGGGAGTCTGCAGAGAGCCGATTGGCCCACACACGGCAGATCCCTTTCACACCCAACTCATCTCGTTCTATCAAATTTTATGTTGAAGCTCTATTGTTATTGATCCTACTATAGCACTCGGTAGCCTATTCCACATATCTACAACTCTTATACCAAGCAAATAGAGGTAGATCCCTTACACAGCCAATCTCTTTCTCTCTCGCTCTTGTTTGTTTGCACACCGGTACAAATGAGATAGATCCTTTACACATGCAACCAAGATGAAAATGAGAGTCTGCAGAGCCAAGTGGCCCACATAGGGCAGATCCCTTTCACACCCAACCCATCTCATAAACGTTACCTGTTATTTACACTACTTACTATACACCCATGTTATCATATACCTGCAACTAAAACACAATTGTAAGAAATAGGAACATAAGAAAATGGGAGTCTGTAGAGAGCCAATTGGCCCACACAAGACAGATCCTTTTCACACCCAACCCCTCTCATAAAAACTCTCTCATTTATCTCTGTCTTCCTTACATTTATGACATCCTAGTCTCTGTCTCTCTCACAAATGAGAACATAAGAAAACCGGAGTTTGCAAAGAGCCGATTGGCCCACACATGTCAGATCCCTTTCACACCCAATCCATCCCGCGCTCTCTCTCTCTCTCTCTCATATTTATCGCTATCTTCCTTACGTTTACACCAGTGTGCAGATATTATCTGGAAAGAAGGTGCTACTTTGGTCAACAGGGCGAATATAATGGGAAGTCATGTAGATTTGCTCATCCCAAAATTTGCAACAACATAACCAGTCATGGAAAATGTAGATTTGGTAAAACCTGCAAATACCACCACCCATCCCTTTGCAAGACATCACTTGAGAACAAGACCTGCTACAATATGAAATGCCCAGCTTTTCATATTAAAGGGACTTGGAGATATGCTAGACCTAACACGAATGGTAGCCCAAAAAACTCTCTAGCTATGCGAGGACGAGACAGAGGAAAAAGGCAAGGAGGGAAAGGGCAGACGAAGATGAAGAGACTGAGGGAGATGGAAGAGCACATAGAACACCTCGAGCACCTCCTGGCCTCCCAAGAGTGGCAAATACATCCCGAAGACTATTAGGTACACATAGTACTCCAAACAATCCCTCCCCAATCTTGTTTGCAAATATCCAAGGCCTAAAAAATAGAACCACGAACAAAGTACCATTTATTAGGGGCCTGCTAGAAGAAGGAAACGCTATATTTGCGGCTCTCACAGAAACTCACATTAAAGATCAGGAAGATAGTGAGGTATGGATTCCTGGTTACAACCTACATAGGGTGGACAGAATGCATAGATCACATGGAGGTGTAGCCTTGTACATCCATGACTCACTGATATGTACTGAATTCCTAAATAACAGTAATGAAGTGGTGGAAATACTTGGAGTTAAAATAGAATCCCTAAATTTAGCAGTTATTGTTACATACAGGCCTCCAGACTCATCCCGAGAAGAATTCAAAACCCAGCTCAACAAAATAAAATCAGAAGTGGAAACCCTGGGGAACCCAACACCAAATATTATATGGCTAGGAGACTTTAACCTACCAAACATTAAATGGAGACAACTAGAAAACCAGTTAGTGGCAAATATCACCGGAGAAGCAAATACTAATACGAGAGAGCTTTTTTAACTTTGCGATTTGTTTAGTCTTACCCAGCATATTGCTGAACCCACACGGGAAAACAATATCTTAGACCTGGTCTTCACTAACAACGACTCTCTAGTACACAGCATTAACATATCGGACACAACATACTCAGATCATAAATTAATTTAGATCAAAACAACCTTAGAAAGTGTACAGACAACCTCAGAATCGAGAACAAAAACTGGCCCCTTCAGTAAATTTAACTTCAATAACAAAAACATTAGGTGGGAAGAGGTAAATCAAGAAATGGAGGAAATAGACTGGGAAGATTTAATGAATAACCTGACACCAGCAGAATGTCTAGTCGTAATAACAGAAACCATGACCCAAATCTGTAGCCACCATATACCTGCAAGACAAACAAAACGAAGAAGCAAACAAGATCGGGAAAGGAGGAGGCTTTACAGAAGAAGAAAATTACTCGCACAAAGACGCACACATCAAAATCTACAGGATAGGCAAAAGGCCGAAATAGATAGAGAAATTGTGGAAATTGAACAAAGGCTAAGAATATCATATGAACTACAACATATGGAAGAGGAGAGGAAAGCTATTGCAGGTATAAAGGAAAATTCCAAATGCTTCTTTTCATACGCCAAACAAAAGGCTAAAACAGCATCAAACATCGGCCCACTAAGCAAAGGGGACGGCTCTTTCACAGGGGACAAAAAGGAAATGAGCGAACTCTTACGCAGGCAGTATGAAATGGCATTCAGTGAGCCTGATGAAACAAAAGTCATCAGAGACCAAAATATATTTTTCATGGAAACCTCCCCCACGGAAACCCCCCAGATGCTGGATATTGATTTCGGTCCAAAAGACATAGAAGAGGCCATTTCCAACATGCCATCCCACTCGGCACCAGGCTCATGGAACTCGATCCTAATGAAGAAATGTAAGGAAAACCTCTCAAAACCCCTGGCTATAATGTGGAGAAGGAGTCTAGACACTGGTGAAATACCAGATAGCTTGAAAAACGCAATAATTGCCCCACTGCATAAAGGAGGGAGTAAAGCACTACCAAAAAACTACCGCCCGGTAGCTCTAACCTCCCACATCATTAAAGTTTTTGAGCGAGTCCTGCGAAGCAAAATCTCAACATTCATGGAGGCAAATGAACTACACAACACCGGTCAACATGGATTCAGAGCGGGAAGATCATGTCTCTCACAACTTTTGGAACACTATGACAAAATTCTTAAAGCGCTAGAAGAAAAGAAAAACGTGGATGTCATTTACACCGATTTTGCTAAGGCATTTGATAAATGTGACCATGGTATAATAGCCCACAAACTCAAAGCAAAAGGTATAACGGGGAAAATCGGAAGGTGGATATACAATTTCCTAGTAAACCGAAAACAATCAGTAGCAGTAAACCAAGTAACATCTGAGCCTTCGGATGTCAAAAGCTCAGTGCCTCAAGGAACAGTGCTAGCGCCCCTTCTGTTCCTCATACTAATTTGCGACATAGATACCAACACTAGACACAGTACGGTGTCGTCTTTTGCTGATGACACAAAATTAAGCAAGATAGTAAACACACAAGAGGACACGGTCCGACTGCAGGAAGACATGAATGTAGTGTTCTAGTGGACCAGGGAAAACAACATGCAATTCAATGAAGAAAAATTCCAATTAATACGGTACGGAGATAATAATGGCGTTAAAGAAATTACAAATTACTTAACAGAATCTAACCACATAATAGAACGGAAAGACAGTGTGAAAGACCTTGGGGTATTAATGTCTGAAAATATGGGTTTCAAAGTACATAACCAGGTCAAAGTTGCGGCTGCGAAACGTCTAACGATGGATTCTACGTACATTTAAAACATGCGGTGAATTACCTATGATAACGCTCTTCAAATCTCTAGTGCTACCGCGGCTTGAATACTGTAGCATATTAACATCCCCATACAAAGCAGGTGAAATAAATTACTTAGCGAGTGTACAAAGAAATTTCACTTCGCATATAAGTTCGATAAAACATCTACACTATTGGGAGCGTTTAAGAGCACTGAATCTGTACTCGCTGGAACGTAGAAGAGAACGTTACCTAATAATATACACGTGGAAAATCGCAGAGGGTTTAGTACCAAACCTACATACTCCGATAGTCATGAAATTCAGTGATAGGAGAGGCTGGGAATGCGAAATCCCCCGGATGAATAACAGGGGTGCTATGGGCTCTCTGCGAGAGGTCTGGTTATCACACAGAGGCCCACGTCTCTTCAACAAACTCCCACGGCGAGTAAGAGACATGAGGGACGTCTCGTTAGACAACTTCAAGAGAGCCCTCGATGTCGAACTGCAAAAAGTGCCAGACGAGCCCATCCTCGCAAGGGAGCGAGCTGTCGCTTCAAACAGTCTACTACACCAAAATCACCACCCATAACGAGGGGTGCCGCGCTCCTTGGTGCCGCTAGAAGAGTGGCGAACACATCAAAAGTATCAAAAGTAAGTAAGTAATAAGTTTACAACATCCTATTCTCTCTTGCCATACTCTCTCTCTCTCCCTCACAAATGAGAACGTAAACAAAATAAGGAAACGGGAGTCTGCAGAGAGCCAATTGACCTACACATGGCAGATCCCTTTCACACCCAACTCATCTTGTTCTATCTAATTTCAAGTTGAAGCTCTATTGTTCTTGATCCCATTATAGCACTCGGTAGCCTATTCCACATATCTACAACTCTGTCACTAAACAAATAGAGGCAGATCCCTTATACAGCCAATCTCCTCCTCTCTCGCTCATGTTTGTTTGCACAATCTGTTCCTTCTATAGTTTCTCTATGCCCGATAAGTTATATGATCTTTTGATATCTGTGACACAGCTTTTTTATCCAACACAATACCCTGCTTGCAAAACCGCTCGAATCCCGGACAACGTTGCTTGCAACTTTAATTATATCTTGAAATTGTTTGTTATCCCACTATGGCGCTAGGTAGACTATTCCACATATCTACAACTCTGTTACCAAACCAGTATTTGCCTATATCTTTCCTGAAACGAAATTATTAATTCCTGACCTATTATATTTTATTAAAGGAGTATGAATATCTTAATTATCGTCTTGGTATACGGAAAATCACGAACACAGTACCATTGACAGTCGTAGATTATCAATAAAAATGCATTATATGATTTTTAAAATGGCAATAATTCAGCATATTTTAACAAATTTTAAAGTGTGCATGATAATTAATGTCGGAAAAATATATTCAATTATTCTGTAGTTTAGACCATTAGCGTTGCATTATAATGTGAATACATTGTAGTAAAGCAAGTGATATTCATGGATTGTGTGCCAGTTGTTACATTCAGAGTTGATGTCATATTTTTGTAAAGTTTATCTGATACATTATATAATTTTGGTGTTACCTGCGTTTTATTAACACAATATATATTGTTTCATTATTTATCTATGTCATTTTGGCGTTAGTTGTGTTTTATTTGCACAGCGCTAATTGTTTTACTATTAAAATAACAGAGAAACGCCACACCACGCCTTCACCACCACCAAGCGATTTTCCCGCACTGCCCACCACACCTCCGAGACAAAAGGAAGCAACCACCACCCCATCAAGATGTGCAAGAGTAGCTGCAATAGATGTGGCACGTCCTCCAACACCTGGGAAGAACTTACTCAACACCATCGACAATCCCGAGGCACACGAAAAAAGAAAAGATGGAAAGGAAAGGCAACAAAGGAAAAGACACCATAAACACCGTACTTCCATGAGCCATTCTACATCTAGGCCGCATCACTGCCGTGATTGTGAAGTCATGAGGGACTACCCCAAGTACCCCAAGAATCCCCCCCCGTACCGGTGCCCTTATTAACCCGAGATGGACTGCCTAGAACAACCCAACAAAAGGTATGACCATCGCGGACAATTCAAAGATCATTACAGTTGGAAAGCTCTTAGTTATCTCTCACTGGAAGATATCCAATAGCTGGAAGATTTTGGCCCCTTGCACCCTGATTGCACTGGTAATAAAGCCTTACTCCATTCTTATTTAACATTGTGGCTCATTAACCCGTGGAGCCCCGCTTAGTTTTTTATTTTTTGTTCACCAGAACCCGGCCCGTTTTCAAAAAATTGTTTTATTCCAGAAACAATAGCGAATGGGTTAGGAATGAAGGAAAAACCACAAAAAAACGCTCAAAAAGCTTAAAAAATGGTCCTACAGAGCCCCCGAAAACGTATTTTACAAGAATAAAAAATTGAAGGCAATTTCCCCCAAAAAACAGGTTATTGCGCGCTCACGCACACGCACGTGGACTTTGAGAGTTTTCAACCATCGGCACGGTTGCGTGGGATACGTACACAGTTCCCATACAAATCTGAGCCCTCTCGAGTGGCTACACCTGAGATTACGGTCGGAGCAATTAGGGTGACTCGTCAGACGCGTCGCTGGGGCTGTGCGTTACATACATAGGCGACGCGCCAGACGCGTCGCTGGGGCTGGACGGGTTAAAGGAATTTGTTATTAGACCTTACTGGAGGCTACCTAATATCCGTTCCTCTGTTTCGATCCATCCGGCATTGTTATTAATAAAGAATGCTGATTTGACAAGCGCTCTATTAGTAACAAACCAACCCCATCTATTAATGGTTCACGCACTGGCTGGACATCAATTAGACAAGGGCTCTGCGAGATACCGTCCTGCATAACGGCACTCAACAAGAGAGTCCCTCCGATACGATACAGAAGCCCAGGCATTTGCTATGGGACATGCTATCGGTAAAGGCCAAAATTTCCTCATCAAAACCTCTTTCTGAAAGACTCATATAATGGTCAGAACAGTTAAGAGACGTTGCGTCACAAACAACTCTCTTACGTTAGTTTGATAATGTGTTACAGATGCACTGGCATATTGCACACAATATTTAAGACCCAACATCAAGAGTACTGGAAGTTCTGCATCAAAACTCTTATAACGGTCAGAGCAGTTAGTGAGTCCTCTCCTACGTTAGCTCGAGTATACTATACAAATGCACTGGTATATTGTATGTATTATTCAAGACCCAACACCCAAGAGTTCGAGTCTCCATCTACTGTAAACCAGCCACGTCATGACAACCACCACGGCCCAGATTATCACCAGCAGACTACAGAGTGCTCATAATTATATAATCTATAGTGAAATCCCTCATAAGTAATTGTACTATATCTTATTGATAAAACGAAGTACTTCATTAAATCTTTATATCCCCTTTATATGCTATTTGTTATGCCGGGTTGTAATACAACCTAGCTTAGTTTTGGTCTTTACTCAAATCCAACTATGGACTTTTAGACTCACTATAATCTCAACAGGGACACGTCGAACACCTTCTTATTCACAAGTTAGGTACTCAATCAGGTTAAGATGAACACAATAAATACACACATGTAATTATACACTCTTATTTATTCAAATGCCATATAGATAACTGTATACTCCTTGACTATTATTGGGGAATAGAAAGCGAGTATGTAGACTTTGACATAAACAAATGATAGGTACTTCACGCATATAAGTAGGCCTAAAGTGTGGGTGAATATTTACTTCACTACTATAAAGAATAGCCAGTAAACAATTATTAACATTTATCACACACCAAGGTCTAGTAATAACATACAATGAGTGTGAATCAAGGGATAATATTATAATGGAAGTATGTAATAATAATAATCAGACAAACATACACATAGATAAAACCCTTGATAATAATATATATCAGAGTTGAGTATCTACTGTGAATTATTCTGAATAAGTTTCTGGCAGGGTGAGCGAAATCTCTAAGTAAGCGTATATAGGTTGGGGCAGAACAAAAAGGGAAGCATATGAAGAGTTCTGGGATAAACGCTCGCTCATGGGTGGCGGGAAGCGTAGGGGGGGGGGGGGGGGGGAGATTTAAAGGGCTAACGCGCACAGATTATTTTGGGCCAGGTAGGTCACTCAGGTCATCTATTTCACTGCGATGATCAAAATAGTATTTATAGTTAGTGCGATATTATTTTGAATAAGGGGCGGAATATGTTGAAATTCAAAGGGGAAGAGAGGTAAATTATTTGTACTATTAATGATGTGTTTAGATTATTAGGAGAGAATTTATAACATGAGCATACAATTAATTAATTCTTATATGCACAGATAATCTCACGGGTCGTCGAGGAATTCAGATTTAATTATTATTTATATCTACTGAATACAGGTTGAATCTACTGAAGGTTGAAGATAACTTAACTGAATCAGGCAATAGATTGATTACAGCAGATTAGAGAACGCATCAATACATTAGCGTATACGAGTAGTTATAATAATACTACAAGTTAAATATGGCGTACAGACGAAGTTGCACTTAGATGGAAATACCTGATAAGGTATGAAGGAGATCTGAACTGGTTAACAGATTCCTATATGGAATACAGAACAAATTGGTGTTGTATTCGAGTTGGTGAAATAATTAGACAATAGATCTACACAGAACTAGAATTCCTAAACGAGCTGGATCGAAATTATCTATTTCATAATAGAATAAACTAATACGTTATTCACAAATTATACTATTAACGCATGACACATTAACGCAGTTCAGTTCAGTCAGTGACAGGCGAAGGTTGTGTTAATTTGAGTTCCTGCCCGGACCACCTGCTCGTGACCCAGTGACCATACGCACCTACCTGTGTTTGGAGGCAGTGCACTCGTGTATATATAAAAGTGTTTTAGCTCAATTTTTAGCTGTTAGTTGACTTATTTGTGTTTGTTTTCTGTACTTAGTTGTTTGCTCCTCGCTAAGCTTTTTGGGATCATGTCAGGTATGGAGTGCGAGTCCTTTACTGAACTGCATCATCTTATTCTCCAGGTAAGGGAAGAGATGGTTGTGGTGAAGGAAGAGGTCTTGGCTCTAAGGGAGGTTAATGTTAAACTTCAGAGGGAAGTGGATATGATTAAAGACGAAAATCTAGCTTTCAAGCTTAGCCAAGAGGAAATTAAGTCGAGTAAGGGGAAAAGGGAGGAAGTTGATGAAAATTTGTATTCATGGCAGGTTGTTAAAAATACGGGTGGGAAAGTCACACTCAAGAAACAGGATAGTAGAATAGGTATGAGTGTGACAAATACATTCTCTCCTTTGCGAGACGAATGTGAGGGAAAAGATAGTCAGGATAAGGGAGGGTTAGCCGAAGTGCCTGCCGCCGACTCAGTTCCTACCGCTGACGCTGTGCTACCTACCACCACCATCACCACCCCCACCACCACCACCACCACCACCAAGGGAGTTTCTGCCACCACCGGGGGTTCTCCAACTGCAGCTGCTGGATCCTCCCGAGGGAAAGGTAAGTCTGTGTCCCGAGAAGGTAAGTCTGTGTCGATTGTGAGCGACTCCATGGTAAGACATTTAGTTAGGGCTACCTGCACTAAACTTAGAAAGGTTGTGTGTCTGCCTGGCCATGGAGTTGGGAGGGTTTTAGAGAAGATGGACCACATCTTGGAAGATAGTGGAGATAACCCCATTATCTGTCTCAGTGCCGGGAGTAACGATGTTGGTAAGGGTAGAAGTGAGGAACTGCTGCAGCAGTATCGGGATGTGTTAGATAAGGTTAGGATGAAGGGAGGGATCCCTGTAGTACATTGTATCCTACCCAGAAGAGGAGTTCCCAAGGAATGGACATCCAGGGCGATTGGTGTCAATTGCCGGTTGGAGAAATATTGCAAAGAAAAAGCAATACCATTCATTGATAACTGGGATAGTTTCTATGGGAGAGATGGGATGTACGCAAGGGATGGGGTTCATATTTCACGGTTAGGGGTTTCTACATTAGCTAGTTCTTTAGATAGGGTGGTTGTGGGGTTTTGAACAGAAATATTGAGAGTGTAAATGAGAGGTTAAATGGAACAATTTTAGCGTCAGGCGAAAGCGATAAGGATATTCAGTCTCATGCTAAAAATAATGACTATATTGCAAATGATAGTAGTGATGGTGCAACGGAAGATGGAAATGTCGTTAGAAATAAAGGTAAATTAGGTATAAAGAAAAGAAGTAAATTGAGAGTATATTACACAAACTGTAGGAGTCTATGTAACAAAATGAACGAACTTAGAGCCCTTGTTAGCAAAGAAAATATAGACATAATAGCGCTAACTGAAACGTGGATTAATACAGAAACCAGGCATTTTTTAGCAGAATTTGATATTCCAGGATATAGTTTGTTTAAATATGACCGAACAAGTAAGAGGGGTGGCGGTATAGCAGTGTTTGTCAGGAGTACATTAAAATGCTGTATTAAATCAGGTATTAGACTAAATAACGATAATGAAAGTGTTTGGGTAGAGGTTAACGAAGGTAGTGAGACCATAGTTATTGGAGTTATGTATAGACCGCCAAATATGAGTAGAAATGACGGAACGTCATTATGGGAGGAAATTAAAATGGCATCAAGATTTAGCAATGTGTGCATTATGGGGATTATAATTAAAATGGCATCAAGATTTAGCAATGTGTGCATTATGGGGAT
Organism: Paralithodes platypus; assembly: GCA_032716605.1. Classification (NCBI taxonomy): domain Eukaryota; kingdom Metazoa; phylum Arthropoda; class Malacostraca; order Decapoda; family Lithodidae; genus Paralithodes; species Paralithodes platypus. Next base: position 2,061,726 of record CM064571.1, on the reverse strand, counting down.
TATAATTAAAATGGCATCAAGATTTAGCAATGTGTGCATTATGGGGATTATAATTAAAATGGCATCAAGATTTAGCAATGTGTGCATTATGGGGATTATAATTTTCCGAATATAGATTGGCAGCATCAAATAGGAGACTCTGATTCTGAGGAGTTTATAGAGGTAGTACAAGATAGTTGTTTATTTCAATTCATAGATACGCCGACTAGAGGTAATAATATTCTCGATTTAGTTTTCAGTAACAATGAACATATGGTAAATAATGTAGAGATAGGGGACCACCTAGGAAATAGTGACCACAATTCTGTGTATTTTAATATGCAATGGAAAGGTAATACCAGAGAGAATACAACATTAATACCTGACTTCAGAAAAGCCAATTATGGTGGGTTAAGAAGAGCCCTATTAGCTGACCCTATGGTCAAAAAATTAAGTCGATCCAGGTGTCCAAATGAGTGTACCCCTTCTCAGGCACCTGTCATCTTAAGTCAGGAAGAGACGTCAACCTTGGTAGATACATACGATAATTTTATCGAGTCAGTATTCAATGCACAAAATAAATACATCCCCAAAAGAAAATTTAGATCAACACAGAACCAACCCAAATGGATGAATAATAGACTATTAGATCTTCTAGGACAACAGAGAGGAATATATAGAAAAATTAGGAAAGGCGAAATTCACCTACTTGCTTACTATCATAATCTATCAAGACAGGTAAAAAAGGATATTAGGAAAGAAAAAAGAAATTATGAAATTAAGGTTGCCAATGACTCAAAAAATAATCCTAAAGCTTTTTACCAACTATATAAATCCAAGGTTAGAGATGTAATTAGTCCCCTTAAAACTTCGATAGGAGAAATGACAGAAAATGATTTAGAAATGTGCAGTACATTAAATAGTCAATTTCTTTCCGTTTTCACTAATGAAAATTTGGCACAGTTTCCAGAAGTCCGTAAGGTATATAGCGATAGTATAGAAAATAGGTTAAGTACGATTACTATAAGTAGAAATGATGTGCTTAAGGAAATTGACAGCCTGAAACCTCATAAATCGCCTGGTCCCGATGAGGTATATGCTAGAGTATTAAAAGAATGTAGGGATGAGTTAAGTTACCCATTAACATTTTTATTTAACAAGTCATTGGAGACAAGTATAGTTCCAGAAGCTTGGAAGCTTGCAAATGTAGTTCCGATCTTCAAAAAAGGTGACAAATCAATAGCATCCAATTACCGTCCCATTAGTCTTACATCAATCATAGGAAAGCTACTAGAGTCAATTATTGCTAGTAAAATTAGAAACCACTTAGATACATTTAATTTAATAAATTCTTCTCAGCATGGATTCACTCAGGGACGTTCTTGCCGTACTAATTTGCTTAGTTTTTTCTCAGAGGTATATGAAGCAGTAGATAATGACAAGTCATATGATAATATATTTAGATTTCAGTAAAGCTTTCGACAGAGTCCCCCATGAGAGATTGATGAGAAAGGTTGAGGCGCATGGAATAGGTGGGGCGTTGTTGGGATGGATTAGGTCATGGCTAATTGGTAGGAAGCAGAGAGTCAGCATAAATGGTACGAAGTCAAAATGGGGATCAGTCAAGAGTGGTGTCCCCCAGGGATCTGTATTAGGTCCTCTGTTGTTTGTTATATACATAAATGACCTTGATTTAGGTATAACTAGTAGGATAAGTAAATTTGCAGACGATACCAAAATGGGGAGAAATATTGATTCAGATAGAGATATAGAGTGCCTCCAAAGGGATCTAGATACCTTACACGAATGGTCAGTAAATTGGCAGATGAAGTTTAACATTGACAAATGCAAGGTATTAAAGATAGGGAAGATGCATACAAATGTTAAATATAAACTAGCTAATATGGAATTAGAAAACTCGAATTGTGAGAAAGATCTAGGTGTGTTTGTTAGCAATGATTTGAAGCCTAGACAACAGTGTATAAGCGTTCGAAACAAGGCAAACAGGATTATCGGGTTCATCTCTAGGAGTGTAAGTAACAGAACTGCTGATGTTATCTTAAAACTTTACTTGTCATTAGTGAGACCCCATATGGATTATGCTGTTCAATTTTGGTGTCCTCATTACAGAATGGACATAGATTCATTGGAGAGAGTACAACGTAGAATGACAAAAATGATTCATAATATTAGAAATCTTCCGTATAAAGAAAGGTTGAAGAAATTAGGCTTACATTCGTTAGAGAGACGCAGAGTTAGAGGGGATATGATAGAGGTGTTCAAGTGGGTTAGTGAGATTAACAAAGGGGACATGACAAATGTACTAAAGCTCAGTGATAGCGAAAGAACTCGTACCAATGGTTTCAAATTAGATCAATTTCGTTTCAGAAAAGATATAGGCAAATATTGGTTTGGTAACAGAGTTGTAGATGGGTGGAATGGACTACCAAGTGCTATAGTGGGATTAAAAACGGTAGGGAGCTTTAAGATAAAGTTGGATAAGCATATGGACGAGAAGGGTTGGGTGTGAAGGGGGATCTGCAGGGTTGGGCCAATCAGCGCTCTGCAGACCCCGTAATCCTGCGTTAATCTCTAACCGTTTTGGTAAGATGATCCTCAGGGTATTAGAGTGTTCAGCCTATAATTGGGCTTTGTAATTGGGGTTGTGTGGGACAGGGATCTGCCCTGCTTAGGCCAATCGGCTTTCTGCAGACTCCCATTTTCTTATGTTCTTATGACAGAATAAGGCATAATAGGGTGTTTCTCTAGAAGAAAATTAGATTTAGATTATGATAATCAGCAATATAATTCTTCTAAAGGAGGGGGGAGCTGAGTTTAATTAGATATGAAATTGGGCGTAGGTTCTAGGTAAACGTGAGGATTTAGAAGGGAATCAATTCACAGTATACACTTCAGCTTCAACTTGGTACATACATAAATAGAATGGACATACACAAGGAAAATCTGTGAGTATTCGGCTAAATTATGGATTTACACAATTATGTGATGTATGCGTAGAATGTTTTATCTGAACTTAGAAGAGAAATTAACACTAGATCTTGGGCACAGATCTACACAAGGTTTAATATGGTTTCTGAAGGATAAATGCATACGCAACAATTAATGATCTTGGGCACAGATCTACAAAGGGATTAGCAATGAATATTCACATATTTTACCTTACCTTCACATCAATAATCACAACGTACGATACTCAGAGACACTTAGGGTGAATTCGGGGGGTTTGAGGTTCGAGAGCAAGTTTGGCCGACGTAGAGCGTAGGTTCGCCTGGACCAGACTTCAGGGCTGCTTCGCACCATCAGGAATCCTACGTCCAGACGTCAGAGGCACACAGCAGGGATCGTTGTAGTCTCAAGGGGGAGGGGAATGCAGTTGCAACTTTTAGTTAGATGCTCCGGACTTTTCAGACTTGGGAACATTACCGAGGTGGAAGTGCTTGCTTTCTCAACAATTTCATTGAGTACATGTTCAAATATTTTCTTAGCTTCAACTTATAGTAATTCAATGTTAAAGGGATATAGTGAATCGTTGTGACATCAATAGTGAAGTAAATACTTAGCTTAACAATACATGGTAGTTATCATTTGGTACCTAATCATTTAAAGTATTTCATTTAATACTCCGCTGGGAGTTACTAAGTCTAGGAAGGATATAATAGCAATTCTGGTGATTTTATTATAATTGAGGGTTATTGGTGAATCAGTGGATAACTCTGGTCTTCTCTATATTCCTGGATTGATCCAGAGTTCTTCGTAACAGTCTTGCACTGTAGATCCTAATATCCCCACTTGTGTCGGTAGCACTCAGGTGTTTGATGCGGAACTTGCATAAACATTTGCTCGGTGTACTGCAAATCTGGCTGCTGTTGCAATGAAGGCTGGTGATTGGTGGGGAGGGTTTGAAACCTGGATGGTGATTGGCTCACACTCCCATTCTTTTGTAGGGGTGACTGACCTAGGTGACCCGTCTTCCTGGTAGCAAGAAAACGGGAATGACCTGGTAATATGGGGCACTCCTCTGTTTCTCGTTCCTCTGTATCATGAGAGACTGGTATGGAATGGTGTCTCTCTTGTTTGTTTCTTCTTTTCTCCTTCCTACTCACCTGTAGGCTAGCAATCCTACAGGTGTTTCCCAACCCCGTTCTATCCAACCCTGTCACTTCACCACATTCGTCGAAGAAAAAGTTGCGACCTCGCGATTTCAGAATGTATGTCCGGGTGGTGGAGTTTGTGAGAACGGGGTTTAAGTGCTGCAACGTCAACAGCCACATGGTGGTTGGTACATCAGCAGGGGTAGAGATGTCCATGTCGATGTGTATGTGCAGTGGACGTTTCGATTCGGAGGCTTTTTGTACCATCTGTTGTGGGGTTTTCATAACAGTACTTGTTAGGCCATCCGAAAGTAGCACACTGTTGATTTTCATGGCTGTGGTAGGGGTCGAAGTAGATGCTGCAGTGGCTGAGGGTGGCTGGGTAGCAGGAGGAGTTGTGGTGGCTGGAGGTCCTGTGGAGTGAGTGGTTGGTGAAGAGTTGATGGGCAGTGGATGGTCCTGGGATGTTGTTGGGTCAGGGGATGAGGTTGACCTCGCCATAGGGGTAGCGGGAACCCTCTGCATAGGCGAGGTAGGTTTTGTGGGGGCCCGCCTTGCGGAGGTAGGCCGGAAGGTCGGCGCCCATCGTTGAGGTGGCTTCACACGCCGACCAGATCTTGTACAGGAAGGATTAGAATGAGAAGGGATTAGTGATGTTGGATTCACACGAGGGTGCGGTGATGGTGATAAGAAAGATCTGGGTGATTGTGAAACTTTTCTAGACATGCTGGGTTTAGTGCGAGGTAATTGAGAGGTAGGAACTGTCGGTTTGGGTGTACAAGTGGAGGGAGAGATGTTGTGCAATAGAGGAAGAGGTCGTGAAGATGATTTAGAGATGGAGGGAGAAACTGAAGTAGTAGAAGTTTTAAGTTTGCTTGCGTAAGTAATAGGTCTGGAAGAAGTTTGAGGGAGAGGAATAGGTAAGCTGTCATACTCAGGAGAAGGTGCGGTTGGCAGATTAGGTAAGGGTGGAGTAGGTAGATTAGGAATGTGAGTGATAGCAGGTGTAGTGGGAAGAGTGCATGGAGATTCAGATGACATCGATAAGCTGATAGATGGGGATGAAGGTACAGGTAAAGGTTTAGTTATGACTTTAATAGGTAATTTGGAAGGTGCAGACACAGTACGGGTAGGTAGGAGCGGAGGAGGCGTGTGTGATGGGTAGGAAAGGGGCCCTGGGCGTGGCTGAGCAGGGGGTTTGGCTTGTGGTAGAATAGATGGTGTGACATGCAGTGGTTTATTTCTTGGTGCAGGTGTCAGAGGGGGTAGGGGCTCATGTGTCACAGGTTCTGTGGATCCCAAATTCTGATTATTTGATGTAGATAATATGTCATTCTGGTCAGGATCTGCAAGCATAATCATATTCTCATCAATAGGCTGAAATCTACGTACGTGCCTGTTACGGTATGTGCATGACTCACCGAAATAATTAATGGTATCGTGTAATACGATGGTGTAAGATAATTTATGTGCTTATGTACGTTTCTGTGACGTCACTAGGTATACGACAGTCTAACATTCGTTCCCACGGTAGGGTGTAGGACGAGTAGATTGTAAGTAAGGTAAGATTATAAAAAGCCTAATATGCTATTATGCAATATTGATATGGTCTTACGTAGTATATATGAATTTATCGTATATATTAATATAATTTATCGTATTGAGCAAGATAGAATCGGTACGATAATTTGGGCCCTGGCGTTTGCCAAGGCAGCAAGGTGTGACTCTGAGGAAGAGAGCTTAGAGCCTCCACGACCACCAACCAGTTAACATCTAATTTCCGCCTTCAGTTGATCGAGCTTTTGTGCCTCTAATCACAATACACTGACAGCAATACATACATCTACACCATCACGACGCTCTCATCGACGCCATGACTGACTGACAGATAAGCATAGTATCCATGTCCATTCCCATATAATCATTTGATTCTTTCTTTCACTTAACTCGAGCCTCAGGGCCGATGTCTTGCTTCCCCATTGTCCGCCATATTGGGTAAAGGTTCTCCTTTGTCTCGTTGCCACGTGGAACTATTGGTGAGTTAATTCCTGGATAATATTAACCCTTATAACCTTACCTTCTATATAAAATATTATGTGAGACCATTGGATATAAATTAGCTTGTTTCAGATTGAATTCAATTTAGATATGGAGTAATTTTAATTTAGATTGATTTTATTTGAATCATTATAGCTTAGAGATATTTAACTTCCATTGATAGTTTACCACAATAATGCCCAGACCCGGGAATTAGCTACCAGTAAGGGATTTTTAAGGCAATAAGCAAGGGGACATATAACAGGATGCAGGAACAAATCTGTGATAAACTGGTGGGACTGGCCAAGCGATGGCTAGAGCCGGAATGCAGGGTAGTATCGTTGCGCCTGCCTAAGTCCTGCGTCCCACCCATCATCTTCCCCCAATAATTTTCTTTTTCATTTCAGACTTCCTGTGACATAATTATGACCTGACCTAACATTTGTTCTTGTTCAATATGACCCTTTAGTGTAGGTATTGCTATTTTGTGTGCTATTTTTTCTCCATAACATAGAAGTCTGCCGGTCGGCGTCTCTTACCTAGGCTACTATTCTGTCATTGTAATTGTAACATGTTAGGTAAATAGCCTACAGGCTTACATACAAAATGAGTAAACAGGAAGAGACACCGTCTAGTGGGGTGCTGAGCAAAGCCCCTAAAAATCAGAGGGCGGGACTTCAGGGAGTATTAAATAGGTTAATTATTGATGTCAACGCTTTCATCACTACTGCTGACCTCGAAGAAATAGAGGCTAGGTTAGACAATGTCCAGGCTACCCACGGTCGTATTGTTGCTCTGAGTGAGGTGATTGTGGCAGGCATGACAGAGGAGGAACAGATAATTGCAGAGTGTGATAATCGCACCCTCTATGATGAACCTGTCTTTAAAGCGAAGCACCTATTACAGCGCGCTGTCGCAACTAAGAAGGGAGGCGAGAACGAAGCCCATAAAAGGGTTGACCCGAAACACACTGTGCACCTCCCAAAGCTCAATCTTCCTACATTTGGGGGCAAATTGACTGAGTGGTTAGCTTTTTGGGATGTATTTCGGTCTACAGTTCATGAATCCTCTTTGGATAATGTCCGTAAGTTGCACTACCTGAAAGGACAAATGGAAGGAGAGGCCTTACATTTGATAGAGGGTTTTGCGGTAGTAGGTGATAGCTATCTGGAGGCAATACAATTATTAAAGTCCACATACGGGGATCAAGAGCAGTTGAAGATGGCCCATATCGTTGCCTTGTTAAAGCTCGCAGAACCACAGTATAAGGTTGAGGAGTTAGCAAATTTTAGGGCAAATATGGAGTGCCATACTCGATCGCTAGACACCCTAGGGCTCACCACACAGGAAATGATAGTCATTATCTTACGTCAGAAGCTTCCTATGGCAATAATTGACAAGGTTAGATCGTTTGATCTGGGGGAGTTCAAAACTCAGTTCAGTAAAGAAATTAGTAATCTACAGTTGAACAATGGGAGAATGTATGTGTCGGGAGGGAGTGGGAATGTGGAGATGAGAGGAACTGTAAGCATGATGGTGGGGACTAAAGGAAAGAAAGAGGGTACATATAAGAAACCTGCTCAGATTCTATGTAAGCTATGTAACAACAAACATAAATGGAGTTTCTGTGTAAAATACCCAACAAATGAGACAAAACTAGCACAGGCAAAGAGGTTAAAGCTATGTGTAGGTTGTCTAAGTAAGGAACATGGTAAGCAGGGACAATGTACTGCTACATACTTAAGGCCCTGTCGCCACTGTAAAGACATCACTTTGACAGGTTGTGTCCTACAGCAGATAAAGTCAAAGACGTCAAACCAGAGGGTACTACAACTTTGACACTAGATAGCACGAAAGACACCACTATATTGCCCACAATACAGATTCCCATGGAAGGTAATGACAGTAACAAGGTTTGTCGGGTACTTCTTGATCAAGGGTCTCAATGATCCTTTATAAAGAGGTCCGTATTAATGGGACTTAAGCACCGAATCGTAGGGGCTGAGACTCTTCGATTGCAGGGCTTCACAGGGGTTACTGACAAACAAGTCTACGAGATAGCGGAGATTTCATATTTCTACCGTAAAAACAGGTACTTTATGACATGTATCGTAGTAGATACCCTACCAGAATATGTATCTGTAGGTGTGAAGAAGGTGGAACACGCATTACGTAGCAAAGGGGTTAACTTGTCAGATCCCATGGGAGATCAGAGTGAGGTGCATGTTCTACTTGGTGTGGATCATTATTATGATGTAGTATACCCTGGATTTAAAAGAATGTGTGGTGTAATTTTAATCCAAACTAAATTTGGCTATTGCATGAGCGGAAAGGTGCATACTACACAGTCAAATGTCGTGGTCGACACGGTCTCGATATTAAGAGTGAATGTAACCACGGCAGAGGAGTTGGGAAGGGAGGATTCCCAACCTAGTGACCCTAAAATGACTGCCGAGTTCGACCTGGAACGACTGTGGAGATTGGATCACATAGGCATTCATCCTATGGAGACCGATTATGACTTGGAAATTGCGCTGAAGAAATTTGAAGAGTCTGTGAGCTACTGTGCCTCAGACAAGCAATACAAGGTTAGTTTACCCTGGAAGAACAGTGAGATGAGCCTGCCAACCAACTATGGATTGGCATTAGGTCGCTTGCGCGCATTACAGCGTAAATTAACAAATGAACCGAGCACGCGCCAGGTGTATGACGATGTTTTTCGGAGTTATGAAGATAGGGGCTTCATTGAAAGAGTCGATGTAAAAGAACCGAGTAGGAAGGGAAGGGTTGATTATCTGGCCCATCATGGGGTGAGGAAAGACAGCGTCACCACACCAATACGGGTGGTGTATGACTGCTCTGCCCACCAAGGTCAACAACCCAGTCTAAATGACTGCCTGCTGACAGGTCCATCCTTGGTGTCGAATCTGTCCCAACATCTATTGCGGTTTAGGCTGGAGCAGTATGCATTTACTAGTGACATCGAGAAAGCATTCTTGATGGTCAAACTAAAAGAGGAAGATAGAGATGTTACCCGCTTTCTTTGGTTCGAAGACATTAGCGACTCTGAAAGTCCGGTCGTAATCTACCGTTTTCGGGTCGTACTCTTTGGTGCTACATGTTCACAGTTTTTGTTGAATGCCACAATCAAAAAACATCTATCAGATACTCATGAGGACACAAGTAAACTATCTCGCGGGTTGTATATAGACAATTTGCAGGGTTCTAGCGATAGTCAGGATGATTTGTCACATACCTACTAGCAAGCACGTAGATTGTTTACAGAAGCACATTTATTTCTCCGCGAGTGGGTTACTAATAGTGACGATCTTCAGAGTTTGATACAGGTGGACGGTACGGCATCTCATAACCTGGAAAAGTCCAGAAATTTGGGGATGATCTGGCAACCTAAACAAGACATACTAACTTTTCAAACAAGGTCTTTTGCTCAGCAGACGGGAGCGCACTAAAAAGAAGTCTGTTGAGCAAAGTTGCGCAATTTTTTTATCCTTTGGGTCTAGCATTACCCGTTACCATAAGAGCTAGGATTCTGATGCAGGAAGTTTGGAGACGCAAAATAGGATGGGATGACAGTTTGCCCGAGGATTTGAATGACCAAGGGACATTGTTGTTGAAAGAGTATGACATCCTATGTACTAAACCTTTACCTTGTAAAGTGGCGGCGTTCGGTGACGTTACATTACACACGTTTTGCGATGCTAGCGCCACGGCATACGGGGTAGCCATATATGTCGTTACTTCATTTAGGGCACATTTAGTTACAGCCTGGGCCAAGGTAGCCCCGGTCAAAAAGGTAACTATCCCTAAAATGGAATTGACTGCCATGCTGCTATTAGCACGTCTGGTGCAACATGTACGCGCAGCATACGAGAGCGAGTTAAATATTGAAATCGTTCATGTTTGGTGCGATAGTCAGGTCTCACTCAACTGGATACATAGCAAGAAGTCTCTGCCAGTTTATGTGCGGAATAGGGTAGATGAGATTAGAGCCCTTTTGCCAGACGTTGCTTATCATTATGTAAATACAAAAGACAACCCTAGTGATCTAATAACTAGGGATATAACGGCTAGCCAGTTAGTAAAGTCCGAATTGTGGTGGCATGGTCCAAAGTGGCTGCTCCATGAAAATGAATGGACGATTTGGCATGCTGTTGGTGAGGGACTTCTGCCACTGGAAACAGTGCAGTTACAGCCCAACCAAATGAGCCACCTGGTCCAATAATAGAGTGGGCAAGATTCGGTGACTATAATAAATTAGTCAGAGTTGTAGCTTGGGTGTTGAGATATATATCCAATATCAAGCTTAAAGTAATGGGCCAACTCTGCAACAGGGGTCACAACATTGATGCTCGTGAATATAAAGCAGCTGAAGTAACTTTGATCAAGTGGGTTCAAGCAGAAACCTTTTCCAATGAATTAGAATCTTTGCAAAGCTCGAACAAGACATTAAATGCCTAATCTTGTGCGTCAATTGAGGTTGCACCTAGATAATGACCTCATCAGGTGTGAGGGTCGCCTGAAGTGGTTGGGTGTAATGGACGGCACAAACCATCCTATACTTATGCCGACAAGACATCACGTTACTGATCTATTGATCATACGTGCACATAGGGAAGTAAAGCACTATGGGGTATGTCATATTATATCAAATTTGCGTCTCACATGGTGGATACCCAGAGTTCGACAAGTAGCTCGACGCGTAGTAAGAAAGTGTGTAATATGCCAGAGACTAAAGGGTAAACCATATCCAACTGGACCAGCTCCACCTCTACCTGAATGTTGTGTAAAGCATATAGAACCTTTCCAAGCTGTAGGGTTAGATTACACAGGTGCATTAAAGACAAGAGAGCATGAGAAGGTATATATATTATTGTTTACCTGTGCAACGTCTCGAACGGTACACCTAGAACTATGTGATAATATGTCTCGCGAAGAATTTATGCTGGCGTTTAGACAGTTTTGTGCCCGTCGTTCATTCCCTCAACTCATTCTTAGCGACAATGCTCCTACTTATGTCCAGGCATCAAAATATCTGAAGGATATGAGCAGTGATCCTACAATCATCACTTTTATGGGAGAGAGAAAGTGCGAATGGAGGTTCATCCCAGTTAATGCACCTTGGTTTGGTGGGATATGGGAACGGTGTGTCGGCATAGTAAAGTCAGGACTCAGAGCGGTAGTAGGACGTGCTCTATTAAAGAAGAGTGAGTTGACGACAGTCCTCACAGAGATAGAGGCAGCCGTGAATGATCGTCCGCTCACATATGTGTACACTTACCTGCAAGAACCACTACCATTAATGCCAGCTCACTTGCTATATGGTAAACCATTGACTGCGTTTCCATCTGATTTCCAATCCATAGTATAGTTAGAGGATCCCTCGTTGTACTCTGAAGCAGCGGTGTCTAAGCGATACCAGTATATATCGAGGGTAATCGAAGATTTTAGAAAATGGTGGATTAATGAATATCTGCTAGCATTGAGGGAAAGGAGTGTTACACCCTCTGGTAGACCGACGGCACCTACTGTTGGTGAGGTCGTTTTAATTAAAGAAGATAGTCCTCGTTTATACTGGAAATTGGGCCGCATGTTGGAGGTATACAATGCGGAAGACTCTGTAGAGCGGGTGGCGCTATTGAAGACAGCCACTGGTACTACTGTTCGTCCTATCGCACGTTTGTACGCTTTGGAGCTCGATTCCACTTTACAATCGGAGACTCCACCTGTTATTGCTGGGTCCGAGGATTCTCAAGGTAACGACTCACCTCTTACTGATGGTGATCAATCTCGGACCGGGAAGCGTCCCAGAAGCGCTGCTGCTGGCACCGTCGACATGTGGCGTCAGAAGATAGCCTCTGGGCAACTTTAAGTTTAAGGTGGGGTTCAGGTATTTTTTTGTGGGGGGAGTGTATCGTGTAATACGATAGTGTAAGATCATTTATGTGCTTATGTACGTCTCTGTGACGTCACTAGGTATACGACAGTCTACGTTCGTTCCCACGGTAGGGCGTAGGACGAGTAGATCGTACAGTATATTATAAGATTGTAAGTAAGGTAAGATTATAAAAGGCCTAATATGCTATTAAGCAATATTGATATGGTCTTATGTAGTATATATGAATTTATCGTATATATTAATATTATTTATCGTATTGAGCAAGATAGAATCGGTACGATAATTTGGGCCCTGGCGTTTGCCAAGGCAGCAAGGTGTGACTCTGAGGAAGACAGCTCAGAGCCTCCACGACCACCAACCAGTTAACATCTAATTTCCGCCTTCAGTTGATCGAGCTTTTGTGCCTCTAATCACAATACACTGACAGCAATACATACATCTACACCATCACGACGCTCTCATCGACGCCCTGACTGACTGACAGATAAGCATAGTATCCATGTCCATTCCCATATAATCATTTGATTCTTTCTTTCACTTGACTCGAGCCTCAGGGCCGATGTCTTGCTTCCCCATTGTCCGCCATATTGGGTAAAGGTTCTCCTTTGTCTCCTTGCCACGTGGAACTATTGGTGAGTTAATTCCTGGATAATATTAACCCTTATAACCTTACCTTATATATAAAATATTATGTGAGACCTTTGGATATAAATTAGCTTGTTTCAGATTGAATTCAATTTAGATATGGAGTAATTTTAATTTAGATTGATTTTATTTGAATCATTATAGCTTAGAGATATTTAATATCCATTGATAGTTTACCACAAATGGTAACCTGATAACAATTTGGCACTGTTAAAATTTCAAAAGGACCTTTGAATCTCGGTTTGAGTTTAGACGGCACAGGTAATTGAGCAACCATCACGAGATCACCGACACGGTGCGGGCTGGCTTTGGTAGTTTCATCAGGTTGAAGATCTTGAACATATTTGATTTGCCTGAGACGGTTCTTGAGATGGACTAGTGACTGGTCGAAGTTGGAGGAGGGCTCATACGGGGCAGCAAGATGGCAGAGAGGTAGGAGTAATGGTGGCACTCCAAATACATGCTCGTAGGGTGAAATTCCGTCTTGTTTGGGGCAGGTATTTATACCCCATTGTACAATTTTCACTTGACTGGGCCAATCCTTGGTGTCCATTTGTTGTAATCTGGTTCTTATTTGGTTGGCAATTGTCCTATGACTTCTTTCACAAATGGAGTTGCCTTGAGGCCAGTATGGGGATGAGTGACTGATTTTTAATCCACACAATTGGGATAACTGGGACCAAATGTGACTGGTGAATTCGGGGGCGTTATCTGAATGAATGGCTTCAGGTAATCCGAAATATGGGAATACGTGTTGAATGAGGGCTTCAACTACTGCAATGGCTGAGTGCTCTTTGGCAGGACAAGCAATGACATATTTGGAATAAGTATCCACAAAGGTTATGATGTACTTAAACCCTTTGTTTCCTTCCATTGGTCCCATAACGTCGACTGCGAGTAATTGCCATGGCTTGGAGGCGATTAACTTGCCAGCAGGTCCGGCTGTGCGGGTTCTGTCTTTACCCAACGCACAAGATTGGCAAGCTTCTGTTATACGTTTGGCTGTGATATATGGGGAAGGGGTTCAATAGACTTGCTGAAAGGTGGTGATCAGTTTCCGTTGAGCTAGGTGAATACCATTGTGCATATGTATGGATTGGATTGCATGGTGGATAGTGCAGCTTGTGGTGTTATTACAATTTTTCCCTCGATGGTGAATAGATTGTCTCCTCGTCTAGTTAATTGATTAAATATTTTGTGTGGCATCCAATCGGGTTTCTCCTTTTGTTGAAAAGAATTAAGTAGGTCTTGTTGACTGTTATCCAATGAGTCTTGGTGATGTATGGCTAATATGTTCTGAGTCGTCTCTTGATGTTGCAGAATGTTGGTTGAGGAGTCTATGGGAAGTCTAGATAGGGCATCCGCATTAGTATGGAGTTTACCTGGTCTGTACACAATATCGACATCGAATTTGTCTAATGATTCTCGCCATCTGACCGTTAAGGCGTTCTTGGTGTCGGATTTTCGGAGCCATTGAAGGGCGTGGTGATCAGTGATGACGGTGACCTTGACACCGGCCAGGTATGTCTTGAAATGCTGGAGGGCCCATGTCATACCTAGGCATTCTCTTTTTGTTACTGGGTAGTTTGTTTCTGCTGGATTGAGGGTACGACTGGCACAGGCAATGATGTGTTCCTTGCCATCTATAGTTTGTCCAAGAATGGCACCTATTCCGAACTGGGAGACGTCGGTGTACAATCTGAATGGACGGGTATAATCCGGGAAGGATACAACTGGAGAGGCCACTAACTTCTCTTTCAGATTATTGAATGTTTGCAGGCGTTGTTCTGTCCATTTGAATGGTTCATCTTTTCTTGTTAGATCATGTAAGGGTTTGGCAATCGTCGCGAAGTTCTTTACAAATATTCGATAGTAAGAGGCCAACCCTAGGAAAGCTCGTACTCCTTTGACATTAGTAGGAGGGGAAATTTTGCTGATTGCCTCTAGTTTACTAGGATCTGGGGAAATACCTTGTTCTGACACGATATGTCCCAGAAAATTTACTTTAGTTTTGGCATGGGTGCATTTTGATGGTTTGAGTTTTAGACTGGCATCCCTAATTCTCTGAAATACTTGTGTTAGCCTTTGTAAGTGTTAGGCCAAAGTTTTCTCGAACACAATAATGTCATCTAAATAGGCCAGACATGTTTCCCAGGTTAATCCTTGCAAAACAGATTCCATTAACCTGGAGAATGTGGCTGGGCCATTGCACAGACCGAAAGGCAAAACAGTGAATTCATATAGTTTGCCTTGGCTGGTGGAGAAAGCTGTCTTTGGTTGATGTTCTGGGGAAACGGAACTTGCCAATATACTGCTTGAAGATCTAAGGTGGTGAACCATTTTGCTCCAAGCAGGGAATCCAAGGAATCATCAATTCTGGGGAGTGGTGTAGCGTCTTTGATGGTGACGTCATTCAGCTGCCGGTAGTCAATGCAAAAGCGGGTTGATCCGTCATATTTTCGGACGAGTACTACCGGAGAAGACCAAGGGCTGGTAGAAGTTTTGACTACTCCTGTGGCGAGCATATCTTGCACTTGTTTTTCCTCCTCTTGTCTCTGGATGGGGTTTTTACGACGGATGGGTTGCTTTATGGGACGTCCTACGGTATGTATAGGATGATGAAGCACGTCAGTTTTCCCCATGTCTCGGCTAGAGGTAGCGAAAATATCTTGATACGACATCAGTAAATTTCTGAGGTCGGTTTGTTGACAGAGTGTAAGGTTGGAAGGAATATCAGGAAGTGGGTGATTAGTTGGAGGGGAGGTATCTGTAGGAGCAGATAATTCTTCTGAATACATCTCAAGCTCACCAATTGCTAGTCTCTTTGGTAATGTGATTGGCTTATCTGATATATTCGCTATTTTGATACAGTTCAATTGATTTTGTAGCAGGCTAGGAGCGGTTAGGCAGGCCCCGTTGAAAGGGCTTTGGAGGTGTGGGGTCAAGATGACATCTCCCATGAGGGTGGGTACCAACGGTATCCATTTCTCATGATGAGGAGGAACTGTTACAGTATTGGAAGTGATAGCTTGAGATATGAGGTGGGTGTGGCCCTTCTCATCCTCGGACTTTTTTATGGGGAGGGATGGTTCATTACACTGGAGTTTAGCAGTTGGATTAAGGGGGGCAGGTAGGGAGTTGGCTGTTAACTGCTGAAGGGGTTCAAGTAAGTTTTTTTTTTTTTTGCTTGGGTTTTGAAGGTGGATCAAAGGTTAAGGTACGGTGCCTACAATTTACGGAGGCACTCAAGGAAATCAGGAGATCGAGTCCCAAGTAACCATCGTACTTAGTCTCGTTAGGATTGTAGATCACAAAAGAATGATTTACTCTGTGATTGGGAATAGGGGTGTTAACATATAGTGGAAGAGTCTGTCCTAAATTTGGAATGACTTGATCATTCGCACTGACAAGAATGATAGAGGAAGGTTGCATCTTCCCGTAAACTTTGTGATGTTTCCGGAAAAACGGAAGGAACAGGCAAGAACGGGAAGCTCCCGTGTCTATGAGAAGTCAGACTTTCACCCCGTTAAGTGTGATTTTTTTGTAAACTGGGAGACCATCTGTAGATGTCCCATCATGAGCCCCCGCCAGGTTGACGACTATTTGCTTGGGGGGGGGGGGAGTTTAAAAATCCTGAGGATCCGGCAATAGAGCCTCAGGTAGGTACTGCTCCGCTTCTTCTTCAATAGGTCCGTCTTCAATTCCATCTGTTCCGTCTTCAATGATGGTGGCTACCTTATGTGGCTTGATCCAGGGAATTTGGGACCACCAGCTTGGGGCCTTGCTACGTCTTTTCGTAAGTTCCGTGAAAGATCTTTTGAGCAACCATAACATGCACGGTCCAGAGCATGGCTTCCAATCAGCTGGTCCAATCCTGGCCCATTCCTCGGCTTTATCAGTAATACGAGGAGCCACGGGACTACTGATGGGGGCTGCTGCTGCTGCTGGGTGGGTGGTTACCTTGCTAATTACGGCGATTTTGTCCTGTTCCCTGGATTTTCTGAGTGCCATGATCTGCCTTATCACCGGCAGATCCGTGTCGTAGTTGGTAGGTTCTATGATCGAGAAGTGATCTGCCACCGTGTCTGGCAAAATTCTCACAAGTGCCTTGAAGATGATTTTCTTCCGTTGTGTTGTGGTTTCTTCCAGAAATGCATTGATCGCTATCTGATGAAGTTGCTCAATTGTGCCGTCTAAATCCCCTGAGTACTTTATCTCATGAAATTTTTTATCGGCAATGGTCTGACCGAGCACTGGATTGATTGCAGTTTTCACGTACTTTTCAAATTGCGCCCAGGTTAAACCAGGCATATTGTCGGGCACATACCCTGATACTTTGGTCGCATACTTCCCTAGCTTCACTACTATCGTGTGGATCTTGGAAGCATCTTCGTTTCCGAACATAATGCCCAGGACCGGTTTGACTATTTCCATGTATGTATGTATGTCATAATCTTCTGGCTTGAACGCCAGAATATCAAGTGATCTAATGGCTGCCATGGTGAATATTGTTTCAAAACGTTAATTGAGTACCAGGGAAAAACAAATTATATAAGAACTCTCGTGTTGATATACCGTATCGAGACACCGCTGCCGCCAGTGTTATGCCGGGTTGTAATACAACCTACCTTAGTTTTGGTCTTTACTCAAATCCAACTATGGACTTTTAGACTCACTATAATCTCAACAGGGACACGTCGAACACCTTCTTATTCACAAGTTAATTATTCTCAATCAGGTTAAGATGAACACAATAAATACACACATGTAATTATACACTCTTATTTATTCAAATGCCATATAGATAACTGTATACTCCTTGACTATTATTGGGGAATAGAAAGCGAGTATGTAGACTTTGACATAAACAAATGATAGGTACTTCACGCATATAAGTAGGCCTAAAGTGTGGGTGAATATTTACTTCACTACTATAAAGAATAGCCAGTAAACAATTATTAACATTTATCACACACCAAGGTCTAGTAATAACATACAATGAGTGTGAATCAAGGGATAATATTATAATGGAAGTATGTAATAATAATAATCAGACAAACATACACATAGATAAAACCCTTGATAATAATATATATCAGAGTTGAGTATCTACTGTGAATTATTCTGAATAAGTTTCTGGCAGGGTGAGCGAAATCTCTAAGTAAGCGTATATAGGTTGGGGCGGAACAAAAAGGAAAGCATATGAAGAGTTCTGGGATAAACGCTCGCTCATGGGTGATGAGAAGCGTAGGGGGGAGATTAACCCTCTCCGACATATACCGCGATTTTGAGCCGATTAGGGATACTTTAAAGCCCTTGTTACCATCAGGGGTATTTAGAAACCTTTAGTTTAGTTACTTCAATCTCTGCAGTTGTCTTTGAGTTAGCTGTGGGGAGAAAACTAATTTTTGGAGAGGTAATTATAAGAGTGAGAGAACTCTATTTCTTATTGCTAATCTGGCAACTTCTGCATCATATGAGTCTGAAGGTGTTAAAGGGCTAGTGGCACAAATTATTTTGGGCCAGGTAGGTAACTCAGGTCATTTGTTTGACTGCGATGATCAAAATAGTATTTATGGTTAGTGCAATATTTTTCTGAATAAGGGGAGGAATATGTTGAAATTCATAAGGGAGGAGAGGTAAATTATTTTTACAATTAATGGTGTGCTTAGATTATTATGAGAAAATTTATATCATGAACATACAATTAATTAATTCGTATATGCAATGATAATCTCACGGGTCGAGGAATTCAGATTTAATGATTTATATCAACTGAAGAGTACTCGAAGGTTGAAGATAACCTAACTGAATCAGGCAATAGATTGATTACAGCAGATTAGAGAACGCATCAATAAATTAGCGTATACGGGTAGTTATAATAATACTACAAGTTAAAGATGGCGTACACGACGAAGTTGCACTTAGATGGAAATACCTGATAAGGTATGAAGGAGATCTGAACTGGTTAACAGATTCCTATATGGAATACAGAACAAAATGGCGTTGTATTCGAGTTGGTGAAATAATTAGACAATAGATCTACACAGAACTAGAATTCCTAGACGAGCTGGATCGAAATTATCTATTTCATAATAGAATAAACTAATACGTTATTCACAAATTATACTATTAACGCACGACAAAATAAGGCGTAATAGGGGGGGGGGTTTCTCCCGAAGAAAATAGATTTAGATTATGATAATCAGCAATATAATTCTTCTAAAGGATGGGGAGCTGAGTTTAATTGGATATGTAATTGGGCGTAGGTTCTAGGTAAAAGTGAGGATTTAGAAGGGAATAAATTCACAGTATACACTTCAGCTTCAACTTGGTACATACATAAATAGAATGGACATACACAAGGAAAATCTGTGAGTATTCGGCTAGATTATGAAATTACACAAATATGTGATGTATGCGTAGAATGTTTTATATGAACTTAGAAGAGAAATTAACACTAGATCTTGGGCACAGATCTACACAAGGTTTAACCCCTAAGTGTCGGCGCGCAACATAAGTCGAGTATAATAAATCTGGACTATCTGGCGGCGCGCGACATAGGTCGTGTGGCAATTTCAGCACGTAATGTTGCTGAGAGAGAGAGACAAGTGGTGGCAGGAGAGTAGCGAGCGTATGACTGCTCCAGACCACCGCGGCGAACCTACTGACACGAATCCCACCTCCTCCCTCCCTCTCTCACTCGCTACATACTGAATTGTATGGGGGAAAGTTCCGAATTACATGCTTTTTGCACTCGCGTTGCGCGGTTGTTGCAAGAAAACTAGCTGTCATAAAAGGATCGTTATGGTGTCATTGGAAAGCTCTGTTTATGCCCTTTCAGGGATAGATACTTGTTTTACGCTCTGGGTCTTATTTAGGCATGAAAATTATCACGTAAACAGCCCTATTTTGGCTAAAAACACCCCGCTGGGCGGTACATATAAATAAACCACTAGCCCACTAATCTAGTGTTAATAGGGTTTCTGAAGGATTAATGCATACGCAACAATTTATGATCTTGGGCACAGATCTATAAGGGAATTAGCAATGAATATTCACATATTTTACCTTACCTTCACAGCAATAATCACAACGTAAGACACTCAGAGACACTTAGGGTGAATTTGGGGGGGGGGGGAGGTTCGAGAGCAAGTCTGGCAGACGTAGAGCGTAGGTTTGCCTGGCCCAGACTTCAGGGCTGCTTCGCACCGTCAGGAATTTCACGTCCAGGCATCAGACGCACACAACAGGGCGCGTTGTAGTCTCGAGGGGGAGGGGAATGCAGTTGCAACTTTTAGTTAGATGCTCCGGACTTTTCAGACTTGAGAACATTACCGAGGTGGAAGTGCTTGCTTTCTCAACAATTTCATTGAGTACATGTTCAAATATTTTCTTAGCTTCAACTTATAGTAATTCAATGTTAAAGGGATATAGTGAATCGTTGTGACATCAATAGTGAAGTAAATACTTAGCTTAACAATACATGGTAGTTATCATTTGGTACCTAATCATTTAAAGTATTTTAATTAATACTCTAGCGCTGGTGGGAGTTACTAACGCCATCTCACCGCCAGGATCGCAGAGCATCGAGGAAGGTCTTTTAGAACGGATTTTCAATTGGCCAAACTTTCATTCTCTGCTATACGAGACCTTTTTGAAGCTTCAAACACCCAATACGCACAAATTATTTTAGCATATTGTACACATCTTCTAATGACAGTTCCCGCCTGATAGCCAAGAGCTTATTAACACAACAGTTTCGTCCTGATCTAGGTCCCCAGGAGTCCTCAACACCCTTACTGTGCTTTTGAGATATATGTGATATGTGGTATGTTATATTTTAGCATTCATAATATTACTATATCTTGTATTTCATTTCACTTAGGTTATCAGATTTATATTTAACTCAACATAATGTACACGTATTTCTACGCTTCTCACATATAATAACTTTTAGTTTTTCGTAGATATAAATACTTTGCGGTATATTTGGATATTTAGGCACACATGAATTCAATTATTTTCCAAAAATGTTTTGATCTCTCATTAACCCCATTTACCCCCTACACGTTTGTATTATTTCATGAAATCTATTATGATTTGTAGATATTTATGTAGGCTGTTTTTTTGCTTTTTAGGCTGAAGATGGCTTGTGCATAAGCCGAAACGCGTCCCACAATCAATAAAGATATACTGCATATATCAGCACTGGTCTTATTCTTTATAATACGTCTCCGCTTCCCACGTGATGAAAGTATCGCTTCTATTATATATATACGGTATATATATATATATTCTCTTTTAAACAGACGAGGTTAAAGGCAATAGCAGTTTCAGCATTCAGGATTTTATTGTTACAGCTTTCAATAGTTCTAACAATTTTCCTCTGGGGTTCAGAGATGAGGTACAACAGGTTAGCAAAATTCATGGTGGATCCAACGTTTCACAAGTAAACATCTTGCATCTTCAGGGAATGGAGAGGTAATGATTAGAATAAGGACAAAACAACATATTTATACAAAATTCGAGGATCAAGAATAGGTAGGTGGGCGGAGCTACTGGGTGTGGGGTGGCTGTTCATTGGTGGAAGGCAGTCTATTCGCGAGACGGGCACTAAATCTTATCGGTGGTTGGTTGTTGGCTGTGGGTGGCTGTGATTGGTTGGTGTTGTCAGTTGTGTGCTGAGCGCGGAAAGGTAAGGGAGGGGGGCACAGGGCGAGAGGAAGGGGGGCAGTATGCCTGTAGCGCTTGCCTGAAGGAAGAATTTGAAGGTCTTGTGTTTGGTTGTTGATGCTGGGGTTGAGTGTTTGGATGTATAGAGCTTCTAAAATAACTAGTCTTCTGGGGTCTGATTCTTTGTCGAGTATGGTAGTTTGTTTGTCTAGGTCGGCGCGAGTTAGGGCAAGATGGTGGGGGGCTTGATAGTGATCTTTTATAGCGCCAGATTGAAGGTGGAGGGTTAGTCGACGGGAAAGGCGAGTCTGTGTCATTCCAACATAGGATAGGGGTCCACAGTCCCCAGAGGTGCAAATATGCTGGTATATCACATGATCGTCTTTCGGTTGGTTGGTGGAAATGGGGCGGTTACGGAGGACAAGGTTGGAGGTCTTAGGAGATTTGTAGTAAATAATGAGTTTTATTTTATTGTCAGGGTTGGTGGGGAGGACGTTTTTGTGAATTATTTCTTTCATAATGGATTCGTCTGTTGTGTGGTCGGAAGATATGTAGTTTCTGTAGAAAAATGTAATGTCATTGTCATTTTTTGTTATCAATGGTGTAAACTATTATTTTGTTATCAATGGTGTAAACTATTATTTTGTTATCAATGGTGTAAACTATTATTTGGTTATCAATGGTGTAAACTATTGTTTGGTTATCAATGGTGTAAACTATTATTTGGTTATCAATGGTGTAAACTATTATTTTTTGTTATCAATGGTGTAAACTATTATTTGGTTATCAATGGTGTAAACTATTATTTGGTTATCAATGGTGTAAACTATTATTTGGTTATCAATGGTGTAAACTATTATTATCTGGTGTAAACTATTATTTGGTTATCAATGGTGTGTAAACTATTATTTGGTTATCAATGGTGTAAACTATTATTTGGTTATCAATGGTGTAAACTATTATTTGGTTATCAATGGTGTAAACTATTATTTGGTTATCAATGGTGTAAACTATTATTTGGTTATCAATGGTGTAAACTATTATTTGGTTATCAATGGTGTAAACTATTATTTGGTTATCAATGGTGTAAACTATTATTTGGTTATCAATGGTGTAAACTATTATTTGGTTATCAATGGTGTAAACTATTATTTGGTTATCAATGGTGTAAACTATTATTTGGTTATCAATGGTGTAAACTATTATTTGGTTATCAATGGTGTAAACTATTATTTTCAGTCCTTTAGTGTAGTTACTTCTACGAATGCCAAAGATCCCCTTTAGCGTCGTTGCTAGAATAAGAATTAATGCCCTTTGGAAGTTACCGGAAATAGAACCTTTCGTGTGACTCTGATTTTACGATAATCCATACCTCTCTCAGATGTATGATCGATACACACACACACACACACACACACACACACACACACTAACAGAGTTTTGTATGCATAAAGAACGCCCTAATATACAGTACATTGTTTTTGACAGAGCAAATCCGCTATATATGGCAGGTACATTTTGAACATAAGAACATAAGAAAATGGGAGTCTTCAGAAAGCCGATTGGCCCTCACAAGGCAGATCTCTCTCACACCCAACCCTAATTATAGGCCCAGCTCGCTAACACCGTGAGGACCGACCTCACCAAAACGGTCAGAGGTCAGAGGTAGAAAAATGTCCCAGTCGAAGGCCGGTTCCTCTTGAATTTCAGGCTCGCTATCGCTCGCCAGGAAATAAATTGAAACCTAAATGACACAAAAAATCTTAATGTTGACAAAAAATATGTGGCGAAAGGTCTAAAATCGCCAAACTAAAGGGCTAAACGTCATAAAAACTTAAACCTAATGGGGCTAAACATGAGGGAGAAGGGTGACCAGAAAAATTACCCATCTCCCCTTAAGAGATATGAAACACCGATCGATAATTAATGCCATATAGTTGTTAGTTGCAATGAACGTGCTGCTCTTTTGATGGTTTTTAGCCAGAAGTTGGATTTTGAATCCGCGCTTTTGTAATGCGCCCGTCTGCAGAGCGCCGAATGGCCCACACCCGATAGATCCCCTTCACACCCAACCCATCTCGTCCATATGCCTATCTAATTTTATCTTGAAGCTCTCTATCGTTCTTGATCCCACTATAGCACCTGGTAGCCTATTACACCTATCTACAACTATGTTACCAAACTAATATTTGCCTATATCTTTTCTGAAACGAAATTTATCTAGTTTGAAATCATTTGTTCGAGTTCCTTCACTATCACTGAGCTTTAGTACTTCTTCCATGTCCCCTTTATAAATCCCACTAACCCACTTGAACACCTCTGTCGTATGCCCTCTGCGTCTCTCTAACTCTCACACAGTCAGGAGTGCGAGCTAGAATCACTAGGAGTGATCTCCTGGTGATTCCTGCAAATATGACCGCGAGTGTCCGAAGTTCCACGTGCCCTCACGACAGAGTAGGAGCCAGCAGGAGTGTACCTGCGAGTCACAAGGAGTTACTGCCAGTCACTGGGAGTTACCAGGAGTCACCGGGATAAAACCGCGATTGAAGTGAGAGTTATTGTAAGTATGAAAAATAACGGTCGTTTTCGGATTAGTGCAATATATGAGTCAATACGAGTAATACAGGAGTCACTGCGAGTCAGGACGAGTTATATAGGAGTCACTGGGAGTTACCAAGAATCAGTGCGAGGTGTTAGGAATGAGATGCGAATATGCCGGGGATGGCCTATAACTACAGTACTCTAATATCATCATTAAGTTTGATTACTGTATTCATACATCATTAAAGACATTAATAGAATAGGATAAGTCTTTATTATTATGTACCGTAATGTCATTAGATCAATGCTTACTAGAATTTACGAATCAAATATGTGTAAAGTATTGTCTAAAAATGGGATAGTTAATCCTTCCCAACTTTTTGTTTTCCTTCATTACCGAGTTCTGTAATATTTCATAATATAACCTAAAATAGGTAACAATTATAGGTTATGTTAGTTTAGTTAGGTTAGGTCAGGGGAGGTGGAGAACTTGGAGACTAAAAGTAGGCTATTGTAACATTGACCATACATTGTTAACCCCTCCAATCCCAGCACCGTATACAGTATAATTATACGTCAGTAGATAAGTAACTCCCCAGTCCCAGCGATGTATATATCCCTCAGTAATGTACTTTCCTTGTAACTGCCTGTACAAGGCTGTACCCACGGTATAGTAACATAAGGAGGTAAGCGCATGGCGGTAGTATTGGAACCACGACAGTCACTTGTTTGGGCCTCTGTGACGTCACTCAATGACTCCTGTGTACCGTCTCCCTAGCCTAAATTTGGTCTTCTAACAGGATCGGTATATTGCGTTTTCCACCGAAAATGTAAAGTGACATGGATAAACATAGACATATATAGTGTGACAGGACCCTAGTCTATTTGCTAAAGTTGTTATTTTTTGCATTTGAAGAATATATATACGGCTACGAGGTAGTAGCCTATATAGCCGACGTCGCTTCAAATTTTACCGCGGAAATGCGATGATATTTTTGTCCACCTAATTGCCTAATATGTAGAGTAACGTCGAATGATATCGATAATGTTATTGTAGTAGGACCCAATCTACATGTTAACATTGTTATTTGATATATGTGTAGTTTATATGAACAGATATTTCGATGATGTTGGTGATTTTCGATTCGTCGGTCGGGAGAAAAGGTAGGCCTAAACGGATTCTCGTTTATCCCTTGCTCAACTTCCTTTAAATTCACGTAGTTTGCTTCTGACACTCATCAACTTTCACCCAGTGATGGTGTGTGAGGGTGTATGAAGGCCTAGGGGATGTGGAGAGATGATTTGTATAAGTATATGGCCAGCTAGAGGGAACATAGATTTCTACGAAGCGAAATGGTGGCTGGGACTCTGAGTTGGGGGGGAGAAGACCGGACGGTGGTGCCCTCTGACGTCCAGAGAGAACACTATAGCGGAGCCAAACAAGCCACGATGGTATACGAATATTTCACTAAACATTTGCTTATAGAATAATCAACATTATTCCGACAACTATATCTTATATTATGACGGTACCATGGTTGAGCGTGAAGTCACAAAATTAAAAATAATTAATAAAAATCTGTTTAGTGCTTTTTAGAAGCCTTTATGTATACGAGTTCAAGAATTCACTGCGTCTACCTTCTATTGTTACTATACCGTGGCTGTACCAGTCACCACGACCTTTTGAGCACTGCTCCCGTGTTGGCAACACTTCTCAGCTTATATGAGACCCACTGAAGGGTGACAGAGCCAGTGTTGCCTCATCTTTGGAGGTGGATAGGTGGTCTCTCCTGCCATTTTTACCACATTGCTTGGGACTGCTGGGGACTTTTATTACTGTATCCTACGGTACAGTACGGGTTAAAATTATTAAGTACCTCACCTACAGTAATTTCCTTCTATACACACAATCACTGAGTGAATACAAAGTCTTGTGGGCAATTGTACTTACACAGGTTAATACTAGGCCTATTTAGAATGTTTGACCAGGAAAACTAAAGAAGCCGTATATATTATATTTTCAGCTGAGGAAAATTTACACTTTTATATTTATAATATTTTGTTAACTCCACCTTAATTTCACTTTCAGATAGCTTCAGAATGCACCTAAAATTGATCAAAACTGCAAATTTGTCTAAGGGGGGGGGGGGGGGGTGTAGTGGACTCCCCAGCTGAGTAGGATCACTTTGCTCACCACCCACACCCATGAATAGTGGGCCCTTTATTACATGTGCGTCCACTACAAGTATCTCTGTGGGCGCCCCTGCCGCTTGGACTCCCAGTGGCTCCTGGTAGTTCCTGGTGACTCCCGTCGATTCCCAGTGAGCCTCAGTGACTCGCATATATTACGTATCTACAGTATATCCCAGTGACTCCCGGTGTAACTGAAAACTGAAACTGAAACTGAAAACTGTCCGCGAATCAGATACAAATCACTGGGACTCACTGGGAGTCACCAGGACTCACCAGTTACTCACCAGGAGTCACTGGGAGTGGTCCGACTAGCGGCGAAAACTTTAAACACGATGAACATTTTGTCAGACAGGGCCAATCGCCCGCGACTGGTCGAGAGTCACTGGGAGTCTAACAGGAGTCAGTAGGAGTCGCTAGAGTCACTAGGAGTCATCGATTTTCACCGCGAATAGGCCCGCGATACCGAGTTTTCCTCTACTCCTAGTGATTCTAGCTCGCACTCCTGACTGTGTGAGGGCCCCTTAAGCCTAATTTCTTCAACCTTTCTTCATATGGGAGAGTTCTAAAAATATGGATAATTTTTGTCATTCTATGTTGTACTCTCTCCAAAAGAATATATGTCCATTCTGTAATAAGGACACCAAAATTGAACAGCATAATCCATATGGGGTCTCACTAATGACAAGTAAAGTTTTAAGATAACATCTGCAGTTCTGTTACTCACACTCCTAGAGATGAGCCCAAGAATCCTGTTTGCCTTGTTACGAATGCTTATAATTATACTGTTTTCTAGGTTTCAAATCATTGCTAACAAACACACTCTAGATCTTTCTCACAGACTGAGTTTTCAAATTGAGCATTATACTTTTAATATTTTGTGGTAAATAGTGTTGAATATAAGAAAATAAGAAAATGGGAGTCTGCAGAAAACCGATTGGCCCACACAAGGCAGATCCCTCTCACACGCAACCCATCTCGTCCATATGTCTATCTAATTGTATCTTGAAGCTCTCTATCGTTCTTGATCCCACTTTTGCGCTTGGTAGCCTATTCCACATGTCTACAACTCTATTACCAAACCAGCATTTTCTTATAGCTTTCCTGAAACGAAATGTATCCAATTTGAAACCATTTTTCCGATTTCTCTCGCTATCACTGAGCTTCAGTACATCTTTCATGTTCCCTTTATTAATCCCACTAACCCACTTGAACACCTCTATCATATCCCCTCTAACTCTGCGTCTCTCAAACGAATGTAAGCCTAGTTTCTTCAAACCTTTCTTCATATGAAAGATTTCTAATATTATGGATCATTTTTATCATTTTTCGTTCTACCCACTTCAAGGAATCTATGTCCATCATGTTCATTCTGTAATAGGAACACCAAAATTGAACAGCATAATCCATATGTGGCCTCACTAACGCTAGATAAAGTTTCAAGATTACGTCTGCTGTTCTGTTACTCACACTTCAAAATATACAGTATATCCAAGAACTCTATTTGTCTTATTTCGAACACTGATTCATTGATTATTTGGTTTCAAATATTCACTTTCAACATTTAATGTGCTTTATTTTCTTCAAACAAACATACATCACGTGGATAACACAATTGCCTTGCAATACAATGTGAAAACAAAGATTTACCGATTTTATTCCTTTGGATTTTGAATGCCTAATGAATTGGTATTTTATATTCTTTCTAAATTAATAAGATGATTATAAGTTATATATCCAGCCAGGTAGTAATCAAAGGGTGGGGAAGGCATGATGAGAACTCTTGTATACGTCATCCTTTATTTACTATAACAGATTATTATAAGTTATATATCCAGCCAGGTAGTAATCAAAGGGTGGGGAGGGCATGGTGAGAACTCTTGTATACGTCATCCTTTATTTACTATAACAGATTATTTCGCAAACATAAGAACTCAAGAAAACGGGAGTCTGCAGAGAGCTGCTTGATTCACACACTGTAGATCTGCAGCAAATCCCTTTCACACTCAACCCATTTTCTCTATATACACCTATCTAATATTATCTTGAAGCTCTCTATCGTTATTGATCCCACAATAGCACTCGGTTGCCTATTCCACATTTCTACAACTCTATTACCTAATCAATATTTGCCTATAACTATTCTGAAACGAAGCATATCAAATTTGAAACAAGGTGTTCGAGTTCTTTCGCTATCACTGAGCTTCAGTGCATCTTTCATGTTCCCTATATTAATCCTACTAACCCACCTGAACACCTCTATCATATCCCCTCTAACTCTGCGTCTATCCAACGAATGTAAGTCCAATTTCTTCAAGCTGTCTTCATAATTATGCAAGATTTCTAATATGGAAAATTGTTGTCATTCTTCGTTGTACTCTCTCCAAGGAATATATGTCCATTCTGTAATAAGGATACCAACCAACCTATCTCTCTCTCTCTCTCTCTCTCTATATATATATATATATATATATATATATATATATATATATATATATATATATATATATATATATATATATATAATGTATAAAATACGAAACAAAGATTAGGTTAGGTTAATTTAGACGCTATTGGGTATGGCTAGGTTCGATTGCTAGGTTTTCATATTGTAAATTACATTTGCTTGGGTTTCGTTAGCTAGTGTCAAGTTAGGTTAGTTTATGTCAGTTTAGGTTTGGTTAGGGTATGTTTTATATGTACAAATGTCCATTGACCCTGTGATATACAATACATACAGTATACTAGTTCGCAGTATACAATGGGTTAGAAGAAACATATCAGGTAAGAATATTTCCATTTTTCATTATACCGAGCGATTTAAGTGAACAGTTTTTGTCTGCAAGTTATTTGTCTGTTGAGTTATTGTCCTACAAGCCAAAGATAATGGTATTGATGCTTTTAAATTTGGTTATGGATAATAAGTACAGTTATATAAATTGTTTTATACTTTGTAAAATCCATATTCAGAGCGCTACTGAATAATATGAACCTAAGAGCACGGGAGTCTGCATAAAGCCGATTGGCCCACCAAAGGCAGATCCCTTTCACACCCAACACATCCCACCCAGAAACTACTGTATGTGTTTTTATTTTTAAATAAAACAAAAATATATCCTTTTTGAAGCGAAATGTATCCAATTTGAAACCATTTGTTCGAGATCTCTTGCTACCACTGAACTTCAGTACATCTATAATGTTCCCTTTATTAATCCCACTAACCCCCTTGAACACCTCTATCTTATTCACCCTAACTCTGCGTCTCTCTAACGACTGTAAGCCTAATTTCTTCAACCTTTCTATTATTATGGATAACTTTTGTCGTTCTTTGTTGTACTCTCTCCAAGGAATCTATGTCCATTCTGTAAAATGACACCAAAGTTGAACAGCATAAGAACATAAGAACATAAGAAAATGGGAGTCTGCAAAAAGCCGATCGGCCCATACAAGGCAGATCCCTGTCACACCCAACCCCAATTACAAGGCCCAATTATTATAGATCCATCTCACTAATACCTTGAGTACTGACCCCACCAAAACGGTCAGAGATTAACACAAGATTACGGGGTCTGCTGAGCGCCGATTGGCCCACACCTGGTAAATCCCCCTCACACCCAACCCCTCTCGTCCATATGCCTATCTAATTTTATCTTAAAGCTCCCTATCGTTCTTGATCCCACTATATCACTTGGTAGCCTATTCCACCCATCTACAACTCTGTTACCAAACCAATATTTGACTATATCTTTTCTGAAACGAAATTTATCTAATTTGAAACCATTTGTACGAGTTATTTCGCTATCACTGAGCTTTAGTACATTTTTCATGTCTCCTTTATTAATTCCACTAACCCACTTGAATACCTCTATCATGTCACCTCTAACTCTGCGTCTCTCTAACGAATGTAAGCCTAATTTCTTCAACCTTTCTGCATACGGAAGATTTCTAATATTATGGATCATTTTTGTCATTCTACGTTGTACTCTCTCCAATGAATCTATGTCCATTCTGTAATAAGGACACCAAAATTGAACAGCATAATCCATATGGGGTCTCACTAATGACAAGTAAAGTTTTAAGATAACATCAGCAGTTCTGTTACTCACTCCTTGAGATGAACCCGAGAATCCTGTTTGCCTTGTTACGAACGCTTATACATTGTTTTCTAGGCTTCAAATCATTGCTAACAAACACACCTAGATCTTTCTCACAGTCTGAGTTTTCTAATTCCATATTAGCTAGTTTATATTTAAAATTTGAATGCATCTTCCCTATCTTTAATACCTTGCATTTGTCAATGTTAAACTTCATCTGCCATTTTACTGACCATGCGTGTAAGGTATTTAGATCCCTTTGCAGACACTCTATATCTCTAACTGAATCAATTTGTCTCCCCATTTTGGTATCGTCTGCAAATTTACTTATCCTACTAGTTATACCCAAATCAAGGTCATTTATGTATATAATAAACAACAGAGGACCTAATACAGATCCCTGGGGGACACCACTCTTGACTGATCCCCATTCTGACTTAGTACCATTTATGCTGACTCTCTGCTTCCTACCAATTAGCCATGACCTAACCCATCCTAACAACGCCCCACCTATTCCATGTGCCTCAACCTTTCTCATCAATCTCTCATGAGGGACTCTGTCGAAAGCTTTACTGAAATCTAAATATATAATATCATATGACTTGTCATTATCTACTGCTTCATATACCTCTGAGAAAAAACTAAGCAAATTTGTAAGGCAAGAACGTCCCTGAGTGAATCCATGCTGAGAAGAATTGATTAAGTTAAATGTTTCTAAGTGGTTTCTCATTTTCCTAGCAATAATTGACTCTAGTAGTTTTCCTATGATTGAAGTGAGACTAATGGGACAGTAATTGGATGCTATTGATTTATCACCTTTTTTGAAAATCGGAACTACATTTGCAAGCTTCCAAGCTTCTGGAACTATACCTGTTTCTAATGAATTGTTAAAAAGAAATGTTAATGGATAACTTAACTCATCTCTGCATTCTGTTAATACTCTAGCATATACCTCATCGGGACCAGGCGATTTCTGCGGTATCAGTCTGTCAATTTCCTTAAGCACATCATTTCTACTTATAGTAACCGTACTTAACCTATTTTCTATACTATCGCTATATACCTTACAGACTTCTGGAATCTGTGCCAAATTTTCATTAGTGAAAACGGATAGAAACTGACTATTTAATGTACTGCACATTTC
Source organism: Paralithodes platypus (assembly GCA_032716605.1). NCBI lineage: Eukaryota > Metazoa > Arthropoda > Malacostraca > Decapoda > Lithodidae > Paralithodes > Paralithodes platypus. Next base: position 2,030,391 of record CM064571.1, on the reverse strand, counting down.
TAAATCATTTTCTGTCATTTCTCCTATCGAAGTTTTAAGGGGGCCTATTTTATCTCTAACTTTAGATTTATATAGCTGGTATAAAGCCTTAGGGTTATTTTTTGAGTCATTGGCTATCCTGATTTCATAATTTCTTTTGTCTGTCCTTATACCTTTTTTAACCTCTCTTGATAGATTCTGATAGTAAGCAAGTAGGTGAATTTCGCCTTTCTTAATTTTTCTATATATTCCTCTCTTTTTTCCTAGAAGGTCTAATAGTCTATTATTCATCCATTTGGGTTGGTTCTGTGTTGATCTAAATTTTCTTTTGGGGATATATTTATTTTGCGCAGTGTGGAGTGAAGAAATAAAATGATTATATGTAGCTGTCAAATTATCCTGAGTTAAGACAGGTATCTGAGAGAGAGTATGTTCATTAGCGCACCTGGGTCCACTTAATAGTTTAACCATAGGATCGACTCTTAAGGCTCTTCTTAATCCACCATAATTGGCTTTTCTGAAATCTGGGATAAGTGTCGTATTCTCTTTAGCCTTTCCTGTCCATTGTATGTTAAAATAAATTGATTATGATCACTATTTCCTAGTTGGTCTCCTATCTCTACATTATTTATCATTTGTTCATTATTACTGAGAACTAAATCGAGGATATTATTACCTCTAGTAGGCGAGTCTATGAATTGAAATAAAAAACTATCCTGTACCGCCTCAATAAACTCTTTTGAATCTGAGTCGCCGATTTGATGCTGCCAATCAATATTCGGAAAATTAAAATCCCCCATAATACACACATTGCTAAACCTTGATGCTATTTTCACTTCCTGCCATAAAGCTGTACCTTCGTTTCTACTCATATTTGGTGGTCTATAAATAACTCCAATAATTATGGTCTCACTACCTTCGCTAACCTCAACCCAAACACTTTCGTTATCAGTATTTAGTCTAATACCTGATTTAATACAGCTTTTTAAAGAACTCCTGACAAACACTGCTATTCCGCCGCCCCTCCTACTTGTTCGGTCGCGTTTAAACAAACTATATCCTGGTATATGGAATTCTGCTAATAAATGTCTTGATTCTGTATTAATCCATGTTTCAGTCAGTGCTATAATGTCTATATTTTCGTTGCTAACAAGTGCTCTAAGTTCATCCAATTTGTTACATAAACTCCTACAGTTTGTATAATATAATCGCAATGAATTTATTTTACTGGTATCGGATTTACCTTTATTTCTAACTGAATTCCCATCTTCTGTTACACCTTCAATATTTCTACTAGCAGTACAATTAAAATCCTGTGACTGAAATTTTCTATTCCTATCTGATGTACCAGTACGGCAATTTACCCTATCTAGACAATTATTCTTACTCATATTCTCAGGCTTTATTTTCAGCGAAACCCCGCGACAATCCTATCTATTGACCTAGCTAAATTTGCCACCCCTAGCCGAGAAAGATGAACCCCGTCCTGTGCGTACAACTGATTTTTACCATAGAAACGGGTCCAGTTATCAAGGAATGGTATTGCATTTGCATTGCAGTATTTTTCCAGCCGACAATTGATACCAATTGCCCTAGATGACCATTCCTTGCTGACCCCTCTCCGTGGCAAGATACTGTGTACTACAGGTATGCCTCCCTTCCTCCTAACTTTATCTAACACCTCCCTGTACTGCCGAAGCAGTACTTCCGTCCTACCTTTACCAACATCATTGCTCCCTGTACTGAGACAGATAATGGGGCTATCTCCAATATCTTTCATGATGTAATCAATTTCCTCTAACACCTTCCCAACCCCGGCACCAGGCAGACAGACAAGCTTCCTAATATCAGTACAGGTGGACCTAGCTAAGTGTCTGACCATGGAGTCCCCAACAATTGAGAAGGACTTGCCTCTCCTTGTCGATGACTTGGTAGCAGCTGCGGCAGCGGCAGGAACTCCTGGGGCAGCAGTTGAAGGTACTCCTGGGGGGGGGCAGCAGTCACAGCATTCCCTGTGTTTGAAGGCAACTTACTTACCTTTCTCCTGGTTTCCTCGCCGAAGGAAGCACTCGCAGCCTCACCATCACATTCGTCATCTAAGGTGATGAACTTGTTGCTGAGGGCAACTGGCTGCCGTAGAAATTTGCAGGTTGTTGCACTTGTTGGAACAACTGTCCAGGGAGCATCACGATCGCTAACAGCAGTTGCACTATCTTCACTTTTCTTGTCAGCCAAAGTTAGCTTTAAGGCTAAATTCTCGTCTTTGAGAGACTGCCCCTCTCTCTCCACATTATCCAGCCTTTCTTGCAAAGCAAGACAAAGCTGGAGAATATGAGAGGAGGTAGCAATCTCGTCAACACCAGCCATTTTAAGAAAGCGTTAACACTGTCACCACACTATGGGCAAAGATAATACACTGGGAGTCACTAGGGACAGTTCCTCACTCAGCAAAGGTCAGGCAGGTTCTTGATCATTAATCCATATGTGGCCTCAAAAACTATAGATAAATATTCAAAATTACGTCAACTGTTCTGAATAGGGGGAACTCTATTAACCTCTGAAGTGCGCATGGGGGTAATTAGACACCTCTCCCTGTGCACATGTATTTGAGGTGTTTCCGTCACTAAAATATTCATTGTACCATTAATAGCATTAATACTTATCCATATGCGCCTATTATGGGTTGATTATAAAGGTATTAACCTGAAACAACAATAAAACGAGTGAAAACAGAGTTTGGATGGTCAAAATCGGAGATATAGCCCGCGAGTTGTATAATGTATGGGTGAGGCAATCTGCTTTCCCGCCAATTTCCCCCAAGGCCACTGAGACACAGTCGATCGATACTCTCTCTCTCTCTCTTGCATTCGCTTGCTATCAGTGATGACCACACCCTCCAACCGGATTTCTAATGTTAGCACGAAAATATACCTCAGAATAAGGGAATAACAGGGAAAATAGGTGATAACTGAAGGAGAGGAGGAAAGTGGGGAAGGAGGGGAGGTAGAGGACTGAGATTTTGCATGGCCCAGGGGCCAAAAAAAATAAAAAAATAAAAAATAAAAATTTGTTTTTTTTCGATGTCAAAAGTTGATTTTTTTTTTCACTCACTCTTAAGAGTCTCCCCGCAGTCCGCCGGGGGAACTCTTAAGAGTCTCCCCGCAGTTCCCGGGTTAAGTTAAGATGGATTAGGTTTATGGTAAATTGGTATGAAGCAAAGAGTTAGCATAAATGGTAAACAATCAGACTGGGGTATAGTTAAGAGTGGAGTCCCACACAAATATGTTTTAGGCCCTCTGCTGTTCATAATATATATTAACGACCTTGATGTAGGAATAAATAATAAAATCGGTAAATTTTCTGATGACACTAACATAGGAAGAGTGATAAATTCAAATCATGATATTCAGGCTCTCCAAATAGGTCCAGATACACTACACAAATGGGCAGTAAACTGGCAGATGAAGTTCAATATAAATACATGCAGTGTAATACAAATTTGGGAAATCGGTAGAAAATGTAGGATATAGGTTAAATAACGTGAACAAAAGGAGCTTAAATAATAAAACAGATTTGGGAGTCGTCAACTGTGATTTGAAACCTAGAAATCAATGCATTTGTTAAGCGACGCTATAATTCTGCACGCTTTAAGTTAGTTCACTATTTCCACCTTAGGAAAGCTTAGAACTACAACACTCAACTGGAACACAGCTGACTTTAATTATATAAATCTTAATCATCTCAATCTCCACCAATGTCACATAATACACAATTGCGGTTCACAAGTTTTATTTCATCTATAGCTAGGGCACAAACACAAATGATTGGAGTCTGAGTCTTATTTATATGGAAATAAGCTCAAGACAAAATATGGAATAAAGATCACTATTCCTGATTCATATATTAACAAAAATAAAAATTGTTTTCAATAAATAATAACACTAATACAAATAAGATGAGGAATATTCATACAAGTACAAATAAACACAGAGAGGTTAGTCTCAAAACAATAGCTGATATCCTGAGGTAAAGTAACGCGAGGTAAAGCGTGAACGAGGTAGGTAAATAGTACTGAGGTCACACGTATTCAGTGAGGGTAAGATATATAATTTAAAATATCAGCTGAAGTACAAATAACTTGAAAGCTAGTTCAACGTATAATAGATATAAATCTCTATTAACCTATACAAGTACAAATGTAGATATCAGTTTGGGGAACTGAGAATAATTAATATTAGCCCGTGTGAGAGGCTGAAATAACGTTGTATAAATATTAACGCGACGTGATATAAGTAGAATATAATAATGAATTCAAATAACGCTTAAGCTGAGTTTGAAGTCAGGAAGCATGAATATAAATAGGTCTGACTAGGAGACAAAATAAATTAACACTCTCTGTGAACACTTATACACAACTACATACCCAGCTAATGATACATAAATATAGACTAAGATCTGCTAGGCGTTCACTGGTATTTACGTGTAGTGTGCGGGTATTATTGCTGAATGAATATATCTATAAACATTAAATGTAATATAGGAATATATTTTACAAGGCATATAGATACATCAATTCCAAGACAGAGTTTGTATGTTCTCTCGATATGAGCAACGGTTGCTAGAATGCGAGAATAGTTAAACTTGGTGGTTTACGTTAAAATGTAACACATAACATATCCTATCTCAACTTCGCAATAATCAACAAACTCATAAGATCAAACAAGAAGCACTTAATTTGGGTTGGAGTATAGGAGGAAACAGCCGTGAGGGATCTGGTCATACGTGGCTACTAAGTGAGGTGTCCGTCTGCCTGTTTGCACCAGGGGGAGAGACGATACCTTCACACGGTATAGCTAGGAGAATTTCTTCCTATACTTCAGCAGATCTAAAGAGGCAGTTTTGGGCGGGGACACCTCTCCCTGCACTGGTGCCGGCTGTCCACTTGACCCTTTCCGTACGACAACCTTTCCAAATTACTCTCACTATCTTTCTCCTTCCCTCTACCTCCCCCGGTCAAGGTCAATGTAGGGAGATCGGCTGGTCCAAGGTACATTGACCTTGCCCTGTGTATGAGTGAGAATGGGAACGCACTTATCACTGTACTACTGTGTAGCCCACATGAATGCATAGATAATTATTATTGTTATAATAAATTATATTACTATTTATATAGCTCTCTCTCGCTCGCTCTCTCTCTCTCGCTCTCTCTCTCTATATATATATATGTGTGTGTAATATATTACCATTTTATATTTTGGCTTTCTTTCCACACCACCCAAGAGATAAAATTTTGGCACGTACTACTGTGTAGCCCACATGAATGCATAGATTATTATTGCTATAATAAATTATATTACTATTTATCTCTCTCTCTCTCTCTTTCTCTCTCTCGCTCTTGCACTCTCGCGCTCTCGCTCTCTCTCTCTCTCTCTCTCATATATATATATATATATATATATATATATATATGTATATATATATATATATATATATATATATATATGTATATATATATACGGTATATATATATATATATATATATATATATATATATATATATATATATATATATATATGTGTGTGTGTGTGTGTGCGTAATATAATGAAGTGACGAATGGGTTTACTTTACATGTGACAGTACCAATTTCGTGCGCCTGGCAGCGCGCCATTACGTGATATTTGTTTATAGTTTAGCAAGTCAATCTGTGAGGGAGTGTTGTTTTGCCCGACCTAATCTGACAACGTCGCAGTAGCTACGTTGCCAAGTTGTATACAATGTCCATTGTATTTACTAATAACAAGCGAATTAATTATAAAAAACAATAAAGCTTTTTTGTACATGTAGAAATAGCCTGAGCATTTCAAACCGACTTAAGGTACTTAATACCAAAAATAATATATTTTCGTTGTTAGGAATTATACATGTGGCACCAATGTAAAGCTATGAACCGCGGGTAAAACTGCCTGTTTAGATCTGCTGGAGTATAGTTGTAGATAGGTGGAATAGGCTACCAAGTGTTATAGTGGGATCAAGAACGATAGGGAGCTTTAACCCGTACAGCCCCAGCGACGCGCCTGACGCGTTGGCGATGTATGTAACGCACAGCCCCAGAGACGCGCCTGGCGCGTCACCCTAATTGCGCCGACCGTAACCTCAGGTGTAGCCACTTAAGAGGGCTCAGATTTGTATGGGAACTGTGTACGTATCCCACGCAACCGTGTCGATGGTTGAAATCTCTCAAAGTCCACGTGCGTGCGCGTGAGCGCGCAATAACCTGGTTTTTTGGGGTAATTGCCTTAAATTTTTTACTCTTGTAAAATATGTTTTCGGGGGCTCTGTAGGACCATTCTTTAAGCTTTTTGAGCGTTTTTTCGAGGTTTTTCCTTCATTCCTAACCCATTTGCTATTGTTTCTGGAATAAAACAATTTTTTGAAAACTGGCCGGGTTCTGGTGAACAAACATTACAAAACTAGCCGGGGCTGGACGGGTTAAGATAAAATTAGATAAGCATATGGACGAGGTGGGTTGGGTGTGAGGGGGATCTGTCAGATGGGGGCCAATCGGCGCTCTGCAGTCCCCCATTTTCTAACCTCTGACTGTTTCGGTGAGGTCAGTCCTAAAGGTGTTGGTGAGCTAGGCTAATAATTATGGTCAGGTGTGAGAGGGATCTGCCTTGTGTGGGCCAATCTGCTTTCTGCAGACTCCCATTTTCTTATTTTCTTATGTAAGCTAACACAACTCTCTCGGTCCTCCAACACAACTCGCAGCTTGTAGATACTTTAAGGGGAATTAGGCTAACCCCTACGGAAGTATTCTCTGAGTTGACTGGATCACGTATAATCCAAGTACGGACAGATCCGTACTAGACAGTGAATCAACTATGCCTAACTTTATCCTGTTTTTGGTCAGGTAGTATTACACATTATTTTCAGATAGTGTTCACATGGCTGATGCGTTTCGGAACATGAGAGGCATGAGAATAACATTTTTTTAATTTTTGGTCAGTTATACAAAGTCTTAAAAATATAATACATACATGGTTATATGGGGAATGGTATTCTTTATTTATTTATTTTAGAAGTAGGTCTTAGGTGGCTTGGATAAGTACATGATAAATTATTTACAGTTTTCACAGGTTCTTGATATTTGTAGGCTTCTATGTAATGTTCTGGTTGTTAGATGGAATCTTCAGGTTGTAGTTTTTGCCTCTCTTTGTAGTGGTAAGGGTAGTTATTTCTATCTGGTTAACTAGACAGATATGGAGGCGGCTGGTGTTGTAATTCCATAAAATATGATTTGTCGTAATCCAAGCCTGGTTCCTGCTGTGAGTTCTGATCCTTTGAGGAGGACGGCCATTTTTTATTTAGCTCCCGGGGGTCATTAACGAGGGGGGATGGGCCGTATTCGGATACGTATCTTAACCCTTGTCTAGCGGCGGGTTTTGGGCTTATTTGGGCATATTCAGGCCCTCCTGCATGATAAATCAAGTATCTGCATGAAAAAAATAATTATTAAGCAAAAAACTAGGAGCTAAAAGCTTCAAAATGAGACCAGAACGAGCTACGTAGCACTCCTGGTTCTCATACAGTGATACCAGTAACATGGGAGTTTAGTGTATAGCGGCATATTTTTCCCAGCTATGCTCACTACTGGCTACACTGCCGGCCTCTCGAGAACACAGGGAACATAATTTAATGGGCGGTGGTAAGCCCTGGGAGTCGGCTGTCTGGCCCGCTGCGCTCCCGGCCATTTGCACTCGATTTTAACCCTTTAAAAGCCTTAATAATGCTCCTAACTTGCTGCAAATTGGAACCGGACTTAAGTCCGACCCCGATCTTTAAGGGTTAAGGGTCCAGGTGAATCTCGTTTTTTACCTGCAGATTGTAGGGGTGACTGATGCAGGTGATTTCTAGTTTTTAGGGTAGACTGATTCTTTGTCCTTCTCCTGTTGGTTATGGACAATCCTACAGGTTGAGGTTGAGGGCTCTTCTCCAGGTGTGGATGGGTTATTGAAGGTGTTGGGCTCCTCTTCCTTTCGCCCTGTCATCTCAGCATTAGTGCTCGAAATAAGGCAAATAGAGTTCTCGGATTTATATAGAATTGTGATTAATAGAACAGCAGACGTAATCATAAAACTTTATCTAGCATTAATAACACCACATGGATTACACTGTCCAATTTTGGTGTCCACATTACAGAATGGAAATAGATTCCTTGGAGAGGTTACATCGAAGAATGACAAACAAGTATCCATAATATTAGAAATCTTCCATATGAAGAAAGGTTAAAGAAATTAGGCATACATTCGTTAGAGAGATGCAGAGATAGGATATGATAGAAGTGTTCAAGTGGGTTAGTGGTCTTAATTTCAATGAGATTGAGCAAACAAGATGTATCTTGGCCCGCGAGCCATTCTTCGAACAAATCTGAACGGACTGGACACGTGCGAGATGTCCACATGAAAGAAGTTTTATCTAAACATTTTATACACCGGATACACAGTCTATGCGCTAGTACCGGGACAAGAATGCAAGTGAGAGTTGAGCAGATAGTGAACAAGGGCATGATTACAGAGGCTCCTCTCCCCGGCGGGAACGTCGCAGTAGTAGGATGTCCTGGGAGGTCGCCTGGAAAGATAAAATTTCCAGGAATCAGAGCTCATAAGGATATACCGAGGGAATCTCCCACATCCTAACCCCATGGGGCAGGAGGAAACAGTAGGCCACGGCCTTCCTCTTTATTCCCACTCCGAAGGTTGTGCCACGCCTCCTCTCATGCCCCTTGTAAACATGAGAAGAAGTGTACACCGCAGAGAGCTAATTCATGACATGGGTCATGGTTGGGTAAGCTAACTGGCGGCGGGCAGGAGTAAGCCAACTGGCAGCGGGCGTGTTCACGCAAACTCCGTAGTCGCCGCTGGTGCGTTTACCAACTGGGTCGTGAGCAACACGGGGTAAACGTCACACCATGAGAGCGCCGGCTCATGACCTAGGTCCTAGGGACCCCTGGCGGCGGCTATCGGCATGTTATGCGAAACAAACGCCACCCGCCGTCAAAACTTTTCAACACGAAGCCGCCGGTAATGACGGTGTGAATCTATAAAAAAAAGGGTCAGGGAGCGCGCCGCAACCATGTGATACACGGAAAAAACAAGTTTCCGCCGGACCTGCAAGATCGCCGGAACAGGGAGGAAGACGCGCCCTACCTCCCCCCAACAGAGCCACGACAAGGAAAAAGAGAGAAACCCAGCAAATGCCGGCACGGCAGACTGAACCAAAAGCCGCAAAACAGAGGCCGGCGGGTCAAAAAAAGGGGGAACACTCGAAGCAAAGCATAACAACGAGAGAAACCACCTAACTCTCAAACAAACCCAGAAGTAGGATGCCTCCCAGGACTTCCGGAAAGTGGAACACTATCCAACAGGGAGTCCCAAGAAACAAAGGGGACATAATAATTCACAACAAGAGAAAAATAACACTGCCCCCCAAACACTAGATAACCAACAGGCTTAACCAGAAAGAAAGTCGAACGACGACATTAAAGAACTATGAGAACAGAGCCAAAAAGGGCGGAGATATCGCCCCCGAATGGGGCCTCTCAGCAGGCTCGGACGCCAGAAGATTCCACAGCCACGTGTGACAATCTCAACCTGGCGCGTCTGCAAAAGAACAAAGACAGGGTCCCACGACCCTAAGCTGAACAAAGGAACAGCTAAAAACACTGAAAGGAAGCCTCCTAACTAAGAGAAAGCAAAAACTAAGGCGCATAGCAACAAGAAACACCATGCGTGTGGCGACAAAATGAACAAAACAAGTCAGCGCCTAAACGTACCCTAATTTAACACTTCCTGCGGGCCAACAATAACACAACCCGTGCTAGCTAGTCTAAACCCTGCTCACTATTTCCCCAATATATACAAATGAGTAAGGACTCACTAGAAGAGAGCGAACGTCGAATGAAGCCGGAGCGCGGGGGCACATGTGTAGACAGTAGGCCCGCGAGGAAGAGAAGGACGAATTGTGCGCTTGGCGAGAGGTGGTAAGAAGCCACAACACAAGAAAATCCACCGAGTGTGGGAAGCTTGTTGATAACAGTGTTTTAAGTATTGAAATTTTCCTTTTTTACTCTTATTTTTACAAAGGTTTTTTCGTAGTGGGTACCCGATCTGTGACGACACCATAAGAGAAGTAGCGTTGCACTTATGAAGATGACTCTTTTTCTTCCTCGCGGCTGTTGATTCAAACGACTGACGTGGTGTTGATTGGAGACTATTATACTAATAGGCAACATCGTCAATGATTCCAGGGCCCCTACTAAATATTAGATTTTCTTTACTTCCCTTTGGGAATCAAACCTATAATATATATATATATATATATATATATATATATATATATATTATATATGTTATGCCGGGCAATCATTCTTGCCCGATTAAGTCCGTTCTATCTTTTCTCCTTAGAAAAGCCGGAACACAACAGACTCCAAATATGCAATTGTAAATCTCCTCAATCTCCACCAATGATTCAGAATACACGGTTGAGTTTCACAAGTTTTTATTTCACTTTTAATCAGGGCATGGGCATAGATAATAATTAAATAATGATGGTTGAGTCATATCGATATAGAAATACTTTTGAACCTACTTCAAGAATGAATAATAATATTTTCTTAAAGCATGGATGGTATATAAATCAGTTTATAATAATAATTGATTAATCACGATTGAATAAACATATGATAAATATATAAGTATACCAAAAATGCTGACAGAGCGGTTAGTCTCGAATAGTAGCTGATATCCTGAGGTAAAATAAATGCGAAGTATAGCGTGAATCTATGTAGGTCAATAATACTGAGGTCACACCATCTCAGTGATGTTAGAATATATATATAAGAATATCAGCTGAATGGTAAATAACGAATGAGTTATTTATAATAAGAGAGGGTTTAAATCTCTACTAACACTACAGTTAGATTTATGAATAATAGTTCAGGGAACTGAGCAAAATTAATATTAGTCTCGTGTGTAAGACCGAGTCCTCGACATTAAAATATTAACACGATGTGGACAACATAGAATTACGATGAATTCGAAGTAAATGTTTAAACTGGTTATGAAGCCAGGAAAAATAAATAATATGAGTCTAACTAAAAGAAAAGTTATATAACAAGCTCTGTGAACATTTATACACGTTTACATACCCTGATAATCCTATTATTCTAGTATAAGATCTGCCAGGGGTGTTCACAACATTTACGTGTAAAGTGCGTGTATTATTGCCGAATGAATATATATATAAACCTTGGTGGTAATATATGAATATATGTCACATAGTATATATATATATATATATCAAGCCCAAGATAGAATTTGTATGTACTATCGACACGAGTAACAAAGTCTAAGGTGAGAATAAAATATTTCAGGTATTTATGTTAGATTGAACACATAACATAGCTTACACAACCTTTGCAATAATCACGAAACACATAAGTAAACAAAAAGCACTTAATTTGAGTTGGAGTATAGTAGAGATTAGCCTTGTAGAGATCTGACACACGTGGAGGCGACTGAGTGCATTGTCCGTCTTGGCCTGTTTACCAAGGGGGCCAGGGATACCCTCACACAGGTATTAATAGCGCAGGTCACTTCCAGTACAGCCTACACACACACACTTTCGTCCAGACTCCCTCGCAGCTTGCAGGGCATGATTCAAGAGGATTTTGCTAACCCCTACGGATGGTGCTATCCGGTTCGAGTTGTTCACGTATACTCCCCCACAGGTTACCCATGGGACACAGTGCCTCGACTTTCCTAACTGTAACCTGTTTTCGGCCAGGTAGTATTTGATTTTACGGAGAGTGACAAGTCGAGTGTTCCCGGAACATGAGAGGCATGAGAAATACTGTTTCTGATTGATTGCGTGGTTGTCTAATGATTTAAAAATACAATGCATATGTCGGGAATTTAGATAGAGAGGTTAAATTACATATCACTGGTACATGAAATATCCCAACAAATAGTTATAATATAATTACCAACGAGGTATTCGATGGGTGTAATCCAGTCCCCCACACGCGGCTAATTCAATTGCATGACATGTAGGAATGTTCACATAATACAATATCGATACAATGAACTTAGCTTAGAGGACTGGTGATGTAGGACTGTTGTTAACCCTTATTTAGCGGCGAGCAACATAAGTCGAGTTAAATAAAGCTGGACTATGTGGCGGCGCTCGACATAACTCGAGTGGCAATTTCAGCACGTAATGTGGCTGAGAGAGAGAGACAAGTGGTGGCAGGAGACTAGCGAGCGTATGACTGCTCCAGACCACCGCGGCGAACCTACTGACACAAATCTCAGCTCCCTCCTCCCTCTCTCACTCGCTACATACTCAATTATGTACTGAAAGTACCGAATTACCTGCTTTTTGCACTCGCGTTGCACGGTTATTGCAAGAAAACTATCCATCATACAAGGATCGTTATGGTGTCATTCGAAAGCTCTGTTTATGCCCTTTCAGGGATAGGTACTTGTTTTACGTTCTGGGTCTTATTTAGGCATGAAAATGATCACGTAAACAGCCCTATTTTGGCTAAAAACACCCCGCTGTGCGGTACACATAAATAAACCGCATAGGCCGCTCGTAAGGTGTTAATATTGTTATAGATTAATATTTGTAGCACATGGTGAACTGTGGGTTGAGTCAGAGCCGGGGGAGGAGATGTTGGCTGTATGGTGTTGATTGAGAGACTAAAGGGCCGGCGTCCGATCGCTTAGCGAAATTACATATGGCTGCCGGCTCATAATAATTATAACCCATAACTTGGTTTCATGATACATCTAGAGCTGATGTAGATATTTATACATTACAGTTAATACTTAACCTATACTTAAGAATAAACTACAATACACAAAGAACCAGCCGAAATCGTACAAGCGATACGATACCGCCAAATTCAAATGTCCTATTGGACCAAAACCTGTCGGGATCATTACCCTATTCCCGACATATTGCCCGCCACCAAAAATGATATACAGGAGCTATATACAGAGAACAAAAAAAAGGACATCGAAGTCAAAGATCACCTTGTTTGATCTTTGATCTCCAAAGATCCACGGAACTCATAGTCGCCCTCCTTTTGGGACGAGCGCCACCTGAAGCCTGAGGAGGATCATCCTTCTCATCATCAGCTGCCCCACCTTGAGGAGCACTGTCACCAGCACTCTCCCGCGGAGGGGTATCAGTAGAGACGCCAGGATCATCCGGCAGTTCTACATCCTGCTCCAAGGGATATAACCTTACGACTGGGCGAGTAGTAACCCCAGTTGAAGTTCGTATTCTAGCAACCCTTATAAGACCATCAATGCCCTGGAACAAATCGATAATCCTCCCAAGCTTCCAAAATAACCTAGGACGCTCATCATGAATCAGGACGATATCCCCGATACGAGGCCATCGTTGATTCGTCCCTTTGATCTTATGAGAGTGACGCTCGCGAAGAGACAGCAAATATTCTTGGGTCCACCGTTTCCATAGATCGTCGGACACCTTGTTTACATACTGGAAGCGACGACGTGTGGCGTCAGCATTGCCGAACGTAGGGTCATGCAGATCTTCGTCATTGACGGACGATCTAGGAAAGGTATTAAGGATTCGTCCACGTGTTAGCATAGAAGGCGAAATGGGTAAGAGGTCATCAACATCTGCTGAGGTATAGGTCAAGGGCCTGTCGTTGACTGACATCTCAATTTCTATTAAGATGGTTTGCAACTCTCGTCTGGTCATCAGTGCCCTTCCTAATACCTACTTCATGGCAGATTTGACGATACCGATAGTTCTCTCCCAAATCGCCCCGAACCATGGTGCACGTGCTGGTATAAATCTCCATTGACAACCCTTTCCAGTGAGGGTAGCCACAACCTGCAGGTCATCCATTAAACTCTGGAGATATTTAGAGGCCCCGACAAAACAAGTCGCATTATCGCTCATAATAATTTGAGGGAAACCATTGCGGCCTGCAAAGCGTCTTAGAGTATGCAAAAACCCCTCACTGGATAGGTCGTCAATCAATTCAATATGAATCGCTCTGGTTACCGCACATGTGAATAGGACGGCATATACCTTTATGATATTACCGGGCGATTCTCTAACATGAATCGTTCCGGTGTAGTCTACCCCAGTTACTTGAAATGGTTCAGTCCTTTGTACCCTGAACTCAGGCAAGGGAGGTAGATCAACTGGGGAGTAAGGCTTACCCTGTAATCTTTTACAGATAGTACAGCTATTGTGGATCCCTTTAATTGCTTGTCGCATCTTAGGGATCCACCAACGTTGTCGCATATACGCCATAACATAATTTACGCCAAAATGTAGGCAGGTCCTATGGCATTGGCGAATCAACAGTTTGGTAATCAAATGAGAGGAGCTAAGGAGGACAGGATATTTCGCAGAATCAATAATGTCCGCCTTTTGTATCCTGCCTCTACACTTAATTATGCCTCCTTCCATATATAATCCTAGCTGCCTCATTAAGTTTGAGGGTTTGGCCTTTGACTCCTTGCTCAGGATTTGATGTTCAGTAGGATAAGATTCCTTTTGTACTAAACATATTAGTTTCGCTTCTGCTGATCTCAATTCATGGAGTCTGATATGCTTCGAATCTTCACTAAGGAAAGACCCGTGAGCCCGACTTCTCATGTTGTTAATGAAACGGTATATCCATGCAAATACCCGCATTACTTGATCATAGCCGACTTGAAGGATCAGATATGTATTCCCTGAAATCCTGAGGCCATTCAGTTGGAGATGTAAGCCATGGAGGTCCATGCCACCAAATAGAGGACGACATAAACTGTTGCGCCGAGATCCCCCGGGAAATTATGTCACTGGGGTTATCCCTGGTGCTCACATAGCGAAATTTAGCTGTAGGAACTAAGTTATGTATCTCATCAGTGCGACTAGAAACATAAACAGGTAACACTCTCTGGCTGTGTACCCATGAAAGCGCTATTTGACTGTCGCTCCAGACATAGACGTTATTAATCTGTAGTATGTCTGTATAAGCATCCAGTGTAAACTTTATTAAACGAGCAGACAGAAGCAATGCAGTAAGTTCTAATTTAGGAACTGTAATCTTCTTTATAGGGGCTACTTTGGCCTTCGCTATAGCCAGCGTCGCTTCACTACCATTGCATATGTATATGGCAGTACCGTACACACTATTACTAGCATCAGAAAAGGCATGTAGATCCACCTGTTGACCACTAATAACCTGACGATTAAGTTGGACCTTGCAACATGTGGAAAGGTCCGACCGAATCAACCGCCAAGTATCTTGTAACTCAATCGGGAGGGGCGTGTCCCAATCTAGTTTTAGCCGCCACAGTTGCTGTAAAAACATACGAGCACGGATAGTTACAGGCAGCAAAAAACCTAGGGGATCAAACAACCTCGCTGACAAGCTTAAGCAGTTTCGCTTGGTCATAAGCTCACTGCCGCATGGGGTGTGACAGAAGGATATACAATCTGTGGTAGTGTCCCATGTGTGGCCTAAAAACTTCACCTCACTATTCTCAGTAGCTACACCATCAGAAGCATATTGACCTTTCAAAAGATCACTATTAGTGGCCCATTCTCTCAAGTATAAATGAGCCTTGGCAAATATATCGCGGATCTCCCAGCATCTCTTGAGCAATAAATCTTCATCGTCTCCAGTGCCTTGAAGATTGTCCACATAGATCCCCTGCTTGATCTCATTCTTGAAGTCAGGATCTAGTCCAGCCTCCTCAAGATGACGCAAGATAGTAGCGTTGAGAAGGAACTGGGAACAGGTCGCCCCGAATAAGACGACTCTGAACCTGTAGACCAGATACTCTGAATCTAGATCCATTGGGTCCCGCGGCCATAAAAATATTGTCGAGTCCCTGTCTTCACGATGGAGTTGAAGCATCAGGAAGGCCTTCTCAATATCGGCGACCCATGCAAACTTATGACATCTGAAGCGCAACATAATTTGCGCGAGATCAGAGACCAGGGACGGACCCGTGTACAGACAATCATTCAGGCTATAGGAGCGATCACTAGATTTAGCAGAGCAGTCATACACAATACGAACAGGAGTGGTGGAACTGTCCTTTTTAATCCCATGGTGAGCAAGGTAATGGATATTATCCCCATACTCACCGAGATCTACTCTCTCTACAAATCCACGTTGTACCTGCTCATTTAAAACTGCCGCATAAGTCTCGCAATAATTTGGATCCTTGACAAACTACTTCTGAAGGCCACGTAACCTACCAAGTGCTAGATGGAAGTTAGTAGGTAATTTACTCTTGTTATCATTCCAAGGGAGCCTTACCACATACTGACCTCTGCCAGAGTCATACGTTACAGTCTCTTCATACGAGCTTAACGCTAGCTTGGACTCACGATCAAGTTCATGTGGGTCAATTCCAATATTGTCCAAGTCCCATAGCTTATCTATATCAGTACATGTATTATCAGGCACCTTTGGCCTAATATATTTATCTATGGGGCTTACTGCTACCTTGAGGACCGTAACCACCTCCACCTGTGTGTCTTGAGAGGAAGTGGCATAGGATCCAGAAATGGCATAACCTTGGATCGTGGGGAGCATTATTAGCTTATCTACCCGCCGATATCCAGGGTGAACCAGGTCGTAGTAATAATCAGCTCCGACCAGTAGCATAAAACCATTGTTAGCAGAGAGTTGATCATCAGCCAGTTTATAACCCTTGCTTCTGAGATATTTCAAATGTGGTTGAATCTCTGATGCTATATAGAAACTGGGTAGTGTGTCGACCACAACAGCCTTGATGGGACATACCTTTTTTCTATAAACATAGGAAATCTCCACTATATCATAGTCACTGGAATCTATTTCACCAGTGAAACCATGGAGACGCAAATTCTCTTGACCCTTGCTGGTACACTTGAGCTGTGGTAATGATGACCTCAGAACGAATGACCTCTGTGAGCACTGGTCAAGTAAGGTGCGCGTCATTATAGTATTATTATTACTCCCCACTACTGGCAGCATCATAGTAGGAAGCAATTGACATTCTCGAGAAGCAATGGACATGGCAGATACTTTATCACCCTCACTCTTACTTTTCTCATGTGACTCTTTGGGGGTTCTCCCCTTTTCTTTGCCGTCGTGCCGATCAGACTGGGTGCAAAGGGAAAACCAATGTTTCCCCTTGCAATACTTACAAGGTTTGATGTAGGAATTGGTGCAATTACTGTTGAAGTGGTCTCTTGCCAGACAGCTGGTACATAACTTAAGCGATTTAGCCTTGCCAATCTTCTGTGTAGCCTTAGGATACTTAGGACACTGATACCACAGATGACCGTGGACACTGCACAACTTACAACCTAATGATATTGGCCTTTTCTGTTTAGGAGAAGTCTGTACCGGGAAAGCTGCAGTAGATGGCGACATCTCCACTTGTTGGTAGTGTCCAGTACCCTCCATATTGAAGACTTCAGTCTGGTACACCTGCACCAACGCTTCCAAGTTTAGTGGAGAGTCGCTTAGTTGTCATCTTAAGATTTCCCTTAGGGGAGAGGGTATTTTATTCAAGATATTCACACTAAATATCTCCTCCTTGGTGACGGCCATTGTCTCCATAGATCGGAGGAGGCTCTCAAAGGAGGCATAGTACTCCTTTAGGGCCATCACATCATAGGATGGAGGATCTAGCGTGAAGAACTTATTAATTAACGCGGTCTTGATGACTTCCACTCTCCCGTAAGTTCTCTTCAGCAACTCCACTGCAGACTCGTAGCTGGTAGCTTCTAGCTTGTACCCATCGACTAACTTCAATGCCTCCCCTTTCAATTGACCACGGAGATATGTGAACCTTTGGATGGATGTGAGTGTTTTATTATGATGGACGGAACACTCAAAAATATCCCAAAATCCAGTCCAGGTAGCCGAATCCCCGGAAAAGGTAGGCAAAGTAAGCTTCGGCAGGTTAAAACCAGTCGCCTTTGGTGCACCGGTATCCTTAACCCGGGAACTGCGGGGAGACTCTTAAGAGTTCCCCCGGCGGACTGCGGGGAGACTCTTAAGAGTGAGTGAAAAAAAAAATCAACTTTTGACATTGAAAAAAAAAAAAAAAAAAAAAAAAAAAATTTGTTTGGCCCCTGGGCCATGCACAATCTCAGTCCTCTACCTCCCCTCCTTCCCCACTTTCCTCCTCTCCTTCAGTTATCACCTATTTTCCCTGTTATTCCCTTATTCTGAGGTATATTTTTGTGCTAACATTAGCGAGTTGCAAGCAGGGTGTTGTCATCACTGATGGCAAGCGAGTGCAAGAGAGAGAGAGAGAGTATCGATCGACTGTGTCTCAGTGGCCTTGGGGGAAATTGGCGGGAAAGCAGCTTGCCTCACCCATACATTATACAACTCGCGGGCTATATCTCCGATTTTGACCATCCAAACGCTGTTTTCACTCGTTTTATTGTTGTTTCAGGTTAATACCTTTATAATCAACCCATAATAGGCGCATATGGATAAGTATTAATGCTATTAATGGTACAATGAATATTTTAGTGACGGAAACACCTCAAATACATGCGCACAGGGAGAGGTGTCTAATTACCCCCATGCGCACTTCAGAGGTTAACAGAGGTTGATTCTTGGGTGGAAGATAGTCTGGCTAAGGCTGTATTAACATTCTCAAAGTACTCAAGATCTGCCGACATTTCTTCTTCCACATCGTCAGTAACTGTCAATAAGCCATATACCTGCTGAGCATAACTATCATAAGTAGCTAGCGATTTAGTAACAGTAGCGAATTTACCATTTATTTGATCAGCCGTGGCACTTATTAAAAATTCATCAAGATCTCTTAAACATCTATTTAAACTTCCCTTCATCCCTCCCTTAAGAATCTTAAGTTTTTTAAATCTGTCATTGTTAAGGTCTAATTTTAAGCAACTTAAACTACAATGAGGTCAGACTACAAACCGTTAATCGCTTAGGAATCAACAGCGGCAAACCCCCATTACTTAAGAAATTTACTCAAAAAGAATTACATAATACTTACATCCCCCTTAATATAAACTATCGAAAGGAAATTATCTAACTAGACAAAAGAATTAAATACTAAATCCATTAAAAGAAAGGGTAAGGTGAAGCACTAATTATTGTAAGCCCTTTATAGGTAAGCCAGTTGGTTAAGCGACAATCATGAGGTCTGACTATTAACTGTCAATCGCTTAGGAATTAACAAAGACCGACACTCATGACCGCCACTGTAAGCAACTAGGCCTAGGCTATTATGAAATTGAAATATAAAAGATCACATGAGAACCCTCCCCACCAGCAAAATTAATAATGAGTCCCACAATGACAAAACACAACGAACACCGCAGGCACACCACCAAAGCGAAATGAACAGCAACCGCAGACACCTGCAGGCCTAGACTGCTTAGCCTAGCCTAGCCAGGAGCGCAAAATGGTGCCCGACGAAACTACCCCTACCCCAATCTCCAGCCCAGCTAACCCACCAAAAAACGCCAAAGATCACACCCCCAAAAAAACCTGGAAACAAGCCCCAAAAAAGATAGGGACGGTGCCTAAATGGTAAAAAACACGAGGGAAGAAGCTGGGTCTAAACTAGGGAAATGGCAGTCGGCCAACAACGCGCGAGGCGGCAGCCATTTGTAAGCCCACAAGCGTCAAGGAAGCAAACAAAACGGTACTACGGTATGGAAGCTTTAGGGCACGAAGGACCATTATTTGTCGGGAATTTAGATAGAGAGGTTAAATTACATATCACTGGTACATGAAATATCCCAACAAATAGTTATAATATAATTACCAACGAGGTATTCGATGGGTGTAATCCAGTCCCCCACACGCGGCTAATTCAATTGCATGACATGTAGGAATGTTCACATAATACAATATCGATACAATGAACTTAGCTTAGAGGACTGGTGATGTAGGACTGTTGTTAATATTGTTATAGATTAATATTTGTAGCACATGGTGAACTGTGGGTTGAGTCAGAGCCGGGGGAGGAGATGTTGGCTGTCTGGTGTTGATTGAGAGACTAAAGGGCCGGCGTCCGATCGCTTCGCGAAATTTCATATGGCTGCCGGCTCATAATAATTATAACCCATAACTTGGTTTCATGATACATCTAGAGCTGATGTAGATATTTATACATTACAGTTAATACTTAACCTATACTTAAGAATAAACTACAATACACAAAGAACCAACCGAAATCGTACAAGCGATACGATACCGCCAAATTCAAATGTCCTATTGGACCAAAACCTGTCGGGATCATTACCCTATTCCCGACAGCATATATAGTTAGGTGGGGAATGGTATGTTTTATTTATTTATATTAAGGTTAGATAGCCTAGAGCTTAGGTGGATATATTTAGAGGCTTGTATACACTTGTCTGGTTATCCTCTTGTCTAGCTGGATTGTAGTGTTTGTCTCGTCTAGTGGTGATAGTGACGAGTGTAACCGCCAGGGAAATTGGAGGGGAACTGAGGGGGTCGATGTTGCATTTGCATAAAATCGGCCTCCTCGTATTCCAAGTCTGGCCCAGGTAGAGACGGCTATTGTTCACCTGGCGCCTGAGGGTAATTACCAACAAACTGTGACGGATGTCTAGGCATAAGTATCATAAGCGTATCTGAAGCTGTGCGTTTTCTGTGCGGCTGTGATACGGGTGACTGAAGGAGGTGGTTACTGCTTTTCATGGGAGACTGCTTCCGGTCCCTCTTCTTGTCTCGTAGGGTCCCAATTCTATGGGTTGTTGTTGTTGGTCTTAAGGTTGATGGGAAAAGGTTTGTGGTCTGTTTTGGCATGACATTTTCCAGCCCCGTCATCTCACCATCGTCGTCCATAAAAAAATCTCGGCCTCGAGATTGGATAAGATACTCCCTCTGGGTTTTGGTACACAGACTTGGTGTGAGGCCCTTGAGGAAACGGCACCAGACGAGGGCTGCTACATTGTGAGGGGCAGCATGGTCATACGAGATGATGAGTTTGAGAGGAATGTCCGACTTGCGAGCCAGGAACACCAGTTGGGAGGTGCTTTTGAGGGTTGTCTCGTAGGGCCTTAGGTAAGGGACACCTTATTCATTTTCATGGTGGTGGTCTTGGCGGGAGCAGTAGGTGTTGTTGGTGAGGGGTCAAGGTTCGTACTGGTTGTGTGGGAGGACTGGAGGTTTGTAGTAGTCTTTGACAGTGCAGTTCTGGGTGGGGCTGAGGTGAGGTCATGAGGTTGACTGGATGGGATGACAAGGTGAGAGCTCGTCGAGGGTAAGTGCGAGGTTGGCGTAGGCGGCTTGGCGGTGGTGGTGGAGACAGGGGTGGTCGTGGCAGGGGTGACAGGTGTGGTCGGAGGGTGTGTGGGTGGGGTAGGTGCTTGGTGACGGATGGAGGAGGCTTTGTTTATCCTTTTTTGGGAAAATGTTTCCGGGGTCCAACATTTTGTCTGCGTCACGCGTCTGCCAGATCGTCTGCATTGAGGCTGGAAAAGAGGTTGTTTTGAAGCAATGGAAGGATTGGAGTTGGTTGATTTATAGATTTTACTGGGGATGGTAGTGGGGTTAGATGAGTTAGCAGAGGTGATAAGTTGGGTTGTCGTGGGTGGGGGTGTACTTGTTGAGTGAGTGATAGAGAGTGAAGTGTTTGGTGAAGTTCTGGAAGAAGGTGACTTAGAGGTGGAAGTAGAAGGGAGAGAAGATTTTAGGCATGGTTTAGGTATTCGTGAAGGCAAGTTTACCTTGGGAGAGCTAGTTTCTGATATAGAAGGGGAATTTTTAGAGAACGTTGGTGAAGTGGGTTGAGTGTTCGGTGAAGGAGGAGACATAATTATGTCAACTTCGGGTGATTCAGGAAATACAAAAGGAGTGGGTGTGTGAGGTAAAACTGGGTGTGGTCTAGTTTGAAGGGTTGGGGGAGCGGAAGTGGTGCGTAAGGGGGGCGTGATGGAGGTGGGGTGATTTAGATGATGAAGGTTAGGGGGAGAGATAAGAGGAGGAAGGAGAGGGGATAGATGTTTTGGAAGAGGTGATTGTGTTAGCGAAAGGTCAATGAGGGGGGTTTGGGGGGTAAGTGGTTCTGTTGCACTTAAATTTGTGTTACTATTAGCAAGGCATGGATTATTAGGGTCACGGTCAGCAAACATGGTTACATTTTCATCAATAGGTTGGAACCGGCGAACATATCGATTACGGTAGGTGCGTGATTTTCCGTAATAGTTGATGGTGACCTGGTAACAGTTAGGGACAGTGAGTATTTCAAGCGGTCCTTTATACCTAGGCTTAAGTTTAGATGGTACGGGTAGGATTGCTACCATTACTAAATCGCCTATGTGGTGAGGGCTAACTTTGGGGGTTTCATCAGGTTTGAGATCTTGGAGGTATTGTAATTGGCGGAAACGGTTCTTTAAATGCACAAGGGACTGATCAAAGTTGGAGGAGGGCTCATACGGGACAGACAAATGATGTAAAGGAAGTAGGAAAGGGGGCACGCCAAAAACACATTCGTGAGGGGAAATCCCGTCTTGGCGAGGACAAGCGTTGATTCTCCATTGCACTACTTTGACTTGGCTAGGCCAGTCTGAGGTGTTCATTTGTTGCAGTCGGATCCTAATCTGATTGGCAATGGTTCTGTGGCTCCTTTCACAAATAGAGTTACCTTGGGGCCAGTAGGGAGAGGAATGGCTGATTTTAAATCCACACATTTGGGAGATTTGAGTCAAAATGTGTCCTGTGAACTCGGGGGCGTTGTCAGAGTGAATGGCTTCGGGGAGGCCGAAGTAGGGAAAAACGTGTTGTATCATAGCTTCAGCTACTGAGAAAGCAGTGTGATCTTTAGCTGGGTAGGCAATTACATATTTAGAATATGTGTCCACGAAAGTGATTATATATTTGAATCCTTTGACACCTTCATGAGGACCCATTACGTCTATGGCAAGTAATTGCCAAGGTTTGGAGGCAACAAGTTTGCCAGAAGGGACTGGGGTGCGAGTACGGTCTTTGCCTAAAGCACAAGCTCTGCATGCTTCTGTGACTTTTTTTGCTGTGATATAAGGGGAGGGGGTCCAGTACACTTGTTGAAATGTGGATATTAGCTTACGTTGAGCTAAGTGAATGCCATTATGGGCGTGCAGGGATTGCATGTTTGGAAGGGCAGTCTGGGGGCTAAGGACAATTTTCCCGTCAGGAGTATATAAGTTGTTTCCTTTTCTTTGAAGCTGGGAGAAAAGGTGTCTGGTTATCCAGTCGGGTTTCTGTTGTTGTTGAAATTGTTGCAAAAGGAATTGTTGTTCTTGATCAACGGAATTTTGATGGTGAATGGCTAGGATAGAATAGGTTTCTTATGGGGGGGGGGGATCATGCTCAGGTGTGGTGGGGGTAAGGGGAAGTCTAGAGAGAGCGTCGGCGTTTGTGTGAAGTTTACCAGGCCGATAAGCTATCTCGAAATTGAACTCTTCAAAGGATTCATGCCATCTGATAGTTAATGCGTTCTTAGTATCTGACTTTCGGAGCCATTGGAGGGCATGGTGATCGGTAATTATTGTGACTTTAATGCCAGCAAGGTAGGCTTTGAAATACTGGAGGGCCCAAATGATCCCTAGACACTCTCGTTTTGTGACGGGATAGTTAATCTCAGCAGGATTGAGGGTTCGGCTGGCGCAGGCAATAATATGCTCGCGTCCATCTCTGGTTTGACCGAGGACTGCTCCGATACCGAATTGAGATACGTCGGTATATAATGAAAGGGTTTCTGATAATCTGGGAAGGATACAACTCGAGAGGCTACTAAAAGGTCTTTTAAAGAGTGAAAGGCTTGCAAAAGTTGAGAAGTCCACAAGAAAGGTTTGTCTTTTTTTGTTAAATCGTGCAGGGGTTTGGCGATGGTGGCAAAATTCTTGACGAATTTACGGTAATAGGAGGCCAATCGTAAAAAGGCTCGGACACCTTTAACATTAGTGGGGGAGGTGATGGCACTGATTGCTTTGAGTTTCTCAGGGTTCAGGGGCAATTCCTTGCTCGGAGACTACAATACCTAAGAATTTTACTTCTTTCTGGGCGAGGGTACATTTGGAGGGTTTGAGTTATAATTGAGTTTTTTTAATTCTTTGGAACACTTGACGAAGACGTTGGACATGTTCTGACCAAGTTTTCCCAAACACAATGATGTCATCGAGATAAGCCAAACAGGTTTCCCATGTTAATCCTTGCAATACGGATTCCATGAGCCTGGAGAAAGTGGCAGGACCATTACAGAGGCCGAACGGCATCACGGTAAACTTGTAGAGTGTCCCTTGACTGGTAGCAAAAGCCGTTTTCTGTTGGTGTTCCGGAAGTACTGGGACATGCCAATATCCGGCCTGAAGGTCGAGGGTGGTAAACCATTTTCCGCCTAGCAAAGAATCTAGAGAATCGTCAATGCGAGGGAGAGGGGTGGCGTCTTTGATAGTTACGTCATTGAGTTGGCGATAGTCTATTCAAAACCTAGTGGAGCCATCTCTTTTTCTGACTAATACTACAGGCGAGGACCACAGGCTAGTGAAGTCCTTGATTACGCCCGTGTCTAACATTTCCTTTACTTGGGAGTCTTCCTCCTGTCTCTGGAAGGGTTTTTCCCTACGGATAGGTTGTCTAATCGGTTGCCCTATCGTATGAATGGGGCGGTGAAGTATGTTAGTTTTCCCGACGTCTCGGCTGGATGTGGCGAAGATGTCTTGGAAAGAAGTCATCAAGTCGCATAAGTCAAGTTGTTGTTGGGGGGTCGAGTGAGAAGGTATGTCGGGAAATTTAAAGGGGGAGGGGTCTTGATCATTAGCTAGGGTTAATTCCTTATCGTGTGTTTCTAGCTCTCCGATAGCTAATCCTGTTGGTAAGGTCAGGGGTTGATCAGAGATATTTGCTATTTTTATGCAGCTGAGTTTATGGGGAATAATGGCTGGGGCAGTTAAGAAATTGTGGTCAAACGGACTTTGAAGGTTTGGGGTAATGATGACGTCACCAGGTAACGTAGGTAGAATGTGGATCCATTTTTCATTGTGAGGGGGTAGCGTCATGGCTTTTGAGGTAACAGCCTCAGCGGTTTTGATAGTGCGGATGGCCTGGGTAGGGATAAGTTTAGAGTGGTCTTCGGAGGTTAGGTGAGATTCTTTTTTACGGTTTTTTTTTAGCTGGGGGTGGAAAGTTAATGTTCTGTTACCGCAGCTAATATTGGCATCTAGGGTGGTCAACAGGTCGAAACCCAAATACCCATTGTACTTGGTTTCTTGGGAGGGGAATACCATAAGGAAATGGTGTTGACCATGATCAGGGATGGGAGTGCAAACATAGAGTGGCTTAGTTTCCCCATTGTTTGGAATGATACCGTCGTTCACTTCAATTAAAACTATGGTGGAGGGTTGAAGGGGGCCAAAAGAAACTTGCTTTTTGTTATAGAATGAAGAGAAAAGACAGGAACGCGCCGCGCCTTTGTCTATCAAGAGTTTAGGTTTGACCGCCAGCTTGGCGGTCTGTTCACGGGGGCGGATTAAAAATCCTGGCTATCTTGACATATTGCGATTTCTTCTTCTGTCTCAATTTCCTCTGTTACTTCACTCTCTTTGCTTCCCTCTTATCCTGCAGTCGTCCCATCCTCAATTACTGTACCCTCGCGCCGGGGCTTTACCCACAGAGTTTGGCTCCAAAACTGAGGAATTTTGGGTCGGCATTTCACTAGTTCCCCAAATGACTTTTTAAGAGAGACAAGGGGGCACCTGGAAGTACATGGCTTCCAGTCTGAGGGTCGAACTCTGGCCCATTCCTCCATTTTATCGTGGGAACAGTTAAATGCAGTAGGGGAGGGAAAATTTACAGGAGCTTGAGGTTGAGTAGTTGTCCTGCTAATCACGGCTATTTTATCTGTCTCCTGTGTCTGTTTCAGGGCTAAAATACGCCGAATAACTGGCAGGTCTACGTCATAACCCGTGGGTTTTGCTATGGCAAAGTGATCTCTCACAGGTGTGGGCAGTATCCTCAACAATGCCCTAAACACAATCTCTGTTTAACTGTCTTCGTGGTGCGATGTATAAGGTGTTGATTTTCGGTGTGAGCATCCTGGGTTCGAGTCCACGGACTGCCACATGTGTTTGTAAATTTCATTAATCGATTTTAGGAGTATGGTTGGTTGTTGGAAGGAACATAATAATTCTTATAGCAGCAGTCTCCGTGGGAAATGCTGTCAGTGCCAGTTGATTCAACTGGTTAATTGTGTGGTCTAGATTTCCTGCGAATTTAACCTGATAAAACTGTCTATCTTCTACAACTCTAACTAGAGATGGGTTGATTGCTAAGGTGGTATAACTCTCAAACTGGGCCCACGTTATTTGGGGAGAATCACACACATAACCGGACACGAGGGACATATGCCTGCCTAACTTCATGACAACAGTGTGAATTTTCGCATTGTCATCGTCCTTAAATACAATGTCAAGAACAGGTTTCACAACTTCAAGATAGGTGACTGTATCATGGTCTTCTGGTTTAAATGGAATAATATCCAGCGATTTGCCCGCCATGATGATTCATGTATTGGTAAAGATTGAGATAAATTCAAATCAGAGTCATTATGCCGTGTTGAGACACAGTGGCCACCAATGTTATGCCGGGCAATAGTTCTTGCTGTATTAAGTCAGCTCTATCTTTTCTCCTTAGAAAAGCCTTTTAGAACTATAACACTCAGCAGGAACACAACGGACTCCAAATATGCGATTATATATCTCCACTAATCACAATTGAATAAACATATGATGAATATATAGGTATAGCATAAATGCTGACAGAGCGGTTAGTCTCGAATAGTAGCTGATATCCTGAGGTAAAATAAACGCGAGGTATAGCGTGAATCTATGTAGGTCAATAATACTGAGGTCACACCGTCTCAGTGAAGTTAGAATATATAAATAAGAATATCAGCTGAATGGTAAATAACGAATGAGTTATTTATAATAAGAGAGGGTTTAAATCTCTACTAACACTACAGTTAGATTTATGAATAATAGTTCAGGGAACTGAGCAAAATTAATATTAGTCTCGTGTGTAAGACTGAGTCCTCGACATTGAAATATTAACGCAATGTGGACAACATAGAATTACGATGAATCCGAAGTAAATGTTTAAACTGGTTAGGAAGCCAGGAAACATAGATAATATGAGTAACTAAAAGACAAGATATATAACACTCTCTGTGAACATTTATGCACATTTACGTACCCTGATAATCCTATTAACCCCAAAACGGCGAGCTGTGTGTAGTGAACACCATGTAATTGGGCGGCAATATTGGGCTCCATTCCCGCCTAAAATCGTAATTTTACGATAAATGTCGTTATTACTTATTCATATGCGCCTATTTTACGTTTAATATGAAGATAGTAACATGTAACAACAATAAAACAAGTGGGAATAGAGTTTGGATGGTGAAAATCGCGAATTATTGCCGACTGTTCAATCATGAGGTGAGAGACACAGGAGGCCTACACCCTCCTCTCTCGAAGCCTGGAGAGTGACTGAGGCCTGTCTCTCACTCTCTCTCTCTTTCCCACGCATAGACACACACAAGACCACACCCTAGGATCGGTAATTACACCAATAAATATTGGAATAAGAGGAAAAATAGGTGATAATTGAAGGGAGGAAGGTAGGGATTTTGGCACATGTGGAGGAGTGATAGAGGTATGGAGGAGAATTATCTCACTTAATCACCATTTCATTTATTTTAACACTCAAGCCGCGGCGCCCGACGTATGTCGGCCAAGAGAATAATGGCTACCCCTGCGGTGCCCGACAATAGTCGAAAGGGATTTTGAGCACATTATCGGCTCCACGCGTTGGGAGGACTGTAATGCCCTCGAAAATGTCCCGCACCCACAATAATACTAACCCGAGTTGACGTCAGGTATAGCGTAAAATAGTCGTAGATGGTAAGTCCAATAAACTCATCTCGAGAGACTATCACCGTGGTTCTTAAAAATCGGACTAAGGTTGCTATACTTTTGTACGTCCGTGGTAGTACAGTGGGTTAGCACGCGGGCCTGGTGGTGATGGTGGTGCGTCACTAACCAGGGTTCGAACCCCACCCAAGGCATCTCAAAACCTGTGGGTTTTTAGGGGGGTTAAATTCCCTTCAGAGGTTCGTACCCCGCGCCAGGTACCAGGAAAGGTTGATCCTAAAGGTAGCCTGGGGATAATTCCCATTCCTATTTAACCTGGAAAAACCTAGCATTTCATTGGTGGCAGTAAGGGAACGTGACCTGGTAGCTACGTGCTGGAGCACCCGTCACGCGAACCCTATACCAAGAATTGAGATGGCTAAGGTAAAAAGGCTACGATACCCTACGACCTTACGAGGCTAGGGACTAGCCTAACTAAAAAGGAATGTGGTGTAATGCCCTCGAAAATGTCCCGCACCCACAATAATACTAACCCGAGTTGACGTCAGGTATAGCGTAAAATAGTCGTAGATGGTAAGTCCAATAAACTCATCTCGAGAGACTATCACCGTGGTTCTTAAAAATCAGACTAAGGTTGCTATACTTTTGTACGTCCGTGGTAGTACAGTGGGTTAGCGCGCGGGCCTGGTGGTGATGGTGGTGCGTCACTAACCAGGGTTCGAACCCCACCCAAGGCATCTCAAAACCTGTGGGTTTTTAGGGGGGTTAAATTCCCTTCAGAGGTTCGTACCCCGTGCCAGGTACCAGGAAAGGTTGATCCTAAAGGTAGCCTGGGGATAATTCCCATTCCTATTTAACCTGGAAAAACCTAGCATTTCATGGACGATAGGCGGGCTCTGACAATTCGGCACGGCCCTAGTGCCGCGACTGAGCTCCCCACTGCAACATTCCACACCCACGGCCTCGTGAGACCAGGAAAATACTAGGGAAATTACAGTATTTTAGGGTTTTTCACCTCTAGTTGCGCAATCGCTACAGGATAACCCGTGGTCATACAAGGATGATTCAGGTGTCATAGGAAAGCTCTATTATCGCCCTTTCACGGATACATAATTGTATTACGCTCTGGCTCTTGTTTATGCATAAAAAAGAGCATGGAATGAAGCTCATGTAGGGTAAATATGCCTGGCAGATAGTAGAAGTTATAAACATCCCCGTCGGTTAAAAGTTAAGTGCTACTGGGGCCTTTTAAAACCTTTTTTTTTAGGCCTTACCTCCTAAGAGTGTTTTCGCCTTTGCCCACCAAAACCTCTTAAGAGTGTTCTCGCCGTTCCCGGGTTAATCTAGTATAAGAACTGCCAGGGGTGTTCACAACATTTACGTGTAAAGTGCGTGTATTATTGCCGAATGAATATATATATGTAAACCTTGGTGGTAATATATGAATATATATCACGTAGTATATAATTATATATATCAATCCCAAGATAGAATTTGTATGTACTATCGACACGAGTAACAAAGTCTAAGGTGAGAATAAAAGATCTCAGGTATTTATGTTAGATTGAACATATAACATATCTTACACAACCTTTGTAATAATCACAAAACACATAAGTAAACAAAAAGCACTTAATTTGAGTTGGAGTATAGTAGAGATTAGCCTTGTAGAGATCTGACACACGTGGAGGCGACTGAGTGCATTGTCCGTCTTGGCCTGTTTACCAAGGGGGCCAGGGATACCCTCACACAGGTATTAATAGCGCAGGTCACTTCCGGTACAGCCTACACACACACTCTTTCGTCCAGACTCCCTCGCAGCTTGTAGGGCATGATTCAAGAGGATTTTGCTAACCCCTACGGATGGTGCTATCCGGTTCGAGTTGTTCACGTATACTTCACCACAGGTTACCCATGGGACACAGTGCCTCGACTTGCCTAACTTTAACCTGTTTTCGGCCAGGTAGTATTTGATTTTACGGAGAGTGACAAGTCGGGTGTTTTCGGAACATGAGAGGCTTGAGAAATACAGTTACTGATTGATTGTGTGGTTGCCTAAAGCCTTAAAAATACAATGCATATATGGTTAGGTAGAAAATGGTATGTTTTATTTATCTATATTAAGATTAGATAGCCTAGAGCTTCGGTGGATACTGGATAAATTATTTACAATATTGCAGGTCTCTCTCTATTTAGAGGCTTGTATGCACTTGTCTGGTTTTCCTCTTGTCTAGCTGGATTGTAGTGTTTGTCTCGTCTAGTGGTGATAGTGACGAGTGTAACTGCCAGGAAAACTGGAGGGGGTCGATGTTGCATTTGCATAAAATCGTCCTCCTCGTATTCCAAGTCTGGCCCAGGTAGAGACGGCTATTGTTCACCTGGCGCCTGAGGGTAATTACCAACAAACTGTGGCGGATGTCTAGGCATAAGTATCATAAGCGTATCTGAAGCTGTGCGTTTTCTGTGCGGCTGTGATACGGGTGACTGAAGGAGGTGGTTACTGCGTGCTTTTCATGGGAGACTGCTTCCGGTCCCTCTTCTGGTCTCTTATGGTCACAATTCTATGGGTTGATGTTGTTGGCCTTTCGGTTGATGGAAAAAGGTTTGTGGTCTGTTGTGGCATGACATTTACCAGCTCCGTCATCTTAATATATATATATATATATATATATATATATATATATATATATATATATATATATGTTATTAAAGCCAGGTAATAAATTTTCTTTGATGCACACGAGGTTAAAAAATATAGCAATTTCAGCATTAGAGATTTTATTGTTCAGGTTTTCCAGAGATCTGACAATTTTGCGTTGATGGGCAGTAAGGAGGTACAGTAGATTGGCGAAGTTCATGATGAAGTGGATACAGGATGGTACATGGAGAACAATGGTTACGACGTTTCGCTATTCATATAGCATTTTCAAGTAATGAATGGTATAGAGAATAATATGAGTTTATATAGGAGCTGGGAAGGTTGAGGGGGCGAAGTTACAGCAGGCTATCGTCTCTCATTGGTGGATGGTATGTTCGCTATGTGGGCACTTCTCCTGGTTTGTGATTGGCCAGTGGGTGATGACGTCAGGAGTTGCGCGCTGGAGTCAATCGTGGCTGGGGGTGTAGGGTGGTGGAGAGAAGGGGGGGCCGAAGTCATCGTTGGTTGGCTGGGAGCTGGGGTGAGATGTGCGGGCTCGAGGGGTGGAGCTGAGGGGCGTCTCTCCAGGGGCAGAACGGCTGTGTAGTGTCTTTTAGCAGAAGGGAGTATCTGTAGGTCTAGATTTTGATTATTAATACTAGGATTCAATATATATATATATATATATATATATATATATATATATATATATATATATATATATATATATATATATATATATATATATATATATATATATATATATATATATATATATATATATATACAGTATATATATATACAGTATATATATATATATATATATATATATATATATATACTGTATATATATATATATATATATATATATATATATATATATATATATATATATATATAGAGAAACTGTTGACGATGTAAACCCTGTTCCAGACGAAAATTCCCAACAAAACATATTACCCACCCTTCCCACCACCTTAACATCCCTACAAAAACATCAGATGGGACAACTACAGGAATTCACGGACGTATTCGCACAAAACCTCACCGAAATAGGGAAAACTCACCTGGAAGAAAATCTGATCCACACTACCGGACCACCCATAAGTCAACCCTCCCGCTGAAAGAATCCCCTGCAACGGCAAGAAGAGGACCGACAAGTGCAAGAAATGCTAGATGCAGGGATAGCGACCTCTTCCGTCAGCCCTTGGTCTTCTCCCGTAGTCTTGGTAAAGAAGAAAGACGGGTCATGACCTTGCTAATTACTCGCGTTAGCCCGATGTATTGTCCTTATTGCCATGGCATTTGAGACAATATATTCAAGACCCCACACCAAGAGTACCTGAGCAGAAATTCATCACCGATTAATATAACAGTCAGGATAGTCGAGTAATCCTAGTTCAATGCTAAACCTACTCGCGTTAGTCCAATGAAGTACCTATTGTCATGACATAGAGAAACTTCATTTAAGACCTCATTCCCATTAATCCATCTGTAACTCACCTAGCTGATCCACACGACAGGCCAATCTGGACAGCCCCACGGAAATGCAGAAGACCCAAGCCGTTCCCTCAACTCAGCACTACTCCAACTACCAGTGTTAATATAGGAGTAAATATTGAAACACAGTAATAAGTCGATACCAGTGACGAGGTATATGTACGAGAATTCTTAAGTATCGATTCTCTCTAAATTCCCACTAGTGCGAAAGTGCGGAAACTAAATCAGAATCCACAACTCTTGACTCTGTCTAATATTCCCGCTAGTGCAAAAGTGCGGAAACAAAATTAGAGTCCATATCTATTGACTCTAAAATAAATTACTCTACGATATAGTGAAGTCAGAGTCCACCAATATTGACTCTGTCTATTATTCCCGCCAGTGCGAAAGTAAGCAAACTAAGTTAGAGTCCAGACCTAGTGTCGACTCTCTTTAATTACGCTCCAGTTTGTGAATTCAGAGTCCACCTATATCGACTCTGCCTATCTTCCCACTAGTGTTTTAAAGTGTGGAAATATATTTAGAGTCCATAATAATTTATTCTGAATTATATTCAAACGTACCTAAGTGTTTACATAAAAGTAGAGTCTATCATCATCGATTCTATAGTGAAATCCTCGTCAAATGTATAAGTGTCTAGAGTTCGTCATAAATATATGTTAACTTACATTACCTATGTTACGACTTAAATGATTCATCAATAGTTTACTGAGTTTACTAAGAGGCTAATTAAATCTATTGTATACCTGCTTTCCATCCAGATCCTCGAACGTGCTAGGACAGTGTATGTTGTATATATATAATTACTGTAATCTTGATATACCCATTCATGTCTATTAAAGTAAGATCTACATAAATAAAACAATTGTTCATAAGCCTACTCGGTGTTATATGTATCCTCTATTTGTGTTCTATGCATGTGTTAGGTGATTTCGAATTCTCCAGTCAATTAGAACCTACCAAATCCAATCTCAAAACCTGGTAAAACCCTGGTATAACATGCCCCATTAGTTTATCAATTTTAAGATGTTTGCCCCATTATTTTGTCAATTTTAACACCTTATGAGCGGCCTAGGCGGTAATTTATATGTACCGCCCAGCGGGGTGTTTTTACCCTAAATAGGGTTGTTTACGTAATCATTTTCATGCCTAAATAAGACCCAGAGCGTAAAACAAGTATCTATCCCTGAAAGGGCATAAACAGAGCTTTCCAATGACACCACAACCATCCTTGTGCGACCACTGGTTTTCTTGCAACGATCGCGCAACACGAGTGCAAAAACCATGTAATTAGGTACTTTCCCTACATAATTCCCTGTGTAGCGAGTGTGAGGGGGGATGGAAGGGTGGTTTTCACTTCAGTTGGCCCACCGCGGTGGTGTGCAGCGGTCATAGCCTTACTACGCTCCTCACACCACTCAGCTCTCTCTCTCTGCAACATTACGTGCTGAAAATGGCACACGACATAAGTTGTGAACCGCCACTTAGTCCAAATTTATTTCACACGACATAAGTTGCGCGCCGCCAAAGAAGGGTTAAGACCTTTCGTGCTGTTTAGGTGTCGATTTTTGTCCTGCCGAACGATAGTGAGCCTATGATTTTGGAAGAACCAGACTTTGGCCTAGACAATTTTCGTACAAATGAATCTAGAAGGGGGATCTAATGGATGTTTTTTTAAGTTTGATGGAGGTCTAGGGAGAAAACTAAAAAACTAAATATAGGAAATATTCAACCAAAAAGTAAACCATCTTCTCTTAACACCTTCACTGCGAGTGACATACTTATAAATCCTATATATATACAGTATATAAATAGGCCCATATTGTGGGCAACGTTTGGTATTACCGGCTGAGTTGGTAACACCGAGCCACTCCGCTTGTTGCCAGATGCTTCTATAAGCGTTTAAGCTCCCCTCCCATAATAGTATCAGTCTGTTCCAAGCATCAGTTGTGAGAGGGTCTGTATCCAAGCAAGAGGTGTTTTAGAAGCTGAAATTCAAAGGAAACGGGTCCATTTCTACATATAACAGCTATATACTAGGTACGGATGTTAGGTTCATTTCATGTTACAGGCCATAACTCACACTGTCTTCAAAACACCACTAACTAATAAACTAATGGTTTATTACTTCGAGTTATCGCGAGTGGAAAAATAGGAAAGAAGGAGGAGAGAGCGTGAAGACACGCTCTCGCTATAGGGCCCTGCTGCTACCTGTAAACAGGAACGTCTCACTCGATATCATCAAGGCCACAATAGTTCTGAATGACTGAATTAGATTTTATTAGGGAGAATTCAACCTGATCATTCCATTGGAACTCATTTGAATTCAGTCAGGGATATAGATATGGCGCTCTGGCGAGGCGTAATGAGCAAAAATAGCGGATAAGTCCCCGCCAGACAGTATACTTCCCTATAGAACTCGCCGCAATGAAAAGTTAACCAGGATTGTTAACCCTTTCACGCACATATGACGCAGAGGTTGCCAGATTAGCAATAAGAAATAGAGTTCTTTCACTCTTATAAGTGCCCCCCCCAAAATTAGTTTTCTACCCACAGCTAACTCAAAGACAACTGCAGAGGTTGAAGTAACTAAACTAAAGGTTTCTAAGTACCCCTGATGGTAACAAAGGCTTTAAAGTATCCCTAATAGGCTCAAAATTGCATCATATATCGGAAAGGGTTAAATGCTCCATCATACTGAATTCATTATCCATTTAACCCTTCTGCTCACCAGAAGACACACTAGCATCTTCCCATACCACCCTCTCTGAATGCATTCACACCTTCCGAAATAAAATATTTGGCATAAATCAGCAAAAGGCGCAAATTGCGCTTTCTGCCGGATGTGAGACGCTGAAAAATCAAGGAATTAGGTGTTTTAACTTGCAACTCTGTAAGCCCAAAAAGTTAATAGTATGACAGCAAAGGTCTAAGGAAATCTTTCCCAGTATTGATTTTCCCTCAGTACGGGAAGGTCGTTCACCACGGACCTATAATTTTCTGGAATCGCTGATATAACATGCAATTTGTGTCTATATGTGATTGAAATTATTTCTGTAGCATTGAAAATTACATATAAATGCTTGGATATTGTCACAATATAAGTGGTCAAGAAAATATTGTCCCAGGCACGATCTACGGTAAGCTATCATATTTTGACAGCAGTGCTAACGGTCACTGGTATATACATATACGAAAACATTTGTATAAAATCAAATTTTAGAGGTAGAGACTTGGTTCTCATTATCAAAGCTTCCTTATTCATTGCTGTAAACCTGAATTAAACTAAATTTCGTAGCAACATAGTTTAACAGATTAGTCCGGCGGGTGCCCAACCCCGAAAAGGGTTGAAATAGGGGAGCTATCCCCCCGCCAAAGGCGGCTTTCTAGGGCCTTTCCTAGCTGATGCTGAGAGGATTGGGTTCTAGTCATGTGGTGATGGGCTGGTCTATCAGAGTGAGAGCTGAGCAATCTCTGCCATACCCATAGCTTACTCTGACTGTTCCTTTTACTTATATATTTTCTAGATCTCAAGTGACGGCGTCTCTAACATGGATTGACCTCCCAATCTACCAAGATT
Organism: Paralithodes platypus; assembly: GCA_032716605.1. NCBI lineage: Eukaryota > Metazoa > Arthropoda > Malacostraca > Decapoda > Lithodidae > Paralithodes > Paralithodes platypus. The sequence continues at coordinate 1,994,718 of CM064571.1, read as the reverse complement.
GGAAGCCAAAGCGTCACACTTTTCCTTTGCCCCTCAACTTTCTCTTCATAATTGCTGAGGGACACAGGGCCCTGGGTGGGGCTTTGGTTTCCCGGGCGTTTCCGCGCCCTCCTCAGCTCCCCGCCATGGAGTGGCTTCGGTCACCCAGGCTTTATTGTGGTTGGCGGGGAGGGTTCTGTGGGGGCACTCGGTTATGGCCTTGGCCTTGCTCGGGGCCTTGGGGCTGTTCGGCCAGGCAGCTTGGGGAACAACAACAACAACAACAACAACAGATTAGTCAATTGCGTGCATACAGTGAAGCGAACTTTTTCGTAGTGAAGCGAACTTTTTCGTGATTAATTTTCGCATGACATGACGGGGATGAAAATATGCATACAATATCAAATATGCATGGGACTTGAATTTGATGATACCAATGGAAAGAACATAAAATTACTATTTAATGCACTCCAAATAAAACCCTATATTATCACAGAAAATGTCGTTGAAATTGTCCGTTCAATTACACACAAACGGATATTTTTTTCTGCAGGTATTTTCACGATAATAATTCAAGTTTTGACATTCTTTCTACCTGGATATTATAGAATACCCTTTCCTCATTGTATGTTATTTTTTTATTTTTTTGAGACAATAAATAGAGGAAGTTAAAACAAAGACAAAACAAAAAAGGTCCATGTGCCTAAAGGCACCCTCCATTCATAAAATGTTTGTAAACTATAGTAGGTTGTAAATGTTTGTAAACTATAGTAGGTTGTAAATGTTTGTAAACTATAGTAGGTTGTAAATGTTTGTAAACTATAGTAGGTTGTAAATGTTTGTAAACTATAGTAGGTTGTAAATGTTTGTAAACTATAGTAGGTTGTAAATTTGTGGAAAGTGAATTCCAGTAGTTCTGGGGATAAATTAATTTTAATAAGTGGAAGCTCTACATTATGGAAGAGAAAGTGTGAATTCATAGGTATATCCAGCTGACCGAGTTCTGCAGGGAAAGATGCGGAGAAGTGGCACAATTGAAGCAAGTTCCTCAGACCATTTTCCGTGAAAATATCTGTATCTGCAAGGGATGCACCATTCCACCAGGAAGATCCTGCGCGATTACAGAGTTACTGATTAATCTAATTGCTTTATTTTGATATTTTTCCAACTGCCTCAATGCAACCACTCCACATCTATTCCACAAGAGTTAACAGTATTCCATCTGAGAACGAACATTAATTTGATTTATTATGACTAACTGCTGTTCAGTGAAAAAATTTCAAACTCTATATAGAAGTCCCATTGGGCCATTGTCATAGAGGCGTTATTAGCAATGGATCTAACATGAGCTGTCCAGCTCAGGCTGGCATTCAATTTTACACCAAGGATATCAATACTAGAGGTGGGAATATTTACATCATTAATAATTATGTGAGATTCAGAATGATTCTGTCTGTTAGAAAATTATATGTAGCCTGTTATACCAGGTTTTTACTGGGGTTTTATTGACTATATAGGTAGGTTCTTACTCGACTACAGAAGATGAGAACACACAAGAACACAAGCACGAAGGTAATAAGAGGATAATATAACAGAGTACAAACATAGATTATTCTTATTCACACAAATCATATGGTTAGAGGTGCAATGTTAGATAAGACATGGATAGGTTCATAGACTACGGTAGATCTGGACTGGACAAGAAATTGGAACTTTGCAGTAAGGGACCAAAAATCGCAGAACGAAATCCCAAGTTCGTACAACGAAACCGCGAAAATTTGATATTTTCGCGGTTTCGAGGTTCGAACTTGGGGCTTCATTCTCCGATTTTGGGTTCCTTACTGCAAAGTTCCATTTTCGTGTCCAGTCCAGATCTACTGTAGTCTATGATAGGTTATATATAGCAGCACGATCGAGGATCCTCTAGGTGTCTCAAGGGAAATATATAGGCAGGTTCCGACGATCTCTGAAGACGTGGCTGCCTGGTATTCCCTACGATATCCTGTTCCGTGGTGGTACTCCTGTCGTGTGACGGTGACAGAAGGCAGGGGAAGACTTCCTTGTAGATCTTCTGAAGACTGTAAATGTTAGGGTCTTTCATGAAAACGAGCCGTATCACCAGTGTCCTACGCTCTCGTATCATGGGATTAAAGTAAGGAGCCGTTTCACCAGTTTCTTACGCTCTCTATTACAATCCAGACCTAGACTTCTATGGGAGTCTCCCGAGGAACTTATATGTTGGAATTTTGGAATTTTACGAGTATGAACAATTACACCAGTGTCTTACGCTCTCCTATCGTAAGGACTAAGTAGGGAGTTGTTTAACCATTGTCTTACATCCTCCAATACTAAAGTCCTGACCTAGAGGGAAGCCATTTCACCAGTGTCTTACGCTCTTCCAACCAAGTCTTGCTGACGGGGTAGGTTTACTACAACCAAAGCGCGTGGCCAGTGCTGCATACTCGAGTTATAGTAATTTCTATATTAAGGCAAAGTGCTCGATGTTGGGTTACACCAGTGTGGCCCAACAAGGATATGTGTAAATCCTTGATATCTTCGAGTAAAGGCGTCGAGTAGTTACACCAGCGTCTTACTCCCTCAAGGCATTTTTCTCGGATATAATCTCAAGTCTTCCAGATATCTAGCCTGTCGGTGCAGTCTAGAGCATCATTCCAACTGTACTGATGATGGTTTTGGCTGGAGAGGTCTTACCAGTTTCGCCGTTCCTTCTAGTTGTGCATCTTGGTGCTAGAAGGGCGGTAGTGCTTGGAGAAAGATCTATGTTGACGGCGGTAGCCCTTCTCAGAATTCGCGCCACGGCGGTGGTGCGTCTCCAGGCAAGATAGGCACATGTTGGTTTGGGTTTTATGGAGGATTTCTTTTCCTCGATATTGGTATTGAACCTCTCTAATTTCCCTGGTGGTGTCAGTTGATAACCTCACTGTTATGTCCTTTCCTGGGGTCAGGGGAAGTGGTGAGATGATGCTGGCGACCCGGGCCTGACGTGGTGAGGAGGCTATTGTGTCCTCTTGCCTTGGCAGGGTAGTGACAATAGTCGTTTTGGTCTTGGTGCTTCTATCTCCCATCGTGCTTTTATCTCCCATCTCATAGCCTACTTGGTTTTCTGTGCATTTAGGAAACTAGATTTTTGTTCTCACATTATTTAATTTTAGATAGATCCTGGTTCAGAGAAATTGCAGTGTTTAATTTGGTATTCATAATATCAGGCTGTGTGAAAGAACTGCTAAATATAAAGGAACTGTGGTGTGTTGTAGGAATCTGCGTAGGAATGCATTGGGTTATGAATGAGTGATAGCTAGGAGATCATTGATATGAATAAGGAACAGAATTGGGGCCAAAACTGATCTGTGAGGAATGCCAGCATTTATGGAGTAAAATTGAGAGTAAAAGCCATCTACCATTACACATATGTTTCTGTTAGGAAGACAAGAAGAAATTAGTGGAATTAGTGATTCAAAACTGTATTGTAACATCTTATACAACAAGGATTGATGCCAGACTCTATCAAAAGCCTTTGAAATATCCAGTGCTTATGTATGTATAATGAAGTGTATAAAGAGTAATTCTATGGTCTAGAACCGACCGATAGTGAATATTTTCGTTCCGACGACATCGGCTGATTTTTTTTGTATCCTAAGTTCGTCCTCTAATTCATGAAGTAGACCATCTGAGCTATCATAAAAACGAGGGTATACTTTTGGAATGATGGTCAATTGGCAGAAATTCAGGGCTGTTTATTGGGCAATTGTGACAAAAACTTGACCCAAAATTTGAGGTGAGGAAAATTCAACGCTTCATAACTCCATCCAGAAACAGTACGTAAAAATATTGAATGACCATTCGAAATGTTCCTCTTTGAGAGCTCTACAAGATTATACATATTATAACACATGAAATTAAATTTTATATGTAGGTCACGAGAGGTCAAAAGGTTGTGACATTTTAAGTTTTCTTAAAGCTTCAGTAGTATTTATTTTTTATTTTTTTTTTAAGAGACAATGAACGGAGGAAGGAAAAACACATAAAACAAAAAGGTCCATGTGCCTAAAGGCATCCTCCATTCATAAAATGTTTGTAACAACTGGATTTAAACATTTGTAGATTGTAAGTTTGTGGAAAGCAATTCGAGGGAAGTGAATTCCAAAGAGTAGTAGCTCTGGGGATAAATTAATTCTGATAAGCAGAAGTTCTGCATTGTGGAGGAGAAAGTGTAAATTCATGGGCGCTCTCAGCTGCCCTAGTTCTACGGGGAAAGATGTGGAGAGGCGGCACAATTGAAGCAAGTTCCTCGGAACAATTGCTGTGAAAATATCTGTAGAATAATGCAAGGGATGCAACGTTTCTTCATATGGATAATGTAGGAAGGTCCTGTGTGATTGCAGGGTTATTGATTAATCTAATAGCTTTATTTTGAATTTTGTCCAACTGCCTCAATGCAACCACTCCACTTCCACCCCACAGAGGTGAACAGTAATCCATCTGAGAACGCACATGACTTTTATATATCACGGCCAACTGCTCGTCAGTGAAGAATTCTTGAACTCTGTACAAGAGTCCCAGTTTTTTAGAGGCATTCTTAGCAATGCTTCTAACATAATGCGTCCAGCTCAAGTTAGTAGTTAATGTTACACCGAGAATGTCAATACTAGGGGAAGTGGGAATATTTACATCATTAAAAAATATATGGGAGTCAGTGAGATTCTGTCGGTTAGAAAATTGAATGTACTTGGTTTTCTGTGCATTAAAGGAAACTAGATTCTTTTGTCCCCATCCATTAATTCTAGAAAGGTCCTGGTTCAGAGAAATTGCAGTGTTTATTTTTGAATTTATAAGATCGGGTTGGGTGAAAGAATTGGTAAATGTGAAGGAACTGTGGAGTGTTGAGTCATCTGCGTAGGAATGTATTGGATTATGAGTGGTAGATATGAGATCATTGATATGAATGAGGAACAGAATTGGGGCCAAAACTGATCCCTGGGGAATACCAGCATTTATTGAGTGAAATTGAGAATAAAGGCCATCTACCATTACACATATTTTTCTGTTATGAAGATAAGAAGAAATTAGTGGAACTAATGATGCAAGGCCGTAGTGTGACATCTTCGACAATAAGGATTGATGCCAGACTCTATCAAATGCCTTTGATATATCCAGTGCTATTGTATGTGTTTCACCATGTTGGTCTGTAGCTTGGTTGATTTTATGCGTAAGAAGGCAAAGCATGTCTGCAGTTAATCGACATCGTCTAAAACCATATTGCCTATCACTGATTAATTTATTATTCTCAAGATGCTTAATTATGTGATTATTTAATATAATTTCAAAGACTTTACCAAGAGTGGAAGTTATAGCTATTGGTCTGTAGTTTGATGGATCTGAAGAGGCACCTTTTTTAGGAACTGGATGGATGTTTGCTTCTTTCCAGGGTACTGGGAAGCATGAGGTATGAGTACACAGACGGAAAAATTTTGCCAATACAGGAGCGAGCACCAAGGAGCAATTCTTAAGTACTATTGGAGGAATTTCATCTGGACCAGGAGCCTTATCTACCGAGAGATTCTGCAAAATAGTTTTGACATGTCTGGTGTGGATCTTAAGTGAGGGAATTTCAGGCGAATTAAAATTAAGTACAGGGACATCTTGATTTATTTCATCTAAGGTATAGCAATATTCGTCTCTCTTACTCAAATGCAAGATTATTTTTGTTAATTTTAAGTCAAATCCTTTACTTTGGACCTCAGTACACATATTAAAACAACCCATGTTTCATTATTACACATAATAAAGCATAGGTGCAAACTGAAAAAAGGTAAATTAAGGTAATCGGAATATTTTTTTCCGAATCCCTGGGTAGGGCTTACGATATATTATATACCTTCAGCTATGTAATGTATGTGTTTTGAACCATCCATACTGTTTGTTTTAATATTATATCTGTTATGCCCGGTCCAAATTGGAACGCGAGATATTCTTTGTACAATGAGCAGCTCTCTAACTGGATAGGTATACCTTAAACTTTAAATAAAGAGACAACACGGCAGGATAATAAGCACACAGGTAACAAGTTAACATGGGTTTTATTCAGTTTAACACCTGGTTCATGGAGGAGCAAGACATATATTTTATACCTGTAACCTGGAGATCATCAACAACAATAAGAATAATTAAGACATACAATAATAAGGTTATCAAGTAAGCAATAGGAGTCGGACAATGGGTCCGGACTCAAGGTAATAATAATACTCCTAGGATACAATTATAAGGTATCCAAAATGGTGGAGGTACACCTCCTACCCAAATAGATCTCAGAGAGGATCTCAACAAAAGACAAGAGTGCAGTAATGGCAAATGCCGTCTGGATCATGCAATGATGTCCCCGGCATATAGTGACGTTAACTGACTCTAAAGCAATAATGGCCAAGTGGTCATCAACAATGAAGTGGGCTCGGAAAGGCTCACAAATGATATTAATACTATAGGTGTGCTAGATCTCACCTGGCAAAGATTAATCCTTAACTCTAATTGTGTACTAGCAAGGTGCTGAAGGCTGAGGCAACAATCGTCGGGAGCTGAGATAGAGTTAAATCTATTCGAGTTATGAACCTGACAGAATGTTAAATGAATTAGGCTAGAAGTTATACAAAGGAACTAGATTACGTGTAAATATGTGTTTGTGTTTGATGCTATGGGTCTTATATAGGCACGCCCCCTCTGTCGGGCTATGGGAGACCAATAACCCGGGAAGGTGCGTATATAAGGATCCCCTGATAGGTATGTATAATGTGTCCCGGCAAGTGGGCTAATTAACGTCAATTTAAGTAGGGAGAAGAAAGACCTCTCGCAAGACGTAATGTTAATGAGAACCCCTGAAGATAACTTCTACCACAACCCTGAGTCAACTCTATACCCATAAACTATACAAAAGCACTTAAAGGAGAGCTGTAGTGAAGAGGAGGGCCCGTAGATCGAGGGAGGATCCAGTAGTCCGGAGGGCGGCTGGGCGTGATGACTCCGGAAGTTGGTCCAGGGGGGGCGGCTGGGCGTGATGACTCCAGCTACTGGTCCAGGGTGAGTCACAAGATCATTCCTTAGACCTTGGCGCCTACCACGGGACAACCGGGTTCCTCTTGCACTCCCACAGTGCAGTGATCCCCAAAGGATATGCTGGAGTTCTGCTACAAGGTTTGGAGGGTTAGGGTAACTAGCATAATGATCTACCTAGAGTTGCAAGCAGTCTAGATAGTGACATTATAGGTAGTCTAAGGGGGTCAGGGTAAGTGTCTTTCTTCCTTGCTAGTTCGTGGAACTATCAGAACCATGTAGTAAAAAGAGAATCCAGAAAGGGGAGCCCAAAGTGGGTTGCCCAAAATTAGTCCTCTTCCTGATGGGGGAACCCGATCTGGTAGATCTAAAGTTACTACACTATCCTCATAATCCCTTGAACAAAACAAGGTAGGAATCCTTTGGTACTTGGTTTGTGCACCGCATCGAAGGCCAGAAAGGGGGAGCCCAAAGTGGGTTGCCCAAGCTAGTCCTCTTCCTGATGGGGGGAACCCGACCTGGTAGATCTTCGATCACAGCACACAACTGACAAGTTGAACACCAGCTATCTCTGGCTGTTCTTACCCTGAACTAAAGAATACCAAATGGCAAGCTTAGTTCCTGATGTCAATCAATCAATAATTGAGTAGTGACAGGGGGTTAGGGGGAAGTGGGGATAGGACAAGAATTAGTTGGATTAAGTGAATTTTAGCAGGAGAAAAAGGTGTCCAGGCTTAACTGGAGCTGCCTGATTTTCCCCTCAGGCAGCTCCAGTTAAGCCTGGACACCTTTTTCTCCTGCTAAAATTCACTTCATCCAACTAATCCTGATGTCCAGGCTGGGTGAGTATAAGGCAATCTTCTTGCCCCTACTTAAGGCGCCCGGCTTGAAAGGATCAAAGGCGCTGGGGTGGTGTTGGCGCGTGGTGGTTATGTCCTTGTAGCTCTGGGGGTGGCGCGCCTGGACTCTGGCTGTACTTTTTTTTTTTTTTTTTTTTTTTTCTATGTGATTGAGGGAGGCAAAAGGCATAACTGCCTATAGCGAGTGCCTCCCCCATAGTTGAAAGAGTGACAGGGCCAAAATCAAGGGACGTTCGAGCCAAAATGCCTGGACACACGGAGTTTGAAGCAATTTAAGTCATAGGAAGCGGGAAAGACTGATTCTGGGAGAGAGTTCCAGAGCTCTGTTCCAGATTACTGTTCACCTCTGTGGGGTGGAAGTGGAGTGGTTGCATTGAGGCAGTTGGACAAAATTCAAAATAAAGCTATTAGATTAATCAATAACCCTGCAATCACACAGGACCTTCCTACATTATCCATACGAAGAAACGTTGCATCCTTTGCATTATTCTACAGATATTTTCACAGCAATTGTTCCGAGGAACTTGCTTCAATTGTGCCGCCTCTCCACATCTTTCCCCGTAGAACTAGGGCAGCTGAGAGCGCCCATGAATTTACACTTTCTCCTCCACAATGCAGGACTTCTGCTTATCAGAATTCATTTATCCCCAGAGCTACTACTCTTTGGAATTCACTTCCCTCGAATTGCTTTCCACAAACTTACAATCTACAAATGTTTAAATCCAGTTGTTACAAACATTTTATGAATGGAGTATGCCTTTAGGCACATGGACCTTTTTGTTTTATCTGTGTTTTTCCTTCCTCCGTTCATTGTCTCTTAAAAAAAAAAAAAAAAAAAAACTCAGCTGTTGAGTAGAAGAAAGTTTGAGAGTAACGTTTCACTCTTGGGTTGGAGAGTTGTACAGAGTAGGGGTGGGATTGAGTTGCAAGACGGGTACCACGTGCCCTACGTAAAGGAGGTGGTATGCACTGGGATAGCTCTGAGGAACACTGATTATTATAGTAGCGATAGAATAGCGAGAGAGATGCAACATTGTGGCGGAGAGAGAGAGATTGCAGAGAGTTGGTGAGTGGACGGGAGTTAATGATACGAAAGGCCTTCCTTTCAACTTTGTCTAGGAGAGCGGTGTGAGAGGAACCTCCCCACACATGTGAACAATACTCAATACAAGGGCGCACAATGCCCCTGTACAGAGCAAGAAGCTGTGCAGGGGAAAAGAACCCCCTAAGGCGGTTGAGCACACCCAGCTTCTGGGAGGCTGCCTTAGCAAGACTGGTAATATGGTCCTTCCAAATGAGAGCAGAAGAAAAAGAGACACCAAGAATATTGAGAGAAGATGAAGGGTTGATTTTTGTATTGTTGAAGAATAAGGGATAGTCCGCTGGGAGATCCTGATGGGTAGATAGATGGAGAAATTGGGTTTTGGAAGCATTAAAGTTAACAAGGTTTTCTCTGCCCCAATTGGAAATAGTATTTAGATCAGAATTTAAGAGTTCTATGGCTTCATTACATTTGTCGTTGAGGGATTGCTGGCTGGGGCGTTCTGAAAAACTAATGGAGTAGTGTAAAGTTGAGTCGTCTGCGTATGAATGGATGGGAATTAAGGTACAGTTAAGGAGATCATTTATAAAAATTAGAAAGAGAATAGGAGATAGGACAGAGCCCTGAGGAACACCGGAGTTTATAGGGTGAGGAAGTGAACAATGGCCGTCCACAACCGCAGCTATGGAACGGCCGGAAAGGAAATTAGAGACAAAGGCACAGATGGAGGGATAGAAACCGAAGGAGGGTAGTTTAGAAATTAAAGATTTATGCCAGACTCTATCGAAGGCTTCCGATATGTCTAGTGCAATAGAAAAAGTCTCACCGAAGTCCCGAAAGGAGGATGACCAAGTGTTAATAAGATATGAAAGAAGATCACCAGTAGAGCGACCCTTAAGGAAGCCATACTGGCGATCTGAGAGCAGATTATGAGAAGAGAAATGCTTAAGAAATTCGGAAGCAAGAATAGTTTCAAAAACTTTAGAAAGACAAGAGATAAGAGCAATTGGACGATAGTTGGAGGGTTGAGAGCGGTCACCCTTCTTTGGGACAGGTTGAATGTGAGCAAACTTCCAGCATGAAGGGAAGACGTTAGACAGAGACGAAAGAGTTTGCCTAGGCAGGGAGTCAGCACGGAAGCACAGTTTTTGAGAACAACAGGAGGAACACCGTCCGGACCGTACGCCTTATTAGTGTTAAGCCCAGAGAGGGTAGAAAGTACATCTTTAGAAGAGATTAGGATATTAGGCATAAGTAAGAGAGACGAGGGCGGAGAGGGAGGAATAGCACCGGAATCATCCAAGGTGGAGTTTCTAGCAAAAGTTTGAGCGAAGAGTTTAGCTTTGTCAGAGGAAGAAGTGATGGTTGTGCCATCAGAGTGGGAAAGGGGAGGGAAAGACGAGGAAGAGAAATTGTTGGAGAGGTTTTTGGCTAGATGCCAGAGAGCTTGGGAAGAGCTAGAGTTGGATAGTTCAGTGCATTTATTATTGATGAAAGAGTGTTTGGCAAGTCGAAGAACAGATTTGGCTTGATTCCGGGCAGAAACATATGAAGAATGAGAGTCTTGAGTTTTAAGGCGTCGGTACCGTTTGAATGCTTCCTCCTTATTGCGGACAGCAGTAGAACAGGCGTGAGTAAACCAAGATTTTTTAGCATTAGTCTGAGAGAAAGAGAATGGAATGTATGCTTCCATTGTAGCTAGATGCCCCCGGGCAGATTCTGTAGCTGGTTGATCAGGCTGGGGAAGTCTAGGATGGTTAGCTGGGTGTTTAGCGTAGTTACCCCTCTGACTTTTCTCTCTGGTGGTAGGGGCCATAGAAGCTGGCTGGGCAGGGTATGCTGGTGTAGTCCACTCAGGTCTTATGTGTCCCACCTGTCTCGTTGATATGTGGGCGATGCGGGCAGGAGCAGGGTGGCTGGCAGGAGTAGGGTTGGCTGCAGGTTTAGTGGCAGCTAGAGATGCGGTCTTATTATCCTGAGACCGCATCTCACTACCGTCTGGTAGAGAAAAGTCCCGACCCCGGGACTGGAGATGGTAATGTCTTGAAGTATTATCTTCGTAGACAGGGGTCAGGTGCTGGAGGAAGTGGTAATAAATTAGTCCCTGGCTGTTAGGGGTGGCCATCTTGTCTCCGGTGAGGGTGAGGAGAGAAGAGGAGTCACAGTACCTCAAATGGTCCAGGAGTTGGTGAGGTGACTTGATTACTTTGGTGGAGTCCTTCCGCGCCAGGGTTATCATGTCAATCCGCATCTTGGTGGTGGTCGTCAGCGAGGGCGTTGTCGTGGCTGGAGGTGGTTGGAGAGTGATGACAGAGAGCCTGGCTTGGCCCAGGTCATGAGGTTGTGCGGACGCCGAAGTACCAGGCTGGGGGGAGGAGCTTGGTGCGGATGCCGAAATACCCGGCTGGGGGGAGGAGCTTGAAGACGCTTGATCCTTAACCTTTCTCACTTTAGGCTGGGACAGGGCTGGTTCCCATCTGGTGGGTGGCTTCACAGGTCTTCCACAGTGGGTATGAGAAGGCAGTCTGGGAAATGGGGGAGATGGAGTTAGAGGTGACATTGAGCGAAATTTGGATATTGTTTTTCGCCTGGGAAGTTGAGAAGGAGGGAAAATAGATTGAGGAGAAGAAGGTAGGGTTTTAGAGATAGGAGGAGTAGGTGAGGGGTTTTTAGGACGGAAGCTGGGGGTGATAAGCAAAGTGGGGGGTATGTTGGTGAGTTGTGGTGGTGAGATGGGGAAGACTAGACGTGGCAAGGTTAATTAAAGGCGATGGTTGAGAAGGAGGTTGCGGAGGTGAAACGAGAGGAGAGGGAGAAAGAGAGGAGATGTAAGAAGATTTGGGCTTAGGAATGCGGAAAGGGGTGAAGGTGACAGGAGGTGAAAGAGAAGAGGGGGAAGTTTGGGTTTGAGTAGAGAGAACAGGAGGAGGTCGATATTTAGGAAGGTGAGAAGGGGTGAACTGGGTGAGGCGAGTGGGAAGGGTGACAGGAGGTTGCAGTACAGGAGAGTGAAGGGCAGGCAAAGGAGAATAGAGAGCGGGAGTGGAAAGAGGTGGATGGAGAGGGACAGCATGGTTGAGAGGGACAGGTCCGGAAAGACAGGAAGTTTGAGGGTGAAGATTTGAAACAGGGGTACAGTCAACATCCTGATCAGGCTCAGCTACAACAGTGACATTCTTATTAATAGGTTGAAATCTTCTGACAAACCTATTCCTATAAGTGCGAGACTCCCCATGATAGTTAATTATGACCTGGAAACAGTTTGGGATCCTAAGGACCTCAAATGGACCCTTGTACCATGGCTTCAGTTTGGAGGGTACAGGTAAGATGGCGACCATGACTAGGTCGCCTACTTGGTGAGGGTTGTTCTTGGGGGCTTCATCAGGCTGGAGATCTTGGGTAAACTGGAGCTGACGTAGGCGGTTCCTGAGGTGGACGAGGTTGGTATTTAGACCTGGTGAGGCCTCAGTAGGGGCAGCTAGGTGACGTAGTGGTATGAGGAGAGGTGGGCTCCCAAAAACCATCTCATGAGGGGTGATCCCGTTGTCTCTGGGGCAGGTGTTTATTCCCCATTGTATGATGCGAATTTGGCTGGTCCAGTCCGATGAGTTCATCTGTTGGAGGCGTGTCCGGATTTGATTGGCGATGGTTCTATGAGATCGCTCGCAGATGGAGTTTCCTTTTGGCCAGTAGGGTGAAGAGTGGCTGATGTGAAATCCAAACATTTCGGAGATCTGCGTCCAAATTTGTCCGGTGAATTCAGGGGCATTGTCGGAGTGGATTGCCTGTGGCAATCCAAAATAGGGAAAGACATGTTGTAATAATGCCTCGGTGACGGCCATAGCAGTGTGTTCTCTGGCAGGGCAGGCGATCACGTATTTTGAGTACGTGTCCACGAAGGTGATGATGTAGCGGTATCCCCTGTCGTTTTGTAGAGGTCCCATGACGTCCACTGCCAAAATTTGCCAGGGTTTAGAAGCGATGAGTTTGCCGGAAGGTCCTGGGGTGCGTGTTTGGTCTTTTCCCAGGGTGCAGGCACGGCAAGCTTCAGTGATTTTCTTGGCCGTGGTGTAGGGGCGAGGAGTCCAGTAGATGTCTTTGAACGAGTTCACCAACTTCTTTTGGCCTAGATGGATCCCGTTGTGGGTGTGCAAGGAAGACATCATTTGTTCAGCATCCTCAGGCCCTAGTACGATCTGGCCTTCTGGGGTAAAGAGGGCGTCACCCCTTCTTTGTAAGAGGCCAAAAAGTCGGGTGGAGATCCAAGTTGGTTTGTCGTTCCAGAGGTAGGCCTGGATGAGAGGGGGAGTGGTAGTAGGTGGTGGTCGAGGTCCTTGGATGGCGTTGAGTTGTTCTGGTGCCAGTGGGAGCCGGGATAAGGCGTCTGCATTGGTATGGAGTTTTCCCGGCCTGTAGGAAATCTCAAAATCAAACTCCTCAAGTGATTCTCGCCAACGGACTGTTAGGGCATTCTTAGAGTCAGATTTCCTGAGCCATTGTAAGGCTAGGTGGTCAGTGATGATGGTGATCTTGACGCCAGCTAGGTAGGCCCGGAAGTGTTGGATGGCCCAAACGATGCCTAAGCATTCTCTTTTAGTTACCGGGTAGTTGGTTTCTGCCGGGGTTAAGGTCCGGCTGGCACAAGCAATGATGTGCTCTCGTCCTTCTCGATTTTGGGAGAGGACTGCACCGACGCCGAGAAGGGACACGTCGGTGTAGAGTCTAAAGGGTAGTTGGTAGTCCGGAAAAGAGACGACAGGGGAAGACACGAGTAGGTCCTTCAGGGAGGTGAAGGCTTGGAGACGGTCGGGGGTCCACACAAAAGGTTCTTCCTTCCTAGTTAAGTCGTGTAGAGGTCTGGCAATGGTGGCGAAATTCTTCACAAACCTCCGATAGTAGGAGGAAAGGCCTAGGAAAGCTCTTACTCCTTTTACTGACTTGGGGGTTGGATCTCCTGGATGGCTTGGAGTTTCTTGGGGTCAGGTGCAAGTCCTTCTTCTGACACCAGATGTCCTAAGAATTGGATCTGATGTCGAGCCATGGTGCATTTAGTAGGCTTCAGCTTTAATCCGGCTTGTCGGATCCTCTGGAAAACTTGGCGGAGGCGTTGGAGGTGTTCTGCCCAGGTACGACCAAATACTATGATGTCGTCCAAGTACGCCAGACATGTTTCCCAAGTTAATCCCTGAAGTACGGATTCCATCAGTCGGGAGAAGGTGGTGGGACCGTTACATAATCTGAATGGCAGCACTGAGAACTCGTAAAGCTTCCCTTGGCTGGTGGAGAAAGCTGTCTTGTTTTGGTCGGTGGGGGCGATGGGGACCTGCCAGTATCCGGATTGCAGGTCCAGTGTGGAGAACCATCTGGCCCCTAAGAGGGAGTCTAGGGAGTCGTCGATGCGTGGTAGTGGGGTGGCATCTTTGATGGTGACATCGTTGAGTTGTCGGTAGTCGATGCAGAATCGAGATGACCCATCCTTCTTCTTGACCAGTACCACTGGAGAGGACCAAGGGCTAGTTGAGGGGTTGACGATGCCAGCTTCTAACATCTCTGCAACTTGCTTCTGTTCTTCTTGGCGCTGAAGGGGGTTCTTTCTTCGTATAGCCTGTCTGACTGGGGGTCCAACATTGTGAATGTGGTGTTCTAGGACATGGGTGTGGCCTACATCTTGGGAGTTGGTGGCAAAGATGTCCTGGTATTCGGCCATTAACTGGCACAGATCGTCCTTTTGTTGAGGGGTGAGGTGAGTAGGAACGTCTGGGAGTGATGGAGTTGATGCAGGAATGGAGGTGGTGGTGTCGGTTGAAGGCTGGTCATCATAAGTCTCTAGTTCTCCGATGGTGAGACCCCTGGGTAGGGTGGTCGGAGATGTTGGCTATTCTTACTGCATTTTGTTTTAAAATGGCAGGAGCATTGAGACAATCCCTGTCAAAAGGGCTCTGAAGAGAGGGAGTGTGAATGAGTTCTCCGTTGAGGGCTGTATGGATGGGTACCCAATGTTCATGATGTGGCAGCAAGGTGATGGGTTGAATGGTTATGGCCGATGCAACACGGATGGCTTTCAAGGTTTGAGGAGGGTCATGGAGCGGTGTGGCAATCTTCGGAGTGGTGAGTCCTGGGGGTTTGGTGGAAAATAACAATCTTCTTTCAACACACTGGATAGTAGTGCGAAGGGCCGTGAGAAGGTCGAATCCCAGGTATCCGTCGTAGGTGGTTTCTTGGGAGGGAAATACCATGAAAGCGTGGTGATGGCCGTGGTTAGGTTGAGGGGAGGCCACATACAGTGGGGCCGTGATGCCAGTCCTAGGAATAAGGTTGTCGTTGGCATCAATGAGGGTGGTGGACGTGTGTTGAATCGGTCCAAAAGTGTTGTGATGTCTCTGGGGGTAAGAGGAAAAAATACAGGATCTTGAAGCTCCGGTGTCGACAAGGAGTCGAGAGTTGACTCCCTGGATGGTCAGGTGGGTGTAAATGGGAGGCTTTATCATATCATAGCTGCCCCTATCTCGAGCCCCCGCCAGTTTGCAAGTTGGTGGGCGGGGGCGGTCTACAAACCCGGTTTGATGACTTCCGGCTCGACTGTACTGTGGTCGTCCGGGTCACCAACCTCTGCAGCTGTCTCGTAATCCTCAGCTCCTGCAGTGCCGTCTTCTAGGATGGTGGCAACTCTTCTGGAGGGCTTCAGCCAGGGAATCTGTCCCCAGAACATTGGAACCCTCGAGCGTTTGGCCAGCAACTCGGCAAAAGACCTCTTCAACCCATTAATAGGGCACTGGGACCCGCAGGGCTTCCAGTCTCCAGGCTTGACTCTGGCCCATTCTTCCGGCTTGTCCTGGTTGCGGCTAGGGTGGTAGGTTGGTCCGGAATGAGCTCCTTGTGGCTTAGTGGGAGCTCGTTGGATACCCTCGATCTTTCCTTGCTCCTGGGACTTTTGCAGGGCCAGAATACGGCGTACGATAGGGAGGTCTGTATCATATCCGGCCGGTTCTGTGATGGCAAAGTGGTCCCGGACTGCACGCGGAAGGATCCTCATCAGGGTCCGGCGGACGTTCTCCTTCCTCTCTGCAGCTGTAGCCGTTGTGAATGCGGTTAAAGCCAGCCTGGTAAGCTTGCTGATGG
The DNA here is from genome assembly GCA_032716605.1 of Paralithodes platypus. NCBI lineage: Eukaryota > Metazoa > Arthropoda > Malacostraca > Decapoda > Lithodidae > Paralithodes > Paralithodes platypus. Next base: position 1,978,656 of record CM064571.1, on the reverse strand, counting down.
TGGCGTCGAGGTCCCCGTCGTAGGTGATGGCGTGAAATTGCTGGTCGGCTATCACCGTACCTAAGACGGGGTTAATGGCAGTTTTAGTGTATGTTTCAAACTGTTCCCAGGTCATTCCGGGGTTCTCTTTTACATAACTGGAAACTAGGGCCATAGACTGCCCTAGCTTCATGACTACAGTATGTATTTTAGGGGCAACTTCATCTTTAAATATGATGTCAAGCACTGGCTTGACAACCTCTAAATAGGTGGCAATGTCAGTTTCCTCTGGTCTGAAAGGAATAATATCCAGTGCTTTCCCTGCCATCCTGACTACTTACCCCTGTCGTGATACTCTCAAAATATTTAAAGCAGGAAAAACCTGAAAGGCTACCTTCGAGAAAGAGACACCACTGCCACCAGTGTTATGCCTGGTCCAAATAGGAACGCGAGATATTCTTTATACAATGAGCAGCTCTCTAACTGGATAGGTATACCTTAAACTTTAAATAAAGAGACAACACGGCATAATAATAAGCACACAGGTAACAAGTTAACATGGGTTTTATTCAGTTTAACACCTGGTTCATGGAGGAGCAAGACATATATTTTATACCTGTAACCTGGAGATCATCAACAACAATAAGAATAATTAAGACATACAATAATAAGGTTATCAAGTAAGCAATAGGAGTCGGACAATGGGTCCGGACTCAAGGTAATAATAATACTCCTAGGATACAATTATAAGGTATCCAAAATGGTGGAGGTACACCTCCTACCCAAATAGATCTCAGAGAGGATCTCAACAAAAGACAAGAGTGCAGTAATGGCAAATGCCGTCTGGATCATGCAATGATGTCCCCGGCATATAGTGACGTTAACTGACTCTAAAGCAATAATGGCCAAGTGGTCATCAACAATGAAGTGGGCTCGGAAAGGCTCACAAATGATATTAATACTATAGGTGTGCTAGATCTCACCTGGCAAAGATTAATCCTTAACTCTAATTGTGTACTAGCAAGGTGCTGAAGGCTGAGGCAACAATCGTCGGGAGCTGAGATAGAGTTAAATCTATTCGAGTTATGAACCTGACAGAATGTTAAATGAATTAGGCTAGAAGTTATACAAAGGAACTAGATTACGTGTAAATATGTGTTTGTGTTTGATGCTATGGGTCTTATATAGGCACGCCCCCTCTGTCGGGCTATGGGAGACCAATAACCCGGGAAGGTGCGTATATAAGGATCCCCTGATAGGTATGTATAATGTGTCCCGGCAAGTGGGCTAATTAACGTCAATTTAAGTAGGGAGAAGAAAGACCTCTCGCAAGACGTAATGTTAATGAGAACCCCTGAAGATAACTTCTACCACAACCCTGAGTCAACTCTATACCCATAAACTATACAAAAGCACTTAAAGGAGAGCTGTAGTGAAGAGGAGGGCCCGTAGATCGAGGGAGGATCCAGTAGTCCGGAGGGCGGCTGGGCGTGATGACTCCGGAAGTTGGTCCAGGGGGGGCGGCTGGGCGTGATGACTCCAGCTACTGGTCCAGGGTGAGTCACAAGATCATTCCTTAGACCTTGGCACCTACCACGGGACAACCGGGTTCCTCTTGCACTCCCACAGTGCAGTGATCCCCAAAGGATATGCTGGAGTTCTGCTACAAGGTTTGAGGGGTTAGTGTGACTAGCATAATGATCTACCTAGAGTTGCAAGCAGTCTAGATAGTGACATTATAGGTAGTCTAAGGGGGGTCAGGGTAAGTGTCTTTCTTCCTTGCTAGTTCGTGGAACTATCAGAACCATGTAGTAAAAAGAGAATCCAGAAAGGGAAGCCCAAAGTGGGTTGCCCAAAATTAGTCCTCTTCCTGATGGGGGGAACCCGATCTGGTAGATCTAAAGTTACTACACTATCCTCATAATCCCTTGAACAAATCAAGGTAGGAATCCTTTGGTACTTGGTTTGTGCACCGCATCGAAGGCCAGAAAGGGGGAGCCCAAAGTGGGTTGCCCAGCTAGTCCTCTTCCTGATGGGGGGAACCCGACCTGGTAGATCTTCGATCACAGCACACAACTGACAAGTTGAACACCAGCTATCTCTGGCTGTTCTTACCCTGAACTAAAGAATACCAAATGGCAAGCTTAGTTCCTGATGTCCAGGCTGGGTGAGTATAAGGCAATCTCCTTGCCCCTACTTAAGGCGCCCGGCTTGAGAGGATCAAAGGCGCTGGGGTGGTGTTGGCGCGTGGTGGTTATGTCCTTGTAGCTCTGGGGGTGGCGCGCCTGGACTCTGGCTGTACCTTGTAGCTAGATGCCCCTGGGCAGATTCTGTTATAAGATGGGGGTGATCACTTCCTGGTGGGAGAGGTAGTGGATGAGAAATGGCATGTGCAGGAGTAGGGTTGGCTGCAGGTTTAGTGGCAGCTAGAGATGCGGTCTTATCATCCCGAGACCGCATCTCAAAGGGAATAACAGGGAAAATAGGTGATAATTGAAGGAGGGGATGTGGAGGAGTGATATTTGGCATGGCCCAGGGGCTAAAAAAAAAAAAGGGTTCAAGTTTTTTTGGGGTGTTTTAAATGGATTTTTTTAGGCCCAGGATCTTAAGAGTCTTCCCGCAGTCGCCCGGGGAAACTCTTAAGAGTCTTCCCGCACTTGTCGGGTTAAAGGACTTGAGGAGACCGAAAGGCATAGCCTACAGGCCTAGGCACGTCGCTTTAGTTATGTAATAATGTCCAATTGGCTTTCACTTTTCACTTTTGTTATTCATATAGGATAATTTAAACACAACTATTATATTCCACACTTTATTATTCCTATATTCGAAGATATGTATGGTATGCAGACTACTCTAGGTTGGGAGAGGCATGCAACCACTATCACCATCGATGTAAACACAAAACTGAAACGATAATTTCGAGAAAGCGGAGAAACGCTGGTCGGCCGAATCTGGGTGGAGGGTGGTGGTGAGCGATAATGTATATTATATTTAATTTATTCTCTGGTCTAACATTCTGTTTACCCACTGATGACCATTAAAGCATTATAATACACAACACTGTTATACCCAAGAGGAAATTTCAGTGGCATGGGCTGCTACATTAGTTCTTTTTAATCATATCCCGTATTATAATCCATTGAATCTGGCAACTCAGAGATATTCTCTCGAGAATATCTGCTTGCGCGCGCAGCTGACTACACTTTTACCCGATGTTAAGAAGTCGCTGGAGAACTCCTTTTAGTACGATACTGTTATGCCCTGATTTTATACAGGTATAACTTGGTATAGGTGAGTTCTGCAAGACTGGGCTATTGGATATATTGCAAAGTACATAAAGGAAATCAACAGAGGACAAAAATAATCGTGGATAAATGGTTTGTAATACAGCTTTATTTAAACTGTTAAACACTCGGGTATAGAGTACGTAATAGGATTCGCACGAACAATAGATGTTGGAGCACTCGGTTAAGGTAGTGGCCTTTGTATCGTCTCTTAGCACTGCTCGCGGATTTGAATAGAGTTCTTTCGCTTCCCACTTCCAACGTTCAGGAATGATTCTTCTGATCACATTACTCAACGATACGTAGATTACTTAATTCACAAGGCTAGGCATCTCGCTATCTTGAGTTGGTGTGTTGGGGGCTAACAGCGACTCTTTTGCCGTCCAATTTGTCCGGGAGTGTAGAGAAGTGAACAGTTGGGCTAATTTGTCTAGCCGTTGATGACACGTCGTTATGGGACTCCTACTGAAAGCCTTAAATGCCTCTGTCATCGGCATAGCCAGAGAAAACAGTGGATCGAAGTAACGTAAGACAGTCGGGAGAACGACTTTTCTTACTAATTCTGGCCTTATGAGGAGGTTCAGACGTGCAAATGGCTTCTCGCCTTTCAGTCAAACAGACAATTGTTTGCCCAGGAATCTTCTCGTCGAGTCTTGTAAACTCGCGTAATCCCTTCTAACATAACCAGGTCTTTCTACCTGGGACCGGTTATGAGTTATGATTGCTCTTAACCTAAGAAGTGCGCATGGGGGTAATTAGAAACGTCCGCCTGTGCTGACGTATTTGAGCTGTTTTCATCACTAAAATATTCATTTTACCATAAATAGCATTAATACTTATCCATACGCGCCTATTATGGGTTGATTATAAAGGTATTAACCTGAAACAACAATAAAACGAGTGAAAACAGCGTTTGGATGGTCAAAATCGGAGATACAGGCCGCGAGTTATAGAATGTATGGGTGAGGCAACCTGCTTTCCCGCCAATTTCCCCCAAGGCCACTGAGACACAGTCGATCGATACTCTCTCTCTCTCTCTCTCTTGCACTCGCTTGCTAACAGTGATGCCAATGCCCTGCTTGCAACTCGCTAATGTTAGCATGAAAATATACCTCAGAATAAGGGAATAACAGGGAAAATAGGTGATAACTGAAGGAGGGGAGGAAAGTGGGGAAGGAGAGGAGGTAGAGGAGCGATATTTTGCATGGCCCAGGGGCAAAAAAATAAAAAAATAAAAATAAAAATACAAATAATTTTTTTTTTTTTTTCGATGTTTAAAGTTGATTTTTTTTTCTCTGACTCTTAAGAGTCTTCCCGCAGTCCGCCGGGGGAACTCTTAAGAGTCTTCCCGCAGTTCCCGGGTTAAACCCAAAGTAGTGGCGAACCGGCTGACAATACGTTTATGAGACAATCAAAAAGAATTTACGAATCGGTTGTTGAAAGATATAATCTTGCCCCTGGTTTCTCAGTTGCAACAATATATTGTCAAGGATTGATTCGCTCCCTCACAGAGGCACTTGGATCGCGAACACCGCAAATCACTGTATATCCTGAGGGTGGAGCTGGGTAATATATCCACGACTGCGGCGCTTCCGTTACATGGCTTATATCCTCTCGAACTGGCTTGTTTTTGGCGCGGAACTATATATATGGAGAGGGGGTTCCTTTGTCTAACTTTTGGATGTCGGAGGGGAATACAAGTTAATTTAATCCCTTGGTTGAAGAGGGTAGCATTAAAGGTCTATTATAAAGTTAGCATGTAGGCCACAATAGGAATTACCTTTTTCTGACATTTACTCTAAGACAAATTATTAATAGGAGTTGAGAGGAGGATGTTGGGGGAAAAAAAATAGTTTGTCCCGCGCCTTTGGACTCAAGCGGTAAGGCAGCCTACGTTAATATTATCTCTAGAATCCTCCTCTGAGTTAGCTGAAATGCTATTAGGAGTCTAAGACGGTTTAAGGGGGACTTGGGGGTTAGATAGGAACGGGATAGGAATAGGATTTAGGCTGGAACCGAAAACTTGGAGGTTGGTATGGGTTGTAAATACCCGGAGTTTCTAGCAAGAATTTGGCGGGCATAAGGATGTCGGTAGTCCTACGCAAGGGGGAGATGCTGGGCCTCTTTGAGGGGAGGAAGGGGGGGTTAGCCTCGCACGCATTAATTCACTGCCCCAGGTTGTAGGGGTGGTTAGTTATGTTAGGGGATAGTTAAAGGAGGTACCAAATAGGTTTGTACTCTCTGCTTACGGAAGCTTGAGAAAATGACTTGCTCGGCACAATTTAACATCCTGATGGCATCCTTTTTAGAGGGATATATTAAGCTCGGGTTGGTATGGAAAAACGACAGGGTGGATAAAAGGTTACCTGAGCATGCTTGTTACTACGCAAAGTATTGGTGGATTAATGAGAGTTAACTTAGGAAAAAGTGACATGCATGAATTGGATGGTATTTTGCCGTCGTTAATTGGGAGGTTTGACGACCTCCCTTATAACCAAATAAGGAAAACCTCTTATTTGGTAGCAGTCTCGGAGTATCCAACGTAGGGCTTATGATCTCCGCCGCTACCACAGCGGGCCGATTTATCGGTACTCACGCGAAGTAACCAAATAATCTCTAGAGTTGCTACTCAATTCACTACTAGGCACGTTGTACACACTCCGAGACGACTAGGAAAGAAGAGAATGCGAAGGAGAGAAAGAATTGTTATAGTTACCCATTTAATCTAGCTGCTCTCCTCTGAGCCATGCTCCATGTTCTATGAGCCTGCGCCAGGACCTGCCAAAGTATCGAGGTATCAAGTAATCAGTTTAGATTGGATGGGCAGGGGATCGGCATGAGGGCGGGATACTCTGTCGTTGGATACTCCGAGACTGCTACCAAATAAGAGGTTTTCCTTATTTGGTTATAAGGGAGGTCGTCAAACCTCCCAATTTAGTAGCAGTCTCTACGTTTCCAACGTAAGGCTTGAATCCCAAATTGGAGGCGGACATCCAATAAACCTTAAACCCCAAGCCGTAGCACAAGCAGAGGACCAAGAAAAGACACAAATAAACAAATCAGTTTATTATTAGAAAAAGAGCATAACAGTACGGTGCATATTAAGGAAGTACATGTTACCAGTATCAGTCTAGGGTCTTAAAAGTGCCGCAGCAGGGTAAGGAATAGGTCATGTCGACCGGAGAATGGCACACCAATCTGGGAAGAATGAAGGCAATTTGTACATGAAGACAAGAATCTGAAGGCAAGGCACAGTAGGTGGATGATCTCCAAGGACACTCTTTAATTACAAAAACCGGGTATGAGGCATAGACATACCAAACAAGTAACCCCTAGACAGTAGAGTCTATACGTAAAGAAGTAAGAGAGATAACCTTAATACTAAACAGGGATGACATACATGTAAAATGAAAGAGAGAAAGGCATTGTACAATGATACAAAATTACCCCCCCCCCCAGTGTAGGGAAAGGAAGAAAATACAGTATGGGATGAAAAGAGACACAGGATGGCGATGAATCACGTGACACATTGGCCTAACGCAACACAAGGCACACCTGGCCTGGCAGTGGACATGGACAGGTACGATGAGACAAAAGTGCTGTGGGAGGACCATAACCCTGAGTCGGCTATATCCGAAAGTGACGAATTGTTTAGAAACCTCACAGTCGCTGCATAAGAGCGGACATCATGAGCGGAGCCCTTCGTAAGGGAATTACTCGCAGTAATGATATGGCGTAAATGAAGTAAAATGCCCCAGAACGAGAAGCCCACCACAGAAGCCACGAACGAACACCACACAGAAACACCCAAAGGAAAGGTCCACAGAACGAAAGGACCAGCTGACCGAGCCAGCCCATTCAGACAGGCCCAAGCCCGCAGGGCTAAGCAGCTCCAGGCCGCACCTAGATACCCCTTCTAAACTGACCATTTTTCCACACCTCATGTACACTACCCCCTCGTGTCCTACACTCCTAACTACAAAGATGATGAACAGGAATATACATTCATATTAAAAACACCCATGCCCTGTCCCGACGTTGAGCCAATGCCAACACATCAGACAGCCATAATTATATCTATGTATGTTCTTACATCCGAGAAGTAGATGTTATATATCTTAGAAGTTAAAACACCCACGCCTGTCCCTAGACCTTGTATATCATTTCCCATGACGAGTATAGATATATGTAACCCGTGCTCAGTCGCCCCCTTGCATTGTTCCTCTAGTAACTAAGTGTCTCTAATATTCACTGCCACCAGTATTGATACGACTATAATGTCGTCGTTCATCGATGTATGCAATCCTTAGTTTAAGTATTAATATTAACATTCCCTAACATCTTGTCTTGCCAGACTAAGCTTCTGAAGACCCATCGCCCCATAAATCTATGTATTCAATCCTTAGGTTAAGTATTTTTATCCGCCATTGTGTTCACCTTTTTCCATTTACTTTTCCACAATTGTCATACGTCTTCCCCTTGCCTCCTTCGTATCCACAGTCCACACTACGCCAATTTACTTCGTGTCATACACCTCTTACCCCAACCAGAGATTGTATAAGACAACCTGGTTACCAGTATCTGTCATAAGTACCCCGAAACAATAACTAAGTACCCCTACGAACTGCCGCTGTTGTTGGTATATTTATATTTCATAGAAAACGCAGTTCCCAGGGCCAACTAATAGTATCCATAACCCCTCGGACTGATCACATAACTCTATCTTTTCCAGACTCATATACCACCCCATAGTTGCATTCCCCGGTAGCATTTGGCTAACGTATTCTACTGCCTTTTCAAACTCCCATATCAACTGCAGCCTAATGCCACCCCCACGCCCAGAGACCTTAGGGTCAAATTCCCCTATAGCCCCCTGCACTCCTCCCCTCTCATTATAAGACCCCGCGCTTCTCTACTCTTGTCCGACCTAGCCTCTCTCTCATACCTCTTGAAGATCCTTGAATTGTCCGTTGCTAACGCTCTCCAACCTTTTATATATATACTCCTATCCAGCCTACCTTCACTTAGTAGGCCAGAACAACATTAGAACTTTACTAGCCCCTTGCATGCCATCTATTCTCTTACAACCCATTCACAACCCTGCACCCAATGGTCGTCGGTGCGAGGCTAGCCGCCTCGCCAGTAACTAACTTCTATTGCCATACTTCCAGATAAATGTGGCAGAGTTAGCAACCCAGTCTCCACCACATCCAGCAAACCCTACAATTAACAACCAGCCGAGTAAAACCAGCTAGCCAAGGCACCTTCGGTTTTGGTATTAAGGACACCCACATCTGTCTCATACACAGAGGGTTATTACGAACACTGGTGATATGGCAAGCCCCTAGCCACAGCCGCCGGACGACTATCACAGAGAGAGGGCGCCCAGCTCCCCCTTTATGCCCATCCGAGGAGGGAGACCCCCACCCCGCGGATGTATACCTGGCCCCTGTTTTGACTTCCGAGTCATTGACAGGTAGCACAGGAATCCTTCCTATCAATGAACTAACCATGCATGACTAACACCTTTACTAACCTCTATTAACTCACAATAAACCATTTACCTTTCTTGCATGCTCTGATCACTAAATTAGCACCTCAGCTATACCATAGAATGAAGATTGAACAATCTAAGAGAGACGCTCCTATCACAGCTGTCCCCATCCTCCTCGCAAAGTAGATCCAGTCTCTCTCCCCTAAATACTTCCAGTATAGCCAAAATAGTACCTCTTACTAAGGCTCAGTTATATGAAAATATAAAGGCTTCCTATAGCCATGTGCCACAACAGTAAATACCATCTTACCTAGTCCCCATATCTATTGAGAGCTCAAATAAGTCCATAAGACTCGAGATCCCTACTGTCTACAGGGTCCAGAACCGAGCCTATAAATCTAGCTCCCGCCCCCAGTCAAATCAGTTGAAAGCTAGACACCAACCAGGGGTCACTACCCTGCAGTTAACTTCTAGCTCTGCCCTTGTGTTGTTCCGGAGTTGAGATTCCAGAGCCGGTAGACTCCGTGGCAGATTTGGATAGAAGGACCTGCCCACGTATTTGAGAACTTCACACATATGGACCCCCTGGACGGCCGCGGAACCAGTCGTTAGCCCCCAACATCATGGACGCAAGATAACCAGGACCAGACCCATCAGATACTACCCAAGATTCCCTTTAGCAGTACTACATATTACTGTGCTGTTTAGAGATTCACTAATTAATATTTCTACGAAGTGGCTATCTCTTTGCCCCAGTATAATTCATATAACCATTCAATTAGGAAGTGCTAAGCGTATCAGTGTTCAATAATTAACAGGCGATACTAACTCTCGTAATCAACCATATATCCAGATATTATTACCTAGAAGGAAACCCTAGTGATATCTGAATGTTCGCCCATTGATTTGCGTTCTATGTATTTCTGAGACAAGAATATAAAACTTAGATCAGTACCCCCTGAGGTTACTAGAATTCCCGTGCTCTAAAATACGCGTGTCTAATCTAGTCTGTGAACTACTACTTGTGCACCAGAGCTACCAGTAATAAATCTAACAGTGAATATGATTCCATAAGTAACATTGATGGTCTTCGGTATATAAACCTGTTGAATTAAAGCCAGTGATCAGAAGATTAATACCTGAACGTTGGAAGTGGGAGACTAGGCTCCATCCAGATCCACTTATGCTAGTGTTGTTGGATTCTATTATATTGTCTTACACGAGTATTCTGCAGTGGTATATAAATAAACGTGATCGTGTAACTTGCTACCATGTGTTTCTTTGTGTTCTCTATTCCTCATATCTTGTATTGTGCATGCAGCCTTATATACCCAGTCAATTAGAACTCACATTACCAAAGTTAAACCTGTAGAAAAACAGGGCATAACATGAAGTCCCACAGCACGTTTGCCTAACCGTGTCCCTGTTTTAGGGGCCAACCAGAGCGCCGTCCCCGACGTCGGCACAGCGGCACGCACATACGTATGCAAGGCTCTTACCGGGCATAGCGGATGATGCGTGCTCTCACATTTTAAAGCCGGTACAGTAAACGGCTTAAAAATGTGCGCCTCACGTTCATTCTTGGCCACAAAATGAACGGAAGGGGCCAAAGTGACTGACCCCAAGGAAGGCGAAAAACTCATGCAATTCGGGGCCCTCGACATGGCAGCCAACTCCGAGACCCTCTCTCCTGTAGCCAACGCTAAAAGAAACAAAGTTTTATCAAGCAGATGAACAGGTGTTGGGTTAGTGGTGTAGATGGGTGAGGTAAGGAGCTTTAGGCAGCTTTAGAGCTGCCTTTAGCTTTAGCTGCTATTAGAGCTTTACCAGATAATCGTGCGATCCCTTCGACGAAGGACTCGCACGTCGGATTCGCACGTGAAGGTGGTACCACCAGTTGCTTCCTTGCGAGAATCTCTCGTGCGATGCCGTCGGACGTATGGTTGGTAACTCGGGCAGCCTCACGGAGTCACGGGAATCGGAAGACGGAATCGAATCGTAATAAAGTGATGGTCCCTGGTGTATTATTTACCCAGTTTATTGCATTAATCTTATTATTCTGTATTTAGGACATTCTCAATTGACGAAAATAAGGTAGCCTAAGGTAACCCTAGTGATTCCCCAGAGGACCATTGAATTTCTCTAGCCTAATTTCCCTTCAACCACCAATCAATTTTTGAGTTTAGGAATAGCCATGGGTTGTGCTTGGCTCTCTGGAAAAGTGGCTTGGTTATAATATCAAGCAAGCTTTTCTGTTATATTCAAGCCTAGCCCTGTTCACCTGTTCCAAGTATCTAGGCCTAGGCTATGGCCATAAATCGTGAACTCTAACCTAGCCTATCTCTAACTCAAAAAGGGCCAGAGCTAGGATAGTGGGCTGTAAATTGCCATAGGCTATCTATCCCCTGGCTGACCCTTCCCAAATGGGAAAGGTAAAGCTTTGAGTCCTCCATAGTCCATTTCATAGTAAGAAATGCTTAAATTGGACATAGGCTATGAGCAATTTTGATGAGAATTTAGCCTAGGCCTGTATTGTTAACCCGGGAGCTGCAGGGAGACTCTTAAGAGTTCCCCCGGCGCACTGCGGGGAGACTCTTAAGAGCAGAGACTTTGAACACGTACCAAAACCGCGCGTTTATAGCCAGGCGGCTGAAAATTGGTGTGGGTATAGTACTACATGTCAACTCTCGATACCACCCCGCCAAACGCTCGCCCCGCACTCGTGCAAGCACCACCGCGCCAGTAACCACGCACTAGTCATGGAGCCTACACGTCCCTCACGCTCGCTCCCTGATGACACAACCAGCCATTTTCTGGTGGTGTTAGCCGCCGTGGAAGGCAGAGGGTGGCTGCCAAAGACCCTAGCTACCAGTACGACACGCCCTACAGCTCAGAGGACGAATCACCAGCACCAAAAGCACGTAAAACACGTGCAAGCAGGGCAATGGCACAGAGGTCATTGGTCTTTCGGGACACTGCCACCACGACCCAGGCCACTGCAACAACCACTACCACCACCACTGCCACCACTGCCACCCCTGCCACCCCTGCCACCGGTACCAGCGACGCAGGAGGCCGCCCTAGGGCTGCATTACCTGCGGGGGCAGGAAAAATGAAAGGCACGGGCGTAGGGAAAAGAACCCGTACGCCAGCCACAGTGCCCCTACCACCACCAACACCACCAGCCGCCCCTGGCCCGGCTGCCCCTGCCGCCCCTGCTGCCCCTGCCGCCCCTGCCGCCCCTGCTGCCCCTGCCGCCCCTGCCGCCCCTGCCCAAGGAACAGGGAAGGGGAAGGGGAAAGGGAGAGGGAAAGCGACTGGGAAAGCGACTGCTGGCCCTGGTGTCCCTGCCGGCCCTGCTGCCCCTGCCGCCCCTGCCGCCCCTGCCGCCCCTGCCCAAGGAACAGGGAAGGGGAAGGGGAAAGCGACTGGGAAAGCGACTGCTGGCCCTGGTGTCCCTGCCGGCCCTGCTGCCCCTGTTGCCCCTGCCGCCCATGCCGCCCCTGCCCAAGGAACAGAGAGAAGGGCGACAGGCACCACCATCATCTTGCCATCAAGACCATGCACCACTGCTGCCCCTGCCGCCGCCGCCCCTGCCGCCGCCGCCCCTGCCGCCGCCCCTGCCACCACCTCTGCTGTCCCTGTCCATAAGACTCCCGCACGTGCCAAAGTGACCCGGAAAACTCTTACACCATCTAAGTATGCCGCCCTGCTGTTTGATGGTGATTCGCAGGACATTGGCAGCCCGGGTTTCGACGACGAAGCCCTAGCACGGGACCAAGGGTGGGGGGATTTGGGAGTGGACAGTGGGAGTGAGTCCGACGTCGGTGACGAAAACGAGGAAGGGCATCGTCTGTCAAGTGAAGAGGAGGGTAATGATGATGAAGTGCTGTATCGCGACCATGGAAGCGATATTTCAGACGCAGAAGCAGACGCAGACGACATTCCGATCCCTGGCATGCCTTCGTTCGATTGGTCTGACGGGGTCAATTTTGTACCTGACGTGCCCCAGTTCAATCCTGGGACGTCAGGAACAACTGACGACTGGCCCTGTGATGATCAAGCGAACGAAAGCGACTTCTTCCTCGCTTTTTTCGACATGGAGGTAATGACGTACATCGTAGCCCAAACAAACGCCTACTACAGGTGGGTGTTTGGCAGATTGGACGTCCTTTCTCCAAAAGCGAGAATACGAGGCTGGGTGGATACGACTGTGGCAGAATTTCTGACGTTCTTTGCCTTGTTGTTCCTCATGCCTCTGATCAAGAAGCATGTGTTGCAACACTACTGGAAGCACGACCCTCTCATCGCCACCCCAACTTTCAATAAGTTCATGACTCGTGACAGATTTTTGTTGCTGCTAAGATTTATGCACTTTGCAGACAACGAAAATCCTAACAGGATTGACAGGATATGGAAAGTTCGGGATGTGTTCACCATGTTGTTGGAGAGGTATAGGAAATACTTTTACCCCTTCCTCAATTTGGTGATTGATGAGTCGCTCGTGCTCTTCAAAGGACGTCTTGTTTTCAAGCAGTATATCCCCTTGAAGAGGCATAGGTTCGGAATCAAGCTCTTCGTGTTGTGCGACTGTGAAACTGGAATAGTGCTTGACATGATCGTGTATACAGGAACTGACATTGACGTACCGAAAGCCGCTGCCAATGACCCCATGGGCATGTCAAGTGCCATCGTCAGGAAAATGTTGGCACCTTACCTGGGCAAAGGCCACATCATCTACACTGACAACTGGTATACTTCTCCTGCTCTCTGCCAGTTTCTTTATGACAACCAAACGGGGTCATGTGGGACTGTCAGAAAGACAAGAAAGTTTATGCCAAAGTTCACAGGTGATGTCATTCCTCTCACAGATGCCTCCTCCAGTGACACACCTTCAGAAGACGACCTGGCCCAGGAACACCGCGAGAGGCATGTGCGAAGAAGGCGACGAAAGGGGCAGAAATACAAGCAGCTCGAGAAGTGTGGGAAACTGATAGCCCTGAAGTGGAAGGATAAGCGAGACGTCCACCTGCTTTCCACCGTCCACACAGGTGCCCAGGTGGATTCTGGCAAAATCCACTACCGAACCAGGAAGACAATCTACAAGCCCGACATGGTAGTGGACTACACCAAAAACATGCGCCTGGTGGACAAGTCTGACTGTCAGCTGTCAGGTGTTGAGTGTCTGAGGAAGACTGTGAAGTGGTATCACAAGCTCTTCCTCCACCTAGTTGACATAACGATGCTGAACGCCTACAACTTGTGGTTGGTGAAGAAGGATATGGCCCCAAACCAGAAGCTGAAATTCCGGGAGTTCGTGTACAACGTCTCCTACCAACTCCTGGAGAAGTATGGCACCACCACTCACAGACGTACGGCATGGCGTGGGGATCACGTTCCTGACCGCATCCAGCTGGGTGTCGAAAGACACTACACAACCAACACCGAGCTGATTGGCACTCGTCACAGGCAGGTGCAGTGCACCGTCTGCAGCTCCAGTGTGAGGAAACCCCATGTAACCAAAAGAGTCACCTCAATGTGCACCGAGTGCAAAGTTGCACTCTGCCTGGGTGACTGCTTCAGGGACTACCACACCTTCAAGAACTACTGAGTGTCGGCCCCTGCCCTGCCCTGCCCTGGACTCGCCCCGTGCCCTGCCCTGGACTCGCCTCCTGCCCTGCCCTGCCCTGGACTCGCGCCCTACCTTACCTGACCTGACCTAATTGATCACGCTACCTCATAATGTAACATATATATTATATAATGTATAAGTTCCAAAGATGTCCCTGTGATATAGCTTTTACATTATATAATTGTATGTTTCATTATTTAGTTTATAAGTTTCAAAGATTTACATATAATATGCCTTATTTTTTTAGTATATCAATATATATGTTTGTTATTAGCCTAAGTAATGTGTATATAATTATTTTCTTACCTCAAATGAATTGTACAAAAATAAATATGTTTCAATAAATCATGTCAAACCTACTATGATAATAAAATAAAACAATAAAAAAGAAAAAAAGAAAACAAGGTCATGTCATTGTATTCTTACAATATGATATATTCTATGAATATTTCATATTGTTTGAATACAATGGCATGATCTTGTAAAAAAAAAAATTTATAAAAAAAATTCTAGACAATATAAAACCTTCCCCATAACCCCCTCCTGGATTCGATCCCACTACCCTACGACACTTTGAGTTTTCCAGTCCGCGACCTTACCAACCATGCCACAGGAGCTCATACCAAATATCACTCAAAACTTCGTGTCTACAATCGAAATGACAATATACAAAAACAAATGAATTATCCCACCAATTTACGTTTGTAAATTGATGGGATTATCAATTATATCATGCCAAGGTTAATAATAGTTTGTCTCTGTCAAGAATTAGTAATTATATAACTAAGAGGGTGTACGAGAGCGAGGTGGAGGGACAGAGGGGGAGAGGTAGACCGAATATGAGGTGGAAGGATGGAGTGAGGAACTACATGAACGAAGGCGGTGCTGGTTGGGGGGAGGGGTGTCGACTGACTGGGGACAGAGGTGCATGGGGGCGGTTCGTTCGTGGCCACCCCTTCGGGGATCACGGCGTCAGGCAATAGATAGATAGATAACTTTATTCTGTCAAAAATTGCCCAAACACTCAGCAAAATTGCCCCTCTCAGTGTGACTCCACTCATTTTCACACGGTCAGGCGGTCACGAGGTGACCCTTGCCGCTCCTTGATTCTCCAGCTACAGCAGCTCTGTCTGGGAACAAAATTGGTATAAATACAATAATGGATAAAATACTCTTCACAAATACATTTGTATTGTATAATATTGTAAATAAAAATGAATAATAACTGTGTGGGTGTCGAAAATTGCTCAACCAGCTTTCTTATGTCTCGCCTACGCGCGTATATTGGATTATACATAGTCATGACTGTCATACAAATAATTGCAGTAGGTCTCGAATATACATTTAGATTGCATATTACTTCGAAATAAATAAGTAAACGTTTCTCTGGTGGCAATCTACCCTTTCGCAGGTGTAAGGAGACACCAGTCTATATTTAGCCCTCTATCACAACAGGCAATCTGCCTGTGTTGACTCAGCACCGTCGCTGGTGGTCTATAAATATAGTACTTTATTTACAGTCAATGGCCTACATGTTTCTGTGGTACTTCACATGTGTCTAAAATGCAATGTCTGCTTGCATAAAAATGCAATTCTGAAGTCCATTTATATGTACGACATACGCATGTCTCAGTTTCTCTCTCTCTCTCTCTCTCTCTCTCTCCATTCCTGACTCATGTTATTGTAGACCTGTTGATGGCAACGAACACCAGCCATCTGGTAGACATAAGGGTCAAAATACCAAACATCAATACGCCTGGGGCGCCTCCACAATTATCACTAAGCTGGTTATCTATCTAGAGATCTGCCTGACTTCCATCTCTCCACGACTCACTCACTCACTGCACCCCTGCATGCCTCCCTCCCACCCACCCACCCCCAACCCCCCCTTTCAGGCTTCCGTCTGCTAGAAACACATTCACAATTTGCGTAAATATCGCATCAATTGGGCTATATGCGGTATATTCCTTGTTATATGGGACGCCTACATATGTACACGTCTTTATTATAGCATGAGAGTGCTCTAAATACAAGATTGACGTGATATTTATGGCGTAACACACCCTCTCCCCCTTTCATTCCCACCACAACTCACTCACACCTTGGTTCACGCATAGAAACTCATTGATAATGTGCGTAAATATCGCATGAATTGGTTTATATGCGGTATATATTTTGATATATGGCACGTATACATACGTACAAGTCTGTATTATAGCGTGACAGTGCTCTACGTACAAGATATACGTGATATGTATGGCGTAAACCACACTCTCAGCTCATAAATTGCCGCCAAACCTCCAACACATCTTCATTCCCGCCTAAATATTCTCTTATAATTCCCTTATATATTGCAATTTTTGGTCACTATGAGGCATATTCATTGTTATATGGGTGCCCTACACATGTATACATACTCTAAATAGCCTAAAAGGGCTCGAAAAAGGAGATATACGTGATAATACGCGGTAACCCACCCCCTCCTCCTATCCCCTGCGCGCGTAAATATTCGGCAGGGAAATCTCGCCGCTCGATGACAATCTAGCCGCGCGGTGCCATTCGCTCCACATTTTTCAACTACGGACCGTTCCCCTACCCCCCCCAGACATTTTTTGGGGGTCAAATATATATGGGCCGATGCACGCAAACATTCCCTACACGATGATGTACTTTTTATCGAAATTGGCAATAGGTCCCAAAATCATCATAGGTGCGCACAGTCTTACCCTGTAGAAAACCCCCTGTGCGCCGCGGAGAGGTTAAGTAATTATCTTGATATATTAAAACTACTAAAAACAGGGTAGGCCTAGCCTAACCTTAAGAGGTTACCAGGGTTGGATTTTGGACGATGGGTTAGGCATGAGAGGCTAGTGGATTATTTAGTTTATAATTACCATGGTAACCTAATAAAACTAATCTATTCTAGCTATCCAAGCGAGGTAACCTCCGACTCAGAGTTTTTCCCTAAAATTTAGCAGGGAAAGTGTTTGGATCACACAATTGTTCTCATCGGCTTTAGACATCTAGGGATAGTCACCTATCCTAGCCTAATTATAGAAAAAGATTTCATGGCTAAATAGTATTTTTTAATCTCCATGGGACTTGCATATTTAATCAACATGTAGCCTACTCTTTAAACAATGCAAAATTGTTGGCAAATTAATATAGCCAAGGTTAGGTTAGCTAATGGGGAAAGCAATTTCTGAGTTAACCTAACCTACAAATTTGGAATAGGCCTAGGCTATGATAGGTTTCTTGAAGTAGTGTAGCCTAACCATACTCCTTACTTTTGAGTATAGGACTATCCCGTAAATTTCAGAAGCCAGCCGAAGCAAATCGGCTTCTAAAAGATGTATCTAAAAGATTGTATTCAAACGTATCGCCTTCCTTGTTTACACTACTCGCACGCTCCTTTATATTTTGACTGCCGTGGGATACAATAATAGGTTGAAGGGGGGCTTTTCCCCCCTAAGCCACCCCATGAATTAATTGTCATCTTATATATTGCCAGCATGGGGTCTGTAAGGTTAGTTACCGTACATTAGGTAAGTTAGACACAGTATAGTATTGTAGCAATCCGATTGTGGGATTGGGTTGAGTTAGTTTAGCTTTATGAGGCAGAGTTTCTCAACTGAATATTACCATAGCCTAATACTCACAGATGTTTTTTCTGGAAGAGGCCTAGGCCTGTGGCTCCAGTTCAGTAGCCTGGGTAAGATTAGTAGTGGGTGTACCACTACCAACATACAGCATAACTCCTCTATAAAGCATTAACCTAACCAAACAACCTAACCTAACCTAACCTAGTATTCATGTAGTACTAGGTTAGGTTAGGTTAATGTTTTATAGATGATTTATGCTGTATGTCGGTAGTGGTATGCCCACTACTCCTAATCTTACCGTAGCCTGGTCACCAATTTGACCCTGGCTTCACCTGTCTCAACTCTGTATTCCCTCAAAAACAAATACCTGTATGTATAAGTTCAGAATAGTGAATCCTATACAGTAGGTACCGAGTACTGTATACTTTATGGGGTTATTTACCACAGCTGCACCAATTTGCCCCAAGTTTTATACTGTACAGTTCTGCTACATGAAAAGTGCCAGGTTTTAATCCAGTACCATTCAGTGGCAGTGCAGCAATATCATAAAGTTTCGGGTTTCAAGTTAATAGTAATGTGATCACCCCCTTTGACTAGGCTATTATAGAACCATTTATTTTCAATACTTATTCTGCATCAAATTGACACCTGCCCTGTCTACAGCATTATACGGTACCAAAAACAGAAAGTCTAGTAGGCAGGTTTACTTTTATAAATGACTAAATATATGATGCTTGGACAATTATAGGTACCGCATAAAGAATGAACAATATATTTCACATAATTTATTGCAATTCTTAAATACATAGGTACCGGTACCCGTTATATAATATTGTATCATCTAATCACAACTCCTGTTGTATGCTTCCATATGGATAGGTCCTTAAGACCGCTTCATCAGATTTTATTCGCCCAATTAGCCTACTACCCAGGTAAGAAAATTCACGACATTACATTATACTTGCTTGTAATCCTCATTTGGTGACCATTATTATCTATCTATTTGAGGCATAGGCCTATTTCCTGAAATAAGTCTTGCAATTGACGAGGATGGGTGTGAATGGGATATGCCGTGTGTGGGCCAGTCAGCTCTGCAGACTTGTTATCTTATGTTCATTTATGGAAGTATTTCAAGTAGGCCTAGGCCTAGCCCAATCAGGGAGAACATGTTAGTCCCTATTTATAGCCTACTTTAGTAGGGTAGGCTGGTTAGGCCTATATTTTTTAATCCAATAGGCCTAGCCTATGTTAAAATAGCCAACAATAGGGTACCTAGGTTAACAAGTCCCAGATATTGAAAGAAAAGTGGTAAAAATTGAAGAGACCTCGGAGGCTCGGACAGCCTTTTAACTAGGCCTAGGCTAGGCCTATAATTATGTTTTGTTAGATTCCAAGCCAAAAATACAAGCAAGTATAATGGAATGTCGTGAATTTCCTGACCTGGGTAGTAATTGGGCGAATAAAATCTGATGAAGCGATCTACAAGTTGTCAAGGCTGGCCGACAACGGCTCCTGTCATTGAAGATATATCGAAAGTCTTTGGAAATATGCTAATTGTAACCCATATTAATATATATTAATAGTTTCGTACATTATGCATTAAAGAATGTCTTCTGTAACCTTTAATTTACGAATTGAAACAATAATTCAAATAATAAAATTCAATTAGCAAACGAAGGGATCCGACGACCATCGAAGAGAAGGGTCGAAGGTGCTCTTCAGATTCCAATAATATTGGACGTAAACGGTCGCGGCAACCGTTTACGAAAGCATTCGCTCAGCCAAACATATCCCAAAGAACGTTTCTATACTATGAATTTTGAAAGGAAGGATACCTTCGAGGGAAGGGAACGTTTGGTACTGCGGGCCGTAGAGCCTTCGCCAGAGACCATTGAGGCGGTATCTGGCGTGGGGGCGGTCTGAGCCTAAAGCAGGCTTTCATGAAAAAAGACAGCTCCTTGTGAGGGAGCGCCAGCCCCGTCAAGGTCTCAAAAGGCTCCCTAATAGCAGACAGGTGGTTCTTAATGGTGTTGTACATGTATGTGCGTGTCGCAAACAAGTGATTAAGGTAATGCAAGACTAACATAACCGACGGAACTGTTTGTTCGGTGTCATTGATCCATTTAGTGAAAGTAGTCCAATGAGACTCGTAAGTCTTCCAAGTAGCCTTAGTCCAGTGCTGATTAAGCATATCAGTCAAGCAACGTCCATATTTCGGCAACCACCCTGCCTCACAAACATCCACGATGCGAATGCCAACGAGGTCCCTAGGTCTCCAATCTGTCCCAAGTGGAAGTCTGAGACAGACAGGGGAACGGAACTCGGGCACCATCACTTCAGCTGAGCGTACCAGGCTTGGGCTGGCCAGAGGGGCGCGATTAACCAAACCTTGCCACGGTACTCTCTCAGCCTGTGTAGGACTTTGCACATAAGCAGTGCGTCGGGCGGTGGAAAAGCGTAAATCGACTGCCACCTGCTCCAGTCCTCGCTGAAGGCATCCGGCCCCCCCGCCTGAGTACAAGTCCAGCGGGTGAGGTAGTCCGGCAGCTTGTTCGTCCCTGAGGAGGCGAACAAGTCCACCTGCGGATGGCCCCAGGAGGCTGCGAGGTCGTCGAAAACGCTTTGTCTTAATGACCATTCTACCTTGGTGCTGTCCTCTCGACAAAGCATCCGCCCAAAGATTGGCCGTCCCGGGCAGGTAAGTCGCATGCAGGGTGATGCTGTAATGATCGGCCAGGTAAAACAATTTCTCCGCCAGGTCTTGGAGCACAACAGACCTGGAGGAGCCCTGCTTTTGGATACAATGAACCACGGACATGTTGTCCATCTTGAAGGCCACCGACTTGCTCGTGAGGGCCAGTCCGTGATCCCGCAGGAAGAACAATGGTACCAACAGTTCCAGGGCATTGATGTGGAAGTGTGAGAGCCCCGACCACCTGCCGTGGTTTTGATGTCCCATGTCTGATTGATAGCCCCACCCCACATCGCTCGACGCATCTGTGTCTACCCAGATGGTCGGCGGAGGAGCAGTTCAGGGCACAGCCGCAGAGAGCGTGCCCCGAGCGACCCAGTGTGTCAGTCTCAGATGTATTGAGCGCGGTACCGTCCACAAACGGTAAAGGGGCGAGATAGGGAAGTGCCTGTTGCCCAGCTGAATGAGGCGTTTTAGTCGGAGCCGGCCCAAGGGCACGGTCAGAAACACCTAATTCAAAGACCCTAGTAGAGAGTCCCAGATTTTTCGTGTTATCGAGATCGAGTGCAACACGACAAAGAGCTTCCTTCGAAGTTTCGCCGCATTCACTCGACTCTGGGAAACGGTGGCGCTTTGGAGATCCCAGTGCAAGCCCACCCACGTCACTTCTCGTGACGGTGAGAGGCAGGACTTGGGAATGTTTAGTTTGAACCCCAGGTTTGTGATATGTCTGACTACAGTGAGCGTGTCTTGTACACAGTGTACAAAGGAGTACAAAGGAAATCAAGCAACAACAGATCTAGTGACCCATCTAGGCTGCTTGTCCTCC
The DNA here is from genome assembly GCA_032716605.1 of Paralithodes platypus. Taxonomy (NCBI): domain Eukaryota; kingdom Metazoa; phylum Arthropoda; class Malacostraca; order Decapoda; family Lithodidae; genus Paralithodes; species Paralithodes platypus. The sequence goes on along the minus strand of CM064571.1, from coordinate 1,957,144 downwards.
AAAACACTGAGGATCAAGTGTCCAAACAGTGGTTTAGAGTGGGTAAGGGAACATTGGAAAGGGAACTACTGCCCTGCCACTAACGTTGCAGGACTAGGAAGTTAGTAGGGGACATATGGGTTAGTAACTGAGGGGAGGATAAAATAAAGTTATTAATTTACAAACGCAGTCAGTCGCGGGTTTGATGCGAGATATTTGTCTAGGCGGAATTTAAATGAATCAACGGTGCTGCAGTCTATAACGTCTCGGGGAAGCCCATGTGAGAGAGTCTGCGGAGGTGAGCCAATCGTCCAAGTAAAACAAGATCTGAATCCCTTGTAAGAGCAAGGGGGTCAGAGCCTGCTTTACCAGTTTGGTGAAGACCTGCGGTGCTATGTTGAGGCCGAATGGTAGTCTGGTGAATTGGAACACCCGTTGATCCGACTGCAGTGCTAGGCAGCCCTGGAACCGAGGAGCCATCGGCACATGCCAATAAGCATCCTTCAGATCCAGGGTGACCACCCAAGACAAGGGCTTGAGTGCCAGGCGTACCTGGTTGATGGTGAGCATGCGGAAACGGGTGTTCACAATGTGAGAGTTGAGGACTGAGAGATCTACCACCGGCCTCATAGCAGCGCAGTCCTTCTTTGGGACCAGAAACACATGAGACAGAAATACCTTTTGTGTAGAAGATATTTCCTTGATAACGCCTTCCTCGTGCATGGACATGATCACTTGGGCCACTTCCTGAGACACTGGTTGCTGTCGGGGAGGGCACCTGAGAGGAGGCCTGGACCTCCACCTCCAAGTCAGACCCTTCTTGACCACCCGACGCGCCCACGACCGGCGGGGCCATTGCCGGTAGTGGGGGCGGAAGAAGCCGGTGCGGGTGCCTTGTGTTAGGCCCATCACCGCTTCGACGAGATGGTCGGGCGAGGGAAGAGGGGACTGGCCAGGAGGAACTACGCGTATTTTGGCGCGGAGCCCCTCTTGGACTTATCGTAGTGGGAGCTAGAGCCACCACGTCCTCCTCCAGACGTCCCCCCGCCCCGCCGAAATGACGGACGAGCCTCGCGCTCCGGCCTATCCCCCTCCAGGCTGTGTCTGGCAGCGGAGGAACTGGGGCCTTGCGCCTGCCAGCGCCGCATCCCCTCTTGACAGGGACGGCGATCCGGGGACCGACGTCCACGGAAGGCGAGTACACCACGCCCCCTGTGAGCCAGTACCCTGGCCACACCTCTAGCCTGGCGCCCTCTGCCGGCGACAGACCTGCCCCCGCGTCCGCGGGTGGAGGAGGATGAAGTGGGCTTCGCCACCACCTTCCGTTGAGCAGAGTATGTGTCACTCTGTGCCAGTAAGAAAGCCCCCTGCCAAGCCTCCTCAGGGAACAGTCCAGGGGTCAGAAGGTCAGTCAGGAGGAGGCGGTTGCGGACGTCGGCAGGGGCCTTCTTACAGAAAGCCACCCGAAGTTGTTGACGGCAACGAGTGGCTTCATGGAGGGAGTGGCGGATGTCCTGAACAGGGTTGAGGGCAAGCTGCAGGGTGATCCGTCGGACATGCTCAAAACTAAAACCTTGGCGATGATCAGCCGATTCCACCTACTCAATAAGGCGGAGGTGAACCCGTGCCAGTTCCAACTGAGCAAGAAGAGTTGAAAGTTGGCACGCCGCTCGCTGACGGAACTTAAAGTCCCGGTCCAGTGGTGCCTTCTCCGGTGCCGTGAAAAAGGAACACGGAAGGGGGCCCACCGACAGTTTGGGAGCATTGAGCCACTCCCACACAGGCAGAGGGAAGCCCGAGGAGGTAAGGAGCATGCCCGACAGAAAAGATGATTCCATGGATGGGATGGCCGGCAAGGTCTCAGCCATGGACTGACCAAACTCCACTGCTTCACGGATCCACTCACCCCAGGGACCCGGACAGACGTGCGGGAGTTCGAGCATCAGGACCCCGTCCCGATCTCACACATTCCTGAGGTACGGCGTCCCTGAGATGGCAGAGAGGGAGTGGACATCCGCAGACAGGTTTTGGCGGGAGTAGTCAGCCCAGGGCTTGGTGGCAGTGTAAGGCAATACCGACGAACGATACGAAAAATACCGCATGTCTTGCCGGTTACGGTACACCCTCACATCGACCTCAGAGACCAGACCCTGTGGAGTAATGGCCCTGAAGATGTTTTTCTCATTCACCTGGATAGCCCAGCCCTCCGGCACAGCCCGCTGTCCGGCCGGCAGGTGGACCGCCCCCTCAGGGTTGGAGGCGATCACAGCTCTCCAAGCAACAGAATCCCCATACAGGGATGGCATCTTGACTTTGGGGATCTCAAACTTGGAGAGAGGCGGCACGGAGAGGGGGTGAGAGAACAACCCCCAACCCTGGCCCGGGATAACAACGGGCCAGAGAGGAGTCGGAGGTGCAGGTGATGAAGTAGATGATGTCAACGGTACCACGACCGGGAGAGCAGGCCGAGATGGGATGTGGTCGGCAACAGGTGGGAGAGGCGCCACAAGCGGAGTCTGCAGAGGCACCGGGTTAGTAGTACCCAACCGGGAGACCACTGCCTCCATGGCCGCCGTGACAGAGGAGAGGATGTCTGCCTTATTGGAGGCCATCTCAAGACGAATAGACGCCAACTCCGCCCGTAACTCCGTCTCCGCAGAAGGAGGGAAGGACGTCTGTAGAGGAGACAGGGAACCAGCCTCACTGGGCCCACGGGCCCCATGGTCCGTGAGCGGGGAGAACTCAGGGGACGGTGGGGAGGACTGTGCCGCCACGTCGGGGTCCTCCTGGCCTGAATCAGGTGCACCGTCCGAAGACGAGTCGACCCCCATATCCTCGTCCTCCAGCCTATCAAAATCCGCAACCTCCATCTCAAGAACATCTTCTAAATGGTCAGGGAGACGAGGAGGAGACGGCTGGCCACAAGGGATCGAGGCGTCGGAACCTCCAGGTTGAGGAGGAGGCGTGGAGGGGATCGCCGCCGGGACCACCACAGCCGGGCCCGCCATAGGGAAGAGGCCGGGACCCCTCACAGGCTGGGAGGCAGGCAGAGGCTCGAACTCCACCCCACCAGTGGCTGAAGATGATGAAGGATGGAGAACGACCTCCTCGGCAGGCGGGGCAGAACGGCGTTTGGCCCTGAATACCGTGGAACCCTGCGAAGGAGGGGGGCTCATCCTGAGGTGAGGAGAAGCAAGACGGGGCCAATCAGCAGGGAATGGAGATCGGCGACGTTTCCTCTTGCCAGAAGCTCCAGAAGTCATGGATAGGTCGGAGGGAGGCACTCGATGTTCATGACGCCTGGGAGCCCGCTCCCTGGAACGCGCCCTCCCGCCCGCCTGACCCGAACTCCCGGGAGGGGAGCCCCGAGCCGTAGGAGGAGAGCGAGAGTGACGAATAGTAGGGGAGCGGGAACGGCGTGCAGCATCAGAGGTAGGTGGGATCCCCAACAACACCCGGACGTCATCCTCACGGAAGGAAGGAGCCCTGTGCAGGACCCTTTGGACGTGACGGGAGATGACGTCCCATGATCGGCGTAGAGACGTCCTGGCCCGTTGTCCTTTCGCCGACGTAGGGAGAGTCTCGAGTAGTTGAAGAGCGGAGAGACACACCCCACATCGGCGGGGATCGTAAACATCCTTCCCATAGCAGGCCGTGTGGAGGCAACATTCCCGATGATCCCGCAAGGCCGTCCGCTGACACGTCGGCCGAGAGCAGGGAGGAGCCGGCATCACAGCACTGAAAAATGGGGAAGCATTACCCACCAGTAGAGGTGAGACAGGCAATATGAGGCAGTAGAGCCAATTCAGCATGTAAGACTCAGTAAGACAATATCCAGTAAGAAGCTATGTAGCAAGTATAACAGGAAAGTCAAAATAAAACACCCACACCAGAGACCCTTAACACCAGGGCTGGGACAAGCCTCTTAGCGAGGCCCAACCCTGGGAACAGGTCCTAACCAAAATTGTGGGGAAAGTGGTACCCTTCGAAATACCTGAGAACCCTCTGTGAGAGCGGAGGGAGGAGGCGGCGAAGTGGCGGCGGCATAGGGACAGCCGGCAGTAGAGCGGGCACCAGCTGGAAAGAAAAGGTCAAGTGTGAGCAACCCAACAGTACCCTATAAGTGTAAATAGGGGCAGGGAGGGAATCCAAAACACACAGGACATCGACACTTTGGGTCGAGTCCTAGGACTTTTCAGGTGGTCTTTGGGTCCACCCAGTATACAAGGAGGTCGCCCGTAGGGCGGGAACCAGGTACAGAAGGAGGACACAAGGAACAGGACATAAGGGATAGGAAAACAGCCAATCAGCTGTTGTCCAAAAAGCCCTGTCCAGGTACATGAATAGGGGGGCAGAACAGGGCGCATAAACCAAGTCAAGTGAAAAGCTATGTGGCCTAGGCCTTGACAAGGCACAGGGCACATCAAAAAGATAAAGGCACTTGTAGGGCGGATTTAAAAAGATGAAGGAGCTGAGGACACCAGAAGACCCTTGCCTGTGTGGCGAAAAAACGTGAGTAAACACGAAAATCGAGTCAACTTGTCCAAGCATATCCTCCCTGTGAGCGGGGCCCCTATCGCGTACAGTTTCCAGACATCCCCCCCCCCCTTTTCGAGCGATCAAGTAACCACAGGCAGGGGAAGAACAGAAACATGTACTGTAAGAAAAACGAGAATTTAACCGAGAGCTACGAGACCGAGACTTCCCAGTCAGTTGAGACAAAAGGAAGGCAGAAGGAAAGGACCTGTGTGGATCATTCCAACGGCGGGCAGCTCAAGGCAAAAACCGATTAGCTTAAACACACAATGATAATGAGAATTTTAACAAGAGCGTAGAAGACCAACCAGCAAGTCAGTAGAGACAAGAGGAAAACAGAAGGACAGGACTATGTGGCCCAATCCGACGGCGGTCAGCTCAAGTTAAAAAACACAGGCCTAGCCTAGTTACACAATTCACATAAAAGAGAAAACACTAGGGCAGCGTCAATCCCTAAGTGAACAAACCTAGTAACAAAGCTAAACACTGCCCGAGAAGCCCCACAATTACGTTAAGTTAATAAAATAAAAGGAGGATAGCCTAGGGTTTGACCGACATTTTCACCAGAACCACGTATCCACGAGTCAAGTAGGCCCGGGGAAACAAAAAGGAACTGACAAAAGCGTGAACCATGCGAACGAAATACAAAACCACCAACTATGGACAAGTTTAATAAACAAGTCAGAAGGGCTATAGGTCAGTTGAGACCAAAGCAGCATGTTTGTGAGAGAATAAAGGATGTGTGGCCTATGCTCACACAAAAGCAGAATCCAGAGAAACCTCATGCTCAAGTCTTGTAAAACATCGACACGTAGTCATATGAAAAACTGTAAAACAAAAAGTAACAAAGGGAAAGAAACACAATGCATCCCGCGGGAAGCATCCCCCCCCCCCCAAGTTACGTTAAGGGTAGTTAAAGTGAACATGAACCCGAAAGCGAGGGTAGAATCGACACACAACGACCGCTACGCGGCGTCGCGGACCAAACACCCTCGAAGAAAACAAATAAATAAACACGTCTCCAGCACTATGCGCACACCCAGTAAACACGCCATAAATCCGTATAAAGTGCTGCCTACATCACTGAACATCCTTCTAAAACCTCAACAGCCTGAAAAGGCTCACACTCACTAATAGTTGAAGCGAAGGGGATGCAAAGCAGGCACTCGCGAAGCACAGACAAAAAAGGCGTGTGACATCGACGGTGGGCGCGAAGTGACTGATACTTTGGCAGGTCCTGGCGCAGGCTCATAGAACATGGCTCAGAGGAGAGCAGCTAGATTAAATGGGTAACTATAACAATTCTTTCTCTCCTTCGCTTTCTCTTCTTTCCTAGTCGTCTCGGAGTGTGTACAACGTGCCTAGTAGTGAATTGAGGTGCAACTCTAGAGATTATTTGGTTACTTCGCGTGAGTACCGATAAATCGGCCCGCTGTGGTAGCGGCTGAGATCATAAGCCCTACGTTGGAAACGTAGAGACTGCTACTAAATATAAAAGTATAGAACCTGGTTGAATAACTCAAGTTCAATTGTATAACTACTTAGGTGCTAGAACGAATCCCGGAGCATGGGGTAATATACGTTTATCTTCTTAAATGGAGAGAAAAACTAGGTGGCTTCCCTAGAGCTCTCTGGAAAGGATTGTATTCAGATTTTTCATAATTAATCTTATATAAAACAACAGAGATACGAAAACAGAGTAGTGTGGATTGTGGATTAGAAGGGATGACTGATTAGATGTATAATAGGTGTGGAAAGAGACGGAAAAGGAGGAACACAATGGTGAAGGAAAAAGAAATACTTAACTTACGAAAACGAAATGCGGGTATAAAATGACGGTATTAGCAGTGGTGGGCGTGGGTGCGCCAATTTGGCGCTCTGCGCTCTGCGATCCGGTGCGCACTACCAATATAGAGGAGCGCGGAGCGAGGAGCGGCAAAAATCTGAACTCGGAGTGCAGGCGGGGAGCGCAGCTTGAATTTTGCGCTCCTTTCTGGCGCTCCGGAAGCGATTTTTCCTGTCAACAACAGGTTCAAGAACGTCATTATCGTGTACAGTCATCGTACAGTGTTACTCACGGTGTTAGTGAACTGTGATACAGTGATACTATGATAGTGACAGACTGACAGTGCCACCTTCAAACCCTGGAAAGGTAAGAACCTGGCCAGTGCCAGATATTTTTTTTTTTTTTTTTTTTTTTTTGGCTAAATCTATTAAGTTGGGTGAGAAAGGAAGGATCATGGTAAAAAAAAACCCCCCTTGTCCATTTTCGCCAGAAATCAGGTCCCCGATAGTCGCGAACGTAGCTGAAAAGAGTTAAAAGACACTATAGACTTCAGAGACTTTTATCATTTTATGGTATCGATACCATCGGAATGTTACTTGAATGTATGGGTGGGAGGGTGGTTTGGGGGATGGTGGGGGGAAGGTAGAAGCGTAATTGACTCGTGTTACAAATATGAAGCCAATTGGTGAGGTAGTTTCGCCACCACAGATTTTTCTTTTTTTCCTTTTCTTCGTACGGATACGCTGGAAGTGGGTTGTGGGAGGCAGTTGGGGGTGTGGTGGAGGGAAGGCAGAAGGGTAAGGCACTTGTCACACAAATATGGAACCGATTGGTGCAATCGTTTCGCCGCCACAGATTTTCCTTTGTTTTCCTTGTGAGGCGACCGATAGTCAGCGAGTGGGTGGGAGGAGGGGTTTGGGGTAGTGGTGGTGGGTATGCAGAAGGGTAAGGTACATGTGGTAAAAAACTAAAAATATGAAAGCCATAGGTGCAGTCGTTTCGCTGCTACGATTTTTTTTCGGCGAGTCAGTATATAATTATATACGGACCTGGCACTGGGCGTGACAACTGACAAGACCCTAGTCCCGGCCGTATATATACCGTCGAAGACTGGTCAGCGGGTCATCCATGATATGATATCAATCATATCATTGACATAAAGAATTACAGAAACTGAGAAAGTGAGAAACTTAAACTTCAGAAAGACACCATGACTTGAGTTTTTTTTTAAGTTTTTGAATTTTTTGAATTTAATGAAGTGAAAGACAAAAGATTGTATTAATTTAGGTAAATAATTAAATAACTTCTAGAAGCTGTTTTTTACTTGTTTTTATTATATACCTATTTTTGGGAGCGCAGGAGCGCAGAGCGGGAAGCACATCGGGTCGGCTGACCAAAGGAGCGCGTGAGCGCTGCCGCATTACCTTATGTCTGAGGAGCGCGGAGCGCTGCCGCATTACCGGTCCCACCGGAGCGCGCCCACCACTGGGTATTAGTCGTTAACCTCTCCGCGGCGCACAGTTTTTTTTTTACAGGGTTATACTGTGCGCATGTATGATGATTTTGGGACCCATTGCCAATTTCGATAAAATGTACATCAGCGTGTAGGGAATGTTTGCATGCATCGGCCCATATATATTTGACCCCCCAAAAAATGTCTGGGGGGAGGGGGGGGGAACGGTCCGTAGTTGAAAAATGTGGAGCGAATGGCACCGCGCGGCTAGATTGTCATCGAGCGGCGAGATTTCCCTGCCGAATTTTCACGCACCCAGGGGATAGAACCAGAGGGAGGAGGGGGTGGGTTACCGCGTATTATCACGTATATCTCCTTTTTTTATCCCTTTTAGGCTATGTAGAGTACGTATACGTGTGTAGGCCACCCATATAACAATGAATATGCCTCATAGTGACCAAAAATTGCAATATATAAGGGAATTATCAAAGAATTTTTAGGCGGGAATGAAGATGGGTTTGGCGGCAATTTATGAGATGAGAGTGTGGTTTGCGCTATAATATTACGTATATCTCGTACTTAGAGCACTGTCATGCTATAATACAGACTTGTACGTATGTAGACGTGCCATATATCAATATATATACCGCATATAGACCAATTCATGCGATATTTACGCACATTATCAATGAGTTTCTATGCGTGAACCAAGGTGTGATTGAGTTGTGCTGGGAATGAAAGGGGGAGAGGGTGTGTTACGCCATAAATATCACTTATATCTTGTACTTAGAGCACTGTCATGCTATAATACAGACTTGTACGTATGTAGACGTGCCATATATCAATATATATACCGCATATAGACCAATTCATGCGATATTTATGCACATTATCAATGAGTTTCTAGCAGACGGAAGCCTAAAAGGGTGGGTGGGGGTGGGTGGGTGGGAGGGAGGCAGGGACTGAGTCGTGGAGAGAGTGAAGGCAGGGAGATCTAGCAGGAAACATATGCAGCTGTGTGATAATTGTGGAGACGCCCCAGGCGTATGGATGTCTTGGGATTTTGAACCTTATGTCTAGCAGGTGTCTGGTGTTCGTTGCCACCAAGAGGTCTACAATAACATGAGTCAGGAATGGAGAGAGAGAGAAAGTGAGACATGCGTATGTCGTACATATAAATGGACTTCAGAATTGCATTTTTATGCAAGCAGACATTGCATTTTAGACACATGTGAAGTACCACAGAAACATGTAGGCCATTGACTGTAAATAAAGTACTATATTATAGACCAGCAACGAGGGTGGTCAATAAACATAGGCAGATTGCCTTTTTTGATAGAGAGCTAAATATAGACTGGTGTCTCCTTACACTTGCGAAAGGGTAGATTGCCACCAGAGAAACTTATATTTATTTATTTCCAAGCAATATGCAATCTAAATGTATATTCGAGACCTACTGCAAGTATTTGTATGACAGTCATGACTATGTATAATCCAATATACGCGCGTAGGCGAGAGATAAGAAAGATGGTTGAGCAATTTTCGACACCCACACAGTTATTATTCATTTTTATTTACAATATTATACAATACAAATGTATTTGTGAAGAGTATTTTATGCATTATTGTATTTATACAAATTTTGTTCCCAGACAGAGCTGCTGTGGCTGGAGCAGCAAGGAGCGGCAAGGGTCACCCCGTGACCGCTTGACCGTGTGATAATGAGTGGAGTCACACTGAGAGGGGCAATTTTGCTGAGTGTTTGGGCAATTTTTGACAGAATAAAGTTATATAATTACTAATTTTTGACAGAGACAAACTTTTATAAACCTTTGCATGATATAATTGATAATCCCATCAATTTACAAACGTAAATTGGTGGGATAATTCATTTTTTGTTTTGTATATTGTTATTTCGATTGTAGACACGAAGTTTTGAGTGACATTTGGTATGAGCTCCTGTGGCATGGTTGGTAAGGTTGCGGACTGGAAAACTCAAAGTGTGGTAAGGTAGTGGGATCGAATCCAAGAGGATTCGGGAAAGGATTGGGGAAGGTTTTATACTGTTTAGAAAAAATTTGATAAAAAAAATGTTTACAAGATCATGCCATTGTATTCAAACAATATGAAATATTCATAGAATATATCATATTGTAAGAATACAATGACATGACCTTGTATTTTTTTTTTTATTGTTTTATTTTATTATCTTAGTAGGTTTGACAGGATTTATTGAAACATATTTATTTTTGTACAATTCATTTGAGGTAAGAAAATATTTACACATTATTTAGGCTATAACAAACATATATATTGATATACTAAAAAAAGAAGGCATATTACATGTAAATCTTTGAAACTAATAAACTAAATAATGAAACATATAATTATATAATGTAAAAGCTATATCACAGGGACATCTTTGGAACTTATACATTATATAATATATGTTTCATTATGAGGTAGCGTGATCAATTAGGTCAGGTCAGGTAAGGTAGGGCGCGAGTCCAGGGCAGGGCAGGGCAGGGGGCGAGTCCAGGGCAGGGCAGGGCAGGGGGCGACACTCAGTAGTTTTTGAAGGTGTGGTAGTCCCTGAAGCAGTCACCCAAGCAGAGTGCAACTTTGCACTCCACGCACATTGAGGTGACTCTTTTGGTGACGTGGGGTTTTCTCACACTGGAGCTGCAGACGTGGCACTGCACCTGCCTGTGACGAGTGCCAATCAGCTCGGTGTTGGTTGGGTAGTGTCTTTCGACACCCAGCTGGATTCTGTCAGGAACGTGATTCCCACGCCATGCCGTACGTCTGTGAGTGGTAGTGCCATACTTCTCCAGGAGTTGGTATGCCACGTTATACACGAACTCCCGGAATTTCAGCTTCTGGTTTGGGGACATCTCCCTCTTCACCAACCACAAGTTGTAGGCGTTGAGCATCGTGATGTCAACTAGGTGGAGGAAGAGCTTGTGATACCACTTCACAGTCTTCCTCAGACACTCAACGCCTGACAGCTGACAGTCAGACTTGTCCACCAGGCGCATGTTCTTGGTATAGTCCACTACCATGTCGGGCTTGTAGATGGTCTTCCTGGTTTTGTAGTGGATTTTACCAGAGTCCATCTGGGCACCTGTGTGGACGGTGGAAAGCAGGTGGACGTCTCGTTTGTCCTTCCACTTCAGGGCTATCACTTTCCCGGACTTTTCTAGCTGCTTGCCCCTTTCGTCGCCTTCTTCGGACATGCCTCTCGCGGTGTTCCTGGGCCAGGTCGTCTTCAGAAGGTGTGTCACTGGAGGAGGCATCTGTAAGAGGAATGACATTACCGGTGAACTTAGGCATAAACTTTCTTGTCTTTCTGACAGTCCCACATGACCCCGTTTGGTTGTCATGAAGAAACTGGCAGAGAGCAGGAGAAGTATACCAGTTGTCAGTGTAGATGATGTGGCCTTTGCCCAGGTAAGGTGCCAACATTTTCCTGACGATGGCACCTGACATGCCCATGGGGTCACCGGCAGCGGCTTTCGGTACGTCAATGTCAGTGCCTGTATACACGATCATGTCAAGCACTATTCCAGTTTCACAGTCACACAAAACAAAGAGCTTGATTCCGAACCTATGCCTTTTCAAGGGGATATACTGCTTGAAAACAAGACGTCCTTTGAAGAGCACGAGTGACTCATCAATCACCAAATTGAGGAAGGGGTAAAAGTATTTCCTATACCTCTCCAACAACATGGTCAACACATCCCAAACTTTCCATATCCTGTCAATCCTGTTAGGATTTTCGTTGTCTGCAAAGTGCATAAATCTTAGCAGCAACAAAAATCTGTCACGAGTCATGAACTTATTGAAAGATGAGAGGGTCGTGCTTCCAGTAGTGTTGCAACACATGCTTCTTGCAAAGAGGCATGAGGAACAACAAGGCAAAGAACGTCATGAATTCATCCACAGTCGTATCCACCCAGCCTCGTATTCTCGCTTTTGGAGAAATGACATCCAATCTGCCAAACACCCACCTGTAGTAGGCGTTTGTTTGGGCAACGATGTAAGTCATTACCTCAAAATCGAAAAAAGCGAGGAAGAAGTCGCTTTCGTTTGCGTGCTCGTCACAGGGCCAGTCGTCAGTTGTACCTGACGTCCCAGGATTGAACTGGGGCACGTCAGGTACAAAATTGACCCCGTCAGACCACTCGAACGAAGGCATGCCAGGGATCGGAATGTCGTCTGCGTCGGCTTCTGCGTCTGAAATATCGTTTCCATGGTCGCGATACAACACAGCATCATCATCACCCTCCTCTCCACTTGACAGACGCCCTTCCTCATTCTCGTCACCGACGTCGGACTCACTGCCACTGTCCACTCCCAAATCCCCCCACCCTTGGTCCCGTGCTAGGGCGTCATCGTCAAAACCCGGGCTGCCAATGCCCTGCGAATCACCATCAAACAGCAGGGCGGCATATTTGGATGGTGTCAGAGTTTTTCGGCTCACTGTAGCACGTACGGGAGTCTTATGGACAGGGACAGAAGGGCCGGAAGGGACGGCAATGGTGCGTGGTCTTGTGGCCCTGGAGGCAGGCAAGATGATGGTGGTGCCTGTCACCCCTTTCCCTTTCTCTTTCCCTGTTCCTTGGGCAGGGGCGGCAGGGGCAGCAGGGCCAGCAGGGCCAGCAGGGCCAGCAGTCGCTTTCCCTCTCCCTTTCCCCTTCCCCTTCCCCTTCCCTTTTCCTTGGGCAGGGGCGGCAGGGGCGGCAGGTGCAGCAGGGCCAGCCGGGCCAGGGACGGCTGGTGGTGGTGGTGGTGGTAGGGTCACTGTGGCAGGCATACGGGTTCTCTTCCCTACGCCCGTGCCTTTGATTTTGCCTGCCCCCGCAGGTTCTGCAGCCCTAGGGCGGCCTCCTGCGTAGCTGGTACTGGTGGCAGGGGTGGCAGTGGTGGTGGTAGTGGTTGTTGCAGTGGCCTGGGTCGTGGTGGCAGTGTCCCGAAACACCAATGACCTCTGTACCTTTGCCGTGCTTGCACGTGTTTTTCGTGCTTTGGGTGCTGGTGTTTCGTCCTCCGAGCTGTAGGGCATGTCGTACTAGTAGCTAGGGTCTTTAGCAGCCACCCTCTGCCTTCCACGGCGGCTGACACCACCAGAAGGAGGGCTGGTTGTGTCATCAGGGAGCGAGCGTGAGGGACGTGTGGGCTCCATGACTAGTGCTTGGTTACTGGCGCGGTGGTGCTTGCACGAGTGCGGGGCGAGCGTATGGTGGGGTGCTGTCGAGAGTTGACATGTAGTACTATACCCACACCAATTTTTAGCCGCCTGCCTATAAACGCGCGGTTTTGGTACGCGTTCAAAAGCCTCGCTCTTAAGAGTCTTCCCGCAGTCCGCCGGGGGAACTCTTAAGAGTCTTCCTGCAGCTCCCGGGTTAATATAAAGCGAATGAACCCTGGTTGAAATGCACGGAATACGATTCGACCTGGGCAGTGCCTCTGTGTCAGATCATATCGATCGGGCAATTTCTGGTTCATATAATATCCTAGGCACTAAAACGAAACAGCTGAGCTTGGGGTCGGTAGATGTGACATTTTTATGGCCTATACCCTCTTTCAAGGGGGTGGGAGGGGGGCATAGCCTTGCGCGTTCTACCCCTACGGTTCAGGTGGAGAGTGTGGTTTATTTAGGTTAGAGGATCGTGAAAGAGATACCAGAATAGGTTTGCACTCTCTGTATACTGGGGTTCGAGTCGGAACTGACTCGGCACGGAATATAAAAACATCCTGATGGGCGTCATGCGAGGGGAAGGTTTGTGAAGTTGGGTTGGTAGGCCTACGGGGAGAGGACAAAAGGACAGGGTGGCTCAAAAGTTTACCACTGGGCACGCGGTCACTAAGCAGAGTATTGTGGATAAAACTTTTTCTTTAACTTAGGAATGGGTACATGCATGAGTGACATCGATCTATCTCATAATGGAGAGAGAGAGAGACTAGGTAGTTTTCCTGCACTTCTCTGGAGATGATCGTATGCAAATTGGATATTATTAATTATATAAATCAACAGATATGGATTAGTACAAGCACAGGGTTAGGTTAGTTTTCTATGGATCGGTGGCATACATAGAAAAACGGGTTTTCATGGGGTAACAATTTTGAGGCGGTTGTACCGAGTTTGACCCGTAGCCAAACTCACGCGAAATTAATATGACGATATTGTCCGGCACGACAATTTCCTAAGCACAGACCCGCATACGAAATTGGGGATGGTCTGGGGGCTTTCCAAATCAATGAGTAATTGCCTAATTAAATCTCGGAACTACTCCTAGGTATCTTGTCTAGTGAAATGAAGGTTGCATTAGGAAGGTTGGGAACATATAATTGTTACATAACTAAGTACAGGGCTGACGTAATCAGATAGACATGTAGATGGTATATTAATTCAGGTAACGTCTATCTTGAGGAGTTATAGAATCGTCTCAACATAATAATTTCGATCTCCAACTCTCGAATATAGATTCGTAGTCGGGGATGTTTTCTCATCTGAAGCAATAGTAATAGTAACACACAAGGGATAGGGTACATAATAGGTTGAGGATAAATCCTACACAAATGTGGTTAAGAATCTCAGTGAATTACTGGCGACAAAGGTGAAACATGAACATAGTATTAATCGCCAGTACTAATAACAATCGATATGAGTCGAGTGTCTTAAGTGACGGATTCTATCTATCTATCTATATGCTCAGGCCCAATCCCCATTTTGGGGGTAGCCGACTCAAGACAGAGCAAGAACAGGGAAAACACAAAAACAACATAAAACAAAAAATAAATACAGATAAAAAACACAAACACACACATCCAGGTCACCCAGGAGAAGACCCAGAGACCAGGGTTACCAAGGTCGCTCCAGCACTCCCCCGGCCTCTGACCACCCGGAGGTTCCGATCTCGGCAGGCAGACATACAGCGGAGCCAAAGCCACAAGCCCTCCCACCACACTTCCAGGCACACCCTTCATATTAATCGTCCCCCCGGGCCAGGCGCCTGATGGACTATTATCTAGTCGAACTTGCGCCCGAGCCCATACTCCAAATGACCACGTGTTCACTCAACTATTCACAACATTCTCCATTCACTCCTGTCCACCACCACTTCCCCTGCCTGACGGATTAACAACAAAGAAACAATTAATATCTCAAGTTGAGAGACCTGGGGAGTATTGAAACAAATAATTGCCCAGAATGACTAGGCGAGTCACACGGCTGGGGTTCGTATTACCGGACAGTCGTGGTGGACTCTAGAACAGGGGGAGGGGCATAGGTTTACTGAGGTGTCTTCAGATCGCCGTCGTACCTACACAATGAAAATATTATAGTCTGCATGCATGGTTGGTCTATCTATCTATCTATCTATCTATATGCTCAGGCCCAATCCCCATTTTGGGGGTAGCCGACTCAAGACAGAGCAAGAACAGGGAAAACACAAAAACAACATAAAACAAAAAATAAACACAGATAAAAAACACAAACTCTCACACATCCAGGTCACCCAGGAGAAGACCCAGAGACCAGGGTTACCAAGGTCGCTCCAGCACTCCCCCGGCCCCTGACCACCAGGAGAGGTTCCGATCTCGGCAGGCAGACATGCAGCGGAGCCAAAGCGACAAGCCCTCCCACCACACTTCCAGGCACACCCTTCATATTAATCGTCTCCCCGGGCCAGGCGCCTGATGGACTATTATCTAGTCCAACTTGCGCCGACCCTTACTCCAAATGACCACGTGTTCACTCAACTATTCACAAGCATTCTCCATTCACTCCTGTCCACCACCACTTCCCCTGCCTGATCTATAGTCATTCCTCTATCATCCAAAGCCTTTCTTACACAGTCTCTCCATCTCAATGGGGGTCTTCCTGCCCTTCTATCTCCTTGTACCTGACTCACATATTCTCTTTGTAAGACTTTCATCTCCCATTCGTTCAACATGACCATACCAGCTCAGCACCCTTCTGTCCACTCTGGCTGACAAATGTTCCTGCTGCCCCACTCTCCTACGTATCTCTTCATTTCTCAATCTGTCTCTACGAGTAACTTCACACATACTCCTCAAGCAGCTCATCTCCATCACATCCAGCCCTCTTTTCTCCTTTTTCTTCAGAGCCCATGTCTCAGCCCCATGCATCACTGTTGGCACAACAATTCCTTGATACAGTGCACTTTTTACTTTCACTCCGAGATTTCTCGTCTTCCACATACTTTTTTTTTTTTTTTTTTTTTTTTTTTTTTTTTTTTTTTTTTTTTAAAGTAATAAAAGCCTTGAAATAATACAAGAAATGTTTTAACAATATGTTAGGACTGGACAATTACCTGAAGGATGGAAGAAGTCAGACAGTAATGATAGCAAAAGTGAAAAAAAACTAAAACCAATGAATTGAGACGTCTAGCTTTTTTTTAACTGATGTCCCTATTAAATGTTCATGACAACTGCAATAAAAAAAATATATAGAGGAAATATTTTAATATATGGGATACTAAAACATTTGAATGTAAGGAATTACTTATTTCAATTGATTTTATGAAAGCCTTTTACTATAAAGAGATAAAACATTAAAATACTTAAAGATTATAAAGTTCATAACAATATAATAGACACAATTCGTAATGTATACACAGGTGATAGTAACATAATAATTAAAATGCCCCAGAACGAGAAGCCCACCACAGAAGCCACGAGCGAACACCACACAGAAACACCCGAAAGAAAGGTCCACAGAACGAAAGGACCAGCTGACCGAGCCAGCCAATTCAGACAGGCCCAAGCCCGCAGGGCTAAGCAGCTCCAGGCCGCACCTACCTACCCCTTCTAAACTGACCATTTTCCACACCTCACGTACACTACCCCCTCGTGTCCTACACTTCTAACTACAATGATGATGAACAGGAATATACATTCATATTAAAAACACCCATGCCCTGTCCCTAGGTTGACCCAAGGCCAACAAATCAGACAGCCATATATTTATTAGTGGCCCCTCCATCATTGACGAACATGCCTATTACATAAGGCATCCTCTTCAAACACTAATCCGCCGTAGTTTGAATCTACCGCGCAGAGCATTTAAAAACTGAGGAGCCTTCATCATGAGCGCACGCGACCTCACTCATGGCTTCAGTCATTATGAATTGGGTTCTCACTACGAAAAAACTTCGTAAAAAATAAAAACAAAAAGAAAATAAGAATAACTATCCAATAAGCTTTCCATCATATCGTGGATGTACTTGTGTGGATCTCTGACCAGACGCTGATTCAGGCGTCATTCCTCCTTCTCTGCTCTGCGCTCAGCCTGCCCGGACGTGTCTCCCCACGCTCCGCTGGTTCCGCATTTGCTGCGTCCCTAGTGAGTTTTTTCTCATTTGTTTACTCCGGGATGTATCGAGTAAGGTTAGGATATGCGTAGCAGGAGTGTCCTGGGCTGGTTGCCCGCAGTGCAGTGTATTTTGGGTCGTGTATTTGGGGCATCTATTTCGGATGTACCCTCATGGTCCTGTTGTGGACATGTGAACTTTTTCACAGTTGAGTTAGCTTGTGATGCAGGTGGCTTTCATTACGCGTTAATTATTGCTGCCTTTTATCTTTCTGATGAGGTAAGCTTTGCTTCTGACGTTCCCAGCGTATTTTTCTTCACTTAGTGAAGTTTTTTCTGGGTCCCGAGTCAGTCTTCCCTTTGCCGGAAGTATTTGCTACAGTGGTGGGTTGGCGGTGGTTCCTGTTGTGATATTTCCAGTGTTTTGTGTATATTTCAACATTTATGATGCCGTCTACTTAGGCCTAGCCAGCCGCTCGTAGCTTTGCCACATGTACAAGTGTTATTGTTTATTATTTATAAATATGCCCTACTGTGTCATGTGTATCCGGGTTTTAGTTGTGTATTGGCTAATTCCTCGGACTATATTTGTTTCCTGGTTTAGTTGTGTATTGGCTAATTCCACGGATTATTGTGTGGACTTAGGTTAGTCGTGCGTGGCTTCCCTCGTGTCCGTTGTACGTTCAGATGGTGTCTGATCGGGGTGGGTTTCCTTCCGGCGGGTTTTTTCTCGGTTTCACCATGAAAAAAACCCGGCCGAGAGCCGTGTTGGGCCACACGTGGTTTTAACACAGGCTTGTGTCCCCGGCGATGAGGTGTCTGTGGCTCTCCAGGACTGCGTCTCTGTGTTGGTGCCTGGTTTCAGGCACCCTTTGATTCCCGGCGGAATGGCTGTACCCATCTATAAAACTTTGTTCATGCGAACATACGTTATGTAGTTTTTCTACCCGGTTTTACAAACCACATGAAAAACCTAGCTGTTGTTAAGGGCTTTCCTCCCCGGCGATCTTTTACAAAGAAGTGGGGACAGGAACTTATGGGGTTAACGTTTTGACATCTCACCCGGCGGGTGTACCTTGGTAGGGTGGGATGAACAACTAAGTCATTCAGTTAGTTAACCAATCCTTTTTTAAGTGGTACTATATGTATCGCCGCCTTTACACTTACGGCGATTGAAGGTTCAAGTGGGGTTAACATCGTTTTTCACACCCGGCGGGTGCTCCTAGGTGGAGGAAATAAGGAATTTACAATTCAATTTTGATTTAACCACTTAATTTAGTGATACGATTAGGTATCGCCGCCTTCAAACTTACGGCGATCTTGTTGTGACAATTCGTTAGAAATCAGATCTCGTATCAGCCTGCCCTGTGTTATTCTACTAAAATACTTCAAGGGCCGGCGTCTTTATGGGGGGTTGTTTTTGTTCCAAAATTGAATCTTGAGACAGTCACCACCAGAAAGACTATAATCGCCATGCTGGACCGTTATATTATGTCAGAGGGTATTCTTCACTTTCTTCAAAAGATTTGTTTAGATATTCTGAACCCCGCCGCGTAGCGAGCTGTGATCGTTGTGTCATTACATCTCGTTATCCGGTGGGTTATTAACACTTGTGTGCGAACATGTTGGGTTAACCTTATGAGCATTAATTCCTGGAAATTTTCTTTTTTTTCCAGAGCTGGGCTCCGGCGGACCAATACAGACCCGGCGGTAGTTTTCCCCACCAGTCTCTGTCATGGCTACCTTGGCCCCAGTCTTTGCTTTATGCACTACCCCTGCTTGTGCTGGTATCCCTATTTTTGCGCATACTCTTTGCATAAGGTGTGTTAAATGTCTAGACCGTTCAAGGGGTCTCTGGGTAATGCGTAATTGTTCTTTTTGCTCCCAATTAGCTGTAAAGGTCCTTTGCGACAATGATAAGACCGCGGCAGTAGCGTTAAGAGAAGTTAGGCAACAGATGTCAGCCTACACTACAATTGTTGCACATAAATCACTTCAATGTGACAACTTCCCTCTTTGGGATAGATTGCTCTTTGAACACCCTCCCCCTAAACGTTCCTCTAGAGTCACGTGTCATAAGCCGGCGGAGACTGGTCAGGGTTCTGTATCTTCTGCTGCTACACCGAAACGTCCAAGAGAGCCTACACCCCCGGCGTCCGCCTCCTCGTCTCGGGCGAGATCTCGGTCTAGGTCACCTCTCAGACGCCAGTCATCTAGTCTTGCCTCTTCCCCAGCGAGTAAGAAGAGTAGGACGGAAGGTTCCACCAGTGGTCACGGCGATGAATCCTCCAAATCTAAGAGTAGTTCACGGTCACACCGTAGCCATAAATCCTCCAAAAAGGATTCCCACAAACGAAAGTCCTCCCTACATTCACCAGCTTCTAGTGCCTCTCATCGTACCTCTACCCCAGACAGAGTTTGTGTTAGGTCTCAAGGGTCCAGTGCGGTGCCTGTCCCTAAAGAGGATTTACCCATTAATATTTTAACCCTGGAATTGGAGAGTTCAGGGGGTTCAGTAATTGAGAATGTTTCAGACTCCCAAGAGAGTGTAGGCCAGGGCCTCGGTGTTTGGCGGTTTGCTCAGCCAGGGTCTGACCACCCACGTCCGACTCAAACGAGTCACACAGTAGCTGATGTCCACAGGGACGCGGCAATCCCATCCTCTATTCCTGACTTATCTTGGCAACAAGGTACCCCAGCTTCGGCGGGGTCTTCTCAGGAGGATCAGGAGGAGAAAGACGAGGTTTCAATAATTTCGGAGATGGAAGGGCAAGAGCCAGGCTTAGGCTTAGACGCCGCGCAGGATATTAATGATTCACCTGTAAGTTCATCATCAAACCAATTTGTTACTGCGCAAGAAATTAATGGGCTGCTTACTCATGCTTTATCTAAAAAATTTGGCCAACAACAGGAAACCCCCACAATGGACTTAGGGGCTCCCACGACAAGTTCTACGGTACGGCCTCTGATGTCTTCGATTGCTTTATCTAAGATCCCTAACCCCCCCACTCTGTCAACATCAGTGGTTACTAGGCCTGCTACGGCGGCATTGACAACTTCAAATGTAAGGGTCATAACGGATGTCAATCCACCCCCTCTAGACAAGGCGCCTCTCAGAAAGGTAGCTATGCCCTTGCTTTATGGACCAGACGAGTCATGGGTCCTTTTGACCCCCACTAAACCAGAGCTCGCCCAACCTACCTTGTCAGGGGAACTCCCAGTACCGCGTGAGTGGGTCATCCAGGGCAATAAATCAAAGAAATTAAGGGCTTTGGATATTTTGGGAAATGTACTAGACGTAAACATCAAGGCTATACCTAGTTATTATCACCAAGACTATTTTGTGTATGCTTCTAAGCCAGCTTTACCCCCTGCCTCAGCTTCAAAACTATTTTCAGACTGGTCTAAGCTGGATGGGTTTAATGATATTAAAACTCTGTCAGCTCTCACTCCTGAACTTGATTTACAGACCGTCACAGACGAAGCAGCTAATCCAGTCTTGAAGGTGGGGCAGTTGGGTCCAGGACCTTGGGTAGATTGGGAGGTAGAGGCTCAAAACTTTGCAACCACATTTACATCTAAATCTTCCCACCAGATCCCTCAAGATACTCATTCGTGGTTCTCCATGCCAGTAGGTTCTGCCGGCGGAGTCCCGTCAGCTTTGTTTTCTTTCCTAGCCGCCCCTAAGATTAATCTTTGTGAGCTAAAAGACCCTTTCACTACCCCTACCCCTACTCACCTAGACAGAGAATTTAGGCTAAGGGGGAAAGCTTTTCGCCTGTTCTCTCAGTACATAGTGTCTCAACAGGTGGCTAAGTCTTTACTGCGGTCCACTCAGGCAATCGCAGATGCGGATGCCAGGAGATCGGTTGAATTATCCCGGCGACTGCTCCTCCAGTCGTCAATCCAATCCTTGGGTGACATACGCACCGCCTTGCTTGAGGCGGTACGAGCAAGACAAGATCTCAGAATGTCTTTAGTTCGCAAGCTTCCTGATCGCATTGCGAATCAGGTGGTCATGTCACCAGTGCTTACTCCCTCTCTAATGTCCCCTGAAGTGTGGCGAACGGTGTTCAATATGGCACAGGCTTTCAAGCACAGTCCCACCCCTTCTAAGAAACCTGCATTTAACTTCCCCAAACCCAGGCCAACCGCTAAAGCTCAGCCAGGGGGATCTAAACCCTTTCTTCTGCCTAAGTCCTCCCACTCCCCCCAAGGTCAGTACAGGCATAGACAGAGTAGGTTTTCAGGTCAGAGAGGACGCGGCCAGAATAAGCCAGGTCAGGGCCAGTCTTCGGCCAACACCAGCCAGCCGGCAAAGCGTCCAGCACCACCAACCCCACCATCAAAAAACTAAAGTCTCTCTCACTCCCGGTGCCAACCTTAAGGCCGGAGGACCCGAGGGTAGTACAGCCGGCGAACCCTTGTCTGCTAACTGGGTCGTTCCGAACGTGTCACCAAGCATGGCCATTAAACACTTGGGCACGGATGGTGGCACGCAAAGGCATCACTTGGCAGTGGCTCCGGCGACCTCGCTTACGTCAGCCGACAACGGCGAATTTTGTTTCTTTAGAGGTGGAGTCACTGGTCCAGGAAATGATTGCCAAGAATGTCATCATCCCGGTCCCCCTAAATTACCCTGTATTCACGTCCAAACTATTTTTGGTTCCCAAAAGGGACAGTGTTCAGATGAGGCCGGTCATAGACCTGTCTTATCTGAACCTTCACATTCACAACGAATCTTTCAGAATGTTAACAGTACACCAAATCAGGCTAACACTTCCGCCGGGAGGTTGGATGTGTTCACTAGACCTGACAGACGCCTATTGGCACGTATCGGTCAACAAAAGATTTCAAAGGTTTTTGGCCTTACGGATCAGGCACCAAAATTTTGTTTTTCAGAGGATGCCGTTCGGCTTGAACCTAGCACCTCGATTATTCACGAAATTAGTCCGGCAAGCCCTGATGCCATTGTTAAAACAGGGAATCAGAGTGTTGTGGTACCTAGACGACTGGCTGGTGGTGGCAGAGACACAACAATTATGCATAACACATGTCAATATCATTTTAAATCATGTTAAAACTCTAGGCTTCAAGGTAAATCTGGTAAAGTCAAACCTTGTTCCCTCACGAGTAATTCAGTGGATAGGGCTGGTCTGGGACACGGCCGCTCTCACTCTGAGTCAGAGTGTGGACAATTGCAACAGGTTTCGCAGGAAACTGTTCATGTTTCTTCACAGTCTGACTACGACGCGGAGGGTCTGGGAGTCTCTGGTCGGCTCTCTCAACTGGATTCAACTAACTGTCAAGTTGGGCCGGTTGAAAGTAAAACGATTAATATTGGAAGGCAACAAATATTTCCCGCTCTTACCGGCGGGAAAATTATGGCCCATCCCGAAATTAATCCACACCTTACTACTAGCCAACAGACTAGACATTTACCTTCACGCATCTTATCTCCCAGGCGTAGCGAACGTCTGGGCAGACGCTCTGTCCCGGAGACAGAGCACGACAGTAGAATGGGAGCTCAAGCAACCCATTTTCAACCTAATGATTGCAGAGCTCTCCCATCCACAAGTGGATCTTTTTGCGTCCGAGGAGACTCACAAACTCCCTCTATACCTCACCCGCCGGGCGAAAACGCCGGCAGGGGGGCCAGACGCCCTAGTGACAGACTGGACAGATGGAGCTCCATCTATCTGTTTCCGCCGCCAGATGCGTCACTAATGTGCCACGTAGTGAACAAACTACGAGATTATCGAGGCTTAGTCTCGCTAATCGCGCCCCTGTGGCCGGCGCAGTTGGTACCAGCAATTGAAAACGTGGTGCCCGGACCCGGTATCGCTCCCGGTCGGGTATTTCCACTTAGACACGATTGGCAACCTGGCGACCTCGCTGACTTTTGCATTATGGACATTCAGGAGGCCAAGTGGCTAGCACCATACGGTAGAGATGTGACCAATAAATTAATCAATCAATATACTCAGTCTACGAAACGACAGTATCACTCACATTGGCAAGCCTTTACTTCCTGGATCATCAGAACGGAACAGACTGTGCCGTCAGTGGCTTTAGTTTTCAATTATTTAAATTATCTGTTTGAGCAGAAACATTTATCTGTGGTAACATTAAAAAATCACTTAACTGCGATTAGAGTGCCCTTTTTAGACCTTACAGGTCTCTCCATACCGGTGGCGGAGGAAACAGGTTTTATGAGAGCTTGTTTTAAACTTCGCCCACCTCCCCGTCAGCTCATGCCTACTTGGTCTCTGAACAAAACTCTTTACTTCACTCTCGTCTGTACCAAAATACTGCAGACTTTGCATTACTCTTAAAAAAGGCGGTTTTCCTTTTGGCTTTGGCCACCGGGAACAGAGTGTCTGAGCTGGCGGCGATGAGCAACACACCTAATTGCCTTAGGTTTGGTAGACTTAATGAATGTATTTACATTGCACCTTCCCCAGGTTTTGTAGCCAAGAATGAGCACAGTACACACGTGTTTTCTGAGTTCACGGTACCGGCGTTAAAAAGGGGAAAGGTGCATCATAATCTATGTCCAGTGCAAGCTCTAACCAAATATTTGAGAGTAGCTCCTCTAAACCCCCAAGGTGCTTTATGGGTAGCAAGTACGGGTAAACGCTTACTTAAACGGCGATTAGCCTCTCTTCTGGTCGAAGTCATTAAAGAGAGTAATCCCGGCGTTGTGGGTCGGGCCCACGATTTACGCAAATGGGCAGCCTCTTTACGTTTCCTGAACAAATTTTCAGTAGAAGATATCGCGTCCACTCAGTTGTGGGCGTCTAATCATACGTTTTTGTCTAGATACTAGTCAGTTGCTCTAGACAAACCTTCCTTACCATGTATAGCTTTAAGGCAGAGGGTCTAGGTGGCCCTGCAGTCACTTTTGTTTACTTTCACGGGAAGG
The DNA here is from genome assembly GCA_032716605.1 of Paralithodes platypus. Lineage (NCBI taxonomy): Eukaryota > Metazoa > Arthropoda > Malacostraca > Decapoda > Lithodidae > Paralithodes > Paralithodes platypus. Next base: position 1,933,128 of record CM064571.1, on the reverse strand, counting down.
GGGGGGGGGGGTGCAGTCAGTTGACATAGGACACCCTAGACCCCGCCGGAGTATGAGAGCTGTGATACAATTTAAGGTTAATAAATTTCTCAGCGAGAAATTGTGCTAGTACAATGTTAGTACAAAACAACGGTGTTGTTATAGTAGTTTTAGCTGCGAAAGCAATTTAATATTAGAACAGTGGAGATCCTTTGCAATTTATCTCCACGATTATTTTGGGGTTTATTATGTGCACATATAAACTTATAACTTGTTATTTTTGTCACCACTCGTTGAGTGGGGTGCCTTTGTAACTACAGATCTGTGTTCAGAATCTTCAGGGTTACCCATTTTTGTCAGGCAGGCTTCTTTGAAGCACGCACCTGCCTGAACCCCTTTTTCTTGTATATTTTCGGCCTACGCCATGTTTAAATATATTTTTCAAAAGTAAGAATACTATGTGGTTGTTTTTATTATCTACTTTTCTAGAGTTATGATATGATTACGAATGTCCCCCTCCAGTCTTAGAAATCAGGCATGTTCGTCAATGATGGAGGGGCCACTAATAAATTATAGGTTTGACTCCTGTAAGGAGATAAAGAAAACCTAATATTTAGTAGTGGCCCCGTAATCATTGACGACTGGGGCCCTCCCGACCGTCCCCTTCCCATTCGTTGATGTATTGAGGATTTTGGTTTATTTGATATGTCAGTGAAGGAGGAATGACGCCTGAATCAGCGTCTGGTCAGAGATCCACACAAGTACATCCACGATATGATGGAAAGCTTATTGGATAGTTATTCTTATTTTATTTTTGTTTTTATTTTTTACGAAGTTTTTTCGTAGTGAGAACCCAATTCATAATGACTAAAGCCATGAGTGAGGTCGCGTGCGCTCTTGATGAAGGCTCCTCAGTTTTTAAATGCTCTGCGCGGTAGATTCAAACTACGGCGGATTAGTGTTTGAAGAGGATGCCTTATGTAATAGGCATGTTCGTCAATGATTACGGGGCCACTACTAAATATTAGGTTTTCTTTATCTCCTTACAGGAGTCAAACCTATAATCTATGTATGTTCTTACATCCGAGAAGTAGATGTTATATATCTTAGAAGTTAAAACACCCACGCCTGTCCCTAGACCTCGTATATCATTTCCCATGACGAGTATAGATATATGTAACCCATGCTCAGTCGCCCCCTTGCATTGTTCCTCTAGTAACTAAGTGTCTCTATAATATTAACTGCCACCAGTATTGATACGACATAGCGGCACTGTCCTTGTGTCGTATTGTGCCAAGTGCAGATCAACCAGGTTTCATCACCTTATTAGGACGACGACTATAATGTCGTCGTTCATCGATGTATTTAATCCTTAGGTTACGTATTAATATTAACATTCCCTAACATATCTTGTCTTGCCAGACTAAGTTTCTGAAGACTCATCGCCCATAAAATCTATGTATTCAATCCTTAGGTTAAGTATCTTTATCCGCCATTGTGTTCACCTTTTTCCATTTACTTTTCCACAATACGTCTTCCACTTACCTCCTTCGTATCCACAGTCCACACTACGCCATTTTACTTCGTGTCCTACACCTCTTACCCGCCCGAATCTACCTACACGATGACGAATAAATACACCTTTAAGTTAATACACCATGCTCTGTCCCTAAGTTTAAGATATAAATATCAACATACCCTAGCATACCTTGTCTTGCCAGACTAAGTTCTGAAGACCAATCGCCCCCATAAATCTATGTATTCAATCCTTAGGTTAAGTATTAATATCAACATACCCTAACATACCTTGTCTTGCCAGACTAAGTTTCTGAAGACAATCGCCCCATAAATCTATGTATTCAATCCTTAGGTTAAGTATTAATATCAACATACCCTAACATACCTTGTCTTGCCAGACTCAGTTTCTGAAGACCAATCGCCCCCATAAATCTATGTATTCAATCCTTAGGTTAAGTATTAATATCAACATACCCTAAAATACCTTGTCTTGCCAGACTAAGTTTCTGAAGACAATCGCCCCATAAATCTATGTATTCAATCCTTAGGTTTATTATCTTTATCCGCCATTGTGTTCATCTTTTCCATTTACTTTTCCACAATTGTTATACGTCTTCCACTCACCTCCTTCGTATCCACAGTCCACACTATGCTAATTTGCTTCGTGTCCTACACCTCTTACCCCAACCAGAGATTGTATAGATAACCTTGTTACCAGTATCTGTCATAAGTACCTCGAAACAATAACTAAGTACCCCTACGAACTGCCGCTTTTCTTAGTATATATTTCATAGAAAACGCAGTTCCCAGGGACAACTAGACGTGCAAAAGCTTGTGCCAACTAATAGTATCCATAACCCCTCGTACTGACGAAGAATAATACACCATGTTTTTCCCCACTTTACCCACAGTCAAGCACACACCTACAGTTCACCTCCTTCTCCCCCCCCCCCCCCACAGTCCACATAATTCTATCTTTTCCAGACTCATATACCACCCCATAGTTGCATTCCCCGGTAGCATTTGGCTAACTTACTTTCACTGCCTTTTCAAACTCCAATATCAACTGCAGCCTAATGCCACCCCCACGCCCAGAGACCTTAGAGTCAAATTTCCCTATACCCCCCCCCCCTGAACTCCTCCCCTCTCATTAAAATACCCCGCGTTTCTCGACTCTTATCCGACCTAGCCTCTCTCTCATACTTCTTGAAGATCCTTGATTTTTCCGTTGCTAACGCTCTCCAACCTTTTATATATATACTGCTATCCAGCCTGCCTTCCCTTAATAGGCCAGAACAACATTAGAACTTTACTAACCCCTTGCATGCCATCTATTCTCTTACAACCTATTCACAACCCTGCACCCAATGGTCGTCGGTGCGAGGCTAGCCGCCTCACCAGTAACTAACTTCTATTGCCATACTTCCAGATATATGTGGCAGAGTTAGCAACCAGTCTCCACCACATCCATCAAACCATACGATTAACAACCAACCGATTAAAACCAGCTAGCCAAGGCACCTTCGGTTTGGATATTAAGAAGACCAACATCTGTCTCATAAACAGAGGGTTATTACAAACACTGGTGATATGGCAAGCCCCTAGCCACAGCCGCCGGACGACCATCCCAGAGAGAGCGCCCGGCTACCCCATTTTTAACCCCCCGAGGAGGGAGACCCCCACCCCCGCAGAGCTATACCTGACCCCTGTTTTGACTTCTGGGTCATTGCCAGGTAGCACAGGAATTCTTCCTATCAATGAACTAACCATGCATGACTAACACCTTTACTAACCTCTATTAACTCACAATAAACCATTTACCTTTCTTGCATACTCTGATCACTAAATTAGCACCTCAGCTATACCATAGAATGAAGATTGAACAATCTAAGAGAGACGCTCCTATCACAGCTGTCCCCATCCTCCTCGCAAAGTAGATCCAGTCTCACTCCCCTAAATACTTCCAGTATAGCCAAAATAGTACCTCTTACTAAGGCTCAGTATATCATATTATGAAGGCTTCCTATAGCCATGTGCCACAACAGTAATCACCACCTTACCTAGTCCCCGTATCTATTGAGAACTCAAATAAGTCCATAAGACTCGAGATCCCTATGGCCTACAGGGCCCAAAACCGAGCCTATAAACCCAGCTCCAGCCCCCAGTAAAATCAGTTGAAAGATAGACACCAACCCAGGTTGGTCACCAGAGTTAGCCTTGAGCTCTATCCTTGCTAGTTGCTGAGAAGTGAGTTCCAGAGCTGGCAGACTCCGTGGCAGATTTGGATAGAAGGACCTGTCCACGTATTTGAGAACTTCATACATATGGACACCCTGGACGGCCGCAGAACCAGTCGCTAGCCCCCAACATCATGGACGCAAGATAACCAGGACCAGACCAAGCAGATACTACCCAAGATTCACTCTATCAGTACTACATTGTTACAGTGCTGTTTAGAGATTCACTTATTAATATTTCTACGAAGTGGCTATCTCTTTGCCCAGTGTAATTCATATAACCATTCCAGTTGGGAAGTGCTAAGCGTATCAGTGTTTATTAATTAACAGGCGACATTAACTCTCGTAATTACCTTTATCCAGATATTCGTACATAGGAGTAAAACCCTAGTGATATCTAACGTTCGCCCACTGATTTGTGTTCTACGTATTTCTGCCATAAGAATATAAAACTTAGATCAGTACCCCCCTGAGGTTACTAGAAATTCACGTGCTCTAAAATACGCGTGTCTAATCTAGTCTGTGAACTATTACTTGTGCACCAGAGCTACCAGTAGTAAATCTAACAGTGAATATGAATCTATAAGTAACATTAATAGTCTCCAGTATATAAACCTGTTAAATAAGCCAGTGATCAGAAGATTAATACCTGAACGTTGGAAGTGGGAGACTAGGCTCCATCCAGATCCACTTATGCTAGTGTTGTTCATTTCTATCATATTGTCTTGCACGAGTATTCAGCAGTGGTATATTAATAAACGTGATCGTGTGTCTTGTTACCGTGTGTTTCTTTTGTGTTCTCTATTCCTCATACCTTGTATTGTGCATGCAGCCTTATATACCCAGTCAGTTAGAACTCACATTACCCAAGTTAAACCTTACCCACAGAAAATTTGCAATATTTTGTGTTTACTTACCGTATCAGTGTGCAGAAAATGAAGAACTTTATTTGGAAAAGTTAGGGGAGATTGGTGGCCTAATTTCTGAATTAGAGATAACGTGTTACTCAGTGGTAGGTGATTGGAATGCTACCCCTCACGAGTTGGGTGGTTCCATGTTTGCTAAACATATGTTAAGGTTTTGTGAGGAGCAAGGTTTAATTTTGTCCTCCAAAAACCTGCTTCCAGAAAATAGCTATACATATGTTAGTGAAGCATGGGAGACCAGGTCGTGGCTTGATCATGCAATCTCTAGCTCTGACTTTCATGACTCTATCTCAGAAATGGCCATAAGATACGACATTACGGATGACGACCACATACCTATAGAATTAACAATCCAAATTAATAAAGCACCGGAAATAACAGAAACTAGCAATAGCATCAAGGCAAAAGTTCCATGGAATGTAATCTCAAATGAAGAGTGCCAAATGTACTGTGATAAAACCAAGGACTTATTAAATAGGGTGCAATATGATGGTAATGGTGTAGCACAATGCAGGGATCCAAAATGTAGTGATGCACAACACAGAAAGGACATTATTAAATTTTACAATAGTATAATAGATTCTTTATCAAAAGCGGGGGAAAGTATTTTTAATAGCCATAAATATAAGTCCTCATTCAATAAGCCAGGTTGGCAAGACTATGTGGCTGACCTGTATCAGGCCTCCAGAGATGCTAGGTCTCATTGGCTTGAAGTAGGTCAGCCTAGACAGGGGCCTATATTTGAACTTCACAAAAGAGCAAAGGCTAGGACCAAATATGCCATTAGATTTATTAAGCAAAATGAAAACCAATTAAGGAAGGAAGCCCTTGCAAAGAGTCTGGCAGAAAAGGATACTAACTGTTTTTGGAAGGACATCAGATCCATGCAAAATTGTAACACACCATTACCTGTCAGTGTTGAGGGGGTTACGGGTGAAGAGAACATTGCTGACTTATGGAAAACTCATTTTAAGGAACTACTTAACAGTGTAAACCAAAGGTCTACTAATGGTGCAATTCAATATGTGAAAGATAGTAATTATGAAGACATTAAAGTGACTGAAAGTGATCTTGAGAATGCCATAAGAAAACTTAACCTAAATAAAGCTTGTGGGCTGGATGGTATATATGCAGAACATCTTAAATATGCAGATAAGTTGTTAATAGATAAACTTAGTTCTTGCATCACCAGTCTATTTACGCATGGTGTCCTGCCGGAGTCTATGATATCCGTAATACTTGTTCCTGTCATTAAAGATAAATCAGGTAAAATTACAGCAAAAGACAACTACCGCCCAGTAGCACTTGCTAGTGTGGTGAGTAAGGTAGTTGAAATGATAATGCTAGAAAGAATGTCTGCATATATTGTCACCAGCAGCAATCAGTTTGGCTTTAAGAAAAATCACGGCACAGACCAATGCATATATGTGCTGAAAGAAGTGATTGATACATACAACAAACTAAATAGCTCAATTTTCTCTTGTTTTCTTGATGCAAGTAAGGCTTTTGATAGGGTGTGTCACAAAACCTTATTTGAAAAATTAGTTAACAGGGGAGTGCCTAGCTATATTGTTAGGATACTTATTTTCTGGTATGCTAATCAAAAAATGTGTGTAAGATGGGGCAACATCCTGTCAGGCTCTTTCGCCGTAACCAATGGTGTTAGGCAGGGGGGGATATTGTCTCCGTATCTTTTCAACGTCTACATGGATGATCTTAGTCTGGAGCTGAACAAGACTCGCACTGGGTGCTGTATTGGCAGCACCATTGTAAATCATCTCATGTATGCTGATGACCTAGCCTTAATCGCGCCCTCTGGAGCAGGACTGGATAAATTATTAAGAGTATGTGAAAAATTTGGAATCGAACATTCAGTCAAATTTAATCCTATAAAGAGCAATATCATAATATTTAAATCTAACCTTCTATTGAAATCAAAGCTACCTAAATTCCATTTGTATGAAGAAATTATAGAAGAAGTAAGTAAAGTAAAGTATCTAGGACACTATATTTCATGTGATCGCTCAGATGATGAGGATATGGGTCGTCAGCGAAGGCAACTTTACATGCAGGGAAATTCAATATTAAGAAAATTTCATATGTGCACATGGGATACAAAAATAACATTGTTCAACTCCTACTGCTCACCAATGTATACAGCACAACTATGGTGGAACTATAAGAAAATTACAGTGAATAGACTAAGTATCTCATATCACAATATCATGAAAATGTTTCTGGGGCTCTCAAAATATGAGAGTACAAGTACGCTATGTGCCTATATGAACTTACACTGTTACAAATCACTCATTAGAAAGCTAACATATAAATTCATTCAGCGCCTTAACACTTCTGAGAACAGGATCATTAAAATGCTACAAACTCCAAGCATAGTGTACACCTCCAGGATCCAGGCACACTGGAGGAAGTTGCTCTATATTTAACCTTAAGTAATGATTTCAGGTCTGCTACTCTACAGAATTAGCATACCGGTACTGATCCTCATAGTGCAGTACAGTACCGATATTCCTATACTGTACTGTAGCAACATACTGTACCGGAAGCTAAATGATGTGAGGCATGGTACTGTACACAATTAGGACAGTGGTTTTGGTAACACAGTAGTTTGATGACCACTGTTTTTGGTTGAGGCAGTGCTGTGAACTACATGATAGCAAGCTGGGTATTATTTAATTTCTTTTTATTTTATGTAGCCTATGTACAGTAGCTTATATATATTTATATATATTTATGTTACTGTAAGGTATATATGGACCCCAGTATGGTCCCCTCTGTACTGTGTGAGTCTGAAATAAAGTATTATTATTATTATTATTATTATTATAAACCTGTAGAAAAACAGGGCATAACATTGGCGGCAGCGGTGGTTCTTGATTCGGATAAAAGGTTGCATTACACTGCAAGTTTGGAACAGTAGAAACATGGGAACATCGCAAAAATGGCAGCTCGCTATGACACTCACACACATTCCCAAGTATGATGTAAACACGTATGATATCGCCACTTACTTAGACATAGTAAAGCCAGTGTTAGATGTGGCACTTCAAAATGACCGCGACAAAATCGCTGTTGCATTATTGCACATTATGCAGTTGGGAAAAGCCGTTTCCCAAATTGTTAAACAGGTAACGCCAGAGTTTACCTGGAACTAGGTTCGATCCCTCGTGATCAGGACCTTAGGGCCACTTTTGGGTTCCCTCGTCGCCCCCGAAATAATAAAAAAAAGTCGACGAGATCAAGTATGAAGGGGATATTAATGTGACCCTCATACAACTCTACAGATACGTGAGGACCACGTATAGCTCTGAAGATGACGAGCAACAAAATGAACTCTTATTCACCGCATTATTAGACATCCTCCCACCCCACATCACCGCCCATCTTGACCCGTACGGCTCATTCGAAGAACATATGCTCTCCATCAGAGAAGAATGCCTACTCAGTTCGATGAATCCCCTATCCACCACTTCAGCCCCTATCCAAGAAAATAAATGTATTCCTCCACTGAACACTATCATTGATAAGTCCCTCCATCCCCCTAAAGAAAACTCTGTGCACCCTTCCAAAATTACTTCCGGTGAAAGTCCAACCCCAGTGCACTCTTCCTTGCCTCTATCCTCTCTGACCATCCCTAAATTTTCCCCTGCCCAGCCATCCACCAACGATCATCTTCCATCAATTGTGTTACCCCATAAACCCCATCCTTTTTCTATGCCTACCAACAAACCACAGCACGTAGAAATGGTCACCCCCACAGTAACCAATTATTTTTCAAATTTACCCCTAAAAAATGCTGGTCAGAAAATGAGCCCCCCCCCCTCCACTCTCTCACATGCCCCTATCACCCAAGACCAACCTTCACCCACGTCAATCCCTCAACAACCTGTCACGCCTCTCACTTCCTCATATTCATCACCTGTCCCCCCCTCAAAACTGTCAACCTCACCCCCCCCCCACCATCATCTCCCCACATGCCCAACCTCGGTGAACCCCTTCAAACACCCGCATCAACCAAGAATGCTACAGCTCCGCCTACCTCCTATTCCCCCCCTCCCTTGTCACCCTCTCCAACATTACCCGAACCGCTCTTCAATCCACCTCCAGTAACACCCCCGCTCACAAACCTGCCCCATAATCCAGCACCAGAACCAAAATCTCCATCAATGTCTCCTTCATCCATCCTACCAAATTCCATTGTTTTCCGAGACAAATCTCTTCCGCAACAATCTCTCCAAACTGACCTACTCACCCCATCCCCACAATTTACCTGTCAATCACTCAGACCCCCATCTGTCCAGGTTCAATCCTCCCATGTTTCCAGGGCAGACTCTTATATATGTAAAAACCATGCTAACAAATATTTATGTGCACGTGTTTCCAGGGAAAATGCCGACCTATGTACCCAACAATGTTTTCCCCATGTCCCCAGAAATGTTCAGCTATTCCACAACCAACAAAATTCCCCTTGTGACAGTTTTCCGTCAGTAGCTCCCTTCCACCCCCACACAATTCACACCCCTAGAAAACTTCAAAACCCCACACTTGACTCGCCCTCTCATGACAGACAAACTCACCAATCCCAGATAACATCTAAACAGACCGTGACTGCCACCAAGAAAATTCCCCAAATTCGTACTTTTAACAACCACAAATCAGTACATCAGTCCTCCCCCAATAACCCATGTCCTATGCCTAACTCTTCCCCCACCAATCCTCCCCAGTCCCACCAACAAATTCCGTTTCCTAGATCACTCACACCTCACCACTCTGATCCTCCCACACGCGCCGTTAATCCCCCCCTCACGCGTGACCCCCACCAAAGTGATTTCCCCCCCTCATGCGTACCGAACACCTGCTCACCAGTCGGTCTCCCACCATCATTAGCCCAGCTAAACTTTCAACCTCCACCAATTCCCACCCTGCCAGCCTAACCTCTCACGACCACATTCAGAACGAAAAATCACCCCCATACATAACCCCTACCTCCTCTTTCCCTCCTATCTTACCCCCCTCTTCACCGTTACCCCATCCGCCCCAAATTCCACCCCCAAAGATTCCGCTCGACAAAATACCACGCCCATTCCAATCCAACCACAAAACTTTTTCCACCTTGTCTATCCCCCAAAAGACTACTCTCTCTCTCGCCCCGAACAACATAATCAACCTCTCAACTTCAACCACTCCTCGAAATCCCATCCACGTCTCTCCCGAAAATAAAATCAGTCCAAATTCAACCCCTCTCAAACCACAACCCTGCCCGCCCAGACCCCCCCCACCATCTCCCTATCAAATCCCCACACTCCAAACCTCCAAACCACCCGATCATCGCAAACTCTCAACCTCCAGCCTTACTCACCCTTCCCCCAACACCACTCACGACCACAACTCTCTACACAATTCAACCCCTCCCCAGCACCAACCTCTTCCGCAACAACAACCCCGACTCGACCTGCCCGTTTCACCTTTAAATCCCCCCTATCACTACCCCCGACCGAAACCATTTAAACCCCCTCCAAAACTGGCCCCAGGCCAGCTCGCACCCAGACCCACATTCCTAACGACAGACCTAACGGTATATCCACCCCTCCCTTCCAAAGTGAAAGTGAACCCCCAAGGTCAAAGCCACAACCACCACCACCACCCCTAAACCCCCCCCCCCCCCTTTGATGATGATGAGGATGTATTGTACTGGAAACAAAAATCCATGGAAGGTTTGTTTTGATTGTTTTCAATTCCTAAGCGATTGGGCATGATTCTACAAATTTACATGTTTTCCATATACTGTATATATATATTTTTTTCCCTTAGTCATACTACTTTTCTTGTTAACCTACACTTTTCTGACTATCTTTTAAAATTGTTCTATACATTGTTAAACACTTTAGCTCTTCTTAATTTTCCTGTGTTCTTAATTATCTGTTCTTTCATAAATTTACATGTTTTCCATATACTGTATATATTATATTTTTTTCCCTTAGTCATACTACTTTTCTTGTTAACCTACACTTTTCTGACTATCTTTTAAATTTGTTTTATACATTGTTAAACATTTTAGCTCTTCTTAATTTTCCTGTGTTCTTAATTATCTGTTCTTTCTTAAATTTACATGTTTTCCATATACTGTATGTATTATATTTTTGTCCCTTAGTCATACTACTTTTCTTGTTAACCTACACTTTTCTGACTATTTTTTTAACTTTGTTTTATACCTTGTTAAACACTTTAGCTCTTCTTAATTTTCCTGTGTTCTTAATTATCTGTCCTTTCGTCAAGTACTTTTATCATATTTTCTCTCCTTTTCCAACATCTATGTATTTTCTTCCCTCGTTTTTTTTCTTGAATAGTAACTCTCCTATTAGTTTCCAGTGTCTTAGATATATGGCCTGAGTATTTTTTTCCTAATTTCATTATATTATTCACATTCCAGGATAAAAAAAATTAAGTTTTTGTCTCTCTTTTCTGAACAGTCTGTTGCTAGTCGGGATGACAGCAATCTTCGTCCTCACCGACAGGCTGCCATTTCCCTCCAACTTAAATCTACACTCCCTACCCACCCGTCTAGCCCCCCCACATCCACCCCCTTCCCCTCCACTATCCCTGCAACCCCACCCACACATCAACCAACCTTCTCATCTCATCGAACACCCAACCAACCCCCTAAAAAAAAAAAAATCCCCCCCCCCCCCAAAGTCACCCCTGAGAGAACACCCATACATAAGCCCACCAAATCCTCTTCCATTCCGCCAACCACCCTCACCCAGCAAAATCCTCCACACGCATCTACCTCTCAAATAACCCCCGACCTCACCCCCAATAGATGCCCTTCACCTGTAAATCGTTCTTCCCCTCAATATAAAACATCGTCGAGCGACTCAAGTCCCACGACAAATATCTACCTTCCCACCAGGACTGCCAGAGGTAGAATAATCAACAGACCCATCAGATTTAAAGACAGTTATACAAAAATAACACCCCGTTCTGAAACTAAAGACCCAAGCCAAACAACACACACCACCTCCTTCTCACACACCTCCTTCACCCACCTTACCTAAACCGATCTTGCGCATTGCCTCACTATATTTTCCCAGCCTACAACACCGCCCAAGACAACCCCAAAAAACCCTGGACTAATATTCCCCCTTCATCCCCAGCTCCGTTTTCGCGCGGTAATCCCTCCCCTTCGGTTAGTAACCCATTCACCATACTAAACAGACCTCCTGTCAATCCCACACACCTCACTCCGACCCCCACGGGGGAAAACTACAAACCATTCATACGAAAGGTTAAAGTAAAAACCCCCACTGGACACTTACGTCTACAACGCCCACATCAAGCCCGGCAACCGCCCGTCACAACACAGAGGACACATTCTTACAGGTATACATTGACCTACAAAAGAAACCTGACCGTCGCTCTCTTGCTTAGTGGAACCTTCTAAACACCCTCAAAATGACCCACCATAACTATGCTTCTTTTTACTTCACCCTTGACGCTCGGGGACGAGCCTATAATGAAGGAGAGGGAAGTAAAATGCCCCAGAACGAGAAGCCCACCACAGAAGCCACGAGCGAACACCACACAGAAACACCCGAAAGAAAGGTCCACAGAACGAAAGGACCAGCTGACCGAGCCAGCCAATTCAGACAGGCCCAAGCCCGCAGGGCTAAGCAGCTCCAGGCCGCACCTACCTACCCCTTCTAAACTGACCATTTTCCACACCTCACGTACACTACCCCCTCGTGTCCTACACTTCTAACTACAATGATGATGAACAGGAATATACATTCATATTAAAAACACCCATGCCCTGTCCCTAGGTTGAGCCAAGGCCAACAAATCAGACAGCCAACAACAAATCAGACAACAAATCTATGTATGTTCTTACATCCGAGAAGTAGATGTTATATATCTTAGAAGTTAAAACACCCACGCCTGTCCCTAGACCTCGTATATCATTTCCCATGACTAGTATAGATAGATGTAACCCGTGCTCAGTCGCCCCCTTGCATTGTTCCTTTAGTAACTAAGTGTCTCTATAATATTAACTGCCACCAGTATTGATACGACATAGCGGCACTGTCCTTGTGTCGTATTGTGCCAAGTGCAGATCAACCAGGTTTCATCACCTTATTAGGACGACGACTATAATGTCGTCGTTCATCGATGTATTTAATCCTTAGGTTACGTATTAATATTAACATTCCCTAACATATCTTGTCTTGCCAGACTAAGTTTCTGAAGACTCATCGCCCATAAAATCTATGTATTCAATCCTTAGGTTAAGTATCTTTATCCGCCATTGTGTTCACCTTTTTCCATTTACTTTTCCACAATTGTCATACGTCTTCCACTTACCTCCTTCGTATCCACAGTCCACACTACGCCATTTTACTTCGTGTCCTACACCTCTTACCCGCCCGAATCTACCTACACGATGACGAATAAATACACCTTTAAGTTAATACACCCATGCTCTGTCCCTAAGTTTAAGATATAAATATCAACATACCCTAGCATACCTTGTCTTGCCAGACTAAGTTCTGAAGACCAATCGCCCCCATAAATCTATGTATTCAATCCTTAGGTTAAGTATTAATATCAACATACCCTAAAATACCTTGTCTTGCCAGACTAAGTTTCTGAAGACAATCGCCCCATAAATCTATGTATTCAATCCTTAGGTTAAGTATTAATATCAACATACCCTAACATACCTTGTCTTGCCAGACTCAGTTTCTGAAGACCAATCGCCCCCATAAATCTATGTATTCAATCCTTAGGTTAAGTATTAATATCAACATACCCTAAAATACCTTGTCTTGCCAGACTAAGTTTCTGAAGACAATCGCCCCATAAATCTATGTATTCAATCCTTAGGTTTATTATCTTTATCCGCCATTGTGTTCATCTTTTCCATTTACTTTTCCACAATTGTTATACGTCTTCCACTCACCTCCTTCGTATCCACAGTCTACACTACGCCTATTTGCTTCGTGTCCTACACCTCTTACCCCAACCAGAGATTGTATAGATAACCTTGTTACCAGTATCTGTCATAAGTACCTCGAAACAATAACTGAGTACCCCTACGAACTGTCACTTTTCTTAGTATATATTTCATAGAAAACGCAGTTCCCAGGGACAACTAGACGTCCAAAAGCTCATGCCAACTAATAGTATCCATAACCCCTCGTACTGACGAAGAATAATACACCATGTTTTTCCCCACTTTACCCACAGTCAAGCACACACCTACAGTTCACCTCCTTCTCCCCCCCCCCCCCCCCAGCCCCACAGTCCACATAATTCTATCTTTTCCAGACTCATATACCACCCCATAGTTGCATTCCCCGGTAGCATTTGGCTAACTTACTTTCACTGCCTTTTCAAACTCCAATATCAACTACAGCCTAATGCCACCCCCACGCCCAGAGACCTTTGGGTCAAATTTCCCTATAGCCCCCCCTGAACTCCTCCCCTCTCATTAAAATACCCCACGCTTCTCGACTCTTGTCCGACTTAGCCTCTCTCTCATACCTCTTGAAGATCCTTGATTTTTCCGTTGCTAACGCTCTCCAACCTTTTATATATATACTCCTATCCAGCCTGCCTTCCCTTAATAGGCCAGAACAACATTAGAACTTTACTAACCCCTTGCATGCCATCTATTCTCTTACAACCTATTCACAACCCTGCACCCAATGGTCGTCGGTGCGAGGCTAGCCGCCTCACCAGTAACTAACTTCTATTGCCATACTTCCAGATAAATGTGGCAGAGTTAGCAACCAGTCTCCACCACATCCAGCAAACCATACGATTAACAACCAACCGATTAAAACCAGCTAGCCAAGGCACCTTCGGTTTGGATATTAAGAAGACCAACATCTGTCTCATAAACAGAGGGTTATTACAAACACTGGTGATATGGCAAGCCCCTAGCCACAGCCGCCGGACGACCATCCCAGAGAGAGAGCGCCCGGCTACCCCTTTTTTACCCACCCGAGGAGGGAGGCCCCCACCCCGCGGAGGTATACCTGACCCCTGTTTTGACTTCTGGGTCATTGCCAGGTAGCACAGTAATTCTTCCTATCAATGAACTAACCATGCATGACTAACACCTTTACTAACCTCTATTAACTCACAATAAACCATTTACCTTTCTTGCATACTCTGATCACTAAATTAGCACCTCAGCTATACCATAGAATGAAGATTGAACAATCTAAGAGAGACGCTCCTATCACAGCTGTCCCCATCCTCCTCGCAAAGTAGATCCAGTCTCACTCCCCTAAATACTTCCAGTATAGCCAAAATAGTACCTCTTACTAAGGCTCAGTTATATCATATTATGAAGGCTTCCTATAGCCATGTGCCACAACAGTAATCACCACCTTACCTAGTCCCCGTATCTATTGAGAACTCAAATAAGTCCATAAGACTCGAGATCCCTATGGCCTACAGGGCCCAAAACCGAGCCTATAAACCCAGCTCCAGCCCCCAGTAAAATCAGTTGAAAGATAGACACCAACCCAGGTTGGTCACCAAAGTTAGCCTTGAGCTCTATCCAGGGGCGTAGCTAGAGATTTGGAGGCCCAGGGGGCTTGGTGCCTGGAGGGGCCCCCTCCATGGTTTGCTTATTATAGAAGGGGGTGGGGGTGGCGAGCGAAGCGATCCTAAACAGCTGGGGGGTTCGGGGGGGGCGCTGTAAGCCCCCCCGAAAAAAATTTAGAATAATAATGCTACCTAGGTGCATTTTGACGATATCCATGACTCAATAGTGGGGTACTGGTAATAATTTAATATACAATTAATTATTATATCACCGTTATCTAATGGATTAGGAATACATGTACAATGGATGGTACAATACTGTAAAACATATACCACTTTGATGAACTCTTTCTCTTTGTCTTTCGCATGTCTGAAATAAGAATATAAAATATAATACTAATAAAATAATAAAAAATAATAATGTACATGAAACGTGATAGCATTAAAATATTATTTCAACCCCACCACTGGCGTTAGGGAGTTAAAATAGGCGTCATTGGTAGGCCTAATCAAGCTATGCATTACCTCAAATCTCAATACTGGGGGCCTCTTCTTGAGAACCCCAGTAACTTGTTAGAAAGCTTACCAACGTTTGCACCTGACCCTGAACCAGCCAAAGGGCTAGATTAACCTACAAACGAGTATTCAATGCTCACAACTGTGTTCCTTCTTATTTCACAGTTCCTGGGCTTGATATGTACAGCCACCATAGCCTATAGCCTATATGGAAGGCGTATGGTAGCATAAATAAAAGTGATCCAGAGTCTAAATTTGAAAGAATGAGTCATAGTGCTCATAGCCTAACCAAGGTAGCCTACACTCTACACCATTAATGTTGCTCTCTATGCTCTATTTTAGCTGATGTATTGCACCCATACTTAATTGACTAATATTAAACGACTATGCATCTTTTTCACGATAAAGCTAAGGTTTAGTAAGACCATAAACATTGTATAGGCTATGTTAGGCCCCCTACAGTTCGAGAAAAAAATATGAGACCAAAACATAGTCCTACAAATTTCAAGGCCTAAATATTTAGCACTTTAGAAGTTAGCCTACTCTACAAATATCTTCGATACCACTCAACTTTCTCACAAGGTTAAGTACATAGGTTATCTATGAAATATAGCTATCGATTTGACCATTACAGTTCACGAAAAAGAAAATATTACCGAAATTTTTGGTTCATATATTTATATATAATTGTATGTAGGCCTAATCTTCGATTATACACTCAACTTACTAACAATCACCATGTTTCTTGTTGTCAAATTAGGCTATATCTTATTATTCCTTTACACATGCTTACGAAAAACACAGTATATTAACCAACTGTCAAACTCAATAGTGCTATTTTGTAATGTATATAAAGTATAATGATCAGGCCTACCTATAGGCAGTGCGTCCTAAGCAAGTGGCGGGTAGGAGGCTAGGAGCGAGAGCGACGATGTTTCCCCTTGCACCGCCAAATCAATACTGATGGAGTGATCGTTATTTTTCTAATTTTAAATACCCATGACGTCGCAGGATAGAAGAAAAGAAAGAGGTTAAATCAGAAAACACACATGGTGTTTATTTTACTCATTATTAATATTACTTATATATACAGTATATACTATTAGTATAATTAATATTATTTTCAGATCCATTTGGGGGCCCCCTTCTCTTGGGGGCCCGGGGGGCGATTTCAAACAGCCCCCCCCCGCCCCCCCCCCCCCCCCTTAGCTACGCCACTGGCTCTATCCTTGCTAGTTGCTGAGAAGTGAGTTCCAGAGCTGGCAGACTCCGTGGCAGATTTGGATAGAAGGAATCTGTCCACGTATTTGAGAACTTCATACATATGGACACCCTGGACGGCCGCGGAACCAGTCGCTAGCCCCCAACATCATGGACACAAGATAACCAGGACCAGACCAAGCAGATACTACCCAAGATTCACTCTATCAGTACTACATTGTTACAGTGCTGTTTAGAGATTCACTTATTAATATTTCTACGAAGTGGCTATCTCTTTGCCCATTGTAATTCATATATAACCATTCCAGTTGGGAAGTGCTAAGCGTATCAGTGTTTATTAATTAACAGGCGACATTAACTCTCGTAATTACCTTTATCCAGATATTCGTACATAGGAGTAAAACCCTAGTGATATCTAACGTTCGCCCACTGATTTGTGTTCTACGTATTTCTGCTATAAGAATATAAAACTTAGATCAGTACCCCCCTGAGGTTACTAGAAATTCACGTGCTCTAAAATACGCGTGTCTAATCTAGTCTGTGAACCAGAGCTACTTGTGCACCAGAGCTACCAGTAGTAAATCTAACAGTGAATATGAATCTATAAGTAACATTAATAGTCTCCAGTATATAAACCTGTTAAATAAGCCAGTGATCAGAAGATTAATACCTGAACGTTGGAAGTGGGAGACTAGGCTCCATCCAGATCCACTTATGCTAGTGTTGTTCATTTCTATCATATTGTCTTGCACGAGTATTCAGCAGTGGTATATTAATAAACGTGATCGTGTGTCTTGTTACCGTGTGTTTCTTTTGTGTTCTCTATTCCTCATACCTTGTATTGTGCATGCAGCCTTATATACCCAGTCAGTTAGAACTCACATTACCCAAGTTAAACCTGTAGAAAAACAGGGCATAACAATAATCAAGGAAATAAACGAAATATAATTGAGGGTCACAAGTGGAATAAGGCAGGAATGCACGGGATCGACCACTTTCTTCAAATTAGTAACATGTGAAATTAAATATACCCTGGAAGGTGAAGGAGGATATATATATAAATATTGGAAAATAAAAGCTCTAGTGTATGCAGACGACGGAATATTAGTGGCACACACCAATTGAAGAAGCTGAGGTTGGATTAAGCAAATTAATTAATATAGGTAATGAATGCGGATCCGTATAACAAATAATAAAAGCAGAATATTGAATTTTAACGTAAAAAAATAAGAGAAATAGAATTTACTAAAAACAGATATAAATAATTATAGACGATTGAAATTAAGGTATACAGACATATTTTAGGAGCTTCTAGATTATGCTCAACCACCAACCTTGAGGGGGAAGATAGGTGCCTGGCGCATTGACCTTGGAATTTTCCTTTGATTTTTGGTAGGTTGGTAGTGGTGGTGGTGGTGGTGGTGGAGGCTTTAAACTGGGTGTCGTGTTTACAGCCTGGTGGGGGTTGACGAGCGGACCGTTAGGTCTGTCGTGAGGGTAGGGTTTCCCTTTCTGTCTGGAGACTGTCTGGGTTATTGGGAGGGGGTGTGTTGGTGGGGGGGGGACTTTGACCTTGGGATTTTGTTGACATGTAGGGAGGGCGAGACGGGCGGAGCGTTATGTTGGTTTTGGGTCTGGGGAGTTGGTGTAGACAGAGTGTGGTTTGTAGGTGAGTTGGTAGTGGGGCAGATAACTGGAATAATCGTTCATTTCTGGAAACAAGCACCAAAATTGGCACACATACTCCTTGGGGATTGCTCTTTTGATAAAACCTGTTAGCCACCTAAAAATTCAAGATGGCGGCCATTTTTCAAGATGGCCGCAATTGAATATACAGAAACATTGCATTTCGCAATAAAATCCTATTTGAATGATCTTGGTGTCAAATCATACATTTTTCACTATGTAGAATCCGAATTTGGAACCATGGACTTACTCACTAGCTTCCTTGTACCATAATATCAGTCCCGGAATCATAATTAGGGTAAAAAGTGCCCATATCATAGGCACCATCAGTCCGATATATTATTGGATGTACATGTAGGCAGTAGGCCTATACTTGTTTGTCACTTATAGTCTAGCTGCCTGGATGAGTATACTACAACGCTTCTAAACCTCGCATCTGCAGCTGCACAGTACCGTGCAGGTCAGACCAAAGCAGTAGCATTTATATCGACCGCAGCATTCCGACTTGCATCCACACTTGGTCAGCTGCTGGCAACTCTCTGCAATGCGTGGGAGCTCTGTCCAAACGATCTGCCACAGATCTCCTTTCTTGGTCCAGCCCCAGTTGGCAGGACTCTGCGTTTCTGGTTGACGTACTGTTGACTGACTCCAGATGCAGCCCGCCTGGTAGGCAGCACGCTTCACATGCTGCTTCAGTGCTGCTCGGGTTGGAGTAATGGCTTCGTACGGCCTCTGCTTCCGAGCAAACATGTCCAACCTCGCATCATCGACACCTTCAGCTGTGCTGGATCTGTCGTACATCATGACCACGAATTTCTCCAAGGTCTCCAGGTCTTCATCATCAACTACCGGTGGGTACTGGCTGAGTTTGTTGAAGACACCGGAAGCCTCATCACAAACATCCCAGGTTTGCCAAGCAGACTTCTTCCCTTTGCCACGGAATGCTGAAACGACATCGCAGCCAGTGAAGGCATGGAAGAAGAGCATCCCTTTGCTCTTTTCTGCAAGAGTGCAATACAAGTCATGTACAGGAACCCACCTCAGGTTCTGTCCTTGGCCAAAGGCAACCCACAACTGCTGTAGACCTAGCTCCTGAAGTGCCTGCAGAACACTGACTGCGATGACGACAACATCTGTGTCGCTGGCTTTGACCATGATGACTTTGCTGCCTGCTTCTGTTGCATGCCTGGCATGCACAAAGATCCGCGTGTCAGCTTCTTCATGACTGCACGGTGCCACCCCGTTCAGATTGATAGTGCGGTTGCTGACAGCATCTTCTTCCTTGGTCACAATGACCACATTTGGTGTGGCCACACGTGCAATCTTATCAGCCAGAAATTTGAACAGCTCGGCTTTGTTGTCATTTTCTCTCAGGAAGTTTCGCCAGTTTGAGGGAATTTTGCCCTTCCCTGTCACCCTGCGTCTCACCCCGCGTCCTCGCTTTGATCTAGTTTCAGCTTTCAGACAAGATGGCCGGTAGACATCAAACACAATGTCTGTTCTCTTGTACTTGGTAGAGTATGCTTGTATTCTAGGAAGGACATCGAGCATTGCGTACTCTTCGAACGTCTTTGTGTAACGGGGGGGGGGATGGAGTATCTCTCCTTCTTCTGCGAACAACAAGAGAGAGAGGGTAAGACAGAAAAAGATAGATTAAGCTGCGAAGGTGGAAAATAGGTACTCAAGGATAGAAAGGAAGAGATGACGACAAACCCGTTATTGCATTCTAATTAACGAGAGGACAACCCTGTTTGGTTGACCCACATCCAACATCCTTCGAGGAAGGGGAAAGACTGCAACTCCGACACGATGATAAGACCAAAGAACCACAAAAACCCCACTGAGACCTAGCATATTCTCTACTTTCTAGATATCACATAAGGATGTTTTTGGGAACGGTAATTCATTCGAATTATTTGATCGCTCACCTTCAGGTGAACTGGCCGTCCCCATGGTTTTCTTATTCTTTATGCAATCGTGACTCATGCTCATTATTCAGGTACATTAGGACAGTAGGATAAATCGGAGGCTAGCAAAGACCAATCAAGAACTTCACCTTCAATGTTGGCTGACAAGACTTTAACTCTCGGTTAGGCTACTGGTACTACTCTTAGACCAATTTAATACTGACAGCTCCGATTTACCATCCTGACAACACATTTAGATCCAAATAGGTACGGGAGGATAGATACAAACATATTGCAGTAATCTTAAGCTTGATATTAATACAGTATAAGGAACATTTTACCATTTACAATTCTTAATATTGGTATATACCGTATCTAATTATCTCTATACCCTTAACCTGGGACCAATCCATTACCGTACTGGGACAGTCTCTTAACCTAGGAGTAGGACTCGAATATTGCTGTCTGTATCCACCCCATTCCTCTCAGTATTATACATCCCAATTCCGCTAGATACCGGTATCGGCCAGGCTTGCCTGTAGGTTTCTTCGGCCTACCGTATCCTGGGGTATAGGGGGTAATCATACGTCTTCCTGCGGTCCTTGAACCCTCGTACAGTACACGAGTTCAGCATCCTGCACTCAGCCAATGGGAGGGGTGAATCTCCGATTCTCCGCCATCAGCAATTCAGCATCACATCGACTCCGTCCCAAACTGGTTCCCTGGTAAGTCGAATATAATTCTTAACCCTCGGTTGACATATAGCTAACCCTTAACCTGACAAGCGCGATATAGACCTAGGTGCTAGGGTAGTTATTTGTGCATTTCTAGCCCTGGATTCTGACAGAATTCGTTATATTTACAATATAAAGCATTATTTGTTTTCGGTATGCTTTTATTTTACATATATGATGTATATATGAACCTTCAAGAGTGCTAAAATAAGTGGGAAAAGCATTTGGGTGGTGGAAAACGAAGATATTGGCCACCCGGTCATAATCTCAGGCGAGAGAGAGCCACAGGCAGCCCTCCCCTCTCGCTGTCTGGGAGTCAACTGAGTCGAGCGGGGCGGTGTGTGCCGGTGTCTGGTTGCATAACGATCTTTTATGCAACCCACTTGTGCTACATTATCGCGGGAGAGAAAAATAACCGATAAATGATGATAATAAGGGATAAATAGGTGATAATTGAGGAGGGGAGGGAGGGGGGAATAAGGTGGGGAAGGAGGGGAGGGGGGGTGAGAAACACATGGATGAGTACTAGAGGGGAATTATCTCACCTAGAGACAAAATCCTTTGTTTTGATAGGCCCTTTTTTTGGGGGGAAGGCTTTTTTTATGGTCTTGCTTCCGTGAGGCCTATCGCGTTCCCTATAGGAAGCCTTCCGTGAGGCCTATCGCGCTTGCCGGGTTAATAATGGGGTTAATCAATATCCTAATTACGGTACACAGTAATACTAAAACAAATACATATAAAAAAACATAGGCTAATATAAACATATAAAAATACATGGATTCCTATTAACGTATACAAAATAGATGAGCTAATATAAGTACCGAAATACAATGACAGATCAAATTATGACATTACAGTACTGTACCGAAATAATCTCTTAAGGCATCCAAAGATCCTCTCATTAAGTACAGGTACATATGTTACTCAGCAGTACTCTACACACAATTGGGAATACATAATTACACAGCATATCTATGGAGTCAAATCAATACAATAATGGCATAAATCAAAGGTAATTGTCATGGTCAAACTTAACAGGTTGGACTGCTCCATGCGGAGGGTGCTATACAAGGCTCAAACAAAGCTAAACGTTATTTCTACTGTAACTCGAGTAACTTATCCCCGAACTCAGCTGCCCAGAATCTCACTACAGCGTTCCATCCCTTGCAAGGCAACTCTGTTCATTAGACCATGTCAAACATAGCACTATCGTTAGTGAGTGCTGTACTGTATTTTATATATTATTTTGTAATAGTATAGATATCTTATCAATATTTGTATTTTGTACTATTGTTAATGTCTTGTCATGTTGCAAATTTGATTTTAAATAATATTTTGACATTTAACATGTAGTTTCTTTATTCATGCAGAGTTTAGTAAAATTTGCCAGAACGTCCCGGACTTCCCAAACTTGACTACTTCCTTTAACGTGACGATAGTGCGTTGTTATATGTGCGATTAGTTTGCTTGGGAAACAGATTAACTTGCTATGTAGTAATGTACACCCTATGTGGTGGATTGTGTTCTTTTATTTAATAATTTTCATTTTAGTAAATGTTATGCCCTGTTTTTCTACAGGTTTAACTTGGGTAATGTGAGTTCTAAATTGACTGGGTATATAAGGCTGCATGCACAATACAAGATATGAGGAATAGAGAACACAAAGAAACACATGGTAGCAAGTTACATGATCACGTTTATTGATATACCACTGCAGAATACTTGTGTAAGACAATATAATAGAATTGAACAACACTAGCATAAGTGGATCTGGATGGAGCCTAGTCTCCCACTTCCAACGTTCAGGTATTAATCTTCTGATCACTGGCTTTGATTTCACAGGTTTATATACCGAAGACCATCAATGTTACTTATAGATTCATATTCACTGTTAGATTTATTACTGGTAGCTCTGGCGCACAAGTAGTAGTTCACAGACTAGATTAGACACACGTATTTTTAGAGCACGGGAATTCTAGTAACCTCAGGGGGTACTGATCTAAGTTTTATATCCTTGTCTCAGAAATACATAGAACGCAAATCAGTGGGCGAACGTTAGATATCACTAGAGTTTTAATATCTGAATAAAGTAATTACGAGAGTCAAGGTCGCCTGTTAATTAAAGAGCACTGATCGCTTAGTACGTCCCAAATGGAATGGTTAAGTATGAATTACACTGGGCAAGGTCTTAGCCACTTCGTAGAAATATTAATTAGTGAATCTAAAACAGCACAGTAATATGTAGTACTGCTAAAAGGAATCTTGGGTAGTATCTGATGGGTCTGGTCCTGGTTATCTTGCGTCCATGATGTTGGGGGCTAACGACTGGTTCCGCGGCCGTCCAGGGGGGCCATATGTGTGAAGTTCTTCAATACGTGGGCAGGTCCTTCTATCCAAATCTGCCACGGAGTCTGCCGGTTCTGGGATCTCACTCCGGAACAACACAAGGGCAGAGCTAGAAATTAACTGCAGGGTAGTGACCCCTGGTTGGTGTCTAGCTTTCAACTGATTTGACTGGGGGCGGGAGTTAGATTTATAGGCTCGGTTCTGGACCCTGTAGACAGTAGGGATCTCGAGTCTTATGGACTTAATTGAGCTCTCAATAGATATGGGGACTAGGTAAGATGGTATTTACTATTGTGGCACAGGGCGATAGGAAGCCTTTATATTTTCATATAACTGAGCCTTAGTAAGAGGTACTATTTTGGCTATACTGGACGTATTTAGGGGAGAGAGACTGGATCTACTTTGCGAGGAGGATGGGGACAGCTGTGATAGGAGCGTCTCTCTAGATTGTTCAATCTTCATTCTATGGTATAGCTGAGGTGCTAATTTAGTGATCAGAGCATGCAAGAAAGGTAATTGGTTTATTGTGAGTTAATAGAGGTTAGTAAAGGTGTTAGTCATTCATGGTTAGTTCATCGATAGGAAGAATTCCTGTGCTACCTGGCAATGACTCGAAAGTCAAAACAGGGGCCAGGTATACCTCCGCGGGGGTGGGGGTCTCCCTCCTCGGGTGGGCAAAAAGGGGGAGCTGGGCGCCCTCTCTCTGATATAGTCGTCCGGCGGCTGTGGCTAGGGGCTTGCCATATCACCAGTGTTTGTAATAACCCTCTGTGTATGAGACAGATGTGAGTGTCTTTAATACCAAAACCGAAGGTGCCTTAGCTAGCTGGTTTTACTCGGCTGGTTGTTAATTGTAGGGTTTGCTGGATATGGTGGAGACTGGGTTGCTAACTCTGCCACATTTATCTGGAAGTATGGCAATAGAAGTTAGTTACTGGCGGGGCGGCTAGCCTCGCACCGACGACCATTGGGTGCAGGGTTGTGAATGTGTTGTAAGAGAATAGATGGCATGCAAGGGGCTAGTAAAGTTCTAATGTTGTTCTGGCCTACTAAGTGAAGGTAGGCTGGATAGGAGTATATATATAAAAGGTTAGAGAGCGTTAGTAACGGACAATTCAAGGATCTTCAAGAGGTATGAGAGAGAGGCTAGGTCGGACAAGAGTCGAGAAGCGCGGGTGTCTTAATGAGAGGGGGGGGGGGGAGTTCAAGGGCTACAGGGAAATTTTGCCCCTAAGGTCCCTGGGCGTGGGGGTGGCATTAGGCTACAATTGATATGGAAGTTTGAAAAGGCAGTAGAATACGTTAGCCAAATGCTACCGGGGAATGCAACTATGGGGTGGTATATGAGTCTGGAAAAGATAGAGTTATGTGATCAGTCGGAGGGTTATGGATACTATTAGTTGGCCCTGGGAACTGCGTTTTCTATTAAATATAAAATACCACCCACAGCGGCAGTTCGTAGGGGTACTTAGTTATTGTTTCGGGGTACTTATGACAGATACTGGTAACCAGGTTATCTTATACAATCTCTGGTTGGGGTAAGAGGTGTAAGACACGAAATAAATTGGCGTAGTGTGGGCTGTGGATACGAAGGAGGCAAGGGGAAGACGTATGACAATTGTGGAAAGTAAATGGAAAAAGGTGAACACAATGGCGGATAAAAATACTTAACCTAAGGATTGCATACATAGATTTATGGGGCGATGGGTCTTCAGAAGCTTAGTCTGGCAAGACAAGATGTTAGGGAATGTTAATATTAATACTTAGTTACTAGAGGAACAGTGCAAGGGGCGACTGGGCACGGGTTACATATATCTATACTCGTCATGGAAAATGATATACGAGGTCTAGGGACAGCGTGGGTGTTTTAAACTTCTAAGATATATAACATCTACTTCTCGGATGCAAGAACATACATAGATATAATTATGGCTGTCTGATGTGTTGGCATTGGCTCAACGTCGGGACAGGCATGGGTGTTTTTAATATGAATGTATATTCCTGTTCATCATCTTTGTAGTTAGGAGTGTAGGACACGAGGGGGTTAGTGTACGTGAGGTGTGGAAAATGGTCAGTTTTAGAAAAGGTAAATGGGTGTGTCCTGGAGCTGTTTAGCCCTGCGGGCTTGGGCTGTCTGAAATGGCTGGCTCGGTCAGCTGGTCCTTTCGTTCTGTGGACCTTTCCTTTGGTGTTTCTGTGGTGTTCGTTCATGGCTTCTGTGGTGGGCTTCTCGTTCTGGGGCATTTTACTTCCCTCTCCTTCATTATAGGCTCGTCCTCGAGCCTCAAGGGTGAAGTAAAAAGAAGTATAGTCAGAAAAGTGTAGGTTAACAAGAAAAGTAGTATGACTAAGGGAAAAAAATAATATATACAGTATATGGAAAACATGTAAATTTAAGAAAGGACAGATACTTAAGAACACAGGAAATTAAGAAGAGGTAAAGTGTTTAACAATGTATAAAGCAAATTTAAAAGATAGTCAGAAAAGTGTAGGTAACAAGAAAAGTAGTATGACTAAGGAAAAAAAATATAGTATATACAGTATATGGAAAACATGTAAATTTAAGAAAGGGCAGATAATTAAGAACACAGGAAATTAAGAAGAGGTAAAGTGTTTAACAATGTATAAAGCAAATTTAAAAGATAGTCAGAAAAGTGTAGATTAACAAGAAAAGTATTATGACTAAGGGAAAAAAATACTATATACAGTATATGGAAAACATGTAAATTTAAGAAAGGACAGATATTTAAGAACACAGGAAATTAAGAAGAGGTAAAGTGTTTAACAATGTATAAAGCAAATTTAAAAGATAGTCAGAAAAGTGTAGGTAACAAGAAAAGTAGTATGACTAAGGAAAAAAAATAATATATATAGTATATGGAAAACATGTAAATTTATAGAATCATGCCCAATCGCCTAGGAATTGAAAAAAAAAAAAAAATCAAGTACAATAATATCCTCATCATGAATGAATGAATGAATGAAAAAATTATAAATTTTAATGAGAAGTGAAGCTAGGAATCTAGGTCAAGAGTCGTAGGGAGGCTGGACTGTGGACGAGCCGGCATGACCCACCTCCTCTACCAATCCTGATTTTAAGTGAATATTGGGGTGGATCTACCGTTAGTTCTTGTCGTTAGGAATGTGGGTCTGGGGGCGAGCTGGCCCGGGGCCAGTTTTGGAGGGGGGTCTAAGTGGTTTCGGTCGGGGGTAGTGATAGGGGGGTTTTAAAGATGAAATGGGCAGGTCGAGTCGGGGTTGTTGTTGCGGAAGAGGTTGGTGCTGGGGAGGGGTTGAATTGTGTAGAGAGTTGTGGTCGTGAGTGGGGTTTGGGGAAGGGTGAGTAAGGCTGAAGGTTGAGAGTTTACTATGATCGGGTGGTTTGGAGGTTTGGGGTGTGGGGATTTGATAGGGAGATGGTGGGGGGGGTCTGGGCAGGCAGGGTTGTGGTTTGAGAGGGGTTGAATTTAGACTGATTTTATTTCCAGGAGAGACATGGATGGGATTTCGAGGAGTGGTTGAAGTTGAGAGGTTGATTATGTTGTTTGGGGCGAGAGAGAGAGTATTTTGGGGTTTAGCCAAGGTGGAAAAAGTTTTGTGGTTGGATTGGGATGGGAGTGGTATTTCGTCGAGCGGGATCTTGGGGGGGGGAATTTGGGGCGGGTGGGGTAACGGTGAAGAGGGAGAGGTTGAAAGTTTAGCTGGGCTCATGATGGTGGGGGACCGACTGGTGAGCAGGTGTTCGGTACGCATGAGGGGGGGGAAATCACTTTGGTGGGGGTCACGCGTGAGGGGGGGATTAACGGCGCGTGTGGGAGGATCCGAGTGGTGGGGTGTGTCGGTGGCAGTGACGGTTTGCTTAGAGGTTATCTGGGGTTGGTGGGTTTGTCTGTCATGAGGGGGTGAGTCAAGTGTGGGGTTTTGAAGTTTATTAGGGGTGTGAATTGTGGGGGGGTGGAAGGGAGCTACTGACGGAAAACTGTCACAAGGGAGATTTTGTTGGTGGGGGAATAGCTGAGTATTTCTGGGGGAAGGGGGGGAACATAGTTGGGTCCTTAGGTCGTCACGCGTGAGGGGAGGATTAACGGCGCGTGTGGGAGGGTCAGGGTGGTGAGAGGTGAGCGAGTTAGGAAACGGGATTTGTTGGGGGGACTGCGGCGGGTTGGTGGGGGAAGAGTTAGGTGTAGAACAGGGGTTATTGGTAGAGGACTGATCTATTGATTTGGGGTTGTTAACAGGACGAATTTTAGGAATCTTCTTGGTGGCAGTCACGGTCTGGTTAGCGGTTATCTGGGGTTGGTGGGTTTGTTTGACATTAACAGGACGAGTTTGGGGAATTTTCTTGGTGGCAGTCTCGGTCTGGTTAGAGGTTATCTGGGACTGGTGAGTTTGTTTGACATGAGAGGGCGAGTCAAGTGTGGGGTTTCGAAGTTTTCTAGGGGTGTGAATTGTGTGGGGGGTGGGGGTGGAAGGGGGCTACTGACTGAAAACTGTCACAAGCTACCGACGGAAAACTGTCACAAGGGAAATTTTGTTGGTGGGGGGATAGCTGAACATTTCTGGGGTCATGGGGAAAATATGTTGTGGTAGGCCTACATAGGTAGGCATAGCTAGAATACGGGGCTTGTTGGGGGGCGGCGGAGGGTTGGGGGGGGGAGAGTTAGGTGTAGAACAGGGGTTATTGGTAGAGGACTGATGTATTGATTTGGGGTTGTTAATAGGACGAATTTTGGGAATTTTCTTGGTGGCAGTCACGGTCTGGTTAGAGGTTCTCTCGGGACTGGTGAGTTTGTTTGACATGAGAGGGCGAGTCAAGTGTGGGGTTTCGAAGTTTTCTAGGGGTGTGAATTGTGTGGGGTGGAAGGGAGCTACTGACTGAAAACTGTCACAAGCTACCGACGGAAAACTGTCACAAGGGAAATTTTGTTGGTGGGGGGATAGCTGAACATTTCTGGGGTCATGGGGAAAATATGTTGTGGTAGGCCTACATAGGTAGGCATAGCTAGAATACGGGGCTTGTTGGGGGGGCTGCGGAGGGTTGGTGGGGGAAGAGTTCACTGGGGTTGGACTTTCACCGGAAGTCATTTTGGAAGGGTGCACGGAGTCTTGGATAGGGGCTAAAAGGTTGGATAGGGGATTCATCGAACTGCGTAGGCATTCTTCTCTGATGGCGAGCATATGTTCTTCGAATAAGCCATACGGGTCGAGATGGGCGGTGATGTGGGGTGGGAGGATGTTTAACAATGCGGTGAATAAGAGTTCATTTTGTTGGTCGTAATCTTCATAGCTATACGTGGTCCTCACGTATCTGTAGAGTTGTATGAGGGTCACATTTATATCCCCTTCATACTTGATCTCGTCGACTTTTATTATTTTGGGGGCGACGGGGGAACCCAAAAGTGGATCTAAAGTCCGGATCACGAAGGATCGAAACTGGTTCCAGGTACTCTCTGGCGTATTCTGTGTCACCATTTGGTGAATAAATTCTTTAAAGGTAGGCTTATCAACAAGTTGGGAAACGGCTTCTCCCAACTGTACAATATGCAAAATTGCCATGGCGATTTTTTCGCGGTCATTATGAAGTACCACATCGTACACTGGCTTTATTATGTCTAAGTAACTGGTGATATCATGTGTTTACATCATACTTGGGAATGTGTGCGAGTGGCTGAAGATTTCGCGATGTTGCCATGCTTCTACTGTTCCAAACTTGCAGTGTAATGCAACCTTTTATCCGAATCAAGAACCACCGCTGCCGCCAATGTTATGCCCTGTTTTTCTACAGGTTTAACTTGGGTAATGTGAGTTCTAAATTGACTGGGTATATAAGGCTGCATGCACAATACAAGATATGAGGAATAGAGAACACAAAGAAACACATGGTAGCAAGTTACATGATCACGTTTATTGATATACCACTGCAGAATACTTGTGTAAGACAATATAATAGAATTGAACAACACTAGCATAAGTGGATCTGGATGGAGCCTAGTCTCCCACTTCCAACGTTCAGGTATTAATCTTCTGATCACTGGCTTTGATTTCACAGGTTTATATACCGAAGACCATCAATGTTACTTATAGATTCATATTCACTGTTAGATTTATTACTGGTAGCTCTGGCGCACAAGTAGTAGTTCACAGACTAGATTAGACACACGTATTTTTAGAGCACGGGAATTCTAGTAACCTCAGGGGGTACTGATCTAAGTTTTATATCCTTGTCTCAGAAATACATAGAACGCAAATCAGTGGGCGAACGTTAGATATCACTAGAGTTTTAATATCTGAATAAAGTAATTACGAGAGTCAAGGTCGCCTGTTAATTAAAGAGCACTGATCGCTTAGTACGTCCCAAATGGAATGGTTAAGTATGAATTACACTGGGCAAGGTCTTAGCCACTTCGTAGAAATATTAATTAGTGAATCTAAAACAGCACAGTAATATGTAGTACTGCTAAAAGGAATCTTGGGTAGTATCTGATGGGTCTGGTCCTGGTTATCTTGCGTCCATGATGTTGGGGGCTAACGACTGGTTCCGCGGCCGTCCAGGGGGGCCATATGTGTGAAGTTCTTCAATACGTGGGCAGGTCCTTCTATCCAAATCTGCCACGGAGTCTGCCGGTTCTGGGATCTCACTCCGGAACAACACAAGGGCAGAGCTAGAAATTAACTGCAGGGTAGTGACCCCTGGTTGGTGTCTAGCTTTCAACTGATTTGACTGGGGGCGGGAGTTAGATTTATAGGCTCGGTTCTGGACCCTGTAGACAGTAGGGATCTCGAGTCTTATGGACTTAATTGAGCTCTCAATAGATATGGGGACTAGGTAAGATGGTATTTACTATTGTGGCACAGGGCGATAGGAAGCCTTTATATTTTCATATAACTGAGCCTTAGTAAGAGGTACTATTTTGGCTATACTGGACGTATTTAGGGGAGAGAGACTGGATCTACTTTGCGAGGAGGATGGGGACAGCTGTGATAGGAGCGTCTCTCTAGATTGTTCAATCTTCATTCTATGGTATAGCTGAGGTGCTAATTTAGTGATCAGAGCATGCAAGAAAGGTAATTGGTTTATTGTGAGTTAATAGAGGTTAGTAAAGGTGTTAGTCATTCATGGTTAGTTCATCGATAGGAAGAATTCCTGTGCTACCTGGCAATGACTCGAAAGTCAAAACAGGGGCCAGGTATACCTCCGCGGGGGTGGGGGTCTCCCTCCTCGGGTGGGCAAAAAGGGGGAGCTGGGCGCCCTCTCTCTGATATAGTCGTCCGGCGGCTGTGGCTAGGGGCTTGCCATATCACCAGTGTTTGTAATAACCCTCTGTGTATGAGACAGATGTGAGTGTCTTTAATACCAAAACCGAAGGTGCCTTAGCTAGCTGGTTTTACTCGGCTGGTTGTTAATTGTAGGGTTTGCTGGATATGGTGGAGACTGGGTTGCTAACTCTGCCACATTTATCTGGAAGTATGGCAATAGAAGTTAGTTACTGGCGGGGCGGCTAGCCTCGCACCGACGACCATTGGGTGCAGGGTTGTGAATGTGTTGTAAGAGAATAGATGGCATGCAAGGGGCTAGTAAAGTTCTAATGTTGTTCTGGCCTACTAAGTGAAGGTAGGCTGGATAGGAGTATATATAAAAGGTTAGAGAGCGTTAGTAACGGACAATTCAAGGATCTTCAAGAGGTATGAGAGAGAGGCTAGGTCGGACAAGAGTCGAGAAGCGCGGGTGTCTTAATGAGAGGGGGGGGGGGGGGGGAGTTCAAGGGCTACAGGGAAATTTTGCCCCTAAGGTCCCTGGGCGTGGGGGTGGCATTAGGCTACAATTGATATGGAAGTTTGAAAAGGCAGTAGAATACGTTAGCCAAATGCTACCGGGGAATGCAACTATGGGGTGGTATATGAGTCTGGAAAAGATAGAGTTATGTGATCAGTCGGAGGGTTATGGATACTATTAGTTGGCCCTGGGAACTGCGTTTTCTATTAAATATAAAATACCACCCACAGCGGCAGTTCGTAGGGGTACTTAGTTATTGTTTCGGGGTACTTATGACAGATACTGGTAACCAGGTTATCTTATACAATCTCTGGTTGGGGTAAGAGGTGTAAGACACGAAATAAATTGGCGTAGTGTGGGCTGTGGATACGAAGGAGGCAAGGGGAAGACGTATGACAATTGTGGAAAGTAAATGGAAAAAGGTGAACACAATGGCGGATAAAAATACTTAACCTAAGGATTGCATACATAGATTTATGGGGCGATGGGTCTTCAGAAGCTTAGTCTGGCAAGACAAGATGTTAGGGAATGTTAATATTAATACTTAGTTACTAGAGGAACAGTGCAAGGGGCGACTGGGCACGGGTTACATATATCTATACTCGTCATGGAAAATGATATACGAGGTCTAGGGACAGCGTGGGTGTTTTAACTTCTAAGATATATAACATCTACTTCTCGGATGCAAGAACATACATAGATATAATTATGGCTGTCTGATGTGTTGGCATTGGCTCAACGTCGGGACAGGCATGGGTGTTTTTAATATGAATGTATATTCCTGTTCATCATCTTTGTAGTTAGGAGTGTAGGACACGAGGGGGTTAGTGTACGTGAGGTGTGGAAAATGGTCAGTTTTAGAAAAGGTAAATGGGTGTGTCCTGGAGCTGTTTAGCCCTGCGGGCTTGGGCTGTCTGAAATGGCTGGCTCGGTCAGCTGGTCCTTTCGTTCTGTGGACCTTTCCTTTGGTGTTTCTGTGTGGTGTTCGTTCATGGCTTCTGTGGTGGGCTTCTCGTTCTGGGGCATTTTAGTAAACGTTGTTTCCACATAGGCCTAGCGATTTTGATAATTTAATTTGACTTTATATTGTCCTTGTCCCAATTTTGGTTTGTTTAGTTTGCAAGTTTTACATTTTAATTAATAATTATATCATAGCAATCAATATTCATAATACACTCTAAATGCACAATAATTAATAATAGCCTACTGTACTTCCAATTAGGTGAAAGTTAGGTAGCCTAATTAAAAATGTAAAATCATATAACCTACCATAATAATTCAGCAAGTACCCATACCTAAACGGCCTTTTCACAAGTTAACTTTAAGTAACAATAGGTAAGAACAAATAATCATCTGAAATAAACCCGACCCAATGGGGGTCCGAAATTTGACAGTACTGGGGTTGGGAAATGAGGACCTCTAAATCAAGATAACGAGTAACTCTTTACACTATAACCCAGTAAAAAGATTTAAAATGAACAATAACCAGGCCTAGGAGACGTTAGTTATAAATACTTATCTGAATAGGCCTAACTTTGGAACGTCGGAGACACGGTCTTGGTCTTGGTCTTGGTCTTGGTGCGAGAGTCACGCTCGACTGGTCGAGGTGTGGCCTTAGTATCGGCTCTCTCCTAGGATAAACTTATAAACTATAATGGAAAAGGACAGGTTGAGAATAAAAGAAGATTGTTCCCCCGTGGGCATTCTCACCCTTCCTCCACACTCCCTCTAGGTAGTCCTTAACACTCCGTGCAGTGGTCTCATTCCACATGTTTAGGTCGTTCAGGCCAAGCAGGTAGATCACTATTCCGTCGAGCCCCCATTCATACCTTCCTACCACTGCATTCCATTCCTCCGCACCAATCTCTTGCACTATGGATCTTAGCATTACCCGCCTTTCTCCTTCATATTTTCTGCACTTTAGGAGGATATGCTCCACAGTCTCGTCCTCCCCACTCTCGCACATCTTGCATGCCTTGTTGCCTTCATTTGACCATCTATATGTTCTGCTGTTCAGCTCAAGCGACTTAGTTCGGGCCTTGAAGAGGAGTTCCCCTCCGATGCTCTCATCGTAGAATGGCTCCCTTCTTGGCTGTTGCTTACACATGTACCATTCTAGTGAACTCTTGTTTCTCATATAACCTTGGTCTTGGTCTTGGTCTTGGTGCGAGAGTCACGCTCGACTGGTCGAGGTGTGGCCTTAGTATCGGCTCTCTCTCCTAGGATAAACTTATAAACTATAATGGAAAAGGACAGGTTGAGAATAAAAGAAGATTGTTCCCCCGTGGGCATTCTCACCCCAGCCTCACTATTGTGAGGCTGATCTTTTCCTCCATACTCCCTCTAGGTAGTCCTTAACACTCCGTGCAGTGGTCTCATTCCACATGTTTAGGTCGTTCAGGCCAAGCAGGTAGATCACTATTCCGTCGAGCCCCCATTCATACCTTCCTACCACTGCATTCCATTCCTCCGCACCAATCTCTTGCACTATGGATCTTAGCATTACCCGCCTTTCTCCTTCATATTTTCTGCACTTTAGGAGGATATGCTCCACAGTCTCGTCCTCCCCACTCTCGCACATCTTGCATGCCTTGTTGCCTTCATTTGACCATCTATATGTTCTGCTGTTCAGCTCAAGCGACTTAGTTCGGGCCTTGAAGAGGAGTTCACCTCCAATGCTCCCATCGTAGAATGGCTCCCTTCTTGGCTGTTGCTTACACATGTACCATTCTAGTGAACTCTTGTTTCTCATATTCCCCGCCCATTCGTCCCTTGCTACGCTTTGTACCCGTTTGCCGATCTCTTTCTTCCATCTCTCATGGCTCCACATTTCCATACTTTCCCCCATCATGATACCACGCATTCCGTACTTCTCTATCTTTCTGTCGCACATCTTATTCCATTTACTACTCTCCTTAGCCCATTCAAACACCTTTCGTGCCCATCTATCACCATTCATTTTTTCCAGTCTGACCCGGTACCGTAGGACTCCCTTGTCTATTCTTTCTTCAAAGGAGCTCCATCCCGCGTCACCTCTCAAGGCTTCTACTGCAGTGTACTTGTTCGCTCCCAGTGCGAGCCTTCCGACCCTATTCTGGGCAACTTCCAGCTTTGCCGTGTCATTCGTTGTCCACGGGATGGTTTCCAGACCATACATCAGGCCTGGCACCGCCATACCTTTCCATACTCCTCGCACTACTTCATACTTGTTCGCTCTACACCTTGCAGCACTGCCAAGTCTTCCCACCCATTGGCTCGCTCTTGTTAGTCTCTCATCTTTTGTTTTCTCGCATCCTCTTGCATCCACTGTCATTCCCAGGTACTTGTATTCATTTGTTTGGGTAATTATATTATTCCCAAGTAGCCACGTCGCACCCACATCCGTTTCATCTCCATTCACTACCAATACTTTACTTTTCTCCCTGCTAAAACTCACATTCAGATCATTCCCATATTCGGACACCACATCTAGCATCCTCTGCAGATCCTCTCGGTTGTCGCTCATGATCACTACGTCATCTGCATATAGCAAGATACCCAGACGTTCGTTCCCAATTAGTGTTCCCCTGCCGGCTTCTTTCATTCTTGCAGCTAGTTCCTCTGTGTACATCCCAAACAGGAGGGGGGATAGCCCACAGCCCTGTCTAACTCCCCGCTTGTTTTCGACCCAGTCTGTCTCTATATCCCCCATACTGTATCTAGCCCTGGTATTCTCATACATACTTCTTATAATATTTATTATCTTTTCACTCACTCCTACTGTTTCAAGCAGCCTACACAACTTGTACCTGTTCACTCTGTCATATGCTTTCTCTATGTCTAGGAAGGCGAAGTATCCCTTCCGTCCGGACTTTTTCGTATTCTCTATCACTTCTCTCACTACGAACATGTTATCTTCCCCTCTTCTGTCCACTCGAAACCCATTCTGTTCTTCTCCCATCACTCTGTTCCTTTCAAAAATCCCTTTCAGCCTTTCATTCAGCACCCCACAGAACACCTTGGAAATTGTGTCCGTTAGCGTTATTGGTCGGTAGTTTTTCAGCTCTTTCTTACTCTTGTGACCCCCTTTGTGCAGGAGGGTCACCCGGCTCTCGTTCCATTTATACGGTACCCTCTCTCCTGACCATACTTTCTTAAAAAGTCCATACATGCCTTCAATTACTCCATTCCCACCCTCTTTGTAGAATTCATATGGGATCTCGTCGTTTCCTGCGGCTTTACCGTTCTTCAGTTTCTTGACACATTTCATTATCTCTTCTCTACTGATCTCGTAATCCATATTTTCATCTACTGGTATCTTTCTTCCTATTATCAGGTTGGGTTCGCCCCTATCCTCCACCTCATTCGCACCCCCTATGTTTTCCCAGAATTCTTTTACTGCCCTAGCTTTCTCCGGTTTCCCTCTCACCTCTCTTCCGTTCACCATTATTACTTCCACATTCACTCTTTCACTCTCTTGTTCTCCCCTTAGGAAGTCATACCATTCTCTGCTGACCTCACCACCTCTTGCCTTCAGCTCATCTACTACATCCTTATCGGCTTTTTCTCTCGCTTTCCTTATTAAACCTCCTGTTATGCTTTTGTGCTTCCTGTATTCCTCCCATGCTTCCTCATATGCGACCCGTTCATTCTCACCGTTGTCCTTGGACCTCCTTAGTCTTCTACACCTTCGGTTGCTCTCTTTTCTTTTTTTTCTGGCAGATTCGATGTCTTGGTTCCACCATCTCCTCTGGGGTCTCCTATTATTTCCTTTCTTTTTCCTCCCGACTCTTCTTTCAGCTACTTCTTTCACTGTCTTGGTGAATTCTTCATTCATTCTGTCTACCCCTCCGTCATCCCTCCAGTTCACACGCTCTAGTTCTTCCCCGAATTTTACCCAGTCCGCTTGTTTCAGTTTCCATTTCTTACCCTTTGGTTTCCTAGCTTCCTTTCTCTCCCTCCCACAGGTATACTGTATCCACAACATATTGTGGTCACTTGTCACATCCATTCCTCGTTCTTCGTCTATCCTCATGTATTCCACGTTCTTCCTTGCATTCTCATTCACCAAGATATAATCAATCGCAGATTCATTGTCTCTTCCGGCCCATGTCACTCGTCCCTCTGCGATAGTTTCATTTAATATTTCCAGTTCATGCTCCTCAGTGAAATCCCTTAGCAGTTGTCCATTCGTGTTCACTTCCTCACCCAGGATTCCGATGTGTCCGTTCATATCACCCATTACGATCACCTGTTCTCGTCTATGTTCGTTTACCAGTCTTCTCATTAGGTCGTATTTCCTTTCATTATCACGTCTGGCATCCGGTCCCTGTACCGTCATGTAGCATATAATCAGTAGGATCCTTTCAGTCTTTCCTTTTGCCTTGTAGTTCAGGTAAGCTGCCATCATATCTTCACTCATCTCGCATTCGCCGACTTTTAACTCTTCAACCTCTATATCCATGTTCTTTCTCACTATTAGGCCTATACCTCCACCCTTTTTCTTCCATTTACTGCGCCCCTTCCCAGTCATTCTGTAGTTTTCCGTGTACAGTTCCACTCTTTCACGTAGCTTTGTCTCTGTTATACCGAGCACATCTATACCCCCCTCATACAGTACTTCACTCATGTCTTCCATTTTTCCCACTCCCCATCCATTCACATTTAGACACCCTAATCTAATGCCGTTCCTATACTCCTGATTCCTGGTTCACATTTCCCGGGGGTTCTCACTCTCATTTCCGGAGTCAGGAGTCCCCCTGTCCTCTCTCTCGGCTGGGGTCTCTCCATCCTCTCTCACGACTGGGGCCTCGGTTGGGATTGTTTCCTCTTGGCCTTCCCTAGGGGCAGGTTCTTCCCTGGTTTCGTCCCTGTGCGTCGGCTCATTCTCCCCTCCCTCTCCAGGTACTGCTTCTTCGGCTTCTACCATTATATCGGTCTCCTCTGTTCCTGGTTCTCTCCCCGTTTCCTCGTTACCGTTTGTAAACCTAAAGGTAAACAAAACTCAAGGACACGATCTCAAACGAATGTCCTTTCCTGATTTACACGTTAAAATACAATCATATTTACCAAAATGCATGGTTTTATAAACTCAAAGTAATGAACAAGTTCTAAACATACAATACAACTGCTACATTAGTAATTTACTCAACCTGGTCGTCTCTCCGAAATGCGAGATGGTCTAAATCCTAAAATGGCGGTCAAGCTTCAAAAGCATTTTAATCAACTTCGTCCTCAATTCTACTCTTAACTGGTGTTCTCGCACTACCTCAGGATTATGTAAAACGGTGAAAGACAAACTAGCAAAATAGGCTAGCCTAAGTTTGTTCGGGAATTATGGAAAAACACAAGAATTCGAAGGCCATCAAATGGCGTCCCTCTGACTGAAATTATTACACACAAAGTTAATTTGACGTTAATTTGGGAATAACAAAGTCTAAAATATCAGAAAAACACTTAGCAAAGGTGCACAGACTAAGTTTTACTGAACACAATGATAATAGGGGAATTTGAATGGTTGTAGGCACTTGGCAGGTGAGGGGTGCCTGTCGACCAACCCGATGGTAGGCTCGAGTTCACAAATTTGTCAATCATAGTAATACCTCCTATATTACACACCTAGTACTTACTTAACTGAATAAGCAATACCTTATAACACTATAAACCTTAATTACGAACCTCTGAATGGAGGGAAAGGAAGCCTAAGTCCGGAGAAGAAGCGGGGAATGATGACAGAGACTGGGGGTTAGGTAGGTGTCTCTCTCGTAGGCCTGGGGTCACGACAGTGAGGGGCCGAGGGCCAGTGCCAGAGATCCCGCCAAAAAAGGGGAGGGTGACCACAAAGGGTGGCGTCGCTTGGGTAGGTATTGGCGGTCTTTTTACACAAGGGGGCATTACTCTAAATTTGAAAAGGAAGGATTTTTACATGGGATAACAAAAGGGGGTAAAAGGATAAATTAGGCTTGAAAGTATTTTAGATAGATTTGAGAATATTAGTTCTCCTCCTGATCTAGGCTAATTCCCTCTTTACATAGACAAAGGTTACTTAACCCTTCTTAAACGATACATTTCCCTTAAATATAGGGAAGAGTGAATGAAGGGGAAAAAGTCTTACAGTTAAGTCAAACCTTACAACATATACCAAAAGGGAAAGTACAATTTCTTCCCGTTACATTTGAACTCCGTGTTGGCAGACTGTTCACCAACACTGCACCATCAATGATGATGGTGTCGGCGTCTGGCTCTGCCTCAGGGGTTGTAACTTGGCTCTGAAGAATGGTAGTGAGGTGGGATTTCTGACAGGTGTGGAGCTTTCCACCATCACTGAGGGCAGCAGGATGTGACTGGTTCTCATGACGGAAGAACTCCTTCAAGTCACACTCTCTGCTCTGGCATGATATGAACAGTTGACAGTCTTCCTTCAGCACTTTTTGCTTTGAAGAGTCAACAGAGGCTGGTACCTGTCGGAAAAAGTCAACCCTGTTCTTCTTGATTGGTTCATAGAAGGTGGATTCTTCTTCCCCTTCCAGTCCCTTCATAAACTCCTGGAAACGAACCTTGCCTTTCTCAAGGTGTGTGCCAATCAGCTCGGCAGCAGTGTGGTGAGCAATATCCTTTGTATCAAGCGAAAGCAGGTCCCGACTCTCCTCCTGGAAAGGATTGCACATATCTGTCATGGCTTGTGAGAGCTTTTCTACTTTCTCAAGCAACACTCTTTGTGCTCGTTCTGTCTCCTCATGGTGGCTGGTGTGTTCAGTACCCTCTTTGGTCCCACATGCTGCCTCATACTGTGCAACCAAGTGGCTGACTTGAGGACCAGCTATCATCCATCTTCTCAGTGCTGATGGGTCTTCAGTCACGCCGATCACACCCCCGTTTGCCTTGATGACAGCGTTGGCCTGCTCGTGAGCTTGGTCAATAGCCATTGCTGAGAACTGTCGGCTCGATTTGTGTACAACAAAGTTTCCACTCTCTAACTCCTGAGCCAGCTGAGGATGCTTCTGTTCCAGGGTCACCATGTCTCTGTAGTGGATCGGAAGCCACCGTGCATAGTTTACATTGTTGTTGGCAAAGAAGTACGGTATCAGCTCAACCAGTGACTGACAGTACACTAAACTAATTATTCAGCTGATACTGAACCCCATGCTGAGTTTCACAGCAGCGGTGCCACCAGTGTGCCCTGGCTGTGCGTTGACATCCGCTCTGTTGAGCTACTACTCTACACCTTCTGCTGCAAGTCTCTCAACTTCCCCTCCCCCCCCCACCCCCCCACCGCATCGTGTCATGTCCAGTTTGGAAGCCTTGTACAGGAAGATGCTACACATATTAAACCTCTAACACTACTACAATATACACTACCATGCATTTTAGCCGAGTCAGACGTAACATGAACCTCTAACTTAGCAGAATATTAGGATTCCAGGACTGATATTATGGTACAAGGAAGCTAGTGAGTAAGTCCATGGTTCCAAATTCGGATTCTACATAGTGGAAAATGTATGATTTGACACCAAGATCATTCAAATAGGACAAGTCTTTGCGATTTTATTGCGAAATGCAATATTTCTGTATATTCAATCGCGGCCATCTTGAAAAATGGCCGCCATCTTGAATTTTTAGGTGGCTAACGGGTTTTATCAAAAGA
The DNA here is from genome assembly GCA_032716605.1 of Paralithodes platypus. Taxonomy (NCBI): domain Eukaryota; kingdom Metazoa; phylum Arthropoda; class Malacostraca; order Decapoda; family Lithodidae; genus Paralithodes; species Paralithodes platypus. The sequence goes on along the minus strand of CM064571.1, from coordinate 1,893,089 downwards.
GCAATCCCCAAGGAGTATGTGTGCCAAATTTGGTGCTTGTTTCCGGAAATGAACGATTCTCCTGAAATTTGCAGTTATCTTCTCCACTATGGGGGGAGAGATGGAGGCTGAGGTTTGTGGTTGATTTGGTAGGGATGGAAGTGTTGAAGGTTGATAGGTGGGGTATTGAGAGAGCAGGGGTGGAGCACTTTGTAGGCAGATTTGTGAGGTTTGGTGGCGTTTGCGAGTTGTTGAATTGGGTAGGGGTTGGTAGTTACTAGGGGTGTGGCTGGGGTTGGCAGACGTGGTGGAGGTTGAGGTGGTTGTACAATTTGATAAGGAGGGTGGTTTGGAGGGTTGGGGTAGGGGGAATTGATAGAGAATGAGTGGAAGAGGTTGCTGCTGGTGAAGGGTTTGCGGTCGTGAGAGGGGTTGTTGGAAGGGTGAGGAATACTGGGGGTGGAGAGTTTATGATGATCTGAGGTCTTGGAGGGTTGAGGTGTGGAGGTTTGTAGAGGTTGTTGAGGAAGAGGAGTGTGAAGAAGAGTGTCGGATTTGGTAAGATTGATACAGGAGACAGGGGGGGAGATTGAGGTACCGGTGTTGGATTACGGGGCGGAGGTAGGTGGACGAGCGGGGGTGCTACTGGAGGAGGACTTTGGGGGGGTTTGGGTAATGTTGGAGAGGGGGACAAGGGGGGAGGGGTATAGGAGGTAAGTGGAGCTAGATATTTCCTGGGTGATGCGGTTGTTTGAAGGGGCTTACCGAGGTCGGATAAGTGGGGAGATAAGGTTGACAGTTTTGAGGGGGGGACAGGTGGTGGGGGTTGTAGTGGTCCCTGAATGGGGACGTTAGTGTATTTAGGTGGTGAAGAACTTTCCAGGAGGGGGTGATCCTCTTGGGTTGGGGGAGAAGGAGGAAACAGTGATGGAGGAGTCGACACAAGTTGGGAAGTTTTACTGATCGAGGGGGAAAGAGGGAGAGTCGAAGAATGAAGGAGGGGGCTTGAGGTTGGGGATTGCTGGGGAAGTGCAAGAATTGAGGGTAATATGTCAATTGGGGGGAAGAGAGCGAGAGATGATGAATATGAGGAAATGAGGGGTGTGACAGGTGGTTGAGGGATTGACGGGGGTGAAGGTTTCTCTTGGATCACAGGTGCATCCGAGAGGGTGGAGGGGGGTCTCATTTCCTGGCCGGCATTCTTCAGGGGTGACATTGGAAGGACATTGGTGACAGTTGGTGTGACCATTTCTGTGTTCTGTGATTTAATGGCAGGCATAGAACACGGAGGGGGTTCATGGGGTAACAATTTTGCTTTCAGATTATCATTGATGGATGGTTGGGCAGGGGAAAACTTGGGGACGGTCAGAGGGGATAGAGGCAAGGAAGAGTGCACTGGTGTTGGAATTTCCTCGGGGGTCATTTTGGAAGGGTGCACAGGTTTTGATTTCTTAGAAGAATGGAGGGACTTATTTATGACAGGGTTAAGGGGAGAAATTTTGTTTTTCTGGATAGGGGCTGGAGAGGTAGATGGGGGGTCTCTTCTTTACTTTGTCTTTCCTAGGATTGGGGAGGGGACTCACAGAGTGTTTAGACATGGCTGGGGGGGAGAGTTTTACAGGAGCTTCATTTACTACGGGGGAATGTGAGGGCATGAATGGATGTGGGGAAACTGACCTCGGACTCGAATGGTTGGTACCGCCAGGGTGAGGTCTGACGTGCTCACATACCTTGGCTAGGGTGGCGTCTGAGTGTCCTTCATACACTACTTGGTCGAGTTGGCAACTTTCCCTGATGGCGAGCATGTGTTCCTCGAAAGTGCCGTAAGGGTCGAGATGAGCATAGATGTGAGGTGGGAGGATGTTGAGTAATGCGGTGAATAGAAGTTCATTTTGTTGCTCGTCGTCTTGGGAGCTATGCGTGGCCCTCACGTATCTGTAGAGGTGCAGAAGGGTCACATTGATATCCCCTTCATACTTGATCTCGTCGACTTTTATTATTCTTTGGTCGACTAGGCAACCCAAAAGTGGTTCTAAGACCTGGATCGCGAGGGATCGAAACTGGTTCCAGGTAAGCTTTGGCGTTACCTGTTTAGCAATTTGGGAAACGGCTTTTCCCAATTTCATAATGTGCAATAATGCAACGGCGATTTTCTCGCGTTCATTTTGAAATACCAAATCTAACACTGGCTTTACTATGTCTAAGTAAGTGGCGATATCATGCGTGTTTACATCATACACGGGAATGTGAGCGTAAAAACGAGCTGCCATATTTGCGATGTTACCCTGCCTCTCTGGTTTGACAATATGCAATGCAATAAAATCTTCTATCCGAATCGAGAACCACCGCTAGCCACCAATGTTATGCCCTGATTTTATACAGGTTTAACTTGGTATAGGTGAGTTCTGCAAGACTGGGCTATTGGATATATTGCAAAGTACATAAAGGAAATCAACAGAGGACAAAAATAATCGTGGATAAATGGTTTGTAATACAGCTTTATTTAAACTGTTAAACACTCGGGTATAGAGTACGTAATAGGATTCGCACGAACAATAGATGTTGGAGCACTCGGTTAAGGTAGTGGCCTTTGTATCGTCTCTTAGCACTGCTCGCGGATTTGAATAGAGTTCTTTCGCTTCCCACTTCCAACGTTCAGGAATGATTCTTCTGATCACATTACTCAACGATACGTAGATTACTTAATTCACAAGGCTAGGCATCTCGTTATCTTGAGTTGGTGTGTTGGGGGCTAACAGCGACTCTTTTGCCGTCCAAGTTGTCCGGGAGTGTAGAGAAGTGTACAGTTGGGCTAATTTGTCTAGCCGTTGATGACACGTCATTATGGGACTCCTACTGAAAGCCTTAAATGCCTCTGTTATCGGCATAGCCAGAGAAAACAGTGGATCGAAGTAACGTAAGACAGTCGGGAGAACGATTTTTCTTACTAATTCTGGCCTTATGAGGAGGTTCAGACGTGCAAACGGCTTCTCGCCTTTCAGTCAAACAGACAATTGTTTGCCCAGGAATCTTCTCGTCGAGTCTTCTCCTAAACTCGCGTAATTCCTTCTAACATAACCAGGTCTTTCTACCTGGGACCGGTTATGAGTTATGATTGCTCTTAAACCCAAAGTAGTGGCGAACCGGCTGACAATACGTTTATGAGACAATCAAAAAGAATTTACGAATCGGTTGTTGAAAGATATAATCTTGCCCCTGGTTTCTCAGTTGCAACAATATATTGTCAAGGATTGATTCGCTCCCTCACAGAGGCACTTGGATCGCGAACACCACAAATCACTGTATATCCTTAGGGTGGAGCTGGGTAATATATCCACGACTGCGGCGCTTCCGTTACATGGCTTATATCCTCTCGAACTGGCTTGTTTTTGGCGCGGAACTATATATATGGAGAGGGGGTTCCTTTGTCTAACTTTTGGATGTCGGAGGGGAATACAAGTTAATTTAATCCCTTGGTTGAAGAGGGTAGCATTAAAGGTCTATTATAAAGTTAGCATGTAGGCCACAATAGGAATTACCTTTTTCTGACATTTACTCTAAGACAAATTATTAATAGGAGTTGAGAGGAGGATGTTGGGGGAAAAAAACTAGTTTGTCCCGCGCCTTTGGACTCAAGCGGTAAGGCAGCCTACGTTAATATTATCTCTAGGATCCTCCTCTGAGTTAGCTGAAATGCTATTAGGAGTCTAAGACGGTTTAAGGGGGACTTGGGGGTTAGATAGGAACGGGATAGGAATAGGATTTAGGCTGGAACCGAAAACTTGGAGGTTGGTATGGGTTGTAAATACCTGGAGTTTCTAGCAAGAATTTGGCGGGCATAAGGATGTCGGTAGTCCTACGCAAGGGGGAGATGCTGGGCCTCTTTGAGGGGAGGAAAAGGAGGGGTTAGCCTCGCGCGCATTAATTCACTGCCCCAGGTTGTAGGGGTGGTTAGTTATGTTATAGGGGATAGTTAAAGGAGGTACCAAATAGGTTTGTACTCTCTGCTTACGGAAGCTTGAGAAAATGACTTGCTCGGCACAATTTAACATCTTGATGGCATCCTTTTTAGAGGGAGTTATTAAGCTCGGGTTGGTATGGAAAAACGACAGGGTGGATAAAAGGTTACCTGAGCATGCTTGTTACTACGCAAAGTATTGGTGGATTGTAAGGGGTCTAAATTGACTAGGCTTGATTTTGGCAATATTTACACCAAGACTTTTTCTGTTCACTCACTTTAAGCCCAATAATGACCCAGTCAGTGTTGAGATTAGGTGAAATGTTCGGTATTATGTTATTATCGTGATTAAGATATCAGTTGACATATATTAAATTGTAATGTCTAGAAAGAAGTAATTAAATAGGCCCAATGGTGTCTCATAGGTATGAGGGTCATTATTCTAACTTTACATATTAAATATAATTGTTTGGTATTGTTCTATTAAGTTTAGAAAAGGGGTGTCACAATCGGAGCAATGTTGTTTTGGAATTAGAATGAAATTTACTTGTTTTGGCCATTTAATCACTTCCAGGTGTATAAAGTTAATTGCACAGCATAACTTTAACTTTGTGAATCTAGTATAATGCTGATATTTGGCCTAATAATTGCTTGAACCGAGTCTCTAATGTGACACCCTGATTCTGAGGCCTTAGCGACAAGTGCCCACCTCAAGAGGGTTTGACAGGTGGAAATTTATGAGTCCTACCTCCAACTTAAAAACTATAGTCTTACCTAGGATATCGTAAGTAATAGTTAACAAGTTTGTGCCTGAAATTCGTTTACATTATATAAAAGTAATTCAATTATCCTTTGAAAGTTTTATTAGACTCTAAGTAAGTTGAGGAGCTCATTTAATCAAGGTATGGTTATTGTTGTGACAAAGGACGCTGACCCCGAGTCCTACAGAGCCTAGAGCCGAGAGTGCCAGCGTCATTCCCTCCCAGTCGCCAGCCTCGGGGAAATATTTGGATTAACTCGGTATAAATTTCCCTTCTGTGTTGTGTTTAGATAAAACCTTCTGTTGAAGGTGAGTTGAAATGAATTGTGAAGTATTTAAGATAAGTTTGAGACCATTTTAAAGCCCAGTTTCTTATATGTAACTATGAAATTATACGACATCCTTTGTCTTGGTCAAAGGTGAAATTATTCACTCCGTCTGATAATTAATCATTTAGATTTCAAATTCCATATTATTTGTCCTGCCAACCTTATTAATTATGTATAAGATAATGTTAATTGTATTATGTTAGTGTAGTATTATCACAGCAATAAGATCCCGTATGTCGAGTTCAATATCATGTATGTAACTTAATGTAAGCCCACATTCCTGAGTCGTGTGTGTGTGTATACACTCCGTTTTCTATTTTAAACCATTATATTTTTGAGGGTCAACTAAGTAAATTATATCTATCTCCAACCCTCCGTTTTCTATTTGGACCATTTTTCTTTATATTTTTGAGGGTCAACTAAGTCAATTTTATCTGTAACCCAATAATGTACATCCTCCTTTTGTTGTCTCTTAATTGATACATTTGACCACTTTCGTAATGTTGATATGAATTAAGATATAGAATTTTGTCAGTTTTATTAATGGTAATGTTAATACCAGGTCCCAGGTCAGGAGCGAAGTCCCAGGAGAAGTACCAGGTGCAGAGAGTCCTGTGTCCACCCCAGTGGACATGACCTAGTGGCTGTACTGAGACAGGATGCTGTTGGTGTTATTGAGCCTTGAGCTAACCTTCACCCCATTGTGAGCTGTTGTACGCCTTATGAACCTAGTGACCGAGTGTGTGTTTACTAGGATAGTGGCCTTGGGGTCACCTGTTGAAGGGTTTTAGTTAACTTTGATGTGGTGATAAGAAGTAGTTCATTGCGCCAATATTACCGATATATTCCGTGGTTGACTAAAGTAATAATCGTATTGATTTGTGTATCACAGTGAAAAGTGTATTTCTCTTTACAGTGTTTTAATATAGTTAAGAATACCAAACGGTATATTGTGTTTTTATTTATCCTGTGTCATTTAGACCATTTGCATTCATTCACCTGTATTTCCTTGCATGCAACGGTCATTAAGCTACCAGAGTAATAAGTTGGACCAATCATCAAGTAAGGAAGAAACACAATAATGGAATGAACAGAGAAATAATAAATAAGGTGGGGGTAACAGCAAAGTTCCAGGAACATTAGAAAAGAAAAGTAAAGACTACGAAAACCCCCCCTTACAGGATTAATGAGAGTTAACTTAGGAAAAAGTGACATGCATGAATTGGATGGTATTTTGCCGTCGTTAATATAAAAGTATAGAACCTGGTTGAATAACTCAAGTTCAATTGTATAACTACTTAGGTGCTAGAACGAATCCCGGAGCATGGGGTAATATACGTTTATCTTCTTAAATGGAGAGAAAAACTAGGTGGCTTCCCTAGAGCTCTCTGGAAAGGATTGTATTCAGATTTGTCATAATTAATCTTATATAAAACAACAGAGATACGAAAACAGAGTAGTGTGGATTGTGGATTAGAAGGGATGACTGATTAGATGTATAATAGGTGTGGAAAGAGACGGAAAAGGAGGAACACAATGGTGAAGGAAACAGAAATACTTAACTTACGAAAACGAAATGCGGGTATAAAATGACGGTATTAGTCGTTAATATAAAGCGAATGAACCCTGGTTGAAATGCACGGAATACGATTCGACCTGGGCAGTGCCTCTGTGTCAGATCATATCGATCGGGCAATTTCTGGTTCATATAATATCCTAGGCACTAAAACGAAACAGCTGAGCTTGGGGTCGGTGGATGTGACATTTTTATGGCCTATACCCTCTTTCAAGGGGGTGGGAGGGGGGCATAGCCTTGCGCGTTCTACCCCTACGGTTCAGGTGGGGAGTGTGGTTTATTTAGGTTAGAGGATCGTGAAAGAGATACCAGAATAGGTTTGCACTCTCTGTATACTGGGGTTCGAGTCGGAACTGACTCGGCACGGAATATAAAAACATCCTGATGGGCGTCATGCGAGGGGAAGGTTTGTGAAGTTGGGTTGGTAGGCCTACGGGGAGAGGACAAAAGGACAGGGTGGCTCAAAAGTTTACCACTGGGCACGCGGTCACTAAGCAGAGTATTGTGGATAAAACTTTTTCTTTAACTTAGGAATGGGTACATGCATGAGTGACATCGATCTATCTCATAATGGAGAGAGAGAGACTAGGTAGTTTTCCTGCACTTCTCTGGAGATGATCGTATGCAAATTGGATATTATTAATTATATAAATCAACAGATATGGATTAGTACAAGCACAGGGTTAGGTTAGTTTTCTATGGATCGGTGGCATACATAGAAAAACGGGTTTTCATGGGGTAACAATTTTGAGGCGGTTGTACCGAGTTTGACCCGTAGCCAAACTCACGCGAAATTAATACGACGATATTGTCCGGCACGACAATTTCCTAAGTACAGACCCGCATACGAAATTGGGGATGGTCTGGGGGCTTTCCAAATCAATGAGTAATTGCCTAATTAAATCTCGGAACTACTCCTAGGTATCTTGTCTAGTGAAATGGAGGTTGCATTAGGAAGGTTGGGAACATATAATTGTTACATAACTAAGTACAGGGCTAATGTAATCAGATAGACATGTAGATGGTATATTAATTCAGGTAACGTCTATCTTGAGGAGTTATAGTATCGTCTCAACATAATCATTTCGATCTCCAACTCTCGAATATAGATTCGTAGTCGGGGATGTTTTCTCATCTGAAGCAATAGTAATAGTAACACACAAGGGATAGGGTACATAATAGGTTGAGGATAAATCCTACACAAATGTGGATAAGAATCTCAGTGAATTACTGGCAACAAAGGTGAAACATGAACATAGTATTAATCGCCAGTACTAATAACAATCGATATGAGTCGAGTGTCTTAAGTGACGGATTAACAACAAAGAAACAATTAATATCTCAAGTTGAGAGACCTGGGGAGTATTGAAACAAATAATTGCCCAGAATGACTAGGCGAGTCACACGGCTGGGGTTCGTATTACCGGACAGTCGTGGTGGACTCTAGAACAGGGGGAGGGGCATAGGTTTACTGAGGTGTCTTCAGATCGCCGTCGTACCTACACAATGAAAATATTATAGTCTGCATGCATGGTTGGTACCTTAATTAAATACATACTTAGTTGGTACATACAAATGTTAAGGAATAAAGTAATGTGGGTTGTATATGAGAAGGGTGTGATTGGAGAGACGTATAGGCCTACATATGTGGAGTTATGTGAAAGGGAGACAACGAAGTTGGTGTGGTGATCCTTATAGCTATCCTGGCCTGTGACGCCGGTCCTTTCGTTCCTGTGGAATTTTAGATACGTTTTCCGGACTTTTTACGTGTCTAGTGGATGCGCAGAAGCTTTCGCGTCGACAACTTTTAATTGTTGTTGTTGTTTTAATGTAGTCGATGCCGGAGATACCGTTATAATAAACCCCTCAAAGGGGTTCTCCTAGCACAATCGTGGATCTGGATGAAGTGTGCACTGCCACTTCCAACACTCAGGTATTATACTTCTGAGATAAGGACAAGATACAAGATGAGAAGAAAGTCACTCGAGGGCACTGGTTAAAGTCTCACAGTATCTAGTAAGGTTCGTTGATTATGCCTAAGGCTTAGTTATTTTATTTAGATGTTGGGCTAATGTCAGGTTTTAACTTCACAAGATCTGTCAGAGTAAATAGACAACTAGAATTGTATACTTTTCAACTGTTAATGCATGTGTTGGAATTCGTCACTGAGATTAATTCACTTTACGACCTATCCCGTAAGCTTTTGGGATCGCAGAATATCTATACCATAACATCCAATTTAGGAAGGGCTCGTGTAGTGGCTGAGGGTAAATATTGTCGCGGTAATTATCTCGTAATAACTTTTACTGGTACGAATTCTCAGGCAAAAAACAGGGAACTCTAGGGATCGAACTTGAAACACTCGTCACGGTTAGCAAATAACTTCAAAGTGACCATAGGCAAATACAACGGTCTACTGGTACAGTATCTCCGCACTGATACAATGATAATGAATAGTGCACTGTTGGGTTATCTTCTTATAAACTCGATCTGATGTCATCGGGGGCTTCTCGGCTGCTCCGGGGCCGTCCAGGGGGTCCAGTTGTGTGGAGAAGTTACAGATGGGCCATCAACCGTTGATGAAGTTCCGTTTAGGTACTCTCGGGGCTAGGATTTTAAATGTTATGCTTCAGGCTGAGGCCGAATTAGCATCCCATCGAACAAAGTTAAGGAGAGTCTACTCAAGGACTCTGCTTAACTGTTTCTAATCCATATGAGAGGTTCAAAGAACTCGGGTGGTTTTACCCTTTTAGTCACACACTCTGCGGGCTGCCACAGATGGAGTGTGCCAAGGATCTATTCTTGCTAAGCGCTCCTAAGAGTGTCTCGCATAGACCCTTCTAACACAGCAGATCTTTCTACCCTAGATCTCCGTGAATTAAGTACAGGTTAGATGTCTAAAATAATATAGTATTAAAAGGTAGGGATACCTACGCCTTTCAATAGTTCTATTAGGTTAGATAAGACACTAGTAACAATAACTATATTAACTTCTGGGTGGCCAGAAATAATCAGTTATGGATACCTGGTTCTTGTTGCACTCTATATAAATGGTTATGAAACTCAAGTGGCAGAGGTGATACCAGCAATGAGTCCTTAATCACTTATGTTGGGTAGATATATATATTAATTACAGGTCTTTATATTAACCGGCGGGTTGCCACGATTAATAAAGATCCAGAAGAATATATATATCAATGTTACTGACATTATCACAGACTTCGGGGTGCCGGTCGTCTATCAGTAACTCGAGTGGTGAGTGGAAACAGTCTTCAATCGGAGCGGGATGCCGTTCATCAAAAAGCGATATTTGCACTTCCCCAGCTCTCCTCCTCTCGGGGTTTATATAGCCGGGTTGCCCGGTGTTGCCTGGGCTGGTGGTTCATGGTTTTGTTATTTCTGGGCTGTTCAGTCAAGTGGCAGGGAAGTTTTCGTCTCTGGAGTCGGGGTGTTGCCTTGGCTGGGGGGGTGGGTGGAGGGTGGTCCTCTTTATCCTTTGGGGGTGGCTGTGCAGGGGGGTGTTGTGGAGTCATTTTCCGGTAATTGGCTCCTCATTTCCGGTGCTCTGGATTAGATAACAGTGTTAGTCTATACACCGGACATATAAGAATAAGTAATGGCAGGTGTGCTGGCAAGTTATACTGTTGTTGGTTGTTGGTCGTGGAGGCTGGGGGGCGGAGCACCTCGCCCGGGAAGGCCAGCTGGCTAATTGTCCGACTTTTATAAGTAAGTTACTTTTAAGGGAAGGAAGGAGAGGGGGGGGGGGGAAGTGAACAGGTCTCTCGTACCTGTAGGCCTTGACAAAAATGAAATGACAAGTCCTGTAATTCCTCAGATATTCCCGCACGCGTATACACGTGGTTGCTAACCAGAGGTGCTCTGGTGGTCTCTTATGTCGGGGTCGAGGAGGGGTCGGAGCAGGTAGAAGTCCCTCCATGACCTGACACGGCTCGGCGGCCAGGCCTCCGAGTTAATTGGTTTGTTGTTGTCGGGCACACCTGGTTCATGCTGGAAATACTAAAATAGGATATATATACTGGCAAGGCGAGAGAGAGAGAGAGAGAAAAGATATAGGCAGAGATAGTGATCCAAAGAAAAGTAGGACATGCATAATCAGGGCGGCAGTGCAACTATCATTATATTACAGTGATAGACTCGAGTGGTCACGTACTTGAGGCAAACACAACGTAAGGAATTGTCGCTTCCGTCGTGTGGTGAGGTCATCATTCACTCTGGCACAGCTGGTACGCCGCTTGGTTACAAACAGAAAAGATAGAGCCATGTGAACTGTATACTAGAAGGTAGTGTCTGACGAGATTTGTAGAAGGGGGGTGAAGGAAACTGGAAAAGAAAAAGGGATACTGGGTAATGTAACACAAAGGTAAGTAGAGATACCGTGTGAGGTTTGGGATCGGTAATGGTTAATAGGGGGAACGACAATAGGTGTCCCCGTGCTTTCTTACTTAGTTTAGGGTTAGTGGGTTAGTCAGCATGAGGGGGTTAGTAGGTTAACAAGGGGCTCCCAGTGAGTTTCGGGGAGGCCTAGGGTAATTGCAGAAGTCAATCTCGGAATTACTCCTCGGAATCTGTTAGGTTAATATTATGGGGTTAGTATTCTACGAAAAGAAAAACAAGAATAAGATCATATGGCTCCCAGTGAGTAGAATTACTCCTCGGAATCTGTTGGGCTAATATTATGGGGTTAGTACTCGAAAGGTTGGGAATACACAACCTTTGAGAAGGGTTGGGAATATACAACCCTTGGGGAGGTTGGAGGTTGACGTCTGTGGTCGGCCATTTTGGAGTGGGTTGTCTGCTGGTTGATGAGGTGGTAGTCTTCTTGGGCTGGGGGCGGTGGCCTTGGCTTGGGGATTATCGTGGAGGGGCGGGTTGTTCGTTCTCCCTCCGTCTTGGTGAGCGTCTGTCTGTCTGTCTGCTTCTTCTGTATCGTACATACTTTACAAGTAGTTACTAGAAAGGGGAATAACTGAGCGTGGGGGTAGCCTACATATATATATATACTGGTAATGCAGAGAGATACCAGGTGTCTTTCTTGTATCTCTCTCTTGAGATGGTTGTCTGCAGATTGATCATAATTGAACGTATATAAATCAGCAGAGGTAAATCAATACAATAACTGGGCATGGGTTACATACTTATACCTTCGTAATGTAGAGAGATAAGAGGTGTCTTCCCTTCTTGTCTCTCTCTTAGATGGTTGTCATCGTTAAACATATACATATAAATTAATACCATAATACATGGTTTGCAGCTATGTTGTTCATAGGTCGCCAAGCATCTCTCTGCGGCGGTTGTATTTAGTTTAGGCCGTAGCCAAACGCACGTGAAACTAATACAACGGTAATTACAACAGTCACAGTGAACATGCACACGACGCGGGTATTATAGCTTACGTCGTATAAATAGGGGGGCATGGTGGTTACATAATTTAATACAGGGCGGACATAATCATGATCTGATTCGTTGTGCACTGGAAGCTAAGGTGTCTTGAGATCGCCTCGTACCTACACAATGAAAGTATTATAGCCTGCATGGTGGTTATCTAATTACATACATACTTATAGTTGGTACTTCAAGAATGTCAGGGAGTAAAGAAATGTGATTTGTATACTAGAAGACTGTGATTAACGAGACGTGTAACATGTGGAGTGAGGTGGAAGAAAGAGAGGGGCCAAATCGGGGATCTCGCTGTTCTGGGGCAGGGTTAATTGGGCCTGCCCACACAGCCAACAATCAAGATCAAGAAGAAGAAGACCATGGCGGACGTTATAAGTTTGATGAATGGACATCCCTCAATATCTTCACCTGACCTGGACATTTCCCACTGCTGAGCGGGACCGGTGGCCACCTGAGTGCTCATATTCACCATCAAGAACCAACACAGGGGTAAAACGCCGATGAAAGTACCGTCGGTCAATAAAAATACAGATTTTCATTTGCACATTAGCCTAGGCTACGCATATAAAAACTTTCTGTAGGCTATATAACTTTCATTGGTATATTCATAAAGAGCACACTCTAAGCTATTCATAAGTCACTTAAAACACTAAAATCGGCTTACGGTAGCCATGTAATAACATGGTGAACCTTCGTGAAAATGGCGCAAAACGGCGAATTTATTGGTGGATGGTGGAAAGTTCTGGGTTTACCGGATGTTGGTACCACCAGGCCACCTATAGGCTAACATTGGTAATTTAATTCATATCTTTCTTATACCCCCTACATAGGCCTATGATTCAGAAAGCCTTCAGCTTTGCAGGTAAATCTACAGTCAGTTATACTACCCGGCCCCTCCCCCACTCAGGCCTCAGGGTGTCAAACGACGCTGTTTTTTTTAGTGATAACGCAATTGAACTTTTTGTATAATGATAACAGAAACTCCCCCAACCCTTTTTTTTTTAAAGAAACAAAAAGTAAGTTGACATCATTTTGGTCTCCATATTTTCCATCTTGATTGCTTTTTAGATTGCAGGAAATGCTGTTTTAGACACCTAAATTCTCAAAAATAATCCGTGGGGGGGGGGGGGGCATCCCCCGGACCCCCCTAGAGCTCGCTCCGTCGCGCTATAATGATAACAAAATAATAAACCATAATGATAACACAATTCATATTTTGTGGATTGACACCCTGCCCCCACTACCCCCCACCACCTCCCCCCTTCAAAACACGCCTTTTAGCGTGTTTTTGGATGGTTCAGCAGACGCGGAAACTGGAGAAAAAAAAATATTTTGATAAAAAATTATCACCAACCAGATAGGCCTACGAGTTTTTCAGGTAATTTGTTGTAATTTTTATTTTTTTCTTTGATAGGCTATACAGTGTTGTTTAATACCGAGAACCGTCGCATTTTAGTATTTTTAACATTAGCCTAACCTAACCGAAAAGTAACCCGTTTCCGCGACGGTCTAAACTCCCCCTCACGTTCCAAATGTTTATGGGTGCGCGACGGTCTAAACCCTGCTCACGTTCCCTGTTTATGGGTTCACGATGGTTTGTAATACTTCAATGTATCTATTACAAGTCAAATATACATTTCCGCGCATCATCAAACCATACTAAGTCTACTACTAATAATATTAACCCATTAGTACCAACAGAATAGCGACAAAATATGGGTAGTATAACTGTAGATTTATCGCTTTGCATATTGTAATGCCCTCGAAAATAGCCTATCCCGCAGCCCCAATAATGTACGGTACTACCCGAGTTGACGTCGGGGTAAATCTACAGTTATGCTACCCCTTCCCCACTACCCCCCACCACCTCCCCCCTTCAAAACACGCCTTTCAGCATGTTTTTGGATGGTTCAGCAGACGCGGAAACTGGAAAAAAACATAGCCTATTTTGATAAAAAAAAATCACCAACCAGATAGCCTAGGCCTACGAGTTTTTCAGGTAGGCTAATTTGTTGTTGTTTTGTATTTTTTATTTGATATAGGCCTAGGCTACAGTGTTGTTTAATACTGAAGACCGTCGCATATTAGTATTTTTAACATTAACCTAATCTAGGCCTAACCGAAAACTAACCTGTCTCGCGACCGGTCTAAAGTCTAAACCCAGCTCACGTTCCCTGTTTATGGGTGCACGACGGTCTAAACCCAGCTCACGTTCCCTGTTTATGGGTGCGGGAAGGTTTGTAATAGGCCTACCGGTACTTCAATGTATCTATTTCAAGTCAAATATACATTTCCGCGCATCATCAAACCATACTAAGTCTACTACTAATAATATTAACCCATTAGTACCAATAGAATAGCGACAAAATAGGGGTAGTATAACTGTAGATTTATCGACGTCGGGTATAGCCTAGTGTAAAATAGTCGTTGATGGGAAGTCCAATAAACTCATCACGTGAATCACCACGAGACTATCACCTGGTTCTTACAAATCGGACTAAGGTTACTATACTTTTGTACGTCCGTGGTAGTACAGTGGGTTGAATTATGGAACTCTCGTCGACCGGAATTCTCGTCGAAGCGCGAACCTAGAACTCTCGTCGACGATGGAACACTCGTCGACGACATGGAACACTCGTCGACAGCAGGGTTGTTGATTTTTTTGATTTTTGTTTTTAAATCAAAAAAATCAAAAAATCATTTATTTATTTGATTTTTTTGATTTTTTTCTCATCATATTTAGATGTAGATGCTGTTTCTGAACTTTCTGGAATAATATTAATACATATTGATTGATAAATTATTATTGTTCTGTTTTCACAATCATAATAAACATATCAGGATTGTTTTGTCTTTTCACTGAACACTATATGATTTAACATACAATGTACTCTTTTAAAGTTGAAAGGTAATACTGTATACATATATTTGTAAATTTAAAAGCTATCAGTTATTTGTGTTACTACATAATGTACCAGTATCTACTATCTTACAATGAACCAATGCCTACACAAACTTATGAAAGCATGATAAATCTTCAGAATTATTTTTATCTTGATTCACAGATCAAAAAAATCAAAAAAATCATGATTTTTTTGGTAAAAAAATCATTGATTTAATCAAGTGATTAAATCAAATTGATTTAATCAATATCAACTCTGGTCGACAGGTCCACTTACAAAAAAAATAGTTGAAAAGAAACAATAAAGTTTAAAAATATATATTTGTATATAGGCCCTAAACTATAATTAGAAGTTATGGTGAAGCTTAAGAAAAGTGGTTGTGTAGGTAAGTGGTTCGTTGTGTAGTGGTAACTGATTCGATAGAAGGATTGCGAGTGAATGCCTTTACAAAAGCACCTCCCTTTTATTGTTTATAGTTTTATTCGTCTGGGTTGTTTTGTTTTTTTATTTGATTTCTTCTTAGTTTCCACTAAGGTATAAAGGTATAATACATATATATCAATAATATATAATAATGGTATTATATATAGAAGTTTTGGTGAAGCTTTAAGAAAAAGGAATGCAAGCAAATGACATAGCCTGGTCTTGCCCAGTCACCCTGATGGTCTACATCAGTTGTTAGAGTACGGTCTACATCAGTTGTTAGAGTACTTTGAGACCACCTGGATTACTCCAAGCCATGGGGGCCGGGGATTGGACTCCAAACCAATGGTCTGTATTCGGACAGACAGTACGAACTAACCATGATGTGGAGGGGTGGCACAACAAGTTGTGTGAAAGAGCCGAGGCGAGCTGCAATGTGTATGAACTAAAGGAATGCTCATTTGTTAAAGTGCAGCATCAACTTGTGGCCCAAGAGAAGATGGAGAGGCACCAGAAGGCAAGCCATTCCCTGTTTCAAGCCAGTGCCAGGGTGTCGAACCGGAGCAATTTTGTGTGAATAGTTGAACGAATATGAGAAGGAATACAAGCAATTTAACATGAAATAGCACTGTGTTGGCCATTTTATCACTTCCAAAGACATCATTTGAACTATACACCACAATTTCTTCTTTACATATAGCCTACACTAATAACGACTAAAAATAAACGATTCGTCTTTCGTTTGATTTTTCTGTATGTATGAAAAATACGACTAAATATATAATAATACAAATAGCCTACGGTACATATCTTGTATAATTTTTATAATTAATGAATTATAGGCCTATGTCTCAAAAAAATATATATATATATATACCGGTACGTATATACCGGTATATATATATAGATATATATATATATGTATTATATATAAAACTATGACAATAGAGGGGACAGTTGAAAAGGATGTCTCCCCGAAAAAAAACACCACTTGTCGACGGCGAAAATTGGAACACTCGTCGCCGTCGACGAGAGTTTCGGTCGACGAGAGTTCCAGGTACCAGTAGGTTAGCGCGCGGGCCTGGTTGACCTAGGGGCCATGGTCACTAACCAGGGTTCGAACCCCACCCAAGGCATCTCAAAACCTGTGGGTTTTTAGGAGGGTTTAACTCCCTTCAGAGGTTCGAGCCCCGCGCCAGGCACCAGGAAAGGTTGACCCTAAGTGGGCCTGGGGAGTTATCAGGACAGAAAAATTCCCTTCGCACCCAGCATTTCACATATATAGGCTATGCATATTTTGTACCTAGGTCACATAATAATACTTAATTCGAATAGCCTACTTACCAAAGTCGATATTAGGCCCAGGGTGTCAATCCACAAAATGTGAATTGTGTTATCATTATGGTTTATTATTTTGTTATCATTATAGCGCGACGGAGCGGAGAGCTCTAGGGGGGTCCGGGGGCAGAAAATTTTGAGAATTTGGGTGTCTAAAACAGCATTTCCTGCAATCTAAAAGCAATCAAGATGGAAAATATGGAGACCAAAATTGTGACAATTTAGGCCTACTTTTTTTTTTTTTAATTAGGCTTGGCCTAGGCAGCACTAGGCTAAGCCTATTCCAAAACTTAAGAGTAGGCTTAGGCTAGGACCTAGGTTAGCCTAAGCTGACCGTTTTGGTGGGGTCAGTACTCAAGGTATTAGTGAGATGGGTCTATAATTGGGCCTTGTAATTGGGGTTGGGTGTGACAGGGATCTGCCTTGTATGGGCCGATCGGCTTTTTGCAGACTCCCATTTTCTTATGTTCTTAGGCCTAGTCTTTAAAAGAAAAAAATACAGGTTATACAGGTAACAGGAATGTTAGGTTAAATAGGCCTAGGCTTGGCATAGGCTATAGCCTAGACTAAAATACAGGTTATACAGGTAACAGGAATGTTAGGTTAAATAGGCCTAGGCTTGGCATACCGGTAAGCTATAGCCTAGACTAAAATACAGGTTATACAGGTAACAGGAATGTTAGGTTAAATAGGCCTAGGCTTGGCATAGGCTATAGCCTAGACTATCGTTGAAATTAGGGTAAATATCCTGTTTTACACCTCCACCGGGGACGAGTTGGTAGCATTCAAGGAGACTACTTACAGTTTCTTACAGTAGATCCTCAGGAAAAAGGCAAAATAGGCCTGTGTATCCAGCTCAGTGCCAGTACTTGCACTGCTGCGGTCATTCACGGTGTTGGCGGCGGTGGTAGCAGACGCAACATTTTTACTATTCTGTATTTTTGCTTTATAGCCTAGGCTAGCCTAATCAAACTTCAAATCTTGTCTTCCCCATGCTCTATCAAGATTACTTTCAAACTTCCTTATTGATTCGGAATCTACTACATACTGGGGCAGTGCGTTCCACTCATTTACCACTCTATCACAAAATGAGTTCTTTGCCTTTTCAAGCCTATTTCTTTCTTTATAAATTTTCTTAGAGTGTCCTCTCATTCTTGTTCCCTCCCGCATCAAGAAGATACCTTCACACACATCCTCATCATACATTCCTGACACTATCTTAAAAGTCTCTATCATATCCCCTCTCTTTCTCCTATAGGCCTATGCCAGTGTCGGAAGCCCCAGTGTCCTCAACCTCTGCTCATAGCCCGCGTTCTTCAACGTTGGTACTAGCTTGCTAACTCTCCTCTGCACTTTCTCCACTGCTTCTATATCCTTTACCATATATGGAGCCCACACCTGGTTCGCATATTCCAGGTGCGGCCTAACCAGCGCTGTATAGAGATTCCTGAAGATTTCTTCGTCAAGTGACACAAATGTCCTCCTTATCAGCCCTACAATTCTATTGGCTTTGTTTATCTTTTCCGTTAAATGTTCTGAGAAATTTAACTTATTGTCTATCACTACTCCTATATCCTTTTCTGCATTAGCCTAACTTCCTCCATCGCTTCATACATACTGTATCCTACCTTGTCTATCTTGCTTGTCCCAATCCGCATGTACTGTACTTGCATTTTTTTGGATGAAAAGGCATTATTAGGCCTAACCAATGCTCAGACCATCCCTTCATGCCCTCCACATCTCCTTGAAGCAAACCCACATCTTCCTTACTCCTCACTCTTCTATACAGCTTAGTGTCATCCGCATACAGGTATATCTCACTTCCATTAGTTATAACTTCAGGTAAGTCGTTGATAAATATAACGAACAGTAGTGGTCCCAACACAGATCCCTGAGGTACCCCACTTGTAATTTCCCTCCACCCCGAGCCTATTCCATTCACCAGTACCCTCTGTCTCCGATCTTTCAGGAAGGCTTCTATCCATTTCACACATTTCTCCCCTATATTATAGCTTCTAACTTTCTCTATTAACCTTTTATGTGGGACCTTATCGAAGGCCTTCATAAAATCGCAATATACCACGTCTATAACATCACCATCCTCGAGAATTTGCATCCAATCATCTACCACCTTAATTAGCTGTAGTACTGTCGACCTCCCCGGCAAGAATCCGAACTGTCTCCTTTCTTCTTCTTCTTTCGAACCCGCCCGCAGACCGCACAGGGCTGACCTTTGTATCGGTACTGGCTCAGAAACGTTAGTAAGAGGGAAAGTTTAGAGTAGAGGGATAGTATAAGGGACAGTTTTTTAGACCTACCTATCACGTCCTCCCCCCTCCCTCCCACCGCTCCCCCCCCCCCCCCCCCTCCCCTACCCATTTCTCTTCCTCCATATCTTTTCTACTTCTAGTATCCTCTTCATCATCTCCATGTCTTGTGTTAGCCCCAGCAGTGCCCCTACCCCTCTATCGTCTCTCTGCTTTACTTCCTCCCACCCCATTTCCCCAACTCTATGCCTCATGTATCTCTCCAACTGAAAAGTTGGTTTGATTTCATATGCTCCATTATTCCTTCTCTAATTACCGTTTCCATTAGTTTACACACAACACTTGTCAAACTGACTGGTCTATAATTTCCTGGGTCATTTCTCTTTCCCTTCTTAAAAATAGCTGTTATGTTCGCCTCTCTCCAGCCCATTGGGATTTGTCCTGTATTAACCCATCAGACCCGGCTATGTATTCCATACCGAAACCCGGGGGTTTTGGCCGAAAAACGTCTACGCCTAGGCTAACGTATCTTTGTTATTTTGACTGCTTCCGCATTCCCGCGCATCCCCAAGCGTAGATGTGTTTCGTACCTGTAGAATGGCGTTGAGTAGAGCTCTCTAAGTCAACTGGTTCAGTTGTGATGACGATTTCCGTGGAGATAACTTTGTGGCGATATCAGCCACTTTACACTACTTTTCACCACTTAACAATAACATACAGGCACACACGAAGAAGGACGCCTCTCCTTCTTGTGGTCGGAGATGCGCGGCGTCGGTCCAACCGGCTGTTGTTTACTTGCGTCGGACGGACGCCTCGCACACCAAGCTTACAGGCTTTCAAGCTGCCGGAGCCTCAGAGCCCTTCCGGGTTCCGCGGGGGTGTTTTTTATGGATGCCTCAGAGCCCAACCGGGTCTGAGGGGTTAAAAGATACCTCAAATAACATTTTTAATGGCTCTACTAACATCTCACCTCCTTCCTTTATAATTCTTGGATGTATCCCATCCGGTCCCGGGGACTTACGGTACTTCTGTTCATTTTTTCTATAGCCCTTCTTATTCTAGCATGGGAAAACTGTATTAATTCTAGTGCTGGTGCCTGAGTGATGGGAATAGTAGGCACTGCATCAACCAACTCCACTGTTAGTACCTCCCCAAAGTATTTCCCCAGCACCTAGAGCTGCTTTCTCCTTATCAGTTTCTGCTCTATTCCTATCATCCAATTCTCCTATCAGTTCTGGGATACCTACTCTTCTTGTTAACTTTTCCTGAATGTACTTCCAGAATATTTTTGGATTATCCTTCACGTTTTTTGCAATCTCTCTCTCCCTCTCCTTCACCCCCCTCCTTGTCTCCCACCTTATTTTATTGTTTATTTGTCTACGTTCCAAATCCACTTCTTTAGCTTCTATACTAGACCCCCTGTTCTTTTTTAACACTTTTAGTCTATCCCACAATCGTTTCTTGCTTCTTATCCATGTCCAAAGCTTTCTTTTCATTGGTAATTCTGGGTTCGTTCTTTTCCTCAATTTTGTTTTATCCTTATATTCCCTTACTGGTACACATTTGGATATGAAGGACTCTTCTTCTTCTTACCTCTGACCGGGTATAGGCTATCCTAGTGTTTACTAGCCTATACCCCTTTGAAAGGATATTAGCCTAACCTAACAACCTTACCTAACCTGTCTAGTATTATAAATGGGGGCTGCTGCCCCCACACCCCCGCTTTGACTTAGATTTTTGGTGTATTTGTCTGTGAAGTGGGTATTTTTCAATTTGTTGATAACGAAAAACCTCCATGCGGACTAGGCTATATGGAGAAACATATGGTGAATCTATTGGTGCCTATTTTCCCTAATAAATTGTTTCTCATAACGCTGCACTAGTGTCGTTGAATATAACCGACGATTTTTACAAGTAGGCCTATTTTTTATTTATATTCCTTGTTTTTGGATTTTTTAGGGGTGTTTTTTGGTAAATATCCTGTTTTACACCGGGGACGATTTTTACAAGTACAGTAGGCCTATATTTTATTTCCTTGTTTTTTGGTTTATAGGGGTGTTTTTTTATGAACCCCATCGGAAAATGCAAATAAATTAGCGGTTCAATGTTATTTTAATACCACAAATTTTGTTGACATATTTGAAGATAAATATTGAATCTATAGGCCTATGCCTATAGAAAATAAACGTAAGTCCAATGAATCAAAACCGCACAGGACAAGGACAAATGCCCCCCACAATATCAGACTTGCTAGTGTGAATGTTGGTAGTTTGAATCTGCGTGCGAATGAAGTGGCTGAGATGTGTGAGAGGAGGCGAGTGGACGTCTGCTGTACCCAGGAAACACTCTGGAAGAGGCATGGGGTACAGTGGATTGTCGAAAGGAGGAAAAGATATAGGATATACTGGATGGGTGTGGAGACTGATAAAGCGAAAGGAGGAGTGGGTGTTCTGGTGGCTGAAGAGCTGGCGGAAAGTGTGCTTCAGATTACGAGAGTTAGTGAAAGGCTGATTGTTTTGAAGTTGAAAGTTGGTGAAAGAATTCTGAATGTGATATCTGCATATGCCCCACAGGCTGGTTTACAGAAAGAGATAAAAGAGGACTTCTGGAATGACACCGTCAGTGTCATTTCAGGCCTCTCGGCGAATGAAATAACAATCGGGGGGGGGGGGGGGGGGACCTCAATGGTCACGTGGGAGCATCTGCAGATGGATACGAGGGGGTACATGGAGGAAATGGTTACGGAAGGAGAAACCTAGTAGGCGAATATATATTGGAGTCCTGCGTTGCACTCAACATGATTGTGTGTAACACAAAGTTCAAGAAAAGACAGAGCCGCCTGATCACATATAACTCTGGGGTCTCCAGTAGCCAGATAGATTACTTCTTGGTTAACAGGAAAGACTGAAAACTAGTTTTGAGATGTAAAGGTCATCCCGAGCAAAGAATGTATCCCCCAGCATAAGCTACTTGTGTGTGAAATTGGGAGGTTTGACACTCTCCCAATACCAAAGAAGGAAAACCTTCTATTTGGTAGGTAGCCTCGGAGTATCCAACGTAGAGCTATATACCTATCGTATAATTCCGTTCCGCTCTGGAGCGGACAATTATCGTAATCACTAGCGCGATTAAATCGATAACATCTAGAGTAGCACCTTACTCTCTCTACTAGGTATGTTGTACACACTCTTGAGGCTACTATTTTAAAGGAAATGAAAATATTGATGAGAAAGAAAAGAGAAAATTGCAGAACATTGTCCATCCTATCTGGCTCCTTAACCCTCCTGGCCCGGTTGTCATTTTAAAATGACACCACGAATGAAGGGCAGGTGCCCGGTTGTCATTTTAAAATCTGCAAGCTTGAAAGCCTATTCAGCTTGGTCTGAACGCCGTGCGTCCGACTCATGTAAACAAAGCCGATCGTTACGTCACCGCACCTCCGAAAACAAGAAAGAGAAGACTCGTTTGTTATTGTATGTCTGTATGTCGTTGTTTCAGTAATGAAAAGATCGTCATATTGCTAACATCGCCTGCAAGTGCTCTCCACTGAAATCGTCATCACAACTGAACCAGTTGACATAGAGAGCTCTACTCAATGCCAGTCTACAGATTGGAAACCGCACTACATTTATAGATGCGTGGGAAATTTCTAGCAGTTAAACTAAAAAAAAATACGGTAGCCTAGGCCTAGACGTTTTTCGGCCAGATCGCCCGGGTAGCCCACCCTGTCATTTTGAGAGCCTGCCCGGGCCAGGAGGGTTAAGCCGTTGTCACGGGTCCACCGCACAACCCGACCGGGTTCATTAGATCATCCAGGTATCAAGTTAATTAGACAAGATTGGATGGGCAGGGGTACGGCGTGAGGGCGGGATACTATGACGTTGGATACTCCGAGGCTACCTTCCAAATAGAAGGTTTTCCTTCTTTGTTATTGGGAGAGTGTCAAACCTCCCAATTTAGTAGTAGCCTCTACGTCTCCAACGTAGAGCTAGAGTAACAAATTGGAGGCGGACATCCAAGCGAAAAAACACAAACTCAGCCCTTAGGAAATATCAGGACCATGGAAAGACCGACTTAAACAAGAGAGTTTATATAAAGAGTGTACAGACAGGTGCATATCAAGAGAGGTCAAGTACAGTCAAGTCTTATTCCATGAGATAACTTAGCCTAAGACAAAGAATGATGCATTTCATAATGATGAATATAAATTCCAGGATGCCCCCCCCCCCCCCCCCTCCTTCCGGAAGAAAGCAGGACGACCCATACTGTAACGAGTAAATACCGGCATACGCCGAATATGAGTACCATACAGGATGTGACGAGAAACGACATGAGCAGTGTCGAGCACTAAAAGCCATATGAGAAAAGTTCAGTGGTATGAGGACAAGACATACCGAAAGAATGTAGTATACTTAAGACTAGAAAGTATATCAAAAGCCTAGCCCAGTTATTAATCTTTAACATAGGTGCAAGTATGGGTATAGTGCAATACCCTCTCCTCCCCCCCCCCCCCACAATAAGGAAGGACAGGACAGGAGAAGGACAAGAGACAGAAGGAACACCGCAGGTAGACTCCGAGGGAACCTGCAGGCCCAACGCACAACAAGGACACCCCGGTCTGTCGGCGGACAACGACAGAGAGGAGGAGACAAACGTGGTGGGGGAAGACCAAAGCCCAGTGTCGGCAAAGTCGGGGCGAGAAAAATCAAGTAAAACCTGAATGGAGCAGCGTACGAACGGACGGCATGAGCTGTGCCCTGAACGTACGGGTTACTGGCCCGAAGAACCCGACACAGGTGAAGTCCCACAGCACGGCGATCAAGCCTCCTAGCGGACGTAGGCGCCACCCGTAATGTCAACCCCGACACTGGCCTGGCCGAGTACACATACGTATGCAGGGTTTGAACCGGGCAGAACGGACGATGAACCCTACCACGTGTGGAAGCCGGTACAGGAAAGGCCGAAAAACGGGAGTGTCGCGTACGGTTGTAGCCACAAAACGAACAGACGGAGCCAAAGTAACTGACCCAAGGACGGGAGAAAACGGAAGCAATGCCGGGTCTTAGACATGGCAGCCATCTCCGAGATGCCGTCACCCGCCGCCAAAGCCAGAAAGAACAGTGTCATGGCATGGAAGTGTTCAGGCGCGGGGTAAATAGTGTAAGAGGCAGATGAGAGCAGTGAGCCGGAGAGCCTCCGCAGAGACCACTGAGTAGGAATCTGACACGGGGTAGGCCTAAGTCCAAAGCACCGCATGAGGAAATCCAATGCCCTGTGAGGAACGACCAACCCCGTGAATGACTCAAACGGTACCCAAAGGGCCAACAGGCGGGTCCTAAGCGTGGTGCATATGTTGGGATGCATCTCAAAAATAACCAAATGAGGTAGGGAAACACGAACGCCACCGACAGGCGTGTCCGTGATGTGTTGGTCATCCCAGAAGGAAAACCGTGCCAGTGAGAGACGGAAGTCTGCCACTGAGAATGTGGCCAGTGGAGAGGATTTGACAGTCAAAGAACGACTAAACGTCGGCAGCCACCCTGCCTCATAAACATCCACGATGTGAAGGCCAACGAGGTCCCGAGGCCACCAATCGATCCCAAGTGGAAATCGGGGAACAATATGGGAAGAGGACTCGGGCGCCACCGCCACAGCTGAGCGGACCAGGCGTGTGCCGGTCAGACGGAAGTGAACAACCAAACAAAGTCCATTTACCCACTCAGCCTGCGGAGGACGTTGCACATCAAAAAGGGCGTCGGGTGGCGGAAACACATCGAATACGGTGTGTTGGAAAGACCAAACTACCCGGGTGCTCTGTCCCATCGACAGAGCAACCGCCCATAGGTCGGCAGTCCCGGGTAGGCAGGGTACACGCAGTGCGATGGTGGAAAGGAGGGCGGGGCAAAACAGGTCCTGAAGAACGAAAAGACTACGCAGTCACCTGACTCAGGGTGACAAGCGTGCTCGACCTGTCCCAGTCGAGGCCCGCCCACGGCACATCTTGCGACGGTGGAAGGCAGGACTCGGGAACGGCGACTAGGAAACCGAACCGAGGAACAAGGAGAGCGGCGTGTACACAGTGTGCGGGAGAGTTCGCGGAGAAGATCCCACACACCAAGGAAAAGAGGAGCGGAAGACCCCGAGTGAACAGGGGAGGCAAGGCCAGTCCGACGAGGGGCGACATGGAGACCGAAGGGTAAACCGCCGAACGTGACATAATGAGAGCCATCAATACGAGGCACGACAGGTCGACCACCGGTCACAACACCTCGCTGTCCGTCACGGAGACCATAAAGACATGCGACAGGAAGTCCCGCTGGTGAGGCGAGACTTCCCGAATAAACCCATGGACAGAATAACAGAGGCGACGTATGGGGAGACAGGCCGAGGTCACGTGGACCGGCACCTCGAGGACAGACCCCGCCGTATTACCCAGCGTGCCCACGAATGGCGAAGCTAAACCGAGAGTGGGGATGCAAGAGCCGGTAGGGGCCCTGAGTCTGGCGGCCTCGTTATGAGCCAGCCTGCCGACCTCAACGAAGAGGAAGCGGTTGAGGAGGGTCGGGACATCCCAGGCGGACGGGGAGCGAAGAGCCCCGCAGCAGCAAAGAGGGAAGACCCCTGCCATGCAGGTGCAGAGAAGAGCCCCTCCGGAGGGAGCACAGAAAGCAACAGCGACGTGCGGACCTCAGCCGGCGCCAGTGTACAGAAGGAAAACCACAGAGACTGGCGACAACGCGCAGCCTCTTGGAAGGGACACGGAGGCGATGGCGAGCTGCAGTCGCACACGCCCGAATTGGGCTACAATAAGCCTGAGGGGAAGCCGAGCTAGGTGCAGTCGCTCGAAGAGGGTGGAGAGCATCCGAGCAGTGCGCCGCCAGGGCTTGTAAACACGTTCCAGGGAACCCTTCTCTGGTGGCGTGAAGGAACGTGGCATATGTTCAGAAAGATAACGTAGGGGCAAAGAACCAGGCCCAAAATGGAGGTGAAACCCCGGATAAAGGCATGACGAGGCTCGACACGGAGGAGCAGCCGACAGGAGGGAGTGGTGAAGAACCCACCTCCGACCGAACCCCGAAGTCGACGCCCTCCGTCAGCCACAAGGAACAGTAAAAGATAAACCATGGAATGACACTACTGAAACTCATACGATGCCGACAGAGTGGGCGCGTCGACATGTATGTCGTGGCGAGCAAAGGCTTCGAGCTGTACCTGCCAACTCGCAGGCACCGGGCGCACCCCTTGCGCATGTGTAAGAGTTCGTTCCGGGCGGGATGCCGCCACGTTCCCCCACGATGACGGCTTCCCGTAAAGGGAAGGGAAGCGACGTCCGTTAGGGACCTGAAACGTCCCGAGGGACGGAACGTGGACAGGCCGACCAACCAGCCCCAGGCTACACGCAGGGAGCATGACTAAAGAAGTCGATGCAGCCTGGGAGCGAGTGGGAGGAAGGACAACCGGAGCAGCAACCACAGGTAGAGCAGGGTACGTAGGCAAGAACACCGCCCAGTATGGAAGCACGCCCGGAGATCGTACAGGGGAAGAGACAGGGTGGAGTGGAGCCGTAGACCGTCGGCGACGTGGTGAAGGAGAGCGGCGGCTCCCCTACGACCCGGCGTCCTCGGAAACAGTAGGGACGTCCGAACGAGGCACCGGGGGAAAAGCGTTCAGGCGCCAGGGAGACAGCAGAGGAAAGGGGAAGCATGGCACACACCCCTTCGTCTAGGAAGCGCGGAAACCGTCGGAGGTGGTCCTTGACAAAGAGAGCGAAACCCCGATCATGGAACGCAGAGGCGAGACCGTGCCTCTACAGCGTCCGGGAACGTAGGACGAGACCCAAAGGTCAAGATCGACGAGACACGGTCTACACCTCCGAGGGTTAAACCCATCGCGGTTGGAGCACGAGACAGGGGTAGGACTCTCCATGTCCCAATGGGCATGGCAGGACGGGAACCCCCACGGTGTGCGCAGGGAGGAAAGGACATCCTCACTGCAACCAGAAAGGAAAAAGATACCGATGGCCCATGTATGAAGCACCCCAGGCAGAGCAGGGGAAGAAAGCAGGCGGGCCACAAAGAGTTACCACAGGTAAATAGGAGGGACGGTAGTAGAGTGTCCCAAGAATACCGCCATGTACATAAGCATGGGGCGGACGGAGGCAAAACCGGTCAGCGGTGGCCTCCAGAGCCTTGGGAGGAGCCACATGGACGGCCTGAACCGGACAGAGGAGTCAGAGATCGTCGGCGGGATGGGGAAGGAGAGCGACGACCCACCTTCGTTGCGGAGTCCTCGGAAACAGCCAGGATGCCCGAACGAGGCACTTGGAGGAAAGGCGATCTGGCGCCTTGAAGACTTCCGACGCGCACAAGGAGGAAGTGACATCCACATCGCAATTGGAAAGTAAAAGATACTGATGTCCCATGTATGAAGCACAGGAAATGTGTGCAAGCACAATATTGGTAAAAAACCCTTGAATCCTTGATAGGAGAGTACCCCCTTCCCCTGTTGAGGCAGGGAAGGACGAAAAAGGGGGGCCCTTCGAAACAGGCACGAGGGCAGAAAAACGCACAAAAGTGGTCACTACACCCTGCAAATGGAGCACCTTTCATGAAAGTGAGTATCTCCCCCCCCCCCCTTGTGCGTGGTGAGGGGTGAAGAGGGATCCCCCACGCAGAGGGTCAGGGAGAGACCAGGCGAACCAGCAAGTGCAAAGAACCCCGTGCAAGTCCCGAGAAGGAAGGCATGAAAAGCCTTATAAAGGAAGAGGATAATAATAATACCCAAAGTTTGAAGGTACTGAAGAGAAGAAGACACCCAAGGGTACCATCAGAGTAGAGTGGGAGCACAATCTGATGAAAAGGAGAAGTCCGTGAACTACTGCAACCGAGTCCCCATACAGAGGCAAAGCAAAGCACCCTAGCACCGACCCAGAGAGGAGTGGACCAGAACGGGCCGCTCCGCTCGGGGGCGGAAATCCGCTCTGGAGCGGAATGTAGGATGTAGGACGAATGTAGGATGGGTGGAACTCACCACCCAGTGAGGAACCCGTGGCGAGAGCAGAGCGAAGTAGACATACTACACTGGAACCAGAAGAAAAAACACCTGTGAAGACCCCGTGTAGGCCATGGGAAGGCATGCATGTATGTCATCGACAGGAACAAGAATAAAGCCTGTGTGTAAGCACAATGAAAATAAAGGCCATGGCAATGCACGCATGTATGTCATTGGCAGAGACAAGACGAAAGCCTGGGCGGAAGCACCACGAAAAAACCACTGAAAGTCGAGGAAGCCTTAAGAAGAAGGCCAAAGAGTGCCCCAAAATGGGAGGCCAGGCAAGAGTATCAGTCATGAGATCATGCACAAAATAAAGATCAGAGATCCCAGAATAGGCTACAGGTCAGGGAGTAGCCTAAAAGCTCTCACTAGGCCTGGAGACTGGAGTCCCGTCCAATGAAGGAGAGTGCTCCCCGCCCCCACCCCATGTCCCCTTGGAAGTTAAAGCTGAAGAGAACCCTCCAAAAGGAGGATCAGGAAGGCCATAGGGGAACCAGCAACAGGCCAAAGAGCCCCAAACCCCAGGTCAGAAAAAACCAAGGGGTAGGCTCAACCCACTGAAGGAAACCCCACCCCAAAATATAATGGAGACCAATACCTTACGGCCGGTATCAGTGAAGAGGTCCTGTAGGTCAGAAAGCACAGCCTGGTAAAAAGGAGCATTAAAATATGTCTTAATGGAAGTGCAGGACGACCAGTCTAGGCCTAAACCGAGGCAAAAGTAGCGCGACCGTAAACGGCAACGTCCGTTCGAGAGCGGAAAAGTATCAACATCGAGCGGGAACGTCCGCGTTCCAAGGCGGGCGGAATCGTCCGTATACGGACACGTACGTTCAGGCGCGGGAAGTGGTATGAGACGGCAGTAGTGCGTGAGGGAAAAGGCCCGTCCGAGAGCGGAGAGGCCGAGATGGGCCCCGCCGTAAGCCGAGGACCCAGGAAAGGTAGCCTGGCAAGTCACAGCAGACGTGGGAGTGTCTGTGGGTAACAGACAGCGTGAAAACAGACCTCTGACATAGAACGGAAAGTCCCGTACTCGAGCGTCTGTAGGTATCAGTCAGTGTGAAAACAGACCTCCGACATAGAACGGAAAGTCCCGTTCGAGATCGGAGGGGCCCAGGGTGATCATGGGACCGTATATGAAAGGTCCGACCTAGAGCGGGGAGTACCCGACCCAGGGCGGCAACCCATCAGTACGTCTGAGAGGTCTGTGGCACCCAGGAAGGTGGAAGGCCAGTAAAATAAAAGTCCCTTCCAAAAGCGGAGGGGCCCAAAGGTAACCCACCTAAAGTCACATCAGGCGCGGGAGAGCCTGTGGGTAATAAACTGCATGACCGTAGTGGGGGGCAGTAGACAGAATAAAAACTTGTCAGAGGAAAACACATCAGAACGGGTTACGTTCGCGGTTTTGTGGGACTGAGGCCAGGTAGACTGAGCACTGGAGCCGTCAATCAAAAAGTGAGCATTGTATGCCAGATTGAGGTTGCCACAGTGTCGAAAGCCAAACGCCCCTCCCTAGGCTAGGCCAAAACTCGGAAGTTAGCCTATTCGGCACTTGAGTCAGTAATATATGAAATTACAGGGAGCCACTAGGTACCGTACCCTTGATGAGGGTAAGCAACAAGGGATCGTAGCGACAGGAATACAGAGCACTGGGGCCGCCGATCAATACAGGGGCATTGATGCCAGATTGAGGAGGCCACAGAGTTGTACACCAAACACCCCCCTTCTAGGCTAGGCTAAAAAAGTTAGCCTATTCGGTACCTGAGTCAGAATAAAAATGAATAGGAATAGGCTAGGCGAATAAACGGAAGTCAGCCTATTTGGTACCAGAGCCAGTAATATATGAAATTACAGGGAGTCACCAGGTTCTGTACCCTTGATGAGGGTGAGCAACAAGCGACCGAAGCGTCAGGTAGACAGAGCACTGGGGCCGTAATATGAATACAGGGGCAGAGTATGCCAGATTGAGGAGGCCGCAGAGTCGCAGTCTAAACCAAAACGCCCCCCATCAAGGCGAGGCTAAAAACGGAAGTTAGCCTAATCGGTTCTGGAGTCAGTAATACTGTATATGAAATTACAAGGCGCTACCAGTTACTGTACCCTTGATGAGGGATATAATCAATACCGTAGGAGGGGCAGTAGACAGAACAAAAACTGTCAGACAAAACTCATGGTTTTGTGGGACCGTATCCAGGGAGACAGAGCACTGGGTCCGTCAATCAAAATGTGAGCATTGTATGCCAGATTGAGGTTGCCACAGTGTTGAAATCCAAATGCCCCCCCCCCCCCCCCAGGCTAGGCCAAAACTCGGACGGTAGCCTAGGCGGTACTTGAGGCAGTAATATATGAAATTACCAGGTGCACTAGTTCCTGCACTCTTGAAGAGAGGCAGCAACAAGTAAAAAGACCACCAAAAGGGATTGGCCCTACAAGGGTCAGCGCCCCCTTCCAACCAACGAGAAGGGCACAAGTAAGCCTAGGCCTTATTTCACGAAAAGAAAAGCAAAAATAAAGGCAGTGACAAAAAAACTATAATGACAAGAAGCTTACTAAAGACAAAACTAAAGCCACCGCAAGTGAAATGAATACAAAAGGCAAAGCCTAAATGAACGAGGGTCGCCCAAGCGGTGACGCATGCGCAGATGGCAAAAAATGAAGTAACCTCCAGTTTCGACGCTACATTCCAAGAAAAACACATTTGAGCCCATTGTTCAGTGTGCCAACAGCACGTATCATCTGTCTAGAATCACAGGTACCTTAAATAAGGCCCACAACTCCCCCAAAGGGGAGGTGACAGGAGTGGTAGGCACAAAAACAGAGCACCAGAAAAAGTGTGCGCGTCATAGAGTGTAGCGCGAAAAGGAATGATCTAATGAACCCGGTCAGGTTGTGCGGTGGACCCGTGACAACGGCTTAACCCTCCTGGCCCGGGCAGGCTCTCAAAATGACAGTGTGGGCTACCCGGGCGATCTGGCCGAAAAACGTCTAGGCCTAGGCTACCGTATTTTTGTTTAGTTTAACTGCTAGAAATTTCCCACTCATCTATAAATGTAGTGCGGTTTCCAATCTGTAGACTGGCGTTGAGTAGAGCTCTCTATGTCAACTGGTTCAGTTGTGATGACGATTTCAGTGGAGAGCACTTGCAGGCGATGTTAGCAATATGACGATCTTTTCACTACCCGAAACAACGACATACAGACATACAATAACAAACGAGTCTTCTCTTTCTTGTTTTCGGAGGTGCGGTGACGTAACGATCGGCTTTGTTTACATGCGTCAGACGCACGGCGTTCAGACCAAGCTGAATAGGCTTTCAAGCTTGCAGATTTTAAAATGACAACCGGGCACCTGCCCTTCATTCGTGGTGTCATTTTAAAATGACAACCGGGCCAGAAGGGTTAAGGAGCCAGATAGGATGGACAATGTTCTGCAATTTTCTCTTTTCTTTCTCATCAATATTTTCATTTCCTTTAAAATAGTAGCCTCAAGAGTGTGTACAACGTACCTAGTAGAGAGAGTAAGGTGCTACTCTAGATGTTATCGATTTAATCGCGCTAGTGATTACGATAATTGTCCGCTCCAGAGCGGAACGGAATTATACGATAGGTATATAGCTCTACGTTGGAGACGTAGAGGCTACTACTAAATGAGCTTATACAGAGATCCTAAGTGCAAGAAGGTTTACATACCCAAAAGGAAAGTGTGGCTGCTGAAGGACAAGGAAGTTAGGGATAGGTTTCATAGTGAACTGGAGGAAATTAATAGAAATAAGGAAGCTAGGCCTAACGATGTAAATAGTCAATGGAACTTTCTTAAGCATAGCCTTATCGCTGCCACTGACAAAGTCTGTGGGAAAACAAAGGGTCACCCCAGGAATAAGACCTCCTGGTGGTGGAACGATGAGGTAGAACATGCTGTGAAAGAGAAAAGGAGATGCTTCAAAGCATGGAAGAAAGGAGGCAGCAAGGAGGAATACCAGGCAGCTAAACGAACTGCCAAAAGAGTTATTTACAATGCTAAAAATCTCATTAAGGACCTGGTCCTCGAACAAGTGTGTAACACTGACAATCCCAATGGGATCTTCAACCTAGTTAGGCGAGTTAAAAACGACAGTAGGGATATTATAGGTAAACAGTGTGTTAGAAATTATAATGGGAAGATTGTGTATGCAGAAAATGAAATCAGAGAAGCATGGAAGGTACACTATGAACGATTGCTAAATGTAGAGTTTGAATGGGATAAGGAACAGCTTAGTATCGAAAAACCAATATCTGGGCCCCCTCCTTTGATAGCACCAGCTGTAGTGAGCGACGCAATCAATAAAATGAAGGATGGTAAAGCTCCAGGTTGCTCCGACATTGTCACTGAGATGATAAAAGCCTCAGGGGAGATTGTTGTAAACTTAGTCACTGAGTTGATAAACACCATCATTAAAGATGAGAAAATCCCAGAGGATTGGCTCAAAAGTGTAATAGTAAATATATGCTGTACAAAGGAAAAGGGGATGCGCTAGATAGAGGAAACTATAGGGGCCTGAAAATGCTTGACCAAATCATGAAGGTCTGTAAGAGAGTCCTTGAGGGTTTGATCAGGCAAAGCATCTCTATTGATGATATGCAGTTTGGTTTTATGCCAGGAAGGGGTACAACCAATGCTATCTTCATAGTCAGGCAGATACAGGAAAGATACTTACTAAAAGGCAGGGATCTTTACTTTGTGTTTGTAGACCTGGAGAAGGCCTTTGATAGGGTGCCTAGGGATGTTGTGCAGTGGGCTATGAGGAAACTTGGTGTGGAAGAGTGGCTGGTGCGTGTGATAATGAAGATGTATGAGGATTCGCTAAGTGCGGTGAGGGTGAAGGGTGTACTGAGTGATGAGTTCGCAGTCGGAGTCCATCAGGGTTCAGTGTTAAGCCCCCTCCTCTTTATTATGGTCTTGGAGGCACTGTCTAGAGTTTTTAGAGGCGGACTCCCGTTGGAACTGTTTTATTTATTAGTGGCCCCTCCATCATTGACGAACATGCCTATTACATAAGGCATCCTCTTCAAACACTAATCCGCCGTAGTTTGAATCTACCGCGCAGAGCATTTAAAACTGAGGAGCCTTCATCATGAGCGCACGCGACCTCACTCATGGCTTCAGTCATTATGAATTGGGTTCTCACTACGAAAAAACTTCGTAAAAAATAAAAACAAAAAGAAAATAAGAATAACTATCCAATAAGCTTTCCATCATATCGTGGATGTACTTGTGTGGATTTCTGACCAGACGCTGAATCAGGCGTCATTCCTCCTTCTTTGCTCTGCGCTCAGCCTGCCCGGACGTACCTTTCAGGCTCCGCTGGTTCCGCATTCGTGGCGTCCCTAGTGAGTTTTTTCTCATTTGTTTACTCTGGGATGTATCGAGTAAGGTTAGGATAGGCGTAGCAGGAGTGTCCTGGGCTGGTTGCCTGCAGTGCAATGTATTTTGGGTCGTATGTATGGGGCATCTATTTCGGATGTACCCTCGTGGTCCTGTTGTGGACACGTGAACTTTTCACAGTTTGGTTTAGTTGGTGATGCAGGCGGCTTTCATTACGCGTTAATAATTGCTGCCTTTTATCCTTCTGATGAGGTAAGCTGTGTGTTTGCTGACGTTCCCAGCGTATTTTTCTTCACTTAGTGAAGTTTTTTCTGGGTCCGTGTCAGGCTTCCCGGGGTTGGGAAGTTATCGCTTCGGTGGTGTGTTGGCGGTGGTTCCTGTTGTGATATTCCAGTGTGTGTTTATATTTCAACTATTTTCATGCCGTCTACCTAGGCCTAGCCAGCCGCTCGTAGCTTTGCCACATGTCTAGTGTTATTATTTATTTTATAAATATGCCCTACTGTGTCATGTGTATCCGGGTTTTAGTTGTGTATTGGCTAATTCCTCGGACTATATTTGTTTCCTGGTTTAGTTGTGTATTGGCTAATTCCACGGATTATGTTGTGACCTTGGTTAGTCGTGCGTGTCTCTCCTCGTGTCGTATTGTTCAGATGGTGTCTGTTCAGGGTGGGGTTTGCCTTCCGGCGGGTTTTTCTCGGTTTCACCGTGAAAAATCCTGACCGATGAGCAGTGTTAGGCCACACGTGGTTTTTAACACTGGCTGGTTCCCCGGCGAGGGGAGGTGTCTGTGGCTCTCCAGGACTGCGTATCTGTGGGTGCCTGGTTTCAGGCCTCCTTTAAAATTCCCGGCGGGATGGCTGTACCCATCCTTACATATATATTTAGTTATATATAAAGAAACGACGTTCTTGAGAACACTCGTTTTTTATAGGTTTTTCTACCTGGTTTACGACAACCACGGGGAAAACCTAGCTGTTGTTTAGGCGTTCCTCCCCGGCGATCTTTTACAAAGTAGTGGGGTCAGGAACTTGTGGGGTTAACTTTTAGACTTCTCACCCGGCGGGTGCACCTGAGCAGGGTGGGATAAAACGACTTAGGTCTCTTATAGTTAACCAATCCATGTGAGTGATACTCTGTGTATCGCTGCCTTTACTCTTACGGCATTTGAAGGATCAGTGAGGTTTAACCAAATCGATTTCCACACCCGGCGGGTGCCCCTAAGTAAAGGAACTAAGGAATTTATAAACAAATTCAATTTCGATTAACCTTAATTGGGTGATACTTTCAGTATCGCCGCCTTCTATTTTTACGACGATCGTTTGGGACAATTCGTTAAAAAATCAGATCTCGTATATTCCTGCCCTGGGCTATTCTACTAAAATATTTCAAGGGCCGGCGTCTTTATGAGGGGGGGCTTTGTTACAAAATTGAATCTTGAGACAGTCACCACCTCCTACAGACTATTAGTGCCATACTGGACCATTATATCAGAGGGTATTCTTCATGTTCTTAGCTAAGAAGACTTGTTTAGCCTCTTTATACCCAGCCGCGTGGCGAGATGTGTTAGCTGTGTCTTTGCATCCCGTTACCCGGCGGGTTATTAACACTTGTATGCGAACACTTGGGTTAACCTTATGAGCATTAATTCCTGGAAATTTTTCTTTATTTTTCCAGAGCTGAGCTCCGGCGGACCAATACAGACCCGGCGGTAGTTCCTCACACCAGTCTCTGTCATGGCTAATGTGACCCCAGTTTTTGCCCTGTGCATTACCCCTACTTGCGCGGGTATCCCAATTTTTGCACATACCCTTTGCATAAGGTGTGTTAGATGTCTAGACCGTTCAAGGGGTCTCTGGGTTACACGTAATTGTTCTTTTTGCTCCCAATTAACCAATAAAGTCCTGTGTGACAATGACAAGACCGCGGCGGTAGCGTTGAGAGAGGTCAGACAACAAATGTCGGCCTACACTACCATTGTCGCACATAAGTCACTTCAATGTGACAACGTCCCACTTTGGGATAAGTTGCTGTCAGAGCACCCTCCCCCTAAACGTACCTCTAGAGTAAGGGGTTTTAAGCCGACAGAGACTAGCCAGGGTTCTGTATCGTCTGTGGAGACGTTTAAACGCCCGAGAGAGCCTACTCCCCCGGCAGCCACCTCCTCGTCGCAGGCGAGATCGAGGTCAAGGTCACCCCTCAGACAACGGTCTTCAAGTCGGGCCTCTTCCCCGGCTAGTAAGAAGTGCAAGACTGAAGCTTCCCCCAGGGGCCATGGTGGTGATTCTTCCAAACCTAGGTCCAGTTCGCGGTCACACCGTAGCCACAAATCCTCCAAAAAGGATTCCCATAAGAAGTCCTCTCGACATTCTACTAAGTCTAGTGCATCTCATCGTACCTCTACACCTGACAATGTTTCTGTTACAGCCTCAGAGTATAGTGAAGCGCCTGTCCCTAAACAAGATTTACCTATTGATATTTTAACCCTAGAAATGGAGAGTTCAGGATATTCAATAATTGAGAATGTTTCAGACTCTCAAGAGAGCGTAGGCCAGAGCCTCGGTGTTTGGCGGTTTGCTCAGCCAGGGTCTGACCATCCACGTCCGACTCATACGAGTCACACAGTAGCCGATGTCCACAGGGACGCGGCGACCCCATCCTCTATCCCTGATTTATCTTGGAAACAAGGTGCCCCTGCCTCGGCGGGGTCTTCTCAGGAGGATCGGGAGGAACAAGATGAAGTGTCATT
Source organism: Paralithodes platypus (assembly GCA_032716605.1). Taxonomy (NCBI): domain Eukaryota; kingdom Metazoa; phylum Arthropoda; class Malacostraca; order Decapoda; family Lithodidae; genus Paralithodes; species Paralithodes platypus. Next base: position 1,856,974 of record CM064571.1, on the reverse strand, counting down.
AATTTCAGATAGGGAAGGACAAGGGTCAGGCTCAGGCCTGGACACCGCCCATGATAATACTAATTCACCTGAAAGTTCTGCACCTAACCAGTTTGTTACAGCACAAGAAATTGATGGGTTACTTACTCATGCTCTATCAAAATTCTTTAATCAACAACGAGAAAACCCCACAATGGACTTGGGGGCTCCCTTGACAGGTTCTGCGGTACGGCCTCTGATAACGTCAATCGATTTATCTAAGATTCCTAACCCTCCTACTCTGTCACCGGCAGGGAGCTCTAAGCCAGCTACGGCGGCATTCACTACGTCAAATGTCAGGGTCATTACGGATGTTAATCCACCCCCTCTAGACAAAGCGCCTCTTAGAAAGGTAGCTATGCCCCTGCTTTATGGGCCAGACGAGTCATGGGTCCCTTTGAACCCCTCTAAGCCAGAGCTTGCCCAGCCTACCTTGTCAGGGGAACTCCCGGTACCACGTGAGTGGTTTATCCAGGGAAATAAGTCTAAGAAATTAAGGGCATTGGATGCCTTGGGTAATGTTTTGGACGTAAATATCAAGGCTATACCTAGTTATTATCATCAGGATTATTTTGTTTATGCATCTAAGCCTGCTTTACCCCCTGCCTCAGCTTCAAAACTTTTTTCAGACTGGTCTAAGCTGGATGGGTTTAATGATATTAAGGCTCTGTCGGCTATTACTCCTGAACTAGATTTACAGACCGTCACAGACGAGGCAGCTAATCCAGTGTTGAAGGTGGGACAGTTAGGACCAGGACCTTGGGTGGATTGGGAGGTAGAGGCTCAAAACTTTGCAACCACTTTCACTTCTAAATCTTCCCACCAGATCCCTCAGGATACACATTCATGGTTCTCAATGCCGGTAGGTTCTGCCGGCGGAGTTCCGTCAGCTTTATTTTCCTTTTTAGCTGCCCCTAAGATTAATCTTTGTGAACTAAAGGAACCATTCATTACCCCTACCCCTTCTCACCTAGACAGAGAATTTAGGCTAAGGGGAAAAGCTTTCCGCCTGTTTTCACAGTACATAGTTTCTCAACAGGTGGCTAAGTCTTTACTCAGGTCTACTCAGGCAATCGCAGACGCGGATGCTCGAAGATCAGTTGAATTATCCCGGCGTCTGATTCTTCAGTCGTCAATTCAATCCTTAGGTGACATACGCACAGCCTTACTTGAGGCGGTGCGAGCACGACAGGATCTTAGGATGTCATTAGTTCGCAAGCTGCCTGATCGCATTGCTAACCAGGTGGTAATGTCCCCAGTACTTACACCTTCTTTAATGTCCCCTGATGTATGGCGAACAGTGTTTAACATGGCACAGGCCGTGAAGCACAGTCCCGCACAGGCTAAGAAACCCGCATTTAACTTCCCCAAACCTAAGCCTCCTACTAAAGCTCAGCCAGGGGGTTCTAAGCCGTTTCTTCCGCCTAAGTCCTCCCAATCCCCCCTGGGTCAGTTCAGGCATAGACAGAGAGGGTTTTCAGGACAGAGGGGACGCGGCCAGTATAAGCCGGGGCAGGGCCAGTCTTCGGCCCACACCAGCCAGCCGGCGAAGCGTCCAACACCACCAAACCCACCATCAAAAAACTAAAGTCTTTCTCACTCCCAGTGCCTACCTTAGAGCCGGAGGAACCGAGGGAAGTACAGCCGGCGAACCCTTGTCTGCTAACTGGGTCGTTCCGAACGTGTCACCAAGCATGGCCGTTAAAAACCTGGGCACGGATGGTGGCACGCAAAGGCATCACTTGGCAGTGGCTCCGGCGACCTCGCTTACGTCAGCCGACAACGGCAAATTGTGTTTCATTAGAGGTGGAGTTGCTGGTCCAGGAGATGATTGCCAAGAATGTCATCATCCCGGTACCCCCAGATTACCCTGTATTCACGTCAAAACTGTTTTTGGTTCCCAAACGGGACAGTGTTCAGATGAGGCCGGTCGTAGACCTGTCGTATCTGAATCTTCACATTTACAACGAGTCTTTCAGAATGTTAACAGTTCATCAAATCAGGCTAACACTTCCGCCGGGTGGCTGGATGTGTTCCCTAGACCTGACAGACGCCTATTGGCACGTGTCGGTCAACAAAAGATTTCAAAGGTTTCTGGCCTTGAGGATCAGGCACCAAAATTTTGTTTTTCAGAGGATGCCGTTCGGTTTGAACCTAGCACCTCGATTATTCACGAAACTAGTCCGGCAAGCCCTGATGCCATTGTTAAAACAGGGAATCAGAGTGTTGTGGTATCTAGACGACTGGCTGGTGGTGGCAGAGACACAACAATTATGCATAAAACATGTCAATATCATTTTAAATCATGTCAAAACTCTAGGCTTCAAGGTAAATCTGGTAAAGTCAAACCTTGTTCCCTCAAGAGTAATTCAGTGGATAGGGCTGGTCTGGGACACCGCCGCTCTCACTCTGAGTCAGAGTGTGGACAATCGCAACAGGTTTCGCAGGAAACTGTTCAGGTTTCTTCACAGTCTGACTACGACACGAAGAGTCTGGGAGTCTCTGGTCGGCTCTCTCAACTGGATTCAGCTAACTGTCAAGTTGGGCCGGTTGAAAGTAAAACGATTAATATTGGAGGGCAACAAATATTTCCCACTCTTACCGGCGGGAAAATTATGGCCCATACCAAAATTAATCCACACCTTACTAGCGGTCTGGGCGAAGAGGGAAACATTGCACTCAATCATGTCATGGACCTCTCCTCCTCCAACGGTATGGGTAGACACGGATGCGTCAGGCACCATAGGGTGGGGATTTCAGTCAAATCAGGGGCACCAGGGTCAGGGACTTTGGTCCCACTTAGAAATCTCTCACATAAATGTCAAAGAGTTACTAGTCCCATTGTATTTCCTTCAGGCTCACGGCCCGGCGTTACGGGGCAAGTCAGTGGCCTTCAGAATGGACAATCTGAATGCAATTCACTGTATTCAGAAACAAGGGTCAACGAGGTCAAGGAAGTTGCTACTCGTGTCGGAAGAGATTTTTGTTCTAGCCACCAGTCTAGATATTTATCTTCACGCATCTTATCTCCCAGGCGTAGCGAACGTCTGGGCAGACGCTCTGTCCCGGAGACAGAGCACGACAGTAGAATGGGAGCTCAAGCAACCCATTTTCGACCTAATGATTGCGGAGCTCTCCCATCCACAAGTGGATCTTTTTGCGTCCGAGGAGACTCACAAGCTCCCTCTATACCTCACCCGCCGGACGATAACGCCGGCAGGGGGGCCAGACGCCCTAGTGACAGACGGGAACAGATGGAGCTCCATCTATCTGTTTCCGCCGCCAGATGCGTCACTAATGTGCCACGTAGTGAACAAACTACGAGTTTATCGAGGCTTAGTCTCGCTAATCGCGCCCCTGTGGCCAGCGCAGGTGTGGTGCCAGCAGTTAATAATGTGGTGCCCGGACCCGGTATCGCTCCCGGTCGGGTACTTCCACTTAGACACGATTGGCAACCTAGAGACCTCGCTGACTTTTGCATTATGGACATTCAGGAGGCCAAGTGGCTAGCACCATACGGTAGGGATGTGACCAATAAATTGCTCAATCAATATACTCAGTCTACTAAGCGACAATATCAATCTCATTGGAAAGCTTTTACTTCTTGGATTGTTAGAACGGAACAAACTGTACCCTCAGTGGCATTGGTTTTTAATTACTTGAACTATCTGTTTGAGCAGAAACGTTTATCTGTGGTTACTTTGAAGAATCACTTAACTGCGATTAGAGTGCCCTTTTTCGACCTTACAGGTCTATCCATACCGGTGGCGGAGGAAACAGGATTTATGAGAGCGTGTTTTAAACTCCGCCCACCTCCCCGTCAGCTCATGCCTACTTGGTCTCTGGACAAAGCTTTGTCTTTACTTCATTCTCGTCTGTATCAAAATACTGCAGACTTTGCTTTAATCTTAAAGAAGGCAGTTTTCCTTTTGGCTTTGGCCACCGGAAACAGAGTGTCTGAGCTGGCGGCGATGAGCAACACACCTAATTGTCTTAGGTTTGGTAGACTTAAGGATTCAATTTCCATTGCACCCTCCCCGGCGTTTGTAGCCAAGAATGAGCATAGTGCACACGTGTTTTCTGAATTCACGGTGCCGGCGTTAAAAAGGGGAAAGGTGCATCATAATTTATGTCCAGTGCAAGCTCTAACCAAATATTTAAGAATAGCTCCTCATAACCCCCAAGGTGCTTTATGGGTAGCGAGTACGGGTAAACGCTTACTTAAACGGCGATTAGCCTCTCTTCTAGTAGAAGTCATTAAAGAGAGTAATCCCGGCGTTGTGGGTAGGGCCCACGATTTACGCAAGTGGGCGGCCTCTTTACGTTTCCTGAAAAACTTTTCAGTTGAAGATATTGCGTCCACACAGTTGTGGGCGTCTAATCATACGTTTCTCTCTAGATACTTGTCAGTTGCTCTAGACAAACCTTCCTTACCATGTATAGCTTAAGGCTGCAGTCACTTATGTTTATTTTCAAGGAAGGGGGGGGGGGGGTGCAGTCAGTTGACATAGGACACCCTAGACCCCGCCGGAGTATGAGAGCTGTGATACAATTTAAGGTTGAAATGTGATATGAAAATTTCTCTGAGAGAATTTGTGCTAGTACAAAGTTTAGTACAAAACAACGGTGTTGTTATAGTAGTTTTAGCTGCGAAAGCAATGTAACATTAGTTCAATGGAGTTCATTAGCAATTGATCTCCACATGTATTTTGGGGTTTATGATGTGCACATATAAACTTATAACTTATTATTTGTCACCACTCGTTGAGTGGGGTGCCTTTTGTAACTACAGATCTGTGTTCAGAATCTTCAGGGTTACCTATTTTTGTCAGGCAGGCTTCTTTGAAGCACGCACCTGCCTGAACCCCCTTTTTCTTGTATATTTCCGGCCTACTCCGTATTAAATACATTTTTCAAAAGTAAGAATACTATGTGGTTGTTTTTATTATCTGCTTTTCTAGAGTTATGATATGATTACGAATGTCCCCCTCCAGTCTTAGATATCAGGCATGTTCGTCAATGATGGAGGGGCCACTAATAAATTATAGGTTTGACTCCTGTAAGGAGATAAAGAAAACCTAATATTTAGTAGTGGCCCCGTAATCATTGACGACTGGGGCCCTCCCGACCGTCCCCTTCCCATTCGTTGATGTATTAAGGATTTTGGTTTACTTGATATGTCAGTGAAGGAGGAATGACGCCTGATTCAGCGTCTGGTCAGAAATCCACACAAGTACATCCACGATATGATGGAAAGCTTATTGGATAGTTATTCTTATTTTCTTTTTGTTTTTATTTTTTACGAAGTTTTTTCGTAGTGAGAACCCAATTCATAATGACTGAAGCCATGAGTGAGGTCGCGTGCGCTCATGATGAAGGCTCCTCAGTTTTTAAATGCTCTGCGCGGTAGATTCAAACTACGGCGGATTAGTGTTTGAAGAGGATGCCTTATGTAATAGGCATGTTCGTCAATGATGGAGGGGCCACTACTAAATATTAGGTTTTCTTTATCTCCTTACAGGAGTCAAACCTATAATGCAGACGATTTAGTCCTAATAGCTGACAGTATGCAGGATGCTGAGGCCAAATTCAGAGAGTGGAGAGAGGGCATGGCGAGCAAGGGTTTAAGAGTCAATATTAACAAAACCAAGGTTATGCATTGTAGATTGAGACGAGGCAATGTGGAAAAGAGCGGTGCATACCCATGTGCAGTGTGTGGAAATGGAGTGGGCAGTAACTCAATTCAATGTAGCATCTGTCGATGTTGGGTACACCATGGGAGTAAGCGCTGTAGTAGAATAAAGGGGTCCCTGCCGAAGGATAAGTCAGAAATAGAGAAATTTGAGTGCAGTGTGCAAAGGCGAGCTTGTGTTAAGTTATGATCCTATGGCTGTGAATTTTGGAAATGAGTCATTGGAGCTGGTGAACAAGTTTTGTTACCTAGGAGATACTATCTCTGCCGGTGGTGGGGCCGAGGCTGCCACTGTTGCTAGAATTAGGTGTGGCTGGGGGAAGTTCAGAGAATTGATGCCAATCCTGACCATGAAAAGAATGCCTCTCCCCCTGAAGGGAAAGGTGTATGCCTCATGTGTTAGAAGTGCAATGACGTATGCCTCAGAAACATGGGCCGTTAAAGTAGAGGATGTCAACAGAATGGAACGTAATGAGATGAGAATGGTGAGATGGATGTGTGGGTCCAGGCTACAGGATAGAATAACAAATGTTGATGGCCATGGCCTTCCTCAGGGACTCGGGGCTGTTCGACCAGGCAGCTTAGGGAACAACAACAACAACAACAACAAATGTTGAGCTGAGGAGACGTTTAGGTATAAAGAGTATTAGCGAGGTGATGTGTACAAGTAGACTGGGATGGTATGGACATATGGAGAGAATGGATGAACAAAATTGGGTGAAAAAATGCAGGTCTGTGATTGTGGAGGGAGCTGCACCAAGGGGTGGACCGAGGAAGACCTGGGATCGGGCTATACGCGCCGATCTCAAATCCAAGAACTTGACAAGTGAAGCAGCCCTTAACAGGGTTGCCTGGAACGCCGCCATTAGGACAAGAGACTGAAACTGCACTTATGTGTGGAACACTCAGTCTTAAAATTTTATGTATGTAGGCCTATGTATGTATGCTCTGAAGATCATAAGAAAATTTGTTTTAACCCTCGGCAAAACTTAAAAAAGAAGTATGGTACTAAAATGTCTTTTTCGTAACAAGGTTGGTTGTCAATACGGTACTTCCAGTTATCGATAGCTCTAAAGATCATATGAAAATGTGTTAAACCCTCGGAAAAACCTAATATAAAAGTATGTTACTAAAATTTAATTTTCGTAACAAGGTTGTCAATACGGTACTTTCCCGTTATCAATGTACAGTAGGCTACAATCAAAGCTGAAGATTTCAGAGTAAACACCATAGACTTCATCGACTTTTCTTTCACCTTCGTATAATCGACAGCCAATTTTTTTTTTTTATTTACTAAGGGATTACTACTCAACCAGCTAACCTACTAGGTTAGGTTGTTAGGTTAGGCTAATGTCTTTTCAAATCACTATTGGGGGGGGGGGGGGGGGGCCTGTCTCAATATCGATCGATAGGCCTAATGGGGAAAATAGGTTTCCCGAGATTTCTAATTAATTACAAACACTATATAGGCCTATTGATGCAAATGATTTTTTTTTTTTTTTTTTTATAAAAAACACTGAAAATTCGTGGTATTAAAATAAAAAAAATCCAAATTAGCCATTGGCACCAAATGAGTAAAATACCTTTTGGGGGGTCCAGGTGGCATATTATTCACTTAGACTTAGTAAATTGCACTATATTTTAGTATTTACCTAATTTACCTAATTGTAGTTTACAGGAGTTGAGCTAAGCTCGTGTTGTCCCGTCTCTCAGTCTACTTTCATCCAATTGTTAATATGTTTCTCTGGCGACAAGTTATCTTGTATAATCAACCCTAAATCTTTTTCTTTTTCGGCCTTGCCAATTATATTATCTCCCATCCTGTACTCCCAATTTGGTCTATTCACACTTCTTCCCATATTTAACACATGACATTTACTTATATTAAATTTCATTTTCCACTTGGTGCTCCATTTGTATATTTTATCTAAATCCCCTTGCAGCTCCTCACAACTATTTATATTTGTTATTTGTCTCATAATTTTAACGTCATCTGCAAACATTGACATGTAGGAGTTTATGTCTATCGGCAGGTCATTCACGTACATAAGGAACATAAGAGGTGCCAACACAGATCCCTGTGGCACACCACTCTCAACTTTCCGCCACGATGAGTAAGTTCCTCTAATGTTGGTCCTCATTTCTCTATCTGTTAAATAGCTCTCCATCCATTTCAGCAAACTACCCCTGACACATCCTATCGTCTCAAGCTTAGATAACAATCTCTTATGTGGTACCTTATTGAATGCTTTGGAAAGGTCTAAGTAGACGCAGTCCACCCATCCGCCTCTTTCCTGCAGTACATCTATCACCCTACTGTAGTAACATAGCAGACTGGTAACACAAGATCTCTGAATCCAAATTGCTTTGGCGTTATTATCTTCTTTCTCTCCCAACATTTTCATCCATCTCTTCCTAATTAGCTTTTCACAAATCTTGCATACAATACTAGTAAGTGAAACTGGTCTATAGTTTAAAGGGTCCTCAAGGTTTCCATTCTTGTATATCGGAATGATATTAGCTCTTTTCCATTCAATAGGAACCTGTCCTTTATCCAAGGAAGCTTGAATTATGTCCCTCACTGGCTCCACTAATTGCTCTGCACACTCCTTTAAAACCCAGGCAGACACTTCATCCGGTCCCATAGCTTTCCTTACTTCAAGTCCTCTCATCGCAGATAACAGCTCATCTCTAGTTATTTCAATCTTGCTAAGACCACTCTCCAGTACTCCCGCCTGTGGTTCGTCAATACTTTCCTCTCTAGTAAAAACCGACCCCAATTTGTTATTCATTACCTCGCACATGTCCGATACATTTTCATACGTCCTAGCATCTACTCTTAATTTAGTAATTTGTTTCTTTACCTTCAACTTACTGTTTATATATTTATAAAACAATTTAGGGTCACTTTCACATTTATTTACTATGTTCTTCTCATAGTTAATTTTAACTTGCCTAATTATGTTAACATATCTATTCCTCTCCTGTTTATATTTATTCCGATTACTCTCAGTGTTCCTTCTTCTTAATCTAGCCCAAGCTGCATCACGCCTACCCAGAGCTCTTTTGCATTTCAAATTAAACCATTCTTTCTGCTTAGTAAAATTTCCAGTTTTGTATCTTGGGACACACAGATTGGTTCCTTCTCTATAAATTTCGAGGAACCTACCATATTTACCTTGTACATCTTGTTCCTTCAAAATAAGATCCCAATCTACTCCCTCTAAATATCTTTTCAAGGATACATAATCAGCTTTACTATAATTTAGTCTGTTATTTATATAGCTATTGTCTAATCTATTGGCATTACTCGAGATCAACTTCCATTTCAATAATAGGTGATCACTTTTGCCTACATGGCATAGATAGTTTATATCACTAATTTCGTGAGGATCTTTTGTAAAAATCAGATCGAGTTTAGAAGGTTCGTTATTACCCCTCATTCTAGTATTCTCCTTCACATGTTGTGCAAGTACATTATCCGTAACCAACTCTAATAGCCGACTTCCCCAAGATCTCTGATTTGGCCCTGCATCTCCCGATTCCCAATTAACCTCACCACAGTTGAAATCTCCCACCAAGATCAATCTATTCTTTCTTAAAAGCAATCTTCTCAACGACTGAATCATATCCTCGACCATCTCCTCAAACTCTAACTCCCTCCATGCTCTGGTCTGGTGCCAGAGCATGTGTGCATTGAGGCGGTTCGTTCGTGGCCACCCCTTCGGGGATCACGGCGTCAGGCAATAGATAGATAGATAGATGTATCAAATCAATCAAGAGCAAACAGTTGCAATACATCATCATTTGAGAGCGGAATCGTTGGGTAATGGATAAATTTAGTTTTTCGCCTTTTTCTCAAAACTATAGTTACTCGAACACTTTTCCCTAAAACCTTTTTATTTTTGGTCCAATTTTAATAAGTAAGATATCATTGGAAAGAGGAGAAAAAAACGCTCCCCTTAAGACTGAGTGCTCCACACAAACGTGCAGTTTTAGTTTCTTGTCCTAATGGCAGCGTTCCAGGCAACCCTTTTAAGGGCTGCTCCACTTGTCATAATTTTTTATTCGAGATCGGCACGAATAGTCCAATCCCCGGTCTTCCTCGGTCCACCCCTTGGTGAGGAAGGATGTAGTATCCACTATCCAGGCGTATCGCCAGATTTGTTTACATTGCTCATAGTCCTATGCTCGCAGTTCCGTTCCTGTCTATGTTGACTTTTTGTTTCTCTTGTTTGCCCTCTGCTGGTAATATATATATGGTGATGACAATAAGTCATGGGGGTGAAGGGGGCAAAGCCCCCCTCAACTTATTATTGTATCCCACGATAATATTCGGACCTGGTACAGTATGAGTTGTGTTAGCGGGCGTACCATCCTCTTTGTTTACATAGTCGCAAGCTAGCAGTTACATTCGCGTCTAATTTTTGTATTGCTGTTATTTGCCCCTGCTAGTAATACTGTATATATGATGATGACAATAAGTTATGGGGAATGAGAGGGCTTTGCCCCCCTCAACCTATTATTGAGTGCCTCTTATGTCCAGTCAAAGACCACCTGGACATGAGAGGCACTCAATTCCGTGGCTGCAGCCTCCACAAACCAACACCACCCACTACACTACATGGCAGCACACCCACAGACACCAAGGAATATCAAAACAACACCCAGCACACGATATCACACACAAATACTGTCATTTCTCCCCCCTGCCCACCCCAAACCAGCTTCCAGAAGCACATCCATACTCATATCTCTCGCCGTTCCATCCAATCACTCAACGGCAAAATGCAGCTGCAGGCACGACCTCCCTAAATCCATCCTTCTGAATCCTCCCTTCCTCGCGAGGACAGAGTCCACCTGGCCAGGCTGAGATGTGGGCACCATCCAGCTCTTCTGAGCTATCAGAAGAGGCTGGATATCTCCGTCGTCGACACCTGCCCAGGATGCAATACAGCATCTCATACTATTAAACACATCATAGAAGACTGCATTCTTCACAATCACTTACACCAACAACATAATCTGAACTCCTTGAGAGCCCTGTGGGAAAGCCCAATTGTGACCATGGCCTTCCTTAGGAACTCGGGGCTGTTCGGCCAGGCAGCCTAGGGAACGACAACAACAACCCATTATTGTATCCCACGGCCAGGTGTTGGGTAAATTATTACATTACTGGTCGTGGGATACAATAATGTGTTGCACCAATAGGTGCAGCTGTGTCACGCATTTAGTTTAGTTCCCTTACCCCCGTCAAGGTTAAGTTAAGTTGGATGCATGTCAACTCCTACCAACGACATATTATACTCAATAACCACACTTTTATCGGTATTAGGCCTATTGAAGCAACCTTTCGCGGCAATTTGCACGCTCTGGGTCACGACCATTACGTTCACTTCTAACTTGACTGCTATTGGGTTGAAGGGGGCCCCCTAGGACTTATTGTCCTACAGCCACAGGCCGTAGTGCGGTTCGTAGAGCACCCGCCTGTAAACCGTGAGGTTGACAGTTCGAGTCTCGAGCCAGCCAGTGTGTGTTATTGGCAGACGCCAGTGCTGTTGGTGGACGGCGCGGTGTAGCAATCTGTGGCAACTATTCACTGAAGTCCCTGATCATCAGGGCACTCACCCTAGCCCAGCTCTTGAGCAAGGAGTGCATGGTGATAAAAACTGCATAATATAATTTGGCAGCAGTGGGCAATTAATAGCTGTTTATCTCTCCCCTAATTCTACTGATTATCCAAAATTCTTTGATTGCTCGATCAAATTTGAAACCTCCTTTGCCGGAACTGCACTTCGTGTGGAGCACTCGGTCTTTAAATATATATATATATATGTATGAATGTATAACAACAATGTAGAATTATTTTGATTATAGTATAATACCGGTACTTACATGAATGTTCTACAATGCTGCAATAGTAGCCTATTGTATGATGCCAGTACTCTGTTGGCAAATCTTACAAGAGAGAGAGAGAAAGATCCATATCTATCAGCCTACTGGGCTCTAGCCCTCCTAAGGCTGGCTACTCATAAAATTTAAAAACTCTACTAGTAAAAGCTTAAATAATATGTCACAGATTAATGAAACTATTGAAGAGAGATGATAAAGGAGATAAATGGTTAGTAGGCAAATCTTACAAACCATGACTAATAATGTTGTGCTAATTTCATATTACATACATTTGTTATATTTCAGAACCCTGAATGAGAAACTGGAGAAGAATTATCAGATGGATCAAGAGAAGTTGCTTGGTATATAAATCTGTTCTCACACTCCATATTGGTCAAGTATAATACAAAAAGGATGAGACAAAATGAAGGACTGAAAGTTGTGAGAAGCCGCACAACACCATGCCCTCCTCTCCGATCTTCAAGAGTCAACGGAGTTCCCAGGCTTCAGCAGTGAGGGTCCAGCGCCCGAAGAAACTGGTGCTGTCAAAAGTGGAGGCTTGTAATCCCTCGGGGCACATCAGTCGCCAACAGGACCCCCAGGACTCACAGCGGGGGGCCTTGCAAGATGGCCGAACGTCTCCCATATTCAAGAGCCAGAGGGTTAGAGAATCACAAAGAGTTGGGGCGAGGGCATCATCCTGGAAAAGGCATAAACCAAATGAAAAACAGATCCCTGAATCTCTTTACTCGAATATGCATAGTCCAACAACTCGTTTTCATGATGACTCTTTCTTAGACAGTATTGATTTTGAGGAGATTGATTCCATGTGCTCCTCTGCAGAATCAACCCCGAAGAGGAAAGACAGAACTGGTGTAGCAAAGAAAACTCCAACTTTAATAAGAAACGTTCACAATCACAACTCTGGCTACAGTTTGCGCATAACCCCCCAGAGAACAAAAGCAAATTTGGATTGTGGACCAAATTCTATACAAGCACAGTCAAATAAGAAAGATCCTGATACATCTCGCAGGCAAAAAGGATGGACAGTGATTAACCAAGCCGTTCATAGCCAGAGGAAACTACTGGTACAAAATAGAAACCAGAATATATTCAGCCAAAGTTTCTTTAGTGATATCAGTGCAGTTCCAGAGACTAGTGACAGCAGCAGCAATGAGTTTAATAAGGCATCTAGCAGTAATGAAAATAGCAAAAGCAGCCAGCAGAAGGAATTGCATACTAGAATGTTGATAGAAGATGGACGTCGCTCCCCTGATCTGTTTGAAGATGACGCCCTAAACTTGATCGGAGATCAGTTGTCAGAGTCGGTGGATGCAGTGCTGTGTGGGATTGAGGACGATTACTACAACAGTTCCTGTGACCGTGATGCCAAAAACAAGGACGAGTCTGACCAACCACTGAGACCCAAGTTGAACAATCAAATACCATATTTAGCTATACCCATATATCCTTCAGGACAACCAAATTCACAATGCCCATCATTGCCACTTACTAAAAACAATCTGCCCTCATGTTTAACACCTAAGTATCAATCTCAAAATACAGCCTTCGCGAACCTGCCACCGTTCCATAGAAACCCAATGTGCACGCTATCAAAACATTCAAGCCTCAAGGACAGTCAGTTAAGTGAATCGCCTTTAGAAAGCCGACCGTTAGTGAACCTGAGCCAGCTAGACCAGTCCTTCATGAAGTCCCCGGACTCTCAGATCAGCTTCTCAAGCACCCTCCAGTCCCAGCCACTTATTGGTCGCTTGGAGGACAAACTCAAAGACGTCACCAACTTGCAGGAAGGTGAGGGACATTATTTGAGTCTGGTAATTGTGGGCTTGCTCCAACTAAACAAATTAAAGTGTTCTAAATATTAGTACAGTAAACCCTCGCTATCTCGGACTACTTGGGGGGAGACCACTTCCGAGAAGCCCAATTTTCCGAGATGTCCGAAGTCCGACTTATATCCGACTTAAGAGAGGGAAAATTCCGAATTAGAAGGGGAAAGTCCGCGTCAGAGAAAATTGAGATAATTTTTTTTTTTTTTTTTTTTTACATTTGAAATTCATCATATTAATGACAAATACGAACCTTATTATGTTTTCAGAGACAGTTCAGTACATAGTAATTAATATTAACACAATAATTAAAAGGCACAGGCTTCAATTCATCCTAAAATGACTTAAAACCGAGTGAGAGAACATTGTAAACCAGACACAAATCCCGTTCAACTCGGAAATTTCCGAGATATACAGGGACATTTCCGAGAGGCCGATGCCGTTCCGAGAAGTGCGGGTTTCCAACTAAAAAGAGTCCGAGTTAGCGGGGGTTTACTGTACTGTACTGTATGTACTACCGGTATTTCGAGTCTTCTTAGCAATGACAGCAGTATCCACGTTGCTCAGTTAATCCGGGAACGGCGAGCGTCCTCAATTGAGTCTGTAGTGAGATTTTTTTTATTTTATGTGAAAAAAAAAAATCTCTACAGACGTAATTGAGGACGCTCGTCGTTCCCGGGTTAAGGAGAACCTCATTTATTATGATACTGCCGTTGTGCAAAGCTGTTATTAGAATAGGTATTGAATATTTTTGAAGAGTTTATCTTACAGTCTTACAGTAGATTCTCTGGAAAAAAGTCAAACTATCCAGCTCAGTACCAGTACTTGCACTGCTGCGGATGTTTACGGTGTTGGCGGCAGCGGCAGCAGACGCAACATTTTTACTATTCTGTATTTTCACTTTGTAATCAAACTTCAACTGCCAATCTGCCAACCTAGAGGTTGGCAGATTGGAAGCCAAAGTGTCATTTTTCCTTCTCCCCTCAACTTTCTCTTCATAATTGCTGAGGGGCACAGGGCCCTGGGTGGGGCTTTGGTTTCTCGGGCGTTTCCGCACCCTCCTGAGCTCCCCGCCATGGAGTGGCTTCGGTCACCCAGGCTTTATTGTGGTAGGCAGGGAGGATTCTGTGGGGGCGCTCGGTTATGGCCTTGGTCTTGCTCGGGGCCTTGGGGCTGTTCGGCCAGGCAGCCTGGGGAACAGCAACAACAACAAACAACCTCAATTCTTGTCTTCCCCATGCTTTATCAAGATTACTTTCAAACTTCTTTACTGATTCAGAATCGACCAGATACTGGGGCAGTTCGTTACACTCATTTATCACCCTATCACTAAAAGAGTTCTTTGTCTTTTCAAGCCTAGTTCTTTCTTTGTACATTTTCTTAGTGTCCTCTCGTTAGTATAGTACAGCTCGGTCCCGTATAAAGCGAGTTCAAACAGTGCTAATTTCGATTAGTGCAAGCAATGAAAATATTAACAACAAAATTATCAACCAATGCGAATACGATCTTTTATTGGGAGTCGGGTGGCAATATGGGTTAAATCCGGGGAGTTTTCTATTAGTGCGGCCAAAATTTGTACAGTGCAATAAATTTCCCACCTGACTCGTGGCATCGCTGGTGTTTGAGCAGCTTGGGAGGCTGGTCAGTCAGACATTTTTTACCCCGTACCGTACTGTGTGACGCTATCTCACATTCTCGGGTTTGTGATCATATCAAGTGTAGAATTTTAGGTAAGGAAAGGTCTAATTTACCATTGATATGCTATATTTACCATTAACATTTATTCTTGGTATGTTTGTGTCAGTATAAATAACGATATAAGGAAAGATATGTGTGCTATATGGAGGACCGATCGACCAATAAGTTTTTTCCCATAAGATACGTTGTTCACATAGTGCAAATTCACATGTGTGACGCACTGTATCGACCAATTTCTCGCACTATGCGGGACCGAGCTGTATAGTATAGGGGCCCGAACCTGGTGGTAGCGCTCCAGGAGGCTGCCCTGTCATTGGGTGAAAAATAGGGCCAGTCATAGTGCCGTGTATGCGCATGGGGTGCGTCTCTGCGGCTGGTTCTGGTGGGGCGTACCGAGGCCACTGGATCCTACCCCCTTGTAATCTCTTGGGGAAAGGTGCTGGGAATGGTCCCGGGGTAGACTGGAACCGGAGTTCTGGGGGGGGGGGGGGGGGTGATGATACCCATTTGCCAGCCAAATTACCCAAATATGACTAAACAACCTAAAAAGAAACAACGTAAGTCCGAAGATCCAAAACCTCACAGGATAAGGACAAATGCCCCCCACAATCTCAGACTTGCTAGTGTGAATGTTGGTAGTTTGAATCTGCGTACAAATGAAGTGGCTGAGATGTGTGAGAGGAGGCGAGTGGACGTCTGCTGTGCCCAGGACACACTCTGGAAGAGGCATGGGGTACAGTGGATTGTCGGAAGAAAGAAAAGATATAGGATCTACTGGATGGGGGTGGAGACTGATAAAGCGAAAGGAGGAATGGGTGTTCTGGTGGCTGAAGAGCTGGCGGAAAGTGTGCTTCAGATTGCGAGAGTTAGTGAAAGGCTGATTATTTTGAAGTTGAAAGTTGGTGAAAGAATTCTGAATGTGATATCTGCATATTAGTAAGGCAGATAATCATAACAATTGTGCAAATTATGACTAAAGCATAAATTTTTTACCAGTGTTAGTACATACCATAAGGTTCATTTTCAGATCGGGAGGTAAGTCAGATTTGACCTCTGAGGATAGTGAGAGGTCAATGACCTCAATTACATTGAAATTGTAATTTTTTCACGATTCTGGTGCAGTTTGTCTGTTTTGGGAATCATTAAAAAGGTATGTTGTCATGTGTTGGTCCCTTTATCTTCTGGAGAGCCTTTATACATAATCACAGGATGTAACCATGACTGAACAAGTGCTTTAAATGAGGTCAATGACCTCAGAAAACAAATTTATTGAAATACACATTTAGGTTATTGTGGTGTCCAGAACAGCTTGCATGAAATCGTGTTGTAAGATCATCTGTGCAACCTTTATTTTCAATGTGCACTGAACATAGTCTATAAGCTTAAAGTACAGTGAGGTCAGTTACCTCAGACACATGTATAGTACATACCGGTACATGTAATACACACACATTATCCATATACAGTAGACGCATACATATAAAGGTGTCTGATTGCACCTAACAGTCTCCCGAACATGCACATAATGCAGTGCACTTGACTGCAGCCTAGGTGCACTTGCAGCGGCCGGTACATCCCTTCTTGCAGCCGCAGTGGATCAGTTCCGTGGCAAGATTTTGATGCCTCTGGCAGTGTCGTCCAAAGAGGCTGCCACCCAGAGGCCTCCTTTGTCCAACCCCAGTCAGATGGGATTGGTAACTCTGGATTCAGGACCAGAGTTTGGTTCCAGCAGTTGCCCTGGAGAGATGCACGCTTGATGTGCTGCTGGAGTACTGCCTGCGTTGGGGGAATGTTTTCTAGAGCCCTAGACTTGTGTGCGAAGAGCTGTTTCCTAGCATCGTTCACTTCCATGGTGTCACTGGTGCGGTCATACATCAGCACAACGAAGCGCTCCAGCAGTGACATTGACTCCTCACTGACATCACTTGGCATGCGTAAGAGTTCTTCAAAGGCATCAGTCACCTCTGGGAACACTCCAAATCTCCCAGGCAGTCTTCTTCCCTCTGCCAGCGAAAGAAGACACAGTGTCGCACCCTGTGAGGGCATGGAAGATGGGGAGAGTAGCACATTGTCTTGGGTTCATGGCGGCAGCCAGTTGGTGAATAGCTATGTACCGGAAGCTGGATCCAGTACCAAGAGCTATCCACAGCTCGTCAGGATTGATGTTGAATGAAGCCACAGCCAGTACCACAACATCAGTATCCACAGTGCGTATGGCCACCTTCCTGATCCCCTTCTGCACAGCATCTGCCACATGCTGCATGTTCTTATGTTCCTATATATGTATGTTCAGTCAGGACCCCCAATACACGATTCCACAATGCGCGAAAACCCTAATACACGAGTTACCCCTCGAAAATAACATTAATTAATTAAACATTAATTACGCGAGGTGGTACCACAATACACGAATCGAGAGCTAAGAAGGGGCCAAATCCGCTATTCCCGCTTGATACGCGAGCACGTCTACGTTTTGCGAGGCCCAGGCGTAGCTCCGAAAAGAGAAGAAGACGGGCATACGCCTGCCTTCCCTCCCGCTTACCCTCCCACAGTCCCGCTCAAGCGCTCATAGCCGTGCGGAGTGACCAAACGTTTGTAGTGCCTGCCACTTTTTTCGCCATGCCACGCCAATATAAGAAGATAACACACAAAATGAAGGTGGAAGTGTTGGATCGCAAGAAAAAAGGAGAAGGAAACTGTGCAATAGGCTTGTCAGAGTAAACTGTTCGTACGATTTGGTCAGGGAGGGAGAAGTTGGAGAAAATCGTGAAGTCCTACGGTCCTAGTCCTAGTCCTAGCCTATCTACTACTAATTTTAAGGTAAGGTTTCATATTTTTATTCATTGTTCTTCTTATATATAAGATATAGACTGTACTGTAGAGCCAAAAATGTCGAAAATAGGGCCAAAAAAGTCGAAAATAGGCCATAATTGAGAGATGTCACCCAATCTAATTATTCCAATTTAAAGTTAGTTCCACAATACACGAATTCACAATACGCGATGCCTCCTGTCACCCCTATTCTCGCGAATTGGGGGTCCTGACTGTATATGTATGTGCGTACGTACGTGTATATACGTATGTTCTGTATATGAGTAAGTAAATAAATGTGTATATATACTGTATATCACTTACTCTCATGGTTATTTTATGATAATTTGTATTCTGCACCTGCATCATTATTGTATTTATTTATTTTGTTTGTAAACTGAGCTTACCATCTTCATATCTGTACATCTCATGTTCATCCAATTAATTGTAAAATGTGTATTTTCAGCTCATGAGGCTGCCATTCTTTAATAAACCGTTTATTATTATTATTATGTAGAAGCAGGCGAGTGTCCGCCTCCTCGTGTGAACATGGGGCGAGGTTGGTCAAGTCGGACTCGGCAGGAGAGCACTCAGTTCCACATGTTGCATACATTTCCTTGCCATCTGCTATTGGAAAACGAATGGCCTCGCGTGACAGGAAACCAAAGAGCTCAGTCTTGTTTTGATCCACACGAAGGAAGTCCTTCCAGTTCTTAGGCATGACGGTAGAGGGAGCCACTCTCTTCCTGACGCCCTTGCCCCTCTTCTGTCTGGTCGTGCCTTTCAGGCTGTCGGGTAGATATATATCCCAGACGAGGTCGAGTCTGTTGACCTTTTCGAGTTGAGTGGAGATGTAAGGTGCAAAGACTGTGTTCACATACTCTTGAAAGGTCTTTGCCATTACAGGATTGAGCATTTGAACAATAGCTGCTCCGTCAAGGATTGTGGCATCAACCCCAGGTGCGCTTGTGGTTTCGGGTTGGTCTGATTTCAGTCAGTGTAGTAGATCTGCTTTGACTCCAAGGCGCAGTTTTCCTCCTGTTGATAATACTGGTGGGGCTGCCTGGTTCTCGTGGCAGAAGAACTGGTCCAGATCCCCATCACGTGATTGGCAGGCAATATACAGCCTCGAGAAGAGACTACAGTCACTCTTCACTGCGGTGAGTTGGATCTGCTGCTTTGACTGCGTCTTGGTCTGTGGCCGACTGAAGAGTGGCAACTTGTTCTTGGGCAGTGTTTCTGTAACTGGCTTCGTGCATAGTTCCAGTCTTTCTTCAACAAACTTTGTGTACTGCTCCTCACCAAGGGACTCAATCTTCCTCACAGTTTCTGCCACTGGGGTGTCCATGATGTGTCTCGTGTCAAGGACCAGTAGATCTTGAGTGTTCTCTAGGAAGGGATTCCCCATCTCTTCAAACACTGCTATAAGTGCTCTGACATCCTTCATAAAGGCTGCTTGCACTCCAGGTTTCTGGTCATGGTGAAGATGCCCAGTGTTGTGAGCACCGCCATGTCCTCTTGTCGCCTGCTCTTCAAACTCTGCAGTGATCCTGGCTATTTCTGGCCCTGCCACCATCCAGCATCTGAGTGCCCCAGGGTTTCCTGTCAGTCCAATAGCTCCACCAGACCCTTTGACCACAGCGTTGTTCTGTTCATGATATTGGTCAATTGCCATGGCAGAGAACTTGTTGCTGGTCTTATGTACCACAAACTTCCCAGACTTGAATTCTGCCAGGACATCTGGGTGTTTGTCAATGAGGTTTATCATATCACGGATGTGTACAGAAAGCCACCTGGAATAGTGAGTGTGATCTAAGGCGAACATCCAGGGCATGATCTGTGTCAGGGATTCCACATAGAGCTCAAAGTTCCCTTCACGAAGTGATCGGATGTACACTAGTAAGAGAACCTCCAGTGACAGGGTCTTGAGCCAGTAGTCAAAGTGCACACTGGCCTTTGCTCGCTGTGTGCACAACTGAGTCTGGTACTTGATGTTCGCCCCATCGAGGATCATGTTCACCAGAGCAAGGAGGGATGGTGTCACAGAATCTTTCTGGCAGTCAGCTTGGAACGCACCGTCAAAGGTGAACCTGGTCTCAAACATTTCTCTACGTACTACCTGTGCTGCTCTTACTAGGTGCATGGCATCACTGTCATGATCACAGGCCTTCTTCAGGGCGGGACCTATATCTTTCTCAAACAAGAGAAGTGTGTCTCGGCCCTGAGAATGGGCTCTCAAATCAGGAAGCACAGAAAGAAGTCTGTCCTGCAGTCTGGTTGTGTGTATTCTGTTGGTTACCGTGGCACCCAGCTGCTCCAGTCTCGTCTTGTAGAGGATAGCCACGTCTGAGAGTTTAAATACAGGGGCATTGTCCTCATCTGCATGCATGTCCTCCATGAATACCACCAGCTCAGCAAAGGCTATGCCATGCAGACGATCCGCATCCTCGTCCTTGAGTGCGGCTGGTCTGATTTTGTTGTATAATGCACGGAGACAGTTGCGATGGTATTTTGCCTCGATGGCAATCATGTCTCCTGCAGACAGCTTGGCCAGCAGTTCAGTGTCCCCCAATTCAGTGGCACATCTCCGAACGTTCTTGTCAATTTCCATTGTAGCTGCTTCGTGCAAGTCTGCAGTGCCAGCTGGCTTATTGCAGAAGAAACAGATAGGCTCGGTTGACTGTGGAAGCCTGTGGGCAGCTGCTGATCATGTGTGCACGGTTGGAGTACCGGTACTAGATTGCTGTCCTGAAGCTGATTCTGCTCTGCTCTGCTGGTCAAATTTTTGTTGCTAAACTTTAAACAACATTTCTTGTGCCACTGAGCACTGTGTGTCCTCAAGGTAGCTTCTACGCCATTGCCATCATCCAGTCTTTTCACGTTGAGTTCCATTGGCATGTGCCGAAGTCTCTTGAAATGGAGGAGGTCTTCTGTCAATGATGTATAGCCACTACCACTCGGTTTAATGGTTGATCTTAGTGGGCACTGCAAAGGTTCATCTGTCTCTGCTTGGCAAAGAATACAAAGCTCCCAGTTAGTTCTTGGGGGTGGTCTTGATTGTTTGGACGTAGAGGGCTGGGCTGGGTCTATGAGGATATGACGCTTTGCCATAGTGACGATCAGGTCTGGGATGCTTGTATCTTGGCTTCGATCATCAGGCAGGGAATCCTGCAACACATAAGTACAACAATTGTGTTAGTACAAGCCACCACAGTTTACATTCTTTGGCATCAATATTTGATATGTTGAGGTAATTGACCTCTCACTGTCCTCAGAGGTCAAAGCTAGACATCTGTAAATAATTACCAACGCTGTGTGGAATATATAGACACTTTTATTGGAACACAAATGCATGGTTTGTACATCATAAACATGTTTACCATTAACCAATGACGCCAAACATCAATATTTTGATACTTTGAGGTCATTGACCTCTCACGGTCCTCAGAGGTCAAATCTGCCTTACCTCCCGATCTGAAAATGAAGCTTATGGCATGTACTAACACTGGTAGAAATTTCATGCTTTAGTCATAATTTGCACAATTCTTATGATATGAGAGATTATCAGCTGTACTATATGCCCCACAGGCTGGTCTACAGAAAGAGATAAAAGAGGACTTCTGGAATGACACCGTCAGTGTCATTTTAGGTCTCTCGGAGAATGAAATAACAATCGTTGGGGGGGACCTGAATGGTCATGTGGGAGCATCTGCATATGGATACGAGGGGGTACATGGAGGAAATGGTTACGGAAGGAGGAATCTGGAAGGCAAATATATACTGGAGTCCTGCATTGCACTCAACATGGTTGTGTGTAACACAAAGTTCAAGAAAAGACAGAGCCATCTGATCACATATAACTCTGGGGTCTCCAGTAGCCAGATAGATTACTTTTTGGTTAACAGGAAAGACTGGAAACTGGTTCGGGATGTAAAGGTCATCCCGAGCGAAGAATGTATCCCCCAGCATAAGCTACTTGTGTGCGACATGAGCTTATACAGAGATCCTAAGTGCAAGAAGGTATACATACCCAAAAGGAAAGTGTGGCTGCTGAAAAAAAAGGAAGTTAGGGATAGGTTTCATAGTGAACTGGAGGAAATTAATAGAAATAAGGAAGCTAGGCCTAACGATATAAATAGTCGATGGAACTTTCTTAAGCATAGCCTTATCGCTGCCACTGACAAAGTCTGTGGGGAAACAAAGTGTCACCCCAGGAATAAGACCTGGTGGTGGAACGATGAGGTAGAACATGCTGTGAAAGAGAAAAGGAGATGCTTCAAAGCTTGGCAGAAGGGAGGCAGCAAGGAGGAATACAGTGCTCCCCCCAAGGGCGCTGTCAATGTAGACTGGGCAAACACAGTGTCCTTGGAAATGCGCTTCCTTGGGACTTAAGAATAAATGGAGAAAATAGGACCGTAGTCTGCCAACCCAACCGCCCGTACCTATTTTTCCCTAATAGGCCTAGCCTAATGCCTAAAATACATACAAAAAGTACAGATTATGGTTAAATACAGTTACTTATATGATATATTAACAGTAAATGGAATGGTTACTCACTTATAATAGTGTATGGTGTCGTTCTTGTTGTGTGAAGTGAGTGAGTGAGAAATCTTCAGGAATCTATATACAGCGCTGGTTAGGCCACACCTGGAATATGCAAACCAGGTGTGGGCTCCATATATGGTAAAGGATATAGAAGCAGTGGAGAAAGTGCAGAGAAGAGCTAGCAAGCTGGTACCAACGTTGAAGAACGCGGGCTATGAGCAGAGGTTGAGGACACTGGGACTTCCGACACTGGCATATAGGAGAAAGAGAGGGGATATGATAGAGACTTTTAAGATAGTGTCAGGAAAGTACGATGAGGATGTGTGCGAAGGTATCTTCTTGATGCGGGAGGGAACAAGAACGAGAGGACACTCTAAGAAAAATTTCAAAGAAAGAAATAGGCTTGAGAAGGCGAAGAACTCATTTTGTGATAGAGTGGTAAATGAGTGGAACGCACTGCCCCAGTATGTAGTCGATTCCGAATCAATAAGGGAGTTTGAAAGTAATCTTGATAAAGCATGGGGAAGACAAGATTTGAAGTTTGATTATAAAACAAAAATACAGAATAGTAAAAATGTTGCGTCTGCTACCGCCGCCGCCAACACCGTGAACGACCGCAGCAGTGCAAGCACTGGTACTGAGCTGGATACACAGGCATAGTTTGCCTTTTTCCAGAGGATCTACTGTAAGAAAACTGTAAGAAACTGTAAGAAACTGTAAGTGACTTCACACAACAACGACACCATACACCATTATAAGTGAGTAACCATTCCATTTACTGTTACCTAGGAGATACCATCTCTGCCGGTGGTGGGGCCGAGGCTGCCACTGTTGCTAGAATTAGATGTGGCTGGGGAAGTTCAGAGAACTGCTGCCAATCCTGACCATGAAAAGAATGTATCTCCCCCTAAAGGGAAAGGTGTATGCCTCATGTGTTAGAAGTGCAATGACGTATGCCTCAGAAACATGGGCCGTTAAAGTAGAGGATGTCAACAGAATGGAACGTAATGAGATGAGAATGGTGAGATGGATGTGTGGGGCCAGGCTACAGGATAGAATAACAAATGTTGAGCTGAGGAGACGTTTAGGTATAAAGAGTATTAGCGAGGTGATGCGTACAAGTAGACTGGGATGGTATGGACATGTTGAGAGAATGGATGAACAAAATTGGGTAAAAAAATGCAGGTCTGTGATTGTGGAGGGAGCTGCAGCAAGGGGTGTACCGAGGAAGACCTGGTATCGGACTATACGTGCCGATCTCAAATCCAAAAACTTGACAAGTGAAGCAGCCCTTAACAGGGTTGCCTGGAACGCCGCCATTAGGCCAAGAGACTGAAACTGCACGTATGTGTGGAGCACTCAGTCTTAAGATTTTATGTATACTGTATGTGTGTATATATGTCGTTCTTGTTCCCTCCCGCATCAAGAAGGTACCTTCACACACATCCTCATCATACTTTCCTGACACTATCTTAAATGTCTCGATCATATCCCCTCTCTTCCTCCTATATGCCAGAGTCGGGAGTCCCAGTGTCCCTAATAGTCCAGTCAAATTGTAACTGAACCTGGCACAAATTGCAACATTAATGATTTCACCTGTATTGACTTGTGAAAACCCACAAATATAACATATCAAAAGTCCTCAATAATCCAGATAGTTGAAAGTCCTCAAAATTGCATATTGATGTTAATTGCTATCGCCATGAGCCGAAAATTGAAAACCAGCATAACTTTACAACGAAGTGTCCTAACATAATAAAAGTGGGGTCTATACCCATGTTTTCATGGCCAAGGAATCCAATGTACATACAATTAACCTCCCTCGGGTATTACATAATATGGATTATGCAAATCAGCAGCAGCAAATACCCAAACATCTAAATTTGTTCCGTTACAAAATCAGAACTTGTTGTGATACAATAAAGTGCACCTACAGGAAACATGGACTTGATTACACAGCTGCATGTTGTGACTGTAAAGGATAGAACTGTTCAAATCCTTCAAACCCCCTCGACAAACTAGACTTTGCTGAGTGAAGCAAGCAATACTGCCAACATGGTACTTGAGTTCCTATTAATTTCCTAAATATATTTTTGGGGGGTAAAGTGCTGATGTGGACAATTTACGTATGCTCTAATGGAATGTAGGTATTTTTGGTTTCACCTTTTAATACACTGACCCTGAAAACACAGATATAGACACTTATTTTACTATCTATCTATCTATTGCCTGACGCCGTGATCCCCGAAGGGGTGGCCACGAACGAACCGCCCCCATGCACCTCTGTCCCCAGTCAGTCGACGCCCCTCCCCCCAACCAGCACCGCCTTCGTTCATGTAGTTCCTCACTCCATCCTTCCACCTCATATTCGGTCTACCTCTCCCCCTCTGTCCCTCCACCTCGCTCTCGTACACCCTCTTAGTCATTCTCTCGCTTTCCATACGTTCCATATGGCCGAACCATCTCAAGTTGTTCCTTTTCACACTTTCCAGCACATCTACCTCCACACCACACCTCCTTCTTACTTCCTCATTAGTCTGTCTATCCCTCCATGTAACTCCGCACGCACTCCTTAAGTAATTCATTTCCACTGCTCTCACTCTTGGTCTGAGTCTCTCAACCAACGTCCATGCTTCGCTTCCGTAAGTCAGTGTCGGGATTACCACACTGTCATGCAAGGACTTCTTCACTTACATACTGACCACCCTATTTCTTGTTACTGCTTTTAGCGTTCCTACAACCCTCTTCCCCTGTTGTACCCTCTCCCGCACCTCTTCATCCATAGTCCCATCTTTACTCAACACACTGCCCAGATACTTAAAAGAGTTGACGATCTCCATAGCCTGACCGTTCAGCTTCACCTCACACTCTGTGACTTCACCCCTTTCGAAGACCATAACCTTGCTCTTCCCCGTATTTACCTTCAAATTCCGTTTTTCGCACACTGTTCCAAACTCATTTACCAGACCCTGCAACTCCCATTCATTATCACTCATCAGAACTGTATCATCCGCAAACAGCAGTATAGGTAGCTTCCACTCAATTCCCTCCCTTTTCAGCAATACACCAACATCCACTGCTCTTGATAGTATTTCTTTCATAACTCCATCCATATATACAGTAAACAACCACGGGGACATCACACACCCCTGTTTCAAACCAACATTCAGGTCAAAGAACTCGCTCTGCTCACTCTCCACACGTACTGCCGCCTTTGCACCCTCATACATGCTCTTCACTGCTTTCAGCAACTTGCCCTCTACTCCGTATATTCTAAGTACTTTCCACAAACCTTCTCTATCCACTCTGTCATAGGCCTTCTCCAAGTCCATAAAGGCAACATACACCTTTTGTTTCTTCTCCAGATACTTCTCCACAACACAATTCAGGGTAAAAATCTGATCTACACATCCTCTTCCCTTCCTAAAACCTCCCTGCTCGTCGCCTATCCATTTCTCCGTTCTCACTCTCACTCTCTCAATCACTACCCTACTGTATACCTTCCCTACTACGCTTAGAAGACATATTCCTCGGTGGTTACCACACACTCCTCTTTCCCCTTTGCCCTTATATAGGGGGACTATTATGCCAGTCTTCCAGTCATCGGGTGCACTCCCCTTCTCCCATGCTAGTTTGCACATTTTCCATACCCATTCTATCACTATCTCACCACCATACCTCAACATTTCCCCACACACTCCATCTGTTCCTGGTGCTTTCCCCAACTTCACTCTTTTCATGGCTTCCCACACTTCTGACCTCCTGATCCCCACCTCCTCCTCCACTACTTCTCTTCTTCTCCCTCCCATACCATATCCAGCTATGTTTGCTGGCTCTTCATTCCTTTCATTTAGCAACTCACTGAAGTACTCCCTCCATCTTTCGACTCTCTCTTGCTTCTCGGCTAGCATTCTCCCATTCTTATCTTTCACACCCTTACTGTTTCCCTTGCTACCTTCCCTAACTTTCTTGACTTCTTTCCAGAACAGTTTCTTACTCTCCCTCCATTTTACACTCAGATTCCTTCCAAATTCCTCATCTACTCTTCTCTTACTTTCCTTCACTACTCTCTTCACCACCCTCTTACTCTCCACGTACCTCGCTCGTTTCTGTCTCTCGGAATCTTCATTCCCTCTACTACCCAACCACTCTCTATATGCTTTCTTCTTTTCTTCCACAGCTATTCTTACCTCTTCTGTCCACCATGCTGTACCTTTCACTCCCCTCCCTCTTCTCCTCACTCCACACACCTCCTCACATGCTGCACAGATCTCATCCTTAAACACCTTGCTCATCTCCTCCACTTCCTCCATAACTTCCAGGTCGAACCCACCTAGTCGTCTTTCCACTGCTCTCCTGTACTCCTCCCTGACTTCCTCCTCCTGCAACCTCTCCACCCTCCTCACCATTCCACCCTCCTCTCGCCTCCCTCCCGCTCTCCTCACCCACTTCTTTTGTATCCTAACCTTAGCTACCACTACATAATGATCAGACAGACCCCCTCCAATACCCCTATATACCCTAGCATCCATCACAGATTTCTTCATTCGTTCATCCACACATACATAATCAATCAATGACTTTCGTTCCACCACTGTCTTATCCTTCATCGTCAACATCCGTTTCCACGTGTACCTGTGGATCATTCTGTGTCGGAAGAAGGTGTTGGCTATCCACAGCCTCCTCCCCACACATACGTCCACAAGTGCACTACCATTCCCATTCACCTCTGATGGTACCCCCCACCCTCCCACCACTCCCTCAACTTTCCTATCACCCACCTTACCATTCATATCCCCAATCAGAAATATTCTTTCGTTCTTGTCAAACTTCTCCAGGCACGCCTCCACATTCATCCAGAACTCCTCTTTCTTTCTTTCAAGTATATCCTCTGTCGGGGCATACACGCATACAATCACCCACGTTTGTATTCCTACTTTCATTCTCACCCACACAATCCTTGAACCCACAGACCCATACTCTCTTACACATTCCTTCCATTTGCTACTTACAAACAAACATGCACCTTCTCTCGCTGTTCCTTCACTCACTCCAGCACACACACCCATTCCACATTCCCATTCTCTCACATCTGAACCTTTCCATTTGGTCTCTGTCATTCCACATACATCCAGCCTGGCATTCACTAACACTTCCAGAACCTCTCTCTCTTTTGTGCCATCATTCATGCCACTAACATTCCACGTAGCCATTCTCAGAATGTCCGAAGGCATGTCCTTAGTCGGTCTTGGTTCGTCAACGTTGGTTCCGTCCGCATCCGAGGCTGTTCGTTCGTTTTTCTTTGCTTAGATATTTTTTCCGGGTGGGGGTCGCAAGCCCACCGACCCAACCTCTTTAGTCGCCTCTTACGACACGCAGAAGGCACGTGGGGCATATTCTATTCCCTAACCCCCAGGGGGCGTTAGGGAATAGAATACTTACTTTACTGAGATTGCATTATTGGTCACCTGTTGATTAACATAATGCTTGTTATGTAATGCATATTGTAGGTTACTCTAATGATCATTGAATTCCCTGGCGTTGAAAATATGGGTATAGCCACCTATTTTACTGAGTTTGCACCATTGGTTGCAAGGTTACAAAAGTTCTATTTTAGGGGGCATTTGCTGCTGCTGATTTGCATAATCCATATTATGTAATACCCGAGGGAGGTTAACTGTATGTACATTGGATTCCTTGGCCATGAAAACATGGGTATAGACCCCACTTTAATTATGTTAGGACACTTGGCTGTAAAGTTATGCTGGTTTTCAATTTTCGGCTCATGGCGATAGCAATTAACATCATTATAGGTTTGACTCCTGTAAGGAGATAAAGAAAACCTAATATTTAGTAGTGGCCCCGTAATCATTGACGATTATGCCTATTACATAAGGCACCCTCTTCAAACACTCATCCGCCATAGTTTGAATCTACCGCGCAGAGCATTAAAAAATTTAGGAGCCTTCATCATGAGTGCACGCAACCTCACTCATGGTTCAGTCATTATGAATTGGGTTCTCACTACGAAAAAACTTCGTAAAAAAGAAAAAGAAAAAGAAAATAAGTAACTATTCAATAAGCTTTCCATAATATCGTGGATGTACTTGTGTGGATCTTTGACCAGACGCTGACTCAGGCGTCATTCTTCCTTCACTGACATATCAAGTAAACCAAAATCCTTAATACATCAACGAATGGGAAGGGGATGGTCGGGAGGGCCCCAGTCGTCAATGATTACGGGGCCACTACTAAATATTAGGTCTTCTTTATCTCCTTACAGGAGTCAAACCTATAATTTATTAGTGGCCCCTCCATCATTGACGATTATGCCTGATATCTAAGACTGGAGGGGGACATTCGTAATCATATCATAACTCTAGCAAAGGCAGATAATCAAACACCACATAGTATTCTTACTTCAAAAAAGATATATATTTATTGGTGCAGCACATATATACAAAAAGGGGTACAAGCAGGAGCGTGCTTCAAAGAAGCCTGCTTGATAAAAAGGGTTTGAGACTCTGTGAACAGATCTGTGAGTTAAAAAGGCACCCCACTCACATAAGTGGTGAAAAATAACAAACTTATAAGTTTACATGTGCACATACTCGTGGATATATCTTGCAAAATATATCCAATACTTAAAATTACATTGCTTTCACAGCTAAAACTACTTATAACAACACTGTTGTTTGTACTACCATTGTACTAGCACAATTTCCTGCACTGAATAGTACAGAGAAATTTTCATATCACAATACCCATAACTAGTATCACAGCTCTTATACTCCGGCGGGGTCTAAGGTGTCCTATGTTACACTGACTGCACCCCCCACCCCCCTTTTTCTTGAAATTAAACAAGAAGTGACTATTAGGGCCACCTAGACCCTCTGCCTTAAAGCTATACATGGCAAGGAAGGTTTGTCTAGAGCTACTGACAGGTATCGTGTCAAAACCGTATGATTAGAGGCCCACAACTGTGTGGACGTAATACCTTCAACAGAAAAATTCTTAAGGAAACGCAAAGAGGCTGCCCATTTGCGTAAATCGTGGGCCCTACCCACAACGCCGGGATTACTCTCTTTAATGACCTCGACCAAGAGAGAAGCCAATCTACTTTACAGCAAGCGCTTACCCGTACCTAGAGGAGAAAAAGAACTTTGAAAAAGATATAGTAAACAAATGTAATAAAGAACCCAAACTGTTCTATAGTTATATCAACGGCAAAACAAAAATAAAGGTCAAAATAACAAAGCTTAGGGTAGAGGGTCAATTATATGAAGACACAGTGGGTATGTGTGAAATTATGAATGATACATTAACATCCGTGTTTGTGGAAGAGGATGACTATGTAGAACCTGTGGTGGAATTGAATGAGATACAGGGACTAGAGTCGATAGAAGTCAACAAGGATGAACTAAAATCATTGTTGGAAGAATTGGACGTGAGAAAATCTATGGGCCCAGATAACATTGCTGGATGGGTATTAAGAGAATGTTCTGAACAACTAGTGAGACCTATTTTTAATATTGTTCAATACTCATTAAACAAGGGGGAACTTCCCTTAGAATGGAAACAAGCAAATATAACTCCAATATATAAAAGTGGAAATAAAGAAGACCCGCTAAATTATCGACCGGTATCCTTAACGAGTGTTATATGCAAGCTTTGTGAAAAGATTATTAGAAAAAGATGGGTGGGTATGTTGGAGGAGAGGGAAATAATTTCAAGCAAGCAGTTCGGGTTCAGAAAAGGTCATTCGTGTACCACAAATTTGTTGAGTTACTATGATAGGGTAATTGACATTGTACAAGGGAGGGAGGGGTGGGTAGATTGTATCTACTTAGATTTCAAGAAGGCATTTGATAAGGTGCCTCATAAGAGATTGTTGTGGAAGCTCAGGACTGTGGGGCGGGTTGAGGGAGTATTATTAAAGTGGATGGAAAACTATTTAATTGGGTGGGAAATGCGAACAGTAATAAAAGGAAAGTTCTCCTCGTGGAAAAGGGTAAAAAGCGGAGTGCCTCAAGGATCGGTGTTGGCCCCAATCATGTTTTTGGTTTTCATCAACGACCTTCAAATGGGAATAGGCTCATATATATCTATGTTTGCTGATGATGCAAAATTAATGAAGCATATTACAAGTAGGAGTAGTTGTGAAGAATTACAGAGAGATCTAGATAAGTTATATGAGTGGAGTCAAACTTGGAAAATGGAATTCAACACGAGTAAGTGTCAGGTTCTTGAGATGGGAAAAAGTAAATATAGACCTTCTTGGGGATATAAAATAGGAGATGAAATAATTAGTAAAGCTGTGAAAGCAAAAGACCTAGGGGTAGTTGTGGCAGACAGCTTGTCACCTGAACAGCATATAAATAAAATAACTGGTGAAACCTATGCAGTGTTGACTAACATGAGAATAGCTCTGAATTATTTAGATGAAGAGATGTTAGCAAAAATAATAGGGACAATAATACGACCAAGACTGGAGTATGCAGCAGTGGTGTGGTCTCCACACCTTATAAAACATAATAAAAAACTGGAAAGAGTTCAGAGAGTTGCCACTAAGATGATAGCTAGCCTTAGAGACCTACCTTATGAGGAGAGATTGGAGAGGCTAAAGCTGCCAACGCTGAGGGAGAGGAGAGAGAGAGGTGACATGATCATGATGTTTAAGTGTGTGAAAGGTTTTGAGAAGATCGACAAGGGAGATTTTGTGGTGAGGGAAGAACCAGGGGTCATGATTGTAAGTTGAGGAAAGTTATATGTAAGTCTGATGTAAGAAAGTTCAGCTTCCCGTATAGAAGCATTGAGTGTTGGAATAAGTTGGATGGGGAGGTGGTGGGAGCAAGAAATATCTAAACTTTTAAAGCAAAATTGGATAAATGTAGAGAGAGAGACAGGACAACACGAGCTTAGGCTCAAATCCTGTATACTACAATTAGGTGAGTACTTGCTACCCATAAATCACCCTGGGGATTTAGAGGAGCTACTCTCAAATATTTGGTTAGAGCCTGCACTGGACATAAATTATGGTGCACCTTTCCCCTTTTCAACGCCGGCACCGTGAACTCTGAAAACACGTGTTCACTGTGCTCATTCTTGGCTATGAACCCTGGGGAAGGTGCAATGTGAATACATTCATTAAGCCTACCAAACCTGAGGCAATTAGGTGTGTTGCTCATCGCCGCCAGCTCAGATACTCTGTTCCCGGTGGCCAAAGCCATAAGGAATACTGCCCTTTTTAACCCTCTGTTCCCGGAAGGGCTCTTGAACGCCCATAAAAAAGCATACACGAGCTGCCCGGAAGGGCTCTTAAACACCCATGAGGTCAAAGCCTGTGAGCTTGGTGTGAGAGGCGTCGGTCCGACGCATGTAAACAACAGCCGGCTGGACCGACGCCCCGCATCTCCGGCCACAAGAAGGAGAGCGTCGCTTGTTCGTGTGTGCCTGTATGTTGTTGTTAAGTATCGAAAAGTAGTGTAAAGTGGCTGTTTTGGCCATAAAGTTATCTCCAATGAAATCATCATCACAACTCAACCAGTTGATTTAGAGAGCTCTACTTAATGCCATTCTACAGGTAAATAACACAGCTACGCTTGGGGATGCGCGGGAATGCGGGAAGCAGTCTGATTAACGAATATACGGTAGCCTAGCCTAGATGTTTTTCGGCCAAAACACCCGGGTTTCGAGGAATATATATATAATACATAGCCGGGGCTGGAGGGTTAAGAGTAATGTAAAATCTGCAGTATTTTGGTACAGACGGGAATGAAGTAATGACAAAGCTTTGTCCAGAGACCAAGTAGGCATGAGCTGACGGGGAGGTGGGCGGAGTTTAAAACATGCTCTCATAAAACCTGTTTCCTCCGCGACTGGTATGGTGAGACCGGTAAGGTCCCAAAATGGCATCCTAATCGCTGTTAAGTGATTTTTTAACGTTACCACAGATAAACGTTTCTGCTCGAACAGATAATTTAAATAATTAAAAACCAAAGCCACCGAGGGCACAGTTTATTCTGTCCTAAGGATCCAAGAAGTAAAGGCTTGCCAATGTGATTGATACTGTCGTTTTGTAGACTGGGTATATTGATTCATGAATTTATTGGTCACGTCTCTACCATACGGCGCTAGCCACTTGGCCTCCTGAATGTCCATAATGCAAAAGTCAGCGAGGTCGCTAGGTTGCCAATCGTGTCTAAGTGGAAAAACCCGACCGGGAGCGACACCGGGTGCGGGCACCACGTTTTCAATTGCTGGTACCACAACTGCGCCGGCCATAGGGGCGCGATTATCGAGACTACGCCCCGATAATCTCGTAGTTTGTTTACTACTTGGCACATCAGAGACGCGTCTGGCGGCGGAAACAGATAAATGGAACTCCACCTGTTCCAGTCTGTCACCAGGGCGTCTGGCCCACCTGCCGGCGTTATCGTCCGGCGGGTGAGGTACAATGGGAGTTTGTGAGTCTCCTCTGATGCAAACAGATTCATTTGTGGATGGTAAGGCTCCGCAATCATTTGGTTGAAAATGGTTTGCTTGAGCGCCCATTCTACTGTTGTGCTTTGTCTCCGAGACAGAGCGTCTGCCCAGACGTTTGCTACGCCTGGGAGATAAGAAGCGTGAAGATGAATGTCCAGCCTGTTGGCTAGAATAAAAATCTCTTCTGACATGGTTAGCAACTTTCGAGATCTCGTCGACCCTTGTTTCTGAATACAGTGAACCGCATTCAGATTGTCCATTCTGAAGGCCACCGACTTGCCCCGCAAAGTAGAGCCGTGAGCCTGAAGGAAAAATAAGGGGACTAGTAATTCTTTGACATTGATGTGGGAGATTTCTAAATGGGACCAAAGCCCTTGACCCTGGTGCCCTTGGTTTGACTGAAAACCCCAACCTATCGTGCCTGACGCATCCGTGTCTACCCATACCGTCGGCGGAGGAGAGGTCCATGACATTACTGAGTGCAACATTTCCCTCTTCGCCCAGACCGCTAGTAAGTTGTGGATTAATTTTGGTATGGGCCATAATTTTTCCGCCGGCAATAGCGGAAAATATTTGTTGCCCTCCAATATTAAACGCTTTACTTTCAACCGGCCCAACATTACGGTTAGTTGAACCCAGTTGAGAGAGCCGACCAGAGACTCCCAGATTCTCTGTGTCGTAGTCAGACTGTGAAGGAACCGGAACAGTTTCCTGCGAAATCTGTCTCGATTGTCCACACTCTGACTCAGAGTGAGAGCAGCTGTGTCCCAAACCAGCCCTATCCACTGAACTACTCGTGAGGGAACAAGGTTTGACTTTACCAGATTTACCTTGAACCCTAGAGTTTTGACATGATTTAATGTTATGTTGACATGATTTATGCATACTTGCTCCGTCTCTGCCACCACTAGCCAGTCGTCTAGGTACCACAAAATCCTGATCCCTTGTTTTAACAATGGCATCAGGGCTTGCCGGACTAATTTCGTGAATAAGCGAGGTGCCAGGTTCAATCCAAATGGCATCCTCTGAAAAACATAATTTTGATGCCTGATCCGTAAGGCCAGAAATCGTTGAAATCTTTTGTTTACCGAGACGTGCCAATACGCGTCTGTCAGGTCTAAAGAACACATCCATCCTCCCGGCGGAAGTGTTAGCCTGATTTGATGTACTGTCAACATCCTGAATGACACGTTGTGAATGTGAAGGTTCAGATAAGACAGGTCTACGACGGGTCTCATCTGAGCACTGTCCCTTTTGGGTACCAGAAATAGCTTGGATGTAAAGACTGGGTAATTTTGAGGGACCGGGATGATGACATTCTTGGCGATCATTTCCTTGATCAGTGACTCCACCTCTAATGAAACTAGATTCGCCGTTGTCGGCTGACGTAAACGAGGTCGCCGGAGCCACTGCCAAGTGATGCCTTTGCGTGCCACCATCCTTGCCCACGTATTTAATGGCTATGCTTGGTGACACGTTCGGAACGACCCAGTTAGCAGACAAGGGTTCGCCGGCTGTACTACCCTCGGATCCACCCGCCTTGAGACCGGCACCGGGAATGAGAGAGACTTTAGTTTTTTGATGGTGGTGGAGGTGGTGGTGGTGGACGCTTCGCCTGCTGGCCGCTTCGCCTGCTGGCCGGCGTTGGCAGAAGACGGGCCCTGACCTGGTTTGTTATAGCCTCGTCCTTTCTGACCTGTAAACTTACCCTGTCTATACCTGTACTGACCTTGGGGGGAAGAGGACTTAAGTAGGTGAAAGGGCTTAGATCCCCCCGGCTGCGCTTCTGCGACTGGCTTGGGTTTGGGAAAGTTAAAGGCTGGTTTCTTAGAAGGGGTGGGACTATGTTTAAAGGCCTGAGCCATATTAAACACAGTTCTCCACACATCTGAGGACATTAACCCTTCAACCCCGGGTGGTACACGTGTGTACCATTATGTTTTGCCCCCAGGAACCCGGGTGGTACAACATTGTACCATTGCTTGAAAGCCTGTGAGCTCCGTGTGCGAGGCGTCGGTCCGACGCATGTAAACAACAGCCGGCTGGACCGACGCCCCGCATCTCCGGCCACAAGAAGGAGAGCGTCGCTTGTTCGTGTGTGCCTGTATGTTGTTGTTAAGTATCGAAAAGTAGTGTACAGTGGCTGTTTTGGCCATAAAGTTATCGCCAATGAAATCATCATCACAAATCAAGCACTTGACTTAGAGAGCTCTACTTAACGCCATTCTATAGGTAAATAACACAGCTACGCTTGGGGATGCGCGGGAATGCGGGAAGCAGTCAGCTTAACAATGATACGGTAGCCTAGCCTAGACGTTTTTCGGCCAAAACACCCGGATTTCGGGGAATATTTATGTAATGCGTAGCCGGGGCGGGAGGGTTAAAGAGGGAGTAAGCACTGGTGACATGACCACCTGATTCGCAATTCGATCAGGAAGTTTCCTAACCAGGGACATTCTGAGATCTTGTCTCGCTCGTACCGCCTCAAGCAAGGCTGTGCGGATATCACCCAACGACTGAATCGACGTCTGAAGGAGCAATCGCCGAGATAGTTCAACCGATCTTCTGGCATCCGCGTCCGCGATTGCCTGAGTGGATCGTAGCATCGATTTCGCCACCTGGTGCGTCACAATGTATTGGGAGAAAAGTCTATACGCTTTCCCCCGAAGCCTAAATTCCCGGTCTAGGTGAGTTTGGGAAGGTGTAGTGAAAGGGTCCTTGAGTTCACATAGATTGATTTTGGGGGCAGCTAAGAAAGCAAACAAAGTAGATGGGACACCGCCAGCAGCACACACTGGCATAGAGAACCAAGAATTACTGTCCTGAGGAATTTGGTGGGAAGATTTTGAGGTGAAGGTGGTAGAAAAGTTCTGAGCCTCCGTCTCCCATTCCACCCAAGGTCCCGGGCCCAACTGCCCCACCTTCAATGCTGGATTAGCGGCTGTGTCTGT
This sequence comes from Paralithodes platypus, assembly GCA_032716605.1. Lineage (NCBI taxonomy): Eukaryota > Metazoa > Arthropoda > Malacostraca > Decapoda > Lithodidae > Paralithodes > Paralithodes platypus. The sequence continues at coordinate 1,821,035 of CM064571.1, read as the reverse complement.
GACAGTTTGCAAATCTAATTCTGGCGTGAGAGCTGACAGTGTTTTTATATCATTAAAACCATCATTCTTGGACCAGTCAGAAAACAGTTTTGAAGCTGAGGCAGGGGGCAGGGCAGGTGTAGCAGTATATACAAAATAGTCCTGGTGATAATAGTTAGGAATGGCCTTAACATTAACATCTAGTACATTACCCAATATATCCAAGGCTCGTAACTTTTTAGATTTATTGCCTTGGATTACCCACTCTCGTGGCACTGGAAGTTCCCCTGACAAGGTGGGCTGTGCGACCTCTGGTTTAGTGGGGATCAATTGTACCCATGACTCGTCGGGACCGTATAATAGGGGCATCGCTACCTTTCTTAACGGTGCTTTATCTAAAGGGGGCAGATTCACATCCGTTACCACCCTTACACTAGAAGTAGTCAGTGCCGCCGAAGCAGGCCTAGCGACCACAGATGGTGATATAGAGGGAGGGTGAGGAATCTTAGTTAAGGCAATGGAAGCAATCAGAGGCCGAACATTGGAACTTGTCATGGAAGCTCCCAGGTCTACTGTAGGAGTCTCCGGCTGTTGGCCAATTTTTTTTGTTAGAGCATTAACCAATAACCCATCTATTTCTTCTGCCGTGACAAATTTAGTTGATGACGAACTCAGAGGTGAATCATTCCGATCCTGTGCATCGTCTAAAACTGAACCCGACTCCTGCACCTCCATGTCCGAGATTACAGACGCCTCGTCTTTGTCATCTGGCTCCCCGTGAGAGGATTCCGCCGAAGCCGGAATCCCGTCGTGTTGCCAAGTCAAGTCTGGAATGGATGATGGGATCGCCGTGTCCCGGTGGACATCAGCCACTGAATGTGTATCTTGAGCCAGACGTGGGCTTTCAGTCCCTGGTCGAGAATACCGCCATACCCCCAGGCCTTGGCCTGCACTCCCTTGGGAGTCCGATACTCCCTCAACCATGGAGCCCCCACTTGACCCTGCTAGAGGACGATCACTGTCCACCGAACTCTCCAATTCTAAGGTTAGAATACTAATTGGTAAACTGTCTTTTGTTGCTGACACCACACTAGCCCCATGAGAGTGAATACTAGATTTGCCCGGAGTAGAGGCATGAAGAGAGGCACTAGACTCCGGTGAATGCCGGGAGGCCTTTCGTTCATGCGAGTCTTTCCTAGAAGACTTGTGGCTACGGTGTGACCTAGAACTGCCTTTGGACTTTGTAGATTTCTCACTACAGTGGAATCTCCAATCTCGATCATAATTGGTTCCCACAAATACCGATCGAGATTCGAAATATCGAGATGCGAAGTTAACTTCTTATGGGGAAAAATACAATAGGGACCAGCGAATCGGCAAGTAACCCACATCAAATCTAACAATCACCACTTTTGACCCTGTAACTTGTACTTACGATCACCAACCAGCTGTATTATCCCCCTTTTTGCTCAATCTGGATCAATATGTGTATCTTATGACTCCCTAACCCTTCAGCTACAACTACTGTACATCTACAATATTCCATGTAATTGATCAATAAAACAAAGCTTCACTTGAACAAAAACAAAAGTCGACTGGTGATCAACATGTGTTGTATCGTGAAGCTACAATTTGCTAAAATGGCCGCAAATCTACCTACTTCAATAAATTTTCCATGGTATAAAGTTTAATTAAGTTTTCTTTTGTCTTTACTATTATTATATATTAGATTTTCCTCATACAAATAATAATGTATATTAAAACATGGTAAAGTAATTTATATTACTACGTAAATGAAAGCGGCAGAGATGAGTCGGGTTAGACTACCGCTGGAAAACGATCGATACTAGCGGTACATTAGTATACAGGTGAACAAAACACAATGACTGTGAGGTTCACACATCGATTTGGTCAAGATTAATCTGTTTATATTAGTATATAAGCATCTAGCATCGATATTTAGCTATCGAGATTAACGTTTTTTCATCGAGATTTGTGATTGGGGAGAGCTTGAAGGTGGCATCGAGATGCGAAATATCGAGATGAGATTGATCGAGATATGTGAGCCTACTGTATAGCTACTTGTGGACCCCTCTGTCTTGCTCTTCTTACTCGCCGGCGAAGAAGAGAGACCAGGCGGCTGCTGTCTAAGAGGTGACCTGGACCGCGCCCGTGACGAGGAGGCTGCCACCGGGTGCGTAGGTTCTCGCGGTCTCTTAGATGTGCTGGAGGCTGGAGAAAGTGTAATACCCTGTCCAGTCTCTGCTGACTTTCGTACAGTTACTCTAGAGGGACGTTTAATAGGGGGGTGCTCAATTAGTAACTTATCCCAAAGAGTTACGTTATCGCATTGAAGTTACTTATGAGCCACTGTGGTAGTATAAGTGGTCATCTGCTGCCTAACCTCCCGTAATGCGACCGAGCAAAAGGTACAGTTCCGCATCACCCACAGACCCCGTGAGCGGTCGAGACATTTAACACATTTAATGCAAAGGGTGTGTGCAAATATAGGGATACCTGAACAGGAGGGCGTAATGCACAAAGCAAAAACAGGGGCAAAGGTAGCCATGACAGAGACTGGTGGGAAACTTACTCCAGGTTCTCTATAGACCCGCCGGGACCTAGCTCTGGAAAAAAAGAAAATTTCCAGGAATTAATGCTCATAAGGTTAACCCAACATGTTCGCACACAAGTGTTAAATAATCCGCCGGGTAACGAGACGCAATACACAATGACTACAGCTCGCTACGCGGTGGGGTTCCTTAGTAAAGATTTCAGAATATCTTAACCTGTCCAAAAGATTTATGAATACCCTCTGACATGATATAAAGACCAGCATGGCGTTTATAACTGATTTAGTCTTCCCGGTGGTGTTTGTTTCAAGATATTTTTGGAAAAAAAAAACTAAAAAGACTCCGGCCCCCGTATTATCTCGCAGATAAAAAACTGGGAAGACTGACAAAATACGAGATCTGACTTCTCCCGAAGTGTTTTTTTAGATCGCCGTATGTTGAAGGCGGCGATACAAAACGTATCCCTCAATTGTCTGGTCAACTATGCTGAATTGCAAATTCGTTATTCCACCCTTCCAGGGAGCACCCGCCGGGTGTAAAATAAAGTTACAAAAAGTTAACCCCAATTGTGCCTTAACCCTTCCTACCCGGGCAGCCTTTCTTAAGGACGGAGGCTGTATCCGGGCGATCTGGCTGAAAACACAACAAAAGTAAACTAAGGCTAATCTCGCTTAATATACTACCTACATTAATCAAACATATGTCAAAATGGGCGCCTTACCTTTCCGCGTAGAATGGCGTTGAGCTTTCTAGCTCAAGTAGTTCAGGAGTTATGGTGATGGAAGTGGAGGTAACTTTTGCCGCGTATTTACCTCGCCGCGTCCGAACGCTCAACCGCGGCCCAGGCTACGACGAACGTTTTGACTCGTCGCTCTACCTTGAATTATGGCGGGAAGCGATTTTTTAGTGTTTTATTGTTTATTATGCCATATATTATTGTTATAATATTTTCACTCAATAAATATATTTTTCTGAAGTAATTTGTGTCTCTGGCACTTATACTTAGTTTTATTGTTATTATTATAGTAGTTATGATTATTTATACTGGACTATGGTAATTGATAGTGTCATTTTCACTTCTTTATTGTTAGGAATATATATTTTAGTGTCACTTTAACTTGTTCATATTGTTCTGAAGGCACTTATTATTACTTATGTGTGTCTCTTTCACTTAGACTTAGTTTTATAGTCATTATCATAGTAGTTATGATTATTTATACTGGACTATGGTAATTGATAGTGTAATTTTCACTTCTTTATTGTTAGGAATATATATTTTAGTGTCACTTTCACTTGTTCATATTGTTCTGAAGGCACTTATTATTACTTATGTGTCTCTTTCACTTATACTTAGTTATATTATTATTATTATTATTGAGTGTCACTATCACTGTCACTTACACTTCAATAGTTTGCCAGAGTGTGGAAATCATTGAAGCAGGTGCCAGCACACAGTCCCACCTGACACTCGAGGCATTGCCAAGTGGTTTTTGTGGGTTTGCTTGGTCGTCGAGTTGTGCGGGTGCACACATAGCACCTCTTCTGCATTCTAATTCGTCTGTTAGGACCCTGGAAAGGAAGGGCGACGAGCTGGTGCTTTCTGAAGAAGTCGGCACACCCTATTCTGTCCATCATGCCTGGTCCTTGTAGTGGCCTCCCTGGTGTACCCGCATGTTTTACCAGGAGCTCATGTATCAGCTGCTTTTGGAAGGTCCGCAGGCTCTTGTACTTGATGACTGGACACCTCAAACGGTAGATGTTGTACGCGTTGAGGACAGACATATCTACTGTATGCAGGACAAACTTCTTGTACCACCTGCAAGATTTTCGCAGGCAGTCTATGAAGCCTATCTGCATGTCGGACTTGTCGACGAGGCGCATGTTCAGGTTATAGTCCAGAACAGCAGCTGGTTTTGTGATAGGGTTCTTCGTTTTTCGGTCCACCTTCCCTGTGGGGACCATCTCTGCTTTGTGGCATGTGGTGAGGAGGTTGACCTTGCGCTGGTCATGCCAGTGGATCTTCTTATGGAAGATGTCCGTCTTCTTAGTTTTGGTTGGGTAGGCTGGCATGCCCTTCCTCTTCCCCTTCACTGTGCCGACAGTTCCGGTCTTGCGGTCATGGAGGTACTTGGCGAGGATAGGCGACGTGTAATAATTGTCGGTATAGAGGACGTGGTTGTCATGGAAGTACCTCTCCATCATCCTCTTTACCACAGCTCCGCCAAAACCAATGAGGGGGTCAATCTCCACCTCACCACCCTTGCCGCTGTAGACTATAAAGTCGAGCACATATCCCGTCTTGCAGTCGCAGAGGACGAAGAGCTTGATGCCGAAGCGGTGTCTCTTTGACGGGATATACTGTCGGAAGTGCAGCCTACCACGGAACAGGACCAGAGACTCGTCGATGCACAGCTTCTGAAATGGAATCAGGTAAGTGGAAAACCGATGACGTATCATGTCATACAGTTGCCTGATCTTCCAGAGTGTGTCGGGCTCGTGGACATGCATGTTATTTGTCAGGTGGAAATATGAGAGGATGTCAAAGTACCTATCCCTTGACATGAATTTGCCAAATGCTGGAGTCGTGAGGTCGCCAGTTATCCAGTAGTCGGCCAGAACGTGCTTCTTTATGTGTGTCATCAGCATTGTGAGTGCCAAGAACACATATAATTCTGCCACAGTGAGAGCTCTCCATGCCACCATCTTTGCACTTGTCTTCCTGCCAAGAAAGTTTGAACAGATAGCCTGGTGGTGATTTGTTTCTTTGACAAGGTATTCCATGACTTCATTGTCGTAGAAGCCACAGAAAAGTTCACTGGGGTTGGCATTTGGGCCACAGGGATATGCTGGTGATACCCCAGAACCCTGTTGTACCTCGTCAAAGGCAGGAAAATCTGGCACAAAATCCGCCCCATCTGACCACACAAACATTTCAGCAGGTCGAGGACGAGGACGTGGAGCTGCAGCAGGCACATGCCCTGGACGCCCTGGCACACGCCCTTGGCCACGCGGATGCCCTGCATGCCCACGCCCAGGCCCAGGACCAGGGGCAGCGGCGTCGGCAGGCTGACCACGTCCACGACCTCGAGGTCCTTTGACTCTTCTTGTCGGGACTTCCTCTTCCTCTTCGTTTTCCTATTCCTCAGGCGACGTCAGGTCATCTGGGGCAATGTTGGGGTCGTCAGCAGCCTCTTCAGGAGTCAACTCTGGTGAAGAATAGACCGGGCGTCGGCGGCGTGGGGCTGCGGGAGGTTGAGCAATGAGAGCCTCGGCCTCGGGAGTTGGGCTCCTTTTGCGGCTAGCCGTGGACTTTTCCGCAGGAAACAATGACCTACGATGCGGGGCCTGTGGTGGCACACTGTGGGAGGCCAATGACGCACTTGTAGAGGCCCTTTGGTCATCCTGAGGGACAGATGAAGCCGAGGGCTGTGGGTGGCCGTCCCGGGTCAAGGCGTCGGGACAAAGGAATGCGGGTGGTTGCTAGGCCTGGGTCGGCGTCACTCTCACTATCTACACCTTCCCTCACTTTTTCTGCCTCCCTGCGTGCTTTCTTGGCTGCACTTTTCACTAAAGACTGTTTATAGAAGTATTTTCCCACTTTCAAGGGCGTACGGGCAGGCAAAGGGGAAGGTCCTGGCGTAGGGCTAGGGCTAGGCCTAGGCCTACCCTGACTTGGCTCTAGCACACTTGGTACTTCAATAGCACCTTCCTCCACCACTTCCACATCAGGATCATCACTACTATCACCCCCCTCAAATAAATCAACATTGTCATCAGCACCAAATCCCACAAAATCGTCAATTTCGCTCCCACTTCTACTCTGAATATTATAGGTTTGACTCCTGTAAGGAGATAAAGAAAACCTAATATTTAGTAGTGGCCCCTCCATCATTGACGAACATGCCTATTACATAAGGCATCCTCTTCAAACACTAATCCGCCGTAGTTTGGATCTACCGCGCAGAGCATTTAAAATCTGAGGAGGCTTCATCATGAGCGCACGCGACCTCATTCATGGCTTCAGTCATTATGAATTGGGTTCTCACCACGAAAAAACTTCGTAAAAAATAAAAACAAAAAGAAAATAAGAATAACTATCCAATAAGCTTTCCATCATATCGTGGATGTACTTGTGTGGATTTTTGACCAGACGCTGATTCAGGCGTCATTCTTCCTTCACTGACATATCAAGTAAACCAAAATCCTTAATACATCAACGAATGGGAAGGGGATGGTCGGGAGGGCCCCAGTCGTCAATTATTACGGGGCCACTACTAAATATTAGTTGTTTTTTTTTTTTGTTTTTTTTCTATGTGATTGAGGGAGGCAAAAGGCATAACTGCCTATATAGCGAGTGCCTCCCCCATAGTTGAAAGAGTGACAGGGCCAAAATCAAGGGACGTTCGAGCCAAAATGCCTGGACACACAGAGTTTGAAGCAATTTAAGTCATAGGAAGAGGGAAAGACCGATTCTGGGAGAGAGTTCCAGAGCTCAGATGTTGAGTAGAAGAAAGTTTGAGAGTAATGTTTCACTCTTGGGTTGGAGAGTTGCACAGAGTAGGGGTGGGATTGAGTTGCAAGACGGGTACCACGTGCCCTAAGTAAAGGAGGTGGTATGCACTGGGATAGCTCTGAGGAACACTGATTATTATAGTAGCGATAGAATAGCGAGAGAGATGCAACATTGCGGCGGAGAGAGAGAGATTGCAGAGAGTTGGTGAGTGGACGGGAGTTAATGATACGAAAGGCCTTCCTTTCAACTTTGTCTAGGAGAGCGGTGTGAGAGGAACCTCCCCACACATGTGAACAATACTCAATACAAGGGCGCACTATGCCCCTGTACAGAGCAAGAAGCTGTGCAGGGGAAAAGAACCCCCTAAGGCGGTTGAGCACACCCAGCTTCTGGGAGGCTGCCTTAGCAAGACTGGTAATATGGTCCTTCCAAATGAGAGCAGAAGAAAAAGAGACACCAAGAATATTGAGAGAAGATGAAGGGTCAATTTTTGTATTGTTGAAGAGTAAGGGATAGTCCGCTGGGAGATCCTGACGGGTAGATAGATGGAGAAATTGGGTTTTGGAAGCATTAAAGTTAACAAGGTTTTCTCTGCCCCAATTGGAAATAGTATTTAGATCAGAATTTAAGAGTTCTATGGCTTCATTACGTTTGTCGTTGAGGGATTGCTGGCTGGGGCGTTCTGAAAAACTAATGGAGTAGTGTAAGGTTGAGTCGTCTGCGTATGAATGGATGGGAATTAAGGTACAGTTAAGGAGATCATTTATAAAAATTAGAAAGAATAGGAGATAGGACAGAGCCCTGAGGAACACCGGAGTTTATAGGGTGAGGAAGTGAACAATGGCCGTCCACAACCGCAGCTATGGAACGGCCGGAAAGGAAATTAGAGACAAAGGCACAGATGGAGGGATAGAAACCGAAGGAGGGTAGTTTAGAAATTAAAGATTTATGCCAGACTCTATCGAAGGCTTTCGATATGTCTAGTGCAATAGAAAAAGTCTCACCGAAGTCCCGAAAGGAGGATGACCAAGAGTTAGTAAGATATGAAAGAAGATCACCAGTAGAGCGACCCTTAAGGAAGCCATACTGGCGATCTGAGAGCAGATTATGAGAAGAGAAATGCTTAAGAAATTTGGAAGCAAGAATAGTTTCAAAAACTTTAGAAAGACAAGAGATAAGAGCAATTGGACGATAGTTGGAGGGTTTAGAGCGGTCACCCTTCTTTGGGACAGGTTGAATGTGAGCAAACTTCCAGCATGAAGGGAAGACGTTAGAGGATAGACAGAGACGAAAGAGTTTGCCTAGGCAGGGAGTCAGCACGGAAGCACAGTTTTTGAGAACAACAGGAGGAACACCGTCCGGACCGTACGCCTTATTAGTGTTAAGCCCAGAGAGGGTAGAAAGTACATCTTTAGAAGAGATTAGGATATTAGGCATAAGTAAGAGAGAGGAGGGCGGAGAGGGAGGAATAGCACCGGAATCATCCAAGGTGGAGTTTCTAGCAAAAGTTTGAGCGAAGAGTTTAGCTTTGTCAGAGGAAGAAGTGATGGTTGTGCCATCAGAGTGGGAAAGGGGAGGGAAAGACGAGGAAGAGAAATTGTTGGTGAGGTTTTTGGCTAGATGCTAGAGAGCTTGGGAAGAGCTAGAGTTGGATAGTTCAGTGCATTTATTATTGATGAAAGAGTGTTTGGCAAGTCGAAGAACATATTTGGCTTGATTCCGGGCAGAAACATATGAAGAATGAGAGTCTTGAGTTTTAAGGCGTCGGTACCGTTTGAATGCTTCCTCCTTATTGCGGACAGCAGTAGAACAGGCGTGAGTAAACCAAGATTTTTTAGCATTAGACTGAGAGAAAGAGAATGGAATGTATGCTTCCATGCCCGATAGGATTACCTCGGTAATGCGTTCAGCACTCTCCGAGGTTGTCTTTATCTCCTTACAGGAGTCAAACCTATAATTTATTAGTGGCCCCTCCATCATTGACGAACATGCCTGATTTCTAAGACTGGAGGGGGACATTCGTAATCATATCATAACTCTAGAAAAGCAGATAATCAAACAACCACATAGTATTCTTACTTTGAAAATATATTTAAATACGGCGCAGCCCATATATATATACAAGAAAGGGGTTCAAGCAGGTACGTGCTTCAAAGAAGCCTGCTTGACAAAAAAGGATAACTCTGAAGATTCTGTGAACAGATCTGTAGTTACAAAGGCACCCCACTCAACGAGTGGTGACAAAAATAACAAGTTATAAGTTTACATGTGCACATAATAAACCCCAAAATAATCGTGGAGATAATTTGCAAAAGATCTCCACTGTTTAACCCTCTCCAACATATGACGCGATTTTGAGCCTATTATGGATACATTACAGCCTTTGTTACCATCAGGGGTATTTATAAACCTTTAGTTTAGTTACTTCAACCTCTGCAGTTGTCTTTGAGTTAGCTGTGGGCAGAAAACTAATTTTGGAGAGGTAATTATAAGAGTGAGAGAACTCTATTTCTTATTGCTAATCTGGCAACCTCTGCGTCATATGAGTCTGAAGGGGTTAATACTAAATTGCTTTCACAGCTAAAACTACTATAACAACCCTGTTGTTTTGTACTAACATTGTACTAGCACAATTTCTCGCAGAGAAATTTTCATATCACATTAACCATAAATTGTATCACAGCTCTTACACTCCGGCGGGATCTAGGGTGTCCTATGTTACACTGACTGCACCCCCCCCCCCCCTTTTCCTTGAAAGTAAACAAAAGTGACTGAAGGGCCACCTAGACCCTCTGCCTTAAAGCTATACATGGTAAGGAAGGTTTGTCTAGAGCAACTGACAAGTATCTAGTCAAAAACGTATGATTAGACGCCCACAACTGTGTGGACGAAATATCTTCTACTGAAAAATTCTTCAGGAAACGTAAAGAGGCTGCCCATTTGCGTAAATCGTGGGCCCTACCCACAACGCCGGGATTACTCTCTTTAATGACTTCGACCAGAAGAGAAGCTAATCTCCGTTTCAGTAAGCGTTTACCCGTACTCGCTACCCATAAAGCACCTTGGGGGTTTAGAGGAGCCACTCAAATATTTGGTAAGAGCTTGCACTGGACATAGATTATGATGCACCTTTCCCCTTTTTAACGCCGGCACCGTGAACTCAGAAAACAGTGGTGATGGGCTGGTCTATCAGAGTGAGAACTGAGCAATCTCTGCCATACCCATAGCTTCCTCTGACTCTTCCTTTTACTTATATATTTTCTAGATCTCAAGTGACGGCGTCTCTAACGTGGATTGACCTCCCAATCTACCAAGATTGGAAGCCAAAGCGTCACATTTTTCCCTTGCCCCTCAACATTCTCTTCATAATTGCTGAGGGACACAGGGCCCTTTGTGGGGCTTTGGTTTCCCGGGCATTTCCGCACCCTCCTCAGCTCCCCGCCATGGAGTGGCTTCGGTCACCCAGGCTTTATTGTGGTCGGCGGGGAGGGTTCTGTGGGGGCGCTCGGCTATGGCCTTGGCCTTGCTCGGGGACTTGGGGCTGTTCAGCCAGGCAGCTTGGGGAACAACAACAACAACTCAGAAAACACGTGTGCACTGTGCTCATTCTTGGCTACAAATCCCGGGGAAGGTGCAATGTGAATACATTCATTAAGTCGACCAAACCTAAGGCAATTAGGTGTGTTGCTCATCGCCGCCAGCTCAGACACTCTGTTCCCGGTGGCCAAAGCCAAAAGGAATACAGCCGATTTTAAGAGTAATGCAAAATCTGCAGTATTTTGGTACAGACGAGAGTGAAGTAAAGACAATGCCTTGTCCAGAGACCAAGTAGGCATGAGCTGACGGGGAGGTGGGCGGAGTTTAAAACATGCCCTCATAAAACCTGTTTCCTCCGCCACCGGTATGGAGAGACCTGTAAGGTCTAAAAAGGGCACTCTAATTGCAGTTAAGTGATTTTTTAACGTTACCACAGATAAATGTTTCTGCTCGAACAGATAATTTAAATAATTTAAAACTAATGCTACTGAGGGCACAGTCTGTTCTGTTCTAATGATCCAAGAAGTAAAGGCTTGCCAATGTGATTGATACTGTCGTTTCGTAGACTGAGTATATTGATTTAATAATTTATTGGTCACATCTCTACCGTATGGTGCTAGCCACTTGGCCTCCTGAATGTCCATAATGCAAAAGTCAGCGAGGTCGCTAGGTTGCCAATCGTGTCTTAAGTGGAAATACCCGACCGGGAGCGACACCGGGTGCGGGCACCACGTCTTTAATTGCTGGTACCACAACTGCGCCGGCCACAGGGGCGCGACTAGCGAGACTAAGCCTCGATAATCTCGTAGTTTGTTCACTACGTGGCACATTAGTGACGCGTCTGGCGACGGAAACAGATAGATGGAGCTCCATCTGTTCCAGTCTGTCACTAGGGCGTCTGGCCCCCCTGCCGGCATTTTCGTCCGGCGGGTGAGGTATAGAGGGAGTTTGTGAGTCTCCTCGGACGCAAACAGATCCACTTGTGGATGGGAGAGCTCTGCAATCATTTGGTTGAAAATGGGTTGCTTGAGCTCCCATTCTACTGTCGTGCTCTGTCTCCGGGACAGAGCGTCTGCCCAGACGTTTGCTACGCCTGGGAGATAAGATGCGTGAAGATAAATGTCTAGTCTGTTGGCTAGAGTAAAAATCTCTTCCGACACGTTTAGCAACTTCCTTGACCTCGTTGACCCCTGTTTCTGAATACAGTGAACTGCGTTCAGATTGTCCATTCTGAAGGCCACCGACTTGCCCCGTAAAGCAGGGCCGTGAGCCTGAAGGAAATACAAGGGGACTAGTAATTCTTTGACATTGATGTGGGAGATTTCTAAGTGGGACCAAAGCCCCTGACCCTGGTGCCCCTGATTTGACTGAAATCCCCAACCTATTGTGCCTGACGCATCTGTGTCTACCCATACCGTTGGCGGAGGAGAGGTCCATGACATTATTGAGTGCAACGTTTCCCTCTTCGCCCAGACCGCTAGTAAGGTGTGGATTAATTTCGGGATGGGCCATAACTTTCCCGCTGGTAAGAGTGGGAAATATTTGTTGCCTTCCAATATTAAACGTTTTACTTTCAACCGGCCCAACATAACAGTTAGTTGAATCCAGTTGAGAGAGCCGACCAGAGACTCCCAGACCCTCCGCGTCATAGTCAGACTGTGAAGAAACATGAACAGTTTCCTGCGAAACCTGTTGCGATTGTCCACACTCTGACTCAGAGTGAGAGCAGCCATGTCCCAGACCAGCCCTATCCACTGAATTACTCGTGAGGGAACAAGGTTTGACTTTACCAGATTTACCTTGAACCCTAGAGTTTTGACATGATTTAAAATTATGTTGACATGTTTGATGCATAATTGCTCTGTCTCTGCCACCACCAGCCAGTCGTCTAGGTACCACAACACTCTGATTCCTTGCTTTAACAACGGCATCAGGGCTTGCCGGACTAATTTCGTGAATAATCGAGGTGCCAGGTTCAAACCGAACGGCATCCTTTGAAAAACAAAATTTTGGTGCCTGATCCGTAAGGCTAGAAACCTTTGAAATCTTTTGTTGACCGATACGTGCCAATAGGCATCTGTCAGGTCTAGGGAACACATCCAACCTCCCGGCGGAAGTGTTAGCCTGATTTGGTGTACTGTTAACATTCGGAATGACTCGTTGTGCATGTGAAGGTTCAGATAAGACAGGTCTACGACCGGTCTCATCTGAACACTGTCCCTTTTGGGAACCAAAAATAGTTGGACGTGAATACAGGGTAATTTGGGGGGACCGGGATGATGACATTCTTGGCAATCATTTCCTGGACCAGTGACTCCACCTCTAAAGAAACAAAATTCGCCGTTGTCGGCTGACGTAAGCGAGGTCGCCGGAGCCACTGCCAAGTGATGCCTTTGCGTGCCACCATCCGTGCCCAAGTGTTTAACGGCCATGCTTGGTGACACGTTCGGAACCCAGTTAGCAGACAAGGGTTCGCCGGCTGTACTACCCTCGGATCCGCCGGCCTTAAGATTGGCACCGGGAGTGAGAGAGACTTTAGTTTTATGGTGGTGGTGGACGCTTCGCCGGCTGGCTGGCGTTGGCCGAAGACGGGCCCTGACCTGGCTTATTATGGCCGCGTCCTCTCTGACCTGAAAACCTACTCTGTCTATGCCTGTACTGACCTTGAGGGGAGGAGGAGGACTTAGGTGGAAGAAAGGGCTTAGATCCCCCCGGCTGAGCCTTAGCGACTGGACTGGGTTTGGGGAAGTTAAAGGCAGGTTTCTTAGAAGGGGTGGGACTGTGTTTAAAGGCCTAAGCCATATTAAACACCGTTCGCCACACGTCAGGGGACATTAAAGAGGGAGTGAGCACTGGTGATATGACCACCTGATTCACAATGCGATCAGGCAGTTTTCGGACTAAGGACATTCTGAGGTCTTGTCTCGCTCGTACCGCCTCAAGCAAGGCGGTGCGGATGTCACCGTGGATCGACGACTGAAGAAGCAGTCGCCGGGACAATTCAACCGATCATCTGGCATCCGCGTCTGCGATTGCCTGAGTGGACCGGAGCAAAGACTTTGCTACCTGTTGAGACACTATGTATTGAGAGAACAGGCGAAAAGCTTTCCCCCTTAGCCTAAATTCTCGGTCTAGGTGAGTTGGGGTAGGGGTAGTGAAAGGGTCTTTTAGCTCACAAAGATTAATTTTAGGGGCAGCTAAGAAAGCAAACAAAGCTGAAGGGACTCCGCCGGCAGAACACACTGGCATGGAGAACCAAGAATGAGTGGGCGTGTGCCCAACCCCGAAAAGGGTTGAAATAGGGGAGCTATCCCCCCGCCAAAGGCGGCTTTCTAGGGCCTTTCCTAGCTTAGAGGATTGGGTTCTAGTCATGTGGTGATGGGCTGGTCTATCTGAGTGAGAACGGAGCGATCTCTGCCATACCCATAGCTTACTCTGACTGTTCCTTTTACTTATATATTTTCTAGATCTCAAGTGACGGCGTCTCTTGCGTGGATTGACCTCCTAATCTACCAAGATTGGAAGCCAAAGCGTCACATCTTTCCTTTGCCCCTCAACTTTCTCTTCATAATTGCTGAGGGGCACAGGGCCCTGGGTGGGGCTTTGGTTTCCCGGGCGTTTCCGCACCCTCCTCAGCTCCCCGCCATGGAGTGGCTTCGGTCACCCAGGCTTTATTGTGGTCGGCAGGGAGGGTTCTGTGGGGGCGCTCGGTTATGGCCTTGGCCTTGCTCGGGGCCTTGGGGCTGTTCGGCCAGGCAGCTTGGGGAAAAACAACAACAACAACAACCAAGAATGAGTATCTTGAGGGATCTGGTGGGAAGTTTTGGAAGTAAATGTGGTCGCAAAGTTTTGAGCCTCTGTCTCCCATTCCACCCAAGGTCCTGGACCCAACTGCCCCACCTTCAAGACTGGATTAGCTGCTGTGTCTGTGACGGTTTGCAAATCAAGTTCTGGAGTGAGAGCTGACAGAGTCTTAATGTCATTAAACCCATCAAGCTTAGACCAGTCTGAAAACAATTTTGAAGCTGAGGCAGAGGGTAAAGCCGGCTTAGAAGCATAAACAAAAGAGTCCTGGTGATAATAACTAGGTATAGCCTTTATATTGACATCTAGTACATTTCCCAAAGTATCCAAGGCCCTTAATTTCTTAGATTTATTGCCCTGGATGACCCACTCACGCGGTACCGGGAGTTCCCCTGACAAGGTAGGTTGGGCGATCTCTGGTTTAGTGGGGGTCAAAAGGACCCATGATTCGTCTGGTCCGTAAAGCAAGGGCATAGCTACCTTTCTGAGAGGCGCTTTGTCTAGAGGGGGTGGTTTGACATCCGTTATAACCCTTACATTCGAAGTGGTCAATGCCGCCGTAGCAGGCCTAGTAACCACTGATGGTGACAGAGGGGGAGGGTGAGGGATCTGAGTCAAAGCAATAGAAGTCATCAGAGGCCGTACCGTAGAGCTTGTCGTGGGAGCTCCCAAGTCCACTGTGGGAGTTTCCTGTTGTTGGCCAAAAAATTTAGATAAAGCATTACTAAGTAGCCCATCAATTTCCTGTGCAGTGACAAATTGATTTGATGATGTACTCACTGGTGAATCATTAATATCCTGCGCGGCATCTAAGCCTGAACCTGACTCTTGCCCTTCCATATCCGATATCATTGAAACCTCGTCTTTATCATCCTGTTCCTCCTGAGAAGATCCCGCCGAAGCTGGAATACCTTGTTGCCAAGATAAGTCAGGAATAGAGGATGGGATCGCCGCGTCCCGGTGGACGTCAGCCACTGTGTGAATAGTTTGAGCCGGAAGTGGGTGGTCAGACCCTGGCCGAGAATATCGCCAAACACCGAGGCCTTGGCCTACACTCCCTTGGGAGTCTGAAACACTCTCAATCACTGAGCCCCCTGAACTCTCCAATTCCAGGGTTAAAATGTTAATGGGTAAATCATCTTTAGGTACAGGCACTATACTGGACCCTTGAGACCGAACACAAACTCTGTCTGGGGTAGAGGTACGATGAGAAGCACTAGAAACTGGCGAATGTCGGGAGGCCTTTCTATCATGGGAATCCTTTTTGAAGATTTATGGCTGCGGTGTGACCGTGAACTACTCTTCGATTTGGAGGATTTATCGCCGTGACCACTGGTGGAACTTTCCGTCTTACTCTTCTTACTCGATGGTGAAGAGGCAAGACTAGGTGGCTGGTGTCTGAGAGGTGACCTAGACCGAGATCTCTCCCGAGACGAGGAGGCTGCCGCCGGGGGTGTAGGCTCTCTTTGACGTTTCGTAGTAGCAGCAGAAGACACAGAACCCTGACCAGTCTCCGCCGGCTTACGACTAGTTACTCGAGAGGAACGTTTAGGGGGAGGGTGCTCGAAAAGAAGCCTATCCCAAAGAGGGACGTCGTCACATTGAAGTGACTTATGAGCCACAATCGTAGTATACGCTGACATCTCGTAAGGCGACCGCTGCGGTCTTATCATTGTCGCGGAGGACCTTGACACTCGATTGGGAGCAAAAGGAACAGTTGCGCATCACCCACAGACCCCTTGAACGGTCTAGACATTTAACACACTTGATGCAAAGAGTGTGCGCAAAAATAGGGATACCGGCACAGGTAGGGGTAATGCATAAAGCAAAAACTGGGGCAAAGGTAGCCATGACAGAGACTGGTGGGGAAAACTACTGCAGGGTCTGTATTGGTCCTCCGGAGCCCAGCTCTGGAAAAAATAAAATTTCCAGGAATTAATGCTCATAAGGTTAACCCAACATGTTCGCACACACGTGTTAATAACCCGCCGGGTAACTTACAGTTTCTTACAGTAGATCCTCTGGAAAAAGGCAAACTATGCCTGTGTATCCAGCTCAGTACCAGTACTTGCACTGCTGCGGTCGTTCACGGTGTTGGCGGCGGCGGTAGCAGACGCAACATTTTTACTATTCTGTATTTTTGTTTTATAATCAAACTTCAAATCTTGTCTTCCCCATGCTTTATCAAGATTACTTTCAAACTCCCTTATTGATTCGGAATCGACTACATACTGGGGCAGTGCGTTCCACTCATTTACCACTCTATCACAAAATGAGTTCTTCGCCTTCTCAAGCCTATTTCTTTCTTTGTAAATTTTCTTAGAGTGTCCTCTCGTTCTTGTTCCCTCCCGCATCAAGAAGATACCTTCACACACATCCTCATCGTACTTTCCTGACACTATCTTAAAAGTCTCTATCATATCCCCTCTCTTTCTCCTATATGCCAGAGTCGGAAGCCCCAGTGTCCTCAACCTCTGCTCATAGCCCGCGTTCTTCAACGTTGGTACCAGCTTGCTAGCTCTCCTCTGCACTTTCTCCACTGCTTCTATATCCTTTACCATATATGGAGCCCACACCTGGTTTGCATATTCCAGGTGCGGCCTAACCAGCGCTGTATATAGATTCCTGAAGATTTCTTCGTCAAGTGACACAAATGTCCTCCTTATCAGCCCTACAATTCTATTGGCTTTGTTTATCTTTTCCGCTAAATGTTCTGAGAAATTTAACTTATTGTCTATCACTACTCCTATATCCTTTTCTGCACTCACTTCCTCCATCGCTTCATACATACTGTATCCTACCTTGTCTATCTTGCTGGTCCCAATCCACATGTACTTGCATTTTTTGGATGAAAAGGCATTAACCAATGCTCAGACCATCCCTTCATGCCCTCCACATCTCCTTGAAGCAAACCCATATCTTCCTTACTCCTCACTCTTCTATACAGTTTAGTGTCATCCGCATACAGGTATACCTCACTTCCATTAGTTATAACTTCAGGCAAGTCGTTGATAAATATAACGAACAGCAGTGGTACCAACACAGATTCCTGAGGTACCCCACTTGTAATTTCCCTCCACCCCGAGCCTATTCCATTCACCAATTCCCTCTGTCTCCGATCTTTCAGGAAGGCTTCTATCCATTTCACACATTTCTCCCCTATATTATAGCTTCTAACTTTCTCTATTAACCTTTTATGTGGGACCTTATCGAAGGCCTTCATAAAATCGCAATATACCACGTCTATTACATCACCATCTTCTAGAATTTGCATCCAATCATCTACCACCTTAATTAGCTGTAGTACCGTCGACCTCCCCGGCAAGAATCCGAACTGTCTCCCACTGAAAAGTTGGTTTGACTTCATATGATCCATTATTCCTTCTCTAATTACCGTTTCCATTAGTTTACACACAACACTTGTCAAACTGACTGGTCTATAATTCCCTGGGTCATTTCTCTTTCCCTTCTTAAATATAGCTGTTATGTTCGCCTCTCTCCAGTCCATCGGGATTTGTCCTGTATTAAACGATACCTCAAATAACATTTTCAATGGCTCTACTAACATCTCCCCTCCTTCCTTTATGATTCTTGGGTGTATCCCATCCGGTCCCGGTGACTTACTTCTGTTCATTTTTTCTATAGCCCTTCTTATTCTAGCATGGGAAAACTCTACTAGTTCCAGCGCCGGTGCCTGTTTGATGGGAATAGTAGGCACTGCATCCTCCGACTCCACTGTTAGTACCCCCCCAAAGTATTTCCCCAGCACCTCTGCTTTCTCCTTATCAGTCTCCGCTCTACTCCCATCATTCAACCCCCCCACCAGCTCTGGGATCCCTACTCTTCTTGTTAATTTTTCCTGAATGTACTTCCAGAATATTTTTGGATTATCCTTCACATTTCTAGCTACAGTATCTCTCTCTCCCTCTCCTTCACCCCCCTCCTTGTTTCCCACCTTATTTTATTGTTTATTTGTCTACGTTCCAGATCCACTTCCTTAGCCTCCATACTAGACCCCCTGTTCTTTTTTAACAATTTTAATCTTTCCCACAATCGTTTCTTTCTTCTAATCAATATCCAAAGCTTTCTTTTCATTGGCAATTCTGGGTTAGTTCTTTTCCTCAATTTTGTTTTATCCTTATATTCCCTTACTGGTACACTTTTGGATACAGCATTCTCCAGTTTGACTCTAATTTTCCTCCACATTCCTTCAGCGTCTTCACCGTTCAAATATTCCCCCCAGTCAATGTCCAAACACCGTCTCAGCAGCTCATAATCTGCTCTATCATACATGTATATTTTTCTATTGCTTTTATTATCCCTCTCCGATTTAATGTTACAACTAAAGCTTATACAGGCATGGTCACTACGACCTATAGGGCTATCCACATTAACATGTTCCACTATATCCTCTTCATTGCTAAAAATCAAATCAAGTACACTCCCCTGCGTCCCATCTCTATATCTTGTCATCTCTACAATATGTTGCGTTAAAAAACAATCTCTCACTTTCTCTATAAACTTATTTTCCAGACTACCCTGTCCCGCTGGAGTAGTACAATTTGCCCAGTTGATCCTTGGCAAATTGAAATCTCCAATCAAAATTTTATATTTGTTCTCTCTATTATCTATCTCCTCCATTGCTTTCAGTAGGTTATCATCCTCTCCCCTGCTATTATTTGGGCTTCTATATATAGAGGCAATTAGAATTGATCCTCTTACACATTTTACTTCAATACACAAATACTCACAATACTGCTGTCTCATATCCACCTCCTTAACCTTTAGCTCTTTTCTTACATAAATAAACAGTCCTCTTCCAACCTCTGCTCTAATAGCATTTCTCTCATATAACTCAAAACCCTCCAAACTATATTCCACCAGTTCCCTTTCAATTCTAACATTTTTTGGTCTTACTTCCTGTAGGGCTATGATATCAGGTTTTTCCTCTTCATCCTGCAACCTACATATCAGTTCTCTTTTCTTGTCCTGAGTAAACACATCCACATTACTAAACATAATCCATCTACCATTCCTTCAGCAATTAACGAGACGTAATGTCACAACGATCACAGCTCGCTACGCGGCGGGATTCTATAAAGATTCCAGAATATCTAAACATGTCTTAAGAAAGTTAAGAATACCCTCTGACATAATATAAAGGACCAGAATGGCGTTTATAGTCTTTCCGGTGGTGACTGTTTCAAGATTCAATTTTGGAAAACAACCCCCCACAAAGATGCCGGCACCTGAATTATTTAGAAGAATAACATAGGGCAGGCTGATACGAGATCTGATTTCTAACGAATTGTCACAAATGATCGCCGTAAGTTTGAAGGCGGCGATACAATAACGTATCTCTCAATTAACTGGTTAACGAAATTGAATATAGAGGTTTTTGTCCACAGAGCTTTCACCACTGCTCAAATCCGGGTTGAAAAGTTCACGTTGTATTGCACTGTCACTTAGCAAACGTTTCACTTTCCTTAGTTTCTTTTTCTTCTCGGTTGGCAGAGGCGTAGATGTTGCAAGCGGGGTAGCACTGGGACACGCGGGAGATTGCACAGTATCGGACGCGTCGGATTTCATTTTTTTGCTGTAGCTCTCAATGGCGGCAACGTAGGAACTGATAAGCGTGGTAGTTGAGGCTTGGTGGCGCTACGATCGCCCCCGCAAAGTAAAATTTGCCCGCGCGAAATTCAAAGCACGCTTTCAAGCAAATGCCTTAGGTAAGGCATACCGGGTAGCGGCCCTTCAGCCGCGCTGTCCTTACCTAAGGCAGCTCGGGTAGGAAGGGTTAAAAAGAGGTTGAGACGGTTCAGACTGACGCCAGTAACCCCCTGCCACAAAGGGCTGGGAGTCTGGAATCACTTCAGAAGTCAGTTGTGAGCCCCGGATATCCCCTGTACTGGTCGGCCAGAACCCTTTGTCTGGTCAACTAAACTGATTTTTTTTGCAAATTCGTTAAGCCCACCCTTCCAAGGTGCACCCGCCGGGTGTGAATATAAGTTTATAACGTTAACCCCAATTGTCCCTATCCCCACTTCTTTGTAAAAGATCGCCGGGGAGGAAAAGCAAACAACAACAGCTTATAGTCCAGCGGAATCGTGAAAGAGCGTGTTGTGACGTCATTATGAAGTTTTTTGGTGGATTCATCATCTCTGAGCTATCCTGAATCAGAATCAGCTGGGTGACAGACTGGCACCCTTGAGGAATTTGTAGTAGAGGTAAAAAACAAAATGGCCGCCCCGATCTCTGATGAATTCTGTTTCGGGCAATATCTTCATTTCTAAGACACTTACAAACGTAATTTTGATGTCTACTATTATGTTTTCAGGGTCAAGGAATCCATTAATGATAATATTAACCCTTATTTAGAGGGCTAGGTGGTCTATTTGACCGTAGCGCCCAGCGGGGTGTTTTTACCCTAAATAGGGTTGTTTATGTGATCATTTTCATGCCTAAATAAGACCCAGAGCATAAAACAAGTATCTATCCCTGAAAGGGCATAAACAGAGCTTTCCAATGACACCCCAACCATCCTTGTACGACCACTGGTTCTCTTGCAACGATCGCGCAACACGAGTGCAAAAACCATGTAATTAGGTACTTTCCCTACATAATTCCCTGTGTAGCGAGTGCGAGAGGGTGGGGGAGGGTGGGATTCATGTCAGTACGTCCGCCGCGGTGGTCTGGAGCAGTCATACGCTTGCTACGCTCCTCCCACCACTCATCTCTCTCTCTCAGCAACATTACGTGGTGAAAATGGCACACGATATAAGTTGTGAACCGCCACTTAGTCCATATTTATTTCACACGACATAAGTTGCGCACCGCCAATTAAGGGTTAAAGGTGTACAAATAATTCTTGTATCATAATTTCAAGATAGTCACCATTAATATATGAATAATTGTTATTTTCCAGTTCCACTGATCCCTTCAAATAAAATATTGAATTCATAATACCCTCCAGGAGAACTGACTGTCCATCTCAACTTAAACATCAATTGAGAAAACTAGTATATGGTTTGAAATGTACACATTTGAGGCAAACAAATATTAACTCTATTGGCACGACTGTAGCACGCGTTCTCAACAATGTTGTACACAATATTCAATCTTCGTCATCTTCGTCCTGGTTCATAGCTACTGCCTTCGTCTGTTCATTACAACAATCTGATCCAGCATTACAATTGCAAAACATTGAACATGATATCTGTGCTGCCACACAACCACACCTGCCAGTGGAACATGGCTGGGTACTGGTGCATCCACACTTGATCAGCTGCAGAATGTTGACAGGTGCAGCAGGCACATCATTTGGAAGTGTGGTTGGAGACAGTGCACCATCTTCACCTTCTTGCCATCCATACTGAATGACATCCAAATTCGGAGGGTGTGCCTGAATAGCCAAATTCCACATCATGACTTGATGAGGAGCGCGATGTACATGCTGAATAAAGGCCTCGCGCGATGGAGGCAATGATTTCAGTTTTGGAGCAGAGGTAATCTTGGAGTTGGCCATCTTAGACTTCCACATTGCATACCTATGTGTGTTCATATCACCTTCCACTTTTGACCCATAACATGGAGCAATGAAAGTAGTTGCCTCACATATCATATTTTCTTCATTTGCTTCCAGTTCACCAAGTAAGGCTGGGTGATGTCCAGCCATTAGTACCTTCAAGGCTGTAGCTTTTCCAATTCCAAACAAATAAGACACAGTATCACATCCAGTCAGAGCATGTACAGCAGGCAGGTATTTAGTGACGTGTTTGTGTTTCAATGCAGTTTCACAAATGTCTATGTTCACCTTCCCAGCACTTGGACTCTCCATACTAACATTCACAGTCATCTTTTCTTTTAGGTAGAAATGAATCAGCAGAACAAAGACATCTGTATCATCACTGATCACTTTGATATGTGAGTGCCAACTAACATTTGATACAATTTGAGCTAAGTGGTGGACGATGATGACATCCGCTTCCTCATGAAGTGTTTTCAAATCTTGTCTCTGGATAGTGGAATTGTTCCATATTTGTATTGGTGTAGGATCTTTTCCAGTGATAACCAGTTTGGTCTGGTTGTTCACTATGTGGGTAATCAGATACTGACAGATTAAATCAATGAGTTGTACTTTGTTGTAGACTACATTGAGGACCACTTTTTGTGCTGGAAGTGGTGTATGTAAGTTGAGTTGATGTTTTCGACTTGCATCATGACCTGCACGACTGGATCTTGTCATTTGTTTTGTGCTAGTTTTGATGTACCTGTCGAAAATCAAATACACATCACAACACTCAAGGTGGTACTTGATGGTCCTCATGAAGTTCATCACATAATCCTCTATGTGCCATTTGTGGGCACAGTCCATAACATGGCACATCCGTCGATGATGACAGCATCTGAAACACCTAGAGTTCGACTTGATTGCTCAACTTGGAGTTTCTTCTTCAAAACTGCTTTTGACTGAGCCCGCATTGCACCACTCTCATCAAACAAGGATGCTGGCACAGGGGATAGTTCATAGGAGAGGACTTCCTTGATATCAATATCCCTGTGTTGTTGGAGACATATGACTCGGGTGTATATCAATTCCATGTCATACACAGGCTTTCCATTCAACTTGATGGTCTTTTTGGTTGAAGGCATCAAAGCCACCTTTTTGGTTAGTGTTTTGTTGAAGCTTGTTGGCCATCCAGACTCAAATTCTTTCATCTGTTGTCGTCCAATCTTGAGAGATTCATCAACGTTTACCTTCTCTATTGCATGAAGACCTGTGACGATGTTAAGGAGGCCAGGTGGGTGAGTGTCAGTTGCCAGAGGATCGATATAACTTGCTAGCGCATTTTGAATCTTCTGACGATCAGATGAGTCACTTGCAATCCTTCCTGGCATCTCTTCTTTGTGAGTTGTGACGATCTTGTTCTTTTGCTTGACTTTCATTGCCATTAGATCACCACGTAGCTGACTGCAGATATGCAGGCTCAGAGCCCATCTTGTGACAGCCGATGGTTTCAGAGTCAATCCTGTGAGTCTGCCAGATTCATGGCCATATCTCATAAATGTTGACTCTATAAACATATCCGACCATATGGCATTCCATGTGCCTGGGTTGTGACGCATAACGTGTTTACCATTCATGAACTCTTTAAGAAGATTGGCTGGCAGACGCTCCATGGATCGAAGATAATACAGACCATACCTTGCATAATTACAATGACTGGCAGCAAAGAATTAGGGAATCATCTCTGCAACTGCCCACAGATGGATGCCATCAGTGGATGCCATCCTGAAAGTATGATTCAAGTGTTATGTGTACACCTTTAATACTATCATCAATGGATTCCTTGACCCTGAAAACATAATAGTAGACATCAAAATTACGTTTGTAAGTGCATTAGAAATGAAGATATTGCCCGAAACAGAATTTATCACAGATCGGGGCGGCCATTTTGTTTTTTGCCTCTACTACAAATTCCTCAAGGGTGCCAGTCTGTCACCCGGCTGATTCTGATTCAGAATAGCTCAGAGATGATGAATCCACCAAAAAACATCATAATGACGTCACAACACGCTTTGACTGGAAATGGCCATTTGGCATCTGGACTATTAGCTTTTACTGGCTTTGCAAAACCGGGAAAAAACTACACACAACACGTGTCCGCATGAACACTGATTTATTGGTGGCTCCTTACGTCAATGACGTAAGAGCCTATGGTAATATGGCCTCCTTCCGGGCTCCTCTGAGCCCGGGTTAATCCTGATCACTACGGTCGAGAACCAATATCTTCTTAGGGGGTACCCCTTAATCATTCCTAAGGTACGTCATTGAGACGGAGCCACTGAAAAGTGAAAAATAAAAGGAAAAGGAATAGTACAGTTCGAACACCGCGCCACTTGCGCATTCGGGTCTTCCTCTGTTCCCATGAGCATACCCTGATATCCCAGTTGACCTTGAACTGGCCTCTCTCGTCCGTAGGCCATAGGAGGCAGACAAAGTTTTCTTATCTCCACCACAGTGTTTATATAGCCCCTCTTCGACGCGAAATCTTTGTCCATAGTGAGTTTTGTGCAGTTGTAATAGTATATGCGTCTAAGAAAGTATGTATATGGACTAATTTTCACTTGTAAGCCTGTGAAGTAAGATCTTTCGTCTGGCTGGCCTACGAACGTGCCATTCAAGAAGCCACTTTCCACAGAGCCGCTAACTATTATGTTTTATCTCGTTTGTTCGTATCACACGAACTTCGGCTCTATAGCTGCAGTGTCTTAGTGTTCTGTAAATTTGTTTTTGAAGTATAATTCGTCAGTTTTTCCCTTAAGTATCAGTGTTATATAAAGTGCCCTATCCCTTTTAACTATATCGGCTGACAGTAACCTCTGGTTGTGCCCTGGCCAGGGTTTACTCGTCACGCCACCGAAATTGTTTATTGGGGACAAAAGTGCTTTCATTATTTACATTCAAGCCTCTTTCAATTTAATTCGTTTAGACAGTAACCGCTGGTTGTGCCTGGCCAGGGTTTACTCATCACGCCACCGAATTTGTTTATTGGGGACAAAAGTGCTTTCATTATTTACATTCAAGTCTCTTTTAATTTAATTCGCTTAGTTTCCACTCTAGTCGGTCACGATTCACTCTTCATATTTATTACCTTCAAGTTTTTGTCACATGACAATGTTTCCTATAAACCAGCATTACATCAACTAGGGATCGGAATTATATTAACCCGCGGGTTCTGCTCATCTAAACATTCGTATATATACCTTTACTTTCCCAATGAGCACCCATAATAATATCATAGTTGACCTTGTCCCACTACAAATGAAAAAAAATGATGTAAGACATGCTGATAAGATTCCAATTAGCCAGGTAACCTAAACCCATCACAAAGGTTCCGATTCCAAGACCCGGCTACCGGGACCGCCAGCAGGGTGGCAGTCCCGAGTGCCCGATCAAGCGGGAGACACCAGAATACCATTCAAGACCAAATCCCCGGTTTGATATTATTCCAATTACCCAGGTAACCTAGACCCATCACAAAAGGGTCGGGTACCAAGGCCCGGACACCGGGACCGCCAGCAGGGTGGCAGTCCCGAGTGCCCGATCAGGCGGGAGACACCAGAATACCATTCAATACCAAATTCCCGGTTCCCGAGTCATTATCTCAACAAACCCAGGTCACCAAGACCCGGGTTTTCAAGACTGCCGGGCAGGAAGATCCACCCAAACAGGCGGACAACACTATGTTACCATACACTCATAATTTCCCCGGTTATCCTAGTCCTCATTTCGATGAAACTCTAACACCAAGACCCGGCAACCGGGACTACCGAGTATGGCGAAAGTCCCGGGTACCCGGATGGTCAGGAAAGACATTTCTACCATATAAATATAACCCAAGACTCCCGGGTTTTTCCCTAGGACTTATATTTATAAAGCCAGAGCACCAAGACCCGGTACCAGAACTACCGAGTATGACAACAGTCCCTGGTACCCAGACATCCCCAGACTAGAATAGGTCTTTATAATCCACAACACCCGGCCGGATACCATCAAGCTATGAACCGGGTACTCTAACACTAGGCTAGGCCTAAGCCTATCCCATCAACACCAGGTACCCTAAGAGAAGGGCCCCAAATACAGGATTCAAACAGAAATTATTACTGAGTACTCTTGGTTAAACCATACTATAGTAGGCTAATTAACCTTAAACATGTTAAACAATATTTAACAAAATTTTCAGAATTAAGTCAAAATACGAGAACTTATGATAAACACATCTGGATAACCAATTAAATTAAAACAAATCATGCAAGGCTAGACCCTAATCCAAGCCCAAACAAAGTAAACATATTAAGAACGATGCTGTTCTCATTATGCAACATTGACTCCTTGATATTTCAACAGGCTCAGGCAAGACACGACATTACAGAGGAGGAGCTCTGTTCATCAATTAGACCTACCCCCTCCATACCAAGAGATACCACATCAGGTCCTGTACATTATCCCGGACTCCAAGCCCTCGACAACCCGAGCCAATCCACCTGTGGCCCCCGGCCCACACCTAACAAACCTGCAATATCAGGTGAGTCTACGAGTCAAATCTTTAGACGTTTGTTCTGGTCCACCGGCTAAGATTATTCCCACTAATTACATAATTTAATTAATTTACAGGGATAGGCCTACGTACAAAGTTTTAGGTTTTCAGGAAACAAACACAAATTGTCTTCCCTCTCTAAAAGAATCCTTTTGTTTTCTTTTCTCCCCTCTCGTCAGGGCCTACATGCAACCATAGAAGAAAGCTAAGGTGCAACAAACAGAAGTCCTCATCCTGGAAGACGATTTCTCCTTCAGAGGGTTCTCCTCCCCGGAACCCTCACCAGCCCACATGGACAGGATCACAGTACATGAAATGGACCCTCCCGAGGACTCAACCCTATGCTCAAGCAGGGATTGCACCACATTATCCCTTACAGCTCATAATCTCTGCCCCTATCACGCTATGTGTATTGATAGGACAAAAGCTAGGTAGAACCCTAAATTTTGTGACAGGTGTAATTATTACATAGCTAAGTTCCATAACCCACTTTCTACACTAGCCCCAGACACATGTAAGAATATTCTGAAAGCTGTGTGGCATGCGGTAAAATCATATATTTCAGGTACATTGAAGAAACACCCAGAAATTGCAAACCCAGAGTATGTAAAATTCTTAGAGATATCCGTAGCTAGATCCCGTAGCTCTTCCTCATCACACGACAGGAAAAAGTCACATTCTAGCAAGAAGAGAGAAAGGTCAACCAGCCCCCAGTCGTTCAGTAAAAGACACAAACATACAAGGAAACCCCATGCCAAACAATCACCATGCATCCAGACTGAACCAGGCTCTGAGGAGGTCAACCCCTCCCCACTATCCCTAGACAAGTGGGCGGACTCTATGGATCAACAATTTGAACTAACCCCCTTACCTACCCCTACCGAACCAGCTCCCCCTCATACAATCAAGATATGTACAAGAGCGGAAATACATACCCCAGGAAACTTATCTTACCATTCCACTCTGGCAGACCCAGACCAAGTAGGGTACAGTACATTTGAAGAAGATCAACATACAATACCCCCTGAAGATATCCAAGATCTCTATGATATGGCTGACGACAGAATAAAGTGCTACGACATCATTTCCAGCAGCCACACTGACGAAAGCTGGAATGACAAGGACTCCCACACTTATCAGGGAGACCAGTCAGGAGAAGACCCTCTCCAGTCTGACATAGACTCAAGACTGAGCCCTCGTAATGACTTATGGAGAGAGATGAAAGATACTTTAAGATCATTGACCAACGAGTTAACAGACAACTTGCATCAGAAATTGGCTTCTATGGATAAGGCTATCCAGGACCTTCAATGTAGGACCCTGTCTCCATCCATGCTACAACCAGCCACACTCGACCCAGTTCCTCTAGCTCAGATACCTGCCCAGCCAAAACAGCATGATCAGGAATTAACACCCACTCCGTCATCCTCCACTCAGCCCAGTCTTCAAGCCACTGGCCTTCCCAGTAACCTATTCCTGTCCCATATTCGTCCCCCCCCTATTGAACAGGAACCGGAAATCTCCAAGAAACCCTTCCCTCTTCTGTTTGGGGACTCCCGTCACTGGAAACAAATACCAGTGGAAACACCTGAAGATGCGGACACAGGCCATCCAGAACTGATACCAGTCCCAAATGACTGGGTGATCGAAATGGACGAACTGCGACACCTCCGAGCAAAAGACGCACATAACCAAGTACTGGACGTAATCATAAAAACTTTTCCGTCCATGTCAGACGCTAGGTACTTTACGTTCACACAGACATCCGCAGTCCCCTCGGGAAAACGCTTCAAACCATGGTCGGATTTGAATAAAGCCGATGGGCATAATGCCATTAAATCTCTATCCACTCTCGCAACAGACATACAATGCTCCACAAAAATGTCCGAAAGTAAAATACCCATGCTGGAGGTTTCATCCTTAGGCTATGGCCCATGGTCTGAATGGGTATCTGGGGCAGAAAAATTTGCCCTTTCCAGTATGGATACTACACCCCAAAGAATCTCACAAGATGATCACCAGTTTGCCACAATGTATGTGCACAACTCCGACTCCATTCCCCAGGGGTTCTGGGATTATCTCAGAGCCCCAAAGATAGTATGCAAGCCATCCAATGACCCCATGATCTCGACACCTACTCCAACACTAATCGACAAGGACTTTAGACTACGCCAAAAAGCCCACAGACTGCTATCAAGCTTCATCACATGGCAGAAGCTCTCTAATTCCATGAGACAGGTGGCAGATTCCATCGCTGAACAAAAATCCAGAACAGCTCTCCATCTCATCAGGAGAGCATCTCTTGTCAACTCTCTAATGACCACGGGTGATGTCAAGACTGCTATTTATGAAGCAGCCAGAGCAAGACAAGATATACGCATCCACTTGTCCAAGAAAATGCCAAAAGATATCGCCGCTCGAGTCCTCCTCTCACCCCTATTCACCAGCAGATTAATGCCCCAAACAACATGGAACGAAGTCCACTCCCTACTACTACGACCTGAGATAGCAACGTCAAGACAGCCTCAAGCATATAGGCAAGGCCACCCTAGTAGGTTCCACCCTCACTCTCACCATCACCGGGGAAGGGGGAAGAGCCAGTTCTCCCCTCGCCAATATACCCCTCGTACATTTCAGACGCACAGGGGTAACTCATCAAGCAACAGAGGGCACAGAGGACACTACCAGGCCAGAGGTCGAGGCTCACCAAGGACCCAACCATCACCCTACACACGACCTCCACCAAAACAACAAAACCACGGGTCACAACAAAGACCTCAACATACAGGACGTCAAACTCATCAAGCAGGACGCCATACTCCCAACCACCAGAAACCACAAGGTCACCACCAATCCACCAACTCTCACCAAACGACCCAGGATCCAAAAAACTGACTTTCCAAGAGGCCATCAACCAAGAAATGGCCCGGCATTCAACAGGCCAATTCAGGGAACATTTCCAGCATTGGCCTCAAAGATCCTGGGCAAAGAGAGTGGTAAAGAAGGGCCTCACATGGAAATGGCTGGCAAGACCCCGCCTCAGAGCTCAGCCCAACAAGATACAGCTATCTCCAGAATTGGTAACAGTGATAAACCAAATGTTAACAGACAAAGTTCTCACTCACCCTCCAGAGGGCACACCAGTGTTTCTGTCACGCATGTTCCTCGTCCCAAAAAGAGACAGCCGTCAACTAAGACCCGTGATAGACATGTCCCTTCTCAACAAGTCAATACAAAATTCAGAATGCTAACTATCTCCCAAGTAAGGCTAGTACTACAACCAAAGGCCTGGATAATTACCCTGGACCTAAAAGACGCCTACTGGCACATCCCAATAGCAAAGAGATACCAAAAGTTCCTAGCTATCCCATTCAGAAACAAAGCAGTAATGTTCACCAGAATGCCCTTCGGTCTGAACATAGCCCCCAGAATTTTCACCAAGATAGTCAAACAAGCTCTCCTCCCACTACTCGAAAATGGAGTAAAAATCCTGTTCTACCTAGACGACTGGTTGATTCTCGGGTCCACACCTCTCCAATGCCAAGAACAAACCGTGAAAGTAGTACATGTTACAAAGCTGGGCTTCAGAGTGAACCTGGAGAAGTCAATGCTCACCCCCTCACAATCAGCGGAATGGGTAGGCTTAATCTGGGACACACAACTCCAAACGATAAAGCAGAGCCCAGCCAATGCCAAACGTCTACAATTAAAACAGTTCAGAGTATTACATGCGAAGAATATCACCAGGAAACTTTGGGAATCTTTGATGGGCTCACTAAATTGGGTACAAATGACAGTACCCCTAGGCCGCCTTAGACTGAAGAGACTAATCTGGCTAGGCAACAAAGCCTTCCCCCTAACACCTCACAATTACCCGCTCGCCATCCCAAAGAGGATCCTACATCTCCTGGCTTTTTGGACAAGTTCTCAAGTACGGGAATCGGTGACACACTGGTCAGATCCACCTCCCACCTTATGGATAGACACAGATGCCTCGAGCCTGATAGGATGGGGCTACCAGTCAACGGAAGGCCATCAGAACCACGGGAAATGGACCACACTAAGTCAGTATCACATCAATGCCAAAGAGCTAGCAGTTCCTCTATTCTTTCTCAGGGACCATGCGACGTCATTGACCTCCAGATCAATAGCGTTCCGGATGGACAACATGGCTTCCGTAACTTGCTTAAAGAAACAAGGCTCCACCCGGTCCAGGATCCTTCAAGACCTCTCAGAAAAGATATTCTTTCTAGCCCAGAAATACTCCATAGTAATCCACGCAACATACCTACCAGGGGTCTCCAATCTATGGGCCGACGCTCTATCCAGGGGAAAGAGCACTTCAGTGGAATGGGCCCTCAAACAAGAAACGTTCAACCAATTAGTGCTACCATTTTCACCACAAATCGATCTGTTCGCATCTCTTCAATCAACGAAGCTCCAGGCTCACATTTCTCGGGACCTCAAGACACGGGAGGGAGGCCCGGATGCCTTCACAGTAGACTGGAACAGATGGACATCGATTTACCTCTTCCCACCCCCAGACACCTCACTAATGTGCAAAGTCATTCACCACCTCAGATCGTTCCAGGGACAAGTAACCCTGGTCGCTCCAATGTGGCCTACTCAAGCGTGGTACACTCAACTTACTCAATGGTACAACAACCCCCTGCAACTCCCCCTAACAGATTTCCACTTGGAAGAAATTGGGAACCTGCAGACCTCGCTCAATTTTGCTATGTGGACATTCTCAAATCCAAGTGGCTCCCGTCCTACGACGAGGAAGTCACGGACAAGCTCACAAATCAGTACCCAGCTTCCACTCTGAGACAATACAGCTCTCACTGGAAACAATTTGCAACGTGGATTGTAGATACTAACCAGAAGAACCCATCAGCTTCCTTGTTATTGAAATACTTAAATTACTTGTTTGAAACTAAGAATCTAGCAGTTAACACACTTAGAAACCACCTGTCGGCAGTGAAGGAACCCTTCCTCACACTTACCGGTCTATCCTTACCCCAGAAAGACGAACAAGGGTTTATGAGAGCTTGCTTCAAACTCAGAGCCCCAAATCGTCAACTACTTCCTCAGTGGTCAATCTCGAGGGTCCTAACATTATTACAGTCTAGGCCCTACTCGGTGAAACCAAACATTGGTTGTGTGTATTTCTGATGGCCCTAGCGACTGGCCATAGGGTCTCAGAATTGGCGGCCATGGCAAGGTCCCCAAACTGTCTACGGTTTGCCCCTAATAACGACTCTGTACATATTGCACCTGCACCAGATTTGATTGCAAAAAACGAGCACCAGGAACATATCTTTACACCTTTCTCCATTCCTGCCTTGAAAAAAGGAAGGATACACCATGCACTATGTCCTGTGAAAGCATTATATACCTACTTTAAGTCTGTTATCCCTAAAAATAAGGAACATTTATGGGTTTCTCCAGATGGCTCAACAAGGTTGGGGAAAAAAGTTTTAGCATCCACGATAGTAGATGTAATTAAGGAGGCAGACCCCCAGGTGATTGCCAAAGCTCACGACGTCCGCAAGTGGGCCACTACCATCAGGTTCCTCAACAACTTTTCAGTAGAAGATATCTCTCAAACGGGTCTCTTGTCCTCGAGCAATACTTTCCTATCCAGATATCTGTCAGTACACCTGGAGAGACCCAATTTACCATACATAGCTTTAAGGCAAGAACATACCCCTTAAGGGCATTAAGTAGTCTGTTGTATCTGATTCAGCACTTTTATTACCAGTCCAACAGCATAAGAGAGAGTGTGCCCTACCAGTCACTTTAAATGGAAAGAAAAGAGGGGGGCGTGTTGAAGTCCCATGACGAAAAGGCAGGTCACACAACCTGAAACATATAACAAGAATGTTATGACCACATGATATCTATTACATAGCAATACAGTACCTATGTATATTGCAACTACAAATGTTGAACATTATTTTAGATTTTACGCTAAATTGATGAGATAGATTATCAGTATGTATTCACATCTCAATAGTTCTGTTTCTATGAAATAAGGCTTCTTTTAATGGTACCCGCCTTATACTCTATATTTTTTCTTACTGTTATACCTTTTATAAGTAAATACATGTCACAGTTCATATATTAGTTCTCAGTCTTCCTTTTATTTTGTTTATAGCTAAAGAGCATCTGAAGGTCCCTCCACCGGTCGTGATATGCTAGGCTCTTACGTCATTGACGTAAGGAGCCACCAATAAATTACGGTTTTGACAACCCGAAAGGGAAGGAAGGAAAAACTACTATTTATTGGTGGCTCCTGAAGTCAATGACGAAATTGCCCTCCCTCCATCCCCTTCCCATTCACATGCTCAATTTTGTATATGCTTTAGAGGCCAGTTCAAGGTCAACTGGGATATCAGGGCATGCTCATGGGAACAGAGGAAGACCCGAATGCGCAAGTGGCGCGGTGTTCGAACTGTACTATTCCTTTTCCTTTTATTTTTCACTTTTCAGTGGCTCCGTCTCAATGACGTACCTTAGGAATGATTAAGGGGTACCCCCTAAGAAGATATTGGTTCTCGACCGTAGTGATCAGGATTAACCCGGGCTCAGAGGAGCCCGGAACGAGGCCATATTACCATAGGCTCTTACGTCATTGACTTCAGGAGCCACCAATAAATAGTAGTTTTTCCTTCCTTCCCTTACGGGTTGTCAAAACCGTATTAGATATGTACAGCCATCCCGCCGGGAATCATAGGGAGCCTGACACAGGCCCCACCAGAGACGCAGTCCTGGAGAGCCTCAACACTCACTCGCCGGGGAACACAAGCCTGTTTTTAAAACCACGCGTGGCTAAAACTCGGCAACCAGCCGGGTTTTTTCATGGTGTAACCGAGAAAAACCCGCCGGAAAAGGCAACCCACCCCGTCCAGATACCATCTGAACGCATCACAAGACCGTGGAGTTAGCCAAGCACGACTGACCCCGGGCCCACACAATAGTCCGTGGAATTAGCCAATACACAACTAACCCAGGATACATAAATAGTCCGTGGAATTAGCCAATACACAACTAAACCAGGACACACATGACACAGTAGTACATATTTAAAACATAAATCAATAACACTTGTACATGTGGCAAAGCTACGAGAGGCTGGCTAGGCCTAGGCAGATGGACATAAAAGTAAACATGTCGTAATATAAACAAAAAGCACTGAATTATATCACAACAGGAACCACCGTCAACACACCACTGTAGCAAACACTTCCGACAAAGGGAAGAACTGACTCGGGACCCAGAAAAAACTTCACTAAGTGAAGAAAAATATGCTGGGAACGTCAGAAAAAACAAGCTACCTCATCAGAAAGATAAAAGGAAGCAATAATAACGCGTAATGAAAGCCGCCTGCATCACAAAGCTAGCTAACTGTGAAAAAGTTCACATGTCCACAACAGGACCACGAGGGTACACCCGAAATAGATGCCCCAAAAACACGACCCAAAATACACTGCACTGCGGGCAACCCGCCCAGGACACTCCTGCTACGCATATCCTAACCTTACTTGATACATCCCGGAGTAAACAAATGAGAAAAAACTCAATAGGGACGCAACAAATGCGGAACCAGCGGAGCGTGGGGAGGCACGTCCGGGTCGGTTGAGCGCAGAGCAGAGAAGGAAGAATGACGCCTGAGTCAGCGTCTGGTCAAAGATCCACACAAGTACATCCACGATATTATGGAAAGCTTATTGAATAGTTATTCTTATTTTCTTTTTGTTTTTATTTTTCACGAAGTTTTTTCGTAGTGAGAACCCAATTCATAATGACTGAACCATGAGTGAGGTTGCGTGCGCTCATGATGAAGGCTCCTCAAATTTTTAATGCTCTGCGCGGTAGATTCAAACTACGGCGGATGAGTGTTTGAAGAGGGTGCCTTATGTAATAGGCATAATTGTCAATGATGGAGGGGCCACTAATAAATATGCAATTTTGAGGACTTTCCCTTATCCGGATTTATGAGGACTTTTGATATGTTGTATTTGGGGGTTTCCCGAAGCCAATACTGGTGAAATCATTTATGTTGCAATTATTTCCAGGTCCAATTGCATTTTGATTGGACTAATTAACATAATTATGCTATTTTGAGGACTTTCCATTATCTGGATTATTGAGGACTTTTGATATGTTTTATTTGTGGGTTTCCACAAGTCAATACAGGTGAAATAATTAATGTTGCAATTTGTGCAAGGTTCAGCCCATATTTCTAGTAGATTGACTGGACTATAACCTCTGCTCATAGCCTAGGTTCTTCAAAGTTGGTACCAGCTTGCTAGCTCTCCTCTGCACTTTCTCCACCACTTCTATATCTTTCACCTTATATGCAGCCCACACCTGGTTCGCATATTCCAGGTGTGGCCTAACCAGCGCTGTATAGAGATTCCTAAAGATTTCTTCATCCAGTGACACAAATGTCCTCCTTATCAGCCCTACAATTTTATTGGCTTTATTTATCTTCTCCGCTAAATGTTCTGAGAAATTTAACTTATTATCACTTCCCCTATATCCTTTTCTGTGCTCACTTCCTTCATTGTTTCATACATACTGTATCCTACCTTGTCTGTCTTGTTTGTCCCAATACGCATGTACAGTACAGTACTCCCTCGAATTTTGCGAGAATATGGTCGACATTGCAGCCCGCAAAATTCAAAATCGCAAATTTTAAATAACTAACCTTATGGGATTAATTGAATATGGTCGACATCTCATCATCGAGGGCCTATTTTTTGGTGATTTTCGTCCTTGTTTGTACACACATTATGACACATGCACTTAATTATAAATCCTACAATAAAGAAAAACACAGACATACAGATTCAGGGGACCCAGGGCACAGGTAACACTTCAATTTTGCCCAAGGAAGTCGATTATGCGAGAGCGTGAGAACATATAGGAGCGTGGGAGAATCTATAAACAGTAAACAATGGGCCGCAGGGCGGCCCGACGTCACGACGTCACGACCCTGCTACCCCTCCCCCCCCCCCCCCCCCCTCCGAAAACTAGTGCGAAAACCCCGTATTATTTGGCGCCACCCGCAAAACTCAAGTAATATCGCACATATCAAGTCCCGCAAAAAGGGTCAAATCTTGGGTCCCGTTCGCAAAATCGAAATTTCGCAAATTTGAAAGACGCAAAATTCGAGGGACTACTGTACTGTACTTGCATTTTTTTTTTTTTTTTTTTTTTTTTTTTTTTTTTTTTTTTTTTTTTTTTTTTTTTTTTTTATGAAATGGCATTAACCAATGTTCAGACCATCCCTTCATGCACTCCACATCTTCTTGAAGCAAACTCACGTCTTCCTTACTCCTCACTCTTCTATATATCTTGGTGTCATCTGCATATAAATTTATCTCACTTCCATTTGTTATAACTTCAGGTAAGTCGTTAATGAACATGACAAATAGTAGTGGTCCCAACCAACACAGATCCCTGAGGTACCCGACTTTTAACTTCCCTTCACCCCGAACCTATTCCATTCACCAGTACCCTGTCTTTGATCTTTCAGGAAGGCCTCTATCCACTTCATGCATTTCTCTCCTATATTGTAACTTTTAACCTTCTCTAATAGCCTTTTGTGTGGGACCTTGTCAAAGACCTTCATAAAATCGCAATATACCACGTCTATAACATCCCCATCCTCCAGAATTCGCATCCAATCGTCGACCACCCTAATGAGCTGAAGCACCGTCGACCTCCCTGTCAAGAATCCAAACTGTCTCCTACTGAAAAGTTGGTTTGACTTCATATGTTCCATTATTCCTTCTCGGATTACATTTTCCATTAATTTGCACACTACACTTGTCAAACTGACTGGTTTATAATTTCCTGGGTCATTTCTCTTTCCCTTCTTATATATAGCGGTTATATTTGCCACTTTCCAGTCCATCGGGATTTGTCCTGTACAGTATTAAATGATTCCTCAAATAATTTTTTTTAAAGGCTCAACTAACATCTCCCCTAATAATAATTACATGTACATGATAATTCTTACATATATCCCATCCGGTCCCGGGGACTTACTGTACTTTTCATCTTTTTTATAGCACTCCTTATTTTAACCTGGGAGAACTCTATCAGTTCCATTGCTGGTGCCTGTTTGATGGGAATACTGGGCACCTCTTCATCCGGCTCCACTGTAAATACCTCCCCCAAAGTATCTCACTAGCACCTCTGCCTTCTCTTTGTCAGTTTCTGCTCTATTCATGTCATCCGAGTCTCCTAACAGTTCTGGGATACCCACTCCTCTTGTCAACTTTTCTTGAATATACTTCCAGAATATTTTTGGATTCTCTCTCACATTTCTTGCAATCTCTCTCTCCCTATCCTTCACCCCCTTCTTTGTCTCCCATCTTATTTTATTGTTTATTTGTCTGCGTTCCAAATCCACTTCTTGAATTTCTATATTAGACCCATTGTTTTTTTTATAACAATTTTAGTCTTGTTCACAAACTTTTCTTTCTTCTTATCAATGTCCAAAGTTTTCTGTTCATTGGTAATTCTTGGTTCTTTCTTTTCCTCAATTTTGTTTTATCCTTATACAGTCAGGTCTCGATATACACACGTTTTATATACAGTGGAATCTCCAATCTCGATCATAATTGGTTCCCACAAATACCGATCGAGATTCGAAATATCGAGATGCGAAGTTAACTTCTTATGGGAAAAAATACAATCGGTTCCAGCCACTTGCCGACTAACCTACATCAAATCTGTCAATTTTCACATTTGCCCCCCACAATCACATGCAATATATATAATATGTTAAAATAGATAAAATTAATAATGAAAGAGTTTTATTTTTACCTTATATTTATTGATAAAGAGGTTTGTGTGGTTGATTGTTGGTTCCGAGGCGAACGCAGTTAGGTTACTGCGTCTCCGCACCCGGCGCACAGTCACCGTCAACAATTCTTGCAATTGCTTCCCTCACCCTGTCACCACTAGTACCGGCATTTTATGAATGCGATAAAAAAAGGTCCAGGTAGACGACTTCACAATACAAGTTTTCAAGCGAATGGCGGATGTGTGACTGGTACACCAAGTGGCCGCTAGATCTACCGACTTCAATAAATTTTCCATGGTATAAAGTTTAATCAAGTTTTCTTTTGTCTTTACTATTATTATATATTAGATTTTCCTCATACAAATAATAATGTATATTAAAACATGGTAAAGTAATTTATATTACTACGTAAATGAAAGCGGCAGAGACAGGTTAGACTACCGCTTGAGACGATCGATACTAGCGGTACATTAGTATACAGGTGAACAAAACACAATGACTGTGAGGTTCACACATCGATTTGGTCAAGATTAATCTGTTTATATTAGTATATAAGCATCTAGCATCGATATTTAGCTATTAGCTATCGAGATTAACGTTTTTTCATCGAGATTTGTGATTGGGGAGAGCTTGAAGGTGGCATCGAGATGCGAAATATCGAGATGAGATTGATCGAGATATGTGAGCCTACTGTACACAGATTCGTTTGGACACGGTAACCCCAAAAGTTCCAAAGTCGGCCACAACACGGAAAAGTCGGGATCATACACGGGTGGCGGCCCATGCCTAGGTACATGTATATGTAAATTATTAAGAATTTTAATTATGCATCAAATGTCTGTTTGTCTATCTATCTAATGCATCTATCTCCCTTATAAATAAATATAACTATGTCTTATTTGGTACTTTTTTCATTTATAAATAATTTATAATACAATGAAATTGAATAATAATAAATAATAATAATAAAATGAAAAATAGAGTCAATAAAAATGTCTCCTTTGTCTTTTCAGAAACTTAAGTCCGTCTCATAATATGTTCACATTTTATCGATCGTTTTTACCTAGCAACACACACTCTATCTATCTATCTATATATCTATTTATCTATCTATCTCCCTTATACATTAACATAACTATTTCTTATTTGGTCTTTTTATAATCTATGAATAATTTTTGATGCGGTAGAATTGAAAAATATAATATCCTCCCAGCACAGAGATAAACAAGAAATAAGAAAGTCAACAAAGGACCCCCCCCCCCCCCCCGTCTCTAGACAGGCGCCGCTTTCCGAAAGTCGGAAGATTGCGTTTTATTTATTTATTTATTTTTCCCACGCCTTGAAAGTGTCTATATTAAATGATGGGGAAATATTGTAACATGTTTTTAATTGATATTTGTGTAATTTTTGCTGATTATGAGATGGTGGAAAAATGTATTCTTGAATTCTATCATATCGGAAATTATTCACAGATTATATAGAGACCAAATAACATACACTTCTAAGTTTGTTCAATAGTTTTGCATTCTCAATAGGGTCATAACTTCTTCTCTACTTTCTGGTCTACTGAACCATAATAAAGGGAGGGGAGGGGAAGGGAGGGAGGGAGCGTCCCCGACAATAACAACCAGTCTGATGATGATAATGATATGATCGACAATATTTCTGTGTTATCTGGTTGCGATGAGGACGATGAACATGCTGGGGGTGCCTGGAGGGGCTG
The DNA here is from genome assembly GCA_032716605.1 of Paralithodes platypus. Lineage (NCBI taxonomy): Eukaryota > Metazoa > Arthropoda > Malacostraca > Decapoda > Lithodidae > Paralithodes > Paralithodes platypus. The sequence continues at coordinate 1,781,980 of CM064571.1, read as the reverse complement.
ATATGCGAGCTGTAGCACAAGGTTTATCAACTTCATCACAGTAACAGGGTCGGGGTTGGGGGCGGGACTGGGCGGGGAGGGAGTACAGCGGCGGGGATATCTACCGAACGTCAACACAAATAGGTCAGTAACAGGTCCAAAGCAGTTCTTATTAATGCTTAATGTATTCTATGTTATGTCATATATGATGTTGGTGGTATAATTTAATATCAGTCGGCTGAAGGTAGGCAAAAACGGCCAAAAGGGTGACTTTGGGAAAGTGGCTGGAACGAATTAATTAATTCCCATAAGGCCTGTTATTTCTAAAACACGGTTTTGATATAAACGGTACGTACACGGTACGAATTAACCGTGTATATCGAGACCTGACTGTATTCTCTTACTGGTACACATTCGGATATCGCATTCTCCAGTTTGACTCTTAATCTTCCTCCACATTCCCTCAGCATCTTCACCGTTCAAGTACTCCTTCCAGTCAATGTCCAAACACCGTCTCAGCAACTCATAATCTGCTCTATCATACTGTACATGTATATTTTTTTGCTGCTTTTATTGTCTTTGTTTTAATATTGCAACTAAAACTTGTACAAGCATGGTCACTGCGACCTATAGGGCTATCCACATTGACATCTTCCACTATATCCTCCTCATTACTAAATATCATATCAAGTACACTCCCCTGCGTCCCATCTCTATATCTCGTTATCTCGTTATCTCTAATATGTTGTGTTAAGAAACCATCTCTCACTTTCTCTATGAACTTGTATTCCAGGCTACATTGTCCCACTGGAGTATTATAATTTGCCCAGTTAATCCTTGGCAAATTGAGATCTCCCAGCAAAACCTTATATTTGGTCTCTCTATTATCTATTTCCTCCATTACTTTCAGTAGGTTATTATCCTCTTCCCTGCTATTATTTGGGCTTCTGTATATTGAGAATACAACACTCCACAGTTCCTTCACATTTACCAATTCTTTCACCCAACCTGATCTTATAAATTCAAAAATAAACACTGCAATTTCTCTGAACCAGGTCCTTTCTAGAATTGAGGAATGGGGACAAAAGAATCTAGTTTCCTTTAATGCACAGAAAACCAAGTACATTCAATTTTCTAACCGACAGAATCTCACTGACTCCCATATATTTGTTAATGATGTAAATATTCCCACTTCCCCTAGTATTGACATTCTCGGTGTAACATTAACTACTAACTTGAGATGGACACATTATGTTAGAGGCATTGCTAAGAATGCCTCTAAAAAACTGGGACTCCTGTACAGAGTTCGAGAATTCTTCACTGACGAGCAGTTGGCCGTAATATATAAAAGTCATGTGCTTTCTCAGATGGATTACTGTTCACCTCTGTGGAGTGGTTGCATTGAGGCAGTTGGACAAAATTCAAAATAAAGCTATTAGATTAATCAATAACCCTGCAATCACACAGGACCTTCCTACATTATCCATACGAAGAAACGTTGCATCCCTTGCATTATTCTACAGATATTTTCACAGCAATTGTTCCGAGAAACTTGCTTCAATTGTGCCGCCTCTCCACATCTTTCCCCGTAGAACTAGGGCAGTTGAGAGCACCCATGAATTTACACTTTCTCCTCCACAATGCAGAACTTCTATCTATCTATCTATCTATTGCCTGACGCCGTGATCCCCGAAGGAGTGGCCACGAACGAACCGCCCCCATGCACCTCTGTCCCCAGTCAGTCGACACCCCTCCCCCCAACCAGCACCGCCTTCGTTCATGTACTTCCTCACTCCATCCTTCCACCTCATATTCGGTCTACCTCTCCCCCTCTGTCCCTCCACCTCGCTCTCGTACACCCTCTTAGTCATTCTCTCGCTTTCCATACGTTCCATATGGCCGAACCATCTCAAGTTGTTCCTTTTCACACTTTCCAGCACATCTACCTCCACACCACACCTCCTTCTTACTTCCTCATTAGTCTGTCTATCCCTCCATGTAACTCCGCACGCACTCCTTAAGTAATTCATTTCCACTGCTCTCACTCTTGGTCTGAGTCTCTCAACCAACGTCCATGCTTCGCTTCCGTAAGTCAGTGTCGGGATTACCACACTGTCATGCAAGGACTTCTTCACTTCCATACTGACCACCCTATTTCTTGTTACTGCTTTTAGCGTTCCTACAACCCTCTTCCCCTGTTGTACCCTCTCCCGCACCTCTTCATCCATAGTCCCATCTTTCCAATTGCAGAACTTCTGCTTATCAAAATTCATTTATCCCTAGAACTACTACTCTTTGGAATTCACTTCCCTCGAATTGCTTTCCACAAACTTACAATCTACAAATGTTTAAATCCAGTTGTTACAAACATTTTATGAATGGAGGATGCCTTTAGGCACATGGACCTTTTTGTTTTATCTGTGTTTTTCCTTCCTCCGTTCATTGTCTCTTAAAAAAAAAAAAAATTTGTTTACCCTCTTGCACATTTTACTTCAATACACAAACACTCACAATACTGCTGTCTCAAATCCACCTCATTAACCTTAAGCTCTTTTCTTACATAAATAAACAATTATCTGCCTGTTACTAAGTCACGTCACGATCGGAGAGGCACTTGGTCTCCCTGCATACATACATACATACATACATACAAGTTTAAAGACCGTTTGTCCATAGAGACTGTATTTACCTATTTGTATTTACCTATTTGTAGTATACAGGAGTTGAGCTTTTTAGGCTCGTATTGTCCCGCTTCCTGAGTTACAATTATCTAACTTTGCCTTAAAAATATGAATGTTTTTGGCACACACCACTTCCTCTTCCAACTGATTCCATTTACTTATACTTCTGTAAGGGAAACTATACTTTCTCACATCTCCTTTACATCTTCCTTTCATTAGCTTATATCTATGCCCCCTAGTTCTACCATTATCTTTCACAATATAACCCTTCTTGTCCACCTTTTCGAGTCCTCTCACACATTTGTACATCATAATCATATCGCCTCTCTCCCTCCTATCCATTAGAGATGGTAAATCTAATTTCTTTAATCTCTCTTCATATGGTAATTCTCTCAGTTCTGGTATCATCCTAGTTGCAGCTCTCTGAACCTTCTCCAGCTTCTTTATATGCTTTTTTAGATGTGGTGCCCACACCACTGCCGCATACTCCAGTCTTGGTCTCACCAATGTTTTATTATTTTCTCCAGCATCTCCTCGTTTATATAGTTAAAGGCTATTTTTATTCTGTTTAGCAGTCCATATGTTTCTCCCACTATCTTATTAAAATGATTCTCAGGTGAAAGATCACTCCTAACAGTTATCCCTAAGTCCTTTTCTTTCTGATGGGTTAATAGTGTTTTCTCCTAACTTATATTCCATATGTGGCCTTCTTTTACTTACTCCCATTTCCACTACATGACATTTATTTGTGTTAAATTCCATTTTCCACTTCTTGCTCCATTGATCTATCCTATCCAAATCCCTCTGTAATTCCCTACCACTGTTTTCATCTTCTATATGCTTCATGATCTTGGCATCATCTGCAAACATATTCATATATGCATTTATATCCTTTGGCATGTCGTTAATGTATATTAGAAACATTATGGGAGCCAGCACCGCTCCCTGCGGAACTCCACTTGTGACATCTTTCCACGTAGAAAATTTATCTCTGATAGTAGTCCTCATCTGTCTCCCTGAAAGATAGTCCTCCATCCAATTTAACAAACTACCCTGAATCCCTCCATACTCTTTTAATTTCCACTTCAGCCTGCTATGCGATACTCTGTCAAAAGCTTTCTTCATGTCAATATATACGCAATCCACCCATCCATCTCTCTCTTGTAATATGTCAACCACTCTGTCATAAAAACTGAGTAGATTTGTAACACATGAGGTACCCTCCCTGAATCCAAATTGCCTGTTAGATAGTAGATTATTCTTTTCCAAGTAAATCATCCATCTTTTCTTAATTATTTTCTCACAGATTTTGCACACTATACTAGTAAGTGACACAGGTCGATAATTCAATGGATGTTCCCTGTTCCCACCTTTATAAATCGGTACAATGTTGGCTCTCTTCCAGTCCATTGGTAATTTTCCCACTTCCAGAGAGTATTTCATTATCTCATATAAGGGTTTCACTAGTTCGTCAGCACATTCTTTCAAAATCCATTGTCAGGTCCCACTGCTTATCCCACATCTAGTCCTTTCATTATTTCTACTAGCTCCTCTGGGAGAAAATTAATCTCTCCCAGTTTATCACCAATTTCACCTACCGGTACTTCTTCAAAGTTATCACCTTTAGTATATACTGAGTGTAGTGTATTTATTAGTGGCCCCTCCATCATTGACGAACATGCCTATTACATAAGGCATCCTCTTCAAACACTAATCCGCCGTAGTTTTGAATCTACCGCGCAGAGCATTTAAAAACTGAGGAGCCTTCATCATGAGCGCACGCGACCTCACTCATGGCTTCAGTCATTATGAATTGGGTTCTCACTACGAAAAAACTTCGTAAAAAATAAAAACAAAAAGAAAATAAGAATAACTATCCAATAAGCTTTCCATCATATCGTGGATGTACTTGTGTGGATTTCTGACCAGACGCTGATTCAGGCGTCATTCTTCCTTCTCTGCTCTGCGCTCAGCCCGCCCGGACGTGCCTCCCCACGCTCCGCTGGTTCCGCATTCGTTGCGTCCCTAGTGAGTTTTTTCTCATTTGTTTACTCCAGGATGTATCGAGTAAGGTTAGGATAGGCGTAGCAGGAGTGTCCTGGGCTGGTTGCCCGCAGTGCAGTGTATTTTGGGTCGAGTGTATGGGGCATCTATTTCGGATGTACCCTCGTGGTCCCGTTGTGGACATGTGAACTTTTTCACAGTTGAGTTAGTTTGTGATGCAGGCGGCTTTCACTACACGTTAATTATTGCTGCCTTTTATCTTTCTGATGAGGTAAGCTTTGTTTTCTGACGTTCCCAGCGTATTTTTCTTCACTTAGTGAAGTTTTTTCTGGGTCCCGAGTCAGTCTTCCCGGGGTTGGAAGTTGTTGCTACGGTGGTGTGTTGGCGGTGGTTCCTGTTGTGATATTTCCAGTGTGTGTGTATATTTCAACTGTTATTATGCCGTCTGCCTAGGCCTAGCCAGCCGCTCGTAGCTTTGCCACATGTACTAGTGTTATTATTTATTATTTATAAATATGCCCTACTGTGTCATGTGTATCCGGGTTTTAGTTGTGTATTGGCTAATTCCTCGGACTATAATTGTTTCCTGGTTTAGTTGTGTATTGGCTAATTCCACGGATTATGGTGTGACCTTGGGTTAGTCGTGCGTGGCTCCTCGTGTCTTGTGTTGTTCAGATGGTGTCTGTTCAGGGTGGGTTTCCTTCCGGCGGGTTTTTTTCTCGGTTTCACCATGAAAAAATCCTGGCCGAGAGCAGTGTTGGGCCACACGTGGTTGTTAACACTGGCTTGTATCCCCGGCGTGGGGGGGTGTCTGTGGCTCTCCAGGACTGCGTCTCTGTGGGTGCCTGGTTTCAGGCCTCCTTTGATTCCCGGCGGGATGGCTGTACCCATCCATATAAAACGGCGTTCTTGTGGACATACGTTTTGGGAGTTTTTCTACCTGGTTTTACGACAACCACATGAAAAACCTAGCTGTTGTTTAGGCTTTCCTCCCCGGCGATCTTTTACAAAGAAGTGGGGACAGGAACTTATGGGGTTAACTTTTAAACTTCTCACCCGGCGGGTGCACCTGGGTAGGGTGGGATGAACGACTTATGTCTTTCAGTTAGTTAACCAATCCATTTTAGTGATACTCTGTGTATCGCTGCCTTTACTCTTACGGCGATTGAAGGTTCAATTAGGTTAAATATCGATTCTCACACCCGGCGGGTGCTCCTAGGTGGAGGAACTAAGGAATTTACAAAATTCAATTTAACCTCTTAATTTAGTGATACAATTAGGTATCGCCGCCTTCTAACTTACGGCGATCTTTTGTGACAATTCGTTAAACATCAGATCTCGTATCATCCTGCCCTGGGCTATTCTACTAAAATAATTCAAGGGCCGGCGTCTTTATGGGGGGTTGCTTTGTTACAAAATTGAATCTTGAGACAGTCACCTCCTCCAAGAGACTATAAGTGCCATGCTGGACCATTATATCAGAGGGTATTCTTCACTTTCTTTAGCAAAAGATTTGTTTAGACTTTTTACACCCCGCCGCGTAGCGAGATGTGTTAGTTGTGTCTTTGCATCTCGTTACCCGGCGGGTTATTAACACTTGTGTGCGAACATGTTGGATTAACCTTATGAGCATTAATTCCTGGAAATTTTTTTTTTTTTCCAGAGCTGAGCTCCGGCGGACCAATACAGACCCGGCGGTAGTTTTCACCCACCAGTCTCTGTCATGGCTACCGTGGCCCCAGTTTTTGCCCTGTGCATTACCCCTACTTGTGCTGGTATCCCTATTTTTGCACACACCCTTTGCATAAGGTGTGTTAAATGTCTAGACCGTTCAAGGGGTCTCTGGGTTATGCATAATTGTTCCTTTTGCTCCCAATTAGCTGTTAAAGTCCTTTGTGAGAATGATAAGACCGCGGCGGTAGCGTTGAGAGAGGTTCGACAACAGATGTCGGCCTACACTACCATTGTCGCGCATAAGTCACTTCAATGTGACAACGTCCCACTTTGGGATAGATTGCTGTCAGAACACCCTCCCCCTAAAACGTTCCTCTAGAGTCACGAGTATTAAGCCGACGGAGACTAGTCAGGGTTCTGTATCGTCTGCGACTACAACTAAACGCCCGAGAGAGCCTACACCCCCGGCATCCGCCTCCTCGTCGCGGGCGAGATCTAGGTCAAGGTCACCTCTCAGACACCAGTTATCTAGTCGTGCCTCTTCACCGGCGAGTAAGAAGAGTAAGACGGAAGGTTCCACCAGTGGTCACGGCGGAGATTCCTCCAGATCTAAGACTAGTTCGCGGTCACACCGCAGCCATAAATCCTCCAAAAAGGATTCACATCGGAAGTCCTCTCGACATTCCCCAAAGTCTAGTGCATCTCATCGTACCTCTACACCTGACAGAGTTTGTGTTACGGCCTCAGAGTCCAGTGCAGCGCCTGTCCCTAAAGAGGATTTGCCAATTAATATTTTAACCCTGGAAATGGAAAGTTCAGGAGGTTCAATAATTGAGAATGTTTCAGACTCTCAAGAGAGCGTAGGCCAGGGCCTCGGTGTTTGGCGGTTTGCTCAACCAGGGTCTGACCACCCACGTCCGACTCATACGAGTCACACAGTAGCCGACGTCCACAGGGACGCGGCGATCCCATCCTCTATCCCAGACTTATCTTGGAAACAAGGTACCCCTGCCTCGGCGGGGTCTTCTCAGGAGGATCGGGAGGAAAAAGACGAAGTTTCAATAATTTCGGATATGGAAGGACAAGGGTCAGGCTTGGACGCCGCACGGGATAATAATGATTCACCTGTAAGTTCTTCATCAAACCAGTTTGTTACAGCACGAGAAATTGATGGGTTGCTTACTCATGCTTTATCTAAATTTTTTGGTCAACAACAGGAAAACCCCACAATGGACTTGGGGGCTCCCTCGACAAGTTCTACGGTACGGCCTCTGATGACGTCAATTGATTTATCTAAGATTCCTAACCCTCCTACTCTGTCACCTGCAAGGAGCACTAAGCCTGCTACGGCGGCATTGACAACTTCAAATGTCAGGGTCATAACGGATGTCAATCCACCCCCTTTAGACAAAGCGCCTCTTAGAAAGGTAGCTATGCCCCTGCTTTATGGGCCAGACGAGTCATGGGTTCTTTTGAACCCCTCCAAGCCAGAGCTTGCCCAACCTACCTTGTCAGGGGAACTCCCGGTACCGCGTGAGTGGTTTATCCAGGGCAACAAGTCAAAGAAATTAAGGGCCATGGATGCCTTGGGTAATGTTCTGGACGTAAACATCAAGGCTATACCTAGTTATTATCACCAGGATTATTTTGTGTATGCTTCTAAGCCTGCTTTACCTCAGCTTTAAAACTATTTTCAGACTGGTCTAAGCTGGATGGGTTTAATGATATTAAGACTCTGTCAGCTCTTACTCCTGAACTAGATTTACAGACCGTCACAGACGATGCAGCTAATCCAGTTTTGAAGGAGGGACAGTTGGGTCCAGGACCTTGGGTGGATTGGGAGGTAGAGGCTCAAAACTTTGCAACCACTTTCACTTCTAAATCTTCCCACCAGATCCCTCAAGATACACATTCATGGTTCTCCATGCCGGTGGGTTCTGCCGGCGGAGTCCCGGCAGCTTTGTTTGCATTCCTAGCTGCCCCTAAGATTAATCTTTGTGAACTGAAGGACCCGTTCACTACCCCTACCCCTACTCACCTAGACAGAGAATTTAGGCTACGGGGAAAAGCTTTTCGCCTGTTTTCACAGTACATAGTATCTCAGCAGGTGGCTAAGTCTTTACTACGGTCCACTCAGGCAATCGCAGACGCGGATGCTCGAAGATCGGTTGAGTTATCCCGGCGACTGATTCTTCAGTCGTCAATCCAATCCTTAGGTGACATACGCACCGCCTTGCTTGAGGCGGTGCGAGCACGACAAGATCTTAGGATGTCGTTAGTTCGCAAGCTACCTGATCGCATTGCTAACCAGGTGGTGATGTCACCAGTACTTACTCCATCTTTAATGTCCCCTGAAGTATGGCGAACGGTGTTCAATATGGCACAGGCCGTTAAGCACAGTCCCACCCCTTCTAAGAAACCTGCCTTTAACTTCCCCAAACCCAGGCCTACTACTAAAGCCCAGCCAGGGGGATCTAAACCTTTTCTTCCGCCTAAGTCCTCCCACTCCCCCCAGGGTCAGTACAGGCATAGACAGAATAGGTTTTCAGGTCAGAGAGGACGCGGCCAAAATAAACCAGGTCAGGGCCAGTCTTCGGCCAACACCAGCCAGCCGGCGAAGCGGCCAGCACCAACCCCACCATCAAAAAACTAAAGTCTCTCTCACTCCCGGCGCCTACCTTAAGGCCGGAGGAACCGAGGGTAGTACAGCCGGCGAACCCTTGTCTGCTAACTGGGTCGTTCCGAACGTGTCACCAAGCATGGCCGTTAAACACTTGGGCACGGATGGTGGCACGCAAAGGCATCACTTGGCAGTGGCTCCGGCGACCTCGATTACGTCAGCCGACAACGGCGAATTTTGTTTCTTTAGAGGTGGAGTCACTAGCCCAGGAAATGATTGCCAAGAATGTCATCATCCCGGTCCCCCCAAATTACCCTGTATTCACGTCCAAACTATTTTTGGTTCCCAAAAGGGACAGTGTTCAGATGAGGCCGGTCGTAGACCTGTCTTATCTGAATCTTCACATTCACAACGAATCTTTCAGAATGTTAACAGTACACCAAATCAGGCTAACACTTCCGCCGGGAGGTTGGATGTGTTCACTAGACCTGACAGACGCCTATTGGCACGTATCGGTCAACAAAAGATTTCAAAGGTTTTTGGCCTTACGGATCAGGCACCAAAATTTTGTTTTTCAGAGGATGCCGTTCGGCTTGAACCTGGCACCTCGATTATTCACAAAACTAGTCCGGCAAGCCCTGATGCCATTGTTAAAACAAGGGATCAGAGTGTTGTGGTATCTGGACGACTGGCTGGTGGTGGCAGAGACACAACAATTATGCATAAAACATGTCAATATCATTTTAAATCATGTCAAAACTCTAGGCTTCAAGGTAAATCTGGTAAAGTCAAACCTTGTTCCCTCACGAGTAATTCAGTGGATAGGGCTGGTCTGGGACACCGCCGCTCTCACTCTGAGTCAGAGTGTGGACAATCGCAACAGGTTTCGCAGGAAACTGTTCAGGTTTCTTCACAGTCTGACTACGACACGAAGGGTCTGGGAGTCTCTGGTCGGCTCTCTCAACTGGATTCAACTAACTGTCAAGTTGGGCCGGTTGAAAGTAAAACGATTAATATTGGAAGGCAACAAATATTTCCCGCTCTTACCGGCGGGAAAATTATGGCCCATCCCGAAATTAATCCACACCTTACTAGCGGTCTGGGCGAAGAGGGAAACATTGCACTCAATAATGTCATGGACCTCTCCTCCACCAACGGTATGGGTAGACACGGATGCGTCAGGCACAATAGGTTGGGGATTTCAGTCAAATCAGGGGCACCAGGGTCAGGGGCTTTGGTCCCACTTAGAAATCTCGCACATCAATGTCAAAGAATTACTAGTCCCCTTGTATTTCCTTCAGGCTCACGGCCCGGCGTTACGGGGCAAGTCGGTGGCCTTCAGAATGGACAATCTGAATGCAGTCCACTGTATTCAGAAACAAGGGTCAACGAGGTCAAGGAAGTTGCTAAACGTGTCGGAAGAGACTTTTGCTCTAGCCAACAGTCTAGATATTTATCTGCACGCATCTTATCTCCCAGGCGTAGCGAACGTCTGGGCAGACGCTCTGTCCCGGAGACAGAGCACGACAGTAGAATGGGAGCTCAAGCAACCCATTTTCAACCTAATGATTGCAGAGCTCTCCCATCCACAAGTGGATCTTTTTGCGTCCGAGGAGACTCACAAACTCCCTCTATACCTCACCCGCCGGGCGAAAACGCCGGCAGGGGGGCCAGACGCCCTAGTGACAGACTGGAACAAATGGAGCTCCATCTATCTGTTTCCGCCGCCAGATGCGTCACTAATGTGCCACGTAGTGAACAAACTACGAGATTATCGAGGCTTAGTCTCGCTAATCGCGCCACTGTGGCCGGCGCAGTTGTGGTACCAGCAATTGAAAATGTGGTGCCCGGACCCGGTATCGCTCCCGGTCGGGTATTTCCACTTAGACGCGATTGGCAACCTAGCGACCTCGCTGACTTTTGCATTATGGACATTCAGGAGGCCAAGTGGCTAGCACCATACGGTAGAGATGTGACAAATAAATTACTTAATCAATATACTCAGTCTACAAAACGACAGTATCAATCACATTGGCAAGCCTTTACTTCTTGGATCGTTAGGACAGAACAAACTGTACCCCCAGTGGCATTAGTTTTTAATTATTTGAATTATCTGTTTGAGCAGAAACGTTTATCTGTGGTAACATTAAAAAATCACTTAACTGCGATTAGAGTGCCCTTTTTAGACCTTACGGGTCTTTCCATACCGGTAGCGGAGGAAACAGGTTTTATGAGAGCATGTTTTAAACTCCGCCCACCTCCCCGTCAGCTCATGCCTACTTGGTCTCTGGACAAAGCTTTGTCTTTGCTTCACTCTCGTCTGTACCAAAATACTGCAGACTTTGCAGATGACGTAAAAATTATGAGACAAATAACAAATAAAAGTAGTTGTGAGGAGCTGCAAGGGGATTTAGATAAAATATACGAATGGAGCACCAAGTGGAAAATGAAATTTAATATAAGTAAATGTCATGTGTTAAATATGGGAAGAAGTGTGAATAGACCAAATTGGGAGTACAGGATGGGAGATAATAAAATTAGCAAGGCCGAAAAAGAAAAAGATTTAGGGTTGATTATACAAGATAATTTGTCGCCAGAGAAACATATTAACAAGCTCTTTAGCGGAATGTATGCAATGGCCGGGAATATGAAAGTTGCTCTGAACTATTTGGATGAGACCATGGTAGCGAAAATTATGAAGAGTATGATTAGACCAAGATTGGAGTATGCAGCAGTGGTGTGGTCCCCGCATCTAAAGAAGCATATTCACAAGTTAGAAAGAATCCAGAGAGCAGTCACTAGATTGGTTCCAAGTCTCAGAGAACTGCCATATGAAGGGAGGCTAGACAAATTAAATCTACCGAGTCTAAAAGAGAGGAGAGAGGGGAGACATGATAATGATGTACAAATGTACCCGGGGGCTGAAGAGGCTGGATAGGGAGGATATATTAATTATGGATACAGGAATAACTAGAGGCCACAGCTACAAAGTAAAAAGACCTACCTGCAAGAACGATATCAGGAAGTTTAGCTTCCCCTATAGATGTATTGACAAATGGAATGGGCTGGAGGAGGAGGTGGTAGGGGCAAGGAACATCCATATTTTCAAGAAAAAATTGGATAAAAAGTAGACTGAGAGACGGGACAACACGAGCTTAGCTCAACTCCTGTAAACTACAATTAGGTAAATACAATTAGGCAATTAGGTAAATACTCTTAAAAAAGGCGGTTTTCCTTTTGGCTTTAGCCACCGGAAACAGAGTGTCTGAGCTGGCGGCGATGAGCAACACACCTAATTGTCTTAGGTTTGGTAGACTTAATGAATGTATTTCCATTGCACCCTCCCCAGGTTTTGTAGCCAAGAATGAGCATAGTGCACACGTGTTTTCTGAGTTCACGGTGCCGGCGTTAAAAAGGGGAAAGGTGCATCATAATTTATGTCCAGTACAAGCTCTAACCAAATATTTGAGAGTAGCTCCTCAAAACCCCCAAGGTGCTTTATGGGTAGCAAGTACGGGTAAACGCTTACTTAAACGGCGATTAGCCTCTCTTCTGGTAGAAGTCATTAAAGAAAGTAATCCCGGCGTTGTGGGTCGGGCCCACGATTTACGCAAATGGGCAGCCTCTTTACGTTTCCTGAAAATTTTTTCAGTTGAAGACATAGCGTCCACACAGTTGTGGGCGTCTAATCATACGTTTCTGTCTAGATACTTGTCAGTTGCTCTAGACAAACCTTGCTTACCATGTATAGCTTTAAGGCAGAGGGTCTAGGTGGCCCTGCAGTCACTTTTGTTTACTTTCACGGGAAAGGGGGGGGGGGGGGTGCAGTCAATTGACATAGGACACCCTAGACCCCGCCGGAGTATGAGAGCTGTGATACAATTTAAGGTTAAAATGTGATATGAAAATTTCTCAGTGAGAAATTGTGCTAGTACAGTATAATCCCTTATATCCGAAAATCACGAATCTCAGGACATTTCGGATATTCGAAAATTAGGCCTAGGGCCTAGGCCTATTTTTATTTTTTTTACTAGGCCTAGCCTAGGCCTATTTATTTATTAGGAATTAGGCCTCTAGGCTTCTAGGATGCCTAGGAAGTCCAAAGTTTAACTAACCATTAAATGTTTACTAACATAGAAGAGCATGGCAGGCAAGCTAAACAAATCTCTAGTAGGCCTAGCCTACATTAAATAATCAATGAATATACACAAAATAAAGTGTTTAACTCACCATTGAAGATTGATGCAGAGGTAGGCTGTAATCCAGGGTGATGCAGAGGTAGTGCTGTAATCCAGGGTTTTGCCATTTCCAAACCACCAACAGAGGTAGGCATGTTGGTTCATTTTTTTTTCAATGGTTTCCCCAGTAGGCCTATTCCACTATCCATATCAGCAAATGGTTTTTGTCATCCACTTTCACTAGCCAGCCATCACTAAAGCCACACTCTTCTTTTATGCCCATCTTTTCATGATAATCTCTTGCTTTTTCAATGATTATTGGACCACTCGTAGGGCATCCTTCGGCTCGCTTTACCAAAAACCACTCGTAAAACACTTTGTCAAGCTCCACAAATTTGGCTTCTCGTATTGTATGCCGCTTCTCCAAGGTCTTCTTAACGTCGGAATTGGCCACAAAGCTCAGCAACTTGTCCTTTTGTTTCCTTATATCATAAAGCGTTGTAGAACCGCAATTATACAGGCCCATCAATGTCGTCCTACTGGTTCCCGCATCCATCTTGTGACATATTTCTATCTTCTGTTTAATGGTGAGTACAACCCTTTTCCTCTTGTTTGAAGATCCTGTCGACATCTTGAGTATACTAGGCGTTGATTTAGATTATTTCGGAGGCACCATAGCGTAGATGATAGGCGATTCACAGCGATAAACACGGAGCGTCACGAGCAAATTTTACGGACAATGGTGAGATACAATGACGCCGAAACAACACAGGGAGGCGGGAGGCTGCGCGGTGCGACACCTTGCGGTTGGGCCGTAAAATTGCCGCCCCACACGAACGGGAGAGCGGTCTGTTTGAAATTACGGTTGGATCCCGAATTTCTACGGTTATTAGAGTTTAGGAAAATAGGATGATTATGTACGGTTGACTGAGATTTTCGGTAGTACGAAATACGGTTATAAGGGATTATACTGTACAATGTTAAGTACAAAACAACGGTGTTGTTAGAGTAGTTTAGCTGCGAAAGCAATTTAATTTTAGAATAATGGAGTTCCTTTGCAATTTATCTCCAAGTTTATGTTGGGGTTTATTATGTGCACATATAAACTTATAACTTGTTATTTTTTGTCACCACTCGTTGAGTGGGGTGCCTTTGTAACTACAGATCTGTGTTCAGAATCTTCAGGGTTACCCATTTTTTGTCAGGCAGGCTTCTTTGAAGCACGCACCTGCCTGAACCCCCTTTTTCTTGTATTTTTTCGGCTACGCCGTTGTTAAATATATTTTCAAAGTAAGAATACTATGTGGTTGTTTTTATTATCTGCTTTTCTAGAGTTATGATATGATTACGAATATCCCCCTCCAGTCTTAGAAATCAGGCATGTTCGTCAATGATGGAGGGGCCACTAATAAATTATAGGTTTGACTCCTGTAAGGAGATAAAGAAAACCTAATATTTAGTAGTGGCCCCGTAATCATTGACGACTGGGGCCCTCCCGACCGTCCCCTTCCCGACCGTCCCCTTCCCATTCGTTGATGTATTAAGGATTTTGGTTTACTTGATATGTCAGTGAAGGAAGAATGACGCCTGAATCAGCGTCTGGTCAGAAATCCACACAAGTACATCCACGATATGATGGAAAGCTTATTGGATAGTTATTCTTATTTTCTTTTTGTTTTTATTTTTTACGAAGTTTTTTCGTAGTGAGAACCCACTTCATAATGACTGAAGCCATGAGTGAGGTCGCGTGCGCTCATGATGAAGGCTCCTCAGTTTTTAAATGCTCTGCGCGGTAGATTCAAAACTACGGCGGATTAGTGTTTGAAGAGGATGCCTTATGTAATAGGCATGTTCGTCAATGATTACGGGGCCACTACTAAATATTAGGTTTTCTTTATCTCCTTACAGGAGTCAAACCTATAATTGTTCATAATTTCACACATATTCTGGTCGTCATCATAAGTGGTCCCTTCAACCTTCAACCTCACTATTCTATCCCTTACCTTCATTTTACTATTTATAAACCTATAGAACAGCTTAGGATCACTCTTACATTTGTTCACAATGTTCTTCTCATATTCTCTGGCTTCTTGTCTCCTGATTGCAGCATATACATTTCTTAATCTCTTGTATCTGTTCCAAGTTTCTCTATTACACCTTTTTCTAGCTGCCTTCCACGCTTGGTCTCTCTTTTCCTTGGCTTTCCTACATTTTTCATTAAACCAATCCTTTACCTTCACTGACCTATTACCTTGTTTAGGAACATATTTATTAACTCCTCCTTCATATATTGTTTTAAATACTCCATACTTCTCGTCTACACTATTTCTCTGATGTATTTCACTCCAGTCAACATCTCTAAAGTATTGTCTCAGTGATTGGTAGTCTCCTTTTGCATAGTCAAACCTAGTTTCCTTGTGCTCCTCCCTCTCCTCCATATTGGAATAACCCAATAGGATTTCTATATCCATTACAACGTGATCGCTCTTGCCTAAAGGTGGTAAGTATTTTATATCAGAAATTACATCTGGGTCTCTAGTAAACATTAGGTCCAATCTGGATGCTTCATCATTTCCCCTTCTTCTTGTATTTTCCTTTATATTTTGCACCAATAAATTTTCTGTTACCATATCCAGTAGCCTATACCCCCACGAGTTCACGTTACTACCAGCTTCTCTCTGCTCCCAATCCACCTCTTTACAGTTGAAGTCCCCTACTATAATTAATTCATTGTTTCTACGAGTTAATTTTTCAATACAAATAATCATCTCATCTTTGATAAATTTGTATTCCTCCTCTTCCCAAGCCCCTGTGTAGGGCGGCATGTAGGCCACTACAATATCCGCCTTTTGATTGTCATCATCTATCAATTCTACTGCTAATATTTCCGCTTTGCTATTATTCAGATCAATCATTCTGGTTTTCAATTTATTATGTGTAAGAATTAGCACCCCTCCCCCCATCTTGTCTTCTCTATCCCTTCTCCAGATATTATAGTTGTTCCATCCCATTCCCTCCAAACTTATCCCTTTATTTAGTTTAGTTTCACATAGACACAATATTAAGGGCTCTTCCTGTCTGATGTAATCGTTTATTTCTAATTTCTTTGATAGCAGCCCATCCACATTGCTATAGACCATCTTGCACCTGTTGCTTTTACCATTATGATTGATATTCCCTGTCTTTATCCTACCATTTCCCCTTCCTGTTGCACCTCTCCCTCCAATCCTTCTTCCTGTGGTTACAGTCTCACGTCCTAAACTGTATCTAGTTGTTCAGTCAATAAAGCCTGTTAATTTCCACACTGTGGAACACCACCTCTTCTCTGCCAACCCTGATTTTATCTTTCTCACCAAAACTCAGTTGTCTGGGACTACTGACAGCAAACCTTTCTCTGTATCCTCCTACTATCTCTATCCTCAGTTTCAAGCCAAAGGTGGATGTTGCAAATATGTACGCAACAATCTTGCTTTATAACTGTGTTAGTGGTGTACTGGATTAGATGCTTATGTTCTGGGTGTGGTGTCCCGAGTTTGAATCCCGGGAGGATCATATGCTTTCTTAGTTTATTCTAGTGCATTGGGGTTTGTAATGGAGGATTATTGTTAAGAACGAGGTGTTCCTTAATTTCTCTCGTGTTCCCAACTTTGATCTTCTGAATTCTCAACTCTCTGGCTAAAGCTTTCTTGTCACTCAAACAAAATATTTCTGCGCTGTTTATCTCCCCCAATTCAACTGACTATCTAACTTCTAAAGTGGAACATATTCTATCCATCTCTCCTTTCTCAGAAATCTCCATCTTGGGAGATTTCAACGTTCACCACCGCCAATGGCTCTCCTCTCTTTCCACTGACCAACCTGGTGAACAAGCCTACATCTATTTAATCCTAAATGACCTAGAGCAGTTAGTCCAGCAACCCACCCGTATCCCGGATGGCTTCGGAGATCGGCCCAACATTCTTGACTTATTTCTAACCTCTAACCCTTCTGCTTATACTGTAAATCTTTTCTTTCCTTTGGGCTCCTCCAACCATAAACTAATATTTGTCGCCTGTCCTATCTTTCCGGTATGGCCTCCCGATCCTCCCAGCCGGCGGCGCTTGTGGCACTTTGGCGCTGCCGACTGGGAAGCTCTTCGGCAGTACGATACTTCTTTGATTTCCCATGTAATAAACTTCATCTTCCGTGGCCGGGGACCCTCGTAGAGTACTGAACTCATTACCGAGGTAGGCTAATCCTTTCAGGCATGGAAACGTACATTCCATTTTCTTTCTCTCAGGGAACAGGGGACAGGGAACAGCTCAGCACTGTAGTCCCAGTACAAGGCCCTCCGCCTTTGATAGGGTACGACGCTGTTAAAAGTGCTATAGATAAAATGAAGTCAGGAAAAGCCGCTAGGAGCTTCGGCATTGTCGCTAAGATGCTAAAAGCAGCTGGAAATATTGGGGTAAAATTGGTCACAGAGCTGATTAATACTATCATAAAGGAGGAAAAAAATTCCCGATGCTTGGCAGGAAAGTGTTGTTGTTGTTGTTGCAGGAAAGTGTTATAGTAAATACCGGTATATATAAAGGCAAGGGTGACTCCTTAGACAGGGGAAATTATCGGGGTTTGAAAATGCTCGATCAAGTCATGAAAGTCAGCGAAAGGGTCTTTGAATGCATGATCAGGGAAAGTGTTGCTATCAGCGACATGCAGTTTGGATTTATGCCGGGACATGGCACAACAGATGCTATCTTCACTCTTAGGCAAATGCAAGTGAGGTACTTAGAGAAAAACAGGGAGTTATACCTAGTTTTTGTAGATCTGGAGAAGGCTTTCGACCGGGTGCCCAGGGAGAAAACTGGAGTAGAAGAGTGGTTGGTGCGTGTGCTAATGAGAATGTATGAGGGGTCACGGGCAGCAGTTAGAGTAAACGGGGGCCTGAGTGAAGAGTTCCCAGTGAAAGTTGGAGTTCACCAAGGTTCAGTTCTGAGCCCATTACTGTTTGTTTCAGTCCTGGAGGCTCTGTCAAAGGAATTTAGGACAGGACTCCCATGGGAGATGTTATATGCAGATGATCTAGTTCTTATCGCAGATAGTGCGCAGGAAGCAGAGGCGAAGTTCAAAAGATGGAGGGAACGTATGGCAAATAAAGGTCTAAGAGTTAACATAGATAAAACAAAGGTCAAAGAAGCGGCGACTATCCATGCGCAGTATGTGGGAAGTAATTCAATTCAATGTTGTGTCTGTAGTGACTGGGTACACAAGAGATGTAGTGGAACTAGAGGACCTTTGACAAGAATCATAGATTTTGAATGTGCAGTGTGCAAGGGAGATCTTGTATTAAATGACCCGCCTGTCAGTGTTGATTTCGACAGTGTAACGCTGGAGAGTGTGAATAAGTTCTGCTACCTGGGCGATACAGTTTCTGCTGGAGGTGGCACTGAAGCTAGCTCCATTGCTAGAGTCAGAAGTGGCTGGGGAAAGTTTAGAGAGCTGTTGCCACTCCTGACCATGAGAGGGCTCCCACCCCACCTTAAAGGGAAGGTGTATACCTCGTGTGTTAGGAGCGCGATGACCTATGCCTCTGAGACGTGGCCGGTTAAAGCGGAGGATGTCAATAGAATTGAAAGGAATGAGAAGAGAATGGTGAGATGGATGTGTGGGGTTAATCTTAGGGACAGGGTATCGAGCGAGAAATTGAGAAGGCGTCTGGGCATTAGGAGTATCAGTGAAGTGATGCGCACGAGCCGACTTGGTTGGTTTGGACATGTGGAGAGAATGGATGATCAGAATTGGGTGAAGAAATGCCGGACTGTGAACTTGGGGGAGCTGCGCGTAGGGGTGGACCTAGAATGACGTGGGCTCGGGTACTCCGGTCCGATCTCTAAATAAAGAACTTGATAACAGAGGCAGCCCTTGACAGGGCCGCCTGGAAAGCTGCCATTTAGGACGTGAGACTGTAACCACAGTCTCTGTGGACAAACGATCTTTAAACTTGTATGTATGAATGTATGTAGTCTGATGCAAACAAAATCTGGGTTTACTCATGCTTGTTCTACTGCTGTCCGCAAAAAGGAGGAAGCATTCAAACGGTACCGTCGCCTTCAAACTCATGAATCTCATACCTCCTATGTTTCTGCCCGGAATCAAGACAAATCTGTTTTTCGACTCGCCAAACACATTTTTCCTTTGCCCTTCGACTTTCCCTTCATAATTGTTAGGGGGCACAGAGCCCTGGGTGGGGTTTGGTGTCCTGGGCATTTCAGCACCCTCCTCAGCCCCTCGCTTGGGAGCGGCTTCGGTCACCTGGGTTTTCTAAGTGGTAAAGCTGGGAGGGTTCTGTGGGGGCGCTTGGTTGTTGTTGTTGTTGTTGTTCCCCAAGCTGCCTGGCCGAACAGCCCCAAGGCCCCGAGCAAGGCCAAGGCCATAATCGAGCGCCCCCACAGAACCCTCCCCACCGACCACAATAAAGCCTGGGTGACCGAAGCCACTCCATGGCGGGGAGCTGAGCTGAGGGCGCTTGGTTATGGCCTTGGCCTTGCTCGGGACCTTGGGGCTGCTCGGTCAGACAGCCTGGGGAACAACAACAACTCTAGCTCTTCCCAAACCTTCTGGCATCTAGCCAAAAACCTCTCAAACAATTTTTCTTTTTCGTCTTTCCCTCCTCTTTTCCACTGACGTGCACGGCACTACCGTCACTTCTTCCTATTACAAAGCTGAACTCTTCGGTAACACTGTCGCTAAAAACTTCAATTTGGATGATTCCGGTGCGTTCTCTCTCTCTCTCTCTCTCTCTCTCTCTCTCTCTCTCTCTCTCTCTCTCTCTCTCTCTCTCTCTCTCTCTCTCTCTCTCTCTGTCTCTGTCTCTGTCTCTGTCTCTGTCTCTCTGTCTCTGTCTCTCTCTCTCTCTCTCTCTCTTTTTTTTTTTTCCCCAGTCCCAGTGACGTATATATCCGTCTGTATTTTCCTTGTAACTGTCTGTACAAGGTTGTGCCAGGTACAGTACCACTACCGTTTGAGCACTGCTACCGATATGGCAACACTTCTCACAGCATATATAAGACCCGCTGAAGGGTGGCAGGGCCAGTCTTGCCTCACTCTGGAGGTGGAAAGGTGGTCTCTCCTGCCATTTTGGCCACATTGCTTGGGACTGCTGGGGACTTTTATTACTGTATCCTACGGTACAGTACAGGTTAAGGGCCGCTCTACTGATGATCTTCTTTCTTATCTTACTAACTCTTGGTCATCCTCCATTCGGGACTTCGGTGAGACTTTTTCTATTGCGATAAACATATCGAAAATCGAAAACCTTCAATACAGTCTGGCTCAAATCCCCCATTTCCAAACTACCCTCCCTCGGTTTCTATCCCTCCATCTGTGCCTTTATTTCTAATCTTTCCGGCCGTTCCATAGCTGTGGTTGTGGACGGCTACTGTTCCCTTCCTCAAGCTATCAACTCCGGAAGGGTTCTGTCCTATCTCCAATTCTTTTCCTATTATTCATTAATGACCTTCTCAACTGCATCTCCAGCCCCATTCCCTCATATGCTGACGACTACATTACACTATTCAACTAGCCTTCCACAACATCATTCACAGCAGGAACTCCAAAACTTGCGTAAGGAGGCCATAAAGCACCGATCTTCTGATCTCTCTACTACCTCTAATTGGGGAAGAGAAAACCTTGTTACTTTCAATGCTTCCAAAACTAAATTTCTCCATCTGTCTTCGTGTCGCCCCCTTCTAGAAAACTATGACTTAACTTTTCAACAACATACAAAAATTAACCCTTTATCTTCTCTAAATATATTTGGTGTCTCTTTTTCTTCTGATCTCTCTTGGAAAGATCATATTACCACTCTTAATAAAACAGCCTCCCAGAAGCTGGGTGTGCTCAACCGCCTCCGGGGGTTCTTTACCCCTGCACAGCTTCTTGCTCTGTGCAGGGGCACAGTGCGTCCATTTATTGAGTATTGTTTACACGTGTGGGGAGGATCCTCTTACACAGCACTTCTAGACAAAGTAGAAAAGAAGGCCTTCTGTCTCATCAACTCACAACCACTCACCAATTATCTACAGTCTCTCTTCGCTGCAATGTTGCATCTCTCACTATTCTACCGCTATTGCAATAATCAGTGTTTCTCAGAGCTTTCTCACTGTATACCACCCCCTCTTCGTAGAGCACGTAACACCCGTCTTGCAACACAATCCCACCCCTACTTTATGCAACTCGCTAACCTAAGAGTGCAACGTTATTCTCAATCTTTCTTCTATTCAACAGCTGAGCTCTGGAACTCTCCCAGAATCAGTCTTTCCCTCATGCTATGACTTATATTGCTTCAAACTCTGTGTGTCCAGGCATTTTAGCTCGAACGTGCCTTGATCTTGGCCCTGTCACTCTTTCAATTCTGGGGGAGGCACTCGTCACAGGCAGTTCTGCCTTTTGTCTCCCTCACTCACATAGAATAAACAAATTTGTACCTTTGCACTTTTTGCCCTCGCTCTTATATATCAATCTCCTGTTGAATCTGGTTGAGAACTTGAGTTAGTACCTCTAAAATAACGGTACAACAAATACCTTGTAATATCTTTTATTTAGCACTTTCACAAGTCACAACCTACCTTCAGACATAGTGCGTGGTGACTTTGAGCGCCGTGCGGTGGCTGTGGCTGCGGCCCTGCGTGAAGCCACCCGGACCCCACAAAACCAACACATCTCCCTTGGCCAGCAGGACCTACAGTTGGGGCCGTTCTTTGGTCTACCCTCCACCGTGGCTCGACTCCTGCACCAGCATCGAGGCATAACTCAACTGTATGGTGAGTATTGGAAGGAAAAGGGATGGTTGAGTTATACCACCATTTTCAACATTCAGATATCCTCTGGAGTTGTAGTATTTGTTTTTACATTTTAGGAGGTTTGTTCTTTGGTCTACCTTTGATTGTGGCTAGACTTCCACGGCGAGTAAGAGACATGAGAGGCATCTCGTTTGACAAATTCAAGAGAGCGCCAGATGTTGAACATCAAAGGATGTTAGATGAGCCCAAATTTGCAGGGGAACGTTCCACCCCTTCAAACAGTCTGCTGCTCTAAATCACAACCCACATTGTGGGGCGTTGCGCATCTTGGTGCTACTAGATGTGTGGCGAAGACTCCAAAGGTATCCAAAAGTAAAGACTCCTACACCAACACCTAGGCATATTGGTAACTCATATATATGGTGAGAATAGAAAGAAGATTATAGGTTTGAGTTCCGGAGGGAAGAAGGAAAACCAAATATTTAGTAGTGGCCCCGGAATCATTGACGATATGCCTTAAACAGTTATGGCACTCTTTGAACCTTAGAGTCAGCTGTTCAAATCAACCGCCCCAGAGTGTTAAGAGACCAATCATCGTAAGCGTACGCTCATATTCACTTACAGGATCGTCCTTATAAATGGGAGCTCACTACGAAAAAACTTAATACAAATAATAAAAAGACAAATATTAGAACTACTAATCTGCTATGCTTCCCATCGTATGGATGTTGATAGTGTGGGTTTGCCCTTAGACGCTGAACCGCCTAGCGTCATTCTGCCTTATATGACATATCAAGATAACTTAGAAACATCAGAGAAGAATGGGAAAGGGATGGAAGGGAGGGCCGGAATTGTCAATGATTCCGGGGCCACTACTAAATTATAGGTTTGATTGCCGAAGGGAAGTAGAGAAAACCTAATATTTAGTAGGGCCCCGTAATCATGGATGACTTCGCCTATTAATAATAATAGTCTCCATTCAACATTCTGCGCCAGCATTTTGAATAGCCTGCGCGGAAGTACCATGGAGTACTCATGGAGGAAGTGAATGCAGAAAAGGATATAGGAGTAGTGATAGACAATAAGTTAAATTTCTCAGAACATTTAGCGGAAAAGATAAACAAAGCCAATAGAATTGTAGGGCTGATAAGGAGGACATTTGTGTCACTTGACGAAGAAATCTTCAGGAATCTCTATACAGCGCTGGTTAGGCCGCACCTGGAATATGCGAACCAGGTGTGGGCTCCATATATGGTGAAGGATATAGAAGCAGTGGAGAAAGTGCAGAGGAGAGCTAGCAAGCTAGTACCAACGTTGAAGAACGCGGGCTATGAGCAGAGGTTGAGGACACTGGCATATAGGAGAAAGAGAGGGGATATGATAGAGACTTTTAAGATAGTGTCAGGAAAGTATGATGAGGATGTGTGTGAAGGTATCTTCTTGATGTGGGAGGGAACAAGAACGAGAGGACACTCAAAGAAAATTTACAAAGAAAGAAATAGGCTTGAGAAGGCAAAGAACTCATTTTGTGATAGAGTGGTAAATGAGTGGAACGCACTGCCCCAGTATGTAGTCGATTCCGAATCAATAAGGGTTTTTGAAAGTAATCTTGATAAAGCATGGGGAAGACAAGATTTGAAGTTTGATTATAAAGCAAAAATACAGAATAGTAAAAATGTTGCGTCTGCTACCGCCGCCGCCAACACCGTGAACGACCGCAGCAGTGCAAGTACTGGTACTGAGCTGGATACACAGGCCTAGTTTGCCTTTTTTCAGAGGATCTACTGTAAGAAACTGTAAGATAAGTGCACGCCTAATTCCCTTATGGGATCGTCATTTTGATCGGGTACCCTACAGAAAAAAAACTCCGCATGGATTTCTCATGTTTTGCTTCCCCAACACCAGGCCCTCTAGCGTCCATCGTCTTCCTTCACTGATATACTAAGAATAAACTAATCAACGAATGGGAAGTGGGATGGTCGGGAGGGACATAGTCGTCAATGATTACGGGTCCCTACTAAATATTATTTTTATTAATCTCACCACCACACCCCCAATGAAATTAATTAAAGTATATATGAGCCACCGGGATTCGAACCCGAATATTAGGTTTTCTCTACTTCCCTTCGGGAATCAAACCTATAATTTAATAGGCCCCTTCATCATTGACGACTTCGCCTGATTAGCAAGACTGGAGGCGGGACATTCGTAAAATATCCTAACCTTAACCCATGGGATCCGGGGGGCCTCATATGAATTTTGGTAAAATCAACTTCATAATTCAGTAGCTACTGATTGAGACCACCTAGAACAGTCAATGTTTTTGCAAATTGTAGAACTTTTTGTTGTCTGTAGAATGCCGTAGAGATGATGTCGCTACAACGCGTGGTTGCCGAGTTCTGATGATTATAGCGGCGATTTTTAGCCGACCATTTTGCCTCATATGAGGCCTCCCGGATTCCAAGGGTTAAGGAAGAAGAATCCAAATAAAAAAAAATCAGTTTTATTGTATGCAAACAATATATAAAAAAGTATAAAAGATTTGCAAGCAGTGCGTGACATTAAGAAACTGCTTGCTCATGGTCAGATCTTTACATTAGATCGTATGCATGATAAAGTGGGACACGCATGTGTTCCCGAGAACTGTAACTCTGCAGTAGTTATTCGTTCCAGTCTTAAAACTATTTGTACATTAAATATATTTGTACAATTTGGTAAAACATACATAGTTGCAACTATGCAAGATATCTTCTTAGAATTAACATAAAAATAATACTGGACTGTAGAACCCGTCCTATCACAGCTCGTGATTCATTACAATCTTCAGGGGCACAGTGGGTATATGGACTATTCCGCACCCCCCCCCTTTTTAACAACTAAACTTAAACATAATAGAACATTACCTACTGTACCCTTTGACGTAAAGCTACACAGGTACGCTTTGGTTTATCTAGAGCGACAGACAGGTAGCGTGTTAGGAACGTATGATTGGAAGCCTATAATTGAGTATTAGCAATGTCTTCTACTGAGAAATTTTGTAGAAATCTGAGAGAGACTGCCCATTTCCTGATATCGTGAGCCCTGCCTATCACGCCGGTATTACTTTCCCTAATAACGTCCACAAGCAAGGAAGCTAACTTTCGTTTTGTAACACGCTTACCTGTCTGGTTGACCTATTTTGTGATAGAGTGGTAAATGAGTGGAACGCACTGCCCCAGTATGTAATCGATTCCGAATCAATAAGGGAGTTTGAAAGTAATCTTGATAAAGCATGGGGAAGACAAGATTTGAAGTTTGATTATAAAGCAAAAATACAGAATAGTAAAAAATTTGCGTCTGCTACCGCCGCCGCCAACACCGTGAACGACCGCAGCAGTGCAAGTACTGGTACTGAGCTGGATACACAGGCCTAGTTTGCCTTTTTCCAGAGGATCTACTGTAAGAAACTGTAAGATAAAGCACCTGGTTGGCGAGGCTGCGCAGCCCTCAAATACTTTGTAAGTGCTTGCACAGGACATAAAAGGTGATGAGTGAGGCCCCTCTGTAAAGCCGGGACGGAAAATTCAGAAAATACATGGTCAGAATGTTCGTTCTTAGCTATAAATGTTGGAAACGGTGTGATTTGCACATGATCGTGCAGTCTCCCAAACCTAAGGCAATTAGGTTCGTTGCTCATCGCCGCCAGCTCAGACACCCTGTTTCCGGTGGCTAGAGCCATGAGGAATACAGCCTTTTTCAAAAGTGAATCAAAATCCGGCGCATTATTATATTTGCGCGATTGAAGTACTGTACTGATAAGGCTTTGTCAAGTGACCAGGTGGGCATGAGCTGACGGGTTGGTGGACGTAGCTTGAAACACGCCCTCATAAACCCTTTCTCCTCCGCCTGCGGTATGGAAAGGCCAGGGAGATAAAAAAAAGGGGGTTCTAATGGCAGACAAATGATTTTGTAAAGTGGTTACTGAAATTTTTGTTTGTTCGAATAGATAGTCTAAATATTTGAAAATTAAAGCTCCTGAGGCAGTAGTTTGCCCTGACTCTACAATCCAGGTTGTGAAGGATTTCCAATGGGATTGATATTGTCTCCTGATAGACATGGTGTACTGGTTCATTGATTTATTTGTGACACTTTCCCCAAATTGAGCTAACCATTTGGCATAGTAAATATCCATAAGGCAAAACTGAGCGAGGTCCGAAGGTTGCCAATTGTTTCCAAGTGGAAAGCGGAGACCTGGAGGGACACCAGGGTCCTGCACCACTGTTGCAATTGGTGGTACCATACCTGGGCTGGGACTCGGCCCAGTAACCCCTCAGCTTGTGAATTACTTTGCACATTAGCACAGAATCTGGTGGAGGAAACAGATAGATTGAAGTCCACCTGTTCCAATCTACCAACAATGCATCGGGACCCCCCGCCGGGGTTACCCCTTCACGAGAGAGGAAGAGGTGGAGTCTGTGGTTCTCTGTGGATGCAAACAGGTCCACTTGTGGACGGTACGGCTTCGCAATCATCTTGTCGAAGATAGCCTATTTGATTATCCATTCTACTAGAGTGCTCCACCGGCGAGAGAGAGCGTCTGCCCAGACGTTCGCCACTCCGGGGAGATATGTTGCATGCAGGAAAATGCCTAGTGATTCGGCTAGGGCAAAAATCTGTTCGGAAACCTTCAGCAACTCTCGCGACCTCACTGAGCCCTGTTTCTGAATACAATAAACTGCAGTCTGGTTGTCCATTTGGAACGCTATTGATTTGTTTTGCAAAGTCATGCCGTGAGTTTGGAGAAAAAAGAGAGGGACTAAAAGCTCTTGCTTACATATATACATACATAAAATTTTAAGACTGAGTGTTCCACACATCAGTGCAGTTTCAGTCTCTTGTCCTAATGGCGGCGTTCCAGGCAACCCTGTTAAGGGCTGCTTCACTTGTCAAGTTCTTGGATTTGAGATCGGCGCGTATAGTCCGATCCCAGGTCTTCCTCGGTCCACTCCTTGGTGCAGCTCCCTCCACAATCACAGACCTGCATTTTTTCACCCAATTTTGTTCATCCATTCTCTCCACATGTCCATACCATCCCAGTCTACTTGTACGCATCACCTCGCTAATACTCTTTATACCTAAACGTCTCCTCAGCTCAACATTTGTTATTCTATCCTGTAGCCTGGCCCCACACATCCATCTCACCATTCTCATCTCATTACGCTCCATTCTGTTGACATCCTCTACTTTAACGGCCCATGTTTCTGAGGCATACGTCATTGCACTTCTAACACATGAGGCATACACCTTTCCCTTCAGGGGGAGAGGCATTCTTTTCATGGTCAGGATTGGCATCAATTCTCTGAACTTCCCCCAGCCACACCTAATTCTAGCAACAGTGGCAGCCTCGGCCCCACCACCGGCAGAAATGGTATCTCCTAGGTAACAAAACTTGTTCACCAGCTCCAAAGACTCATTTCCAAAATTCACAGCCACAGGATCATCACTTAACACAAGCTCACCTTTGCACACTACGCACTCAAATTTCTCTATTTCTGACTTATCCTTCGGCAGGGGCCCCTTTATTCTACTACAGCGCTTACTCCCATGGTGTACCCAACATCGACAGATGCTACATTGAATTGAGTTAACGCCCACTCCCTTTCCACACACTGCACATGGGTATGCACCGCTCTTTTCCACATTGCCTCGTCTCAAACTACAATGCATAACCTTGGTTTTGTTAATATTGACTCTTAAACCCTTGCTCGCCATGCCCTCTCTCCACTCTGAATTTGGCCTCAGCATCCTGCATACTGTCAGCTATTAGGACTAAATCGTCTGCATAAAACAGTTCCAACGGGAGTCCGCCTCTAAAAACTCTAGACAGCGCCTCCAAGACCATAATAAAGAGGAGGGGGCTTAACACTGAACCTTGATGGACTCCAACACGGACTGCGAACTCATCACTCAGTACACCCTTCACCCTCACCGAACTCGCGAATCCTCATACATCTTCATTATCACACGCACCAGCCACTCTTCCACACCAAGTTTCCTCATAGCCCACTGCACAACATCTCTAGGTACCCTATCAAAGGCCTTCTCCAGGTCCACAAACACAAAGTAAAGATCCCTGCCTTTTAGTAAGTATCTTTCCTGTATCTGCCTGACTGTGAAGATAGCATCGGTTGTACCACGTCCTGGCATTAAACCAAACTGCATATCATCAATAGAGATGCTTTGCCTGATCAAACCCTCAAGGACTCTCTCACAGACCTTCATGATTTGGTCAAGCATTTTCAGGCCCCTATAATTTCCTCTATCTAGCACATCCCCTTTTCCTTTGTATATATTTACTATTACACTTTTGAGCCAATCCTCTGGGATTTTCTCATCTTTAATAATGGTGTTTATCAACTCAGTGACTAAGTTTACACCAATCTCCCCTGAGGCTTTTATCATCTCAGCGACAATGTCGGAGCAACCTGGAGCTTTACCGTCCTTCATTTTATTGATTGCGTCGCTCACTACAGCTGGTGCTATCAGAGGAGGGGGCCCAGATATTGGTTTTTCGATACTAAGCTGTTCCTTATCCCATTCAAACTCTACATTTAGCAATTGTTCATAGTGTACCTTCCATGCTTCTCTGATTTCATTTTCTGCATACACAATCTTCCCATTATCATCTCTAACACACTGTTCACCTATAATATCCCTACTGTCATTTTTAACTCGCCTAGCTAGGTTGAAGATCCCATTGGGATTGTCAGTGTTACACACTTGTTCGAGGACCAGGTCCTTAATGCGATTTTTAGCATTGTAAATAACTCTTTTGGCAGTTCGTTTAGCTGCCTGGTATTCCTCCCTGCTGCCTCCTTTCTTCCATGCTTTGAAGCATCTCCTTTTCTCTTTCACAGCATGTTCTACCTCATCGTTCCACCACCAAGAGGTCTTATTCCTGGGGTGACCCTTTGTTTTCCCACAGACTTTGTCAGTGGCAGCGATAAGGCTATGCTTAAGAAAGTTCCATTGGCTAATTACATCGTTAGGCCTAGCTTCCTTATTTCTATTCATTTCCTCCAGTTCATTATGAAACCTATCCCTAACTTCCTTGTCCTTCAGGAGCCACACTTTCCTTTTGGGTATGTAAACCTTCTTGCGCTTAGGATTGCGCTTAAGCTCATGTCGCACACAAGTAGCTTATGCTGGGGGATACATTCTTCGCTCGGGATGACCTTTACATCTCGAACTAGTTTCCAGTCTTTCCTGTTAACCAAGAAGTAATCTATCTGGCTACTGGAGACCCCGGAGTTATATGTGATCAGGTGGCTCTGGATTTTCTTGAACTTTGTGTTACACACAACCACTTCACCTGCACAACACTTGCCTCCAAGAAACACTACACAAACACCTGGACCTGTTCCTCATGCCCCTCCCTCTCCCAGTCAAATCCCTCACCTAAAACCCGTCCACCTCTCCTCCCCAACCCACCTAACCTTCCCATATCATCCACTCCCCCCCCCTAAAACCCATCCACCTCTCCTTCCTAACCCACCTAACCTTCCCATACCATCCATATCTTCAACTCAACACACCACACCCCATCCTAATCCATTCCAACCCCCATCTCCTGCTCCCCAATCCCCACCCCCACCTCACCCATCCCAACCCCCAGCCCCTCGCTCACCCCCACCCCCACCCCCACCCCATCCTCGTGCAGCAGCACCCAACATACATCGTGCACATAACATTAACATTCTTCAACTGAACATAGATGGCATCAACACAAAGAAACACGAACTCTCACACTTCATCAAACAACACAACATACACATTGCCATCTTACAAGAAACAAAACTCCGCAGAACACAAAAAACACCCACATTTCATAATTTCACCACCATCAGACAAGACCGGGCTGTCGGCGGGGGCGGTGGACTCATCACCCTGGTACACAAAGAAATATCATACATAGTAACCAGTGTACAAACCAAATCCCTCCTCCCCCCAAATGATAACACAACAGAAATACAGTCAATTAAAATACGCACTGGCAACAACTCCGACATAACCATCATAAACACATACATCCCTCCCCAAACATCCCCTACAGTACCAAATGAATACAGACCACACTTACAACACATCACAAACACCCCACACATCATCCTGGGTGGTGACTTCAACGCCAAAACGTCGGCCTGGTTTGTCGACAACCCCGACACAGACAGAGGGCTGGTACTACAAAACCAAACCGATAACCTCATCATCCTTAACGACATCCGTCAACATACCCATATTCCTCACCAAGCCCTCTATAACCCATCATCTCCTGACATCACCTTTTGCTCCCCAGAACTCGCCCCCACAACATCCTGGAGGGTGGTCAGAACCTTAGGCTCTGACCACCTCCCGATCATTATCACCACCAAAACCAGACTCACCCCAGCTAGCCACAAACACACATACACCAATTATAAAAGAGCTAACTGGGAAGCATTCACAAATGAGACAGAACAACACTTCACAACTCTAAACAGTACACCCATCACTAACATCAACAATGCTGTACACATACTCAATAAAACTATCCAAAACGCTGACAAGAAACACATTCCAAGAGGTAACAGAAAAAGACACAACCCCAACTTCACACCAGAAATTCAAAACCTCATCAGACAACGCGACATACTGAAACACTCCCCAGCACCCCACACACAAGACATCACACAACAAATTCAAGCACTCAACACCCAAACTAACAACAAAATACAAGAACAACAAAAACTAAATTGGAATAACTTCCTACAAACACTTGATCACAAAACAAACCCCAAAAACTCTACAAAACACTAAACAGCATCACACTTTCCAACAGCAACACAACACAATCACATGCTGCAATCACAACAACAGACTCTACTCCTTCATGTAAACAACAAGCAAACACTCTCATCAATCACTTTTCACATGTCAGCCACCTAAAACCTCACGAAGACGACCGACGTGTCATCCGACGTAAGAGACAATTCCCCACAGACCCTGACTATACACCCTTCACCAATCACCAGACAAAGCATATCATCAACAATCTCAAGCACTCACCCGCCTGTGGCCTAGACAACATAAGCAACATACACCTCAGACACCTGGGACCACAAGGCATACAAGCACTCACGAACATATCAAACTACAGCTATTCACACAACACAATACCAGACATTTGGAAGCATGGTATCATCATCACATTCCCCAAACCCAACAAAGACCCCACGCTACCCTCCTCGCACCGCCCCATCACACTCCTTTGCTCCCCTCCAAAGTCATGGAACGCCTAGTATTACAACTAATACACCTGACCTACCCCTAGCTCCAACACAACATGGCTTTAGGCCACTGCACTCCACAAACACTCTTCTCACAGACCTTACACAAAGAGCTTTCGACGGCATCAACTCAGCTAGACCACCACACAGATCACTATTAGCCACACTCGACATTAGTAAAGCCTTCGATGCCATCCCCCGCCACAACCTAACAAACAAAATCTACAACACAAACATGCACAACAACACAAAAAGGTGGCTGGCCAACTTCCTAGCAGGCAGATGTGCACACGTATCTTTTGCCGGTCAGTCATCTAAAATCAGAAACTTTCCAAACGGAGTCCCACAAGGATCTGTCCTATCGCCCGCACTCTTCAATCTGTACATGCACGATATAACTACACCCAATATGCCCCAAATAAACTTAGCCTCCTATGCAGATGACATAACACTCACATGCACACACCATGACCCAAAAAGAGCAACAGATCTCCTTCAACCCTATCTCAACACACTACATGGCTGGTGCACTACAAACAGACTTAATCTAGCCCCAGCCAAATCCACCGCAACCCTGCTCACAAGTTGGACAGGAGAACACGAATACATCCCTCAACTCACCATAAACAACACACCCTTAACACATACACACACACCCAAAATCCTAGGAGTAACATATGATACTCATATGACATTCAAACAGCACACCACAAACATTAAAAAGAAACTGACACCCAGACTTAACGCCCTCAGGTCACTTGCTCACACAAAATTTGGACACAACAAAGAAACTACCACCACAGTATATAAACAATACATTAGATCAGTGATGGAATACGCAAGCCCAGCCTGGGCTTCTAACCTAGCTGAAACACATCATAAGACCTTACAGACTATTCAAAACAAAGCCCTGAAGATCATTACAGGCTGCACAGTTGCTTCACCCACAGATAACCTACATCAAGAGGCCAAAATCCTCGAAGTCAAAGACCATCTGGACATGAGAGGCACTCAATTCCTGGCAGCAGCCTCCACGAACCGGGACCATCCACTAAACTACATGGCAACACACCCACAGACACCAAGAAATATCAAAACAACACCCAGCACACGGTATCACACACAATTATTGTCCTCTCTCCCTCCCTGCCCACCCCGAACCAACTTCCAAAAGCACATCCATACTCATATCTCTCACCGATCCATCCACTCACTCACAGACAACACGCAGCTGCATGCACGACCTCCCGAAATCCATCCTTCCGAATCCTCCCTTCCTCGCGAGGACAGAGTCCACCTGGCCAGGCTGAGATGCGGACACCACCCAGCTCTCCTGAGCTATCAGAAGAGACTGGATGACTCCGTTGTCGACGCCTGCCCGGGATGTAACACATCATAGAGGACTACATTTCACACAACCACTTACGCCAACAACACAATCTACACTCAATGAGAGCTCTGTGGGAGAGCCCGATCGTGGCCATGGCCTTTCTCAGGGACTCGGGGCTGTTCGGCCAGGCAGCTTAGGGAACAACAACAACAACAACAACCATGTTGAGTGCAACGCAGGACTCCAATATATATTCGCCTTCTAGATTTCTCCTTCCGTAACCATTTCCTCCATGTACCCCCTCGTATCCATCTGCAGATGCTCCAACGTGACCATTGAGGTCCCCCCCCCCCCCCCCCACGATTGTTATTTCGTTCTCCGAGAGGCCTGAAATGACACTGACGGTGTCATTCCAGAAGTCCTCTTTTATCTCTTTCTGTAAACCAGCCTGTGGGGCATATGCAGATATCACATTCAGAATTCTTTCACCAACTTTCAACTTCAAAACAATCAGCCTTTCACTAACTCTCGTAATCTGAAGCACACTTTCCGCCAGCTCTTCAGCCACCAGAACACCCACTCCTCCTTTCGCTTTATTAGTCTCCACACCCATCCAGTATATCCTATATCTTTTCCTCCTTCCGACAATCCACTGTACCCCATGCCTCTTCCAGAGTGTTTCCTGGGTACAGCAGACGTCCACTCGCCTCCTCTCACACATCTCAGCTACTTCATTCGCACGCAAATTCAAACTACCAACATTCACACTAGCAAGTCTGAGTTAGTGGGGGGCATTTGTCATTGTCCTGTGCGGTTTTGTTTCATCGGACTTACGTTTATTTTCTTTGATTTTAGTCATAGTTAGGTAGGTTTGGCTGGCAGATGGGCATCACACACCCCCCCCCCCCCCCCCCCCCCCAGAACTCCGGCTCCAGTCTACCCCGGGACCATTCCCAGCACCATCACCCAAGTGATTACAAGGGGGTTGGATCCAGTGGCCTCGGTACGCCCCACCAGAACCAGCCGCAGGGACGCACCCCGTGCGCGTACACGGCACTACGACTGGCCTGGTATTTTTCGCCAAATGACAGGGCAGCCTCCTGGAGCGCTACCACCAGGTTCGGGCCCCTATACTATTGGGCGGAAAGTGCCAGTCCGGGGAAACACTACGTACTATACCCTCTGGATCCATTTCGTCCAGGTTGGGCCCAGGGCGCCAGGGCCGGGTCCAGAGGGAGCGACACCCACTGCCAGTGTGCCGCCATTAGGCAACTTGGAGCAAGTACAATGAAGCCCTGTCACAGCACTATCATATAGAGACAATGCCAGTGCCAATAACAAGGCTTCATTGTATAGTGGTGGCTACTTGGTCCGCAAGTCTATCACCATCCCCCCTATTAGTCGCCTTGTACGACATGCAGTAGGATGCGTGAGGCATATTCTTTTTTTCCTCCACCATTAGATGAAGGCCCCCTTACCCACTGGGGGGATATTGTTGATATTCTTACAGTTTCTTACAGTAGATCCTCTGGAAAAAGGCAAACTATGCCTGTGTATCCAGCTCAGTACCAGTACTTGCACTGATGCGGTCGTTCATGGTGTTGGCGGCGGCGGTAGCAGACGCAACATTTTTACTATTCTGTATTTTTGCTTTATAATCAAACTTCAAATCTTGTCTTCCCCATGCTTTATCAAGATTACTTTCAAAAACCCTTATTGATTCGGAATCGACTACATACTGGGGCAGTGCGTTCCACTCATTTACCACTCTATCACAAAATGAGTTCTTTGCCTTCTCAAGCCTATTTCTTTCTTTGTAAATTTTCTTAGAATGTCCTCTCGTTCTTGTTCCCTCCCACATCAAGAAGATACCTTCACACACATCCTCATCATACTTTCCTGACACTATCTTAAAAGTCTCTATCATATCCCCTCTCTTTCTCGTATACAGTATGCCAGTGTCGGAAGCCCCAGTGTCCTCAACCTCTGCTCATAACCCGCATTCTTCAACGTTGGTACTAGCTTGCTAGCTCTCCTCTGCACTTTCTCCACTGCTTCTATATCCTTTACCATATATGGAGCCCACACCTGGTTCGCATATTCCAGGTGCGGCCTAACCAGCGCTGTATAGAGATTCCTGAAGATTTCTTCGTCAAGTGACACAAATGTCCTCCTTATCAGCCCTACAATTCTATTGGCTTTGTTTATCTTTTCCGCTAAATGTTCTGAGAAATTTAACTTATTGTCTATCACTACTCCTATATCCTTTTCTGCATTCACTTCCTCCATCGCTTCATACATGCTGTATCCTACCTTGTCTATCTTGCTTGTCCCAATCTGCATGTACAGTACTTGCATTTTTTTGGATGAAAAGGCATTAACCAATGCTTAGACCATCCCTTCATGCCCTCCACATATCCTTGAAGCAAACACATATCTTCCTTCCATAGATATGTGACTGACTGTCTTCTGACCAGATGCCTTGACCTTGATGGCCCAGGTTGGACTGATAGCCCCAACCTAGTGCCCCTAAGGCGTCTGTGTCTACCCATACCGTAGGGGGGGGGAGAAACCCATGTCGTGATAGAGTGGAGGACTTCTCGCTTGGTCCAGACCGAGAGTAAGCTGTGGATTATTGGAGGAATTGGCCATAATTTCTTCTCCGGCGAGAGAGGGAACACTTTGTTGCCTTCCAGGATAATCGTTTGACTTTCAACCGGCCCAACGTCACAGTTAATTGTATCCAGTTGAGAGAGCCGATCAGGGAATCTCATGTCTTCCTGGTCGTATCCAGACTGTGGAGAAAATGGAACAGTTTCTTGCGGAATCTGTTGCGGTTGTCCACACTCTGAGTAAGAGTCAGATTGGCGGTGTCCCAGACCAGCCCCATCCACTGAATAGTCCTTGTGGGGACAAGGCGAGACTGCCAAGTTCACCTTGAACCCTAGGGTTTGTACATGAGCTAACACTTGGTTTACATGATCTTGACATAATTCCATAGAGTTTGCCACTACCAGCCAGTCGTCTAGATACCAAAACACCTGTATGCCCTGGACTAACAGGGGTAAAAGAGCTTGCCGGAAGCAAGTTTTGCGAAAATTCTCGGTGCCAGGTTCAAACCAAAAGGCATTCTTTGGAAGACATAAGTCTCTTGCCTGACCCTCAGAGCGAGGAATTTTTGGAACCGTTTGTTTATAGGCACATGCCAATAGGCATCTTTGAGATCGATCGAGCACATCCAACCCTGCGGCGGAAGTGCGAGTCTGAGTTGCTGAACTGTAAGCATCCTGAAGGGTGAATTCTCTATAAATATGTTCAGTTGCGAGAGATCTAGAACTGGGCGCATCTGCACACTGTCCCTCATTGGCACTAAGAAGAGTCTTGATGTGAATACTGGGTGATTGGCATTGACCGGGATAAGGACCTGTTTGGTAATCATTTCCTGAAGTAGAGTCTCCTCCTCCTGAGACACATTGGTGTATTCTCGCGGCTGACGCAGTCGAGGCCGCCGGAGCCACCGCCAGGTGATTCCTTTGCTCACTACTTTCCTGGCCCAGGTTTTCTTGGGCCAGGCCGAGCGGAATGAACGGAACGAACCCAGGTGCAACCGGGGCCCGACCTTCAAGGCAACTCTCAAATCCTGTGTCCTTAACCCTCCTGGCCCGGGCTAGCTCTCCTAATGACAGTGCGGCGTACCCGGGCGATCTGGCCGAAAAACGTCTAGGCCTAGGCTACCGTATTTTGGTTAATTTTAACTGCTAGAAATTTCCCACGCATCTATAAATGTAGTGCGGTTTCCAATCTGTAGAATGGCGTTGAGTAGAGCTCTCTAAGTCAACTGGTTCAGTTGTGATGACGATTTTAGTGGAGAGCATTTTCAGGCGATGTTAGCAATATGACGATCTTTTCACTACTGAAACAACGACATACAGACATTTTTTTTTTTTTTTTTCTTACAGTTTTTTTCTTACAGTTTTTTTCTTACAGTAGATCCTCTGGAAAAAGGCAAACTATGCCTGTGTATCCAGCTCAGTACCAGTACTTGCACTGCTGCGGTCGTTCACGGTGTTGGCGGCGGCGGCAGCAGACAAAAGAGTCTTCTCCTTCTTGTTTTCGGAGGTGCGGTGACGCAACGATCGGCTTTGTTTACATGCGTCGGACGCACGGCGTTCAGACCAAGCTGAATAGGCTTGAAAGCTTACTATCTCCTGAAAGGACACCCGGGCACCTGCCCTTATTTCGTGGTGTCATATTAAAATGACACCCGGGCCAGAAGGGTTAAGCACGGTACTGGGAGGCTGAGAGTATGGGTGGCTAGTTTTTTGGAGGGGGAGGTGGGTTGGCATCTGACGCTTGGCTAGATTTGGCTGATAAATGGCCCTGATTACCCTTCTGAGGGGCCTTACCTTTATACCCAGAATGTTTACCTTGTTTGGACTTGTGCAGATTACCTCCCTGCTGCGGAGGGATCCCTTGGTGACTGTTTAGCTTGAGGCTGGTATGGCTTGTTACCGCCCTTTGATTTATGAAAGGGCTTCTTAGCAGGGTCCTTCCGGGCTTGGGAGATAACCTGCTTCCAACCATTAACCATATTAAACACTAGACTCCATTTTTCTGAGTTAAGTAAGTACCGGCGAGAGGGTTACCCGGCAACTTCCTAACCAGATGGACTCTCAGATCTTGACGGGCTCGAACCGCTTCCATGATTGCAATTCTGATGTCTCCTAAGGACTGAATGGAATTTTGTAGCAAAAGTCTCCTAGACAATTCAGTAGCTTTCCTAATTTGGGGGTCAGCTATGGCTGAAATAGTACGTGAAAGGGAGGCGGCGATCCGGTGACTAACCAAGTACTGAGAGAACATCCGGTAGGCCTTATTTCTTAACTTGAAGTCGCTGTCAAGGTGAGCAGCCGGGGGAGTAGAGAAAGGTTCATCAAGGGAGTGCAAGGACACTTTGGACGCCGCAAGAAAGGTAAATAAATCTGAGGACACCCCTTCTGCTTTGACTACTGGCAAAGAAAAGTAAGCATGATTTTCTTGGGGAACCTGATGTGAAGACTTAGAAGTAATTGTAGCAGAAAAAACCTGAGCCTCTATCTCCCAATCTACCCAGGGGCCTAACCCCACCTGCCCCATCTGCCCCATATGCCCCATCTGCAGGACTGGTGTATGCGTCTGGTCTAGGACCGGAGTTGTAGCCAATTCCGGCGTGAGGGCATTCAAAGCTTTGACATCGTTGATGCCATCAGCTTTTGACCAATCCGCAAACAGTCGTGCAGACGCGGCGGGAGGGATTGCCGGGGCAGCTGTATACACAAAATAATACGGGTTGTACGAACTAGGTACAGCCTTGATTGACACATCCATCACTCTCCCTGCCTCATCTTTTGCCCTAAATTTCCTACTTTTATTGATTTCAATATACAGTAAACTTCCGTTAATCCGAAGGGCAGCGGACCGGCCCTCGTTCGGATTAGTGGATTTTTCGGATTATCGGACTTTACCCCTATGAACCTGTGTATTAATGGCCTGACGAAAACATTGAGGCATTAGGCCACCCAAATGACACACACACATATCATATGTTCATGAAATCACTTCAAAAGTTTACCATTGTCATTGTAGCCTATTACCTACTTCAAAACATTCAGATTAATGGTCAAAGGAATCTGCTGATATAAACGTAAACTCCATATGTCCGCATCGTCTACTAGCGAGTTTGTCTTGCTCTTGAAGATCAGATCAGATGTGGTTCGGGAAGTAATGCCTTAACAACGGCACTTCCCTGAGAGGTTCTTGTAATTTTCCTTTTGTGATTTTCCTTTTGTGACGTGCTCTGTTATATTATATTGTATTGAAAGCACCCTTGTCTTGTTGTCTTGAAAGCACCCTTGGGACGCTCCGATCACTGAACTATAAATAGTAGCGTATCGGAACGTCCAAAGGTGCGTTTTCAAGCTCAAGACTGAATGCGCTTGCAGAAAATGCGATGCAAGCCAGTAGCGCATCGGAGCGTCCCAAGGATGCGTTCAAGAGCAAAACAAACTCTCTAGCAGACGATGTGGTGTTTACGTTTATATCAGTAGCTTCCTTTGACCATTAATCTGAATGTTTTGAAGTAGGTAATAGGCTACAATGACAATGGTAAACTTTTATAGTGAATTCATGAACATATGATATGTGTGTGCTCCATTATGTGTCGTTTGAGTGGACTAATGCCTCAAAAAGGGGACTTTGGGACTTCTTGAAATTCGGACCATCAGGTGAATTCGGATTTGGCCTCAAATTGAAAAATTCGGACTATTGGGAGATTCGAATCATCGGTCGTCGGATTAAAGGACTTTTACTGTACTACCCGCCGGGGACTGATAATTCCCCTGACACAAGGTTGAGCTAATTTAGGGTTCACTGGCGTCACAGGGACCCAAGAACAATCCGGGCCATCGAGGAGGGGCATGGGGCCCTTCTTCAGAGGTGCCCTGTCTAAAGGAGGGGGAGGAATATCTGCAATAACCCTCAAGGTGGAGGTAGCCAGCGTCGCCGGCACTGTAGTGCCTGGAGCCGCAGCCACCACCGGGGTAGGACCTGATGGAAGAAAACCCGGGGAATCTAGGGGTCTTACGACAGAAGTACTAGGGGTCAGAGCTGGTTTAGAAACCGGGGGCTCCGAAGAGGCAGGGAGTTGATAATGGTGCATAACCTTGTGCAATAAATCACTTATCTGATCTGAAGTAACACACTTACTGTGAGAGTCCCTGGATGAATGGGAACTTGCTTCAGAATCTTCTCCTGTGAGTGACTGGGGAGCCCGGGAGAACATAACTTCCTCCGGCTCTCCACTCAGCTCAGGATTATCCTGTTGTATCACTATGTTATTATCCGCCGGGGGCCACATTAAATCTGGAATCGATGATGGCAACGTGTCTATGCTGCCTTCCTCAGTTCTTTGTTGCCTTCCTCAGTTCTTTGTTGATTGACGTTAAAGGGCATAGCTCGCCAAAAAGCTCATCCTGTTTTTGTCACTCTTCCAAGCATGTTAATTTGACAAAGCACATGTGCTTTGCTTTTTTATAATTTTTACCCTAACATAGAAAACAAATTCACATTAGATATTTCTATTTTGAGGGGGGATGAAGGGCCACCTTTGAAAACACAGCCGAAATTAAGACCAGTTCACAGTAGTCCACAAGTTAGCCTGGATTTGTTTAACAGAGTTACTAATGCTACACTCATTCCAGCTCCAATCCTTGCTAAATTAGCTTATATTCTATGTTTGGCTTCAGATTTACCTCCACCCTTGTCAATTGTACCCACCTACA
This sequence comes from Paralithodes platypus, assembly GCA_032716605.1. Taxonomy (NCBI): domain Eukaryota; kingdom Metazoa; phylum Arthropoda; class Malacostraca; order Decapoda; family Lithodidae; genus Paralithodes; species Paralithodes platypus. The sequence goes on along the minus strand of CM064571.1, from coordinate 1,742,110 downwards.
GCCTTGCACAGTTGATAATAAATATCCAAGAGAAGAAAATACCGGTTCGTTACCAAAACGAAAAACAAAATAGCGCTAGATTCGTCTCAAAAGCTGCTAGAATGTCGCTAGATAATGCAATGGCAACAATCGCTAGTATAATACTACGATCTCTCTAATGTCGATTATTATCACTAATATTCCTAAAATATAACTACAATTCATATCACTAGATGCAAGAAAATACTACTACTGTATATCGAAATAAATAAATCTAGATCTAGCAATAAGTATTCTAAATTGGCACTACTATATTGTCACACGAATAGCCCTTTGTGAAGTATAAAAATGGTAAGTGTTTATTGTAGAGTCCTAGGCACAGGTTACCACAAAGACGCCATTTTGACTCCACAGTAGAACGACATTCGTATTTATATCATAATACGGTTTTGCTTGTACAGTTCCTTAACCCTTAACCCTCCAGCCCCGGCTACGCATTACATATATATTCCCCGAAACCCGGGTGTTTTGGCCGAAAAACGTCTAGGCTAGGCTCCCGTATATTTGTTATTCTGACTGCTTCCCGCATTCCCGCGCATCCCCAAGCGTAGCTGTGTTATTTACCTGTAGAATGGCATTAAGTAGAGCTCTCTAAGTCAACTGGTTGAGTTGTGATGATGATTTCATTGGAGATAACTTTATGGCCAAAACAGCCACTTTACACTACTTTTCGATACTTAACAACAACATACAGGCACACACGAACAAGCGACGCTCTCCTTCTTGTGGCCGGAGATGCGGGGCGTCGGTCCAGCCGGCTGTTGTTTACATGCGTCGGACCGACGCCTCGCACACGAAGCTCACAGGCTTTCAACCACTGGGCGTTCAAGAGCCCTTCCGGGTACCTGTTATATGCTTTTTTATGGGCGTTCAAGAGCCCTTCCGTGGTGTAGGGGTTAAAGAGCGGCGCTCGACTTAAGTCGTGCACCAATTTGCAGCAAGTTAGGAGCATTATTAAGGCTTTTAAAGGGTTAAAATCGAGTGCAAATGGCCGGGAGAGCAGCGGGCCAGACAGCCGACTCCCAGGGCTTACCGCCACCCATTAACTCATGTTCCCTGTGTTCTCGAGAGGCCGGCAGTGTAGCCAGTAGTGAGCATAGCTGGGAAAAATATACCGATATATGCTAAACTTCTATGTTCGTGGCACCACTGCAAGAGAACCACGAGTGCTACGTAGCTCGTTCTGGTCTCATTTTGAAGCTTTTAGTGCCTAGTTTTTTGCTAAATATTTTTTTTTTTCATGCAGATGCTTGATTTATCATGCAGGAGGGCCTGAATATGCCCAAATGAGCCCAAAACACCCCGCTAGACAAGGGTTAATAAGGTTATACCACTAATACAATTAGATTACCTTTTTATATCACCTTCTATCTGTCTAATTGCATCTATTATTTTTACTAGGACATTTAAAAGAAGAAAACGTTTTCCATAATAGCGCCAACAAGCGTTTTCTTTATTAGTTATGGGATTACAGTACTTGTAAAAAAAAAAATTGAGTAAAGGCGTATCCCTCAATACCTTCAATACGAAGTATTCTTCCTTTTATTTACACATAATAGTAATTGGCGCTTACACAATATCAGAATGCATCTGTGAACGAAGTCTTAATGGAATATGTCACGAAATGACCGAGAATTAACGTATATATATATTCGAGCAAGGCAAAAGTCTGGTGTTAGTTGGCAACTCGATCTGTGTGTGTTACCATACCTAAGACCGTCAGTTTGTTTCACCATTTTTCGCTTCGTCTCTTATATTTTCGTACGGTAAGATAACTTTTAAATAAACTCCTGATCTCTCTGTTTTACCTAATTTATCGTGTATGTACTTACAATATATAGTAAGAATATTCAGGTAAAATGTAAAAATAGTTGTATGCACAGTTCATTCATTTATTAAATTAAAATTGTACTCGGCTCTTATCGATCGATCAGCTGTTTCCCAACTGGGCCCCCCCCAGCCTCCCCTTCCCTCCCCTCCCCTTCATTGACAAAACTCAATCGTCCTCACCCCACATCTTCATCACAGCCATCTTCCTTTCTTTTCTATTGGTCCTAGTATACTGTCTGATGGTGTAATGGATTTCCAAATGTAAGGATCTTCTAAACAAATGTAAGGATATATTTCTTCCTGCTTTTTTGTGGCTTTCCCTAAAAGAAAGGAAGCTGATACAAAGGCGCGGCTGGGCCGTGGCTGGGCCGACCCCCATAAGAAAAAGAAGAAGAAGAAGACAGAGGAGTCGATTCCCAAATACAATTGTATTTTTTCCGGCTATATGGATTATTTAGGTTATTTCCAATGTTCTCTACTTTCATTTACTAATATATGGATCTTTATGTGGTAGGTAAGACATCCCTTCGTTTTCCATGGGGCTATTATTGGGAAACATATTTGAGAAACTGGCACCTCATTTTATTTTTATTTTTTTCTAAGAAACTCAAAAATAAATTAATAAATAAATATAATAAACCACTAGCTGTTAATCTGCCAGGTGGCAGAGGTCTAGCCGGAAGGCTATAGGCTTCGGATACCCGGGCTGAGCCACCTGCTCTAGCCTAGGGACGTTCCCAAGTCTGTGCGCCAAATTACTCTAACAAAAAATTTTGGCCAACAGCCTTGCACCTTGAGGTTGCACCTAGATAATGACCTCATCAGGTGTGAGGGTCGCCTGAAGTGGTTGGGTGTAACGGACGGCACAAACCGTCCTATACTTATGCCAACAAGACATCACGTTACTGATCTATTGGTCATACGTGCACCACAACTAGACAAAGAAAATTAGTTTGACTGAGGGTGGTATTGTGAAAATATAGGTACTCACGGTATCACGCTGACGTCACTATAACTCCTGTGACGTCACAAAATTCACCCCCCCAAAACACAAAATTGCATATATTTATATATATATAGAACCCAGCCACCTAATATTTTACATAGGAGTATGTTGTACATTGACAATGACGATTCTGGGGATACCTGAGTCAAAATATGTGACGAGCTATGCTCTTTAACCCTTCCTACCTGGGCAGCCTTTCTTAACCCTCCAGCCCCGGGGGCTATAGCTTGCGACTGTGCTGCGGTACCGGGTGTTTTGACGATCTTTGGGCTATGTTAACTACTCTGTAAGTCAATGAATATGGCATGTAATGTTGTGAATAAAAAAGAATAATGTTCCACAAACCTTCCTCTGTCGAATGGCGTTGAGTAGAGGTCTCTAGCCCCTCTGGTTGCATAATGGTGAGCGCGGGAAGACGAGTGCTTTTCGGCGGCAAATTCTTCCCGCGTTCGGACGCGTCGCCCCGGCCATGGCTACGACGCACCTAGCCGCTCGTCGCGCCAAAGTATTTATCTCCCTTAGACGATTTTAGTGTTTGATATTGAGAATGTGATGTTTATTTGATATTTTTCTAGTTATTTTGAGGCCAATTATATAAAATATGTTTATTAGGGTATCACTGTCACTGATATTGCTAATTTTCACTCGATACTGTACATTTTATTAGTAATTGAGGTAGGTTATTGTTGTATTAGGCACTGATTATTCGTTATTACAGGTGTTTATTATTCTTTGGTCATCAAGTATTGTGTCTTGTGTCACTTTCACTTTGATAAATATGCTTTAGAGTGTCACTGTCACTGATAATGCTCATTTTCACTCGATACCGTACATTTTATTAGTAATTGAGGTAGGTTATTGTTGTATTAGGCACTGATTATTCGTTATTACAGGTGTTTATTATTCTTTGGTCATCAAGTATTGTGTCTTGTGTCACTTTCACTTTGATAAATATGCTTTAGAGTGTCACTGTCACTGATAATGCTCATTTTCACTCGATACCGTACATTTTATTAGTAATTGAGGTAGGTTATTGTTGTATTAGGCACTGATTATTCGTTATCACAGGTGTTTATTATACTTTGGCCATCAAATATTAGGTCTTGTGTCACTTTCACTTTGACAAATATGCTTTAGAGAGTGTCACTGTCACTGATAATGCTCATTTTCACTCGATACCGTACATTTTATTAGTAATTGAGGTAGGTTATTGTTGTATTAGGCACTGATTATTCGTTATCACAGGTGTTTATTATACTTTGGCCATCAAATATTAGGTCTTGTGTCACTTTCACTTTGACAAATATGCTTTAGAGAGTGTCACTGATAATGCTCATTTTGACATGATAGCGTACATTTTATTAGTAATTGAGTAGGTTATTGTTGTATTAGGCACTGATTATTCGTTATCACAGGTATTTATTATACTTGGCCATCAAATATTAGGTCTTGTGTCACTTTCACTTAGTTATATGATTTGTAAACGTTTTATATACAATATGTGTCACTTTCACATATTATTATGGTTGTAATTGTATATTGTCACTATCAATTTTTCTCATAATACATGACTTTTGTATTACAATAAATTGGTTTTCTTCCACTTTTTGCCTATATATAATTATAGTGTACATATTGTCATTTTATTTGGCAATTTCAGTATGATTATTAGAACTCCAGCTTGGAGTGGTAATCAAAGAAGCACTCTAAAGCACAGAGTGCCACCTTGCACTCCACACACTCCATGGTTGACTTTTTACCTGGCCTCGGCCTCACCCTGCTGTTGTAGCAGACATGGCACCGCTTCTGCTGTGTTCTTCCTGATTCATTCTGAGGCAGGGAATCAAGCCTGTGCCTAATCAAGTATTGAGCACACTGCAAGCGGTCAATAACGGCGGGCCCAGGATGTGCCACTGCCCTCTGTGGCGTAGCATACTTCTCCAGGAGCTCCGTCAACACCTGCTTTTGGAACCTCCGCAGGCTATTGAACTTCATGGGTGTGTTCACATTCCGAAGCTTGTATATATTGTAGGCATTCAGAACTGACATGTCCACCATATGCAGAAAGAACTTTTTGTACCATCTGCACGAGGTACGCAGGCAGTCAATGAAGCCTATCTGCATGTCGGACTTGTCCACCAGCCTCATGTTGATGTTGTAGTCCAGGACAGCATCGGGCTTGGTCACCCTGGCCTGGGTGCGGCGATCCACCTTGCCAGTCTCCACCATTTCCCCCTTGTGGATGGTGGTCAGGAGGTTGACTTTCCGCTGGTCGTGCCAGTGGATAGCCAGAATGGGCCCCGACTTCTTCCGGAACACATCACCTTTTTTGGTCTTTGGAGGGAAAGGTGGCATGCCCTTCCTTTTCCCTCGTACTGTGCCTACAGTCCCCGTCTTGCGCTCATGCAGGTACTGTGAGAGAGTGGGGGACGTGTAATAATTGTCCGTGTAGAGGACGTGATTCTTGTGAAAGTAGCGGTCCATCATGGCTTGCACCACTGCTCCGCCAAAGCCAATGAGGGGGTCCACAAGCAAGTCCCCTTCCTTCCCGCTGTAGACCAGGAAGTCCAGGACATAGCCAGTTTGGCAGTCGCACAGCACAAAGAATTTTATGCCAAAGCGATGTCTTTTTGAGGGGATGTACTGCCGGAAGCTGAGTTTTCCCCGGAACAGCACAAGAGACTCGTCAATGACGACCTTGCGGAAGGGCTTGAAGTAGGAGGTGAAGCGTTCTCGCATAACGTCCTAATCTTCCACAGCTTGTCTGGGAGGTGGACGTCAAGGTTGGTGACAAGATGGAGCGCTGCGAGGATATCAAGGTACCGGTCGCGAGACATATATTTCCCGAAGGCAGGGGTGGATATCAGATCATTGGTGATCCAATAGTCAGGCAACCTATGCTTCTTGACATGAGGCATTAGCATGGTGAGTGCCAGGAACACCATGAACTCTTTATGAGTCACTGGGGTCCACTGCCTCATGTGGCCCTTGGTCACCTTGCCCAAAAATTGGACCTGGAATTGGTGCTGCTTATTTGTCTCTTTGACAACATAGCCTACCACCTCCTCATCAAAGAAGGCCTCAAATAGTTTGTGTGGTGGAGCATTGGGGCCTGCAGGAAAATTGGGGGTAATGCCTGAACCCTCCAGTACCTCATCAAAAGCTGGCACATCAGGGTTGTATCCATCCTCATCAACTACGTCTTGCCACTGAAAAACGTAGAATGGGTCTTGTCTACGCTGATGAGGAGCTCCACCTGGTGGCCCAGCACGCCCACGGCCAACTCGGGAGGCGCGCGCCCTAGGGCGGCGAGCGCGTCGGCCAGGGTGGCGGGCAGCACGACGGGCAGCACGACGCCGGGCCAAGCGGATGGGTCGAGGGTCGTCGATGTCCATATAGTCATCGTCAGAGTGGTCATCTTGCCCTGACGGTGGACCTATGTAATCATGGCCAGAGTCTTCAGAGAGGTGCCCTTCATCATCAGTGGCCCCCACATAATCTGGCGGGGAACCAGTGATGCGAGGGCGGCGTGCGGGTGGGCGAGGTGGGGAAGGAGTGGCAGGTGAGGCTGTGTCCCCCCGAGGTCCTGGGCTCCTTGGCCTGCGACGAGTGACAGAAAGCAATGTTTCACTGTCACTAGGCCCAGGTATTGGTGATGCGAGCTCAAAGACTTCTTCAGGAAGACATGTTGAAGGCGGGAGAGGTGGGGAGGACCGTGGGGAAAGTTGCGGGGACGTATGGCTGGGGCCGGCCGGGGTGGACGCCGCGGGAGCCTCAAACAAAACTCTCTTACTTTTCTTAATTTTTTTGGTATATTTCCTACCTTTCCCCTTTTCGGCAGAAGTATATCTCCTGTCGGGGGACCTAGGAGGCAAATAGGCCGAAAGTGGGGGGTCCTCAACCCTTGGCAATGGTGGGGGTGGTGGGGAAGAATGCGGGGCATCCGGGTCATCTTGGGTGGCGTGGGTAGATAAGGGAGACAATGGCGGACGAGAAGGGTCACCACGCTGACCCTCACTCACAGCCTCATCCTCACCAAGTAGTTTTGCTTGTTCCCTAGCTGCCGCGGCCGCCTTCTCAAGTATTTTCTGCTTATACAAATGTAGCTTGAAAGGCGATTTACCTGGGGAAGGGCTTGGAGTCGTGTCACTTATGCGAAATTTGGTGAGTGACCTTGAACTCTCCCACTCACTCACTCTCTCAAGTTCACTGTCTTTAGGTAAACCAGCTTCCTCAACAACTGGTACATCACCTTCATCACTCTCATCACTGTCATGTTCTCTCGCAAATCCCAGGAATTGCTCTTCTTTGTCACTCTCATGGCCATAATCACTCGACTTATAATTACTGGAGTCGTCACTGACTTCATCATCAACATTATGCTTGGCATCAGCTCGCTCATAAAGTCTCAATGTCGTCTCAATACCTCCGGGAGATAACACATTTAGGTGATGGCGTCGGGGTAAGGCGCGACGAACTAGCAAGGGCGTCGTAGGAAGCACGGTATCGGACACAGCGGAATCACTATTTGGCGTACTGTCCATGATGGCGTCGGGGTAGATACTGTTGCTGTGGCGTAGCTTACGCCTGGTGGCGCCACCTACCGTCCCACGATACCAAAAATGTACGCGCGGCATTCGAAAGCACGCACGCAAGCAATGGGCGTTCAAGAGCCCTTCCGGGTTGCGCGGGCCGAGGTTGTTATGGGCGTTCAAGAGCCCTTCCGGGTTGGAGGGGTTAAGGACGGAGGCTGTATCCGGGCGATCTGGCTGAAAACACAACAAAAGTAAACTAAGGCTAATCTCGCTTAATATACTACCTACATTAATCAAACATATGTCAAAATGGGCGCCTTACCTTGCCGCGTAGAATGGCGTTGAGTAGAGCTTTCTAGCTGAAGTAGTTCCGGAGTTATGGTGATGGAAGTGGAGGTAACTTTTTCCGCGTATTTACCTCGCCGCGTCCGAACGCTCAACCGCGGCCCAGGCTACGACGAACGTTTTGACTCGTCGCTCTACCTTGAATTATGGCGGGAAGCAATTTTTTAGTGTTTTATTGTTTATTATGCCATATATTATTGTTGTTATGATATTTTCACTCAATAAATATATTTTTCTGAAGTAATTTGTGTCTCTGTCACTTATACTTAGTTTTATTGTTATTATTATAGTAGTTATGATTATTATACTGGACTATGGTAATTGATAGTGTCATTTTCACTTCTTTATTGTTAGGAATATATATTTTAGTGTCACTTTCACTTGTTCATATTGTTCTGAAGGCACTTATTATTACTTATGTGTGTCTTTCACTTAGACTTAGTTTTATAGTCATTATTATAGTAGTTATGATTATTTATACTGGACTATGGTAATTGATAGTGTAATTTTCACTTCTTTATTGTTAGGAATATATATTTTAGTGTCACTTTCACTTGTTCATATTGTTCTGAAGGCACTTATTATTACTTATGTGTCTCTTTCACTTATACTTAGTTATATTATTATTATTATTGAGTGTCACTATCACTGTCGCGTACAGTCGAATAGTTTGCCAGAGTGTGGAAATCATTGAAGCAGGTGCCAGCACACAGTCCCACCTGACACTCGAGGCATTGCCAAGTGGTTTTTGTGGGTTTGCTTGGTCGTCGAGTTGTGCGGTGCACACATAGCACCTCTTCTGCATCCTTATTCGGCTGTTAGGACCCTGGAAAGGAAGGGCGACGAGCTGGTGCTTTCTGAAAGTCGGCCACCCTATTCTGTCCATCATGCCTGGTCCTTGTAGTGGCCTCCCTGGTGTACCCGCATGTTTTACCAGGAGCTCATGTATCAGCTGCTTTTGGAAGGTCCGCAGGCTCTTGTACTTGATGACTGGACACCTCAAACGGTAGATGTTGTACGTGTTGAGGACAGACATATCTACTGTATGCAGGACAAACTTCTTGTACCACCTGCAAGATTTTCGCAGGCAGTCTATGAAGCCCATCTGCATGTCGGACTTGTCGACGAGGCGCATGTTCAGGTTATAGTCCAGAACAGCAGCTGGTTTTGTGATAGGGTTCTTCGTTTTTCGGTCCACCTTCCCTGTGGGGACCATCTCTGCTTTGTGGCATGTATTTACCTAATTGTATTTACCTAATTGTAGTTTACAGGAGTTGAGCTAAGCTCGTGTTGTCCCGTCTCTCAGTCTACTTTTTATCCAATTTTTTCTTGAAAATATGGATATTCCTTGCCCCTACCACCTCCTCCTCCAGCCCATTCCATTTGTCAATACATCTATAGGGGAAGCTAAACTTCCTGATATCGTTCTTGCAGGTAGGTCTTTTTTACTTTGTAGCTGTGGCCTCTAGTTATTCCTGTATCCATAATTAATATATCCTCCCTATCCAGCCTCTCCAGCCCCCGGGTGCATTTGTACATCATTATCATGTCTCCCCTCTCTCTCCTCTCTTTTAGACTCGGTATATTTAATTTGTCTAGCCTCCCTTCATATGGCAGTCCTCTGAGACTTGGAACCAATCTAGTAACTGCTCTCTGGATTCTTTCTAACTTGTGAATATGCTTCTTTAGATGCGGGGACCACACCACTGCTGCATACTCCAATCTTGGTCTAATCATACTCTTCATAATTTTCGCTACCATGGTCTCATCCAAGTAGTTCAGAGCAACTTTCATATTCCCGGCCATTGCATACATTCCGCTAAAGAGCTTGTTAATATGTTTCTCTGGCGACAAGTTATCTGTATAATCAACCCTAAATCCTTTTCTTTTTCGGCCTTGCTAATTATATTATCTCCCATCCTGTACTCCCAATTTGGTCTATTCACACTTCTTCCCATATTTAACACATGGCATTTACTTATATTAAATTTCATTTTCCACTTGGTGCTCCATTCGTATATTTTATCTAAATCCCCTTGCAGCTCCTCACAACTACTTTTATTTGTTATTTGTCTCATAATTTTTACGTCATCTGCAAACATTGACATGTAGGAGTTTATGCCTATCGGCAGGTCATTCACGTACATAAGGAACATGAGAGGCGCCAACACAGATCCCTGCGGCACACCACTCTCAACCTTCCGCCACGATGAGTAAGTTCCTCTAATGTTGGTCCTCATTTCCCTATCTGTTAAATAGCTCTCCATCCATTTCAGCAAACTCCCCCTGACACATCCTAGCGTCTCAAGCTTAGATAACAATCTCTTATGTGGTACCTTATCGAATGCTTTGGAAAGGTCTAAGTAGACGCAGTCCACCCATCCGCCTCTTTCTTGGAGTACATCTATCACCCTACTGTAATAACATAGCAAACTGGTAACACAAGATGTCCCTTCTCTGAATCCAAAGTGCTTTGGGGTTATTATCTTCTTTCTCTCCAACATTTTCATCCATCTCTTCCTGATTAGCTTTTCACAAATCTTGCATACAATACTAGTAAGTGAAGCTGGTCTATAGTTTAGAGGGTCCTCAGGGTTTCCATTCTTGTATATCGGAATGATATTAGCTCTTTTCCATTCAACAGGAACCTGTCCTTTATCTAAGGAAGCTTGAATTATGTCCCTCACTGGCTCCACTAATTGCTCTGCACACTCCTTTAAAACCCAGGCAGACACTTCATCCGGTCCCATAGCTTTCCTTACTTCAAGTCCTCTCATCGCAGATAACAGCTCATCTCTAGTTATTTCAATCTTACTAAGACCACTCTCCAGTACTCCCGCCTGTGGTTCGTCAAAAACTTCCTCTCTAGTAAAAACTGACCCCAATTTGTTATTCATTACCTCGCACATGTCCGATACATTTTCATACGTCCTAGCATCAACTCTTAATTTAGTAATTTGTTTCTTTACCTTCAACTTACTGTTTATATATTTATAAAATAATCTAGGATCACTTTCACATTTATTTACTATGTTCTTCTCATAGTTCATTTTAACTTGCCTAATTATGTTAACATATCTATTCCTCTCCTGTTTATATTTATTCCGATTACTCTCAGTGTTCCTTCTTCTTAATCTAGCCCAAGCTGCATCACGCCTACCCAGAGCTCTTTTGCATTTCAAATTAAACCAATCTTTCTGCTTAGTAAAATTTCCAGTTTTATATCTTGGGACAAACAGATTGGTTCCTACCCTATAAATTTCGAGGAATCTACTATTTATTAGTGGCCCCTCCATCATTGACGAACACGCCTATTACATAAGGCATCCTCTTCAAACACTAATCCGCCGTAGTTGAATCTACAGCAGAGCATTTAAAAACTGAGGAGCCTTCATCATGGGCGCACGCGACCTCACTCATGGCTTCAGTCATTATGAATTGGGTTCTCACTACGAAAAAACTTCGTAAAAAATAAAAACAAAAAGAAATAAGAATAACTATCTAATAGCTTTCCATAATATCGTGGATGTACTTGTGTGGATCTTTGACCAGACGCTACTGCAGGCGTCATTCTTCCTCTGCTCTGCGCTCAGCCTGCCCGGACCTGTCTCCCCACGCTCCGCGGGTTCCGCATTGTTGCGTCCCTAGTGAGTTTTTTCTCATTGTTTACTCCGGGATGTATCGAGTAAGGTTAGGATATGCGTAGCAGGAGTCCTGGGCTGGTTGCCCGCAGTGCAGTGTATTTTGGGTCGTATGTTTGGGGCATCTATTTCGGATGTACCCTCGTGGTCCTGTTGTGGACAGGTGAACTTTTTTCACAGTTAGCTAGCTTTGTGATGCAGGCGGCTTTCATTACACGTTATTGCTTCCTTTTATCTTTTTGATGAGGTAGCGTATTTTTGCTGTCGTTCCCAGCGTATTTTTCTTCACTTAGTGAAGTTTTTTCTGGGTCCCGAGTCAGTTCTTCCCTTTGCCGGAAGTGTTTGCTACAGTGGTGTGTTGGCGGTGGTTCCTGTTGTGATATAATTCAGTGCTTTTTGTTTATATTCCGACATGTTACTGTTATCCGTCTGCCTAGGCCTAGCCAGCCTCTCGTAGCTTTATCACATATACAAGTGTTATTGATTAACCCCTGGGGGTTAGGGAATAGAATATGCCCCACGTGCCTTCTGCGTGTCGTAAGAGGCGACTAAAGAGGTTGGGTCGGTGGGCTTGCGACCCCCACCCGGAAAAAATATCTAAGCAAAGAAAAACGAACGAACAGCCTCGGATGCGGACGGAACCAACGTTGACGAACCACGACCGACTAAGGACATGCCTTCGGACATTCTGAGAATGGCTACGTGGAATGTTAGTGGCATGAATGATGGAACAAAAGAGAGAGAGGTTCTGGAAGTGTTAGTGAATGCCCGGCTGGATGTATGTGGAATGACAGAGACCAAATGGAAAGGTTCAGATGTGAGAGAATGGGAATGTGGAATGGGTGTGTGTGCTGGAGTGAGTGAAGGAACAGCGAGAGAAGGTGCATGTTTGTTTGTAAGTAGCAAATGGAAGGAATGTGTAAGAGAGTATGGGTCTGTGGGTTCAAGGATTGTGTGGGTGAGAATGAAAGTAGGAATACAAACGTGGGTGATTGTATGCGTGTATGCCCCGACAGAGGATATACTTGAAAGAAAGAAAGAGGAGTTCTGGATGAATGTGGAGGCGTGCCTGGAGAAGTTTGACAAGAACGAAAGAATATTTCTGATTGGGGATATGAATGGTAAGGTGGGTGATAGGAAAGTTGAGGGAGTGGTGGGAGGGTGGGGGGTACCATCAGAGGTGAATGGGAATGGTAGTGCACTTGTGGACGTATGTGTGGGAAGGAGGCTGTGGATAGCCAACACCTTCTTCCGACACAGAATGATCCACAGGTACACGTGGAAACGGATGTTGACGATGAAAGATAAGACAGTGGTGGAACGAAAGTCATTGATTGATTATGTATGTGTGGATGAACGAATGAAGAAATCTGTGATGGATGCTAGGGTGTATAGGGGTATTGGAGGGGGTCTGTCTGATCATTATGTAGTGGTAGCTAAGGTTAGGATACAAAAGAAGTGGGTGAGGAGAGCGGGAGGGAGGCGAGAGGAGGGTGGAATGGTGAGGAGGGTGGAGAGGTTGCAGGAGGAGGAAGTCAGGGAGGAGTACAGGAGAGCAGTGGAAAGACGACTAGGTGGGTTCGACCTGGAAGTTATGGAGGAAGTGGAGGAGATGAGCAAGGTGTTTAAGGATGAGATCTGTGCAGCATGTGAGGAGGTGTGTGGAGTGAGGAGAAGAGGGAGGGGAGTGAAAGGTACAGCATGGTGGACAGAAGAGGTAAGAATAGCTGTGGAAGAAAAGAAGAAAGCATATAGAGTGTGGTTGGGTAGTAGAGGGAATGAAGATTCCGAGAGACAGAAACGAGCGAGGTACGTGGAGAGTAAGAGGGTGGTGAAGAGAGTAGTGAAGGAAAGTAAGAGAAGAGTAGATGAGGAATTTGGAAGGAATCTGAGTGTAAAATGGAGGGAGAGTAAGAAACTGTTCTGGAAAGAAGTCAAGAAAGTTAGGGAAGGTAGCAAGGGAAACAGTAAGGGTGTGAAAGATAAGAATGGGAGAATGCTAGCCGAGAAGCAAGAGAGAGTCGAAAGATGGAGGGAGTACTTCAGTGAGTTGCTAAATGAAAGGAATGAAGAGCCAGCAAACATAGCTGGATATGGTATGGGAGGGAGAAGAAGAGAAGTAGTGGAGGAGGAGGTGGGGATCAGGAGGTCAGAAGTGTGGAAGCCATGAAAAGAGTGAAGTTGGGGAAAGCACCAGGAACAGATGGAGTGTGTGGGGAAATGTTGAGGTATGGTGGTGAGATAGTGATAGAATGGGTATGGAAAATGTGCAAACTAGCATGGGAGAAGGGGAGTGCACCCGATGACTGGAAGACTGGCATAATAGTCCCCCTATATAAGGGCAAGGGGAAAGAGGAGTGTGTGGTAACCACCGAGGAATATGTCTTCTAAGCGTAGTAGGGAAGGTATACAGTAGGGTAGTGATGAGAGAGTGAGAGTGAGAACGGAGAAATGGATAGGCGACGAGCAGGGAGGTTTTAGGAAGGGAAGAGGATGTGTAGATCAGATTTTTACCCTGAATTGTGTTGTGGAGAAGTATCTGGAGAAGAAACAAAAGGTGTATGTTGCCTTTATGGACTTGGAGAAGGCCTAGGACAGAGTGGATAGAGAAGGTTTGTGGAAAGTACTTAGAATATACGGAGTAGAGGGCAAGTTGCTGAAAGCAGTGAAGAGCATGTATGAGGGTGCAAAGGCGGCAGTACGTGTGGAGAGTGAGCAGAGCGAGTTCTTTGACCTGAATGTTGGTTTTTTTTTTTTTTTTTTTTTTTTAAGAGACAATGAATGGAGGAAGGAAAAACACAGATAAAACAAAAAGGTCCATGTGCCTAAAGGCATCCTCCATTCATAAAATGTTTGTAACAACTGGATTTAAACATTTGTTGATTGTAAGTTTGTGGAAAGCAATTCGAGGGAAGTGAATTCCAAAGAGTAGTAGCTCTGGGGATAAATGAATTCTGATAAGCAGAAGTTCTGCATTGTGGAGGAGAAAGTGTAAATTCATGGGCGCTCTCAGCTGGCCTAGTTCTACAGGAAAAGATGTGGGAGGGCGGCACAATTGAAGCAAGTTCCTCGAACAATTGCTGTGAAAATATCTGTAGAATAATGCAAGGGATGCAACGTTTCTTCGTATGGCTAATGTAGGAAGGTCCTGTGTGATTGCAGGGTTATTGATTAATCTAATAGCTTTATTTGAATTTTGTCCAACTGAATGCAAAACCACTCCACTTCCCACCACAGAGGTGAACAGTAATCCATCTGAGAGCGCACATGACTTTTATATATTACGGCCAACTGCTCGTCAGTGAAGGAATTCTCGAACTCTGTACAGGAGTCCAGTTTTTTAGAGGCATTCTTAGCAATGCTTCTAACATAATGTGTCCAGCTCAAGTTAGTAGTTAATGTTACACCGAGAATGTCAATACTAGGGGAAGTGGGAATATTTACATCATTAAAAAAATATATGGGAGTCAGTGAGATTCTGTCGGTTAGAAAATTGAATGTACTTGGTTTTCTGTGCATTAAAGGAAACTAGATTCTCTTGTCCCCATTCATTAATTCTAGAAAGGTCCTGGTTCAGAGAAATTGCAGTGTTATTTTTGAAATTATAAGATCGGGTTGGGTGAAGAATTGGTACAGTGAAGGAACTGTGGAGTGTTGAGTCATCTGCGTTTGAAACAGGGGTGTGTGATGTCCCCGTGGTTGTTTACTGTATATATGGATGGAGTCATGAAAGAAATACTATCAAGAGCAGTGAATGTTGGTGTATCGCTGAAAAGGGAGGGAATTGAGTGGAAGCTACCTATACTGCTGTTTGCGGATGATACAGTTCTGATGAGTGATAATGAATGGGAGTTGCAGGGTCTGGTAAATGAGTTTGGAACAGTGTGCGAAAAAAGGAAATTTGAAGGTAAATACGGGGAAGAGCAAGGTTATGGTCTTCGAAAGGGGTGAAGTCACAGAGTGTGAGGTGAAGCTGAACGGTCAGGCTATGGAGATCGTCAACTCTTTTAAGTATCTGGGCAGTGTGTTGAGTAAAGATGGGACTATGGATGAAGAGGTGCTGGGAGAGGGTACAACAGTGGGAAGAGGGTTGTAGGAACGCTAAAAGCAGTAACAAGAAATAGGGTGGTCAGTATGGAAGTGAAGAAGTCCTTGCATGGACAGTGTGGTAATCCGACACTGACTTACGGAAGCGAAGCATGGACGTTGGTTGAGAGACTCAGACCAAGAGTGAGAGCAGTGGAAATGAATTACTTAAGGAGTGCGTGCGGAGTTACATGGAGGGATAGACAGACTAATGAGGAAGTAAGAAGGAGGTGTGGTGTGAGGTAGATGTGCTGGAAAGTGTGAAAAGGAACAACTTGAGATGGTTCGGCCATATGGAACGTATGGAAAGCGAGAGAATGACTAAGGAGGGTGTACGAGAGCGAGGTGGAGGGACAGAGGGGGAGAGGTAGACCGAATATGAGGTGGAAGGATGGAGTGAGGAACTACATGAACGAAGGCGGTGCTGGTTGGGGGGAGGGGCGTCGACTGACTGGGGACAGAGGTGCATGGGGGCGGTTCGTTCGTGGCCACCCCTTCGGGGATCACGGCGTCAGGCAATAGATAGATAGATAGATTGATTTATTTTCTAAATATGTACTACTGTGTCATGTGTATCCTGGTTTAGTTGTGTATTGGCTAATTCCACGGACTATTTATGTGTCCTGGGTTAGTTGTGTTTTGGCTAATTCCACGGACTATGTTGGGCCCGGCGTTAGTTGTGTTTTAGCTACGCCTCGGTCCGGTGTTGCGTTCAGATGGTATCTGGACGGGGTGGGTTTTTTCCGGCGGGTTTTTCTCGGTTTCACCTTGATAACCCCGGCTGGTTGCCAAGTTTTGGCCACGCGTGGTTTAAAAACAGGCTTGTTTCCCCGGCGAGTGGGTGTCTGTGGCTCCCCAGGTCTGCGTCTCTGGGGTGCCTGTTTCAGGCTCCTTCTGATTCCCGGCGGGTTGGCTGTACCCATCTAACAGTGTTCATACGGACACGTGTTGTTTGTAGTTTTTTCGGTTTTGCAAAGCCAATATAAAACTATGCTGTAGTTGTATTTCCTCCCCGGCGATCTGTTTCAAAGAAGTGGGGATAGGAACAATTGGGGTTAACTTTTAAACTTTAAATCACCCGGTGGGTGCAACCTGGAAGGGTGGGATGACCGAATTTGCAAAATTCAGTTTAGTTGACCAGACAATTGAGGGATGCATTGTGTATCGCCTCCTTCAACATAAGGCGCTTTAGGGCACAATTGGGGTTAACGTTTTTTAAACTATTATTCACACCCGGCGGGTGCTTCTTGCACGGATGAGAATAACGAATTTACAATTCAGTTAGTTAACCAGACATTTGAGGGATACGTTTTGTATCACCGCCTTCAACATACGGCGATCTAAAAAGATACTTCGGCAGAAGTTTAGATCTCGTATATTTGTCAGGCTTCCCAGTTTTTGATCTACGAGATAATTCGGGGGCCGGCGTCTTTTTTAGGGTTTTTTTTTTTTCCAAGATTTAATCTGGAAACAACACCACCGGAAAGACTTAATCACTTATAAACGCCATGCTGGTCTTTATATATTATGTCAGAGGGTATTCATAAATCTTTTGGACGAAATTAAGATATTCTGAAATCTTTTACTTAGGAAACCCCACCGCGTAGCGAGCTGTGGTCGTTGAGTATTACGTCTCGTTACCCGGCGGGTTATTTAACACTTGTGTGCGAACATGAGTGGGTTAACCTTATGAGCATTAATTCCTGGAAATTTTATTTTTCCAGAGCTGGTCCCGGCGGGTCTATGCAGAACCTGGAGTAAGTTTCCCTCCAGTCTCTGTCATGGCTACCTTTGCCCCGGTTTTTGCTTTATGCATTACGCCCTCCTGTTCAGGTATCCCTATTTTTGCACACACCCTTTGTATAAAAGGTGTTAAAATGTCTCGTTTGGTGGGGGTTACCTTTCCGGCATTTTTCTCGTTGCTCCGAGAACACCGTTTTTGTTTACCGAGTTTTAGTCAGGATGGCTAAAATAGGTAAGTTACCCCGACGAGTTTGGTCGCTTGAGGGCTCATAAGAAACTGCATTTTCTGTGGTCGAGCCTGGGATCAGGCCTCCTGTGTTAGTCATTGCTTTATGCATTACACCCTCCTGTCATGTATAGTTTAGTGTGGGTTACCTTTCCGGCGTTTTTCTCGTTACTCCGAGGACACCGTTTTTGTTTACCGAGTTTTAGTCAGGATAGCTAAAATAGGTAAGTTACCCCGACGAGTTTGGTCGCTTGAGGGCTC
Organism: Paralithodes platypus; assembly: GCA_032716605.1. Classification (NCBI taxonomy): domain Eukaryota; kingdom Metazoa; phylum Arthropoda; class Malacostraca; order Decapoda; family Lithodidae; genus Paralithodes; species Paralithodes platypus. The sequence continues at coordinate 1,724,398 of CM064571.1, read as the reverse complement.
ATCAGAAACTGCGTTTTCTATGATCGAGCCTGGGATCAGGCTTCCTGGGTTAT